>WARS01000046.1:24543205-26943205 GCA_008933995.1 Datnioides undecimradiatus | reverse complement strand
GCAAGTGAAAGCACCGATTGCTGCTCCAGAGCCCGAGCTTAAAACTGAGCCGGACACTGAACAGGCTCCTGATCAGCACTCGATAAGCAGCGCAGAGACGCAGGTGAGTTTGAAACTGACAATCATTACACTTAGAGTATTAGCAGTGTTACGTTTAGGCAAATCTGCTTATAATATCACTCTCATATCTGTCTGTTAAATATAAAGCTGCAGCTTAGCATAACCCCTTAACCACATATTACCGGCAAGTCAGAATTTTCCCTAAGGTATCAAAATCCACCTCCCAACATCTTTTGAGCTCCCTCGTTAACATATTATATCTCCTTTCCTTTAATCTGCACAAGAACTGAAGAGCAAATTTGGTTGTCTTTGGACAGAACAAGGCCAGCTGTTTCCACCTGCTTCCAGTTTTTATGCTAAGCTAAGATAACTGGCTTTCTGACAGTGAAGAGAGTAATATCAATCTTCGCCTCCAAATCCAGGCAAGAAAGTGAAAAAGCCCAAAGTGTCTGCAGTTTTTCTTTTAATCATTAGTGTGCAAAAGGATTTGGGACAGGACAAGAGTCAGAATGAAAATCTCAAACGCCGTTGCAGATGAAGTTCATAAACAGCCCTCTTGTATAGCAGATCAAGCTGCAGATTTGACTGTAGTGGAGAAACACATGTTTTTTGCCCCTAATGAATTTTTGATGATGCTGGCAGCTTGCTCAGCGAAAGTAACTATGCTACTTTGAGCTGAAAGCTTGGTCTGAAAAAATTCTCCATGCTGGTCTGAACTGGAGCTTGCATCAACAGCAGTATATATACTGTTTACTAAGTTGCATTAGTTATATTAGCAGTCCTCATTTTTTAAAATTCTTCCCAAATTCTTTTCATCTGTATCCTGCATTCCTTGAAAATGTTTTGTGTTGACTCTCACCAGCCACCTCAAGAGGAACACAAGGAAGAAGCTGCAATAAAGACGGAGCCTGAAGCTGTGGAAGAAGTGAAGAAAGAGGACACAGAGAAAAAGAAGAAAGAAAAAGAACTGGCAGACCAGACGAAAGAGGGCAAGGGAGAGGAGAAGGCAAAGGAGGAGGGGAAGAAGGAGAAAGCTGCAAAAGAAAAGAAGAGTGAGAAAAAGGCAGAAGAGGCCAAAGGCTCCAAACGACAGAAAACCATGCAATGCAAAGTCACGTTACTGGACGACACTCAGTTTGAGTGTGAGCTTGATGTAAGAAGCCGTCAAAATTATAAAGTATATAATGCCTGTCACCCCTGTGAAAGATTAATATAGATATGAAGACTAATAAATACCACTCTCCTTCTGTCTGTAGAAACATGCTAAAGGTCAAGAACTTTTAACAAAGGTGTGCGACCACATCAACCTGCTGGAGAAAGATTACTTTGGCCTTGCTAACTGGGAAACACCAACCAGCAAGGTAGGCTGCTCTGTTTTTGTTTCTGCAGTTTCTCTGCAAAAGTACAACCAGGTTCTTTTATGTGACGTGGAAAGGACATTGGTTGTGAGCCATAGGTTATTTCTTTCCTTTGTTTTCCGCAGACATGGTTGGAAGCCACCAAAGAGATCCGGAAACAGGTTTCAGGTGCTGTGTATGAGTTTACATTCAATGTGAAGTTCTACCCTCCAGATCCAGCGCAGCTTACTGAAGACCTCACCAGGTAAATACGTCGAGCATTAAAGGAATAGTTCGACATAGTTTGAGAGATTTGATGATTTGTATTAATTCAAGGTGAGCTTTTGAGGTGCTGTTTTTTTTTAAACTTCAGACTAAGCCATGCTAACTGTTTTCCCCTGCTTCAAGTCTTTATGCTAAAAGAAGATGAGATGTGTGTTCTTGACCTTCTCATCTAACTCTAATAAAGCATGTATTTCCAAAAACACTTTCACAACATGGAAAAAAATCCTATTTAACACAGAATAAAGTTTAATGTTTTTATAAGTGAGCTTATTTTTTCTTTTCACTTTGTTGTTCAGGTACTTTTTGTGTCTCCAGCTGAGGAAGGACATTATGCGCGGTGTTCTCCCCTGTTCCTTTGTCACACTGTCCCTGCTGGGCTCCTACACGGCCCAGTCAGAGCTGGGAGAGTATGACCCTGAGCTCCATGGAACAGACTATGTGAAGGATTTGAGCCTGGCCCCTGGGCAGAGCAAAGAGCTGGAGGAAAAGGTGATGGAGCTGCACCGCACATACAGGTAATCGACTGTTGCAACATAGTTTTTGCAGTTGTTTCTTAGCACATCATTTTCAGTGTGTCAGCGCGTGTCAAGTTCAAGTAAAAGCATATTTCAGCAGATGCAAACTGTGAAGAACCCCCACATCTTTAGTTTTTACCTGATCTGACAATAATCCTGTCAGTAAAACACATATTTGAAAAGACCCTTCTTATCTGTGTTTTCCAGGTCAATGAGTCCGGCCCAGGCAGACATGTTGTTTCTGGAAAATGCCAAGAAACTTGCCATGTATGGAGTTGACTTGCACCAAGCCAAGGTAGGGTGTTGTTTGAGTTACATTCCTTACGTAGAGTATTGTGTGGCTTTAGTGATGGTGTAGGTTCCTCATGGACATGTGCACAGCTTCCTTTCATTTTTAAAATGCCTGCCTTGTTTTACAGCAGGCGTGCTTGTGTTACATCAGTAGCATTGAGATTTTAATTACAAAATTGATGTCAGCCCCCCTTTGCATGAAAAAGGGACAGATTAATAACATTTCAAACTCCATGACCTCAAAATCCCTGTCCATATCAAGTGAGAAAGTCTGCCTCCCAGTGACTGTTGACTGCAAGTGCAGGTTTGTGGTGATGCTGTGTAGTGATTTCATGCTTTTTTTGTTCATGCAGGATCTTGACGGTGTTGACATAACGCTGGGGGTTTGCTCAAGTGGTCTGATGGTTTACAAGGACAAGCTGAGGATCAACCGTTTCCCTTGGCCCAAAGTGCTCAAGATCTCTTACAAACGCAGCAGCTTCTTTATCAAAATCAGGCCATCTGAGGTGAATCTGAATTGACGGTTTCTAGTCTGTTTTACATATATTTGGACCAGATTGTCCTCCTTACCTCTCTTCCTCATTCTAAACTCCTTATCCCATCCACCAACATTTCCCCCAAGTCAGGCTCTACATAATCTGGTCCTGAAATTGTGTGAACAACTTGACTTTGCTTGGATTTATTTCATGTTCTTATACTGAATTTACCGCAATATTATTAAACTTATAACGTTAATGTTGGATTATAGGCATGTTGATGAATTTCATGATATGATGATATTTAACTAATTGAGATTTGTTGCTGTTATTGATGTTTAAATCCCAATGAGACACTGTATATTACATACTTACATTCCTGACTTAAGACCTGTGTTAATTTGCTAGAACTGCCATTAAGGTTTTCATTGTTGAGAATGAATAAATTGTTTTTTGCATATTTTAATTCAAGAAATAACTTTTTATTTGTTTCTGCACCCACAGCAAGAGCAGTATGAAAGCACAATTGGCTTTAAACTGCCCAACTACAAAGCCTCGAAGAAGCTGTGGAAAGTTTGTGTTGAACATCACACCTTCTTCAGGTAAGACCAGGTCATTCTTGCCTTATTCTGAACGATACTTCTTGCCTGGTAACAGATGTCATTCTCAGGTTGTGCCTCTCCCCTAGATAACTGGCTAACTGCTCTGTGCAGCTTAAGCCCTATATTGGCTCCCTTGCAGTTTAACCACAGAGGAGAAGCTACATACCTGTGGTCCTGACTTTAGAATTAAACCTCAAAGGTTTCATCTACTTAATAAGATAAAGGTCAAAGTTGTCACTAATCTTGTTGCATAACAGTGACAATTTTTAGGGAACGCAAAATCCTTTGATGTGATATCATTTATATTTGAACTCCTGTCCTTTGATGAAATTGTTAAATGTATTAAATGGTAGATGGATGAAGATTAAATGAACACTTTTGTCTCTCAGGGTTCCAACAGTAGAGCCACCTTCATCACGTCGCTTCCTCGTCTTGGGCTCCAAGTTCCGGTACAGTGGACGCACCCAGGCCCAGACCCGCCAGGCCAGCTCCATGATCGACCGCCCAGCCCCTCGCTTCACACGTTCCGCTAGCAAGAGGCTGTCCCGTAACCTAGACGGAGGTATGTGCAGCAAAGTGTGTGAATTTGTGTAAATTTCTTGATGAAGGGTACAGGTTCGATAAGCTGCTCTCTGACTTATTTCGCTCTTGCAGCTGGAGATGAAACTCTCCAGTTCCTGCAACAACTCTCGGCATCAACCAGGTCTGAGGTTGATGATTGGTCGCCGATGCTGATATCTGACAAACCCCAGCCTACTCCTGAATTCCGAGGTACAAGGTGCTGTGTGGAGCTTTGCCAGCACTTTTGGGCATATTTGCTGCATTTGTTTTATTTGCTTTTGCAAACAGCCTTGTCCCGTGAATTAAAATGCTCATCCAATGTTGCTCATCTGCTTTCATGACGGTAAACCTCTTTAAAGATTGCCTGTCAGCTGCAGCACACAACTTAACTTGTCATACTGATGACCTGCTCTGACATGTGGGTGATGGCACCCACCTGGTACTTTCCCTGGTGTGATCCCAGGGTATCTTTGGTCACTGCTACTACAACTCTGAAAGAACAAGTAAGAAGTTTCCACATGCTTTACTTCGTACGGGCATTTCCAGTCTTGAGGCTGCAGTTCCTCATTTTTTGGCATTTTCAGAAGTTGCTGCTTGATGTCTGTTGCACAATGGCTGTCATTTGCTTGCAGCTTGTAAGTTTTTTATGTTCAACTGACTGCCTCCAGTGGCTGTCATTAAGCAGGACAAAGCTGGAACTTGGAAAAAGTAACCATCAGTTTTGCTCTTTTTCATCTTCTGAAGGATGAGAAGCATCTTTCATTAAGCTTTGTACTAACCTCAGCATGCTGGACTCAGGTTAGTTCGGTACAAATGCTTGGCATCTGGCTTTGTTCAAAAACATGCTTGAAGCACTGTGAAGCACTCACAGTGTCCGTCATCTGCCCGGTTGAATCATTACATAACTACCGTCACCTCGTCATCTCTTCACAGCCAGAGGGGAGTCTGAGCAGACCTCCATTCAAAACTTGGAGGAGGGGCAGTCTGTTCACACAGTCACAGTAACCTGGCAGGGCACTGAGACTGGGCAGACTGGCTCTCAAACCATCACCCAGACAGCCAGTCAGCCGTGGCAGGAGCTGGCATCTGATGGACAACAGCAGAGCGTGAAGGAAGACCAGTGGTCTGCTCTGTTCCATCGTTATCCGCCTTTTCCCTTTATCCTGCCATTTGATTTTGCGAAACAGCCAGGTATTTGTGCTTTTAATACCTGCAGTTTGCCATGAGGATATCTGAACCCAGAATTTCATGATGTTCCACTTTGGCATTAACAACATGCATCTACATTTTACTGCAGCCAGCATGCACCTTATGAATGATACTAGTACATGTATACTGCATTATCCTTAAAAGGCTTCTATAGAAACCAGGCATGAGGTGGTATTCTGCCAACTGTTTTCAAGCATTTTCAGTTTGACGTGTGTGTTTTTGTTCATCTGGTATGACATTGTTCATTATTGTTTCTCTGATGTTGTCAGCTAAGCTCAGCTTGGCAAAAATGAGCTCTATGGATAGGTTATTGCAAACAACACTGACACAACAAGACGATTGGTACCTTTATTTCGACCAAATCTTCAGCCTGTCCTCGCTTGAGCGTGCTGACAAACCATGTGAGTTTATTTTTGTGACATTGTGTGGAAATATAACCTGCAGTTTGAATCGAATTCTTGTTCCTTTCATGGCTCATTGTTTTACTTTTCCGTTTACTCCTTCCAGTCTCTCCCGCTGCTCAGTTCCAGCAGCCGGAGAAGGATGAGCAGAGCGTGTATGGGGCAGATCAGGAACTTACCAATGAGGAGGTCATTAAGAGGCTGCAGGAAACTGTGATCTTGGTGGATAAGCTGAAAGAGGTGGATATTTTGGAAAGGAAGCTGCAGGAAGTAAGGGATTTAGAGGAAAGGCTCCAAGAAGTAGATGAGATGGCAGAGCGACTTCAGGAAGTAATAGAACAGGAATTGGGTAAGGAAGAAGTAGATAAATTAAGAGAGGAAGTGGGAGATTTGGAGCAGAAAGAACAAATACAAGCTAAATATATAACAGAAACAGTGGTGAAGAAATCAGTGAAGAGACTAGAGGCAGAAGAGGATGAAGTGGATGAACTGGAGGAGGAGATAAAGCGAGTGTTTTTGAAAGGCTTGTTGCCTGAAGAAGAAGAAGAAGGGGCTGAGGTAAAGCAGGAGAGTGAAGAAGTAGTGACAGAAGAGAGTCTGATAGATGATGGCTTGAGAGAGAAAGTATATCAGATTGAAAAGGAATGGCAAAACGAGGTGGAGGAGAGGTCTGGCTCCTCAGATGTCACTGGTACCACATCTGTAGTAACATACCAGAGGATGGAGCGTAGGCTGAAGAAGAAAGTGACTATTGTAGACGAAAGAGGGCAGAGGCAGGAGGAAGTGGAAGATGTGCAGGTACCGAATGTAGTAATGTCAGAGGAGAGGGTTGCGAGAGAGGAGACATGGCGTGAGACAGAGATACTGGAGGAGGGAAGTGAGAGAAAAGTCACAGAGGGGCTTCAGCCTGTGCATCCATCTCAGGTGGCAGATGAGGACATCTGGTTCATACTTTTTGACCGCCTTCCATACAAAGCTGTTTTCAAACCACCAGGTACAGTATGTCAGCTTCAGATCTCTATTAGTCTCTATAGCAAGTATAACCATAAAACCTGCTTTGGATTCAGGCTGGTCCCTAACTCGCTTTGATTGCTCATATGGATGAAAATTAATCATCCCATACATAAATATCCCCAAAGAGTTGAAACAACTGAAACGGACCAACCCACACAGAGCATTTCTTACAAATAACAGCCTGTTGGCACCAAAATACCAACATAACATATTAAACCGTATTTATATTTATAACTTAGAAATTAGCAATCTTTGCAAGCGAGTCCAAACCGTGATTCGAAGACTCTGTGTGTTAAACTGTCACTAGTTATCACCGTGGGACGTACTCACGTTGAGGAAGCCGAGTATTTCATCTCAACCACTAAGATTACAGCAGTTGAGGAGAAACCAGAGATTATAGCAGAAGAGAGAGGAGTAAGAGAAGAGGTGTTGTGGCGTTTACCAGAGATCCCACCATCACCACAACCCACTGCAGAAAGAGATGACGATTGGATTGTGTTGCTGGAAGTTGTTCCCAGAGCAACACCTTATGTACCACCAGGTACTGCTAAAATCCCCTTTTGCTCTCTGTGCCTTCTTGTTCTACAAAGGAAGCGTGTGTCACCAAATGTGCTAAAAGACTTTCTCCTGACTTTATTCATGTCAGTTGCGATGAAGGGCAGAGACCTGATGGATTCAGAAAGTTTTGCCTCTGTGGTTGAAGCTCCAGCAGATGAGGAGATTAGAAAAGTCGTAGCTGAAGAGAGAAAGATAATAGAAGAGGCACCAAGACGTCTACAAGAAATCCCACAACAGCCAGTTACAGAGAGAGATGATGACTGGTTTGTGTTGCTGGATATTGTTCCCAGAGCAACCGTATACGTACCACCAGGTATTGCTAAAATCCCTTGCACTGCTTTCGCAGCTTTATCAAAGCAAGCAATTACCCTGAGCTTTGCAGACACTTTCATCCTTAAATCCCCCGTACTGTCCATAGTGCCTGAGGAATTTTTTTCTTTTTTTTGTCTTAGTTGTTGTTGCACAGCGTGTTGAAGTGTCTCCAGAAGAGCATGTCCCTCTGGTTGAAGCAACAGCCAGAGAGCTGCGAGACAAAAGTTTGGAGGTTGTGGTTGAAGATGCGCAAATGAAACAAGTGCTGAGTGAAATGAGAGTAGTAACTCTGCCACAGGCTGTGAGAGAGATAGAAGATGACTGGTTTGTGCTGCTGGACGTTCCCACTAGAGAACCATCATTTGTGCCACCAGGTATTGTTGACTTTCCCTCCAGTCCTTTCAAGCTTATTTCTCTATTTTTTGGCTCAAGTATCTTACAAGACTTGTTCACTCTGTTTGTCATTAGTTACCGTGGCCAAGTACATTGGGGCTTATCCTGAGGAAAGAATTTCTACTGCGGAGGAAACAATATCAATTGAGTCCAGGGAAAAAGTTGTAGTGGAAGAGACTGTGGTGCAGAAAGAGGACAAGAAGACTCTCAGACAAGTTATTTCAGAACAGAAAATATCCCAGCCGGTCATAGAAAGAGATGATGACTGGTTTCTTCTGCTGGATGTTGTTACCAGAGAAACTGCCTATGTGCCTCCAGGTACCCACAGCCTGAAAATGTATTCTTTTAAAATATTTTATTATATGTATTATCGTACAAAATTAACACCAAGCCACCATGTCATGCAAACTATTCAGTTATGATTTCCTTTGTCAAACAATTGTGCTGGAAGCTTAAGTATAGGTTCTGTTTTGTTTCCAGTTTCTCTGGCAGTACAGAGCCAAATTTATCCCAGTGTTCAACCTGCTGTTGATGTGGTAAGCACAGAGCGGAAGCTGCAGCTTGATCTTGACCAGATTAGACTTCAGCCCTCCCAGCAACTGCCAGAGAGAGATGATGACTGGTTTGTGCTGTTTGATGCTATTCGTGAAGAGGCGGTTGTACTGCCACCAGGTATTCACTTAATATATGTCTGCACCCTTTCAGAATTCACTCTGAAACATCATTTTTTAAGACATTTATGTTTGCCAGCTTTTAAATTAGCTTTAAGACTCAGTAGTCACTGACAGATATTCAAGTTACACTGAGCTTCTTTGTTTGTGCCAGTTACTCCTGTTAAGATTATTGTGGATATGAGGAAGGCGTTTGAGGTTAAGGTGAAAACCACAGAGATTACAACATGGAAGAAGACGATAATTGGTGTGGAAAGCAGACAAGAACAGACAAGGCTGTCTGAAATTAGACCTAGACAAATTGCGTCACCGTCAGAGAGAGAAGGCGGAGATGATTGGTTCATCCTGTTCGACGTCATCCGTGAAAAGACCGTTGTTGTACCACCAGGTACCTTTTCATTGCCAAAGGGTCTGATGCTGTGTCATATACTTTAAACCATGAATAGCTTTGTTAAAAACAAATAGTAAATGTATTCACGTCAAATTTATTTACTCTTATTTTTTTCACGTTAGTTGCTGGGGTTGAGCGTATTGTGAGTGTGGTAGCAGCCACTGAGCCAAAACCAAAATTCATCATGGAAGATGTAAGGCCACCTGTGAAGTTGGTGGAGATTAAACCACCACAAACCAGACAGGTGGATGACGACTGGTTTGTGCTGCTAGATGTTGCTGCAAAAGAACCAGGTACTCAGACATTTTATGTGTGGCTGTTTCCATTATATGAAATCAGAAAGAAGAACATGGCATCTCATGTCATTTCACCTTGGTCTGTATATGATTATGCAGAGTTGTGTTCTGACTGAGAAGGCTTTGTGTGTGTTCTGCATTACTGCTTGTGGACGAACGTGTCCGTGTGCAACACAAAGTAAGACGAGCTAAAGACTTTGCTGCCACAGAGCAGGTAACACAGCAGAGAATTACAAAAGTGGAGGAGATGTGGCAGCGGGAGAGGACAGTAAAGCAGAAACCATTTCCTGCAGTCAGAGAGATTGAGGATGATTGGTTTATTATCCTGGACGTGGCTACAAAGCAATCAGGTATAAACAGGATGATTCAGTCTAGTTACGCAAACAAACATTTCTTTCAGTTTAATTTAAAGTGCACTTTTTTCTCTCTATATGCACCTACTGTTTACTGGAAATGCCAAAGTCCTAATACTTAGACAATATTTCCAAAATAATACATGGTTGTGTATTTGTATTAGTTGCTGCTCCTGAGCGAATCCAGTTCCCAGCAAAGGTGAGGGCTCCAGCTGCTGTGGCCAAAACAAGGATTTCTGTTTCTGAGACAAGGCCACAGTTTGGGAAACGGATCCTGGAGGAAAGACATCCAACCACATATACATATGTCACTGATGATTGGTTTGTTCTACTTGATGTTGGGCCCAAAGAGTCAGGTATTATTATATTTTTTTTTTTTACCAGTTTTGGTTTTGTTGTGTGTGCAGATGAAGAGCTCACACTGGGGTAGCGCTTTCCTCCCTCCACGTCTCGCTTATTAACATTTGCTGCTGGATACACTGGCTTCCCTTCCACAGATGGCAATGCGCCTTCACCATCATTCAACAACGACTGACTGTGCTACATTTTGCAGACTGAAGGAATACAGCTTTCTTAATCTCAGCATTTCATCACTTCAGTCACACTGAGGTCCATAGCTTCTCGCAGCCTAACTTTGTCTGGGTTTGCATCCCTCACTGGATCTCAGCAAGAACTAATCCATGCTTTTGCGCTCATTCTACTTTGCTGTTATTCTCCTCAAGTCCACTTTAGGTTCTTGTCCATTTAAAAGAGACTGAAGTGTATCAGGTACAGTATACCTCTGCAGGCTGTGAGCTTATCTGAACCCATCAAGGTTTGAGACTGCAATTATGATGTGGCCGTTGCATAGATGCGCTGTTGTGTGTTACTGTCTGTACTGGTTTGAACATGTATACGATCTAATCCCTGCTGAACTCATTGCTCACAAACATATTTACTTTATTTCCACATTTCCATTTTGTCTGTATTTTATATAGTGGCAATCACACAGAGGGGCACCCGTCCTGTCAGTGCTCCGGTCTTCTCCCAGGCTGCTCTGGCAGAAGCAGGGATCCCGATGGCCCCTTTCGATCAGCCCCAGACCTCCACTCCAATCAAGTCCATCCGCAAAGAGGAAAGAAGGCTGGAGGTCACGGTAGAAGCAGTGGAGCCCTCAAAAATCGAGGCTGTGTCTGAGGACAAGGTATTTTAATCTCTCTTTTCACTGTTTTTCATGTTTGTAATGTGATTTTGAGTCTAAAAGTTCATGTGCAGGAAAAATGTAACATCGTGTATGTCCATAAACCATATATGCCTACAGGACACCTGGTGCCAGTGAAAAATCAACAGATTATTTATAATATGTCCTCAATGAGATTGCCTTGATATTTTGATCATAGATAATGTTTATTATTAAATCTAAAGACTTAAGGTCAATACCATAATGCTAAAGTAGTGAGCAGAGCTCATTCTGTGTCTCTAAGTGTGAACTGTGTCTCTCTTGCTGCTGTAGCCAGCAGTGTGGAGGGACCAGAGAGAAGTAGACTCTTCACTGATACCCACCATCAATGGGGATGTGAAGGTTAGTGTTTTAGACGCTGGCCTCTTGCATGTCGCCACTCAGAAGACTTGTTCCCACTATGGCTGAGATGTGAGTGTTAAAGCCAACCAGCAGAGGATGCTAACATGTGTCCCTCTCTCCTCCCTGGGGTAGCACGTGTCTGAGGCGATGAGCACCGAGGTTGTGCGAATGCGAAAGGTCAGACTCTTCGCCTCGTGTGCGTGTCCGTAGCCATTTCTCCACCTCCATTCTGCTGATATTGAGCTCTTTCATCCAAAAGACTAATGTCACCCTCTTCTCATGTTGTGCTTCCATACAGCTAGGTCTTAAATGAAATCCACATCAGGTTCGATGCACATACGGCATATCTTAAAATGTAGAAAAATGTAAGAATAGATGGAATATGTAAAGAGTTAATAAAATAATATAACTTCAATATGAATAGACAGTGCTTGCTTCACAATATATGTTTTTTACACATATTTTTAAATCTACAAGGCATTCATTTCTTGTCATTGCTTGCTGTTGTTGTAAACCCTGGAATGCACACATGCATGATTTTAGATTAATGCACTTTACATGTTAACAGGGCATGTTAACTGGTGTTTTTAACATTACTGTCACTCCATGATTCTTTATTATTGTTTTTTTTCTCATTATGACAATAGAAATCTTGAGCCAGTCTTCTAGAGCCTTACGTTCTTTGTTCTATTACTACCTTGCAGTTTGGCCGCTATGGCCTCCAGCTGTTTTGCATGCGGACTTCTCACATTTCTTGTATTAACACTCTGGTGACTTTTTGTAGTGTGCATGTCCAAGGTGTGACAGTTTAATGCCAGCACACAGTGAAACGGAAACCAACCCACACTCTTTTCTTTTGTTTTGTTCTTTTCATTTTTCACAGAAAAGAGCTAAGAAAATTGAGGGTGACTCAATTTATATCAGACATAGCATTTTAATGTTGGAGGTTTGTATCCCTTCTGGAGATGTCAGTCTCTGTCTGTATTTTCTTGCTCTTTGGCACAGCAGCTACTCTTTAATATCACGCTTTGCATGTGTTATGATTCACACTTTTTGCATCAGTCCAAATGATTGGCTGTAGATTACATGGTAAGTGTTTGTGTGTGTGCCAGTGTAACTCTAATCCGGTCGTCTCAGGAGAGTGCTGTTGAACTTTTGACAAATAAGAAAATGGGTTATGGTCAGGATTCTTACCCTTGCATTGGTAAATACAAACTGCACTTCATAGCATCCTTTAAGCTGTCCCTAACGATCAGGTCTGGGATAAACTTAAAGCTAATCAGGGGCAGCACAAGCTTTTCCAGGCCATTTTTCATTCTTCAAGTCAGGATTTCCAAGCAGCTCCATTTTTCTATGATACATATTTCTTTCCAGATCATCAGTATTCTCCTGTTCCTGCTTATGCTCTTTCTACCTCCATCTCATTTTCTAACTTGCCAGTAATGCATTGTGCTTTCTCAGCAGTCATGCAAATCAAATCTCTCGACAGCAGATATTAAAATCAAAATAATTCTCTGTCTTTGCTGTTGCATATGAAAGGAATGATGTTTGGAGAAACACTTATCATTAAGTTGCTCTTTAGCACCACAATCATTCTGCACTTCTCTTCATTGACTAGACAATCATCTGAAGTTTGTTTGGCAAAATGGGTGTTGGTAATTCTCATTAAAGATCAACTTGGTGCTAAATGTTGCCAAATCAGTGCTGCTACTCTCGCTTTTGTTCATCGTTCATTGTGTGAAATGAACAGGTTTCCGTTAATACTGAGGCTGCATCTTTGACAACTGGTTACCATGTCTGCTATCATCACTTCTCCTGCTCTTTGATTTGCACCCTGTGTCACTGCAAGCCTACTGCTACGAGATAACCTCTTGATCCTGTGCTGTATAGTTTTTAGCTTCTACCTGGTCCAAACTCCAAATGATAATTGCCTTTGATAAATCACAGCAATGACTCCTCTGAATCTTTCCCCAATATACCCAAGTCTGGTCTCAGGACTCAGCTTTCACTTTTAGAAGGAGTCGCTGATAATCTATCAAGAATGCACATTTAGATTAACGCCCCCCCCCCCAAATTTATGTTCCTTTAGAAGCACCAATTAATCCTGCTTCTGCTTGTTTACTTAATCTGCACCAAATTGACAAAGATTGCAAGATTGCAAAAACATTAAAAGAAATATAAACTGACTTTTTCCCCTTTTATTCTCCCCTGTTTGTTAATCTCTCCCAACTACGTATATATATCCTGCATCTTTCCTTTCCTTTCCCCTCTCCATTCAACTCTCACTATCTTCACTCCTCCTACTTCCTCACCTTATTCCTCGCCTGATCCTCTGTTTAATTTCCTGGCGCCCTCGTTCCTGCATCCTCCCCACCTCCACACCCCTCCCCTCCCCTCTCAATTTCCTTCTGTATAGGAGTTCGATAAGCCTCAGGAGGACTTGCTAAAGCATCATGCCAGTATCAGTGAGCTGAAGAGGAATTTCATGGAAGCTGTCCCGGAGCCGAGGCCCAGTGAGTGGGACAAGCGTCTGTCCACCCACTCTCCGTTCCGCACCCTGGGTATCAATGGGCAGCCTCTACCCAGTGCAGATGGGGTAAGTCTCTTGCCACATATTCTTTGATTTGTTTGATTTGTCCATCAGTTCAGGAATTAGATTACAAAAAGAAAATTTGTTTTAAATGAATTAGAAAGATGATTCCTGAATTGACTAGGATAAAGCTGTATTTATACATATACATCTTTTTTGTATAGCTCTGTTCTGATTGTATTGAAAAACATGACTGCATTCATGTGAGCAGTGTGCATGGATTTGTAATGGAACAGAAGAACCTGAAATTCTCGTTAACATCTTGCGCTGGAGTGACGTTTTAAAATGTTTGTGCAACTTTGGATATTGAATGAAGCATTCAATTGCTTTCTGCTTTCACGTTTACATTGAACAATTGACAGAAAGGGGGATCAGGCTCTTCCCTGGTTCTGTTACACCTTAATGCTTTGCGTGTGCATGTGCAGAACTATTCAAGGCTATGGCATGTGCTATGCAACACATGCATGAAGATAAAGAATGCAGCTGGACTCGTTGAATAGGATCTGGACTTTTGGTGAGGCATCTTTGAGGCAGGTCGTCCACTCTCTGAGGACAAACATTGGTTCATCTTCTCTGAATTGGATGCCTCCAAACACCGACATGTTCGTGTTGCATGACTGGCAGAGGTGACATTGAAAGTTAACTGCATGACTCAGACAAGACCTTTAATGAATTTTTGCATGTCACGACACTGAGCGGAATTTACCTTTCCCTTCCTCTCTCGTCTTCCTTCATTGACTAGCCTTCTTTCTTCTTCTTATACATTTTGCTTTGCACGCTCTCTTTTCACACTGCTTTGAACTTCTTTTTTACCAAGAGACTTCATTCACAGTTGTATCAGCACCCCACTCTCATTGCAGTAGATAATTTAGAAATCACTGGATTTTAGTGTAAACCTTGTATACTTGTCGAGTTACTGCAATTAATAGTTGTAGTTTAAAAGACTACACAAGAGCTGTTCAGTGCACAAAAAACACAACCATGATTTACTCGAGCTGTTACAGAGGTTCATTTTGCACAGTGAGACATTAACTCACCTGTAACACTTTAACACTTGGAGTTGAATGCCTCCAAGTACATCCCGTTGTCAGGATGCATTAGAGTTGCACTGAAATCAAAGCAGTGCCAAACTGATAGTTCAGCATCTGTAGTGGGGACATGAATCAGTGCAAAATGGTTGATGTAAGCTGTCAACAATGTGACAGTGGTCAAATGTAGCCTGCCTAGTCGAGTGGTCACACGCTGTTTATGCTCCGTTTTAAAGCCAGTGTGTCAGATAAATGATGAGTAATATTAATGTCAACAGCACAAAACGTTCACTGTCACAACTTTGACACACGGCAGCAGAATTGGGCCTGCTTTTGTAAATTCCAAATAAGCTGCAGTTTGTTGTTCAGATACCAGCGATGGGCTTTAATATACTGACATTATGAACCACTATCACTGTGTTATGTGACTTCAGATAATGTAATTATGTTTATCCAGGAGCCTCCAGCTCAATCAAGTTAGAGCCCAAAGATCGGTCTGGTTGGAATGAATTCGTCAACATCACTTTACCGAGATAGTTACATCTCAAAAGTGCTTCAAATTCATCTGTTCTTTTTAAAAATGTGATGTTACAAGTGTGGATGAAAAAAAGAACTTTTGGACATGGAAAATGTATTTTAAAAAAGCATGTTAAAATGCATGTGCCAGTAACATTTCCATGCTCTAGACAACAACAGTTGCTGCTAAAATCAGACTTCTGTTCAAATTGAGCCTTATGCCTTGTGATTACACTTGATCTTTATAATTTCAGTAATCAGTTATTGTGCAACTTCTGATGAGTTCAGTTCATTTTCAAGCATTGCAAACATTTCAAAATTCCTCCCTCTCATCTCTCTTCCCCTCCTCCTCCTCCTCCTGCTCCTGCCCCTCAGTTTGTCATCCGCCTCCCACGCGGCCCCCTGCTAGACTTCTACTCCAAACGCAGCTGAGGGGCCGTCTCGATCCTGCGGAAACCCCACACAGGTGTGAGTGTGACCCGTGGAGACCGCACCTAGTCCATCTACTGTAGCCATCAACCTCTAGCTTTCTCTTCTCCTCCTCCTCCTTCCTTCGCCTCCTCTTCAACATCACTGTAGCATTCTTCATCTTCCATTCTCCGCTCCACTTGAGAAGCTGCCCCTTTTTTTCTGGCCTCTGTGGAACAAGACTTTCGTTCCTTCTGTTTCCCACTGCAGCACAGTTGACCTGGTTTCTCCCACCAGAAACAGACCTGTTCTCCAAAGACTGATTAGGACTGGAAATGACAATCAATCCGTACTCTTTTGCATTTTCTCTCATGTATTTTGGACTTTAAATTAACCTAACAATGAGTATTACCGAACAGCTGACTTTTATCTGGAGGTTTTTCATGTCTGACCATGTCACTGAGCCTGATTTTATACACGCTTTGAGGTACATTTCTATTGTCGGTTGTCTAAGGATTTTCTCTTTGGATAAGCTGATCACTGTGATGTGATTTTTGGATTTTTAAACCTTTCTCTTGTTCCACGTGAAGTAGGCACTAAAGAACGACAGTCTTGTTACTGGGAGATTTATCAACCCTCTTTGTCACAATATTAATATTTCCTGAGATAGGAGACCATGAGGCAGCTTAAATTGTAAATCATATTACCCTCTCTGTCCTTCACCAGTATTTGGCAAGGCAATATGTAGCAAGTGCAAGAGTTTCCCTGTTGCATGACTTTTTGACAATCAATTTTGACCAAAGAATAAAAGGCATTCCATATACAATTCATATGATGGTTTATTCCTTTCAGGGACACTGGATTGTATCATTTAAGTTTTTATAACATTTTTAGTTGATGACTGTCTGTCAAAAGTATTGAGTGACATATTATTTCTGCAATCCGTACTTCTTGAAAGAAATCTTGAGCAAGAAAAAAACCCATTTCATGCTGATGCACACAATTATATTTAATATTCGATTCAATTTGTAGCAATACCTGTATGCAGTATCCATCTTATTTGGCAATCTACTGTAGCACGTGTCACATAGAAATCATTCAGGAAAAGGTAACATTGGTTACATCAAGTATCACGTATCCCATGAAGGGATATACGTGATCTGCAATAATGTTTTAAGTCGTGGCATCAACACAGTGTTGGTTTTATCACATAAAGTCTAATATAATCCAAAAAATCATCAAGTCTTTCTACAAAGTTGTAGCACCTCGTAAAATGGATACTGTCTACATTTTGGACATGCATGCATTACAATGTGTATATGACTTACTATACATACTATGTAAGCAGGAAAATACCTAACCCACACGTGATCGTGTAGTGACTATGTTGTGTCTTTTTTAGCGTGTGTGCATTAGTCCCCTTTGCAATGCTTCAGAGACAAAGACTGCACACGAGGAAACCAGCAGCAATTTGGGCTTTTCAGGCATACCAAGTCCCAGCACGAGCCACAAGAGTGAGCCCGGTAGTGTTGAAGCCCATGGTGCTCCAGTCGAGGAAGAATCATGTTATCAGCGGGAGGTTGTAGTTTTTGAGACCTCCCTAGTGCCCATCGTAGAGGTGGAGATGGCACAGCTGTCTCCCTCCCTCGACTCCTGTAGAGCTTTAGATGAGACACTGGAGGAAGAGGAATTGTGTCCCGAAGTGTTGGAATGCTCCGGGACGATAGATGGATCTTCCCCAGCTTCCTATTTCAGGAGTGATGGTCCACAGGTCATACGCTGCTTCCAGGTAGCCTCCTGACCTCTTAGGGTGATGCTGCTTCTGTCTCTGCTTGGCCTCTGTTTGATTTCAAGCCTGCCACACTTGCTCACTCCTTTGCAGCATCATTGCAAATCAAACGTGAATCTGTAGGGGAAGTATACATGAAGTGCTGTGTGAATGATGCTCCTCATAGTCAAAAGTAACTCGGGTGCTGCAGAGGTGTTGCACAGTGGTGTGCAAAGTTCTCAACTATGGTGATGGGTCACTGTTACACTGTGTTACACTAGAATATTCTTCTCTGCCACAAAACATTGTTGAGTTTACTTCAATTATATCTACAACCCGCTTGTGGCTTGATGCTTTCCATTTCCCTGTTTCTTTTGTAGCAGTTGGTGGTGGGAAGGGAAGTTACAAGGAGATTCTGTTGTTTCCAGAAATCATAATTGAGATAAATCTGGAGAGAAGAAAGGGCTGTTGTGGTGTAAATCAATCCACACAGGCAACGGCTCACAAGGGATTGCACAGTGTGACAAAAATTGGTTGCTGTGAGGTGCACAGTGTCTGGTTAAACAGCCACTCATGGGGCTATGCTCCCATCCACAGCCCCCTCTGGTGCAGACCCAGACAGTCACCATCACAGCTGTCTCCAACTCCTTACCCAGTGGCATCTCCACCACAGAGGTCCCTGTCGTCCCAACCAAGACCTTCATCTATGAGTCTTCAAAGGTAGGGGCTCTAGCACCTGCTCGGCCCAGATCTGTCTCAGGTATTAGTTTGAACGGACGGGCAAAATAACAACACTATAAAACAAGAAGGTCTGGGAAGATCAGGACAGGGGCTCCAGAATGAGCATGAGGCTCAGAGTGCACCTTCCCTGGCAGAGGCTCAAGATCACATTATCGAAAGACTGATTATTCACTCCACCCTTTTTTGATTTGTTTTTCTCAGGTAACAGATGATGGGTCAGATGACAAAGTTGGCACAGCTGTGTCAAGCTCCAAGACTGTGTCCTCAGAGACCACCAGTGGCACCTCAGTCACCACCACTACTACTCACATCTCAAAGGTCAGCAGCACAACTTTACTATTTATGTATGTATGTATGTATTTTGCATGTCAGTTATATCTTTTTCCCTCTAACAGGTGGTGAAAAGTGGATCTTCTGAGACTCGTGTGGAGAAGAGAATTGTCATAACTGCCGACTCTGACATTGACCAAGATAAGGTACACACCTCTGTACTAGAAACCCTCTGCTCATGCCACAAACCAGTGACCGACAGAATAATCAAGGGATAGTTTGACTTTCTGTGAAATAACCTTATCTGTCCAGTAAATGTGAGGCTAAAGCCAGGAGATGTTTAACTTAGTTTAGCAATAAGACTGTGAATGGGAAGAACTAGCTAGCCTGGTTGTGTACAAAGTTTTAACAAATAATCATCACCTCAGACCCTTACTAATTACTAGTTCTCCAGTTTGGAGAAACTAGGGGGCGCTTAGAGTAACAGATACTAGTTAAGCAATATACTGATCTGGACTGGGACAGCAGCAACATTTAGCCACATTCTGTCAAGAATAACTTGAGAGTTGAACTCTGCAATCAGACAGGATCTAACAGGTAACTAATGCTATTTTATCACTCCTCTCAAATCCACACATTCTTTTGACAAAAATATCAGTTTATTTGCAGAAGACGGCAGTTGCAGGTTTACCACAGCCCCATTTGGTTAGTTTGTTCATTGTTGCATGACATCAGTGTTCTAAAGAGTTTCGATTCACCCAGTTACACAGACTAACCAACTGAAGCAGTAGACCAGCAACGCCTTTGTTCTGTGAAATAAAATAACTGTTTTTGTCAAAGGAGTCTGGATGTAAAGAATATAGATGGATATAACAATTTTAGTTTCCTGTTTTAAAGATCTATCCAACAGCAAGGTAAAGCGCTGAATATATTCTAAAATAATGCAGACTTTTATTGATATTGATTTGTTAGTTTTATCTTCATTTTCATTAAGACTTAAACAAGTGCACATGATATCTGTCTTGCAGGAGAAACATGGTGGAGCATCAGCATTGTAACTGAATCACCACCACATTCATTCCTTTGACTCTCTCCACCCTTCATCCTTTCGTCAGTGTGCAGCACTCAGCACACAGTGACCAGCTCTTTCTGCGCACACATATCCAAAAGGAAATATCTCGTAACTCTGCACATGAAAGTATGAATATCTGAGTAGATGAATCTTAGTTGTTCCTCCTTATTTTCTTTTTTGGTTTCCAGTTGAGCTGTTCATTGTAGGTAGGGGAGGGCTGCACAGTGCTCCAGTTTAATCAGATTTTTACAGTATCTCATCCAGGTGTTTAAGAAACTTAGTCAAGACACTTTTGTTAAAAAACAGCATTTTCATTAGAGTGATCTCAGTTGTGATTGCTTTTAAATGCTTTTATTTTCCTAGTGGTTTTTACATTGTTAATTTTACACAAATGCACTGTTTCCATCCTAGTTAAGACACCATTATCAGAATTCAATCCTTTGGTGCTGCTAGGGGAACGTTAAGACTACATTCAAGGGAAATTTTGTTGTTGTTGTTGTTGTTGTTGTTTTCTATTTAATTCAGGAGTGACATTTTTTAAAAATGAAATGACATACCTCGCATTAATATGTGAACAAAGATATTCTGTGCTCAAATTTGGACAGTTGTTTTGGCTTTGTTCACTGCTCAGGTACAAAAAACCCAACAAACGTCAAATCTTTTCTTCCCTAACCATCTGAGAACCGGTAGCCTACACATTATTGTAAAGTTTGAATTGAAAATTGATCTATTTTGAAATATTTCTCTATTTTATAGAATTAATGCTTTTATAGAACATGTACAAATGTGTGGGTTTTAAGTTATTCACATCCATCCGCTCATTAAATTGTAGGTCACCATTGTGCTGTCAACTTATGAGGTTTCTATTTAAGACTTGTTTTGCCTGACACCCTGAATCATTCTTATTCATTTCCTCTTGTAGTCCACCAAGTTTATCACACCTTTCTCAATGTACATGACAGTGGAGTGCTTCCCTCAGCCCTGCGTTTTTGTTCACTAGCATAGAAGTCTTAATTGCTTTCCATATAATTGGGTGATAAGTTTTACAAGCTTTGGTCTGTTTAACTCAGGTTTTGATATTCTTTGTAAGACTACAGACCTCCATATGATTGTATGAGGAATGTCCATATATGTATATCCATACCTTCTTTAAGTGTACATTTATGTTCAGCCAAGTGAGGTCAATAAATGCAAAGTTTGTCTGTCACAGTAACCACACGTGTAAGAGGTGAAGGCAGCTTTCCCAGTGTGTGTGGCTTTTCTCTCATAGGAGCACAAGTTGTCTTTTTTACATGTTCTACTATACAGTAATTTATTTGTAAAGTAGGAACTGTCTCGTGTGATTTGATGTACTGTGATGTTTCAACACAAGCTGGTTTCCAGGCCGCTTCCACTAGAGATGTCACAATGTTGAATATTGCATACGTTATCAACAAAGTTTGTAAAGCCTTTTTCCACATAGTCTAAGTAGATTGCTATCTGTACTTTTCCATAGAAGAGAAATGCTTAAAATATACAAACCCCTTTTTAGATAGCATGTTTGTTAGCAAACTTTTTTAACACAAAAAGCCATTGGTATTGTAGCTACATGAAAAAACAACAGAAACCTCTCCTGGAAGAAAATGTAGAATTTCACAAAAGTAAGTTAGATCATAGACAATGGAAAAAAATGTTGCTTTGTGACTTATCCCTGTCTTTTTATGGAAAAAAATAAAATATGCATTATTTTGCATTCATTGGGCTGCCTGTGTGTGAAGCATACAACAAAAAATGAATGAGATTTTGGTAAGAAATAAATATTTAATTCATTCACTTGTTCCACAGTAGATGTTGCTGCAATATGTTCAGTCAACACCAAACTCTTGAGAATGTCATGTGTCAAGATTGTAATATAATGTGGACATGATGAAACTACACATATCAGATTACGAAGAAAAATTTGTTACAGTTGCCTTAACCATTAAGTACATACATGGCCAGTGAATTTCAAGGAAACGAACAGTGTAATAAAACTAAAATCTAAAATAGGTCCGTTTTTAAACATAAATTCTATTCTATGTTCATTGTTTCTTGGAAATAGCACCTGACAACACTGACATATTGCTGTTTTCAGATAAAATCCTTCATTTTAACAGATCAAACTCATTCACATATTCCAGACTATGTTTTGTAACACACATTCGTATGATTTGGTGAAATTTAATGTTAACTTTCAAAATTACTGACCATATCACAGATAAGGCAAACCTGTCGGGGGCTGGTGGCAAGACTTCCTGTTACATTCATTTAACTGCAATTGAGCCACAAAGCACGCTGTAGCCTTCATTATCACAGAGATAAAGCTGCTTTTCTGTTCTGGAGAAATGCGAAAAGATGAACTGACATCAATTTAAGTTGAACACTGTGTCAGGAGACTGACCGTTTGGGAGTAACAACATGTTTCATAAAGAATGACTAACCATCTGTAACAGTGTTTTCACTAAAAAAAGAGAAAACATCTGAATCTGATAATCTATCAACACAGATGAGTTTGGGGGGCTGTACGGGTATTTATTGGGGCTATATGATCCATTGCTTCAAATAAGTAGTAAACAACAAAGTCTGAGTCCATCTTGCAGAGTTCTAGCGAATTGTCTTGACCGGGCTCTTGAAACTTGATGCAGCCTGAAGCTGGAGTTGATAAGCCATTGGATGAATTTTGAAACCATATAACCTGAAAAAAGAAGAAAACACTAAATACAATCATTTTCTGGCCTTCTTAATCCTTTGATGTCAAGCGCATGTTGTTTTCTAAAATTCATAGATACCAGTGCCAATGCAGTACCAAAGTTTCAGTGCAGATACAAAAATGAAATAAATATTAAATACATTTTAAATGTGATATAAACAACGACAAGTCTGACCAGGTTGAATATTGTCTTTGGCTTTGGGGGTTTTTTGTTACCAATCACCAAACGCACCTTGGCACAAACTGGTTGGCTGGTCGCTTTGGACGATACTCTGGGTGCACCATGAACAGCATGTGGGGGAACCCTGTCCCAAAATATGCTCCATCTGTGTGGTGGTGTCTGGAGGATTTGGGGGTGTAAACATCCATGCACTTGGGGCAATAAAGCTTCACCATCGCTTCTCCAGGAATGTCTGACAAACCTACATCAGATATCAGAAATGGGTGATAGTTGCATGTGTTGCCATGCTCCACTGACCATGACGAAGGTTCAGCTTAGGGAGAATTTGTTGTGAAAGTAAAGAAAAGTCAGGCTTACCAATAGGAAGCATTGGCTGATTCTCACAATAGACTCTGGGGCAATAGCCAAAATCCCCTTGCTGATACTTTTCCAACTATGGAGAACATATTTAAAAATGACTGTTGATTTTTGACATAGAGCATGTAAGATCTGTTAGTTATTAATCAACAGCCTTACCATCTGTGCTATGCCTCTGTTTGTGAGGATGTAACGTGCATGTATGAGCCCGTAGAGCATCTCTGCTGCCTGCTCTATCAGGTCACTCTGATTGGGGTTATCTTCAAGTTCCTCATCTGTTAGATTAATGCAATTAATTCAAAGTGTTGACTCTGATCTGTTTCATTTCATGTTGGAACTTGCATGCTGCTTGACATTCTCACCTGGCTCCAAGTCAAGAATCATGTCCAAAGCTTGGCGGTAGTGGGGCACCTGCTCATTTAAACCTGTCAGGTTAAACTTGTCTTGTATGTAGTCCTCATCAACCTGTAACACACGATTGAAGATGATGAATAGCTGTTAATAGTGTTAATTAGGGTTACATGGCATTGCTTCAGCACACTGATATGGCGGTATTACATAAGAACTTAACAGGATTACTCAAATGCTGCAAATTAGGAAAGCAGGGAGTTAAAATTAGACACTGTACTGTGTGAGTGTTAACCTATCAGGCAAACTGTGTGCTGCACATGAATAGTTATGTTAAACGCACGATCCTAGAATTTTCATTTTAAGTAATTCTTCCTCTCATGTTTCCCTAAGGCGGCCCTTGAGTGAGGAGGCCTCATGTGCCACAATGATGCTGAATAGTAAACAGCAGTGGCAGGTGGCTGTAACAGGCAGCTTTGATCTGTAGGTCTTGGTGTGAGACCACCAAATGGTACACATTATTATTGGAAATCAGAAAAGATTACTTGTTTGAAACTAGCAATAAAACTATAAAAGTGAATATGAGGTTTTCTTTAAGTGCGCTCTGGCTGTAATGTAGCTTTTTTTATTCTGGGGATGATCCGTATGATTAAGGCGTCTGTGAGAGGTACACGCCTCCACTCCAAGTAAATGTAGGGGGTGCCTACCGAAGTGAAAGCTGCGGTCTGATTGTTTTTCGTCTGTGTGCCTGTGAATTTTGAATAACTTTTTTGAGAATAATCCCGAGTAGTCACCTCACAGAAGAACTCGTTCCCCCTCAGTCCACAAAACCAGGATATCCAGGACACCTCCTCTGAGCTGCTCATCCTCCTGTCAAACCAAAACAGAGCTGCTGTGGATCAGGATTCATTTTACATCCTCACTGGTTGGCTAAGAGCTAAAAACCGGCAGTTCAAGCTCTGGTGATGTCAACTTTACAAAAGCACACTTTAACGTTCTCTATAAAACTGAGGCTGTTGACTCTGGGACCTTCAACAAAAATTATATGTTATTCTATTTAATATTTAATTTGCTCTGAGTTAGCATCTCTGACCTGCTACCTACATTAGCTCTTCATTACACGCTAGCTTGGTTGCTAGTGTTCGTTAGCTGGTTCGTTAGTACAGACAGCGTGGAAATTAATTATTGTAACTGTAAGCTGCATTTCAAGATATTATCTAATGCATCCATACATCTGTTTACATAAAGTCACTTTTACTCACCTTTCTGTATTTAAGTTAACACATCAAATCGCAAGCTTAGCTAGTTTATCCTCTCCTCCTAGATGACAAGTGCGTCTTCCGGTCACACGCAGATTTCAAAATAAAGTTCCTCATGACGCATGTTCTCACTGGCTACCGCTTTGACAGTTAATATGCGTAAAAAGTGTTTGATTTAAACACATTTCACAAAGACCAGGAACAAAATGCATTTTTCTTTCCATTCACCTTTTTAATGAATTTCCAACAGAACAATGCGTACGCAAAAGTACTCTTTGTGTGTATGCGTGTCTTTTTAAACATTTTGAAATGTTACCTGTATTGCAAAATTACTGGCAGTGATATTCCTATATATTTACAGCAATGTTTAAGGTGTTTTTTCTGACATGATAATGACCACTGAGATGCACATTCATACATTATACAATATTCTGTGTTTAATAAAGCAGCTAAAGCAGCATCAGAGCAGAGTAAGTAGGCTCACTAACAACTTGCTAAGTTACTAACTTAATTTAGTTACCTATAATGTTGGAGATCTGTATTGTGATCCTAATCAAATAAGACTTAATAAAAATATTTATTGTAGAATCCTGTAGATTCCTGTATTCCTTGTAGATAACTGGAATTTAAAAAAATGCACTTGATCTATTTTCACATTGGCACGATTTAAGTATGAGAGATGTTTCAGTCTGAACAAAGTCGACTGTCATTCCAAGCTAAGATGGAAAGGTCTTTCAGGGCAGGTCTGCAAAGGTTTTCCGACAAGGTGGTCTGGCATCTTTGGACTCTTGCTCCTTTCCCATGCCTTCAAACATTAAAATCCTTTAAAGAAGAAAGAAAAATACATAAACTGCTATGTAAGACATTAATCTCTAGACAGTATAAATAGCATTCTATTATTTGTATATCTTTTTCTACTTCATATTTTATCTCTAACGTAATAACTCAGGCATGTCTTTCAGGTACTTTTTATGTATGAGCCAATATTTGCATCTTTTGTGTTTTGTTTATAATTTACAGACTAAGATCAAGGCACCGGTTGATTTCTGGTAGGTCTATCTAGAGTTAAGCTCATCAACATCATTTCTAGATTTCTACATATTTATGAGTCCAGCACCTATTTATTATTTGATAATTTGGGCACCTAATCCTTTCTTAAGCCTAATCCTACTGTAGCACAACATTTGGTACCATACATTCTCTGAGTTACCCAGTATTTACTTACAGTTTTAAAATTGCATTTCTTTTCCCCAGCATCATATTCAGGAAGTCATGGTAGCTGATGGTTTCTTTCGATGTCCCTCCAACCACCTCTGACATCATCTTTTTAAGCTCTAGGTGGGTCTTAGCCATTCCAAGTTTTTCCAGCATCCGTTTTAACCCCATTATATCTATAAAACAGTTCAAAGAAAGCAAGCAAGTAAAAAGTTGTTGGTGGTTATATCTAAAATATATAAAAACACTTAAGTTGTGAGCCAGTACATAAATCAACAACTGCTGATTGTAGGTGAAAGTATTTTAGGGCTTTAGGACCAGTGCAGTTTTACCTATTTCCCCTTTGTCATTAAGATCAAACTCCATGTATTTCTCTGAAATAAAAGCAAATATAGTTTCACACCAAAATTTATGACTGCATTTACAGTAGTAGTGCTGTAAATGATAGGGAAATTAATAAAACAAACATAAAACAAATACACACTTTTAAATGCTTCAAGCTTTGAGCTAAGGTCTTCCTCTTCTGCATACTGAGAATCTGAGAGAAAAGCCTGAGGGAATGACAAGTAACACCAATGGATCAGACATTTTATTGTTGGGTTGAGACAGGCGTCATGTTTCTGTGTCGAGTCCCTGAATATACTTATTATTACTAAACTTATTAACTCACCTCATTGATAGAGTTCAGTTTTTCTTCTTGTTGAGACTTGAGCAGACCATATGCTTTGCCTCCTGTAAGAAGCATTTTTTTCCAAATTATCCATTAAATAAAAACAAAAGAAAACCAAAAACAGAAAAATAGTAAACTCACCTTGGGCACTGCTATCCATTTCTGTGCACAGTGTTGAGAGACTGTGAAACTAACAGTGAGGGTGCGAAAACCCGATGGTGGTATGTCTGTATAAAGAGCCACAAGAGGAAGTGAAATGATGAAGTTTCAGTTAGCATTAGCGAGGTTCCTCTGTAGTATATAAGGCTGCATCAAAGATAGGTCTACTGGAGGATGCACGTCATAGCGTTCACACTCAGTCTGAATTTCACCATAGCGGGCAATAAAACACCGCTCAAAAAGAGATGTTTACATACAAGATACCTGCTGTGTAATGGCCGGATGTTGCTCATTCAAATGTATAAGCTCTGATACAACAGGCTGAGAAAGTGATTTATCGTTGTTGTTTTAAAAATCGCTAACATTTTATTTAGGGAAGGAAGAGTGACACAGCAAGGAGAACTGGAACTTTGGAAGAATAACACTAATCTGCTTATGATGCATGGTTGAAAAAAAAAACAATTGAAGGCGAAATGCCTGGCGCTTCAATGGTGGTGCTAAGTGAGGAGCGTGTGCTGCTTTTACTTCCCACACTCACATTTAAGTGTGAACTACACATATATATTGATATTGTGGTCTGATGACCTTTCGCCAATTCAATGTAATGTCCGGTTATTGCCACACGGTGGCTCTATTGGACACATAATGAGGCAAACGAGAACGAAATCCTGACATTGGACTGTGCAGCAGGTAGTTTCACATTGACGCTTCAGTGAGAACTGAGAATAGGTGGAGACAAGAGGATAATCTTTTGTCTGTCCACTTGGCTGCAATACACAGAAAATGGCACTCTTTTATCTGCAAGGTCTCCTGTTTTTCTTTCTGTTAATGGTCACATCAGGATGCAGGGGTGAGTAGATCACTAAATAATTTCAGCTGGCATACATCCACAATCTATGTTTTTTTTAAACATCTCCCATTTATTGTGAAACCTGCTTTGCAGCCATGAAACTCAGTGCTTTATTGTGTAAACCTTAAAAAACCCTAAATATATTTTGTAATCTGGGCCTTATCCTGATACTTTATTTCTTAACCTTTTAAAGACATCACTGCAGTGACCATGTCTGCCTCTCAAGAAGAAAATGCAGTTCTTCCTTGTTTTACTGCTGATGGATTGATGGCTCCAAACAGCTGCTACAGAGTCAAATGGACAAAATGTGCCACAGGTCCCAGTCAGATGAAGGTTATTCTTGCCAGGCCTGAAACACCCAGCATTAAAGATGCTGACCGTACACAATGGGAAAAGGATGGAAATGGACAGATGGCTCTTCATCTGACAAAAGTTCAAAAATCTGATGAGGGACTGTACCGCTGTGAAATCTGGCATGGCTGGGACAGTATTATTGTCAAACATATATCCTTAAAAGTAAAAGGTAAGTTTACACATTTTATTCTTCTTAGTCTCACTCTTACAAATAAATCATGTAGCAAATAATACTCTCTCTTTCAGAATGCAAAACAATTACAGCAGTCAATGCTGTGCCCAGCACGCGCGCTAACCTGAACTGCCCGGTGGAGATGAAATCAGGACAACAGGGACCCCAGGAAGTATCCTGGACAATGCTGAAAGGAGGCAATCCTGTGCCTGTCACCTCTGGAACACTTGAACTCAATGGGAAGTCATTAGCTATCCAGTCTGTGAAATACAATGACAGTGGCTGGTATAGATGTAATTTCACGCTGGGACAAACTCAGCGCTGCTTTGAGGTTAATCTACAGGTCCAAAGTAAGAGTTTATTCTATATACAGATGGCAACAAATAACAGAAAACTCTATGTAACTCGTTTGTACCTTTTCTATTTCCTTTATGAAGTGGAAGATGTTGGTGTGGCCCTAACGTTTCCAGGTAGAGCAATTAAAACTGTTCATTTTTACTCTTTTATATATTGCTTCAATTGCTTCTCAAGAAAAATGTGCTGTTAAATGTGGTGTGTGTAATTGCTTCACATTCCCTCCTGTCTGTCGTAGCACCAACAACCATGAAGGAGGGGAGCAGTGGAATATTTAGTGCGGTCATCACTTCAGCCATTTTTGCCATTGGAATAATTGCTGCATTGATAGCTCTTTTCATTTACCGCAGACGTACCACCCAGAGAGTTGTACAGCAAACCACGAGACCCACAGGAGGTTTGATCCGTCCAGAAGCTGTTTCCTCTTTAAATTTTCTCTGTGGTGACGTGTTGTCACAGCTTAATGTTCTGTCCTTGTTTTTTCAGGTACTCATATACTGTCTGCTGATGGTTATGAGGTTATTAATTTTATGCCTCCAGGGGGTGAGTAATGTTTTTTTTTCACCACCATCTTTAGTCTTTTCTCTACCACTTCAGTGGTAACTTTTTTACTTGAATCACACAGTTTCTATGGACCAACAGTTTAACAGTCTGCACCAACAAGATGAGGATGAAAGCATGTTTACTTGTAAGTTTTCTTACATGAGTTATAAAGTAATAAGTGAGTGCCATCATAAGATCATACTTAATAATAATTCTAAAATAGACTAATAAACATTTTTTTTTATCTTCATTACAGTCCAGTACAAGTAATTTTCACTCACTCTGCTCAAGAACAAGAAGATTTTCCTTGCTGTCTAATCTGGATTTCCTGCCTTAATCTATGCATTATGTAAAAACATGCAACATCTACTAAACTGTAAAGTGTTTGAGTTTATCTTGCAAAGAAAAAATTTGTATACAAGTGCAACTTAAGAAGTGCTGCCTGCAGTTTTTTATTATCCTGTTTAATCATCTGTGTCACTTGGATCAAAAGTAATCATCAAATGGCGACATAGTTACAGGTTTTAAGAAATGTATTTATGTTCTCTGCTGTTGTATAATGTCTGAAATTACTTATAAAGATTTAAAAAATGATGAAATTTATTTAATTGGTTTGTTATAGTTTTATTATAGTTATATATATTTTAGTTTACAGCCTGTAACAGATCATAGAAACTGTCTATAGTGGCGGCAGTTTCTTGTTTGGGTTGCCTTTGCTGGGTAGGTTCCTCATTATCTGAGTCCTGAATGGCTTCATAAATGTTAGTCTGTGAAGAGGAAATACTGCAGTTATTGTGTAAGGTATATATAAGCATGACAACAAAATCAAGTCAAGTTTTGAACAGATAAATTTAACAGTTATTGTTTGATGTGTCTTCTTACCATTCCAATACCTGACTCTTCATTTTCTACAAAGAGAAAGAAAAGAAAATATCAGTAATTCCGGTTTTAAGTAATTTTTTGTTAAAGCTCTTCTAATATAGTAGTTTTACTGTAGGTTGTATTAATGGTCAGTACCAACATCCTTGATGCGCTTCCTCTTCATGTGAATGTATAGTGCTCCAGCAGCTATACATATCAGGAGCCCCAGAAGAAGGGCTAGCCATGCAGATGTATGCAGAGCTGGACACATTTGTACACAACATTTTTACTCAGAAACAAGGGCTTGTATTTTATCTTATTTGTGGAAATTATTTAGGAAAAAACAACAATGTATGATTTATACTTACTGTTAACACTGTGCCACTTCTTTGATGCCATCAAATATCCTTCTCGATGTACGGAGCAGGTTAAATCATCTGAGGTCATGGACACAGCTGGGAGAAAAAGCCTTTTAATGAGAGTGTTATTGTCAGTCATTAAATTGCTTTGCCAGCTATCTTGGCTTCTTCCAGACCAAGTTAAATTAATGTCTTTTCCACATTTTTCAGTGCAGGTTAGCACACAAGTCAAGGTGAGATTATCGCCTCCTGGCCCCCCCTCTGAAGTAACTAGAGACAAAAATAACAGGAAATGTTTTAGCAGCAGGGACACAAAAAGTAAAAGTGGCTCCATTTATGCTCTGCTTTGGTGCTTTGGCGTTTTAAGACTCACCATCGAGGATATGCAGCCTGATTTTGTACAACACTTTCTTCTGCCCAGTGAATTCTAAACACTGGTAGTCTCCAGCATGCTGAGGACTGACTTTACGGACGATCAGTGATGAGCCTTTATTCACATGAAATGCATCAGTTTGACCTTTATTAGGGGAGATATTATCTCTGAGTGTCCCTCCATCGATAGCCCACTGCTTGCTGCCACTCATACCAAGAGAGGAAGTGTTGCTACAAGAGAGTGACACTGACTCACCCACTGCAGCAAACACTTCCTCTATGCCATCTGGGGGAGAAGAGACCACTGGTTATCCTTTGTACATATTAAAACATACTTTTTATTTTCACTTCACAATGAAATGGAGTTCTGCACCTTTCACTTTTGTTGTGTAACTGATCGTGGCTTTCGCTATGTCATTGTGAAACAGCTGACATTTCCATTTTCTGTGATGGTCTGTCAGCCTTCTACTGATAAACAGTTTAGAGAAGCAATCAGAGGGATTTTCGAAGTGAAATCTGGTTCCATTTAACGGCGTATCATCTTCAGTACTCCACTTGATACGTATCCCTTTGTTTGTACAAGGGACATGCCCTGTAAATGTATTGAGGAAACAATGAAGCTCAATTGTGCCGTCTGCAGGAGTCGAGCTCTCAGTAACTGGTGGATGAAAAAAACAAAACATGTGACTAGTGGGATATAAACTTATTCAGGAAATGGTTTAAGGTATTGGGACAGCTAACGTACGTTCAAGAGTCTGCAGCGAAACACTTGAATTGAGTGCTCCACTGTCAAGAGTACTACAAGAGTAAAGTCGTGCATCATCAAGTACCAGGTGATGAATCTCCAGTGAGCAGTCCTTCAGGAGACCAAGCCTGAGGACATTTGGAACTGTCACCCTTCCAGCCTTCACCACCTCAGTGACTGTCCTAAACTTTCCAGCAACACTCCAGTTAACAGAGGAACAGGACTCAGCAGAAGGTATGTTGCATGGCAGAGTAACACCATCTCCAAGTAAAGCAAACATCATCAACTGATCTGTTGGAGAAAACAAAGAAGCCTTTCATTTTCCAAGTCATCAGGTACTTCCCTCAAACATTTACTTTACTTGTATTAGTAGAATGTTCACTGCACGTACAGATTTGCAAAGTTCAGACCCATAATTGTGAATTAAACATATTTATTCATGCTTTATTTTAACACTTTTGTGCAAATTTACTTGAATTTGTTCTTTAAACTGTTGTTTGTAGAGCAAGCATTCAGTTTAATTCAATTTAATGGTGAGATATTTCTTCTTTTCTTACTTGTACTACATATTTAACTCATGTGCTACCTAAACATTTTGTAAATAAAGATTAAAGCATTATTGAGTTACTAAGTCACTTTTCAAAGTAGATATCAAACAGATTTCTATTTTTTCATAATTACCAGATGGCTGAAGTCCAGCTGCTGCATGTACCAGAGAAAAAAAACAGAGGTTTAAGAATGAAAAGGAAGTCATCCTACACTCAGAAGTTGTTCTCTTGCAGACTTCCTTGCTTATTGCTAAATCCTCTCATTTCAGCACATTTTCAGGAAATGAAATTCAAGCAACTTAATTTTAGGATCAGCCCATCAGAGGAGCTCAGAGGAGGCACTTCTATAAACTGTCAGTTGTGTGTTTTCATGCATCAGTTTTCTTCTTCATCGTGTGCAAGTAATATCATCAAATCACATATCAACTTAAAATAAAATATACAAAAAAGATGTGAACAATTCCCTCCAGTAACTGTAATTGTTATCAATCACCACATTTTTATTACTGATGCAAATACAAACACTTTTACAAGATGTGCCTCTAACCCAGTGATGATAATGATTTTCCATAGCACCACGTTCAGCATTTGTCCTCTAGGTGGAGGCGTCACACTCTATGACAGATATTCTTCCAGTTGTAACCAATTCAACCAGTTTGAATTTACAGTTAGATGCACAAATTCCAGGTTTTGATATACAAGCAGCACCAACTGAACAGTCCTCATTTGTTCAAGCTTTATATTTAACAGCTCCTGAGCTTTAGTTTCTGTTCTGGAGAAATCTGATTGCCTGCTTGACTTCCTGTAGTCTTCCTCTAGTAGTTTCCCCTCCCTTTACTAGTGATGTTGAATCTTTTCATGGATTTAACATTACAATTCACACAAGCACTACAATGCACTTTGCTTTGTTTTATATATAGGACTAACCTGGGTTTAGATATTTTAGTTATGACTGGATAAATTACAAAGATGGTTCATTTTAATCAGTGTATCTATTAATACTACAGACAAGTAGAGAGGAGTATTGATGAAAAATATAAACATGAAAAAGTTTTTTAAAAATCACTTATTTGCACAAAAATGAGGAATATTTAAGCAGTACACCGTCTGTAGTTCAGGGGTTCGTCACAGCTCTTGGACGTGCTATAACTGTGTAGGACTTGACCTTGAGCACCACACTAGCGACTCCCTTCAGGTCAGGCAGGGAGTCCTCAGTGTCTGGAGGGATGAACTGGAAATCTCTCAGCAAGTAGGCAGTGAACAGAAAGAGCTCCATTTTGGCAACAGACTCCCCCAGGCAGAGTCGGGCCCCTCCTCCGAAAGGAATCAAGGCACGAGTGGAGCCTCCTCCTCCTTCCAGAAAGCGCTCTGAAAGAGAGAGAGAGAGAGAGAGAGAGAGAGAGATACTTTATATGAGATGGGCTGAGCAAAGTTTAAGGAATGCCCTCCAGCTCAAAAGAGAGAGAATGAGAGAAAGACAAGCAGTAAGAGAGCAGTACCTGGTCTGAAGCTGTACGGGTCCGTCCAAACTGCAGGGTCGTGGTGAGCTCCAAACAAATTAGGAATAATGACTGTGTTCTTCGGGATGAAGTAACCTGCAACACTAAACATCCATGGGGATTATACTTTCACCACCATGCAAAGTAAAAGCTGTTTAAGCAGGTAATACATTGTGGAAAAGCAAAATAACAAAAAATGAGTTTACATCCATACAACTGGTCTTTGTGACTTTTATGTAGTATTTTGTTGCACACCTGGATCCAGATCTGAACATTCTCTGCATTATAACAACACATTTAGATAACTTTGGATCATTTTAGTTTAGTTTTAGTTTAGCTTTGTTTTGTTTTCCAGCTTGGGCATATTTGCTTGTTGTACATTTACTTTCTTCAAAGCATTTTTGATTTATTTAATTGTTTTCTTGTTGAATAAAGTTATTTGCATCAAAGCAAATATCAAATGTGTAATATAGTATGACCGTATTGGCGAAGTCTACCAATAGCAACTTAACATTATCTGATACTGTAGAAAAATGATCTCACTGGTAAGTAATCACTAATGTCTGATTTGTATTTTTTCATTATCACTGCATACTGTTGCTGAGCGAACCTGCTGTCTCTGATGGCTCTGTGTGGCACCGCTAGCGGGGCAACTGGCCTGAGTCTGAGCACCTCATTGATGAGAGCGCACAGGACAGGAAGTCTGTGTCTGTCGCTGTACTTGGGATATCGTCCCTCTAGTACTGTGCACAACTCCTCATGCACCTTGGTCTGCAGCTGAAGATTAAAAAAAGAGCAGAGTGACACACTGTAATAGACTTCAGGTTAGGTAGATATGGTGTTTTAAGGTAAATGGTGCACCCTGCCTCTGGTCTGTGCAAGAGGAAGGCCACAGTCCAGTTCAGCCAGGCTGCAGTGGTCTCTGTTCCCCCAATGAGAAGATCCACCGTTGCCATGTGAACATGAATATCAGTCAGGAGCTGGAGACATGTACATAAGTAATTTATTAATTACAGCACACAATTCCAGTACGATAAAAAAAAAGATTTAAAAAACTTTATTTAAAGATTAATAAAATACAAACACCTCCAAATCCAATTCATACTCTGCTACCAATAAGATTCACACCCATTCTCTTTGGTATTCACTGTCCAATGAACTTACCACACCATGTTCTGTGTGGGGATGTTTGTCAAGGCCCTGGAGGAGGGATCCTGTGATGGCATTATCATTTTTTTTGTCTTGTGACTGCACAGATAATAAAATAACAACTGTTAAAACTGGACCAAGGCTCTAGATAATACTGTCTCATTTTATGATTGTGATGGCTTGGTTTGACTTGTGTGATTTTGACATTAAACAAAACTGTGCACAAGTATAATCTAATCATAAAGCCAGACTAAGCCTTGTGTTTTTAATCTATGATTTGAGCAGTTTAGCATTATTAGACCTCTTTACTGTATATTTTATGACACAGTGACACTTTGGCATTTGTTTTTACTGACCTTGTAATTGTTCAGATGTTTCTGTATAATTTCATCTCTTCTGGCCACCTCTTTAAGGAGACGGGAAAACACTGGATTGGGTAATTTCTTTGAAAAAACAAATGACATATTGTGTGAAATTAAATTCAGAAGATGTTTGTCTTTCCTGAGATCTAGTCAAGTTTAATATTTACTGACTCTGAGTAATGGAAAGGAGTCCAGAGCGGAAATCCAAGAGGAGCCCCACAGAGCAACAATCTCGTTTAGACAGCTGTGCAGCTGCTGCAGCTCCAAAGAACTCTTATCATACTAAAAACACAGAATGGAGTAACAGAAAAGCTTATTATAAATTGAAAATTTGCAAACTTCTTAAACATAAACTGAAAACCAAGCAGTTGTCTGCCAAAACTACAACTGTTCATTGATGACAAACAGATTTTACAAACCATCTTTACTAAGAAGTACAAAGTGGGCTGTGAGAGGACACATACTCACTTCTTTTCCAAAAGTCAAAGTGGTGATGACATTACTGGCTGCTACTGTGAAATCCTCAGAGAGATCTACAGCAGTGCCTTGATAGTCCATCAAAACCTAAACGGTGATTAAACAATACTTGTTATGTGAGCTTTTGGTTTGAAGTCTGAAATCCTGCTATTACATTCAGGTTATTATGCTTCAGACAGTACATGGTAACACTGGCAACACTACAGTTTGTTTCTCTTGTGTTTTCCATACTTTCCTCAGGTGCAGTGCCTGTCTCTCGATCACTTTATGCAATGATTGCTGGCAACAACGCTGCAAAGCACTGTGGACAAGACGACGATGCGCCTTCCACTCCTCATCATAGTCCCCCAGAGAGATGGTGCGCCCTCCTCCAGACACAATATCACCTGATATAATTGAATAGAGGACATAAGGACATACAATAATACACTAATGATGCATACTGTCATAGCATAAGACATTCAAGTTTTTACCTGTATATGAAACTGGTCTCCCAGCAAAGTCTGACCATTTTTTCACCAGTGCTTCTCTTATGATGTCACCACTATTAAGTACCACCATGGCTGAAAAAAGACAAAACAAGGTTTTTAGTGGTAGCCATCTGAAACCTACCATCTACAAAAAGGGTTTTTTTTGTTCCTATGTCAGCATGTTATAGAATAAAATTATGTATGATTACTTGTGTTTCCACATTTAAGGCGGTAGATGTTTCCATATTGCTGTGCCAGATTGGTCAAGTGAATTGGCAGATGATCATGTGTCAGCTCCATCATATTGCCTATGAGGAAGAGGCTGGGAGGACCTGGGAGAGAAGGAGATGTGGAGCGAGGAAGGAGCTGATAGAGATACTGCAGCAGTGTAGATTCACCTAGAAAAAGAGAAAGAGGTGAGGCAGAGATAAGGACTAATCATGAAAATGTGTTTTATCCATGTGTTGAAAAAGTGTCCCAGTTTTTAACAATAATATTTTCATGAAATTGAAATATTTGACAACACGATGACAAAGACAACAAATTGATGTTTACCTGTGGATTTACTTCCTTTGTGGTCTTCTTTTAAAAATTTGTCTCTCTGGCCAGAGGTGCAGATCAGCCCAATCAACAACAATACAACGAGGAATACAGCTCCCACACCGATCAAAGATATTTCTATAGCCATTCTGTTTCATCTTGCTGGGCCCCACTTCAGAAAGCTAGCCTGCACACTGCTTGTCGCATTTATAGTCTTCTCATCAGTCTCTGAGACCTTCAGTTTGATATAATGTTGTTGTTTTCACTAAAATGAAGGACATCTATCTTTTTAGGTCAACATACCGGTATCTGGTAATAAGATGAATGCAACACATGTAACAAGAGACAGCTTGATAAACATGGCCTGGACTTGGTGAAGGGCATGATAACATACCATCATACTGTTTATCTCATTCGGCAGGGAATGAAAAAAATGTTTAAAAATCACACTTCAGATCAACATTAGCCACATTTATTCCAATGGAGTGAGGCAGTGCATATTTAATTACAGTAGTAGTAGTGGGGTGGCATACCATGGTGGTGCACAAGAAAGTACTAGAGTCAAAACAAAACTGAGTTCAAATAAATGGGTTAGGCAGAACAGTAGAACAGTATACAAAAAGTTGCAATAAAACTCTCCACATTTTTGATATATTTCCAGAAAAAAACAGATCAGAAAGAAATTTTGCATGTTTAAATCCATTTATAGCTTTCATTATACCTGTCAAAACCACTGTACATGCAATTTCATTTGGAAATTGATATGCAGCAACTGTGTGATGCATTTCTGGCACTGGAATTCTCTGTCAGATGTAAGGTTTTCAGGTTTGAAAACCATGAAGGCTGATATATATTTAGCCATGAGTTGCAGGAGAAAACCTGGATGGTCTGAACTTCATCTCGGTGAAGGGAATTGAGGCATCTTTACCTTTCCAATCTATCCACACTATTCCCTGTGTCAGAACAGAAATGGAAATGGTGAGTGCTTTATATCATTGCAGATAAAAAGTGTTTAGTTGTCCAGGTATTATAGTGAATTTTACCTGATTGTTACTGCTGATGCCAAAAAGACCATTGAGGTTGGTCTTATAGCAGTTCTTGTACCACCAGCCACCCATGTAGGCCCTGGCACAGTGGATCCCCAGAGGATCAGGGTCCTTGTCCTTAGCTGAGAATGGACGCCCATTATGATATTTCATGGAGTCACCTGGCATAGAAATACAGTGGCATTAAAGTATGATTTGTCAGGGATCATACTGTTAAATAAAGTATATGCTGCACATGTTCAAGAAGATTTTTAAATAGTTCTCACCTGCAGTTCCAGTGTAGCCAGACACTGTAAGAATATAATGCCTCTCCACTGAATCAATGGAGAAGTTGGCATAGTGAGCATAAGCAGTGTCATTTCCAGATTGCATATCCACTCTCAGACTCACAGGACCAACACTTGTCAGGTTGTGAAGAAGCTCATTCCCTGGTAGAAGTGAAAATAAAGAGGGAACAAATAATTTAACAATATATTGTGATGCTGACATAATGATAATAAGAACTTGCTTCTTCTGTACCAAGCCAGAACTCTTCACTGAGGTTTCCAAAGCCAGTGCTGTATTCGCTCCAGGTTCTGTAGAAATCTGTCTTTCCATTCATCCTCCTCTGGAACACCTGAAAAACACACATCAGACGTTGTTGTCTGTTGTCTCAATCCGTTTTGACACTTCTTCAGTGCAAAGTTGGGGAAACAGCAGTTTGTCCCACCGTCCAGCCGCCCCCATCAGTCTCCATGTCACAGTAGACTCTAACTGCTCGGCCCTCTTTTCCCTGTGGGTAGATATCAACCTCTCCTGAATGCAGAGCTCCATTTAGCAGCTCCTGAGAGCACTCAGTAGGGAAGGGAAAACGCAGTTTGCCTGAGAGAAAAAGAATAGGTCAATGTGTGATAAAGTATTGATACCATAGATAAGTCAGCCGGGGCTGCATTATATAAAATACATTACCAGTGATGAATTCTGTGGTGACCACAGATGTGTATTGTCCATCTCTCACACCTTGCACCAGAACAATATAATGTGACATTGGCAACAGTCCTGTCAACTTGTACTCTGTGACAGACGCATCCAGGATCACCTCCTAATGGAAAAACACAGAAAATCAAACCAAGGTCAACTCTTCTTTAAACACTGTGCTCTCTTTTTACAGTATGTGCCAGATTCAAGGAATTCATCACCTTTCTCTCCTCTCCAGCCAACTGGTAGATCAGTCTGTAGCTGTCATAAATAACAATGGAAGATCTCCATGCAATCACTGCCGAGCGAGGACCCACCTCACTGGCTTTAACCACTGAGGGACACAAAAATCCACAAGCATTTAGCTCTCTTCACAAACTCTGCAGACTATAGACTGATCTCCCTTTATTCATGCCCCCTCTTCTCACCATTAGCAGTAGTAAATGTAGTTGAGATGGCCATACTCTGGAGACTGTCCTTCTGGCTCAGTACTTTGACTGTGTACAGGGTGCCTCTCTGTAAGCCCCTCAGCTGGTGCTCCACTGAGCTTCCAGACAGCATCACTGTGACTGTCACATTAGGAGCTGTGGGAAGAAGGACAATAATTTAGCTTAGTCATTAGCACTTTGTCATTAGTCATTTGTGTAAAGTTGCCACACTCACTTTTGGAGGACTCATAGCTGATGATGAAGCGATCAACTTTCCCCAGACTGGGCGTCCATTGCAGCACAGCTCTGGTATCAGTCACACTGACAACTTGCAGATGTGTTGGAGGGGCGGGCACTGCAGTCAAGAAACAATCCATACAGTGTATATTACTGTTTCCACACACTAAAACAAAACACCTTAGGTACACACAACAATAAACTTATCTTGCCATATACCTGTGGTAATAATTGATGTGAGGGGATCACTCTGTGCTTTCCCTTGTGTTGTAGTTACGGTGATAATGTAGGAGGATCCAGCAGACAACTTGGACAGAACCACATATGATTGCTGAGAGTCCACAGTCACAAAGCGGTTTTCTCCTGACAGGACAACACATTACAGATATCACACTGAAGTGGAAGGAAAGAGCCACACTGAATAATAGTAAGCAAGAGGAATTTGACCAGAGATGCAGAAACAGCATTCAACTGACCAGTGACAATGTTGGTGTATGTGACCCTGAAGCCTGTGAATGTTGTCTTTGGCTTGGACCAGGAAACAGTGAGAGAAGATTCTGTTACATTGCTGAAAATCATCTCTGTGGCTGGCTCAGGACCTGGTAAGAGGAAACATTTTTATATATACTAACTGTATACATTGCTTCCAGTACTGATCATGTCCCTGGTAGAAGTGGATGAATTGTGCATGCATGACAAATGTAGTTCTACATCAGCCACCTGTAACTGCAGTTACTCTGTGAATCTTTGATCTTCTCTCTGCTGCAGATCCATATATGTGCAGGACATAGCCTGTGCTTGCCCGAAGGTTACTGAACTCCACAGAGCGTACATTGCCAGGTACTACCATAGAGATCCTCTTGGATCCTCTGGATCCAACAGCTTTACTGGAGACAACAGTCATGTTGGTGCTCTCACTGTGCGCATGAACCTCTGTTGTGTTCTTAGCTGTCGACGTCTTGTCTACTTCAGAAGCTTCCTCCTCAAACTCCTCGTGGTCATCTTCATCACCCTCTGTCCGTGGCTCTCTTCTGATTACAGTAAAGTTTTTGAACATCCCTTGTGGTGCTGACCATGTGACAGTGAAACTGTAGGAAGAGATGTTCACAACCTTAACAGAACCTAATCCAGATCCTCCTATCCTCCTTGAGCTACCAGAGCCATGGACAGTCGATTTGTTCTGCGGAAGTTGACTCTCACCAGATGTAGCTGCAACAGTTACATTCACTAAATACTGACTCCTCTGTGTAACTCTCTCTTTTCCAGGCTTACCAGTTTCAGTGTTTCTGTTGTCAGCAGACTGCACAGTGGTAGTGTCTACTTTGACCTTCTTGATGTGTGTATTCCCTGAAGACAGAGTTATATTTTTCTCAGCCAGTGTGGACTGCTTCAAGGTCTCTTTCCCTGCTCTGGTCTTGTTTGCCTTGGTCAAAATGGTCATAATTTTAGCTGTCCCATTCAATTTTTTCACGTTACTCTGGGTTACATTAGTTTGAGGTTCATCTTTTAGCTGGTCAGATTTAGGATATATTTTACTGGTAGCTCCTTCCTTAACAATCTTGACATCAGTTTTTTGGAGAACCTTTTTAGAGGTCAACATTGTTGTTTTTCCTTTGCGGGCCTCTTCTTGCTTCTTCCCCTCATGTTTTAACAAAACTTGATCAACAGTTGGGCGACTGATCTTTGTGGCACTTAAGGAGTCTTTAATATTTATTTTCTTAGCAGAAGCTTCTTGTTTTGGTGTTTTAACAAGACCTGCTTTAGCATGAGTAGCAACTTTGGGTTTAGTGTCAGTCTCCTTGGCTTCAGGTGCCTTCTTCTGCTCCTTCTTCTGGAAGAGTGTTTGCTCTGCCTTGCCAGTTTTCTCCTGCATGTTTTCCTTGTCTTTGTTCACCTGCAGGGTCAGTGTTTCCACTGCTAACTTTCCTTTAGCAGCCTCTAAAATGAAATAGCAGAGATTAAAAGAATGAATGAGACATTACCTAAAGTAGAAAATTATTTTTTCTCACTTAAATGTATGTTTTAGTGCTATAATATACAAATAACAGTGCAGAGTCTCACTTACTATTTTTACACTCAGCTCCTTGCGCACACTTACTACAGTCTGGACCCGCGAATCCCTGCTCACATATACATTTCCCCTTCTGACAATCTCCATTGCCACTACAGTCATTTGGACAATTTGCAGCACATGGACCTGGGGAGCAACAAACAAAATCAAAATGACCAAATCCACTTCTTTAATGATTTGTGTCAGATTTAATAATTTGGTGAATATGAGAGAATCATACATTTCTCTTTTAGGGAGAACATTTCTCTTTCCAGTCGGGCCAAACGTCCTTTTAGTGCAGTGATCTCAGACTCACATCCCCCAGTGCAGCCACCAGGCAGCAAACTGATCTTATGCGTCATCACCAAAGGAGCGCCAGGCTTTAGCTTCAGCTCTTGCTCCTTGGTCTTGCTTGAGTCGCAGCCATCACTGATAACCACTTTGATTGGTTGTGTTATGGCAGGCTTTTCTTTGGTGGTTGTGGTGGTGGAACTTTTGGTTACAGCGCTTTGACTGGCAGAGTTTGTGACCTTATCTTTGTCGCCTACAGAAGGACCAGCTGTAGATGCCTTTGCTGGTGCTGACAGAGCTGTTTGAACTGCAGTGGGGTCAGGCCTGTCTTTGGAGGTTTTCACATCAGTGGTGGATGGAGATTTAGCTACAACAGTCTGATTGACAGAGGCTGCAGGCTTGTTTTTGGTGGTCTTAGCACCACTGGCAGGAGCAGATTTTGGGGATGTTGACTGAACATTTTGAACTACAGTGGGGGGAGGCTTGTCCTTAGCAGTCTTCCCATCACTGGCTGAAGAAGGTTTCATTGAAACTGTCTGATTGCCAACAGGTTGGAATTTGTCTTTTGTGGTTTTAGCATTGCTGGCTGATGCTAACTTTGTAGATGCTGATTGAACATTTGGAGCTCCAGTGGGGGTAGGCTTGTCTTTGGTAGACTTGACTTCACTGGCTGAAGCAGACTTAGCTAAAACAGTTTGATTGCCTGAGACTACGTGTTTGTCTTTGTTAGCAATGGTGCCATTGACTGTAGTAGCCTTTACTGCTGCTGATGGAGTGGTCTGAATTACCGCTGGGCTGGGCTTGATTTTCGTGGTTGCTGGAGTGGGTAAAGCTGTCTGATTGACTGTGTTTGGCTTTGGGGTTGGGCGAATGGTCTGTTTGGCGAGAGCAACTGTGGTTTTTGGTTTTGACAGGGTGAAAACAGCATTGGATTTGGTCACGTCGCTTCCTGTCGAGTTTCTCCTCTCATTGGTTGTGGATTGAAAGGAGGGAAATGGGGTGAGAAGGAGGAGAAGTCCTAAAGTAAATAGCATTTTGAGCCAGGAGCAGCAGCAGAGTAATGCAAAGGGTATTGCTTTTGGTGGATCTGTATGTATGTTACTGTAAAATAATAAACTCCTTCCTCTATATTTCTGTGACTGCTTGTTAAGGGGATTATGCCAGGTCTCACCTAGAAAAGAAAAAAATGAAAGAGCTAAGTTAGAACTGGATTTTATGCACTAAAAATTTTATGCCAAATCATTTTAGAACTTTTTTTAATCCCAGGCAGGACTTTGCTGAGCATACATGCCCCTTTTCAGCCAACTTCACATTCACAGAGGTCCCATTCACACTTTGATGCTCCCTTGTAAAACCTTATACTTGCTATTAAGAAGCTTCACATGGAGCAGTTTCAGCTTTATGCCTTGTCCAAAAGTGACTTGAGAGTATTAGCTAAAGCTAAAGGGAAGATTGCTTGCTTCTTTCTTTCATTCTGATGACCTTTCATTTATAGCACTTTTCAAATTCTTATGCTACATTCTCTAACATGTAACTTACATGTTATTTATTTCAAAACATTTCTAAAATAGTCTTTAGGTGTTGAAGAATTGCAGCACTGTTTCATCAGTCGTAATAGTTAATTCAGTAGCTTGCCAAAAAGTCAAATCTAAATTAGTTGATTTTGAACAGGAAGGAAGAAGGTGACTTGAGCGGGAAGTCTACAGAGTCTGCTGGAAAGTCTATGTGGAGAGGTAACAGACCATCACTGTATAGAACTGTGGGACACTGTGCGTCTTTCACTATACAGAAGGTTACATAATCCGCTGCACCCACAACTCATAAAACCACGAAAAGAAATACATCCAGCCTTGGCTTTAAATCTGTTGAAAATCAAATAAATCATACGGCACGTAAACACATTAAGCTGCTTTGCTACACAGCAAGCCAATTTTAAATGTTGCACTAGAGCGCTTGGACTAAATGACAACTTGGCTGCTGTCTTAACTAAAACTAAAGCCCCTCTTTACTTATAAATATTAATTACCATAAAGAAAATAATTTTGACAGAATGAAAAATAAACTAATAAATTTGTTTATTTGTAAAAGAGTGGTTACAACAATGCTATATTATGTGTGCACAATAAGAAAAAACACATTTTGTTCACTAGTCATGACAAGTAGTGTAATCTAAAGTCTTTTTAGCAGTTAAAACATATATGTTACAACAATATGACCTTTTCTTACAAATGTACATATTCAAACCTCTGATAATATATTCAGCATCATCAAAGCATTATGATGTGATGGGATATCAGCAGACTTTAAAGTGGAGTCCGTTCATTCTGCAGTCACCACTCTAATATCATAGTTATGAGAAAAAATTAACTTACCAGAATAAGGGTTTTGTTCTAGGCTTTATCTCTATTTTGGTGTCGCTCCCTCCATCTGAAAAGCTCACATAGACTTGCTGGATATGGTCTGGGAGGGAAGAGATGAGAGAAAGGACCACCACTAGAAAGGAGGAGAGTGATAAAGTGTGCTCCTACTTAAGGACCCCCCCCCTCCTCTCCACGCCTAGTGGTCTGACTCTCTAAACCACCATGGAAAATATTTGTATTGGACTTACAAAAAGAGTGGCATTTTTACACAGATTTGTGCATCAAATATACACATTTTACAAATATACAAATTAAGCATACAAATGTACATTTTTTGCATATTCTATTTTCTAATGTTTTTAATACTTCTATAAATTTTGTTTTCAACTGGTCCAAGATGAATTCATAAAACAACTGATTTCAGTGTCTCTGTTTTTTTCAAGGTCTAATCTCATGTTTAATGTGACCAGCAGACATGTTGAAATTACCCATGTTAGGAAATATTTTGTGTTTTTTCATATATAGTAACACAAAAACAGCCTGAATTTTTCTGTTTCACATGGCTGATGACAGTTATTTCACTGTCTTCTGTATGTAACTTGACTTATACCAGACTTTGCTAACACCTAGACACAACTTTGATTGAATAAAGCCCCTGTCTGAGAATCATGATTCAGCTGGAATACATAGCATAACACTGCAGGTATTCAGTGCTGACTCTGGGGGACAGGAACCTCTCACTATATGAATTGGCTGTTTGTTGAACGTAATGAGATGTAACTACGTGGGAGTTATGTAAGTGACCAAATATCCACCAGATTTAAGGAATGCTCTGTGAAGCCTCTGCATCTCTGACCAAATGGCCACCCACCATCCCACCTTTTGTAAACCACATGAAGACAAGTACATCAAGAGTCTATAGCAAACAGGGCATAAGTGATATTTTACTCATTTTACAAAAACAACCATTGCAGCATTTCATGTTCATGTATAAGAGAAAGTAAGACAAATTTAAATTCATTAAGAGTCACTTGTTTCCACTGGTTCCTGTGTATTAGCTCAGTACAGGCTATTTTTATTTTGATGTTAAATTCAGCTCTAATAATAAAGCAAATATGTTATGAGTAGAAATAATTTAAATGTAATATTGGATGAAAAGCTTTTCTGCTGACCAACGAAAGCCATTTCAACAAATTCTAACATGACTCATATGAGTCTTGACCATGCCTTTATGAGCACAAAGTACTAACTGAAACAGATGCATTGCACATGCTGCACATGTGTGTGGTGGTCAGTGGTCTTGCATGAGTCTAATGTGAGGCTCTATTTTTTAACTGTGTTGTCTACTCTTTATATGATAAAAATGTATGTTTGCCATCAAATTATTCAGTTACAAGGACAGTGAGCATGCATGACATAACAGGAACTGAAGAAACAACTCTCTCATGTTATTATTGTTACATATACTCACTCTATAAATGTTAGTGTGGGTATGTAAGAACCCACACAGCCAAAACATACGTTCACCAGTAGATATTTTTGTTGTTGAGCTAATGCTCAGCTATAATTTTTTGGCAAGTACACCACGTTCTGACAGTGAGAGACAACATATGTATAGTATATTACTGAAGTAACACAATGTAGTACAAAATCAGTTGCTGAATTATGTAGTTATTATGGTTATTTCAGGTATGTAGATCAGATGAAGAGCTGATGCTGCACACTGAACCAGTCAGCATTATAAAACTGAACAGCAAAGGAGCTGGTTGCTGCTTGCTTTAAAATGGTGGTACTTGAGAAGCAGCTGTGTATGAATGTTCGCTCTCACATAAAGTCTGATTTTCACGTGGATTTCTGTTAATGTGATGGATTAAATTAGCTTGTGGATGTAAAAAAAAAGATGTGATATACCATACCAAGGGGACTGTTGAAAATAAAGAGGAAAAACAAAATAAATAACTAAAATGTAGAGTTAAATCAAAATGTGTAAAGATATCAGCCAACACACCCTAATATTCATTAGAGGCACACACATGCCCAAAAATCTACCCACAAGCTAATCCACATATACAAGTTTGTACCACTGTTTTGTATACAAATATGGTACACACAATCTTTGCAAAAAGGATAGCCTTGCATGCACACACACACACACACACACACACACACGAACACACACATAGGTCTCTTTAACAAATACTGTTTATACTACTTTTAATTTTGAAGTTGGGACCGAATGGATGGAAGGAGAATATCTTTTCTTAAAAAGGACCCTTCATCAGGGCCAGGCACGCAATGTGCCTTCTTCACAGCAGACATTTGACTTGTCATAGTATGAAAAGCACAAGTGTTACAAAAAACATTAATGACTGCTCCTTATGATTCAAGTATTCCAGCTATCACAGTGTGACAGTTAAGCACAATGCCAGGATCCTGAAACTAAAACAACAAAGTGGAATTCAGCCATTATTCATTTTAGCATTTATACTTGTGATTTTACTGCAGTGACATGTCAAAATGTCTTAATGGGGAAAAGGCCGATTGCTATGACAGACCAAGTCACCTTGATGTTGAGGTAAAAAACAAAGAGTAATTGTGGTATAGTGTGGACCCCTGAGTGGGTGGCCCCACTCCATCATGGCCTCCATCTGCTGGCAGCCTGCAGGAAGAGCTCTGCCTTCACTTTTCTCCTTTCTGCACCGTAGACCACCCTCAAACCGCTGACCCTGTAATGGCCTTTGGAAAAAAACACTAGAGACCCACCTTTAGCAACTAAGGCCACTGTGCACCTAAGAAAATACACCTGGTCATATGAGCACATTTCACAATGCCCTTGCCAGCTTCACAGTTGATGCTCAATCATATTTAGTGTGTCATAGAAGACATGTCTTTCACAGTAAATCTCTTGGGGCAATCCACAGATCTAAAACAATATAAATCATCCACTCATCACGGTCAGTCTGTCTTTGTTGAGAGAATATTTGTATTTTATTGTATTGCACAAATTGAGCAATAACTAATATTCGATTCATGACTGCTCTTGACCGATTGTAATCATGAGCACAAGTCAATTAGTCATGACAAACCATTGATTACCTTGAGAAGGCTACAGTAAAAAGAACACTTTTTAAAATGTGCTGTTGCTGTTGGCTACTGATGGTGCACTGAAGTAATCCCAAGATGAAAATGTCTGATGCTGCCTGTGTATTTATTTACCCTTTATTGATTCAAATTTAATGAAATGTCTAATGGCAAATGTTGAAACAGTGCAGGCATTGATCTTGCTCTGATTGAAGTGATGGTCAGTACTCCCATGTTGCTTACATTGGACCCGGCCTCAGAGATTAGAAAAATATAAGCACATAAGCCCTTGCTTGTTCCTCACTTCTCCACCCATACCCCCCCTTCTACTCCTGCTGCACTGCCCCTCCCTCTGCCTCTCATTTTCTACCTCCATCTGCATTGCCTACAACTCAGCACATTTTGTGCATTATATAAATGCACTGAGTATCTTCTGCAGCATGTGTCTAAGTGGAGCATGTTTTTAAAAAGGACTTTTAGAGCTCTAAACCTAACGACAGCTCCAGTCCTTATGAGAGCATGATTGATCCATATCCTGTCAACGTGTAACTCCAAAAGGGAAAAGTGAATCAGTCTTATGCCATTTCATGTGTATGCACTGTTCTAACCCTAATCCAATCCCCCTCTCCCCTCTTCCTCAACTTGCAGATGTTAAGAGGAGGGGGGTAACTTTGAGGGGGGTTCCATTGAGTACAGAGACCCCTCACAGATCCTTTACTGCCAGTAAAAGGAAAAAATACATAAAAAAATAAATATATTCAGCTAAAGCTAAATAAAACCAGCACAGCAAATCAAATCACACAATTTGGAGGTACATGAAAGAGCTGTTGCTGTGTTGAATCCCATTTCAAATAATTATAATCATGTATTGATTTACTAAATTCTTCCTTTGCTTATTCATATACGAAGACATTTCCCAGACAACACAATAAGGCTTTTTTACGTATTTGTTTATTTATTTTATTTATACACTGGCAGTTGTCATGGACATAACGAATTGATTAATGGATACATTGTAAGTAGTAAAATTTCAAATGATATCATCAACCTTCTGTCTGGAAAGCAATAATATCTCTTATATAATGCTTTCATGACTGTGATTATAGACAGTAAAAGAAGAAAAAAAGAGCTCTCAACACCATGAGATGACTGTGCATCTAATGGCTTTGTACACTAACTAAGCTTAAACTGCAAAAGGTGAAAGTTAAATTAACCAGATTTCTGTTTCACTGTCTGCAGCCATTAATCTTGTACTCCTCTTTAAATGCAGAAAAGGCTCTGCAGGCAGTTTTATGTGCAGATTTTTTACACTCCTCCAAAGGCTGCTTTTCAACCCAGGTATTCGATTCCAACAAATACTGCATCCTGCAAAAAAAGTGAGCAAGTGAACAGAATGAGAATCAGTATTATGGCTCATATTGTGTAAAATCACACCTCCATGAATATTATTGATGATACTGACATTCCATTGGAGTCAGTTGTGGAGCCATCTTTGCCCATAATGAGATACTCTTTCCCCATATCTAATTGTCCTTTACACTGACGCCTCTTAGCAAATATTCGAACTGAATTCTCAGTCACAAGGATGTCACCATCTGGAAGACAAGTGATTTTAAACATATTTAGGATATGTGTTTCAAGCATAAATATAATGGCATGCAACCAGTCAAGGGTCATTTTTGTGGTACCTGCTCAGGTCTGTGGTTACAATTTACTTACGGGATTTCAGCACCTCTTTTACATTCATTTTGTAGAGCTCAAAGTTACTCTTCATGGAAACATTGGAGACTTCAACAATGTATGCTGAAATAACACAAAAGCAATTTATAAACAGCCACTCACCTGAAGGATTCTACTGTATAATTGATTCTTTATGGCAAAGTTAATTTTAGGTACTTTACACCAAATGTTTTGTGTGCAATACTGACCGTAATCTACAGTAGGGAAGAAGCAAGCATGTTTTAAACGCAGATTCCTGATTCTCTGACCTCTTTGAGGCTGGAAAGTATTGTGTATTTTATGACAGGGTCCTAAAGAAAAGATAAAAGATATTTTAATTATTTGCACAAACCTGAAGGGTGAAGCTACATTTATTCCTTGGTGTTTGTCAGTATGTGAATTAAGGGTAATGGCCTACTTTCTGCACATTGGCAAACATCCTCTGAGCACAGTTTGGAGACCATTTTGCTTCTTTGGGGTGCAGAGTAAAACACGGTGCACTTTATGTCTGCAAGGAAAGCACAAATAGTTCATAAATTCCTGGCAAACAAGCTTGGCCCCTCTGTCCTAACAAACAAACGCAGGAAATATCAAATAAAAAGCTTACCTGGTTCATAATAGTCATAGAACACAGCTGGAGCAGGCTGTAGAAGGCCAATTGGTACACTTTGTGTAGCACCAAAAGTGATGCATTCCTCTGATTTCAAGAGCTAGATTGAGAAAAACAATCTTTTAGTATAAGACATATACATTTTTAGAATACATAAACAGATTTTAGTCTTACCTCACTGAAGTAGATCAGCACTTTTCCATTTGAGACCTCATAATGGGAAATGTATCTCTCAGGTTCTGATTTTAGCTACGAGGAGACACGAATCAAGCTTTTCAACACTTTAGCAGAAGATAGGATTGCTGTTCTCATTGATTACTTTTTGATATAATGGAATATGGTCCAAATTTAGATTGTCATGTTTTTGTCCACTTTGTACCTCCATTTTAATATCCTTCATTTAATGACTTCCCCAGTGTTACTTGACATGTGATCTGTTTTAATTATTTCTACTAAATTTCTGAATCATGTTTTATATTTTTTCATCATTTTGGCTTGGTGACCATTTCCTTCTGTCACAGTTTCTAATCTTTTGCACCAGTTCAGACAGCATTTCATGTTAATCCAAGCTCCTACTGTCACTCAGCACCTCAGCTTCTTCTCTTGTGAAAATGGATGGGACATTACATAAAGTTCCTGAAATAGCTCTTCCCTCTTTGGTGCTGAGGATGACAATGATTAAGAGGAGGCAAAGAGGGCTACTAACCATGTCCAGGTCCTGAGTATTAGCGTCAAATCCACTCAGAAGTGTGATGTCAGCAACACCCATTCCTGTGAGATTCCTGTGCAGGTTATGACTACACACAGGAAAACATTGAAAAATATTGGCTGAGAAAGACACTGATCAGGTCTTTTTTCTGTGCAAAAAACTCACTGTCTCCTGAATATTTAAAGGTATCATTTGTAAAAACCTCCATTTTGAAATCATGTTGTTTATTTTTTTTGTTTTGTTTTTTTGGGGGGTGCACTCAAGAGCAACTGAATTAAACGGGTTTATTCATTTAAACAATGATTTTTGTTTTTTAACTGTTTTTTCAAATGAACCTTTTCCTTATGAATGGAAAATGTGATGTGAATCTTACTGACTAACCTAACACAGACTCTGTAGCTGACAGTCCTGTCTGAATCTATGTCGTTGCCAAGATCTCTCCTGTTTCGGGTATGGACATCAAACTGCTCAATCACTGATCTTGTCTCTTGTGTTTCCATGTAGTCATTGTTACCGTAGTCATCATAGTAGTCGTAAGTTTCTATGACCTTAGCTAGGAAACAGAGGTTAATGTAAATGCGTTATCAGCAATACATGTCTTTGTGTTTAAGTTATGAGTGACAAAAACTTACCAGTGTACTGTACTTTCCCTTCCACAGTGACGCTGATAGACACTTTGTCACACTTGTCCTTGGGCTCCAGTAAATGATAAGCTTTTACGACCTGCCAAACAGTTTGGTGATTTATTGTAAATGGTTCAGGATATCAGAATATATGCCAACTTTATTCAAACTTACTTTTAGCTTGATATTGCCCTTTCCTTTCATATGTACCAAAATGTTATTCCCTCTAAATTTCTAGGAGAAAAGAAACAAGAGAAAATAATAATCAATAATCAATAATCTCAGATTCAGAATGAGGTTGAATATGTTTGTGTGTATTTAAGCACATAGCTAACAAAACTCTATGATACCTTAAGGTCTGTTTCCACTTTGCCTTGCTTCTGTTCCAGTGTAAGCTTTATAATGTCGTGCTTTCCTTGGACTGTGAACTCTGCTATTAGATTTGCTTCAGGAATGACATACCTCTTTAGCTCATACTCTGCAAGGGACTCCAGTGCCATGATGGTGTCCTGGGCATGACATTTAAGTGTTAATAACATCTCTATGACTATACTGTATGATGTGTGACCATGAAGGAATTCTTAAGGTTCAAACAATTCTCAATCTGGCATCTCAATCACCTGTGACGATTTGAAGCCTCCAAAATAGTTTTCTTGGGTGGTTAACCAGCAGGCTATTTTGTCTGCCCACATAGTTTGTCCAAGCTCCACTGCAGCTAGCAGGGCATAGGCTGTAGTCTCTACTGTGATGCCATCTGCCTTCTCTTTATTCTGTGTCCTGACATCTTTTGTCCACAGATAGCAGCCATTCTTCCCTGAAACAGATGATTAGAAAAAAATGTATACAATTTTCAATTTTACATTTGGATCACATTTAGTTACTCTTCAACAATGTGTAAATATATATTATAAATTGACAGAGTGACAAATATTTTGCCACATACTGTTTTGATATCATTATGATATCAGTTTAATTTCTCTGTGTGTATTGAGCTACCCTGTAAACCACTTCAAGAACTGCAATATTATGTAGCACATTTGACTTGCTTTATAAGCTATTGATAAAACACAAATAAAAGATAATACAAGCATGAATAAAAATTCAATTAGAAAAATGACGCACAAAATAAATTGATTATAGTAAGAGTGTAAAATACAATGAAATAAACTGCAATAAATAGCAATTAAATAAATAAGCATAAATACTAAAGATTAAATAGATGGGTTCTTAGTTTATGTTCAGTCAATTTATATTTTTAACTCCTCTCAGATCTGGTAACTGGTGTATTTTCAAAGATTTGAAAATAGGCATAATGTAAGCTCTGCTCTCATCTAAGGCAGCATATGTTTGAATCATGCTGTAGTGCTGTAGCTTTGGTAGTTATATAAGTATCCATCACTCTTAGAGAGACAAAAACATGATCTACATTAATTTGTCTTTCTGTAATCAAATACCAGGCAGTTAATTAATGGATTTGCAAAAAGGCAGATATTTCCATAAAGTTATTTTAGTCATTATCAGTTTCTCAATTGATTATACTTCACCCAGTGTGAAATTACATATTTTATCCATAGCCAACACCTATTCACTTTGATTTGACATGCCTTCAGTAGCCAGTGCTTTAAGTTTTGACCAGGTAGATGAATGATTGGTTCCCTTTGGCAGACAAAATGAGAGACAGTAGGCTGAAATGGCAACAGCGTAGGGATGCTCAAGCTGCTCAAAGTGTGACAGGAGATATGTTGTTGATCCAGAAATGCTCGCTTCCTGGAAAACAGTAACAAGTAGGCAGTCACATTTTTGCACTTAATGCTCTTTGCAAAATATGTATTGACTATGGTGCATTAAAAATACACTAAATTAGATGAAACAATATCAAGGCTAAGCAATGACAGCCATGTTAGCAGTTCTATTAGGCTGTACCTAGACACAGGAGTTCTTGAGCTAAATGTTCAAGTTAGCTGTGGCTGATGAGAATGCCATTACTTTTGTAGGTATAGTCATCAATCAAAAAGGTGAGCACATGATAATAATAGATTTTGACCTGATGATGGTGCTTAATGAAAGGAATAAAATCACATAAGCTAATATAGTTCATCTCAAGATTTGACTTCATGATGAGTTCATGGTGGTGCTAAAAGAAAAGACAGGTATCTGAAATCATTAGATACTGGGAAAATTTTGTTCCAGACCCTCTGGTTAATGTTCAGAGAACAGTAAATCTTCATTTTTATCTCACCGCATTATTTCTCATTTCAGGTTGCAGAAATAGAAGGGAACGCTGGAGTGCAAGAGTTATGAAAGCTGTCATCGATGCTTTTTGGTCTTCTCCTTTCTGCATTTAAAACAGAGAGACAATATTATATTTTAATCAATGCTATTGAGTTTGTTTCCACACCTAATACTGTTCCAACATGTGTGGTACATGCAGGCAGTAAATGTTACCAGAACTCCTCTGTGTAGCACTGGCTGTGGGTCACCGAATGATCCATCTGTATTCTGTACTGAGAGCAAGTAACTGACAGGTTGCCTGATCTCTTCACGTGGTACAATATTGGCCATCCTGCCCTGCTGTGCAAAAGCCACTGTCTGACGCTCAGCTATCAACGATAGCACTTTAACGACAAGGGCAGTCACCCTGCGGACAAGGTAAAAAAAAGAGAGAGAATGGAAAATGCTGTTTTATAATTTCAGTTACTGGAAATGAGGAATGTTTATTTACTATGAGAGGTACCAGAAGTAACCATATTACATCAGAAATCAATAAGGCAGCTTAAAAAAATATACTTACCAATTACTAGATGGCACTGAACCCCATGCTCCATAAGATCCATTTGGTTTCTTATATGTTAAAATCCTCATATAACCTGACAGAGAAAGCATTTACTTTGTTAAAAACACAAACATCTGAAAGCTTGTTGGTGACCCGAAAAGGTTCTAACATGTGAATCATTCCTCATGCAGGAAGACAGAAAATACAGAAGCCTTGGGCTCACTTTTGACTTGCAGTTGAACTTTCCTCATTTAAAACATGTGAAGTCAGTTTTTCATTGCAATGTGTCTCAACTGTTATTTCCAGTTGAGAAACATTACATGCAAATGCCTACAACATGTTCAACAGATCATACTTTTACTTATGTAATCCTCTGGCATCTTGTTTACTCCTAGAAACTGAAGCTGAGTCCCATTGGATGTTCTGTTGCTTGTGGCAACCACTACTGGCACAGCTCCATCGTAACATGTCAATCATCATATTGTCCACCATTTTATCGGGTCTGCAACTGAGCCAACACTGACAGGTATCCTAAACTGTTTTTTATGATTTGTGATTTAGTGGAATCATGTTTTCTATGATGAGCTAACTGCCAACGAAGCTATCCACAACACTATATTAGCTAGCTGTCTACAGCTTAGGCAAACACAACAGCTGGGGTAACTGTTATGTATTTGACTCTTTTTACTTTTACTAAAATATAATTAATTTATTCTGTACTTTTTCTATTTTAAACTTTTGTATATACTTGTGCTTTTGTGAATCCTGGTTTCTTGGTGTGCTCACTTTTCATCTTCAGTCTAACTCTTGCTGATGGAATCTCCCGAACACAAGGTTTGTTTTACTCCCTGCATTTCTTTCTATACCCATGGTGAGGCCAGATAAATCAAACACTTTCTGTTTCTGATTCTGCTGTTTGTCTCATCACTATTCCTATACATTATTACTGGATTTGCTTTTGCTTTTTAGGATTTAGAATCGATCTACCATATGTCACTGAGATACGTCTATGCACTAGGTCAGTTACGCGTTTATGGTTATTAGAACGAGTGCTCATGGTTCACATTTGACTCCAACTTCTCTCTTAAGTTCAAATGTGTGTCAAAAGGGTTCATACCTTTCTCAACTTTATTGAGAGCATCATCTCTGGTATCAGCAGGCAGGTCAAACCACTGCTCGCTCAGGTCAAGGTAGCGGAGGGCTGAAGCTGTAGGGGCCAGTCGTACCATTGTCTGTTCTAGACATCCTGTAGGCAATACGATCAGCCGGGCAACATTTTCAGGAGAAAGAAGATTTTTGGCATGTGAACTGCCGAATCCATCACCTGTGAGGTGAGAAGACAATAAGGGTAAACCATCTGTTATTTACAAAGGTCTGTGAATTTTCAGTCTGGATCCGACAACTCATACCTTCAGCTGAAATGAAAATATTGGAAGTGGTGTCCGGGACTCTGTCATCTGGTAAATTTCCATCAATAGTAAAATTGCTGCTCCTCCCTATCAAAGTAAAGAAAGGTAAAATGATTAAAGTAAATGGAAATTTAAATTTACAGTGAAGGCTTGAAATAACAACCATAAAGCAAGTGTCATCAAGAAGTAGTGAAACAACTCACCATCTAATTTAAACACCATGGTCTCTTCTGCTCTCTGTTCAATTCCTTCTGACTACAACATGATAAGGTATAGAGCCAAATTATTGTGTGTACTTTTCCTCACACATGGAAATATGGAAGTGGAAGAAACATTTTATTTGGAGTTAACATTAATAATGTGCAAATAAGCTCATTTGTTAATTTTTGAATGTGCACTCATAATCAATTAAGGCGTACAATATTTAACACACAAGCACAGGGTATCAAATTGAATACTATTAATAACTTTTATCTATTTGTAAAACTGACCATTAAACCATTATTATTAGACCATTAAATATCAGTAAATTATAGACCATCAATGTATCAATGTTACATACAGATTTATAAAAGGAAAACAGCAGATAATGTTAACAATGTTTTTGCCTGAGACTGAAATTACATCTAAGTGCTAACATTGCATATATTACCACAGTTATTTTATCAGGACTCTACTAAAAAGTTATTTTGTAGTTACAACTACTAAATGTTTGTCACTCACCAGCACATTCAAAGTCTTCTCAACGGCATCTATTCCCACCTCATTCTCCACATCGTAGATACGTATTTTGATGGGTATTGAGCCAATTACCATGGGGACAGCAGAAAAGGAGACAACCTGGGAAGACTGTGCCTCCACAGTCACATTAACAAAAGCTGTGGTGGTGGCTGAACCGGGAGAGCAAAGTCCTTCAGTTTGCTCCATATGAACTGCCAACTATCAAAATACACAAGAGAAAGAACATGTTGAGTTGAATGTGTTTACTGCTGTTTACTGTTTTTAAGTGTCACTTCACGTCAGCATTAGGGTAAATCTACCTGTAGATCATCATAGCCATAGTTGTAGATAACAGGTGAAATAGACAGTTGCTCATATTTCCTCACTGAGTAAGGCAGTCTCAGAGATACAAATACACTCTTAAATGCTCTGAGCTCAGAGGGCTGAACCACACAGAAACCTAAAGGAAATACAGAGCAAGTGAACTGTTACTAATGTGAAGCTCCTCAGTCAAACATTTGAGTTGCATTTGTGAAGTTTTTTTATTACCAGTGGCTGGAGATAAAGTGATGATCTGGACCTCCCACGTGGTGATGGAATCGGGTAGAGCCAGTTGATATCTGCAAGTTTTCAAGTAAAATTAAATAAATGAATTGGTTTCTTAAAATGCAGCTGAAGTTGTTCCCTTACAAATTATGTCATGTCATCTGCTGACACCTCATTATTGTTTGTTTGTGGGAATGCATTTAAGCAGACTCAACTGAACAGCAGAGAAATCTGAAATTCACACATTGCCAATAACAGAAGCAACAGAAAGCAACAAACGCAAAACTATGGGCTGGCAAAGATTTCGAAGGCTGTGTCTGGTCACTATAATTCATTTGAAATATGTTTTGAAATAAAAACTTTTTTACAAGCTTACTATCTTACCTTTTTTTGCCATCTACATCGAATTCTGTGAAGGAAAAGCTTGGGGGGAAAAATCGCCGAATGTATTGAGCAGCTGTGTCCAAGAAGAACTGTTCAATATCAGCTGTGCTTGCAGCTTAAAATGAGAAAATTAAAGATTTGTAATTAACCTCTATGAATATAATGCCACAGCTATTTAATGCTATGTAAATGTAAATTAATGTCTACAGTGTTTAGTGTCCACATGACAATTTCATCTCACTCCTGGCAAGTCCTTTTTGGGAATTCTCTTGTCTCAGGCGCTCCCCTTTACGGCAGCATTTCAAAAAGGCATCTATACAAAGAGGATTTTCTTCCACCAGAGCAACTCTCTGCAATCTTTGCTGACATGATTGTTTCATTGGGTTGGGAAAAAACCCTTGTACGCAACACTCTTGCAACTTCTCACTGGAAAAGTTGGATTCTGAAAGTGGCATTAAGAAGGAAAAGAAAAGACACATTTTAAAACATGTTCTACCAGAAACGCTGTACATTATCTCAGACCAATACAGAATGTTGTCTTACTCATCATCATCATTTCCTGATGAAAGTCCACAGAGCGTCTTTGTCTTGTAGATTGTGCATTACAGTCAAAACCTGTAATGCACAGCACAGCATTAAAGTTAAACAGGGATTAATATGTGTGTAGCTGGTTGTTGGTATTATGAAAACAATCATGTTTAAAAAGTGTCAATGGATCAATGCTTAATGGAGCTACATTATAATCTCTACCATGTTCTCCTAGTTTTCAGTTTCTACACTGCCATCACAGGCAGTCTACTCACTGTTGTATTGACCTGTATAGATCTTTATTACAATTTTATTTCACCCAGGCAGCTGAAAAGAACAGTATACAACAATCTAAATGAAAAATCTATTCATTTATCATATCATATGTCATATGGCAACATAAAATTTTAGGGACTTAAATGAAGAAAAACATTTTTTTAATCATACTCTTTCTCCACTCTGACTGGGACTGAGACATAAAAGAAAGGCCAGCATCTGTTAGTACAGATGCAGGGTTAGCTCCTCCACTGTATGAGCATCCAAGGTCATATGACTGCATAGAGGAAAACATCTGAAAAGTGAGAAGAAGAGCTTAGATTTATTGTAGACATTATATATACATATACATTATATAATGTCAGTGTGTTGTTATGAGTATTTGCAATGGGAGCATGTGTAAGTGTTACCTGTTTGGCAGTGAGTTTATTATTGGCATTGAGAGCATAGATGGCCTTATCCACAGCCAGCATAGCCACTCTAGCTTTCTGACCATGTAAATCAAATTCCAATGAAGACTGTTTTCCAGGTACTATTGGCCCTTTTTGTTCCACCTAAATTAAAGTGAAAATATTGCAGAGATTTTTAAATGCCATGGCCATGATTGATTCAGTTAATACCTTCAAACACAACACTTCTAAATATATATATGTAAGCATGTGTGTTCAGTAGTTTAAACTAACCTAGACTAGACAGAACACCTCCCTGTCTTACCTTTCCAGCCCTGTTTATAACAAATGACAACAATACAAGCAATTTCCTAATGGTAACCTAATCAAATACACACAGTCAACAGAGGTAAAGTACGGTTGGTTTACCATCTCCCCATGGCTCAGGTTGCCCTCTTATCTGCTCTGTTTACTCACCTTGACTTTTATCTCACATTCATCCCTGACATCTACCCACACCGAGTCAGCAATGATGTTACCACGCTGGTCATAGAAGTAGCCAATCAGACGGAAGAATGGCACCATATCAGATGTTATGTACAGGTTGTCTCTAATTGAAGTGCCAATTCTGTGGGAACCCTTTTTGATTAATACGCCACGGCTTAAGACCTACAACACAGTAGATATAGAAATGTTAGATATAAAAATTTGATTCTCATTGAATAAACAAACCATGTCATATACACTTAGATATGCCTCACCATGTAGTATATAAATCCTTGTGTTTGGGCACTAATGGTGTTGTAATCTACAGTTAGTGTATCGCCCACAGAATACACCTTGTTGGCAAAACTCAGGTAAATGTAGCTGTTACTTGGAGATGAAGCACAATGAATGACTTTCGTCAGCCAAATGTCATCTACAGACACCTAATAAAGTCAGGAAAAAAACAGTTAAACTAAAAGAAGAATACAGTGCCAATGTGACAAAATTAACAAACTTAAATTGTTAGTGCAGAGATACTAACATTAACAGTTATCTGAGCTACATTGAGAATATTAAACACAGGAAACACTGTCCCCTCCTGGTCAGTGGTGCCTTGCCATAAGTCCTTTGAAGATGTTGATAAATCAGTCTTTACTAGCACGCCAGCTGCTGGTGAGCCATCTGGATGTCGCACAGCCACCTATAATAACAAACAAAATGTCTTGTATGCAGAATCATCACACTCTTGTACGTAGCTGTGTACCCATTTCTTAGTTTCACGCATACCACCACATCCAGTGGATATCCAGGAAGGAAATGTGAGCGAGTTCGAGAGAGATCCAAGGTGTATTTGTGGGAGACGATAGGAAGGTAAATTTCAGCCTCCTGTACTTCACCATCTGGACCACAAAGTGCAGATATCAGAAGAAAATAAAATCACAGTATTATTCCAAAAAACTTTTCTTTGATATTCTCACAAATATGTAAGACTCACACATTTTTAGATACATTATTAGTAGCACTACTGCCAATAAAGTACCAGTAGAGGAAGTAGTCTTACCATTGTCATTTTTAGAGTATTAGCATCCTATTGAGATATGTTTTGCTGGTAAAATTCTATTTCTACTGTTTGCACTTTATGAAATTATTAAATTACCACAGTGTTGCTAGCATTCCTATATAGCAATTTCATAGTTGTACTTTAAATAGTTTTCTATAAAATATCTGGTTGCAGAGATTTATTTAATTGCTAAAGATAACATCTTTTATATAAGACCATTTTGCAACATTCAGACTCATTGCAGTGGCCAAAGGTGCAAAATAAAAAATAAAAGAGCTATCTGTTCATTTACCCCAACCATGAATAACCCTTATATTTCACATGCCACTTTATGCAAAGCACCAAATTTTTTACCCATTAAAAATGGTGTCTCTTTACACCATATTTTATATTGTTTTAGTGTATTCTAAAGCATGACCGAGTGTTCTTTACTTTGTATGTTGGTGACAAATACTCCCACGTAAAGTTGTGAGCCACTTTGCTGTAATTTTGAGAGGGTTTGGTTCATTTTCTGCAGGTGTGCATTTAAATCTTCTATCTTGAGAGAAGCCTCTGCAGTTCCATCCTTAGTCTGCAAGAAATCACATTACTTTCAAGTGCTATAAAACTTAAGAGATGAAATATGTTGCCATATTATCAGATCACAGATATTTGTTTCCTCACCGAACCAGTCAACTCAAGTCCCCTGATAATGGTGTGCTTCATTTTTTGACGAGGGGCTGTACCTTTTTCTGTCACTCCAAACTGGCAGTGGTACGCCCCTTTAACATCCTCACCATATGAATACCTAGAAAAAAATGATTACTGTCAGAGCGACAACACAAAGAGCTTAATATGAGCAGCCTGGTTGCATTAGCCTTCACTGTAAAATATGTGGACTAGGAAGCTTTTCTTTTTATCCAAACTGCATGAATCGAAATATCAAAATATAGATCAGAATTGAATCAGATTACTTGGAGTAATTTGAAAGCACATAATAACCCAAATATATACTTCTACAAAGCCTTTTAGCTTTTGGGGAGTTTCACAACAAGCCAGTTGTTGAATAGGTCTATCTATAACTGTTACACCATTACAAAATGGCCAGTAAATGGTTTATCAAATGCCTGGTTAACTGGATGTGTATGTTAACTACAACGTGCAGCTTCATGGTACAAGGATTAGTGAGTTTTTTACTTTTAAGGGCATATAGTGGTGAGAGTTGATTAGTACAGTTTTCATGGGAAAACCTAACTTAAGTTAAGTTTAATGGGAAATTAATCAGCACTTACCTGGCTGAGATGGTGAAGGTAAACTGTTCAGCATTCAACAAAATATAGTTCTCCAGCACTGAAATTTTCACCTCAAAACTGGGCATAACTGGAGTACATAATGATAAAAACACATTAATGGATGGAAAAATATGTTTTAGATTTTTAAAAAGTAGAGTAAAAATAATCAAATGAGCTTACCAAACTTTTGGACTTTGAACTCTCGAGAAGCAGCATTTGCTTCATCACCTTCATAGTGTGCTGTAATCCTCCATGTGCCCATTCTTTTTAAACAAAACAGAACTTCCATATGTTATTATGTCAAATTTGCTTGAGCTGTGATATTAGAGTAGTTTATAGTAACATACTTAGAGACATCAGGTATGGAGAATGTGTCTTTGTATATTCCTCCCTTTGCAGTCCTAAAAGATTTTAGTATTCTGTTTCCAGCAGCGTTCTATCATAACATGATAAAAACATCAGTCATGGAATTTAACTGAATTAATTGAAAGTGCTTAGGCAGATCTTTCAAAGTCCCAATTATTCCTAGAGAAAATGTATTCACTCACAACTACTGATATCTGGAAGACTCCTTCATGAGGCCTGAGTGTGTGGTCAAGGGTGAATATCCTGTACCTCACTAGAAGAGACATAATCAACAGAGAAACAGTCACTTTTCATTTTTTGAATAGAAAATAATTTTAGATTGTTTCATAGTTCTTTGTATTTGTTGAATTTCCTTTTACCTATTTGTGCTGGGTTGTAGATTGGCTGATCAGTCTGAATGAAGATATAGCCCCGGTGTTTTGATACCAAGATCTTTGTATGCTTCCTGGCTCTGAAGGAGCGGCTCTCTGCCACCAGTGTAAGGTACAACCGTCCATGACGTTGCGGCAATCGTGACATAAGGTCCCAGTTTATCTGGAAAGGTGCAAAGTAGAAGTTTGCCATATGCCATAGTGATCCAATCCATATTGTTTCCATATAAAGTCTCTCATACCATAAGCTCGACTGTTTTGATTTCCCCTTCCTCAGCACACACAACAGTTTTCTTCTCAGACATAATACCGCCAGTCTCACGCTCCAGGTAGAGAGTAATGGGTTGATTTAGATGAGACTTTCCCATTTGGACTAACACTCTTTCATTAACACCCACATGAAACACTCCAGGTGCTGAAATGAAGAATCTGCACATAAAGGTAAAGTCTTTCTGTATCCTTCATTGCTGTATTACAACTTCTATATAGATAAACATATACAATGCAGCATATTTTGTCTGGTCTATTACATTATGACAAAAAATATTACATAATCATCTTACATATTTATGCAAAAGACATCCATACAATATTTCATGTATTATAATATCAGTCTTTGAATACAGAAAGTATGTGCACACACACACACCATTACAGCAAATAATCCACATTCACGCAGCTATTTCTATATTTACCCATTATCCGGTGAACACTCTGATTCCATTATCAGGATCAGGAAAAGCACGGAAAAGATGTTGGACTTCATTGTGCAGCTCCTTTTTCTTTGCCTGCTCTGACACAGGCTTTTGATTAACTGGGGTTTTGAAAGCCATCCACCCCTGTATTTCTCAATCGTTGGATCTCTCAGTGCCCTCCCTCTGTTTTTTTTTCTTCCAGAATAACCTAAAAAAGGAGCATTATTCCTCAGAGTGATACTTAGATAAGCTGAGAAACTCATCATACTGTCAGATATGACATGAAAAGTGATGTGTGCAGATGTGTGTGACATTCTTGGTTCATTCTTGGCACATATAAAAGTGTGAGATTTAAACAGATTTAAAAACAATAGTTTAACAAAACAGATACAGTCTGATACAGGACAAATCTGTAACAGACATCAGCATTTTTGATTCTCTAAAAGTCTATTTTATATCACTGCTTGGCTTGCAGCATGGAAAGTGTTTGTTTTTATTTCACAATGTGTAACCTTTCCCTCATTGGTCAGTGCAAGTCAGCCAGATTTCCCCTAGATCATGTGATTTACAAGAAATCAAGTTTGTGCTTTCAGGATGAAGTGAGTCCTGTTGACTCTACAATGCATGTTTCAGGACTGGTTTGCACAATAGAGCCGATGTGTAACAGTTGAGACCGTAAATCAGAGTTTGTATTATATCTTATCAATAGTTACTAACTTATGTAGCATATAATACATGTCATGTGCAGTTTATTTTAAACTTCCCCATTGTATTTGAAATGATCCCCATCATGTGTGTATTCATCTGTGAACTGAACTGTGTGATGAATGGAATTTAAAGAGCTGCAAAACTGTGTTATGATATCCCAAACTGGACCAGTTGTAAGATTGTTCAATTGTAAGAGCAATAAAATCAAGCAACAAAGTTAGACAAAGACAAGCTCCGAAACTTTATTTCTGTCTCCATAAACGGTTTGGTGTCGACAACAACAGAGTTGCAAAAAATAGTCTTTCATCCAAGTGTAGCAGGATACATCATGCAATTTAACAACTAACACAGTGACTGTACAGAGAATTAACTTTTTTTTGAAGTTTGCATATAAAACAAACCAAAATTTTCCATGAATGCACCAGATGTTTGTGTATTTATTGAACTTTTACTTTAAGTTCAATACTTTTGTGTCGTTGTAAACACACATAAATGTCATGACATTTTAATATTTTTGGAAGAATTCATGCTCAACATCATGGTTATCCAGGCTAATGCCCCAGACTATCACAGAGTATCACATCTGGCCTCAGTTGTTCACCTTCTCCAAATTAGATGCACTATGATTGTGTGGGGAAATTTAATTGCAGTTTCAATTCTACCTTATTTTTTTTGTCAGCAAACCATCAGTAGTGCATCGTCGTCAGCTTAGCTGTAACATTAACATTAAGCTTAGACTAGTTTTAAAGTATTGAAATATATAGTATATAAAATATTGGTATATCGTGGCGCAATATAATCCAAAGACATCATGGAGGAAATGTTTCAGCCTCCATCTCACTTCAACAGCCACAAACAATGTGGCCCTGTCCCATATCATCTCCTCATTTATTATTAATCTGATTCTCCCCACATAGCAAGGAATACTAATTGTAACTTTGAAAATGTATCTGAGCAGCAACTGATAAATGTGATTAGTTTGCTTACTTCTTCAAAATTAAATGATACTGATGCATTTTCAGCCCCTCAGAACTTTTTACACAGAAATTTACAAACATCACTAGCGTATCCTTAGAGATGTTTGGCAGCCTGCAAGAGATAACTCAGGGAATAGAAAAGTCAAAGTTCAGGTTGTGGAAGCTTAATTTGAATTTTAAAAAATTACTTGAGACACCTACATTTAGCTAGAGCCATACATCCCATTCCTATTTTTAGTCAGAAGTTGTTGTTAATCAAATTAAACAAATAGTTTAAAATCAATGGGTGTTGACTTTTTTAGAGCAACTAAAAGAATCCCTTCTTCCCAAACAGCTACATTATATAAAAATTCACTAATTCCCTCGATGATCTCTGTACCATCACAGTAAGAAGCTAGAAGGCGTAAATGAGAGTCGGGGGCATGATGTCCATCCACAACTCCTGGATGTGGAGAAGTAACACAAGAATTGCGTTTGGACAATCAACACCAGACTCCCTGTCAAAACTTGGGATGAACAGCAAAAACATCTCTTAGGCCTGTGAGTAAATCCTGCAGTGGCGGGATGGTTTGATAAAATATTTTGTCAGATTAATTCAAATAAATTCAGAATAATATACCATAATATGTACAGAGATTTTTAAGGCTTTTGTTCAAGCATTTGCAAGAATGAATGGACTGTCGAGAGAAAAGCAGGATACACACTCAAACATGCCAGTAGCTGTTTTTGAAAAACAATCATGGGATCCATGCTCCAAGGTTTCTATTACTAAATGTTTTTTTTTATGTATTGTATATATGTATTGTTTATATCATTTATTTCTAATCTATTACTTTGCATATTAGTATTAATTACCTTATGCTAAGATAAGAAAAGAAGATTAAACTATTTTAATACTTACATCATGCACCATCAATAATACAGTGGAGTAGTCCCAGAGAAGCAGCTATTAATCATATGTCTCTAAATATAAAATATTTAACTCTTTTCAATTATTGTAAAGTTCACTCTCCTTTGCATCCGTCCTCAACCGCTGCTTGTTCAGTTTGCCAGTCCATGTCCCCTCTCTATCTCTTCCCCTCTATCCATCTCATTTCATGCAGGAGTGGGGTTACCTAAGAGACTTGGCCTCAATGGAGAAAATCTCTTTTTCTACAATTAACTGTGAAAGTGACAGAAGGAAAAGAAGGGAGGGCTCTACATAGGGGTGCAGACTCAGAGAAGAACAGAAGAGAGGGAAGGACACAAGTGCGCATGGCAGGTAGAGATATGTAAAGTTAAAAACTCATATTTGCAGTCCATTTAAAATTTGAACTTCAGAAATTTCACAATATATAAGTTTTTACATTTATAGAAAAAAAATTGTTGAGTTTTGAAAACATTAAACAGCACTATTTGGTTGCTGCATTTAACTTTTTGATTTAATAATCATATTCTTTCTTACATTTATCAAGGCTAAATGTAATAAGGAATAAGATTAACTCACATGTAATGTAATATACATATTTTATGTCCTTTACTGGGGGGATTTTTAGGCATGCTTTTAATAAAAATATACATTTCAGTTTTGTAGCACAACATACATGAATTGGGATTAGGCCAAATTAGGTTGCATTACACTGATCTAAGTGAAAGTGAATCATGTCTATCACCATAATCTCTAAAGATGCAGAGGGAGTGACCGGCAGGTTTCCATGGAGAGATGTACACAAAAGGGTGTGGCGTGGGAATGTCCTCAGGGGTCAGGAGTGAGGGTGAAAGGGTCAGAGGTCAGAGCCAGCTGGACAGCACACAAGAGGGGATGAGGGTGAGAAAAGGAGATGGGGGGTAGGCCAGAGGCTGACTGACTGGACCCAATGGAACACTAACATTGAACTGATGGGAGGCTCACTGACCAATGCCTATTCAGTGAGAAACTGAGCTATGACACACTCATGTGTAATGGTCCGTGGTAATTGACAAGTGACAAGACTCTCATTGTGGATGCGAAAGCAGTTATCAGAATGCAGCAGTGGATTACAAGCTATACGTACTGGTATTCAGTGGTTTGATGGGGCTTTTTATTCAATAAATATTTGGATCAACTGTGTCCCAAAAGAGGCTTTCAGCAATATACTGAATTAGAGATAAATATAATGTGAGTTTAAGTTTGTGGCTTAATGACTCCCTTCCAGTGTCACAATTTGTTTTTTAGTAGTTTTAAATAATAAATAAGAAAACATAGTGACTCACAATATTAAATACAGTATATTTTGTTGTTTTTCTTTTAAATGACTGTATCAAGCACAATTACGTGGGTATCTGGAGACAGTAAGTTTTTACTGTTTATTTTTACCACAATAAAAATAGACAAACACAGCCAAGCACATGATGTTTCTTCATAGACTGGTTCCATGCAATAAGCTGTTGGATAACAGTGAAATATTTCTTTTTGCATTTATAACATATAGTTTGAGTGCAGTTTCCATCAATGAATATGCTTTATCACTTCCACTTTACTTGGTTATAGATGCTCCAAGAGCCTCAAGGGTGCAGACAGGAAGGTGAGCGTCTGTGAGCTCTATCTTCCATGTTGCTGCTAGTGAAGGTCAGGTCAACAAGGGCAGCAAGCAGTCTGGATCGAGGCCATACTGGTGGTCTAAAAAAGACAGTCTTGGGGCCCAACTCAGGGGGTCAACATGCAAATAGTAACCCCTGAGTGAAAGGCATAGAGCAGATCAATGTTCTCACATTACTCTTGCTGCCCATGACTGTGAATGTGCAACGCCCACACACCACATGAGGTTTTCATATTTAATGAAATTCAGTCTAAACAATAGAAAAGGCAGCTGTATTTCAACAAAGGTAGAAGCATGACGTCATAAGTGAGTGTTAAAATATCCACGATATCTCTGTTGAAGTCCATCACAGTCCACTTGTTTATCATGTTACAACTGTCAAAACATTATATTAGTTACTGCAGAAAAAATATCCATCACACATTTCAAACTTCCTTGTCATTTGAAGAGTCTTGGCCCTCTGCACTCAACCAGCACATGCATAACAGATGAAATTCAGTTTTTCTGTCTCAGGCAAGCCTACCCATTGCTGCCTCCCAGTGGCCTTAATGGCACCTGTGACACCACAGTCATATGTCCTGTCAGATCCTTGTCCCGGTGCCCAATTTAGATAACAGTCTGTGGTTGAACTGGTCCAGAACCAAAAGTTAGAGTTACAGGTGTAGCGTAGACCAAGCCAGACGTGGGAGGATGTGGCATTCTTTGCCTTATCAGCCACTTTTTCTTGAATGTCTTTGGTGGTGATGTGGACAAGGTCAATATGGTGTTTCCTGCAGTAACTCATAGCTTCAATCCATGTCATATTTTCCTGGATCAGTATCAGGATTCCTTCAGGAAGACAATTGAGAAAGAAATTCATAGCATAATGCAAATGTATGAAAAATGAACACAAAGCATATAATACATTATAATTGAATCATACCTGGTGGTGAAATTTGACTGTTTTCAGTAGGTGTCAGATCAGAGAACTTGGTTGAGTTTTGGGATAAAGTCCCCGCTGCTACTGTTGATGCAAAGGCACTGTCTGTTGTTATATTAACTGTAGCTGTGGGGAGTACCTGCGATGCTGTCACAGACATTTGTGTAGTTGCATTGTTCTGGTCATTACTTGAGGTACTTGACACAAGTTCTGTGATGTTTGGTGCTGTCAGTTCACTGGTAGCTTTTGACTCATCAGTTGTGAAATTAGTAGCATTTAAATGGCTGCTAGAAGAAGAAGAAGAAGTAAAATGAAAGGTTGGTGTGACCTCTGGTGATGGAGTGTCTGGATAACTTGTCACGGTTGTTTGCAGCTGATCTGTTGTAAGGGTATCCTGTGTGCTTGTTTGATGGGTACTTGCTGGAACTGACTTCCTTGCTGCAAGAACAAGTAATGAATGAATAAACACTGAGTTTATTAAACGGAGGGTTACATATCTTAAATTCTACAGCATTACTTCACTGAAAGAGAGTGCATGATACAATCACTTACCCCCATGACAAACAAAATGGCATTTGCCGTTACATTTTAGGTCATTCCACTTTCCTTGATCTTTGAAGACAGCAGCAACACAGTCCTGACCTTCAAGATAGTTAGGCTGATTGGGTTTCCAGTAACGGAATGATGAGTTGCTCCCATCAGACCACTTCCATGGATCTTTGAAGAGGCCAATCCACACTTTTTGTGACATGGACACATTATGCACTGCTTTGTTCTCTTCTGCTGAGTGTACACTGACGAGATCAGACAATAAGTTCCTGCAGTGATTCTGAGCATCCCTCCATGATTTGGTCTCAGCAACAAAAATATAAGCACTGGTTACCCTGTTACCTGCAAGGCCAAAGATTCAAACACAGTGAACAAACTGATGTTCTGCTCTTCAACATGATTTGTGCCATCTGAATAATTGACTGAAACGTTGCCAATTCACTTACCACGACAAACAAAACTTCTTTTGATCCCACAGTCACTTTCAAACCACTTGCCATGTTGATCTATTGCCGCACACGCATCTTGATTCTTACTCTGTGGCTCTCCTGTGTTCCAGTTCAAAAAATCCACTTTACTATAAGGCCATGACCAGTGCCACATCCAAGCATCTCCACTCTCCAGTCCTATCCAGGCTCTGCTAGAGGTGTTTGAAAATAAAGTGCTCAAACCATTCATATCTGCTAGGTTTTGAATTGTAACCAAATCAGTGTACATCTCTCTGCAGTAGGTCTTTGCATCTTTGTAGGTTTTTGAAAGTTTAACAAGGTGAAAATGTGAAGATCCCAGTGTGAGGGAGCAAAATCCTGTGAAATGACAGAAGAGCAAAACCAAAAACATTCTTGTATGTTTGGTTAATTTTCGAATTTTTCCATGCCATTATATCTTCATTTAAAATGTTGCCTTTCTTCACAATTCAAAGGCTAAATGCCATCACCTGTTGCCAATTACGTTTACACATTCATATTATACATTTACAAATATAATATGGAGGAAAACAGTAAACAGCAGCAAAAAGCATGCAAGGTTCAAACCTGAGATAAACAGCAGATACAAAGTTTGAGTCCTTTTCATCACGATGAATCTGTTTTCAGTCATAATCATGGCAGCAGCAAATATAAAAACAAAAACATTTATATAAGCCTAGTTAAACTTCTGTTAGGACCAGTTGCTGGCCCTAACATAAAGTGCTGGCAACTGTGAACAGCACAGCGTTTGAGGTAAGAATGCCACTATGCTTGTTAGAAGACAGCTCTTCAGGAGCAGCTAACTGAGAAAGCAGTTTTTCAGGTTTCTTGCTCTCTTGCACATACTGACTGGTAGATGCTTTTGACGTTTGTTGAGATAAAATGACAAGAGCAACACCTGCACCATGAAATAGAGTGACCAATAGTGGTCAATACTGTGAACCTCCTGCCATGTATATGATGTAAGATTTGATCATCAGTTAGCAATGTTATCAAGTTGAGAAATAAGATCACCCTACTTCCCCCTGCATCAGAGACATGGCTGGTAAAGAATGAAGGTGAGCATGATGTTGTGCAAGCTGTGAAAAGGTCTAAACCACTCTTCCACGTCTCCCTTCTCCTGTCCTACATTTAAAATAAATTGAGACCAGGGATTAGGCTGAATTTCACACATATTCTGTAATTTAAAATATCCTGGTTGATGGATGATGTTAACAATTAATCATTTCTGGCTCCAAAGTATACATGTTGAATACAGTGAGCATCCCCAACCTCTTGCTAATATATAAAAAAGGGAAATATTCAATTTTATTTAAAAAAAAAAATCTTCAGTACAATATTAATCCACTTAATTATTAAGAATCGCGATACTGAAGTCTGTTTAATTCTGTATTCTGTCAAATGGTACCTTTTGGGATGTTGTAACTAACATAGGGCAAGTCTTGTAATAAGGCTGGCGAGCCTCCCAAAATGCACTGAAAATTAACTTGCAAATTATTGGTTTCCAAAGAACTAGGCTCATTTTTTTTAGAGACTGGTTCTAACTTTGGTGACAAAATGTATATATTTCACAATTAAGTTGTGAGAAAAAGATGGCAAATATTACTCAGAAAATGTTGCAAGCCATGACTACCATCCAAAGGATTAAAAGTTGTTGCAACTAATTTACAACTCTGTTACAAAAGTTAAGGTTATTGTTCACACTGGTATTTGAAGTTGAGCACAAAGGATTACAAAGACAGAACACTGTGTTAAATATTTTAGTTAAAGATCGTTAAAATGATACTACTCAAAATCACTGGAGCATAAGTTAGTTGTGCAAGTATGTACCCCTCTGTCAAAGGAAAAAACATTACAGAACTGCTTCTAGGTGTGGCTGTCAATGTCTGTTAGCACACAGGTTTTGTGTGGCAATTCAGTGCAATTTACCCTCTCATACTTTATCAGTACCTAATCAAAATCAAGTCCCCCCACCCCTCCATCATTTGTCCATTAAGATATACTGTGCTATATCTAGTACATTCAAATTTACTGAATTAATAATCACATGTGATTATTCAAATCTTGCACAAAATTACAAAACAATAAACCAAAATCAGCCTGATAAACTAATAATTCATGCAGAAGATACTGCAGGAGTGTCATATGACCGTAATGTTATGGGTGGTCCCATGAGACATTTTGGCTCAAGGGATTCTGGCACTGAGCCATCATGGCCTGTAAACAACAACAGCGTCAAGTTGAAGTAAACTGGATTTGAGTGTCGGCCTGTTGTCTGGCGCTTGTCTGATTGCGTTACGGCGAGTATAGTGAAGTGGTTTTCAACAATGCGTCGAAGGTGTGTCTGGTAAGTAATATCAACCTTCAAACGACCATGAGCTAATTTGTCAGCAACAACTTCTTCAGACTACCACCCTGAACCGTGCAGTAGGCTAAAGCTAGGTGTATTAGCCAAGTTAGCGGTAACTGCAGCTAAGAGGCTACTGGTAGCTGGCTAGAAAACATTGCGCTTGCCCCTGCGGATTTATTGATGTGATTCGATGGCCGTCGAGCTAGCAACATCCACATGTCTTCGTGATTAATGGGGTATTTTCACATCCTAGTTTTACGAAACGTAGCAGAGTTAAATATCAGTCAGACGTATGGTAACTGAAGCTAATGTTAGCTGTAGCTAGGGTCTTTCGAGCGTTTATGGCTTTGCAGCTAGCCCAGTTAACTAGCTGACGGTAAAAAGGGCATTACTTATATGTTACGACTAGTAATATTTCAACTAACTTTGATCTTTATTTATGGAAACACATGGACACTGGTGCTTCTGTTTGCGTTTATTGTTTTTCATTAAACGTTACCTAACGTTATTGCTGTTCTCCACGTTAACGTCAACGCTACTGCGTATCGTTAGCAACATTTAGCAAACGTGTAATGTTACTCCGATGCCAACGGGGAGCAGCTAATGTTACCTAACACGGACTAATGAAAGCAAATGTTTATGTACTCTGCGGTTTGTTCGGTTTGTACAAATATTAGCACGTAAAACGTTGTTTGGTTTCAAAGTGTTTTTCTTTTAAGTTCACCAGATTGATTTGGGCGATTCATGTACACCAATATGGACCTTCAATTTAACGTAAGCTAATTAACAACGTGGTTCCGATCACTTTGTCCAACAAACGTGTAGAAATTATTACGTGTCAGGTTTATTTTGAGATTTCGATTTTAAAAATTGCTCTGCTAACGTTAGCTGGACATTTTATAGGTAAAGACAATGTGCCCTGCAAGCGGGACTTTATTTTCTCAACTATCATTTGGTCTATAAAATGTCAGAAAACAGTAAAACGATTGCAGGTCAAAGATGATCTAATGTCACCTGTCCAAACAAGTGTCCTAACCCCAGAGATTGTCTGTTTTTATTTAGTTAACTGAGCAAAGTTGTGAATCAGCCGAGCATAGCAGAATGATTGTAACCAGAGTGAGTGTCAGCTTTGTTTGATAAATGAACACCAAAAGACAATTTCACAACTATAATTAGTAGAGTTCACAGTAAATATTAGGTTGATGTACCCAATGAATTCATTGGCTGTGATTGCAAGTAGCACTAAATACAATCACTGCTAAAACTCTAGAGCAAGCTCAGCCAAAATTTTTTGAAGCGCTAATGAAGTCCTTTTTTGTCATCCTCAGATTGATAACCTTCAGACGGGACATCATCCTCTCCACTGGGTAGCTTACTAGCCATGTCCTCGCAGCAGCCCAACAGTTCAGCCTCCAACAGCCCCACCAATATCTTGGGTTCTCCATTCTCAGTTATCAGTCCCTCACTTAACTCCCCAGTGGTCTCGCCCTCTCTGGGATTTGGACCCATCAACAACAGTCAGGTAATTCACTGCCATTGGGGTTTGTGAACTAATTTCATTGTACAGTTAGTTTTTATATTTCAACATGTGACATGAACATTTCCGTTTTTAATTGTTTGGTTAAAAGACACCTTAAAATGAAATAAAGTATTGTGCATTTGAGAGATAATTCTGTTGTAGTTTTAGGATAGGGGTATTTTCCTACACCTGGTCAGAGGGTACACATGATAGTTTTGAATACACTTATATGTTACTGCATTTACATTGTGTTGAATAGCTAAAAGCACATGTCATTGTTTACAGATAATGAATAAAATTATGAATTAGTTGAGCAAAAAGCAGAAATAATGTTGTCATTTAATATTGCTTATTGACGTTACACTCTTTTTGATTTGTCTTTTTTTGCACCATGTATCCAGATCTCTTCTTCAGCACCCATATCAGGGATGCATTCAATCAGTAGCTCAGAAGACATCAAGCCCCCGTTTGGCCTGAGGCCTATGCCACCTCACAGCCCTGGACTAATGTTGTCCCAAAAACGCTTGTGTGTCATCTGTGGAGATCGCTCCTCTGGTAAGCGAGTGCACTAGGAGCAGGATTAGCAGAAGTAAAACATCAGCTCAAGAGCATGTTTTATTTCATGGCAGTTTTTAGTGTGGCTAATCCTTTTATTGTCAGATGTTTTGTCTTTGTTTTCTCAAGATTTTAACAGAATGGATTTCAGCCACTAGTGTTAATGAAAATGCAAAATGTGTGTACTTTACATTTTTACTTGTTTTGTTTACAGGCAAGCACTATGGAGTGTACAGCTGTGAGGGTTGTAAAGGTTTCTTCAAACGAACTGTGCGCAAAGACCTGAGCTATACCTGCAGGGATAACAAAGAGTGCCTGGTGGACAAACGCCAGCGCAATCGCTGCCAATACTGCCGCTACCAGAAGTGCCTGGCCATGGGCATGAAGAGGGAAGGTATGCGAGGACCAGGTTTGCGTAGAGGTTTAAGCTCATTTTGACAGCCTGTTGGGCTACTTAAGATGTAGGAACACATTGTGTTCCACATTGTGGAGTTACAAAAAGTTAAATACTTATTTTTAGAATGAGGTAAATATTGGCAGTCAATAAGTAATCATGCTAAAGGAAGCCCCAATTCATTAAGTATATTGGATTAGCACAGTACGTCTGGCAAAGGTGAGGGCGGATGCTTGATTAGAAAGGCTAAAGGGTAGAGACGAGTGTATTGGGGCTGGTTTATATAACTAACCCCTCTCCATCTCTTCTCTTCATTTTTTTCCTATTCTGCCCTTTCTCCATCTTTCAATAGTGATCAAACATGTAAAGTGGATAAAAGAAGATGGAAAAGATGAGGGATGGATGAGTATGAAAATGAAATCATAAAGATACTGTACTTTGATGTTATTTAGAGAATTAGCCTGTTATTTTAGACATGCAGAATTGTTGACTGGGTGATTTATGTGCGAAAACGTATGCAAAAATGATGGAGAGTGAGCATCGCTGTATATTGCCTTGTGGTGTGCCTTTATAAAATAAGCAGTTGGGCAGCTTTAAGTTATTTGCTGAATGTGTGTAAGTATTTAAAATGTGATACAGTTGATAGGTGTTGAAGCAGCAAATAGTATAATGGATCACATTTGAGCTGAGTACTCATAGGCCACAAAGTCAGTTTTATGTTTCTACATATGTGTATATATGGTACATGTATTATGACAGGTGTTGTGTCTAAACTAGCTTCTGATCTGCCAGTGAGATTGGTAGATTATATGTTACAGTAAGAGTATTTTCAAAGAGATTCAGGTAGTTCTGTTGGATTTTCTCCCCTGGGGCGGGGCTGTAAACTGAATTTTGTTTTAAATCACAACTTTGGCTTTCAATGATTTAAAAAAAAACAAACAAGATATCTGAGATAAAATGATATTTGTGCTGTATTCTGTTTTGCAGTTATGCTCTTTCTTCTTCTTGTTTTATAAATCTTTTACAGCAGTGCACTTTCACCCCTCCCTAAAAGCTCAGACTCACTGTTAGACAGGCTGCAGCGTGCTCTGTTCAACTCACTGCAGTCTAGCAAGCCATCCAGCAAGCGCAAATTCTTTTCATTGCAGTACCTCTGCTTTAAGTGGCCAAAACAAAAAAAAAGCACATCTCAGCTATTCTTTCCCTTTTATATACCAAAATAAAAACCATTCGTAACATATCATACACTTAATAAGTATTTTATATTTATTGAATTATATATTATTATATACTTTTCAATTTGTTTTTCTTATGAATTATATTTTAAGTTCAAACAAATCCAACGTTTTTTTCATTCAAAGGTCAATAGGTGCATGATGTTTCCATAACGAGTAATACTGTATATCTATAATTGGGATCTCACTATTAACCAAAGTATCTGGCAGAAACATTGCAGCCCTATGCTCTCCTGGATTTGATGGAAGGAAGTCAGAATGTGTGGTGGTATTTTCTTGGATTAGACAATGGCTTCTGTTCTTCAATCTGAGTGAGATCAGTGAACCACACAGGTTCAGGCCTATGGCTTAATTACCTCTGTCAAGTCTAAGCAACCCTAACATGTCAGTCTGCTGGTTCCTCAGATGACATTGTGGTTTTGTGTGCTGGTTACAACAGTACCATCCATAAGTAATGCTGTCATTTTAAGTAGAGGCAGGAAAAACAATAGATGTTTAGATGCATTGTGATTCTGTTTTCAATTATTTAGTGTTCGATTGTGAAACAATAAACTAATGCATGTGAGCTAACAAAGGCATGCTAATAACAAGCTCGTGCATGAGTAACCATACTTCTGTTGACAACAGAAGTAAATTCATGTTACTTGTATCCTGATGGATATGGATATCGCCATTGTGAATGTACCATTGAGTAGAACAAATAAGGAAAAAAAATCCTGATGCATTGAGAAACATTTCATAATCAGTTTGCGTCACCCTGAATCACAATCAGACATGCTGTATCAGTGTCAGTCACAAGTGACAGCAATCTGAATCCAGAGCTTTTAAATGGATTTAAATGAGACTTTCTCAGTGGAACAAAAACCCTTTCAAGATGCAGAGCATTTTGCACAATGTCACTCTTGAACTTGTAAATTCATCAGTTTACATTTTTCTTACGCAGATGTTTTTAATTCTTCTGTATGTACCATCAACTGTTTTTTCTCTTTTCCCACCACTGTTTGCTCATCTTTTGTTTTTGTTTTTTTTTTTCTGATGCAGCGGTCCAGGAGGAGCGCCAGAGGAACCGAGAGCGTGAAGGCGAGCTGGAGTTCAGTGTTGGAGTGAATGAGGAGATGCCAGTAGAGAAGATTTTAGAGGCAGAGACTGCTGTGGAGCTGAAGACTGAGCTGCACTCTGATGGTGGTTCTGCAGGCAACTCTGTAAGTGATCAAAACATATCAATAGCAGTTGCTGGTACTGTTTAGTTTAGATAATAAGTTGGTGACAAACGTAATGTATTGTTTTTCAGCCCCATGATGCAGTTACCAACATCTGTCAGACTGCAGACAAACAGCTGTTTGCTTTGGTGGAGTGGGCAAAGAGAATCCCTCATTTCTCTGAGCTCCCACTCGATGACCAGGTCATCCTCCTGCGTGCAGGTATGACTGAGCACCTTCCAAAACAACATGTAGAACATGGACATGCATACATTACAGACGCTACAATTTACTGATATTCCATAAGCTCCTTACATGGAGAGTAGTGCTGCTACTGTTAGCGTTTTTGCTAATTACCCTCTGTGCATTTAAATGTACACTAGTTCTACTCGGGCAGTCACAGTCCTGTCCTCCTCTTCACGACTGTCTCACTAATCTCAAAGGGATTAGTGCAGACCTGTGAGTTACCACTTAGCTAATAATGATGGCTTCATTTTATTGCCCAACCCTTACTCTGTAGTGTTTAGTGTTTGTCTATTTGCTACACTGCATGTAGTTATAATGAGGAAATCTGCAACTTCCTTTAAGGGCTCAAAAGCCAGTTAAAGACTGGATGTGCCAGACCATCCATTTGGCCAGTTGGTTTTGAAGCGGACATTATGGGCTCATTCAATGCTGCAAAACCTGCAGCACTGGTCTTTTGTCTCTGTATAATTCCTGCTCTGAATGTTGCATTGTTACAAAAAAGCATTCAAAGAAGCAAGCCTAAGGACATCTTGTTTCATGTTTTTAGCGTAAAGCTGTTCAGTATCATAGAACTTCTATCATAGTGCTGTATAGAAAATGTTTATATGTATTTGAATAATAAACTAATTAAAGTTTAAACGCAAGGTCACAAGTCACAAATAACTATTCTTTGACCATTTTATTTAATTCAGTTGTACTTTGAAACACAAAATTGAGTGCAGTAGTGTGAGAGGTACAGAAGAGTGTGAGCCAAGGTACTGGGAAAACAGTAGCTGCATTCACAGCTGATAATCAACAACCAGTTTGTTAGACATGTGGGCAGAGTCACCTGATCTGAAGATATGTTTTTGTTACAAGCCAGTCTTATAATGCAGTAGGGAATTTTGGACACAATTTAGATTAATTCCTCTTCAGAGTGTATTTTCACCTTAAGAACTACTGTAATGCTCTTCACTGACATATTAATTTATTTCATTTGTCAGGGTGGAACGAACTCCTCATTGCCTCGTTCTCCCATCGCTCCATTACACTGAAGGATGGAGTTCTCCTGGCCTCCGAGCTGCAGCGTGACAGTGCGCACAGTGCAGGAGTAGGAGCCATTTTTGACAGGTACATTGGTGAAGACAAAAAAATTGCCAGCATATGTTTTTCTTATGTTTTTCATATGCATAGTGTCTGCATAATAATTGATTTTATTTAACACAGGGAGAGTGTGCAGAGTGCAGAAGTTGGCGCCATATTTGACAGGTAATTTTACACTTAGATAATAATGAAAGCCTTTCTCTCAATGGATTTAAGCAGTTTGTTCACTCACTTTGTGTTGCATTATGTATTATCATTTAGGGTCCTCACTGAGCTTGTCAATAAAATGAGAGATATGCAAATGGACAAAACAGAGCTGGGCTGCCTCCGAGCCATCGTCCTCTTCAACCCAGGTGCCTGCACAATGCCGATATCTTATCTAAGGAAAATTACATCTTTTTCTTACCAAGACATTATCCCAAGTGTTATTGTTATTATTACCTCTTCATGTGTTTTGCCCATTATGAAAATTTTGACTGGTATTTTCTTGCAGATGCTAAAGGACTCTCCAACACCAGTGAGGTGGAGCTCCTTAGAGAAAAGGTCTATGCATCATTGGAAGCTTACTGCAAACAGAGATACCCAGAGCAGCAGGGAAGGTAAATGTGCCCAGCTATGAGGAGCTCAGCATCATTTTTATTTTTAATTTATTTTTTTTTAACCGCTGTCTCATTTTCATAGTGTCAAAGTTAAACATCAGTGCATTTTTTTCCCCTGTGAAACTAAATCTTGTCTCTTTTGCTCCATGCAGGTTTGCTAAGCTCCTTCTTCGACTGCCAGCACTGCGATCCATCGGCTTGAAGTGCCTGGAGCATCTCTTCTTCTTCAAGTTGATTGGTGACACACCTATTGACACTTTCCTCATGGAAATGCTTGAAGCTCCCCATCAGTTGTCTTAGATAGGAAACGTGTACTGTGGTTAGGTTTAGATAGCTGAAGTCTGGGAAGCTGGAGTGGGACTGGAGTGGCACTTTAAGTTCTTTGAAGATTTGTCAATTTGTCTCACTGCTGTCTGGGTTCCACTATTTTAGTGTAGCGCAGATTTGCTCTTTAGACCAAACCCAAGGCTTGGCATGATCTACAAGCTGGTGCTATATGTTCAAATAACTTCATGAGTAACTATGGTTTAAAAAAGGTATTTTTAAAAATGTAAACATTTACATATTTCCCTCACAGGAGCTATAATTTGGGTAAACATTTTTATATAAGCTTTTTAGACACCTCAAATGTTAAGTTTCAGTTGTTTTCCAACTGATCTTATGCCTACAACCTGTTTTTTTTTTTTTTTTAAAAGGAAGGCAACTCAAATCATGAGTATGCATGGACGGAGTTCTTTTTATAATTTTAATTCAAGCTAGATCTGAAAGGTATATTATTTTCCCAAACAGCCACCGGGAACTGTGTCCAGCAACAGATCTCAGTTTACTTGTATCCATTGCAGAAGATTAAATCTTAATCATGACCCTGAGATTGAGGACAAAGTCGCTGGCTCAAACTGTCAGATCCGGCTTGTCTGTGTTGACTGAGGATCAGCTTTATGTGTCTGGTAATATACAGTTAGTGTTGTTTACTTCTTTGCCATTTTATAAATCTAATCACTTTGTGGTTAACGATTAAACTGCACTGCACACTTGCTATGTACTATTTCTAAAACATACTTTCTCTAAATGCCTGGCCTGTAAATAGTCAGGTGTGTCTCTTGGTGCTATTTCAGAGATAATTTGACATTTTTGGTGCAGACGAACACCAAACCACAAACCTAAGAGAATATGCAAAACTGAAAATCCCTTTGTTAATCTTTGTTAAAAATGTAGCAATATAAAGTGTAAACAGCATAAGAGCTTTCTGCCTGTCAGTCATTCAGGGGTTTTACAAAGTAAATCATGTCTCATGGAAAGGGAATACTCCATTTTGTAATTTATCTATACAATGCTGAGGTACTGTGCAAAAGTAATCGTTCAGGGAAAATGTACATTGAAAAATTTGAATTATGATCAGGAGATACAAATTATATAATTCTTAACGTGCCCTTGTTTTTAGTTTTCAGCTAGTATAAAGCAAAACATGTCTTGGGTTGCACTGGATTTGCTGAGACTGTTTCAGCTGATTTATATTTTTTGTGCTTTTTTTTTTAAATGCTCAGTTGTATTTTCCCATCCCACCCCCCTCCCCTTTTTAGGTAGCTGTCTTGTTCATTGTAAAGTCTCTGCAATTTATTAAAAGCAAACCATAATCACATGTAGATCCATAACACCTGTGGACAAATAGGAATTTTAAACAAGACCAAATGAGGTTTGTATGATGGCCATGTGTAAACACCGGATGAGCTGTACTGGCAACCTTGTCATCAACCTCTGTATGCTCTTGAACATAAAGTGACTTGAAGCATGGGTTGTGTGGATTGAAAATAAAGAGGCTTAAGTTTTTTTTTCTTTTTCTTTTCTTCACCTAAAGTGTTAGATGCAACACTTATTTTCCCTGGAGGAAACTTGCATTTTAGGGCAAACCAGCACAATCGAAAGATGATTAAAAAATTTGTCAAAGCTGATTTAATGAGCCTTTTTATTGTAGTTGATACATTGTTTTTGCTGTGGGCATAGACGCAATAGAAGCCTTGGTTGTTTAGCATTTGTATTCAAGTTCCACAGTGATGTTATGGCACAGGCAGCAGTGTGTGTCTCTGGTGGGTTAATATTAAATTAAATGAAGAAAACATTGAGTGCAATGAAGTCAAGGGATTCCACAGGACTAGCTAGATTTCATCACCGTGCGTTTCGCCACATTTGTTCACTTTACAGTCTGTGAAGTGAAAAGGTTTATTGACACACAAACCCTGCAGCTCTGAGAACCAAAGTGAACTTCCCTTTGTATCAAGCAGAAGTGACACTTTTTAAACTATGCATGGCTTGGTTTGCTTAAATTATATTTAGAATAATACTGCTTTTAGTCTATAATACACTATTCTACACATGGAGCCAAAAAAGAACAACAAAGACATGACATGTACATCATTTTACAGCAACCCCCCTATATTACACATCTATTCTGTCTTGTTTTTGACAAATCATTACAATCTGGGAAACACAATGAGACACCACCACCATAACTACTGAGTTGCATGCTACACATTGAGTCTAAGGTGCTGAAAAGGTTTCAGTAAATCCTAAACAAAACAAAAACATACTGCTGGTGTGGTTTTATGTAGCTTTATCATAATATTGCGCTAGATTCTTGTTTCTCTCAATGGCTATGTTTCCATCACAGTGAATATCTGCAGGTGAATAGATTAGCCTTTCCATGACATAAACTGTTGTGCATATTATCAATTTAGTCGACGGCATTCTGGTAATTAATAGCACAATGAGCTCATCCATGGTTCAAAAAAAAGATCTACATAATCAAAGAGTTAAGCTGCATGCTCCTCACACTCTTCAATACAGATTTACATGTTTTAAAATAGATAAATAATGGAGACTTTATGTGCGTCCATATTATTATCATGTAACCCCTGATGTTCACATTCATAGTCAGAGAGAAAAGGAATACTCTATATGTCCTCTAAACGACAAACTGAGATGTCCAGTGATGCCAGCTGAGCTACATATAAATTTGACCTTGTTGATTTTGAACTCATGTTTTACCATGATCTTGACTTGAGTGGAACAATTCATGTCTGTTTTCTACAGTAAGGCAACAGGATCCAGCTAATGTGCAATCCCTAAGTTGTCATAAATACTTGAAATGCTATCTTCATAACAAACAACTTGATCCAAGATGTAACATGGAAAAAACATAAAGTTTGCCAGGGCTAGTTCAAAAATACTTGTTAAAAATAAATCACAGCTCATGAATGATGCACATTGCAATATTTTCCTCTCCCCCCTCACAGACTGCACATCTGTAGTAACATTTTCTTGATTATATGTCCCTGAAAGCGTCTTAATAAATAACTGTCTCTGAAAGGCACTCTGAAATGTGCAGTTCATAGTTTTTAGAAAATAAAACTTTGTAACTTGATGAAGGTGATGAAGGTCGCTCACCTGTAACACTGCGCCTGCCGTCCTCATACTGTTCCCAACCAATAGGTCTCATAATGCAACTAGTTTACATATGTTTAAGCAAAAAATGTCTGCATGATGAGCATTAGTGGTATCACTAGTCTTACCCACAGCAACTGAACAGCTGTGATTTTTACAAAATTGTTTCATGGATTCATTCCTTCCTATGCAGTCAACTAACTGACATTTGACAAAGCTTTAAAATGCACATCTGCCTCAAATCTGCTGAATTTGATTCGACATTAAAGACTGTGCTACTGTTAGTTTGCTGGTTAAACTATCGGGTATATTTTCATATTCAGATGTCAGAGTGGTTCATCAGTGTCAAGGATTTCACATTCCAATGATACCCAACTTTTACATCCAGTGCAATTGTTCCTTTCTTGAGCACCTTCTTGAGCAAAATGAAAAGAAACACAAAACTACCACAGTAGTATATAACAGAATAACACTCTGCATGAAGCCATCTATTCAACAGATGAAACTTCTTTCAATTTAATTTGTCACTAAAGCTTCAGGGCTGACACTAAACCAGTGGAGAGCGTCTATACCGCACTTCTAGCCCTTTTGGATTCAGTCAAGGCCACAGAGGCTGAAGCACATACACTGCCAACTCATCTCATGCCCTTGTCCTTAAAAACCTTTTGCGTGGTTGCTTGTATGCAAAGTCACTTTCAAAGGATGATTGTGATTAAGCCTTGTGAGTGCAGATTATCAGCGTTTATCCAGCAACAGCAAAGCTTAGTGGTTTGAATGCGGCACTTGGTTTTTGCACTCTCAGTTCAGTTTCACCTTAACTCCATTTTCTTCCGGAAGCACTTGTGTCAAGCCAGCGTAAAACCAAACGCATAACGATGAGGTCAACTCATCAAAGCTGGGGGTAGTTTAGCGCCAAGCCAGAGTGGATTTGCATGTGGGGGTGTGGCTGTTGGAGGGGCAGTGAAAGGCCTTCCAGATGTCTTCATATCCAGCTCACACCTGCATCTCTGAACCACTGGACAGGCCAAGAGCATTTGCCTCCTCTGTTGTCAAACCATTCTTCAGTGTCCGTCTCACTGTGCAAACAGAAAGAAAAATACAGGGGAAATGGAGAGACAAGGAAAAACTGTGAAATGTCCTTTTGACCTAGTACTGACTATTATCATTAGTGTTTGCTCATGCAGTTGGTAGCATTTCTCTCTCCATGATAATAAATTTGGCCACTTGTTGACTCACATGATTTTCGGTTGGCTCGGGATCGTCTTCTCTCCCTAGGTTGTGTCCGCTGGCTGGGCCCCTGAGTGGCTGACCTAACAATCCTCTCCATGATCTCATCAGCTGTATCATCTGTGCAGTTTACTGGGTCGTCATTGGCAGAGCACCACGGGGGAACACGCCCTAAAACAACAAGGTCAGAATGGATAAGAAAACAAAGGGATATTGAATAGTAATGGAGGCAGAAGACGCAAAGCTGTGTTAGTGGCTCTGCAACATTTCATAACAGTAATTCAATGTCAATCAATCCAGTTGTTGTCAAGACAAAATTGCAAATGTGAGAGGAAATGTTGTGATCACATATGTGAAAAGGTTTCATCATCATGCCACTATGAATATCTACATATCACATCTGATCCATAACATTTAAGTGAATACTGAAATATTTCAGTATGGAGGATAGTGGTGGTTACCCTAACAAACATTCTATCTCTTTAGCCATCCCGTTACTGTGGCTTAAAATCTCAACTCTAGCAAAAGATTAGCTTTTAAGTGTCGGGTAGAATTACATGAGTAAAGCTAAGATGCCTATGAAGCTGTTCTGGCTACAGAGGAGTGCAAATCTCATTGTGGTGGATGGATGTAGAAGCCATGCAGGGGCTATAACAGTCTGCATGTTTATGAGACTGACCTCTGGTGCTGCTGGCTCTGGTGCGTGTGCGGAGGCCGGGCACTGTGGACGTTCCACTCTCTCCACCCTGCAGGCTACTCTTTAGTACGGCCTTCATGTTCTCATGTTCTGCTGCATCTTCAGCATACTGGATACCCTGAGGTTGGCTCTCCTGTGCTTCTGATGGGGCACCACCAAATTTACCACTCTGGGGGAGGAAAATGGACATGGGATTTCAATATCATTTTATTGGCAGGAGATAGTGAAAACTCTGCTCCACGCTCCAATATTTCAGAGGAACCCGCAAGGAAAATCTTTAAATAACAGACTTGTCATAAATGTTGACACATTACTGTCTGGCCTAGACTAAGCACAATTCATCCTTTCAATGATTCAAAATTTCCACATGCACTTTTAAAGTGCTGTTTATCCTGTGACACAAACAGAAAAATTCCCATGACTCGTTTTTGCAACAGTGCACACATGCCAGGTTCAAGGGTTCAGCTTAAAGTCCCTCTGAGGTTCATTCATTTTCACCAGGAAGTAGCTGCAGCAACTCTCCTGAGTAAGAGTCAGTCATCACTCCAGCCAACGGCATGCGAACGCCACATTTTCTCCCCATTTCACCAACTTGCAGCTTCCTCATTCATGTCAGGTCACATACCCATACACACGAAACCTGTCAGCCCCACTGATGACTTGTCCTTTGTTAACTGTCATAGACACGTCAGTTATTGTTCAATGTTAAAACAACACAGTCTGGTTGAATGTTAGACACAGCAGAAAGTTTACATGCAGTTGCACAAAGTTACCTCACAATCATCGTCATCCTCACTCTACAGAGATGAAGGACATGGAAGGGGAAAAAATCCAAATGGTGGGTTGAAAATGCAGTGAACCTTTGGTATCGAATGAAAACCTTTCATCTATGAAGTGACAGTTTTTCAATTTTAATGTTTCAGCTTGATAAACATACACTACTGAACTTTCTAATTGGCTTAACAAAGGTTGTTGCATTTTCTCAAACCTAAACCTTATAATTCTTTATTTGTGCAGTAAACCTTTAAGAAGTAGTTCACTACTTAAAAAATAATTAAAAAAAAATGCTTATCTGCTTTTATCCTGAATTTGATGAGAAGCTGTCATTTCATTGTAATATGAAGTTGGACCTAATAGACAGTTAAATCAGCTGAGACTGGGAACAAGGTGGAAACATCTAGCTTTGCTCTGGCTGCCCCAGTCAGAGCAAACTAACTTCTTGTATCTTGTTTGCCACACACATAAATTAAACCAACATTTAGTTACGTTTTCACAGAGCAAGGATATCTGTTTTTACCTGCTTTCAGTCTTTATGCTAAGCTAAGATAACTTACAACTGATTCCAGTGTTATTTTGAACAAACAGGCAACATAAATTTTCAATCTCCTCATCTATCTCAAGAGCAAGAAAGCAAGTAAGGGTATTTCAAAAAATGTGCATAATTGCCCTGAGATTTTAACCCTCAATACACCATAAAACTCATTGCAGATATGTACAAGCTACGCAGCAGAAGAGCACATTGGACTGAACATCTTTGTTAGAGTGTGGTAAAGGTGTGGGCCTCGTTATTTCTCCTTTGGGGACATCCAAAGGTTTGAATTTTCACACAGTGATTGAATTAGGGTCCCTTTGAAGAGAGAGGGGCCCCTGCCAAAGCTCGCTGTGGAGTCTGCTCTGAGCAGCTGACTCCTCAGGGTTTAAGGGATTTTAATCATGCAGGGAGGTGTTTGCTCTGGCCTTTCTTAGCCTTCTGCAGCTACAGAATGAGATACACTAAAAACAACTCACTGATTGTTGTTACAGTAACCTATACATGTGAATACTGACGAACTATGCTGATGTCATTACAAATGTATGCCGTGTTTGTCAGAAATGGCCACGTTTGGTGCTTTAACCAGATATAAGATATAACTGGTGTCAAGGGATGGCCCTCATATTGTTTCATAGAATTGAGAGAGTACAAACTAAACAAAGGCAAGAATCAGGAAATGGATAAAAAGTCTATGTGTGACTCGGCTCGTGGTGAAGAGTACTTACATCTGTTATCATTTTTCCCCTGGTCTTGTTCCTCTCTCGGTGGTTGGCCCTCTTCTGTTTCTGCTGTAGCACGCGCTCTCTTGTTGTGCGATACTCTAGGGCAAATTCACTCAGGATCTTGCTAAAGCGATGAATGCTGACCTCACGTACTGCATATATCGGATGGCCCAGGAACAGCAAAAAGGCATGAAACCTGCAGATGTGTAGACAAACATCACATCAGTGTACAGAGATCCTTTGGGGAAAACAAAGTCTGTCACAATTAAAAACCTGATAATGGTTGTAAATAAATGTTGTGGCAAAATGCAACAAGAGCGTAACGTAATCCAGCATGGAGTCATCTGAACGTACCTGTTGATTATTCTTCGATGTACAATCTTCAAAATAATGATTCTCTCTGCACAATCTTTGAGAAAGTCTGACATTTTTTGTTTCAATGCTGGTTTCATCTCATGTTTCGCAATGACCTTGAGGTGATCCCATGATGCTTTGCACCTTCGCTCCATCTGGGCCAGATTGTCTTGAAGCTGGTCAAAGTCCACCTGATGACAGCATCACAGACAGAAATCACCAGACCGTTGGGGACTGGATATGTTTGGATATGTACATCTGTATTATTGGAGAGAAATTGTTGATCAAGTGAACAAGTAATCAAGGCTAACCTTGGTTAAGCGGGTAATAGCTCCTATCTCAGAGTAGAGGTCAGTGCTGTCTGGAAACTTCTCGACCACTATGCAGCAGGCATGGTGCAGCAGGGACTGCTTGTGAACCGTGTCCTTTACCTCTGGGACTTTCTCCAAGTAACTCAGCTCAAAGCCTTTAGCCTACAGATGAATGGATACATATGCAGTAACACAGTCAGAATGTGGCGCAGAAACAACTGTCTGAAATTAAAAATCAAAAGCCCCTTCTCAAGGACCAAATTACAGTGAATTTCCTTTTTGGCATAGTCGGAAAAAGGGGCTCAATGGAGTGCGCCGAGTAGATATGTAGATTCATTATGTTGGTGATTATCAGAAACCACAATCTACTTCAGACCCGAGCGATTGTTCTGCTCACCACAGTGCAGCTAAAGAAAAGCCAGAACATATCATGAAAGACATAATCCCAACAGGATCTCCCTTGTTCTTCTGCCAGTTTTAAATGGCTTACTGCAAAATATAAATGCAGCCATTATTTACAGGAACTACTTGTTTTGATCTTGATGACTTATGTTTTCCTTTTGCATTTTTGCCTCTCATATCCCAGAGGTTCGCTCATACACAGACATACACACAAATGTGTGCACGCATAGGCACACGCAAGGCCACAAAAAGCGAGGCACAAAAGAAAAAACAGTGACGCAGATGTAAGTTCACACAAAAGCAGCCAGACAAACACAAACTGTTGGAAAACACACAATCACATAACCTTCCACTCTTCTTCCTCTCAGACAGACAGAACCATGTTTAGCAGACGACTTGACAGGCCTTTTTACTGTAGAAGGACAGTGTCTGGTGCAGACAGTCGGGCAGCACATTCTTCTGCACATAAAGAGTCCACTGTTGTACTTGCCAAATAAGTATATTGGTGGGGCGAGTTGGGGAGGAGGTGGAACAGTGTGGGAGGAAATGAAGGAAGTGAGTAAAACACACAAAGGCAGAGAAAGTGAAAAAAACAGGACCCTCTCAGCCCTATGTGTCTTGAGGGTTACTCACATTAGTGCTGTTGAGGAAGTTGCCTATGGCCAGCAATGTGGTCAAGATGTAGCGGAGTGTCTTGTTTTTCTCTAACTGGTCCATGCCTTCCTTCAGGTCCTGCAGAGGCTCTGCCACCTCCTGAAAGAGCACAAAAATACAGTCCTTAAGAACGTGACCTATTCCTACCAATTCATTCTACTCTTCTTCTCCCTTTATAGAAATCTGCAGTTTAATTTAAATGTGTATATTGTTTAAATCCTAAAAAAAAGCTACAGAGGGAAAGGCTGTGAGAAGTTTGGTAAATGTCCTCAAGTGATGTCACTTGAGTCAGTGTTGACTGAGGCTGAAAACTACAAGTTAGGAAATGAACAAGATGCTGTTGTGTGGATTAATAATTAAGTGCTATAACTGGTCTCCTGCAGCCCCCTGGTCTCTGCCCGCAGTTTGAAGCTACCCTAACCTCTACAAATACAATGTTTGAGTTGAATTGTGCGTAATGTAAGCAGGTTTGTATCTGGTTCTTTGGCACCTTTTATTAGTTCAAATTTGGAAAAAAATATTCTTCTTCTTGAGAGTCAGGTGAGAGGGTTGACAACTTTCTAATGTCTGTACAATAAATAGTTTGTGTGGTACAAACAAGGTCACAAAAACTGCAACAGCTTTAAATCTAACTAGAAATGTATAATTTCTTGTTGTGCAGGACTACATTTAAGCCTGGTGCAGTGGCTCTGTACAGAACTGCGGTAGCTGTCTTCCCCTGTTTCCAGTCTTTATGCAAAGCTGAGCTTAGCAGCAGGTTCATATTCACTGTGCAAACATAGTAGGTGTACTGATCTTCTCACCTCGGCAGCTAGAGGAGTAAGAATCTTTTCTGAAATATCCAATTACTATTACTTTAACCCATAAGCTTGGTCCGGCAAAATCAAGAGAAAAAGACCCATAAAGATGTGATATCTACATGTGATTAAGTGGATGAAACAGGAAATGTGCCTGACCTTCTCAATAAGCTCGTAGTCCATCTTGAATGCCCACAGCTGCAGGCGAGCAGACAGCTCTGTGATGGAGGAAAGGGTGAGAAGGAACTGTTCTGCGCTCCCCAAGGGAATATCAGGGTTGACCAGCTGAGCCTCCTGGATCCTCTGCTTCTCCTCCTCTGTGGGGATCATTGTCAGGATTTTCTATGTGGGGGAAGAAATGAGAGGAGGGGAAAGGAGAGGAAGAGGCTTATTGGATAATCCATCAAGTCAGCATATCAAAACTTCTTCAGCTTTCAGTGAAATTTTTTACATAATATCTCAGTAAGTACAACATAGGTGGGGAGAGGACACAAGTTGATTCTGACATTTCCAGCTCTGTTTATATGAGATGTTTCCAAATTTTTCCCTACAAACTCATGAGGCGTCTGAACTTTTAATCTCGCTTTTGTTGTCTGCCTGAAAACATCTCCAGAGACAAAAAGGGGAATACTCCACTCTCCACAAGGAGAAACCCTGAAAAGTACAGGTTATATAATACCAGAGGGATGCAACATTAATCATCATGTGCTGATGCGCAGTCCTTCAAAAGTCTATGGTATGGTTTTTAACCAAACGAGCTGAAATATGCACGTGGAGCTAACCTTTAATCATAGCTGTGATTAATTACATGAGAACAGTCAAAATGCCAGCCGTGCAGCCAGATAATCACATGATATGTCAACATTGCGGGTCATCCCATCTAGATGAGTTAAATCTCTCTTGTTTGGGGAAATCCATCAGTGTATTATGGTCTGCTGAGTAAATATCATTCAAGAAAACCATGTTTATTTTGGACCCCGTGAGTTTGAAATTTTTTTTTTTTTTTGATGGACTAGACAGTACCAATTTGGATAAAGTATATAGAGTGTCTTAGAGGCAGAATCTTTTTACCTCAATGCCTTCCTTGTTCAGTGCATACTCATCAAAGTTGAGGATAGCGGTCTTGATGGTGCGAGGTGGAGGTAAGACGGTCAAACCGATGTTTATAGCGTTGCTGCGCTTCGAATCCAGGACTATGATTTCTTGTCGTTTGCCGTCGACAGCTGCTTTCTGTGAGAGATATCAAGAAATCGAGGGTTGAGTGTCGCATGTTATGTATCTTAAATATTGAAAGCAGTTCAGAAAGGTGAAGGGATGCGCTACAAAAAATAAGTGTATTTAGCACCTTCCATCCTATTTTCCATAATAAAGTGTTAATAAATTTGGCCTTGTTGTGGATATAATCACCACCATCTGGAAATTGTTTGACTTGGGTGTGCTACAGGTCGTCAAAATAAAACTGCTTCCTCTTAGGGGCATGAACGATACTACAAATTAATGGATGGACAGAGATATTGGTGAAGACTTTAGGGCCTGTCTGTGTAGTGTGGTGGTCTCTTCCTCTCACCAATACTTAGATGTGTTTCTCATTTTCAGTGCTTTCTCCACCCTGTGCACTCTCATTTAAGTGAGACACTCAGAGTGTCAGTAGTCTGGCTAAACTTGTCAATAAACTCACACAATGATTCTTTCTATTATGATGCCAGAGAGCAGGATATCCCAGATTATGGGAGACACACTGAGGAAAATCAGGACTTCAAAACATGCTCCAAAAGTCTAATGCTGTATGATTCTACTGTAACAGCAGTACAACACTAAGTTACCTTTGTGACAGGCAGCTCCTTGGATTTGGACTCAAACAGCTGCTCCATCTTGGATGTGTCCAGTTTAATCGGCTCCAGTTTAGACCAGAGGGACTCCTTACAGAATTTATGGCTCTTACACTGCCAGTCCATGGGACGCACCTCGTTCCAGAAGAGACGAATGGTCTTCTTCTTCTTTTGGAAGAGAGGCACCTCACCTCGACTCAGCTGAGGGGAGGGTGGAGGGATAGGGGCCATGAATGGTGGGGGCGGCGGCATCATTTTGCCAAGCATGGGAGGAGGAGGGGGGCAACCAACCAGGGGTGGGGGTGGTGGCAGGGCAACACTGCAAGGCGGAGGGGGCGGGGGTGGTGGTATCAGGTTGCCTGACCCCATCATATTGTCCATATCTAAAACATCCAGGTCATCCTCATCTTTCAGATCTGTGAAGTCCATTTCTTTAATCCGCAGCTCCCTCGGTGAGGCCATCAGCTGATCCCAGATGTAGTCTGACTCTTTCTTGGGTGGTAATGTCGATGATGCAGCAGTTGATGATTTGTCAGTCTGCTGTTGCTGCTCTTTTGAGGCCTCAACCTCAGGAGGAGATGTCAGGCCTTTAACCAAATCTCCAAACTTCTCTGCCACGGCTCGGACGCTGCCCTGATTGTCCAAATGTCCCACCTCCATTTTTTTCACATTTTCTTCTCTGGCCTGTCTGTGAGCCTCCAGTGTGGAGATTCTGCTGGCCAAGCTAGCCACAGAGGAGTCGCTGACCTCTGTCTCCTTCTCACATTTACATGTTTCTTTCTCTGTCTCTGCTACATTCCCTTCATCTTTACTGGTTGTCGTTTGAGCATAGAGCATGTCCAGCATGAAACGCTTACTGTTGAGTATTTTGTTGCACTGGTCATTCACTTCTGTGTCTTTAATGCACTGGGTCCATTGGCCTGTTGATATGCAAACAATTTTAACACTGAGAAGAATATATGTGGTTGATTATCAAAATGGCTGAGTAAAATTATTAAAAGATCATACCTGCTTCAATGTCATGGCTGAGCTTCTCCTCCCGCTCCTCCCTCTCCAGAGTGCTGCTCGTGGAGGAGATGCTGGATGCGGAGCAGTTGTCCTTTTCATTCACTTCCTCATTCTGTCTCTCTTTCTCGCTCAGCAGTACACTGTCTTCTACATCCCTTTCTGTCGGCTGCTCGTCCTCTAACTCAACATTCACTTCCAAACCTGGCTCTTCCACCTCTGCCACATCTGCTACCTCCACCTCCTCTACCTCCTCCTCTACCATTACCTCATCTGTGCACTGTTTCTGGTCCTCATGCTTCTCCTGCTCTCGGGTCTCTTCTTTGTCTACACCCAACTGTTCATCTGATGCTGGCTCTGTCAGCGCATCCCGGTCAGCCTGACTCTCAGCAACGTCCTCTGTCTCTGCAGGCGACGCTGTCTCAGTATGACGCTCGCCCGGCTCAGAGGGAGGCGTGGGGGAAGGATCTGATGCCGTTAATTCTGGCGCTGGACTTTTGGTCCTGGTCTGCGGGTCAAGGTTTGGCTCTGAGATATGTTCTGTTCCTGGAAGGGAAATCAAAACAAACAAAATGCTACACTAAGTACTTCAGTTATATGCTTTTGTATTATCTGATAATGTTCAGAAACATTCTTTATTTATAATTTAAACAACTTTAAATTGCTTCCTGACATCTTCCTTAATCGCACTGTGAGATCGTCTAGACTCAACATACATTTCAGACTTAAGAAATCTGAAACTTCAATAAATCACCAAATAAGTACATTTTAGAAAAATAATTTTATATAACTTAAGAAAATTCTTTTTTTTCATCCTACAGAGGGGAAATGTGGGTGTTACAGCAGCACAAGGACAGAAATAAGCACACACACTGTAAAGCAGGATAATACGTCTGTTTATGTCTGTTTATGTAATTATACATTATAAAAAGAGAGAACCTTTTTTAACTGCATCTGTGATAAATTGCATTCAAATCGCCAAAGCTGTTAAATCTGAACCTTATTACAGCCAATTCAGAAGTAGGAAAATGTGATATTTGTGTATACACACTTCTACCACCTTCTCTCCTTGTGTAGACACACTCACAATATCTGTGTCCATTTTCCTACAGTATCCCTGTTTCACTTCACATTTTGACATGCCTCTCTAGAGTCAAGTGGTTACTCTCAATAACCCCTTTCAACAGAGGCACAGCTGAATCTAATTTCTGCACAGTAATCACCCATGAAGTGTTAATACCAAGCCCAGTGTGTGTGACAGGTGCACTGACAGCCAGTATTGTCTCTGCCAGTTCTATGAGCCAACATTACAGTCCATTCATGCTCATATCACTTGGGTACTACTTATTGAGAAGCAGTGGGTGAACGGCATTTACCCAATGTCTGGTGTGCAGTCACGACAGTGTCTTCCTGTGAGATAATGGACGAAGGTGTGGTACAACGGGACGCTGAGCGGCTGGTGGGGTTGGAACTCAGACACAAAGTGATCTCTGTCCGACCTCTTGTTGGCACTCTGGGACGCTCTCGCTCAAACTCCTCAGCAGCAAGCCTCTCCACAGCCTTGTACCTGCAGTGACAAAATATGATGTCTGCACACTGAAACAGGCTGATGTGCAGTAAATGCTGGGGTATAATCAGCTAGACACAGACACATACAAACAAATGCAAACTGATGTAGTTTGGCTTCAATTTCTCAGAGTAAAAATTGAAGCTGTAATTACTCAGATGAAGACATATGACATTCTTCTTTTGTTAAAATTGCCTGTGGGCTGTATAACATTTTTGTGGTTACTGATTTAAGTTCACACATTTTTCATGATTCAATGTGATGTGTGCTCCAGTTCACAGGGGTGAAAAAGTCAAGGGCATAAGAATGAGCTATGTGGCACAGACACAGGCAGTGGGGAGACAACCGGACCACATGCATGCAGAAACACAATTACACACTTGTCCTGGTAACGTTGGGATGTCTTAATGGTTAGCAGGCCTGAGGGGGCTCTGACACCAATAGTTTAGTCAGTGAAACTAGCTGTGGTGGCTGTTGTGGATCCATGTGAACCCAAATGAAATGAAATGAAGGAAACCCACCTTTCCTCTCTGGCTTGTCGTGCTTCTTCTCTCTTGTCTACATAATCTCGACTGGTATACAAAGACAGACAGGGAGCCAAGAGGAGAGTGGTGAAGATTAATATTAGGACCTGTGTTCATAATACATTTAATTTTAAATCTGATGATTGCGGAGCTGAAATTAAAGGCTAAATGCATACACAGCAAACAAAAGGGAGAGAAGAACAGATGCTTTTGGGGTTCTTATCCAATGATCATCACAAAGACAGCCCAGCTTTTATATGCATAGTTATGGTGAGACTGGTAAGGTGAGACTAACTTGAAACGGTTCCTCTCCTCTCTTTCGATTCTCTGCAGACGCTCTTCTCTTTCCAGACGTCTCCTTTCTCTCTCTGCAGCCAGAGACTCTTGATGCTGTCTGTACGATGAAGTCAGCAAACCCCCCAGAGCAGGTCTATGTGCCAAAGAGAAGGAACAAACGTGATAACTTTATTGAAACTGAGTGAAGGTTTGCATTTTGATTTAGGAATTTGCAGATTTATTTCAAATATGAGCTTTAAAGAGTTGAATTTTAATAACTCAACCATGTCCACAAAACATTCAGAATTAGCTGTGGAAAAAGTTTAGATGCCAACCTGTCAGTTGCTTTGGTGTCTGGTGTGGAGGTTGCTGAACTAGAGAAGCGATGGATGGGTGATGTAGGAGCCTGGTGCCTGCCAGGGTATGGAGTGCCATTGGCACTGATTCTGTTAAAAGAAAGGATAAATAACTGCTCGATTCACTCTTAAGACATTTTTGACTGAACCAGAGAAAAATCTGTGTTGTGATGCAAAGTGAAAACCAAGAGAAAGAACTGTGCGCCTAAGAACTTGCTCCTCTGCATGTGAATTTGCCATGCCATTAAACTCTGAAAGGTACAGTACCTGCAGATGCATTGCTCATTTGTACATGAATACAATCTTTCACAAACTGGTCTTTTCACCGGGCCTACTCTTTCCCTAGAGTTTGTGTAATTACTGTGTTGGATCTGTCAAATCAAGCACATTTTGTCCTAGAACAGTTGCACAACACATCATGTGTAACTAAAAACAGTTAACAGCTGATGGAATCAATCACTGGAAACATAGTGGTGTTCAGCTATGAGGGTTGTACTCGTGTTTAACTACAAAGTTTTCCTTGAAACTATAAACTTCAGCAGCATCACACACGTCATGGCTGCACCCTCTTGTTAATGTGTGGACTCCTGGCCTTACCTTTCAGCCCAGCAGGGCTTTCTAGCTGAGTAAGATGTAGGAGAGTTGTTTAAGTCTGTCAAACTGAAGATGGAAGTGAGAAAAAGAGAATAACAGTCAGGTCAGACACTCCAAAGATAAAGTAATTAGTATTAAATGTTAGTCACACAGACATGATAGTGAGACAGCTGTTGGAGGTAGGAGGGCTGCAAGACCACACGACAACATAGCCGACGGCAGACAAGAGACAATATTTCTGTCTTACAGATTCAGTAAATTGTTAGAAATGACACTTCCACTTTTTATTGTTCACTGCTTTGAGAACAGGCAAACATTTAAGCTTCATGCTCTGCCAGTCCAGACTTGTTTCTATTGCTGCACATTTTCACAGAAACATGGACAACTTAGACACAGTGACTGTGACTCACGCTAATATCTTGAATTCCTCAGTGTTTTGAATTAATTTATTGACGTGTTGGATTAAAAGTGGTGCAGAGCCACAATTAAAGACAGATGAGAGGTGAATGTGCTGCGAAATGACTCTTCTCACTCTCCTTAGCAACAACAGATACTCGGTGGGAAACAGTGGGGGTAAATGAAGGGGGGTGAAGTTGAGGTACACTGAAACTGAGAGCGTGCACAGACTGGCACTCTACTCAGAACAACGTGGGCGACATAGTAATGTGGCTGGGGAGGAACACACCAAGGACTAAAGGTCCTCTTTTTAGGTGCGACGGACACAGGAGATGATGTCCTGGTCTGGATGCTGAGAAATGGTCTTTGCCCTTCAGGGTCACTGGCTTTAGGGAGGAAGTTGGCCATACACTTTAAGTTCAGACACATGTTAGGAGTGTCTGCTACAGCTGGAGCCACACTAGGATGACAAAATACAAGAGAGCCCAATGGGAATGAGGAAAATAATCACACTTTTAAAAGGAAGAAAACTTGAACTTGCAGTTTGAGGAAAATGGGGGACGCTACATCACACTTGGGAAACCTGAGGGCCTATAATACCTGTGAGCACCCTGTCTACAGGACTCAGTAACTGGATGACTTTCATCATCTGCCTCTGCCTCTGCCTCTTCCTCTTCCTCCTCCTCCTCCTCCTCCTCCTCTCCTTCCTCCTCCTGTTCCTCCTCTTCTTCCTCTTCCTCTTCTCTGTGGTGAGAGGAGGGGGTTGAGGGTTGAAAGGAGGAAAGGGAGGATGTAGGTGGGCAAGTGGAAAGAGAAGATTGGACAGGGACAATATGAAAATACAGAGCAGAGGGAGGGAGGGAGAGACAACAGAGACAGCAAACACTAAATCAGGCTCACCCAAAACAAAAGCACAGAAGAAGCATTAGTGTAGAAGACAGACAACCACTGAAAGATGTTAGTCAGTTTTGACAACAGTGAAAATGTTAGAAATGGATATGCACAGGCAACACTAACAACAACATGTCTATGGCAGCATGAAGACAGTATAAATATAATATCTCATTGACTATAATTGAGGAGAAAAAGAATAAGTGTTGGAGCTGTGAGGAAATGTCTTGTGTGTTTGAACTGCTGGTCTGGAATACATCGTCAGTCTGTGGCTGGTTGGCTATTTGGATCCCTCCTGGTTTGTCTGGATTTCATTATCAATATGGAAAAACTGTGATCTTCAAAGGCGGCTTGGATTTCCTGTGGTGAACTGGAAGAAGCTAGTCTGGTATCATATGACCTGCTGGACTAAATTTATGTACACCTAAAGACCTGAGAGCTACCAGCAATATCAGTGCATATGCTTAGCTTGTATATTGCATTAACTTGCTATTAATGATTAAATTATGTGGAACAAGGAAAGACAGTAATCAAAAAAACCAAAAAGCAAGGCATCAAATAATTTCCAACTTCTAAACTTCAATTCTAGTATTTGTCTTCTGAAATATGACCTATAATAGAAAAATGGAATAATGGCGTTTTTCTGGTGCTTTTACAGGGCACAGTCCAAGCTACTGCAATTAAGCAAGATTGCAATTTGCTTCTTGCCTGAATCACCAGTTGTGGTTTGTGAATCACCAGGTGCAAGTTTGTTTGTGTAGTCACAAAGTTTTGTTGTATATAAAACAGATGGCGTAGTAAAATTTCATGCGCTCTCACTGAAGGAAGCACGAGACAGAGAGCAGATAGCTCATATCATGTGTTTACAGAAGCTTCCTATTTGCATCAGTGGCAGAAGAATGTCTTTGACAGCGGGGAAATTAATTTAAATGTCACTTTCCAGCAACGGTCTCCTCTTTGCCTTTATTTAAATTACAATATAATTAAATTCTCCACTCCAAGACTGAACTATAATACAACACTTGCAGTTAAGCCGTTTCCTGTGAAACAGAGTAATACTCCGCAGACCCAGGAATAATTTGTGATTTCACCAGGATAAAGTTTCTTTTTATCTCTTAAATATCCCCCCCGCCTCACTTTTCGCTGATGTCTTCAATGCGTTGGCCACCGAGGGGCAGGAAGTTGCTTGTGTGAGTATGAGGGCTGCTGGGTGATGCTGGGGCAGAAGCGTGGCCTCTGTTATTCTGGAGGGAGTGTCTCCGGCTGCGTCTTCTCTCCAGACCACGCCTGTCATTGGTGCCACCCACACTAGCCCGTCGGCGGTCCTTGCGGCCGCTGGGAGGGAGCTGGGTTTCATCGTCTCCGTCCTCATGGCGGAGAGTCATCTGGGTCAAAGGCATCAGAGAGAAACTGAGTAAATGATTTATATGTACCTGGGCCCACACATCATTTCATAACAGTTATGAGCGTGAGAGAAGTCATGTGACCTATTATGGGTCACGTTTGCCAATTAACATTACATCAGGCTGTTATGCCATTGTGGGCTTTCTGACCTCATAGATGTTGAACTGTTCTACCAGGTCGAGATCAGTGCCTTTCCTACTCAGGTGTCTCTGGGCCATTGTTTCGATGCCCTGCTCCTCCAGACAGTCTACCATGTCATAGTATGAATCTTGGTCTGGGAGCCCCGCCAGAGTCTGAAACACAAACACAGTCAATAAAATGAGAGTTCTAACCTTACAATATTTTAAATTAACTGTGAGAAAAAAACAATAAATCGGTAAAACAAATAGAGACAGAAAGGTATTAAAATGATTTCTGAAGCCTTTTTGTACTTGTACTGAAATACTATGTGTAACCATATATGTCACTGAAATCACATAGTGATATTTATTGCCTGCATGTTGACTCTACTGTAATGGCATCAAATTTCCCTTGGTAGTCACTCACTGACCTTATTGATGAGTGTCATTGCGTACACCAGCAGCTCTGTATCAACTCCATCCTTCTCATCTAGGATCTCCATGATGTTTGACCACAGCTTTGTGCCTGCAGCAGCAAAAGAAAATGCATTATATCACGAGACAAACACACAAGACACAGCTACCTGGATCTTGACACATAGAGGAGATAATAATGGTTAACTAATCCTTCTGCTGACTTTGATGCAAAAAAATAAAAGTGTTGCAAGCTCCACCAGGATTTAGCCATCAAAACACAAATTGTTTTGTCATCTCATGGCTCCAGAAGGAGAGGTGTAGTCACAGCAGTCTTCTGCTAGAAAAGTAGCAGCAAAAAGCCAAAGTGGGGGCGAAGTGATCTCCACTGACAGAGAAGCAGCCCTGTGTCTCAGCCACATGGGTCAAGTCCATCTCCTTCTCATCAAGAGATGGAAGATCAGGTTTAGTGTTACGTAACAGCAGAGGTGACAGGATAAGAAGAAACCGAGACAGAGGGATACCCGACCCCTACACGCTGATGTTCCACCACTTGTTGTACACTGCAGTACAATGTGAAGCCTATTAGAAGCAGTAGGTAACTGAAACCCACTGCAGACGGGAGTCTTTCTTAATAAGCCTTGTTCCCGGCAAGGCCACGGAGCTGCTAAAGACAACTGATCTGACTACTGTGTAACAGGAGACTTTGACAGGCAGTCAGCTGAGCACTACACCCACTGTGGATGACTTGACTAGTGGAATGAAATCAAAAATCTGCCTGAAATGGAAATGTTGACTTTAACACTTCGAAACACTATAATAAGATCATATACACTATATTTATTGGTCTTAAGTTCCTTATGTACATGTATGACATGTCTGACAACAGACCACTCTCACAGAGTTTTGACAGTGTATGTGCTGTACCAGTTTCTTCACTGAGCTAACTAAGTTGCTGGCTGGTTAGCCTGGGTTCTTACCTCTTTTGGCATCCACCACATTTACAGCCTTTATGAGTAGGGCAGCATTCGACTCTGTATACTCCACAAACACCAGTAGCAGCTTAAGGGCTGTTTTCACCACCAGACGGAACTGGACAAAGGAAAAAAAGGAATCAACATAGGAATCATAATTAATTTAATTCCACTTGTAAACATCCCGTTTTTGGTCAACATGACAACATGGATCAACATGACACTGAGGTCTGTATGTTGTTGTCCGACTATCAACAGGCATCATATTGTCTTATAAAAACTCTTCCTGTCTGAACTGTCTTGCGAGGTTTGATAAGAACGTTGTGTCCCATTGAATAAATATCAAATAGATCGTGGGAACATTATGTTCCGTACTCAAATAGTATGGAAATTGAACATGTGTAAAAATGGCTACAATTAGAATGTATTAAAAATGGTTTATGTTCAAGAATCTTAAAACATAATTAGAGAGAAAACTATTAAAGAGGGAGTGTGATCTACAGCAAAGCTGTCAGTGTTAATTTGCCTGAGTGTGAAAATCAACATTATGTCTGTGGTGATAAAGCCATCAGAGTTAATTTGGCTGGCTGCTACATCAGCATTAGAACTGGACAAGCAAACACCCCAATGATTGTGGTAAAACTGACTATTGCACGTGGAAATTTGCCATATTACATGATTTGAAAGACAGGGTTTTGATTAAGAAAAAACAATGTGAATGCCAAATATTATTTTAATATTTACCCAGGAAGGTGGAGAGGTAATTTGTGAGAACAGAAAACAATGGGGAGTCAAGGAGGGGAAAGTCAATGCAGTTTCCACATTTGCTGCAAATATGTTGCGCATGTCAAAATGTGGCCACCAGGGGGCTGAGGTGGCCACAGGGATTTTCAGAGCATGAGATTATTTCAACTTTGGCAGAGCACGGATGGTGTTGCTGAGTTGATTTAACAGCATATATCGATTGTGCAAGCTTTGGTGAACATTCATTTTCATTCTTTACCTTTGATCCAACCAGTGTGTAAAGCCACTGGACTGTTTCATTGTGAGATATGAGGCCGTTCATCCCATCCACATACAGCATTATCTGACCAAGGGCTGGGGAGAGAGGGAGAGAGAGAGAGCAGGAGAGAGGGAAAGAAACAAAGAGGGAGAGAGTTTTTGGTTAATCATCTGCCATCATTGTGTTTTTTAAATGTTTTTTTTTTTTCAGTACAAGGTGACAAGGTGTCATCCAGAACGGCACCAAAAACATCCAGATGAACAGTACATTTGGTGAGGGTCCCTTCCTACATCAAGCAGTAGAAGTGTTTCCTATAGATTTTTACCTGGCCGAGTAATACAAGTAAGTCCTAAAATTGACACTTTTTCTTTCAAAAACATTTTTTCCAGGAATTTGATAATTATACGCGCATGGATACGAGATAAACACGTTACTGAAAAGGGTTAATGAAATTCCTCTGCTCACCATGTTCAAATCTTAATACAAACTGAACTGCTGTGGAGATAAACTTCTCAAAAATTACAACAGTCGGGTGAAGAGAAAAAGTCAGTGGACACACTCAAACGGGGGGAAAATATTTGAGCGGGGTGCCTCAGTGGATGCTGACATGACTTCCATCTGTAACAGGATACATAAATAAGAACATAATAAGAGCCAAGGGATCTCAATGGGGGGCAGTAAAACTGTAGGGCTTCTGTTAAAGAAGGAGATGGGGGGAAGGGGGACAAACGCCGCTGGACAGCACTGGAAAAGACAAAAGCTCCCTTTAAATATATCTTGTTTTCGAACTAGTATCTCATTGGCCATCCACACACACCGAGGTCAGACCGCAGCAACGGGATGAGCTCAGCTTGAACCCACACAAACCATAGGTGATACATTAGCTGACATGAGGAAAAAAAGGTGAAGCATAAACACGTGGAACATTTTTGGAAGGCCCCTTCCACTACTTCTTGGCAGAAGTTGCTGTTGTAGAGGGTAATGCCTGTGAGAAAGTAATGACATTTTTTTATTTTTATATTTATTTTTTTACAAGCAAAAAAAGGTGAGCTTGTGCCAGTTAAACTCAGAGATGTGTGATTAGCCTGAGACTTCTTCAAGGACAACAAAAGCTCACACACCAGGTGTTTTGAACTGTCACAAATCCAGGACGAAAAAACACAAAAACAGCAGAGTTCAATCTTCGACCAACAGCTACATGAAATGCTTCAACAGACATATTGAGAGCTCCACAGGTCCGTCTGACATGTTTTGATGAGAGGCTGCAGCTTCTGTCATATATTTTTTCCTCCCATCCTCTCTGGAGGGGCATGAAAATCGTGAATATGCTGTAGATAAGCCAAAATTCCCAGGTGCAGCTGTGTGTGCATGGTGCGTGAGAGTGTGTGGGTGGATGCATGAGTGCATGTATGTGTGTGTGCATGTCCACTGACAGGCCCACTGCTGCAGCAGAGGCAGTTCATCTTTTATCAATCAGTGTTAATTACTCACAACATGCCAGGCCAGAGCATTCCTAACAATCGTCTACTGCTGCGAGCTCAGAGCCACGTGACATCAGCCAGCAGCAGCTTGGACAACACCAAAGCAGACCACATCAGAGTGTGTTTATGAAAACATAATTAACCCCCTCAGTCAGCAGGGGCCAGAGTGTCACCCTCTCCTGTATGGGACCACTGCTGACAGATGAATGACAGCAGTAATGACCTGACATACAGCTGCTTGACTGAGACCAGAGTGGATTCCTATGGTATAATGTGTACAAAAGAGATGAAATGAAGTGACTATAATAACGATTCTTCATACATGGACACAAACAGCTGTGACTGTTACAGGATGAATAATGAGCTGCACACTTCTTTTCAAATTGGTAGCTGATGTCTGACCTGCAGTATCATCACTACGCAGACTTTTATCTCTTGTGTGCACCTGTGTACAGTATCTGCAGAGGCTTTGAGGAATGTCCCTTGAAAGCAGGGGGTGAGAAAAGATATGTGGCCTTAATGAGGCTTTAAACGTGTCATTACGCAATGTGAAGGTTCAGCTGCTGACAGATGAGACTTAACTGATTGTTCCCAAACGTGGACCATGAAATGAAATGACTTTTAGAGCGCTCTGTGTTATCATAGGACATTATTTCAAGATATCAGCAGTAGGTTATGAGTGGCTGTTTTTTACTCAAGCATGTAGCCAAGTAAAATAATATCTGAATGAATGTCGATATCATATGTGAATTTAATTTAGCAAACAGTTAAGATACAGGAATGATGTGATATTCAAACACTCGTGAACCACGCCAGAAACCACACAATCATTATCTTTTCTCTCACATTCATTAAAACTGCTGCTTCATGGAATTATTCAATGCCAGCTGCCATTTATGTACAATTCAACTTTGAGTACCAGAAACCACATGGACTGCAGTTACCCTGTGAGCAGTTAGGTAAAATGATACTGTAACTGTTTAAAAAAAATTAAATTACCTTTCATTATGGGAAACTGCAATCTTCAGAGTCTGGTCAGAAAGTGTTTAAAGGAAACATCTAATTACTCTCAAAGGAATCACCTTTGTGAACTTCAAATGGAAATGATTTCCACACACACTCGCGATTAAATTAGTCATGAAACTGCTCTGGAAAATGAAAAGTAACCCGCGTAGTTGCAGCTCAGGCTTTTAAGAGTGTGATCAAATCATTATAATATGGCGTCCTTTCCCACACACCACCCTCAGACGGAGTGTCCAGACCCTGGGATTTGTTTTTAAACTCCACTGCAGACAGTCATCGATAACTTTGGAAGAGGGTTAATAAAAAGAGCATGTGAGTGCTGAGTCTGTACAAGACACCCTCCACTTCAAGCACTGATCTGGGGCCAAAAATGTGGGCCTCCATTCAATTAATCTTAAGCAGCTCTACACTACCTCACACAAAGTACAACAATAACATTGCTGAGTCTCTTTGCATGGATGTCACGTAATGAGATGCTGGCAAACAATGAGCTTCCTTCAAAACACAGTGATTAGAATATAAATGTAAGCCATTATGGGAAAGGACAGCAGAGAAGGACAGATTTAGCTAAAAAGAAACTTGCTCAATGAGCAGTCTGGCATCTGTGCAGCTCCTCTCACACTCCATTTCTTTCAATACTTAACATACGTTTGCCTGAAGAGTAAACAGAATGTTTGGATGGCATCATGCTGCACTGGATGAGACAGACCCTGTTCCTGCGTCTGTACCAGAACTCAGTGAGAAGTACAAACTTCGGCAACTGAGATCTGTTGGATGTGTTTCTTCAGGGCCTCTCCCTCTCATAAACCACAGCAATTATCTTCCACAGCCCAAGGAATGTGCAGGAAGGGCTGCTCCCTGACCACTGCTGAGGTGAGAAGCACTCTGAGGTCCGGGTGGCAGCACCAACACGAGCCAGCCTACTCATATGTACACATAAAACAGGGAGAAAGAAAACATATCTATAAAGATGCAAGAAATCAACTCAACAGCTTCCCGTCTGCAAAACTGTCCACTCCCCTTTCACTCACCACTCTGCCCCCTTTGGTTTCACTTGCAATTTGGAATTCATCAAAAGTGGGTCAGCCAAACTGTCTGTCAGTGTGCAACATTTATTTTACCAGGACTTTGGGATAAGGGCCAAATCTACATCTCATACACAGCAACTGTGTGCCTCTTATCTTGTTATGCTCTGCATTAGCTGGGAGCTGTACTCAGGTCTGAAGTGTGCCTCTGTGCCCACATGAGCTGGATGTGCTTCACTGCAAAGTCAAAGAAAACTTTTTTAAAATGTAGATTATTGTTGGAGTATGTCACTATAATTATAGTAAATGATTTGAATTACATGAGTGAAGAATCCACACTGGACTCTTGGACAGAGACACAGACAACACCCAGCACTGAACTATGAATTCCCTATTCATCATGTCTCACTGACAGAACGTCATCAAATTAAGTAAAAATTACATCAAACTTTGACTCATAAAAATAATTTTTTGGACCAGTCTCAGACATATTGCATAGATTCAATGCAAAGTTTTATATAAGCTCTGCCCCAATTATGCACAAAATTTAAGTTTAAATTCAATTAAACAAGCAGTAAACAGGTATATTGAGCTACAAGACACTAAAAAGCTCTGCAGAGATGAAAGGGACTGCAGAGTCAAGTGAGAACAACTGGCTTAACATTAATATGGGGAGCTTTATAAAATATTGTCCATTCTGATTTCCCTTGGGTACAGACAGTTATCATTCCTGGGTCTGTGCATCTCATTTATAGTCTTTCTGCCATAAAAACACAAGTTTAATTACTCACAGAAATTACACAGCTCTTACTGTATATGAACTGAATAAGACATGTTCACGGGTTACATTCCATTTCTTATTTAGCTAATCACCCAGACCATTAGAGCCAGACAAGCTGCAGACACTGAGCCGACTGCCAGGCTTACATTGAGCTCCATACAGTAAAACAACGGGGGGATGCTTCCCTTTTCAGTCTTGAATACAGGTCTGCCAGTATTTGACACAATTTACTGTGGGTCAAAGCCCAAACAAATTCCCCAAAGACAAACAAACCTAATGGAACAATAGCATGAAGTAAGGCAGCGGAGCCTCTCCAGTATTTGGCTGAGTAGGCTCTACAACAACTGTGGACCTGATGAACTACTGCAGTGCTGAGTAGACAGCAACAGATAAAACATACTTTTTTAATAATTCAGTCTCCTTTTTTAAAAGAACGTCTTAGAAAGATGATAGATGAGAGGTGATATGGTGTAAAAAAAAATAGATAATATAGAAAATCATTTTAGGACAATGAACAACAAGGGAAAGCCCAACAGATGAGCTATTGCCATCCCCTCAAGTGGGAAAGACTCGGGAGAAAAGCTACTGCATGACATCCACCCACTTGTAAAATGAACCGAAAGATGAGCTGCGGTAAATTCTTATAACTCCTGAGAGAGTACAGTTGTGATTCGCTCTGGTCCTGGCCAGCCATATGCTGAATTCAGTCCCAAGAAGCAGTCAGCTCACAGGAATCAGCCGTAAAAACCCACTCGAATGCTGAGGATTTCAGTCTATGTGCCTGCGTGCTACATTACTGCAAAAGATTTATTTTTTTTCCAAATTACGGTTTATGTATCTTCGACAGCGAGGTCAGAGATGATCAAATAAGAGCTAGAGAAATGAACCAAATCAAACATTCTTATAATATAATTGGCTTGCATACTGAATATTGTTACAGTAAAACAGGCTGCAGCATGGGGTTGTAATCCCACTGCCAGTGGTTTTGCTAAGGCAGAAAACTTCAACAGATGAAGGGAGAAGAAAACATTGCGGAGCAGAATATAGGTCAGGCAGGTGGGGTTGAATTAGGTTCAGATGCAAGCGGTCTGCTCATGTTAGGGGGATCTGAAGGGGTCTGTGGGGGTGTGCAGGCTCTGACACAGGGGGAGGACAGGGTGGGACGTATCCGGTAGAAACAAAGCTTGAAGCTTAACCAAAAACATGACAGAGGGTTACGTTTTTCCATTCAGTTTAGAGGTTTTCTGATCTTTTCTGTTTTGTTTTTTTTGGTTACTTAAAACTTATAATTGTTAACCCGCAGGTAAAAGGTGTAATATGACACGTGGTGTTTTTTTTCCAAGACAAATCCATGGTATATAATATATGTAGCAGCGTCTGTTTTAGTGCAGTCAGTTTGAGGCTGTTGATTTAATTTAATAAAGAGAGGCCGTAATGCTGGCAAAGTAAAACATTGCCAATGGAGGAGCAAAACAACGAAACCTCATAACACTCATTTCCTATAGTTCCTCTGACTGCCTTTGTCTCAGACAGGTAAAGACACTTAATTATGAACAAATAATTATTATTGGCTTTTACACTATTAAGCACTTTTACAAGGAAGCAACCTGTCAAGTGACCTTTATCACAACCTGAAAATTAAAACTGCACGTACGAACCTTTAAATGAACAACAAGTACAAAGGTATCATTGATGTGTGTGTGTACGAGAGTGAGTGTTTGTCAGGTTGATAGGCTTTGAACAAGCAGCAGGAGCCGTGGCTGGATTTGAGAGTTTCAGGATATCGGGTGAGAAAACATGTAGGTGTTCCCATGGGGTCTCATTACAAACCTGAGGTTCAAGTTTCTATTAGTACAACAGGGGCATTCCTAGAGATCTCCCTCTCACTCCAAACATAGCGCTTGTCCATATGTGTGTGTCAGCAGTTCCTTGTTTTCCCTCTCAAATTTCCTTCATCCTTGAGGATTTAGCAGGGCATGCGCTCAACTTCTCCTACGCGTCATTCTTGCACGACAGCACCAAACAGGAAGTGATCGCACCTGCAATAACCCACATATGCACTGACACATGTGCACGAAGCCTCTCACTGAGACCAGACAGAATGGAAATGTTTATCCAGACGATGGCCCATAGTAAAGCCCCCCACCCCCTCAGGACAGACGACCTATAACACAGCCAGACAACACAATACACGCTGTTTCCAATGACAGCTTCCAACACCACTGTTAACCCGACTCTGCCTGGGTTTTCACTTTAATGCTCAACAAAATGGTCCAACCAGTAAAGGGAGAATTCAGTTACGCTCTATAAAATATTTAAGGGGTCGGAGCATTACACAAAAACAACGATCGTCATTCCAAATTAGGTGAAATGAAAGTGACCTTAGGATGTAACATTACATTTGAAAAACTAAAAAAAAGCAATGGCTATAACTTTGGGAAGATATAAACCCTGTCAAGGATTTAAGCTCGCTATTATCCTGAGCTGTGTTCAGTGGAGGCCTAAAGGTTTGCAGGTTTTCCATTCAAACACTGTTAAAACACTTTATACGACAAAGGAGAGATAAATAAGTGAAATGAGCTGCTATTGTGTTTGCTTACAGTGAAAAGACACTTCTAATAGATCTTGGGTGTTCTGCCTTGCTGATCTGCTTCACATAAATGTATTTCCATTACGCTGAGAAACACTACCAACAACAACTCCAACAAAAGGGTCTTGTGTTTCAGGTGCACTTGTAGCCTTGTGAAAAAGAGACAGCTGCCCACTAAAGTTACTGCTGTGTGTGACACTGAAATCTGGACTGAGCACTGTACAGGGAGCAGTGTTCCAGGTCTCAGAGAGTTTAAAAGGCAATGAAACACTTGACTACAGCACATCTCCCTTTCCCACTGAGGCCCACTGAGCAGCTACCTCTGGAAATCAGGAAGTCAAGGTGCTTTAACTTATGGCATCATAACTGCCGTGTCATTAAAAACAGAAGATCTGAGAAGGGTAGCAGGTGAGAGAGAAATAGAGACAGCACACGTGTGAGAGAGAGATACACTCTCTCTCGCAGAGTGTATCTGCAGTGTGGGTGTAAATTTACGGAATCTACAGCGTGTTAGCCTATGTACATACAATACAATACAGCATGTGATAAAATATGTCCTTGTGGATATAAAGGTCATTTTCTGCATTGTTTAGGAAAAATATAAAGAAGATGGTTTCTTTAAATTCCTATAGATCAAAAACTTAAGCTTCACTTCACCAATTTGATTCTGCCGAGACTTAGAGATGGTGAGTGTTTAGTAAACAGCAGTGCGCAGACAGAAATGGCATGGCCTTTAAGAAGTGCAAACAGAGAAAGTGTTGCTAAAAACATAGCTTATGGCGAGGAATGTCAACAGTGAACATTTCAAAGCGGGGAATAATTGCTTCAAGTTGACTGTAATTGGTTCGTCTTTAATCTGCCCTCAATCTGCCGCTCACATTTTACAGTCACCAATTAAACCCAGTTGTTACTTTTGTTAGTTGCTCTTTCTGTAAATACTACAAGAGGGACGATGATCCAGGAAAAACCTTGCTATTTGTTCTTCCACCTCTTCTCCCAGTTTTGCTCATGATAATAAGTACCGCAGGGATCTTTGTCTAACCACAGTGAAAACGTTTGAGCTTAGTACAGAGACTTCTTTGACCTTTTACTCAGGCTGCTTTCATTTTAGGGCCGCTGAAGCACTTATTGTGCTGTCAACAATGATATGTTACTGTGACAACTGATTATTTTTTTCTACATTTTAAAGAAATGCATAGAAAGTCTTGCAATGGATGCAGCTATTCCACATAAATATGTAAGTAAATATTCCCAACATGGCCGGCTCACGGAGGCAGGTCACTCCTACGTAGATTAAAATTCTGCCAACACTACTCCTGCTCCTTGGACCATTTTAATTTAGCTTGCTAAGACATGCAAAGCAACACCAAAGACAAAGTGCATTTGAGAATAATTGGAATGTCATCATGAAGGACATTAAACCAAATATTGGATAAACAGAATTTTTGTTACCTGAGAATAGCTTAAGATAAAAAGGTCAGAGGTTTTCTCTGAGTATTTGGGGAGCATGGATGGCTTTTCAATATCATGACAATCCATACATGATGATGAGACATTTCATTAAAAATCAAAAATATCAACCTCAGTGTGGCACTAGAAGTCAGCGGTTCTCCACAGTCCCCCAAAGTTATTAGACTTTGAATTTCTGGAGAAAAATGATTGCCTATCCATCAAGAAGATGTTAAGACATTTCAGTAAATAAAGGAACTTATGAGACGTGCTGGTGGCGCTAGAGAAAAGCTCAGAGGATCACAGATTGTTACTATTGATCCTCTAGGGAGATTGAATATTTGATTTTATAGAAATAAATCCAATACAGACAAAGTCAGGGGATCACAATGATTCATCCTCTGAATATCGATGCAAAAATTTCATGGAAATTTCATGCAGTAGTTGTCGACGCTGGACCAGCACTGGCACCCCTAGAGCTGCTAGTCTTGTTATAAAGCCTGTATTTTCAAAGAAAAGGTTGCATCTGTTTTCCACGCTTGTGTTGTAGGTTGTGGGCCAAGAACTTCGAGAGCAGCTTCAAATGTATAGCAATAAATACGTCTTGAAAGACAAATAACATTTTGAAACCTCATGAGACCTCTGCAGTTCGGCAAACAACATTCTTAACTACAAAAACATACAGAATGAAACCTTTACTCAGCTTTTCAAGTCATCAACCAAAGATTAATGGTTAAAAGAACTGCTTTAGAAAGATTATAAATGAGCATAGATATTTTGTGTTGACTAAAACATAACCTCTGGGTTCATTTAATTCTTCAGACAAATTCAAACTTCAAACTGGTTATTTCACAATGAAGAATAAATACAGCTAATGAGCCCTTCATGGCCTTTTTTGCTCCTGTGTGTTTACAGCACTGAGTGTAAGGCTTACAGGAATACCACATGGAATAGGCACCTCTGAAAAAGTGACCTCACACTCTTTCCCACTGATGGGGTGATAAAGGCATACAAGCTTTTCCCTGGGCCAAAAATCTGCAAGCCTCCAAGGAGCCAAGACCAGGCCTGGAAGCCCTCTGTGCCAGGTGTGAGGGGCCCAGAAAGGGATCTGACCCCAGTGAGGCAGACCCAGAAAATCCACACATCAGTGAGGGAGCACTAACTGGCCACAGACACCTTCGGGGCTTTGGGAAGGCAGCATGAAAAAGTGAAAAAAAAGAAAAAAAGTGAGATAGTGTAGATTGCAGAGAGAGCTGAAGGAACAACCATTTACAGTGACGGCAAAGCTCCAGAGAGCTCAGGCTGGGAACCTGTTCTTGTAAAATGCATGCAGACTGGTGTGCACGTGTGCCGTACAAAAGACCCATAAGATTGATTTCTATTCATGAAAGAGAGCAAGATTGTTTTGTCGGGGAGGTTTTTAATGTGCACCAGACAGATGGGTTCAAGGCTGCATTCCTGCTGCTTCTTCTTCTTCTTTTTTCTTTCACTGACCTGAACTTGAAAGACATTACAGAAAAAAAAAACCCCACATAAGAAGCGATCAGTGTTGATAGCAAAGCAATTCCTGTTGTTGGTTCTCTCTGTGTCCCTCCCCCTCTCTGCAAATTTCAGACATCTAATTTACTCCCCTCCTGGGAATCCTTATGACATAGCTCCTCTTGGAAGTCATCAACAGTAAAGCAGCCAGATCTGTATACATTTCTGACCTGTGCATCTGTGTTCCAGCACATGCTCAACTTGTGTTCTCCAACACATGGTTCACAAGGGAGGGTGAGCTGCTACACTCCACGTTTCCTCAGCTGATCAGGAGAAATTAGGTCAGGAGTTGAAACAGGTTAAAGGGGCTTTTGGGAGAGTGGTTGTTTGGTTAGTTTCTCATGGTGATGTCGGTATACGTGAGGGGAAACGGTGTCTGAATCCGCAGGGAAGATGCAATAAATTAGCACATGAAAGAATAAAAGGAGTCTCACAGAAACAAACTGACACAGATGTTTTATCAGAATTCTCTGGGAGGTATAGCAGGGGAAAAAGGACAGCACAATAAGAAGTGAAAAGATATGAGAAGTGGCCTCATCATTCACAGTGCAATGACACTAACAACTCTTACATGTGGTCAGCTCTGAAGTTTCCAAGAGTCTGTCATTCCCATCCTCTGCCTTGTTTTGGCCATTTACCCCGTTTGATTTATCAGTCTGAACCAGAGACCAGGCCAAGTTCACATGAAGAGGCAAACATTAAGGATCAGAGCCTACAGAGGTAGTCCTGGCAAGGTCATGTTCATGGTTATGACTTCCCCAGGAGGAGGGGCAACATCAGTAGTACTTTGTCACAGACATCTGCCCTTTGCTCTTTGACTTTTTTCAACAGAAAAGGTCAACAATGAGTCGGTTGGAAAATTAGAGAGCAAGCATTTAGGAACATGAAGCATCTAATTGAATAAACATGGCGACTGGAATGATTGAAATGTGCAGCGAAATCATGAAGGTCAGGTACACTGTGACTCCTTTTAGCAGTGCTTAATGAAGAAATAACATTAGGGGTGTCTGGTCTATACAACTGCAGTTTTATTTTTTTTAACCACACGATTGTGAGCCAAGCTTATGTCTACATGTATATTATTTACTGTACATAAAAAAACAATTAACTAATAAAGCCCAGATGTACCGGTTTAGATTAATTAACAGAAGTGCAGCAAATTCTCATGAACACATGAGGAAAAATAAAAATGAGAGACAGAAAAGAGGGAGAGAGGGAGGAGGGGAAATTAGTTTTATGATCTGCAATATCCTGCCAAAACTTTTATTGGCCACTTTAGCATGTGTGACCTGCCCCCTCACAGCAGGCTGTTAAATGGTAGTGACCTTGCAGTGAGTGATATGAACCCCTTGGTCCTCTAGTATCCCCCGAACACGCTGCCCCCTGCCCCTTCCCCGACCTGAACACACATGATCTTTCACCTTATCGACTTGGGGCAGATAAATTAACCAGCTGCTCGACTTGGCCTAACTTCCGCATTATCATTGGCACATATTTGAGCTTGTTTATATGCCGTAAGTGTGTGAGTGTGAGAAGGTCATCCAGCAGAATCATCAATTTACATGGTGTATGTAAACACATGTGGTCCCGGATAGGTTTATGGAAAGAAAAAGTGTTACAGGATTGATGAATAACATCCTCAATTAGCCCGCGTTGTAAATCGAGGTGTGAGAAGGCTGAGAAGAGCCGAAGTATGCTATGAGTTGAACATACCCCTGAGGATGTAATTCTGGTAGTTCTGGTCGGCTTCAGCTCCAACTTTTATCAAGCACGTGAGTCCTTCTGCCACCACAAACTCGTGTACCAAGTCCTTGTCATCCTGGAATGAGGTCAATGGGAAAGAGCCATTATAGACAGAGCCAGAAACTACACTGTATCAATAGTTATATTTCCAAAATAATTAATATCATTTTGATGAATGTAGTTTGGCCTTCCACTACAAAACTGCAGTTAAACCTTTGAACATTCATGAACATTAGTTGCAAATCATACACAAAGAGTGAAAGACCATGTAGAGAAATATTGGTATGGAACTTGTTTAATAGCTCACACAACGCTTTCCAATTAGTCAAGGGTTTTTATGTTTAGAAGAAATAAATCAACCCTGACAGGAGCTGTTTTATGCTGACCTTAATGTTCATAAATTATACATATGAGTTAAACACAGACTGGACCAATTACTTTAATCTTTTTAACTTAGTAATGCTTAGTGCAGCAGATTTGATGCAACGCAACAAACTGTTCTACGGCTTTGACTTGAATGTTGCTAATAAACACCATTCACTCTTAAATTAGTCAAAAAATGTATCAGTGTGGAGAAGCAGGTAATCAGACTTCTTTATGAGATGTACCATTTGTCAAAGAGCTCAGATTCTTCAGCTGAAGCGATATATCTGACATTGATTTATTGACATTAGGTTATAGCTAGCTAGTTATAGCTGTAAGTACAGTGTTCAAATGTGTTACTGCTGCTTTGGCCTCCACACTTCAAAACATTTGTCCCTGATGACAAAAACACCTGAATCTCTAACACCTGTCAACTATGTAAAGAAGGACTCATACTTACACTAGATTACTGCAATGTAGAAAAGAAAATCAAGCTGAGTGGACAATTTATTGTACAACAAGAAACAGAAACATTCCCTCAATCTGTAGCCTAACAAAGCCACTTGTAGTGTAAAAAGCAGGCTGTTCTAATCTATTTTGGGCCTGCATCAATGTCTGTTGCTCTCTTTTCCATCTAACTGTCGGCTAACCCTCCCCCTCTATGGCCGACTGCCCACCAGGCCAGCCCAGCCCAGCCCCAGTGTGTGAAGTATGACCAGACCTGAACACTGCACAGCTGCCACGAAGGCAGACTCTCAGCTGCACAACCCGCCTCTAGAAAACAATACTGGGTCCAAGTGTGAGTGTGCACGTGGGCACTAATGCAGGTGTGCACATGACATGTAGTTCTTGCATTATTTTATGTGCACATGCATAGGAATGTTTATACTTCATACATCAGCATACTTCATATGCTTATGGATGCTGCATATTTGGAAAGTGCATGCAATCGTGAAAAACAATGCTGGGGAATTTGCTGGTCTAATGTTGATTTGTAAAGGTCCCACAAAAGCTAAAGGAGAGAAATAAATACCTGAAAAATCTGCTTGAGGGAGAAGAGGGCTCTACGTAGCTCTCGTCCAGTGGAGTTGTAGAGTTTTTCTGTGTGAAAAGAGAAAAGGAGAGTACAGAAAAATCAGCTGACAGACACACATGTGGACCCTTTTAAAGATGTTGTCATGCAAAGTGTCAAGCAGACATGAGACTCAGAATCACTGTGGCTTTTTTTAAACAAATACATACAAATATACAGTGTGTCAAATCATGACTGAATTTCTCCTTTAAATTCACTCCCCTCATCCCTACGTCATGCACGTATCAGTGGCAGCAATTATCCCGAGTAGCTAAATGTGAAAAATATCCTGCAAGAGGAATACTGAGAGCAAAAGAACAGTAGGAGCAACTCAGAGCACATCTGTGGAGAGTTAGTGAACACTGGATGTTCCCTGCTGACAAAGCCATATCTGTAGCTTACCATAATACAAAGTCAGGGCAGAAACTTAGGCCAATAGCCACCACAAAGGCTGGGAAACAATACACCCATTAATCAGTTATGGAAACACCACAGAGTACTAAAGGGGCGATATGACGGATGACATGCTTGTGATGGAGGCGAACATTTCCTGCAACCACTCTGACAATCCTTCACCCTGCACGCAGTCTGCCAGGGAGTGGCAGCACTGAGCACAATCCTTGTAGCTCAGTCATCACTGCTGAGTGAACTCTCTCTGACTCAGCAAAACCTGCCTGTTATTGCTGCAGATACAGCAGCATACAACACAGCAGTGCAGTGCAGCTAAATGCTCTTTCTGCTTCCCTCTCAGCTTCTTGTTATTCATCTGTTGGCTTTTATTGTGTCGCCAAAGGCCAGTCTTTGAAAGGTTCTTCCTTGGTTAAAGGTGCGATGACATGTCTTAGTCAGCAAAGATCTGACATGTGATTGGCATGTACACAAACAGGAATGGACACAGTGAGTTAGTTTTGTTTCCCTTGCTCCCACTCATACACACACATAAACACAAACCCTACACTTCACACTGTACCTCCAGTCTGTTAGTTGCATCACTGCAGATGCTGCAGTTACAGGAGGATGATTTATGAATGCTGATGCACGAGTATGTCTTAGTTAGACCTTGAATACCCACATATGTTGAGAGTGGCACATAAGTAGACACAAAATAAGCAGGTGTAGCCTTCTCATACACAAAAGTGTAGAGAGAGAGAAGTGGGAAGTGTGTGAGAGAGAGAGAGAGAGAGAGAGAGAGAGAGAGAGAGAGAGAGAGAGAGTTGTGTTCTGTGGGCACAGACAGGCTACTTGTAGACACTGGACCAGACAGAGTGAGCACTCGCGGTCTGATGTCTTCGGGAGCTTTTCCAGTGACACACAACATTTTCACAACACATATAAAACTTCACATGCAGCGACAGCACTGAGACAGCTATCACGCAGCTTCATAAAAACCCAGCCCTCTGTAAAAAAGCATGAAACACTTTCGAAGACAACATGACAACAAGCTAGTCTTAAAAATTGAGTAATTAACAATTAAACAATCTTCAATCTATATGGATTGTGTTAAACATCAGTCAAACTTTGGTTTGAATTTCAACAGTCCTAAGTTAAAACATGCTGCCAAGTTCCAGGACATGCCATCACGGGAAGGTTGTCCACAGTAGTGTAACTAACACTTCATATTATTGGTGTAACTCGCTCTAGTCCAGACAAACAAGACACTGGAGATGCATCTGTAATGCAGGCAGCCTGGGACTGGGCCATATGTGGTTGAAAGGCTCCCATTTGATGAGGTTTCATTCTGAAATCAAACACCTCACAATCCAGTTCCAGCTGAGTTCCTTATCTTCAGAAGATGTCTTCTCTCTAATTTATGACTCAAGTGGTATTTGGTACAAGTGGAGCAGGGCTTTAGATGTTTTGCACATTTCAGTGCCGTACATGGCTGAGATGCATGATGAGTAGATGAGTGTTGGTCTTTTACGGAAGAGTCCCGGGCTAGTCACTGGCCACAGCATCCACAAGGAATAAATCTCTACTGGTCCAGAGGTATTAACAGGGGAAGCAGTGTGATCTTGGTGATTTGTGTCTTTATAAATAACAGGAAGGAACTGTGACCAGACCTTTTCGGTTCAGGCCCCCCAGCTGTGGAACTCGCAGCCAGAGCACATCTGGGTTGCCAAGTCAGCATCATGGCTTACATCCCCTCTCAAAACTGTCAGATTTTTTGGAGTTAAGTTAAGCTTTCGTTAAGTTTTTGTTTTTCTTTCGTTATATTTTTTTACACCCTCTTTTTCTAAATCAATTCTATTTTTGAAATTGGACAGAATGTGGACCAGACACTGAGTGTGCACTTTGTAACTTTGTTGTGGAATATGATGTGTGTATAATACATAAATATAATTCAATGTGTGACCATTTCCAAGGTATCTAAAATAAAGAACTTCTAATTATTTCTATATATTTGATATGTATTTCTATTTGTAGCGCAAGCTTCATAGAGAAGCCCATTGCATCGATCTACAACAGACAAAGTAATGACTCAGATCTGTGGCTGAAGTTTTGTAACCACTGCACCCTCCCTTGCAGGTCAAGGTAGGGCCACATCCATTGCCCTGTACCTCAGGAAAATGACTCAGAGTTCAGATTAGTGATCTCTAAACAGACAAGCTCTCTGATCACCGGAGTGGAAAGACAGAGGGAGCTGCTCTGGGTTACTCATCACACCTTCAACATACAAAGCAAACTTGATTTGTGGTCCCACTTAAACCCAAGCCTTGAATCACTGTGCTCTTTTTCTTCTTAAGCCTTAACTGCACTTCCTCAGAACATTGAATGTTAATCAGTTGACAGATAAATGACACCCAGTGCTGCTGAGCAACCGGTGATGATCCTGCCCAGATCACAGCACAGCACTTCAACAGTGATGCATCAGCACCTGGGCTGCCACTTGGTTTGAAAAAATCCCAGGAGCATGTTTCACGTGTGTGTCTGTGTGTGTATGTGTGAGAGAGAGATAGAGAGAGAGAGTGAGAGAGAGAGAGAGAGAGAGAGTGTCCATCAGCAAGAGCATGGCAGGGAAATTCTTCCATGCAGTGATCCATTCCTATTCACACAAAGGTTTGTGCTCCTCTACTTAGCCCTGTAGTTTGGACCGCAATAAAACTGTCAGAAAGTTATTCCAGGCCTGACACTAAATGAAGCCCATCTGCAGGAACAGACAGTTCCTTCCCTGTCCTTGTCCGCAGTTTGCAGTCCACACACACCGATGTGCCTCAAAGAGGCCCATCTCTAATGAGAAATAGCTCAGTGGAGATTAGTTCCATACCATTTGGCACAGATATGCAGCCCAAAGTATGGGCCTTCTGCATTTCCCTATTTAGGAAAAGAACCAGGGCACTAAGTTTTTCAGAGGAAATGTTTGTGAACCCCAACTCTCACAGTCGCATTCACATGAAACCCTGACACCACCTGAAATTCAAGCACAATAGCTCTCTACATTTGTCATGGATTTGTTATCTGGCCAAGGCAGACCTCAGGCTAAAAAACCAAAAACGATATGATGGATGACACACCGTTTGGGCACTGCAAGTGAATCTGGGCACTTGAGATGCATCTTTCAGTTCTGACTGGAGCAGAGCCAAAATACAGCAACGCAAACAAACTGTGGCAGCCAAGCAGTTCTCTAAGGCCTGACCTTAAGATTAGAGAGATAAGATACCTACATGGCTAAAGAGACATCATACTATGTTGACAATTACTCTTCATACCACAAAACAAGACGCCATTAAATTTAAAACAATGCAGGAGTGCAGCTGAGGACAAGCAGCCCATTTTTCCCTGTCATCTCTACTTTCCCTTAGGCTTTTACTGACAAGAACCTGACAGTGGAATGATTCAACAGAGTGAAAGTGTTTTTTTGATGCCTCATACTGATGTACCAAAGATAGCAGCTGTTTTCTCCTCTTAAATTGCAATCCACAGCCGCGTTTTCTCAGCTGGAAGGGCTACAGGGATATAATGGTCTCGTAATTATAACAATCATAAAAGTAGTGGCGGAATTTTGGTAATCATCAGGAATGTGCTCAACTACCCGGAGTAGGAGGGTGAGGGAAATCCTGCTGTGGGGCCTGAGACACTCAGACTTCACGGATGGTTGTGCCACTGCTGATGGGACAACTTTTAGAAGCAAAACTGTCTTGTGCTGCTCTCGACACCTTCTGATGTCTCCGGCACAGTGCCAGCACATTCCAGTGATGCTGTTTTGTGTGAGTCATGGGTCACTTTTTATTTATCTCTGCATGCCACTCTCAACCCAAGATCAGTTCCCACCTCCTCACTGCTGGGCAGCTAGCAAAATTTGTTTGCCAATAGAGCCATTAACCTTGCTCATTTTCCATCTGCAAACACAGCTGACATGCTCAGTTACTCATCTGTTTGCATGCCTGTATTTCCAGAAAGTACCATAAAATGAAAGGGATGACTACCACTGCTCATGCTTTGCGCAGCAGGCGGAACACATAAACCACATCCAAAGCACAGCCAGGAAACCCACAAAGACCCCACTGGGCAGGACAGCCCTGCACACAGTGCCATAAATTAAACTGTGTTTGTTTTCAGGATTGACACTGTCAGACAAGAAGCTAAAGGGGAGGATCTAAACCATTTTATTGATACTTGTATAAAGAGCTGTCTTAACAATACACAGTCAAGTAAAATAGCTTTCATGTGGGAAGTGGAGATGCTAATGCTGAGATGAATACAGCTGGGTATGAAACCTCTGAACATGGAGCTACATGCTACAAGGCTGGGAGGAAATCTTGCATGTGCTGTGATGCTGGTACTGTTGCAACTAAGCAGAAAACAGAAACATCGTGAGTCTTTTTGGAGGAGTTAACAGCGAGAAGAGCTTAAGTGTGATATAATATTCAAAACCATAACTCCCTTCTATCTCAGTCTATTGTTTCTGCAAGCATGATTGGAGCACAGCTGAGAGCTGAATGGAGAATACTTCAGAGCCTACATGTGGATCCTGGATGTGGATGTGAGACTTGAAAAACCTACATCAGCAACAGAAACAATGTTTTCAAGCAGCAGGATTGTCAGAGGACAAGAAGGAGGAGTGCCTTTATCTCTAGAGTACTTTGCATGCATGTTGCAGTAGGCGGATTTTTTCATATGTCAATGTAGCAGTGCAGATCTAGCTTGCCGGCCTTAGAGGCATTGCTCTGCTGTATGTTGCATGGAGCTGCTTTGATCAGTGATTAGCCTGAAGGCACATACTTTTTCTAAAAGTCAGTAGACAGCATCAGTTCACAAGGTTGCATCTTAGTTAAGGCGACTGACTAATGAACTACAAACTACATTCATCAAATGTCTGGGAGGGGACTGTGTTTTTGTGAAGCCTTGCAAGAATAAAGGTCAGTTTGTGTTGCAAAGTTCTGGACTGGTTACGGCTAGCTGGACTTTAAGAGTGGACTTCAGTCCCAAGCCAGTGCCCTGCCCATGTCTGCATTTAGCCCTGTCTCAGAGAGCCGGTTCCACTGGTCAGTAAAGGCCACAGACTCTGTGAGAGGTGACGGTGGTCAGACTGAGCTCAGACAAACTGCAGCCATCTGCAAGAGACCACAGTCTTGTGTGAGCCAGCATTGCCACATCACTGCCTGCCATGTGTAAGGATAAAGGGACCCATCTTTCATTTTTGTCCCCTGGTATTTTCATGAGAAACCCTTGAGTTTACAGTATGCATAACGGCCATCTGCAGTCACGAAACGCAGCAGCACAACAACATCAACAGTGCTTCCTTTGCATTTTTTTTTTTCCTTTTCTCTTTTCTCGGTCTGTAAAGGAAACCTCCTGGTCCAGAATTTATAAAGAGAAAACACAAGTAATTAAGGTGGAAGACCTCCCAACATGTGCAGGGGCTTGTAACATGTTACTTTGTGGACCGGCAATTTTTCTGCTCTTTTCATCCAATTCTCTCTGAACAAAAACACAAGGTGAATGATGGGTCAATAAAAGCAGACTGTAACACTCAGGTGGAAATCATTAAGCAGGAATGCAGGTAAGAATGAGATCACTTTCACCGTGTTTGGGTTTTGAGTGCAACCGAAAAGTGGATCAAGACAATTACATGGACCGTGTGAGTGTGTGCAGTGCATGTTCACGTGCCCTGCAAACATGCAACATCTATGCACACATTCACATGGGCAGTTCACATAGTCCTCAGAGGAATAAAGACATTAATTAATTTGTTCCTGTTGACTGGAGTTTATTCAAATGCTTTTGGAAGTTGTGATGGAAGACATATGGAGATGATGGTTTAGATTAGAGAAAGCTGAGACGGGCCACACAGACTAAAGAAGCCTCTGTCAGGCCTCACAGGGAGGCCTGGATGCACCCACAGGGCAACAAAGTTTCTGCAGACGCACAGCTAAGGCATGCGACAAGATCAAAATCATCCAAATAACTAATAAGTCTGGGCTTAATCTAGTGACGAGGAAGGAGTTAACATACTGTGCAGGACTGAACAAGGAAACACAACAAAAGGGTCTTGAAAATGTTCTCTATTAAATAGTCCTGAACACATGTTCTTTCAGTGTTGCAAACATGCACATAAACAAAGGCTAATTCGTTTTGATTTGATTTCCTTCATGGAAGTTGTACCTGGACTTCCCCAACACATCGTGCAGGAGAGCATGGTGTCCAAATTCTCACGGGAGCAGTGAGGAGATCAGGTTTCTGGGCTGCGACACTCTATCCTGGCAGAGACATTTGATACCAAGGCATACCACGGTGTAGTTCCAATAAACACAAAGCCTGGCCCACAGAGCTCAACGGCACTCATTGTCTCTTGATGGAAATTGGATTGTTGTGTTTATTGATACATTTACGAAGACTTTTAGTGAATATTTGTGTTTTTGTCAGTCACAACAGTTCTTCTGGAAGGCAGCAGTGACATTTGTCTTTTGGCTGGGGGAAAATATTGTACTGTGCAGCCTTGCACACCTTTTTGTTATTCCTGAAAGGTTGAACATGTTTTGTAGAGCACCTAAAGGGCATTGCGGGCTAATTATTTTCTGGTCCCTTCAATAAACTGTATGTTAACCAGCCATCAAGATATTATCTGATGCTGTCAAAGAGAAACAGTCGAGGAAAGTGAGGGTGGAATCTGCAGAATTCCAGACGAGGAGAGAGACATGACAGCGAGGCCGATGTGAGGACAGACAAATCTTTCATTAGTGCCTGCCTGTCTAATGAGTCATTCCTTAGCTACCAGGTGGGGTGACCCTCACCACAACCCACCCCTCAGTAAAGACCCATTTTTTCTTCTCTCTGCTTCTTTTGTAGCCCACTGCCCCCCCTTCAGCTCCTCAGTGGGGTTTCCCCACACTTGCCACCACTGACACAAATAGGTAGTGGAGCGGAGAGCAGAGTAAAGACATGTACTCATTCAGCAGACCAGACAAAAGCTTGACACAGATATAAACTGGGGGACCGACAACTGAAGTGGGTCTGCTTGGGGGTGGCAACGACGACAGCTGTAACACAGTTAAAGCAAGTCACCGTGAAGTAATGGTAACTGCTGTAAAGGGTGAAGCTGTTCATTAGTCGTATTTCTGTGACTCTGCTGGTGAATGTAACTCTAATAATCTTTGCATATAAAGTTGGAGAGAGGTTAGGTCAAGGCTTTTCCCCATGTGTTGCTTGGCAGCTGCTTCAGCCAAACAGCTTTTTTCCTTACTGCCATAAAAACCAGCCATGTGCATATGGATGCAGGACCAGATGCTTAAAGGGTACGATTTAAAATCTCAACCCATACAGTATATTCCCTTACTATCACATGTGTCCACATATGCTGCAATTCGTTTTTTGTATTTGGGGATTTTTATCTTTTTACTTATAAAAGAGGGTTCCACAAAGCCAAGTGCTTTTCTCAATTTAGACTTTATGATCCTTAAAATCAAAAACATTTCATTTCATGTACTTGCAATTAAATACAAATGTTAAAACTTAAAAAAAAACAAACTTTTTTCTTCCTAAAGTGGGGATGGAAAATATTCTTGACAATGACCTCAGTAACTCTCTCCCTGAGCTTACTTCATTCTCCTCTTCCTCTCTCACTCCTCTTGGCTGTCTCTCAATGCCTTTGCCTTACTCTTCTCCCTCTTATTCTTAACAACCTGACACGTGGGGAAATGCACCAGTGCAAACTCTGTCCAATAAACACAGTGGTGCTGAGACCACATCTATTTCAGACTCTGCTCTAGGAATAGGAAGCTGACCGATGTGGAAGCACACACATCTGTGACAGCGCACCATCTCATTTTCATACTGGCCACATTGCGACTGTACTTAATGGAAAAGAAATGTGAAAAAACCAAAAACTCATCTCATCTAACAGAGTCTTTCTGTCAAAACACCTGGTTTTGCATAATTAGGACCACTGCAGTCTCCCCCCTATTCCTTTTTTTCTCTGCCAGGGAAAAATTTGTTTCTTCCTGTCTTGTGAGAGAGAAAGGGGAGGACCTTTGGCACCTTTGGCACCTGTCTATCAGTGGTTTAGGTTAGGACACAATCTAGTTAACCTGACATCCAGTCTAATAAGAGCAGTGTGCTGTCATCAGTGTTGCTCACAACCCATAATGGTAATTACTTCCACCAGTCAGACACACGTGGACACTTACAAACGCATCTGACGGGGAGAGAAAATCAAACAATCACAAGGCAACACTGTCCGGTGAAAACCATGTATCTCATAACTTGAGGGGTTTTGATTTTTTCAAGTCAATTAAATGATTATATGTTTAGGGCTTAACAAATTTCTACTACCTCCTATATTAAATACACCATTGGATGTTGTCAGAAAGCTGAAACAGTTTTTCTCAGCAGATGAAAATCTGACATTTTGGTTTTCGCAGAGCAGCGAATGAAAGCAATGTATAAATGCCTGACAGGACATAAGATGCACTGCACTAGGCTCAGGACCCAAATGTTACAAAAGGGAACAGCTTACTTAGCTTACTTAAACTAATGCCTGGACTAAGAACCTGTATGAGCAGAGCACCACATTTGAATGAGCTGAAGTCAGGCTCTACATGTATGGACAATCCTCACAGAGTTATGAACACAGAAAGAACAAAAAGACCAAGATGCCTCACATACATATCTTCAAACAAGACTCATTTCTTGGCTTTGGGAAGTTTCTGCCATTTTCTTTGATCCAGATCCATAATCAGACTGGCACAGACGTTACCTACAGTACAATCATCAAACAAGCTAGTGCATGAGTTTGTTTTTACAGCGTGTGTAATCTTCAAAGTCTTCACAGTGAAATGAATTCTAATGGATCTGTGGAGGACGAACAATGAGCTTCAACAAAACACTGTCCAGCTTTAAACAGATATGGGTGGACATAAAATGACTCCCTGCAGTGATCTGTGATCAGAAATATCCGTTGCCATGACTATCTTGATCTTGCACGAGTGCCCTGTCATATGAAACTGTTGCACCCTGGCACAGGCTTTGCTATGCCAAACTGTGTGCGAAGTGTGATCTGACTGCTGACAGGTAACAGAGCCTTGGGGAAAGGGTCAAGTCAGCACTATTACTGACAACCAAAGAGGCAAGATAAAATGGACTTTTATGAAAAGCATGTTGAAATTAGAAAGACATGATACTCCTGTTTATGGCAGACTTTGATCTGATATTGTAAATATTTATGATAGAACCAATAACGTGATTAAATATACATCAAATAGACTAAAACAGTAACTTTTATGTAGATCAGAGGAGGCTGGTTCATCCTGAGTTGTGAATTATCTCTGCTGTCGAGGAAGTGTTTTGTTTGGATAGACACTGCTTTATTCTGAGGTGTCATTGAAATGAATATAATCCATGCTTGGCACAAACAGTCAAAGGACTGAAAGACCTGTTTTGTCCTCTGAGGCCAACATGTTTGCCCAACTGGAACAAATTCACAATCAACATTACTGACTGCTTTCTCTTCCAAATCCTACTTAACAATGCCAAATGACTGATGTGTTCGCTGTTTTATTCCTGATGGATCGTATCAGAAATTTCTCACTCATGTTAGCGCTGGCTGATAAGGACTTAATATTTGCTTAGCAAGCCAAATGAGTACAGTCAACAGCGTATTGGTGTAATAAAAAATGTTATTTCATTCCCTTTTCATGGACTCAACTGCAGACAAGTACTGTTACATATCGTGCTTAACAGAGGCACCTTACAGTTACCAAATCAAAGAGAACCCAAAGCTGGTTTCTATTTATTGTGCAGGACAGAAACGTTGAGCAATATCTCAAATATTCAAGTATGTCATCCTCCCTGTCACCTTGTTGGAGAGGGTCAACTGGCATTTTTCTACAGCGTCACTGGGCCTCATTGCACTGCTGACATATTTGGAGTGGTCTGATTAAATATGGTAAAACAGAACCCCGGGATCACTGTACCACACCGGGCCTGTCTCGGAGAGGAAAGTAGCTGCAGCTCAAATCCATCAAACTCTGACACAGACGCACGCACTCACACAGCAGACATTAATCCATATCATGATGAAAGGAGATACTGAACGACTCCACAAATTTGAGATAAAATGCAATAATACCCTTTTGATAGATACGACTGACCTATGGGTTCTCGTGTTACCCAGGGAAAATAAACAAGAGATGAGCCAGCGTGTTGCACGAGGCTTCTTGTCTACATTTTTCAGCAATATGCTGGGCCTCTTCCTCATCATTCATCTGTCACGTGAAAGGATATCTACTGCATTTTCTAGAAAGTGCTGTCCCACTGTGTGGAGGAAACCAAGGCCATTCTGCCCAGCGTATTCCTTAATGAGCTAATTTACCTATGGCCTGCATTGGTACATTCAGTTTGTAGTTATGTTGATGAAAACCAATTTGGACTTAATGTCTCTGAAGGAGATTAAATGACCTAATCTTTAAGTCAAAGAATATTTTGGACATATTCTCTACAATTAGCAATTGTCATTTTCCTTTAGTTGCAAAAGGAAAACCTGAACTTTAAAAGAAAAGTAAAACCATCTGTTACTGCAGATTGAGGCTAAATTTAAAACAAGAAGATCAAGTTATGGTGCTTTATCTGCACTCAGTTTGACAACCTAACAAATGTCTTCCCAGAATGACTGTTTTGAAAAAATATGCATGCTTGGAAAATTAAACAGGAATCATATTTTCAATACAAAACAAAGAATAAAAATACTGCCTCAATGAAAAGTGAGATGGGAGAAAGTCTGCTTTACCAGCAACAGCTGCCCACTTTGAAGAGAGACATACCTGGCTTTCAGTAAACACGCCTCTGCAATGTAAATCACACCAAGAGATTTTTGAAAACCACCATTAGGAGCCAGTCATGCATCCCTATAGCATGACAGTGTTGAGGCAGAGAGGGATTGGCTGGCACACCTAAAGCACTCTCAATTTGTGATAGGATAAAAGGGCGTCTTGGCTCGCAGCACTACAGAGGATCAGCCGTCTTTTGGCAAGAAAGAATGCAAAGTGTTCTCTTACCTTATTTAGCCAAAGTCAGCCATGATATCACAGTGCACAATGGAAAAAGGCAGATATAGAGCCAAGATTACGATCCAAAGCTATAAAAACACAATGTCAACAAAACATACCTTAAAGCAAGGAAAAGAGATTTGTGGTATGAGGATGACAGGAGGTGTGCCCAGCACGACACTCACAATATTTAGGGAGGAACCATGCCATGGGATAAGAGAGTCTCCATAACATTTATTCTGTAGGACAGTGATGGGGTGAATATATGGCACCTCTTGTTATTCCAAGGAGTGGGAGAGTTATTCTAAAACTAATTCCAGATTAATGTAATCTGCTACTAAGTAGATGAATCTGACACTGTCAAACATGACAAGACACAGAATGTGTAGCTCAGCTTGGCCTGTAATGCTGCACTAAGATTAGATTCCAACACTAATGGCAAAAACAGCTCTACTCAAACCACTGACACACTCTGATAGGCACTGTTCATCATTTTATTACTGTATTTTGTCCATTGGCACAATCTTGACATATATTCATTTTGAACTGGGGAAAAACAATTTGTAGAAAATAAACTAAAATGTTATCTATCTTTTGAAGAATCAGCAACTTAGTCATACCTCGAATGACTTGCGTAAAGTGGGTGTCTTTACTACCCAAACCCCTAGAGGTCTCTGTCCGTGTGTGCATGAGAAGTAGAGTTAACAGGTTTAACTATCCCAGCAACACAGGGGGCTGGTGTAATAAAGCTGCAAGAATAAAAAGAGAGAAGGACCTTGCTCTCGACACTGCAGGGGGTGAGATTTACGCATGGCTGGATCTACATCTATGTAGACACAACTGGGGAAAAAAGGCTCTTGCATAACTTTGGTCACTGTGATGACATTGTGGTGTTTCAGAGCCTTGAATATAGACTGAATCACACTGGCTAATCAAAGATTCAGTGTATCGCTAACAGTATGTATATGTTGGCAGATATACATATCATAATACAAAGGAGTGCGTACATGTTTTACAGAAGATTGTTTTCATAATCTAAGTCAAAAGCAACATCATAAGCGCTTTGGTTTATGGTTAATTGGAGTAAAGTTCAGTTTTGGAAACTTACTGTTACATTTACTTTTATAATAAAGTTTATCGTCACAACTCATGGATAGCCAAATGCAACAGATGAATTTTGCTGCCAGTTAGGTTCAAGATGCTGTTTGAAATACTGTAAAACCACCCAAAAAAAAAAAAAAAATCATCAAACTGGATGCATTGTATTGTCACACATATAGTGATGTTGCCTGGTTTGGACTCTCCTACACAGTGCATGACCACACATACCTCTGCAGTATGGTTTGCATGAGGCTGTGGGTGTAGTGAAGGGTGTAGCCCTGATGCCTTTCAAAACCGACGATTTCATAGTTGGAGAAAAAGGATTTTTTTCTCTTTGCCCCACTGGGCTTGTTGCACAAAGACCATGATGGATTGTAAATCTTACAGGTCACCTCATTTGTCTTTCATCTTGATTAACCATGATCAGCCCGTAAAATCAGCCTGATTTAAGAGCCAAATCTTGAAAATAATATTTATGACTCCACACGACTCACATACATGCCTGTTGATCTACACCACTGAAAAAATGCAATAATGCTCAGTTTTGGATGGGTGGGGGTTTCAGAGTCTGCATGGGACAGGATTTCAACAGGCAACAGCACTGCATGATCACAGCATAACAAGTTCAGACACCTAGCCTCACACTCTGGTACCAGATTCAGGGCGTTTGATGTTTTCACATTAAGCAACTCCATTCCTCTGGTGCTCGCCCTCTTTCGCACCCCTCCTACTTCTACCCTGACAGTGTGCCAGTTTCACCAAAACCTTTTCAAGTGCACCTGGTAGTGGTTAGGCTCAATCACAGCATAAAGCTCCTGAGCACTGCCGCAGAAGACAGGAGGAACTTGACCAAAAAGCTGCTCTCATTAACACGTATACGCTTTACACTGTATTTTAATGAACTTGACATTTTAATTTAGATGATTTCTGTTAAAAATAATAACTCTGAGAATAGGTTTGATCCATATTCAGAGGGGAATATTTCTGTAACAATGATGAACAGGAGTTGGTCCTTATATACAGAGGGAAGTTTTGCCACACCTGCGGAGAGTTTGAATACTTACAATAGGTGGAGTCAGGATAGGATATTTTGTGTGTGTGTGTAGGTGTGTGTGTGTAGCATTGAGATCACAGTTTCACATTTACCAGCTGCTGTATCAAAGCCTTAATGGATGGTGTAATTTCACTGATTTAGATCAAATTTCACCGTTCAGGAGATTTAAAACGAGTTTTATTACAGTTTCCAGGAAGTTCCCTCACCATGTAAGACTTGTATCAGCAGGTAAAATAGAAACTGGAAAGAAAACAACTACACAATCCCAGTGGTTAATCTGTACAAATGTGTTCATGTTCTCTAAAACTACTGCTCTAAAGGCTGCAGTGGGTGTCTGACTGGACTCCACTTGGCTCCGATCTGGTTCAGATAAATGTGAAACTTTGGAAAGGCTGGACCAAACCAGCTGGATCCCATAAAGGCCTCAAAGCGGCCTTTGCACTCTCTGTAAAAGCCATGGGATTTAACTGGCGGACAACATAACCGTAACCTCTATATATTCTAAATATTACATGATTAGAAAGAGGGTAGGTTTGATAAGCCGAGCAGAATAGTACCACACAATTAGAGACTTACAAACACAAGCTGTGTTTGGACTGAGAACAATGGCGGCTTGTAAATGAATGCTATGATTTGCATACTATTGATGTATGAAGAGGAAGAAAGAACACATTTTGCTCAATGACTAAAACAAATATTGAGACATTCCTAATGGCAACCAGAGGGGGAAACAGACGTGTTTGTTTACGATGTCAGAGTAATGGCTGGGCTATTTCATTCGGTCTCCTTCAAGTGGACTGTTGTTGATACGTTTGATCATAGGGTGGAGAGGATTTTTTTGTTTTTTCAATTATTGCTTTTCTAAATTTTCCATGATTGGATAGAGAGAAGGTCTGATGACTGTACAACAATACGTCACACCACTATAAGCTTACATAAGTCGTAGACAAGCTTATTTTGAAATTAAAGCATCAAAAATACGTCAAAACTTTAAGACAATTTTCTATTTCACTGCCTGCTGTAGTGTGGGCTGTGATTTATAAGATGGTGTTTCTTTTAATGTGATGACAGCCAGCACTCATTGTTGTGGTGTTTGTGCTGCACTTCCCATAAATCATTTTGGAATCAAACGGTGTAGCCCTGCAGGATTGCAACATCTTGGTTTTGATTTCTGCAGCTAACTCTTAGCCTTTGGCATTTTAACTATCCAGTTTGTCTGTCAATTCGACACAAAGTAGTGAGATGAAGATGACAGATCAGCAAAGTTAAAAGCTAATGCAGTTCATTCTGAGGGAGACATTAATGATGTACACTGATATACCAAATTTCTGACTCTCTATTTTAATGCAGGGGTACTGTCACATCAAAAATACAATTTGTGAATGATTAGAAATCAACACTATCTTCTTGCTTTGAGAGGTGAACTAAATGTGTCACCAATACAATAACAATTAACTACAGCAATAACAATAAGCATCTGGTACTGATTCAAATAGGCTTGGCGGATAGATAAGAAAAAAGCTGGTAATGTTTTCCCAGTGGAGGAGCAGGTCCGTGCCACTGGCTTTTCCGCTTCAAAAAGTGACCTTTGACTTCCTGATATCAACAACTCCTGGAGCAGGGCGGCCTCATCAAGAGCTAATTGTCTCCTTTAAGAAAATACACTATGTTTGAGGATCCACAGGGGGACTCCCTCCCTCTATAACCCACTGCAACGGTAAGTCATTTGTTACCAATCATGTCAGGAAGCTCTTGCCCCCCTGCATCTTATTCTCAACACTTTAAAAGATCGATAGAAATAGCTTTAATCGAGAAAACCAGAGCAATTCCCCATGAGAAATCTCAGCAAATGTTTAATCCAGAGACTGTCAGGATCGTAGTTCTGCAACTTCACATTTAGCCAGATAATCTAATCTAATACTGGCACAATTTGTTCTGCCACCTCAGCACAACATCATGTCAACATCTGATTTAGAAACAATTCAGGTGTCAAGAATAGCTGTGTTTACAAAGGTCACAGACTTAAAATCGGATCGGAAACTGGAGAGGGGTCAGGAGCATTCCTCTGACTGCTTGGTTTGAATATGAGAGACTCATTCTGGATGTAGGCTTGCACGTGTCCCCTTTTTCTATGCAGAGTGAATATAACCAACAAGAAGACTGTAGACCATGCACTGTATTAAAAATAATTTTAAATTATTTTATCATTTCTCATTTATTGTGCATGCCATGCATTGAAAACCCTACGCCAATCTCCACGGTTAACCCTTGCCCTGGATAATTTGTTTTTTTGCCCTTTCATCCTAATGTTAACACAGCTACTTGAAGCCACAAAATATCTCTACATCTCAGACTTTCCCTGAAACATGCGTTTACATAAATATAAAGAAAACTGTCTCCCCTGCTGTCCATGTCAAAATGTGTATAATTGCAGTAGAGTGAACACTTTGTGTTTGCATTGCGGGAGAGCAAGTCTCTACTTAGCATGTTGTTTTTAGCTAGTCTTAATGTCTTCCATGTCTGGGCCCATTTGTCTTTGGGCTGACTGGGCCACATCAGTGGGGAGCGAGGAGGAGAAAAGTGAAGTCTGCATGTGTGTGATGTGTGTGACAGCTGCAGGCCTGGTTCACAGGGCCGCTGTGGCTCACTCTGTCACACCAGCCAACAAACCCTCAACTGTAATTAGTAGATCCACGGTGAGATTTTTGTTTTAACTGTTTGCCTGTCTGCCCTGTCTTTTGTATTGAGCTAACATAAATATGGACAAATGTGTGCGACATGTTAGCAGAGATAATAATCATTTGACAACTGTGCATCCTGCTGTGCATGGTAATATTTAGTTGTGAAAACTGGATAAAATTATAACACACAGCATTTTGAGAGGAGAAAGATAGAAAACATTTAAGTCTGGAAACATAAAATGGAATGAGGCGCAGCTGGGGTGGTGGCGACAGAGTAGGCTGGAAGTGCTCACTGGAGTTTGAGGTGATCCATGTCAGTCTTGACAGTGAGGTCAGACTGAATCATCCACTGTTTATCCAAACTGCCAAGCAGAGAGGTGGTACAGGTGAATGTCTGATCTCTGGACCTTAAACTCTTCATTTGCCGGTTTCCTTCTCCTCTGTTTAGTGATACTGAGGGGAAACTGTTTATAGAATGTATAGTTTCTGCTCTATTTCAATAGTTATAATGTAAATTTGTTGTTTTTAACAAACTATTGTGTGTTATTAAAAATGTCATCTATCCATTTTTTGTACCTACACATCTTCAAAGTGGAAGTGCGCTGGGTGAGAAGCAGTGAAACACCCAGGACAGGTAGACTAGTCCATCAGTAACACAGACAGACAAAAGTAGTTACACTCACATTCACACCTGTGAGTAGTTTACAGCTTCCCATTCATCTGACCCATATATCTGCTCTCAGAGGAAACCCACATGAATGCAGGGAGAACAAGCAAACTCAGGAGAAAAAGCATTGGTTACACTTGGCTGGGATAAAATCTGGGATGCCATGTTCTCATTTAAAATAAGTTGCTTATTACTATTTTTTGGTAAATACTATTGATGGCAACATCCAAGTATAAATGACAACTGGGAATTTTGTGTTATCATTGACTTTGCATGAGAAACTTTTGCTAGTGGAAAACTAATGAAGCCGTCCCCTGGTAACCATTAGAAAGAATGCAGGGTTAAGGCACAACATACACAGCTGACAAACAAAGGAACACTGATATGTCACGTCAGCAAAAGTCCATTGTTAAGAGATTGTAACCTCCATGTAATGTTGTTTTCCATATTCCTACCTGACCTACTCTGCCTACCATAAAAGCTTAACTAAGTAATGCATACTGCATCTGCCTGTGTGTGCAGGACATGAATGGTGTATTATCAGACGAACACTTCAATATTATGACCATTGGAATCTTTTCGATAATACCCTCCACACAACTGGATGTGAATCCGGCCAAACCACTGGACCACTGTGCCAAAGTCAAAAACAATAAATAGAAAGATCTCCTGCTACCTTATATGAACCAAAATGGGAGGCACTAAAGGAATCATGTCAATTTGTCTGTCCTGGCTCACCGAAGTGAATGCCCAGAGCTGCAAAACACCAGATAATTGTACACTGACAGGGAAAAAATGAACATAATTGTTTAAAGAATAAATATATATATATTTGTTTGACAAGATTATACTGTTTATAAGAATATCCAACAGAGATCAAGAGAAAATGACAGCCTCATGTGTTCTTCAGTCAGTGCATGGAAACATACCAAATATGTCCACCCCAGCAATTTATGACCACAACAGTATAACAAACAAACAATAAAGTGAGTAAAAAAATACTAACATCATATTCATTACATCTAACTGACATGTTCAAAACCCCAAAACAACAGCAATAAACTCCCAGAGAGCTATGCAAACAGACATGTGAATTCACTTTGAATACAACTGTTGAAGCTGTGTTGCTTGCCAGAGTCGGCCTTTGTATCACACAGTTCTTTGCTACAGAGCGACCTGTTTGCCACTATGATTTGCTTTCTAGCAGTTATTTGTTTGCTAATCAAATTGCTATCTCTTGACAACAGATAATCCGTCCATACTGTCCTGATTCAAGTAATTTTAAGCCTTGAAGTGATTAGAAATTTGAAATCCTATTTTAGGTAGCAATGCTGGGTGTGGAGCCTGTGTTTGTCTCCCATCGTCTCCCCTCTGGACACCACAAATTTTTTCCAAACAGCTGTCCTAGTTCATATGACTAAAAGAAGATAAAAGTCTCTTACAATACTGTGAGCCATGGGACATCATCATCTGATTCTGCTGACCCATATTTTTATGTTGCTGCGTTGTTTTGTCCCTAAAGTGAAATGCAGAGGTGGGGAGGATTACTTTCTGTCTGTTAATTTGTTCGCATCCACATCTGTCCATCACAATAATAATAGTAATAAAAAAAAGTTGACAGTACTGACTAGATTTTGAAAGGGGATTTCATTACAGCAGTGCTACGAATGCAGGTTGAATTAAGGTGACTGCATCAATCCCAGGTGACGATGTGCTCACTTTGTTTTTGTCGTAGTCAAGCTGATGATCTGCTAATGGGGATAAACAAACCTGGAATCACAACATGGAGAAGATGCTGCCTTTGACGTAACTGCAATTACTAATTCTAATTAAAAAGAGTGCTACAAAGGGCAGTCACATAGTGAATGGCAAGTGCTGCTTACATGTACTTTCAAAAGTACATGTAAGCAGCCTCAGTTAGAGAGGGAGAGCTATAACTCAGAACAGGAGAGTTGCTTAAAAGTATAGTCTCAAATTTGCAGTTTCCAAACAAAATTATTGCAGAGATGATATTTACAGCTGTGCTGCCATTTGGAAATCACTTACTGGAAGCCTATATTCAAGGTTAGCACGCAGTGACATTCACGCTGGCACCCAATAACACTGGAAAAAGTAATATGGTGTGATAAGTTGTGTTCACCCTTTCCGTGCATGTAGTGGATCTGTAGCCATCTCATGCCAGGCATTAGGTCTGATGTTAGCACTGCATGGTAATGTAACAGCCAAGAAATATGAGGACTTTTTTTTTTTTTTTTACGTGGCCAGGTGCACCTTTTGATGAATTACACACACACACACACACACACACACACACACACACACACACACACAGCTAATTCAACAAATTTAAGAGTGGTTTCAGGAACACCAGGTTAAATTCCAGCACCTTCACGGTCAAATCTCCTCAGACACCAGGCTCAATACTAGTATTACAGCATTCCTTGGGGAATTGAAGATGTTAGAAAAGCTGAAAATGGCTCCAGACTTTCCATGGTAATCGATATTAGGATTTTTTTCTCTGTAGTATCGATGTTGAAAACAATAACAACATTCCAGCATTGGGAGAAACTTGTGTTTTCATCTCCAGCATACAATCCTGACCTGGACAGACTTTTTGGCATGGGTTAAGGAAATCAAAGTCGTACCCATTACAGGCACACAGCTGTAATGACACTATGCAGAATTAAAGGCAGGTCTCAACTGCGTTTCTTCACTCTCCTCTTTTTCTGAGCTTTACTAAGAATGACCGAAATTCCTCTGACATCCTGTTAAGCCATCAACCTCTTGTCACAATTTAATGGCCGGTGGAGTACTGTAGCACAGCACATCCAGGCACTGAGAAAACACTAATGTACCTCACTGAAGGGATGAATAGCAGCATAAGCAACTTTTGGTACATGTTGGCAAATGAGGAGTGGAGGACAGATGCTTTGTTACATAATACTGAAAATGACAGAAAAGAGAGAGTTTTCACTTTAAGCCGTAAAAACAAGGTGACACATGAGGATCATTTGTATACCATTTTAATACGCGGGCCAGCACACCTCTCCTGACCTATTATTGGTTGAAACACTCACTAAACATAGAGCATGCTACTAAACTAATCAGATAGAGAGCGCTGATACAGCAGGAGCACGCTCTCGGTATGTGAGAGGAAAGTGAGACCTGTCTACACCCAGAATATATGTGGGTTAGATCAAAAAATAAATTAGCACTGTTGCAAGCGCTCTTAATGAGTCACCAACTGAAGAGTTAAAACAGACAGATGTCACGCCAAATATAAACATGAGCACATGTAAAAGTGTGAGGTAAAAATACTCCGTTAGACATACGTCTGCGACACGCCACATGTGATGAAGTTTCTTAACAACAATCTCCCCTGCTGATGCTCAGCTCTTCTCTAAAAAGGCAAACAACAAGCGACAAAGCCCCTCTGTTAGTATTCAGGTCACTCTTTCATAACCACTCTTTATCTACCCAGGAATATCTACTGTATCATGAGCACAGCTGATGTGATATTTTAGTCACGCAAGCAGATCAAGTGACACAGCGCGCTTGGTCTGGTGATGATAAGAATAAGAGTCACATTTAATTGCTTACGTCTAGCATTTCAAATAATTCCTGCAGAAAAGCAGGAAATCCAGCTACATTATAAGGGATGGCTGCAAACAGATTTAGGGTTATTTATAAATTTTTATTTACTAAAATTAAATAAATAGCACAGTTTTTAATTGAATGTAACTGACTACATGATTCATCAAAAACTTGTAGTTAATTAAAAACATTGTTCCTATCCCTGCTTGTAAATGTTGAGCAGAAGGCGTATATTTGGTGTCCACGTGTGTCTTATTTGATATTTAATTCCAGAGAAGGCTGGGTTTTTATACATACATCTGTGCATGTGGCTTGTACAGTTATGTAATACGCTACATTTACAGTAAGGCAATATATGATAATACTGATAAATAATAAGATTAAGTTAAAACCACAACAAAATATTCAGGCATGTAGTGCCTGGGGTAGAAACTGATACCAGACACTTGAGAGTTAAACATAGAATACAGTGTCTTACACAGTGCACTATGGCTTACTTAATTACATATTGTACTTTTATGTGGGTCTAAATGGAATACACAGCCAGCAATGTTTGAAAAGTATGAAATTGTATAATAATAATGAGATAAACTGTTGCATCAAAAGAAAACAGCAGATCTGATGAGAAACTGTCCCTGCCTGAAAGCCTTATGAATGTTCCATTATACCAGAGCCTTCTGCTTGCCAAGTCAGGAAATGGCCATGCTGTTTTGATGAGACAAACATCCATAGAAATTCAGCATTTCTGCAGGGTGCTAATTTGTCATGCCCCGCCACAACATGCACAATGTATAGGAGGCTGTCCAGTCCCCTGCTGGCTTTTGGGGGTCATTATGAAGGGAAAAATCACAGCAATATAGACAGGCAGAATGAGATGGATTCCTGCATTAAGTGGATGAGGCCCTCAGCACTACAGGACTTGGGTTACACTACAGCCTACTACACATATGGAGCTCTTTGTCCCACATTCCCTCAACTTTTTTCATGACAAAAAAAGCCCAAACTGTGTCAGCTAAAAAGCAATGTCAGATCTTGGACCATCTCACTGGACCATGTAGCTCTCAGTGTTAGAGAGGGCTCATCATTTCCCTTCATCTAAAACATGACTGTGGTCTTTGTTGTTTTGAAAGAATGTCCAATAAACTGCAGCGCTGATCAGCTCTCCTCAGGCGCACTACAGCAGGAAACATTTCCTCTGTGCTATACCAGTATAGACAGTCCTTTGATACTTATCAGCTGTTGTGCTTTTTGCTACTGCTTTCTTCAACTCATCTGCATTCGGGTGCAGCACAATGTCTCCATCTTTCCTTAGTAATAGTGAGCCTGGGATGTCTAGCTGACACTGGACTCCATGCTCCTGGGTTTCTGTGGACTCGACACTTTCCAAAGATAACACGGGCCAAAGATTTCCACTCACGGGCAGGCTGAGGCCCTGCTGAGGCAGGCTGCCTGATGGGGAACAGACGAAAAAGAGCTGGCTCAAGACATCTACTAAGATCCATAGCACTGAACTGTGCAATATTCCTTCAGGGTCTATAGTTAGTTATTATGAATGAGAGAAACAGGGACCAAATGTGTTTTTCTGTAAATGCACTCAGACGTCATAGAAGCAGATGTAGGATGCTCAGACAGCTTGATTACATGACACCAAAGGGGAAGAATGTCATCAAATACAAAAAAGGCAAACAAATCAAGTGTATTTCCTCATCTTACTACAACTCAGCACTTAGTAGCTAATGTTGCCTGATAGCTCCCTGTTTCATGTAGAATTACATGTCTGTAATATATTGCCCCTTTTCTATTATTCGGAGGTAAATTGAGATTTCCAGGAAAGGCTTGTCCCTCAGAGAGGGCCTGGAAAGCCGGGTCTGGCGGTGTGCACAGTCATACACCACATGACGTCTTTGCAGGGAAACATTCTTCCACGTCTTTTTCTCTCCCTCTAAAACCATCTTTCTCAATTTAGAAACGGGGGGCACAAAAAGTGGTTTAGTGCAAAAATATGGGGCAGCAGATTAATGCAAAATTAAGCCATAAAAAACCTGACATATGTGAAATGTCCCAGACTGGGAATGAAATATCATTTCTCCGATTCAGGAACTTTCCACAGGAAGAAATACATGAGACTGAATTCCACTTAACCCCTTTCTTCTGTGTGCCAATGAAAAAAAAAAGAGAAAAAATGGCTGAACGTGCTGCCAATGCCAAACATTACCACTGGCTAACAGAATCTCTCTCTGAGGGGAGCAGGTATCTACAGTATGTCCATAAGGTAATGTCTTGGAAGCATGTCAACTCAACTCATGCCAAACAGTCCTTTTAAAATATTTTATTTCCATCTATTCCCCTCCTAAACACCACAGAGGAAGAAAGAGAACTGAAATGATGTTATGGCTTCAGCATTCAATGTAGCTTACAGGAGCTAGGATTGTTTCTCCATAAATCATTTAATGGTGACAGGAGGTGGTCCTTTAGTCACTCAGCCTGCCCCCGCCGGCTGACCTCCGGGGCGACAGCTTCCCTCAAGCGTCAACCCAAACAAAAGGGGGAGAAGCCAGCTCCCATAGCCGAAGTTATAGAGGTCACACAGGCCTGTGCCAAACCAGCCCTTTCATCCTATAGCATGTACAGGATCAGCATCTGAGAACACAGGCATCAAAGACAGAGAGAGAGAGGCTGAGAGAGTATGTATGCGTGAGACAGAGACAGAAATGACCTCTGTGGCCCTTAATATGTGTGCAACTCATGTATAGGAGCGTGTGGGATAATCCTGGTGAGCTGTGTAGTGGGGGTCTCCAGGTGGCCAAGGGGGTTAGACAGGGTTAACCCCAGTTGACCCTGGCTCTCTGCTGTCAGAAGTGGAAGATCTACCCTTGGCTTGTCAAGGAAACCAGAACAATGTGGCATGTCCCTCATGTAACACAGTCCCTGACAAGAGTTGAAAGGGGATAAGTTCCTTTCATGTGTCTTTTCCTTATGCAAATGTGCATCAGGAAGACATAAAATCCTAAATTATGTTATGAAACCATATGGCCACGCATCAAAAACGCTCTTCAGTGTGTCTGTATCCTTTCAAAACTGTGTTTAAATTACACCCATTTGTTCATGCTGTCTTAAGTATCACATTTCATAAAGGCAATATGTACTGATGCCCAAACAAATTTTTTTCTTGTCAATCTAACTCTCATCGTGTGCCAAGTTAGAAAAAAAAAAACCACCAGTTGCATTTCTTCCAATAAATTGAAATGATAGCACGTGTCATCGGACAAGCTGAGGCAGAATGCACAACTGGATGTCAGGTTGAGCTTGAACACTTCCTTTAACTGCTGAGACACAGAGGTCTCAGATGGCAGCACATGGGGGGGGGGGGGCTCCTTTAGTGTCACATTAGGTAGGCTAGATGGTACAGCAGCCTGCAACAGCTGACTGTTTGAGGTTAAGAGTCACAGTCTACTGAACAATACGAAGTGGGGGGGGATTCTTAAACTATGTTGCGGCCAGGCATCCATGTGAGGCCTGCAGACGAGACCTGATTTTGAGGTGTGTGGCTGTTGAAGATGCTCTATGAAGTAAAAAAAAAGGCACTTATTCCAGGGAGGATGACAGATCAGGAGATTATACAAAAAAGCTAGCAGTATAGTTTCTTGCAGCTTTGAGCAAGTTGGAGTTTTTTTTAATTTTTTTTACTGTGCTGTATCTTATTTTCTCCCTCAATGGACTCTAAACTTGAGCTCAACACATACAAATGCAAAGCATGAAGTCTTACACTGACATCACAGTTACTGAGATGCATGTGTTGAGGGTCCTGCTGTTGTCTGCACGCTTTGAGACTTTGTAATGTTTTCGTCTTTACTTAATGTCAGGACTCCAGAATATGGCCTTTGGGAGAAACTGTGGGACTGGGAGTAAAAATCTGCCAAGCACCATAAACATTTTCATTAGTCATTCACATGGCTGGAATCTAACTGGTCTGATCAAAATGTGATGAATGTGTTTGTCTATGCAGTCTGGCCTCACTCCTGTGACCTGGGGCTCATAGGGACAAAGTGCAGCAGACAGCAGTTGTCGGAAAGCAGGTGTGTGCACAGCATGCATAGACTTTTGGCAATGTTGATGACTATGTGTTAATACTCATAAATTCTGGGTTAGACAGAGCACATCACTCATGAAGCCAATAACAGTAATGTCATTTTAAGGTTACATGCCTAATGATGCATCAGTTGTTATGTGTTGTGACTGAATAAATGACAGTAAAGATAAAAAATCAGGGTCAGTATCATTCTGGGTGGAACAATTGTCACAAGTGTGTAAATCTAAAACTGTTTAACAGTAAAACAACGTATTGTGACAAATTAACACCTCAGACTGATCATCCAGTTTGACTTGACGCCAGATTTGAGTTCACTGAATCCGAAGCCTGATGTTTCTAGAGCAGAAAAACACAGATGAACAGAAGAAACTGTACTTTGCTTCATCCATGACTCTCTTCCAACACAGCTGCTCTGCTTGCCTGCCATGGTAGGCTGTGCTCAGCTGCAAGAGTGGAAAGTTAGGAGGGAGTCTGGGGCTAATATGTGGTTCATGATGACACATAAGATTGCATTCTTTGCATGAACTTTAGCCAAACTAAATTAAAATGATAGTCTTCACAAAGTGCATCAAAAATGACTCACCATCTGTGACACATAAGGCCACCAGTGGTCTATGGCATAATGTCGATGAAAGGTTTGCTGCTCATCCTGCTTCTCTTCTCCTAAAAAGCGACTTAAAGCCTCTATCATAGACCTTCTTTGTAGAAGTATAAGTATTGCCTTTTTTGGCTTAACAATTGATGTTATTAATTGTGTTTTAATTGATTAAAAATATCTGCAGTGCAGTGGTTAAATGTTTACTGGGGATGAACAGTCATCATATCAATAACAAAGTAAGTTATTCATGTAGATTGACTGCACCATTACATCTAGTGTCACGTTTGATGGTAGCTCACACACACAAATAACAAAATCACTTTATTTTGTCAAGTTGCATGATGGACGTACACCTTCAGTACAGAATGTTCCTTTTTATTTCACTTTATGTTTCAAATTGGCTTGTTAGACTTAGTGTATTGGCGTTAAATCTTGTTTCTTGCCCATCTAATGTCGTCACAGAGCTTCAAATTGTGACCACTGTTTCTCTTTACTAAAGCAGTTTGTTGTAACTTTAAGGCCAAGTTCCAAAAATGTGACCATTTCAATTATTTTACAGTTTCTGAGGCCAAACTTTCATTGAGTTAGAGGCAGATGATCTTGTCTGGCTGGAAAAAAGTTATTTGTCCTGCAATTTTTGATAATATTTACTGTGCAAGTGCAGAGTGTCAGAGCTCCTTTAAAGCTTACAGGCCACCAGCTGACATTCAATTTGACTTGCCGATGCAGCTGCATTTGGAAATGCAATTTAGTACCCTAAAGTTAAAGCTGTTTTTCATGTGTCATTTTCTATTTGCTTCATATAACTGCATTTACTACTTTTTGGGCTTTAATGTTTGTTGGGTGTGTAATGGGTTGTATTATATTTAAAGGTTTTGCCCTTTATGTTGTAATCCCACCTCAAAAAAGACAAATAACAAAATGCAAAAAGAGGATAATGCAACCCGGTTTATTAAAAGATGTTTGTATGTTGTTTTGACTCCCTGTATTTAGTATCAGTGTGTTTGTGTGTGTGTGTGTGTTTATGTGCATGTGTGAACAAAAAATTCTGAATGAAACCCTATACGGCCTCTCTTAGCTTTGTGCTGAACCTCACTAATACAAAAGGCATTCATCACAGAACAAGCAGCGAGAACAGCCACTGATGTCATTGAATTTTGAGGTCCAGACACTGGGAGAGATTCAAACATTTTTCACATTTCTAAACACAGAGATTAAAGGCTTATAGGCAGGCTTTTATCTTATAAACAAGAGGTCTAGGAAAAACATTTTAGCGCTTTGTGTGTTCAATGATCCTTAAGTGACCACTGAGAAAACCACCATGCAACACATATGAATAGATCTGAATGGATCACAACAATGTCTGACATATTCGCTGAAAGATGAGACTCTGCTTTACACAGCTTTAACCACAACAATGATGTAAACATGGCTCGCTTTCCTCACAACTTCAGGAAACATCCCTTATGGTTTATACCAATAGAGATTTTCACTCCTCTTTATAACTGAGACTAAGCAAAAGCAGACAATGTTTTTTTTTTACTCTCACCACGGAGAAAGATTGAGTAAGCTGTTTCTTCAATTATAATTAGTGCTGAATTTATTATTTTTGGCCCTAAAACATCTGACAATTTATTGTTGAATTTCATTTGCAAACTTCATCATCGTCATAATCATCATTGCCATTGGTGATGAAAGCCCCTTCGATTCTCCTGGTGATTCGCTTTAGTGAGTGCGGTGCACTTATAAGACACTTCACCACCATGAGCACCATGCGGTTCAGGCAGACACAGTGAATCCTCTTGTAACCAGATAGAGCCATCCCAACTGCCCAACATGCCTGAACTGATTAAGTAGGCTCTTGGCCGACATTCACACAAGGCACTGGGGCCTCCTCTGTTTTTTACTCTCCATCTACTGTATGGTTCTTCTCCTCTGCTTTGAAGAAAACAACAAAGGTTGTCCAATCTTCTCCAACTAAGGCCACTCTGAGTGGTCCCCTTCAGAGACATGGGTGGGCTGCAAGAGGAGAGTCTCTCTCTTGTGCTTGAGCTCTTTATTTTAATGGGGCTTTCCAGTCACCCGACGTCTGGAAAGCAGGTGAGCAGATGGAGTAATTCTACCTTCTGTTGGGGCCTTCATCGAAACCCAAATGAGAACAATGAAATTACTTAATTTGATTGCTTAAAATTTACTTTGAATTTGCCACCCTATTTTTCATCGCCACCCTATACGTTCATTTCTGCACTTCATGTTCTTGTTTAGTCAGTATCCTTTTTGTTGTGAATATCATCACATAATGTAGTTTTTTTCTATAAATCCCCCCATCGCCATAGAAAAAGACTTGAGAGGTTAACAGTGAAAAGGATATTGTGTTTCATTAAAGGCACTGCAAACACAAATATTACTGATCCCACTTCAGCTCTGGACTTGATCTTACATCAGCTCTTAGAATAACAAATGTACTGTAGCTGGTTCTTGGCCTTGAACATATTTGAAACTGGTAAATATTTACAATAGATCACAATATGGTCGGCAATCTCTATTTCAGTTCCACAGCAAGTGGTAAACCAGAAGATGAGAGGCGGGCTCTCAAATCATTAACACATCAACACAACACGCCACATACTTCCTAAATTTGCCAAATGGCTCACGAGGAACATGCCTGACATATCTGTTGGCCCCTAACCAGTTACCACAGCACAGTGTGACACATGGGAAGCCACAGGTGTTCCAGAGCTACACAGAGTGGCATCATACCATATGTGCCCAGATGATGAGGAGCTGGAAAGTCAGAGAGAGGAAGGTGCAAAGGCAGAATCCTAGAGTCTCTCATTTAGAAATAAAAAATGTCAAGAGACATCAAAGAGAGCACAACAGATACACACAACGACAAAGATCTGTGTTTATGGAAGATGAGGGATTCAGCTAGCTTATAATAACACAGGGACCTCAAATATTTTTTCCAGTATTGTGCCAGTCTCTCCACACTTAGAGTCACATTTTTGAGTATAAGAGTCCAGTGTCTAATTTGGACAACGTGCAATAATGGAGCTGCGCAGAAATGACTGTCACATTCCTCAAAAGTCAGGGCCAAACAGGTCACGTCAATCTTTATTTTTCCAGCTGATGTCAGCTTAAAGACTAAATCAATCCCCACATATGAATGTCACAAAAAATCTAATAAATCTGCCTTCAAAATAAATCAGCGATTGTAAATGATTCAAAGCTAGCCAGCTGTGGCAACACTACTTGATCCAAGGTGAGAGAAGAAATAACAACACTGTTTCATAGAATGCTGGATGAGTGACAGTTACTGTAACGACAAACAGAGAAAAGATGAAGTGTTTTGGTTCTCTGAGGCAAATCTCGTGTTTCCCTGATAGATGCAGAAAGGGAAAAAGACGTTTCCTTACAAAGACTGTGACATCAAAGCTGAAGGAGAGAAAAGGAGCCAGCATGACATGTGAGGGAGGATGTGAGATGGAATTCCACGGCACACTGGGATTTGGCTGACGGCCAGTGGGGTACCGAGGTATAGGTCAAGGTTTTCTTCTAGTCAATACTGGCACTCAAAGTCTTCCTGCCCATATACCATAACTAAAATCCCAAACTCAAATATCAAATGTGACAGAGATGATGAATTAAATACTGTCTCAAACCCTGATACAATCTCACAGACAGCTGAGGCGCTGGCATATTGTATAAAGGCACATTAAGTGAAGCATAAAAGAGAGAAAAAGTACCAGAGTAGCAGGTGAAATGTTAGGGTGTTTGACTACCTGTCAAAATTAATAACGTGAATGATGAAAACAAAGTTTTAACTAATTTTGATTTCAATAGTTTATGAACCATTGATGACGTTCCAAAGTTGTTAATTTTTAACATGTGAGCTTATCTTTGCTTTATGTTTTAGTAACTGATTGTTTGGGGGTCTTGGACAGCAACTGTGACTAAACAAGCAATTTGATGACATGAGGGAGACACAAGTTTGTGATGGTCACTGGTCACCAATTACTGACATTTTAAAGATCTAACACTCATGAATTAGTCTTAGAAACAATCATCGGTTCCACTGATAATAAAAAAATGTTGTTAGCTGCTCGTGTGTGCGTTCTCTCAGTCTGCTTGTCCTCCCTCCACCCAGCATACAGAGAGAGGGCAAACACTGGCTGTGCAGAGGCACCTCAGACCTCAGCTCTAAACCATCATAGGCCTTTGTGTAAATATACAATAAACAATTCTCTGCAGACATCAAATAAATGTTGGTTTGAGCAAAAACAAACTCAGATTCCTTCCAAGTTTCCCTTCCTGCAAGCAGTCAGCTGTTTAAAGTCTGCGGCTACTGAGGTTACACACCTGTCCACTTCAACAAGGACAGTTTCAGTCTCACAGCAGTGGTAAACCCCAGTATGGTGTGGTCCACATGGCACTCAACTCTTAGTGGTCCCACTCATATGTTGTGCTGTGGCACTTTGGAAAAACTATATTTTCTGTAAGCTGACTGCAAAACATTACCTACGAAAAATGAAACCTATCAGTTATACCAATTTTAAACCAAACATCTGATTTTCTGACAGGAGTCTGGCTGGTTGTCAGATGTGAGAGGAAAAAAAAATGAAGGGACAGCATTTCACCATTTTCTGCACTGAAACTCAATAATAAGGCAGTTGGTTATCCACAGGAATACAGTTTTGCCACCTGGTCAGGCTGTACGCTCACTCTCTATGCTGTAAACACGCTGAGGATGAAACACTCCCCTCCTCAATGAAAATGTAGACATATCTCTTCGTGTTGGATGGGTGAGGAGCAGCGCTGAGGGGCCTTAAAACTGGAACCAGATGGCTGGAGTGCATGCATTTAAACGTGAGCACATGCGTGTGTTAATGTTATAGTAGTCTATCATAGTCTATAACTTTGTGCAATACGGGAAGCTAATTTACAGAAGAGCAATTAACTCTAATCCTACCCAAAAAGTGGGAAATGTTGCCTTTTTGTTTGGAGGGATAAAATTAGGGGAAACATTGTCTTGCACTGTTGCCTATAAATGAAGCATTAACCTAAACTATGTTGTTATCTCTCTGCGTGGGGCTGTTGGGCTGGTGGCCAAACAGAGAGTACATAAAAACTGGGTGAGAGAAAGTGCGAAGTGAGCGATACTGTCAAACCTTCCACTGATCAACTCTTGCTATCGGCTGCGATTCTGAAAAGCAACACCTCTCGCTTCTCTTCCTGGGATATTTGCTGCCAGACATTTCTCCTCCTAGGCAGAGTGTTCTTTACGTTGGCCTCCTGGGGCGACTTTAATCCGTGATCCCATTTCTGGGTCTCTTTGTAGGAAGTCAAAGAGATGCGAAATCAAGCCATTCGATCTTCACAACAGACCTTCTCATGGGTGGCACATAATAACCACATGATTAATTAATGCTCACTTGCTTGGCACTCCAGTCACAGGAATATGGATTGATACTTCATTTGATTTGCTTAAATGTGACTCTAAAATGTGGTGCTGTTCTGAGGATCTAACCCCAGATCTAACCCAAAATATGCAGATATTACAGATAGATATTTAAAATGTATTTACAACATTTTACCTGAATCTATTGGACTGATGCGGAGAAGTAAGCTACAGTATAACCTTGGATATAATGAAATTTCTTGGCTATTTACGAAATGAGAGCGGACATTTCAAGTTGATCTTCTTTTAGAACAGGCAGGTTAACTCCTGGAATTGTTTTTTATGTGTGTTCACAAAACCACAGATGGCTTAGTGCAGATCTGGCAGAGCGTGTGGAAAAGACAGACACTGTGGCTGGGAGCACCACCATACCCCGCAGGTGATCTTATCGTCTTAAGTCAAAGTGCTGACATCCCACACACACACGTACGTGCACACACGTAATAATACATTAATTAGACAAACAAACACTGAAAGGCCCACACTCAGTGTAAACTTCCATGGAACTATATTGTTAGCTGCCAGGAACTCAACTTCCAACATGGTTTGCAGAAGGGATAATCGTGGAGAAATTACTGCTCATCATCTTCCATCTCAACAACCACAGAGTTTTGAGTTGTCAACCTGATGATCAAAACTACCAATTTGACAAAATTATAGCCGCGAAAAAAGAAACGCAAGTCAACAGCGGTCACGATGAATCATGCACTGGGCCCGGATTATAAGAGGTTGTAAAACACAAGGCAGATAATCCACTAAGAATGTGTCACCTCTGATTACAGCTGTCACTCCTCAACTGGGATCAATGTGTTGACAGATGAACCTGCTCTTAAAGGGGAATACAACACATTTTTGACTATAAAATTCTTACATTTTCTGGATAATAACTAATGGCTGTGAGAAAAAGTTTGTACCATCCACTGATCTTTCAATGTGTGAGCTGGCTCCACATAAAATCATTTGCAAGGGTATGAGTGTGAGAGAGTGCAACATGATTTTCTGGGGATCGAGGAGAATTTTCTGGATTGCATTTACCACATACACTGTTAGACCAATGTTGCATGAATGTTATTAATTGCCCGAGGAGCAGCTTCTGACTGTACATCTGTATGAACTCAAGAAAAGTTTGTTTGGAGTCCTGACTTTGCAAGAGCTGCTGATAATTACAAATCATATGTGACATTTGTTAATCCTTAACTTGGTATCCCTGTTGAAAAAATTCTGCGGCCAACACTAAAGTCTCTCTCTGTCTTCAAGTTTTCCATACCATCACATCAAGGCAACCCGGGCGAGTCTCTGAAACAAAATGACACATAAGAAGAGGACCTGCTGTACTTGTAGACAACCCTAAAATAAGCACAAGACTGCTTTAATCAGGCCCTCGCTACCACATCTAGTCCACCGACAACAATAACAGCCCAACAATTTAAAATTTAAACAGGCTGTGGTCAAAGGCTAACACGCATAGAAGGGACAAGCTGGGTTTATTTTCTAAATCCCAGGCTGTTGTGCTGGTCAAACAAATATAAACAAAGATCAAACTGTCACCACTACTGGTTATCTAATGACAAAAACACATCCAAAGTAATTTTCCTTGCATGCATCAAGTAATGCCATATAACATGCAAACAGACAACCATACAAGGAGTTTCATATTGCCTTGATTCAGTGGCACACATCATGATTGCACATCTAGTAAATCAAAAGTAATCACATCAGTCATCTGGGAAAACAATACAGGAGGCTACTTTGGACAAAACTGTCACCTGAACACCTTAAATGTTAATGTGAGTCATCAGGGCTTTATTTGTATTAAAGGTTGGTGGTTATAAAACAGGTCGAAGTAATGAGACTACACCCACAGATAAACCTTTGTGTCGTGCACTTTTAGTACACAAAGAGCCTGGACTGCTTCACTACATGATTACAACAATGTGCCAGAGGTGGACCGGTAAAAAGCAGTTTAATAAACCATTAGCGCTTTGGGTGAGCACTTTCCTGCCTCCACCAACTGTGCTGCATAGATTTCCGCCTGGTCCACGCAGAACCATATGTATGTGAGAGCTAATGACTATGATTAGGGGAGCCTGGATTAAGTCTTACTGTGGTTCATGACACTCACACACACACTCACACACACACTCACACACACACACACACAAACTGAAAGCTAGCCCTGTGATGTGTAAATTTGGAAAAAGCCGAAAACCACATAACATAAACCACGTTATGTACTACTTAATTAAAACTTAAAATACATGCAATGCGTTTTCCACTAAATTGTGCTAAATGATGTAACCAACTCATCACTCATGGTAATGGACGGGGCCTCTGGGATAAACAAAATATCTTTACTCCGGGGGTGCGCTAATTTAGCAAAATGAGGATGCATTCAAAAAGATTTTATTTCACACTAAACAAATCACATCCAAACAACAATTTGATACAATTATCCTTCAACCTGAAGCAAACACATGAGTGGTGATATTAGTTCAAGCATGTTTAACCTACACAAAAGGATCAAGGATTTCCAGAGATTCAGAAAAGCACTGTCTTAAACCCACTCTAATGCCTCTGTACAGTTTGTGCTGGCTATCTTCCACATTTATTGTAACAGAGTGCAGCCTTTTTCATTGCATAACATTCCTCATTATAGAAAGACATAGAAATATGGAAAAAACAAAAAACACTGACAATAAAGGAGGCCCCTCTTTGGAGACACTTTGGTCTTTATGAACTGACAGCAGGGAAATTCTCAATCCCTTAATACAGAGCAAATGCACAGCCCAGAAGAATACCATGCCATTTGTCTGTGGAAGACAACGAATTATCTCCTGTGTGGGGCAGGAAAATCACCCAGTAATTCTGCACTTGTGGGGCTACGAGGTAAGCCCCCTAGTCAGATAAAATTAGGCTCAAATGTCTGGACAAGTTACAGTAACAGTGACCACCTCTCCTAGAGGAAATAAATCAGCCAGCCACGCAGGCAGTCACTGAGGGAGTCTAGAGAAGGGCAACAGGTGGCTGTCAACTTAAAGAGAATGAGGGTCATCATCCACTTAGAGAGGAGCAGCAAGTCAGTCTGCCACTCCCCAGGCTGTGCTAAGCTAATCCAAGCACCAGCAGGAGGAGAGAATAAGGTAAAGGCAGTTCAGTGTGGTGTGGGGACAAAGGTTTAGTCAAATATCCACAAGTATGTTCAGCATGTCATTGACAACATCAGGCAAAGAAGAAATGTGTCAGAAATTCAGACAGCATCTCCCAACAATATTATCAACAATAGGAATCAAGCAAGGATTGGAAAGCCTGTCTATATAATATATGATAGGTTGACTGTATCAGTTACATAATTACAGTGTCAAGAGCATCACTGAGAATCTTTGAGATCATCTTTGTAATAAACATGTGCAAACCAGACCTCATTGAGAACAAGCAAAAGCTGTCTTCCTTGTTTCATCTCACGTCACATCAATGGTTGCATGAGCTGCCATGACAGGAAAGGTCTCAGTAAAAGATCTCCTGGAGTTTCCAAACGTTTGTATTACATGTCATGCATCAGCTGGTAGAATAAATAACCAGAGAAGACTATCGGAGATAGTTCTCAGATCATAATGGATTGACTACAATGAAAAATGTCTGGGCGTTTGGTTTACTTTGACTGCATTAGAGGAAAAAAAAGACTAAATTCTGACAGTTTGCAGCCTAATAGCTTTTCCAGGCATCAGGTTATTTTTACACTTGAGGCCTGTGGACGAGGCACCGTGTGTCTTTGTGTGAGAACGTGTGCTCCTCCAAGTTTTGCTACCTGACAACCTCACTGCTCTGCAAGTCACTGGCAAATTACTTTACAAAGGCTTCTGTATTCATTTCATACATTGTACGTGCATTAACTTAGGGAGCAATACAATTAACACCTATTCATCAGTTACACGTTGCCAGAAATATGTTGGAAAAGTAAGCCTTAAACAAGGATCTCAGCCAAATAATAAACTCTTAGTTAATTAGCATCCTCATTTTAATCAAAAGCCATCCTCGGAACAGCACATTGTGTTGTGTGTGTGTGTGTGTGTGTGTGTGTGTGTGTTTTGGCACGCATGACACGTGCATGCATGTTTGCATATGTTTTCACTCAGCTCTTTGTGCGAGTTCCCTCACATTACTCAAAGACACCAGGAGGCCCAATAAAACAAAGTGACAGAACACAGTAACTCTAAAAACATAAAATGTTTTCAGTCTCTGCTCCATGCCAGTGCTCTGTTTTTCACCCTGCTGCTGAAATGCTATTAATTCTCGCTCAAATTAAGATTCTAGGCTGTTTCCCAAAAGTGCCACTGTGCAAGTTCAACAAGGACCTCAGTAAAAATAATCCACTGGTAACAGAGGTAATTACAGCTCATATGTCACTGGTGATATTGACGGAGAGAGACAAATTAACCATCATAAATTAAGAAGGTGACAAATATACAGTTCACATGATGATATTACCCACCAATGCAGGCATGGACTCTGACGGATAGCTGTGTTCGAAGAATAATGCTGTGTTTCTTGCCTCTCCTGTGGAGAAAAAAGACAAACGGAGAAGGAGAGATATGTTAATTGGACAATAAATTAATAATGAATTAATAATTTAAATTTGTGTGTGTATGATTCTTTGTCTGCGTGTGTGCATGTGTAGAGTTGTTGGGTAATGTGTATCAAGATAAGAAAACAGAAGGTCGGTCTGAATCTAAGGCAGCCATCAATATGCCATCGGCGGGCAAGTGCTGACAAGACAGTAACTGAGGAGCTACTGTGCCAGCTGCAAAATGATCTTCAAGCTAAATTCTTTTTCACTAAATAAAAATGTTTGGTCCTCTTATTCAAATTCTTCAGTATCTGCAGCTTGAAAACAACAAGGAACAAGTTGTGGAGCAGAACCGGGGAAAGGTCTCAGAAGGTAAAAAATGAGGGATGGGAGCAGCTCGGGGGTCAGCTCCGCCCCCTGTGCTAATGGAGATATGCCAAGACCCTATCACCGTCCTGTCAACTGCTCACAATGTCTGAATGACAATCCAAGACAAAGGCAACAACAATGCAACCCAATTCTATTCAATGGTGATAGTGAATGTGAGAGAGGTGCAGTTTGCAGACACACAAAGGCTAATTTAGCTACTTAGAAGCCTACTCTCTAAATTGTGCACCAAGTTTGATGTTAACTTTGCCCTCTGAAAGGATGATTTCTGCAATGGTATTTCCAGTGATTTAAGTGATTTTCAGCTGATGATAACTGAAACATGTATACCCCGTATATAAAATACAAGAACTCAGAAATAGTTCTTGTGCTGTCTCAATTACTTTGACAGAGAAAGAAGGTCTCCTGTTTTGAATGTTAATGGCGGGGGGCTTTTTGGATCAAGGACTGTGCCTTTAACCTCCCGACCAGCTAAAGAAGCATACAAACAAACCCAGTAGACATAACTGTAGACAAGAGCACAGCAGGTAGAGTTGCTCAACAACCCCCCCCTCCTAATTCCTCGCTCTGACAAATGGGCTTTTATGCCGCCTGCACAAAGGCTGTGTGATTGTTCAGCCTGGCACAGCGCCAGCGACAGACTGTTGCTGTTATTGACAATCGGGCAGCAGTGAGTCTGACAAAGAGAGAAAAAGTCCATCAGCACAGAAGGCAGATCGTACCGCTGCCTCACCACCCAACCAACCAACAGCATCACTGGGTAACTGCTCCACACACCCACACAGACATTCTGACATCTTTCCTGCCCCAACCAGTCAGTGGGAAACTGCACTGACATGCACACAAGCAGATTACACGGCAGGGAAGTCTGCATATGCTCACTGTTTATTAAATATAATATCCAGCTGCAAGCAGAGGCGACACAGGAGCAACATCTGTCAACATGGACCTTAACTGGTGAGATGAGGCGGCGAACAGGAACTTAATCCTCTGCGATGCTGTTGAGGCAAACGGGTAACCAGAGCCGTTTTGTCATGAATGTCTGCTTTCTCTCTGCTTGGCTGCAACAGTATCCCCGCACTAAACCAAGACCTGAGGCTACACAGGCCAACATGCTCATTATCAAATTAAACAAACGTGCATGGAATATAAGTGAGGTTTTCAGGACCCCCCGCCCCCAAATCACCAATTAAACATGAAAATTGGACACTCCCTCAGACAGTGCTGCGGGCCTGCGAAGGGTGGAGCCCCAAAGTTACAGAAATAATAAAGAATGTCAGCCAAATAACAAATTGGCTACATGTTGAGATTTAATACCTACTGAATTCCCTGGTCCACTTTTGGTTAAACGCTCCTCTGTGCCAGAATGTTCTGGTTTCTCCCAGTGGTGGTACTGTATAATCAACTTAAGCCAAGGTCCTATTAAATCTGATTCATCATGTGCAACATCATGCTTCTGAAATACCTTTTGTCGCTACAATTTGAATGACCACGACCATAACCATTTGTAATAATCTCATGAAATGAATAAACATTTGCTGTTACCCAAAAACAATTACTTCTTACTTATTTTTACTTCCCGAGCATTACCCAGGGCAATTGGTCAAAATTAGATGGCTTTAGAAAAGATTAAATGGAAACATGTGGCTGTTTTATTTATTCTGTACATGAAAAGAGGCAGTACGCTATAAATCTTTTACCCCATGGCATGAATCTGATATTCATCATCATCACTTTGCCTATCAAATGTTACAGTGCAGCTGCGGATATGTAACAGCTACACCTGCCAGTTAGATACCCCACATTATTTTCTCCTCTATTCACCTCTGTTCTCCCATCACAGCTCTGTTCTACAGCACCCTCATAAAACCTGGTCTTAATCCTAATACCCAGAGCAGCAGCAACTGGACCAGTGGAAGCCTGCCAGCTCTGTGCTCTCTGGCTTTATCTACAGGAGCATTACTGGCACTGTTGATAAAACAGCACAAAATGTGTACCCACAGAAAATGAACACACATACTTGGAATACAGTAAAATCCAGCGCTTCTCCTCGAAGGCCAATTAATGCCAGACAAGCAGGCCCCACAGAGAGGTCTACTGACTCAGCAGTTCTTGGTGAACACCACTGCTCGAAGGACCCCTGCATCAGTGTATACAGAGGGGGACCCACAGTGCCAGAGGCTGGAGAGTCAGGCTGTAGATTACTACAGGGCTGCTTCACTAACCACTGACCAGGTCTCAAACCAGCGTTTCTATGAGAGAGACACACACACACTCATAAACACACAGACAGACAGACAGACAGACAGACACACACACACACACACACACACACACAGAACCATCACCAAGCTGTTCTGTTCTGTTAATAATATCCATGAACTCCCTTGAAAACACAGAAGGGACAACCAGTGTTTTATTTCCCTCCTTGAAGTTTAAGCCCTTCTGTGTTTGACAACTCCTCTGGTTCTTTTCTTTTCAGACGTGCTTTTTCTCCACAAATGAAAATCTTGTGTGCTCATGAGCGTCTACAAAACAATGTCCAAGTGAGTCAGAAAAAACTGAAAATAATGAAAGCAGAGCTGTCCTAAGAGAGATGAAAGGATATGATGGGAGACTCTGAATAGCTGAGGCCTTCAGAGCAAGAACAGTTGGATTTTGTTGAATCTTGAAAGGCCAGACAACTTACTGGTTGTCGAACACATCAAGAGCACTCAATAAAACCAAGAAAGGCATATTCAGCACAAAATTGTTGGCTTTCACACATGCTTTGTATGCACCAGGGCAGTGAAATGCTAAAAAAGTGTCTTCTTCTGTGCTGTATCTCAGCTACACATTTCACATGCTGAATCCATTATGGAGTCAATAGCACTTCATGTTATCTCCCAAAGACAAGCCAGGGAATATGTCCTTGAAGACTTACAACTTTACTAATCATCTGAAAATCAATGTCACATATTTGAACAAAAACATCAAGCCCGACACACAACTCTGCACATGAGCTCAATGCAATAATTTTCTTACAACATCAGAATCGAGTTCCCCTGAAATGCTTGGACAGGCTTGCACTCTTCAATGCACAAAAATATTCAAGGGCTATAAATGTCTGAAAGCACATGTCAGCCCAGCCATCTGATCCTAACTACACCACCACCACCCCATCTCAGCTCAGGGCTACAAATACAGGAAATTGTGTGTATGGGGTCAATCAATCTATCAAAGCTACAAACCTTAATGACTACCTAAAACTGTACAGATATGTCTAAGCACATGTCTGGGCTGTATGGTCAGTTTATAACTTGAAGTGAGACTATATTAGAGATGGGACAGGGGATTTATGAGTCACAATCTCCTACAGCTGAGCTTCAAACACGGTGTGGAAGTGATTATGGCCCTTAAGCTCCCATGACATGGATATCTCCTGGCTCTGCAGCGCTCTGTCAGAGGATCATACTTTAATCTGTTTGTAAAGACACTAGGTATGACACAGGCGCCTCAGGAATGTAACCTGTCATTAATATCAATTACAGATGGATTTCGATGGCCAGTGATCAGGGGAGTTCAGGAACTCGAGGCAGTGTAAAAATACAGTCTAATTCTCTTTCCAAAAGTAGATGGCTGGGCTTGGAGCAAAAATAATGAAGGCACAATTTTGCTTGTTAGCTGGAGTTAAAGCAAAGGTGTTACTTTGATAATAACTTGTAAAGTTGAGAGAAAAAACTGGGAAATACTAAAACTCTTTTCTGTAGGTTAAATCTTTTGGAATTGGAGACTGCTGTTGACAGATCATATGCAGTAAAAGGAGGGTGAAAACAAAATATAATGGAACAAGTAAAGGTGAAATGCCTCGTCAGACCTTTTATTAGCTCAATAATCATCAAATGAACAATGCAGAGCAGTGGGGGACGTAATCATCAGCACATCAGCACCATAAAAAACCAGTGAGCAGAACTGCCCTATTTTTATTTATTTATTTATTTTTAAACAAAATAATTGGCTAACCACCTTCACCCCCAGCCTCCTCAGACAACACTGTGTGGGTTTAATGACACACATCCATACCTGCCTTTGCCAGCTGGCACAGTGCAGGCCCTGGCAGGATCGGTCTTCAGCGAGAGAAGAAGTGGACCACTTTAACCTCACAGCTCTCAATAGCCTCCCATAAGCTCCTAACAATTTCAGAAGGAACTGGGAAAGGACAGCCGGCTCAACGTCCAATAGAAACACCAAGCCAGAGAGCAGCTTATGAATTCCAAGTTAGACAAATAAATCCATACATGTTTGTGGTCCAGCCGACCAGGAACTCTCATGCCAACCTTTGGTTTGTGATCATCTAAAGTGGGCGGCGTATGAATGATATATCAACATACTCCACAGTACATGAAAAAACATATGGAGTCAATAAAGAAACTGGCCAAAGAACGTGTATGAAGCAGAAATGAAACTAACACAATTTTAAACCTCCTCTACATCCATATCAGGGTTATGTCAAGACAAAGCCTCAATGTACTACATATTACAGGGAAACAATGCAGCTGAATTAGAAGCTAAGGGTTGCACATTGGTGGGTGTGCAATTGTAGTTTGGCCACTCTTAATGAGAGCACTGAATTCAATAGAGATGAGGGTGATTACTCATGAGACGTGTCTACACCTCATAAGTGGTTTAGATGACATCACTGCTGCCACTCGGCCAGGGAGGCCAGGTATTTTAAGGGATGTGAGTGGATGAGTGCCATGGAAAGTGTGAGACATTTAGTCTGTTATAAAAAAGGGGCATTAATACCACCACAGAACTGATAAAATATATTAACTAACTTTCATGATATATTACATAGATAATAGGTACAGGTTCCACTAACATCTATCTATCAGCTAACAAAATAACATATCCTGCACCAGTGAGATTGCTGATATTTAGGAAATGATTCACAGAGGAATTAGTGAAGCTAATAAGACAGATATTCAATTTAAACTTAATTTTCCTTGAAAACCCCAAAGCGCTGAAAGACTTCTGAAACTGAGAGTCCCACAGGTAGGCTAAAGCCCTGTCCCTTAGCTCTTCGAAAGACCAAACTACCCTCTGAGACCAGCTTTCAAGCAGGAGAGCTCAATCAGCTGAGGCCCGGAAAAGGGATTATTTCACTAATTCATCCTGGAACGAAATGGGTATCATTATGATTCAAATCACTATAATAGCATCAAATTAACCAAGCAGGATATTAATACGTTTCTGCATGACCAAGAATTTAAGTATGGTATCTTTTCCCTCTTATCTCGCCTGAATTTTTATGTCTATCTCTCTTAAACGGTAATCACATTGGGCTGATTATGTCTGACTGCTAAAGCGGACATATATTTTGAGCGCTTTTAAAAGCCAGATTGTTGTAATCAAAAAGTCAGGTCCTACAGAAGAAGACATTTTTATTTCTCGTTCATACCGCTAATTTGGCCACAACAATATCAGCAATATATTCCTGGACAATCAAAGCCTGGCAAGTAATGTAATGTACATTATCAGCATTCTAGGTAGTGCCAGTCCCTCTTGTGTTTTCAATCTTAGCTGTTCTGGCACCAGTCTGCACCTTTTGAAGTGCACAAAATATATGACCAACTTTCTATAGAGGTATTTCGACTCTAACTTTAGTGTCGTAGTGCATAATGTTTTTGTTTTTTTTTCATTTCAACATACTGTATATGTGAGATTAGGTGCTTTTAATGTTTGGTGTATTTGTTTGCAAAAGAAGAGAGAGACAGTGATGATTGTCATCTTACCCTCCTTCTTCTTGGAATCCCTCCAGTTCATCTCTCTGCTCTGCCAAGGTTGACTCCAAGTCCAGGTAGCTTCCATTATGGGACAGCTGAAGGGCGCAGTCATCAGGCTAGACAGGAAGAAGACAGTCAAACGTTGATATGTCATCAATATTCTGAAGATCATTTACACTTAACACATGTAAAGAATTCTAAATAATTAAGTACGCTGGAAAAGATAACATTCAATTGACACTGGGAGCCAAAGGCCTGTTGTACCAAATACTGCTCTGTTCTAAACAGATGAGCACCTACATCTACATATCAGCTGAACAGAATAAGTGCCTTCTTACAAATACGTATGTCATAAAAATCTGTAAATCTTTCCAAAACTATGAAGAAGATCATCTGTGAAGAAGTAAAATACTTGCTCTTGACAGTTTGGGTTGCTGCTTCTGTGAAACCGAAGAACGATAGTGCTGAATGTCAGTGTGTCAAGCAAAACAGAATTTCATGACCATATGCATATTGTTCAGGAGTGGTCACAATTTAAATTTCAACTTACAATTACACAATAACAATACTGCTCATGTTTGTTGTGTGAGAAAAAAAAACATTTGAAAAAAGACATAACTTTGTTACTTTTTTGGGTCAATGGGCAAATGCACAGTGTATTTGAGGCTTAAGTCTAGTCTGCAGTAGTCCTTAGGTCCAAGATGTTTTATCAACTCCTGTCAACGCTCAACAATGACAAGCAGGGCAAGGTTGGAGAGAAGTCAGTTTGGCAGCCTAATGCTTCTTATCTCTCTGCTCTCCCTTTTCTGATAAACTATCATCACACGAGATGATTCTGTAGAGGAGGTATGATTTGTCTGGTCTTGAATGTTTGTCATCATCTGACAGTGGTCCATGAGCTGAGGAATGAGAGCGTCTGTTAACTTGTCTGTTTGACCTCCAAATTGGAGATATTGACCTATTTATATTCTGAGCCTGTCAGCTTCACAGGACAGCAGCTCCAAAGGGTGAAGCAGACAACAGGAAAACAAACACAGCTACTCGAGGGCAAACATATGACTGCTGTGGAGAGAGTGGCACAGTTCTGCACCATCAACAGCAAGGATTTCTACAAACACGCTGAAATCAGCATATCTGTCCTTTTGTCAGCCCACACTGATTTGGGATTTGTAAAGTAGAAAATATTATGATGCACTGTGATAAAGCTCTATCAACATATTACAAATAATAAACTTGTATGGAACATGTAAAACCATGTGTTTTTTTTAAATAAGACTGGTTATTTGTGGGTCTGATGTAGCTCTGTATCCTCCCACATATGACAGTGACTTAATTGAACATGAAGGAAAAAGGCTGGGAAAAACATTATAGGCCTGACGGCTTTGATGCGCTGGGCTTCTCTCTTTGTACTGCTGCACTACAACACTCAAGGACTGTGTCATATTTGTGAACTGAAACAAAACATGTGGTTGGTTATGATGACTCTCACTCTCAACTCTCTCTTCCTCTCTGTCTCTCAACACTGAGCTGTTTTGCTTGCTATTAATTGCTATAACATTATCGGAAAGGAAATAGCTGTAGGGATTATAGGGCTGAATTCATTTTGAGAGGACACAAAAGATGAGGCAAAGCAAAAGAAAAACAATGCAGTAGACGTACACCGAAAAGTTAAATCTGTTTCTGTTGTTTCTAAGACAGTGACTTAGTCGTAGTTAAACTGTTGTTAATGATTTACATTAAGGTAGACAGAGAGGTAGGGAGAGACAGAGAGAAAGGGAAACAGATAGACAGAGAGGAAGACGACCAAAAAGAGCTGCACGGTACACAGGCAGAGGAGGGACCAAAGTGCTTCTCCAGATTACAGGACAGATTCTGGATGGACAGGAAAGCCAGGCATACTGCCCAAAGTTAGGCAGGCTATTTTTTATGCCTCTGGACTGACATGGCTTTAAAAATAATGGGTGCCACAGTAATATGAAATGTAGCATGGAGAAGACACACTAAACGATATGTGCTGACCAATGGCCTGCCTGAATGTCCAAATCACAATATATGCACTTTGTCCCTTCACATCAAGAGTGGTTATCCCCAAAGTCCAACATGTGCATGGATGAATTTGTTTATCAGTTAATTTGTTTTTCTCTTGCTTGTCGTTGGCCTGTTTTCAGTTGTTCATATCTTTGGTGATAATCCGTGATAGTGTTAATCAAGAATAGCTGTGATGTACTGCACCTGCCCCTGATCACTTGTTGATCCAATCATCTGGAACCAGTGTCATTAGAAGAACTCTTGAGTTTCCTTGTCTGTAGTCTTCTGTTTGTCTCTGACAGTGGCTCTCCATCTCTGCACATGCTACTAATCCACATTTATTTCCTGTTTGCTCCAAATGAAATGTTTTTGCTGTTTATTCAAGCAGAAAATGAGTAAACTAGATATTTTGAAAATGTAGACAGCTGTCACGCTGTCAATTTATGAATGAAAATCAGGAATACAGGTCAGTGTATTATGTTAGTCAAAGCTTTGATCCTTTAGCTTTTGCAGTTCTATGAATTATACTTTAAGAACAGTTGATGTCTGTGGATTGGATAAAAGGGAAAAAAAATGTTTGTTCTCTTTCAGCTTTACGCTCTGTATCACAACCTGAAATAGACAAAACATTGGGCTGAATTTGCAGCAGTAACCAGTAATTAGCAAACTGTGGGACCGAGGAATTTTTCTCCACACAAGGTTTTGACTCACAGACCAAGAGCGAAAAAGCAGAAAAAGTCAAAGTGAACTATACGAGTCTGCCATTAATCACTCCCCATCTGTACATCCCTCTACTCATCCATGTATCCACACATCCATCCTATAACCGGTGTCACTTTAGGTTCACATTATGTAATCAACCTGGATTACTGTTTACACGCTTTGCCATGTATAACCATGCCAGCCCGATGCACATAAATGCCCCTTAATCCAGGAACAGAGCTAGCAGATTATCAGTAGCAGAGGCTTCCTTAGCTGTCCCCCGCCCAGGACTTGAACCCATGGTGGCCCTGCAATGGCCAAGTCCAGAGAAGTAAACCACAAGTGCTCTGCTCACACACTGAGGTCTGGCCTCTCCCTTCAACCACCATACTGTGGTCCACTGACCAGGCAGGCAGTTAAGGCAGAAAGGACTAAAAATAAGCACCATGCAATTTCCAATTAAAAACTGCTATCTCACTCCAAATGTCTTTGTATTTGCAGGGGGAAGACATGTGGTGTGAGATAGCATATGCTATGCATGAAACTCAATCACTGAATAATAATAACACTGATTTTTACTTAGTTTTGGGCAGATGCTAACCTTTTGTGAGCCAGTCTTGCACATTTTTGTCTTTAAACTGCACCATGACCTGCATCAAACAGCATGAATTATGGTTAGCCACTTTAAAAGCTTAAAGTTTGTTTGATAAAGGTGAGGATGGTATTTGTGGTCCAGCTCTGAAGGCAAGTGATTAGAAACACATTAAAACACATTTGATGCATGAAAGTGAAACCACAACAGTAATCTCAAATTTCTATCAAGCATGCAGAGGATGAGTCTGTCCACCAGTGTTGCATTCTTCTGAAAAAGAGCACTGTGCCGACTGAGACAACCTTTCAAAACGTAGAGGCCGGCAAAACCTCAACTCTGCATAACAATGTGTAAAAGAATTCAAAGGGGCTTTGACAGGCATGAAGGAGGAACCTGTACTTTACAGCATTTAACATAACTTCTCATTATGGGACTCTATAATTTCTTAGCAAAAAAAATGCAGGAAAACAACCGGCCCAGAAATTGAAATTGGTAAAGTGAGAGTCCATTCTCCAAGGCTTAGCCACATTTTCCCTCCCTTAAAGTCTGCTTTGCAATCTGATGCCAGGCCTCAAGGCCATCAGGCCACAAACTACAAAACACTGACAGAGAAGAAAGCCTGTGAAGGACTATTGATCTGTTGATTTGTGTTGACATGACCAGCAGATTTGGAATAACTCAAATTTTGAACAGCATGCGCACTTTGTCATCTGACAAGGACAATGCACTAATCATGAAAATCAAAAGGCTGAGTCGGGTTATGCTCAGTCATACTTTTCATCTACAGAAGCGACAGAAAAGCTTGTTTACAGATGAGATGCTATGGGTATACACTTTAAGGGTGAACATCAGTGTCTTAAAAACAGATGCTGTATCATAAAGAAGTGCACAGCCTTCAGATTATTCAGCATAACTGCAATGGCACATATAATGTTCATAGTGCATTGTGATACATGGTGGCATGCCACTTTCTGACTTTAGTGTGACAGCTGTTCTGATGAAGCTATTGTTGACGCACAATACGCATGTATGTTTTGAATCCTTGTCTCTATAAAATATAAAACTTAATGGCTTTCAATGTTTAAATCTCATAAAACAATTGCCCCTAACTGAGGCCTGACTCTCCACAGCAACCAAGGTGCCATCCCTTGTACAACCCAGTACAAGACACAACAACCACACACACTCAGTTTTCCCCTCTTGAGAGTGTGGAGGACTGAAACTGACAGGAACAGCCCAGAGACAGCATATGCTAGCTGTTTTGACTCCCTCGGCACCATGTGTTAGCAGAGTTCTATTTATACCAGGTTGACCTGCACCATGGAGACGGAGCTCAAAGACAACAGGCTTGTTGTCTAAAGTATCTATAGGGTCACACAAAAGTCGTTTTACTCAAAATGTTGGATGGGTGTAAATCAGAGAAGTCATTGCTCAAATGTGGTCACAGTCTTGTCATCCACCTGTTATCTTTTTTAAATGAAAAGCACAAGGGCCGCTCCTTTAAGTTGCTGCTAACCACAAATGTGACCAAATCTCACAAACCAGACACTGCAGAGCCAACCACTGGTACTCTCTCCTCCTGTCTAGTTTGTGGTCTAGCTGGCCTACTGCTAAACTGAGACCAGTCGTCTGTGCAAAGTACATCAGCTCTTTGTTTGTGTTTTTAATTCTGCCCGCTTCCCTCCACTCTCTCAAACAGTGGAAAGCGTTCCCATCCCATCCTGCTGGTCAGACTGAGTGGGCTGCAGAATGAGAGCCAGACTTGTGGTGATCCACAGCATCCTGAAGCTTCCGTGACTTATCTTACCAGTTCCTCTCAAACGAAGATGGAGTACCACTGATCTGACAGAATGAAGAAAGACCCTAATTAACTTTCTATTTACGCGACTTTCCAACCAGCCTGAGATGAATGCTCAACAACAGACTCAACCTCAGATTTTATGGCCCCTCTGCTTTGTTTGAATTTAAAGGTCAGTGGATGAGTTCTTTAAAAATGTGCTTGGATGCACACACTCCTCAGAAAGCAGAAACAGACATTTCTCAAGTGATATGGCCTTCAAAGGCCTCTGAAAGAAAAGGAACTACAGAATGGGTCTCAGGTTTACAATATTTGTCACTGGCTTTCTTTGGGAAACTTAAACGAGGCAATTACACCATACCAAACTGGAACATTTAGTTATTTTGAGCTGCCTAAAACGGGCTGTGCAGTTGTGGATTTTGGGAAGGCCAACTTTTGCAACCAAAACAATATGTAGTGTTTTAGTTCCTCAAACAGGAATAACTGAAGACCAAGATGATGCAGCTGACCAAAGCCAACAGTGTAGAGGTACAGCAAAATGCTCTCATGCATTTAACTGATGAAATAACAGGAAATGCCATTAAAGGTAAAATTACAAAATTATTAAGAAAGTCTTATGTTAAGATGCACATGGATTCAGAAGTTGGGTTGAGATCAGATGGTTGCAAGTTCAAATCCCCAAATTTGTGACAGTCCAGATGGAGAAGTACCCTCTTCCATCCCTCAACAACTGACCAACTGGGTATTTGACCCAACCTACTCTAAATGGGGTTATGTAGTGACATGAGCATAAATGCTATCCTCTGGGACCTCAAACCATCAGTGCAAAGGAGGCTCTTCTTCCATGAAAGATAAGTCAAAGCCAACTGAAAGTTGACAGAAGTTTATTATTACAATCTCTAAATATACTGAATATACCACTATTGTGCTTATATCTATTTACTTATTTCTCTAACACAAAATAACTGGCATAAAACTTCCCCAAATTTGTAAAAGAGCTCCCCAAGTCTAGACAATGAATAGAAAGAAAAGCTCAGTTACACTGAGGGGGGATTAATGTTGCAGTTAAGGTAAACATTAACAGATGCCTGCTTACCCCTCACCCAAATGGTGTCTGCTTCAATGTGATATCATGTAAAACAACCAAAGTTTCAATAATGTCACATTATAGGCCTATCTTGTGGACAATGAGCATGAGATAGCTGACATGTTGATGCTCCATCAGCATCACACATCAGCAAACTGCTTCAAGTCACTGGCTCAATCAACGGTCCATTAGGTTTGTTTGGTAGCAACCCCACTAACTTGTTCCAGCTAATCATTAATTTGTTGTTAGCTCATTAAAACAAAACATTAAAAACGTGATTAAGAGATTAAAAACTATAGCACATACCTTCTGGGGCGCTTTCAGCAGCCTGTGGACTCCGGCAACCTGATTGATCAAAGGAATATCTTCCCTGAAGGTGTACAGAGGTGGTCTGGTAGGCTCGGGGAAATTGGTGCTGTTAAATGGATCAGTATCATCTAAGAACTGTACCCTGCATATAAACGTAGCCATGATGTATCCATGCAAGGCGACTTTAGATCATGAAAATAGTGGATGCGACACAACAGCCTCTGACAGACAGGCAGCCCCCCGGGCAGCGAACTACCGGCAGGTCGCCTGCAGTAGCAAAATCCTGCACCCTCTGTTATCCTTGGACCTTCTCCATTCGCTTCACGCAGTGCAGAGGACGCAGGGCAGTGAACACAACAATCCAGAAGTAAAGATCCAGGGTACCTCGTTGAGACATACGGGTAGTCAGATCGGTGTGGAATGATCCAAGGGCATTGCGGGCGTTTGAGGTGCTGAGGCAGACTGCGGACGGGACTGCTACACTTGGCGCCTGGTCTGTGAGAGAGATGGGAAGCGGCTCCCTCCTCAAGCGCAAACTCTGCCAGGGGGACGCAGCGGCCAGACCTCAGCCGACCGACGCAGCTCAGATTACAGGCGCGATGGCGGCCTCCAGTGGCGAACATGAGAAATGCACAAAATATCTGCACCGCTGACACGATGCGGTCAGTGCAGTCAAACACAGACTAACATGTTGGAGCTTTGCGGATGGTAAATAGCCCATTTTTAACAGGAATAAGCAGCATGTAAGCAGATATGAGAATCATTTGAAATGAAATTAATGTATTTGTGAAAAAACTATCCTAAGCCCTTAAACCTGCCTGTAAAAAAAATAATAGTATAATAATTACACTATAAGGATTTGTTAATGTGTGTTAAATATGTGATTTACATCTATATACACAGCTGTCTACTGTTTTCTAAATCATTCGTTAACATTTATCTGCAGAATCACATAAGTCACAATATAAACGTGTGTTCCACTGAAAAAAATCATTGGAAGTGAAAAAAAATCAGTGTACATAAAATGTAATGTTGTATATAAATAACCCCCCATACATATGTATTTCTGATTAAAACACCGATAAAATGTAATTGAAAATTGAATTTCTCATAACCTGGGAAAATAAAACCCAACTATCTGCACTGTTAGATTAGGGATAGTAACCTACACACTGTTACACTAAACATAGATTGCTCTCAATTTCTCTAAAATAGTTTTTTCCAATACACCTCAGTGAAACAGTGAGAACTGTTTACAGCACCTTCCTCATTACTGGAAGACACTGCACATGCTGTACACCTCCAGCTAATGCTTGAGGCCTGTTACTTGCCCTGACGGCCTGGATAGTGTTCCATTAGCAGCTAATCTGGCTGGAAGTAAGAGGATGGAGCTGGACTGAATGGGACAAGATCCAGTGCATGCTGGCTTGAGTGGGACTTGCAAATGTCTGGTGGTTCCTGTGTCTGTGTCAGAGTCATGGAGGAGGCCAACAGATGCTTCAATGTTTTACTGCACTTATCCCATATTTAACTATTTACAATAACAAGCTTGGAAGAGGACAGGAGCATAAGGTATACTCTCATACATCTATATTTACATTTCATTTACAGGCATAATGTAATTTGGCTTCAAAATTATATGGTCTCCAAATGTCTGTCTGCATGCTACCACCATCAGGAATGCATTTTAGATTGCATGTTTATATAAGAAAGTTTGGTTTTCTTCCTGAAACCATCAGACATGTGACTGCCAATGTAAAAGGAGCCTTTTTTTTTTTTTTTTACTTTGTGTGTAGACTGACTTGTACATTTGACATGTATCTTAAACTGCTGGTCAGTAATGGATTTTTTTTTTTCCCTTGGCTTCAATTCAGTCATATTTTTTTGAGCATGTTTAGTCATTTCACATTTGAGTTTATGTGTGTGAATTCATTGTTTGCTGCATTTGCTATCTAACTTAATCTCTTCACAAGCTCACAGCTCCCTCAATGACTGATCAGTGATTTAAGGGATGTGCTTTAGATGGACAAAACAGCGCAATACAAATACACATCAGCATTGGCATATCAAAAAACTCTATCACACATAAGACACTCTTGCAGTCGACAGAAAACAAAGTCTCTAGTGCAGTAAGAAACCCACTGGGGGACACTGTTAGGTTGATGTTGAACTGCATAGATGATCTGGAGTTCAGAGCCTTCATCACCACAGGGTATGTGCTGCTATGGAAACAAGTGATGCTGCTCTTGCTACTATACAACCTGAAGGAAGGGGGACAAATGATGCACTGACTGAATTAAAAAGGTTTCTAATTTATTTCAGAACAATTCTTAGCGCACCTTTGTCATAAACAACACAAATTAAGTTGTATAACAGCATGATTGTGATAATGGACACTAGGAGCATACTATTGGTATCCTTACTCAATACGTCTATAAGCAAATGCACGTTTTCTACCATCCTAAACTTTAAAATTACTTGGACATAAGTACTGGAAGGAAAAGCCATATTCAGCTTGAATCTATGTGGTCATCTTCATCTTGTCATTATTACCCAGTTTTGCTTTTCCCTCAGTTGTCTGGAAATGTTTTATGAAAGAAGGACTATAAGTGACATATTTATAGTATTTCTCACAAAATCCCAATGAACAGTGAGACCACAAAATCCCGAGCCTAATATGATGGTGCAACTCCCAGTTGTCTCTCTTTGTTTTTTAACTATACTAAAACAAAGTGATGATAAATGACAATGATGTGACAATATGAAAAGCTGCAAAACACAAAAGACACAATTGCATTACAATGCAAAGCAAACACCCATCATAAAAAAGAGCTTACCATTCCTCTAGGAATGTTTCTGGAATGGCTCAAAACACAAACTATGGCCTCAAAGAAAATCATGACGATAATCTCTAATAAATGCAGTATTCTTTATGGTTATTATTATAAGTGCCATTATGTTGTACAGTCCATGTATTCATGATATTGAAGCCATCAACATTTTGCTTTCAGGAAGATGGTACACACCATTAGGCATAATGTCTGAAGTGAAATGATAAGGCCCTTGCAGTGTGCTATGCATCATTATCCTTGAAGCTCTGTTGGATAGAGATACTCTATATTTGACCTTAAACATGAAAATAAAATAAAAATAACAATAATTTAACTTTTCAAGCAGTGTATGTTTCCAAATTGTATTTTGTGTCTAATTAATGCAAATAAATTGACAAATGACAAATCTCATGAATGTAGGATCTTAGTGTAAGATGAAACTTGAGACTAGGGGGAGGTGTTGCTCCAGTAGGGTGACTTGAGCCATGTAATGAATGTACACCTATCTGTCCAGCTGGGGTCACTATTGTGACATGTTAACAGCACAGACTGTTTAAGAGGGGAATTTTGATTAAATCAGCTGCATATTGATATTTTTAATCCATAAATTTCTGCCTGCAATTTTTAAAGTGAATTACACTACATGTCTTTTAATTATTCTGTTCTGTGTTTTTCAGTTTCCAGTTATGGAAAATTAGATGTTATGGATAGTAATCTGTATGATACCAAAAATAAATGTTGAATACTATTTTTGGTGATTATGTCCGATAAGGAGATCCTTACACATTACATGGGGTCTTTTTTTCCAGTGTAAGTGTTTGTAACACTGCTGACTAAAATAACTGAGACTGTGTGCAAATAACAGTAATGTAAACTAAAAGCTGTGTGTACTTTCACCGTTTCACTCCCTGGGTTCCTAATTTGTGCTGTGTTTCATTACACTCAGCTGTTATCACCTCTGTTTCCACATCATATCATGCTGCTATACACAAAAGGCTTTTTTATCAAACAAACAAACAAACCACATTGTTCCCACAGCTTTAAGAGCTGACAAGAAAAACAAGGCTGATAAGCAAATGTCACCCCTTTGTCTGCTGGTACAAACCAGTCTCTACAGCCTCCCCTTCTTTTTAGGCAAACTAGCACACAAGTCTGACGTAAAACATCATTGTCCTTTCCACCTGAAATATACAGAAACAAATAGGTGATGGATAAAGAAGCTGAATGCGCTGAGCAGATGCAGGTTCATGGAGCTAAAGAAATTACTGAAAGACCAAAATGGGACAATAAAGTTCAATATTTGCTAACCTGCATAGGCTTTGCTGTGGGATTAGGAAATGTGTGGAGATTTCCATATCTGTGCCAAGTCTATGGTGGAGGTAAGAGCTTTTCATTTACAGTGGGCTTTGTAGTGTGAACATAAGTAGTAAAGTTGGAAAGTCTGGAAAAAAAAAAGTGGCTTTCATTTTTTCAACATCAACATCAATTAATTGTGAAGAGCCTCACTATTGTTATCAAATAAACTGTAATGTTTAGTTTTTTTATGATTTCACTTCCAAGAAAAAATTATTGAAAATAATTTTTATAAATTCTAGCCTTTCTCGTCTTACTTTGCCAATAATCACACACACATAAAAACACAAACTCCATCACTATAACTATGAGATGGCTGCAGGTATTACATTGCTTTGATGTTTCATGCTGGGACTGTATTTAAGATCATTCTTTTTGGATGATTCCATTCGTTTTCAGGTGTTTTTACACTGCTTCGTACAAGGGTGCACAAAACATACCATAAATAAGTTAAATTATATGATGTCTTGTGTTTAGATCTTTTGCTGTTCTGTTTCGGATTGACATTCAACCATAACAGCAAAGCCACGGTTTCATTTAGATAAAGTCAATTGCTTACTGAAACTAGAATAACTACCCGTCCGGTTGCCTCTGTCAACCTGTCAAATTCAGTTTACATTCTTGTCGAAACCAGATTATATAGGGTATGTAGCACTGACTTTGCAGGAAGTTCGTTAAAAGGTATAAAGCATATTTTATAATGAAATGGATTTCACAACAATGGGCTGGATGTGAGGTTACATTGGCCTTCAGATGTAATCAGTTCATCATTGAATCCAACTAAATGTTCACGCCGATCTGAAGAAATTTTATCTCTTATAAATTTGCTTTTTCTCAAGGGGCATTTCTGATTCCTTATGTCATTGCCTTGGTGTTTGAGGGACTTCCTCTGCTCTACATGGAACTGGCCATTGGACAACGGCTTCGCATGGGAAGTGTTGGGGTGTGGTATTCAGTCTCGCCATACCTGGGAGGTTTAGGTGAGAAGGTTTCGTTCCAATGAAATAAAGCGTGTGATATGCAAAACGTCTGTATGATTGCCTTGAAGTCACTGCCACCTGTGTACATGCATTGACATACATTTCTTGTCCATGCGTCTACACAGGTGTTGCTTCCATGGTGGAATCCTTCCTAGTTGGTCTGTTCTACAACATGATCTTGGCCTGGATCCTTTGGTACTTCTTCCACTCCTTTCAAAGTCCCCTGCCCTGGAGGGACTGCCCAATAAATGTGAACCATACTGGTATACTGGACACTTATTTAAATAAATCAACAATAAATGCAGAATAACAGCAAATGTACCATTAATTCATTATGACATGAATAATCTCTTTGAAACAGGCTATGTAAGTGAATGTGAAAAGAGCTCACCGGTGAACTATTTTTGGTACCGTGAGACACTGAACATAACACCAAACATTGACAACAGTGGGTCATTACAGTGGTGGCTAGTGCTGTGTCTTGCATCTTCTTGGTGCCTCGTGTACATCTGCTTCATACGTGGAATTGAGACTATTGGAAAGGTAATTTACCTGTTTGAAGTAATGTTTGCATCATGATGGGGGTTGCATATTATCCTAATAAGTGACAGTAACTGAAGTGTTAGGAGCTGTTAAAAAGCTTGATGACATCCTTATAAAATGATCTGCACATTGATGAGGCTTTACAGACGTTATTAAAAATAAATTTCTAAAAGTTTGATGTGCATGTGAATTAAGTTATTTTTTTCTATTCAAACTTTTTCAACAGGCTATTTATGTCACAGTCACCTTTCCATATCTTGTTTTGACCATCTTCTTGGTTAGAGCCTTGACTCTGTCTGGAGCAGCCGATGGTTTGATATATCTCTTTACGCCAAATGTAAGTTTGTTATTTTTTTCTAATTTAAAGACAAGATTAAATGACAAAATCTCATTTTTAACCAACTGCTAATACGTTTATCATAGTGGGAAACCCTGAAAAATCCAAAGGTCTGGTTGGATGCTGCCACTCAGATCTTTTTCTCTTTGTCTTTGGCCTTTGGGGGACTTATTGCTTTTTCCAGTTATAATGCTCAGAAGTAAGAGCACTTTGAACACATTTCCATTCATGAAAGAGAACACATTTGTGTAAACTTGAATAACTTTAATGAATCTGAGATGGCATTTTATTTTTGCAGGAATAATTGTGAGAGAGATGCCCTAATTGTTGGATGTGTGAACAGTTTGACATCAATATATGCATCAATTCCTATTTTTGCCATTCTTGGATTTAAAGCAAATGAGAACTACAATGACTGCAGAAATTGGTACGTATAGTACCGCCAAGGTAATTATAGTGTGCCGTAGTACAGCATATCCAGATAGTTAATTATACAGCATTATTATTAGATATGCAACAGATGATTATGTAATCACAAGCTATCAGACCCCAAAGCAACGTGACTATACGTCAGTATTAGTTAAACCAAAAAAGTAAGAACAGTTTTTACATATATCATGTAATTTATCAATTAACCAGCACAAATAACCCTGTATTATTTTCTCTTTATCCATTTAATTATTAAGTACATTTTCAGACCAACTTACCATGTTTATAATGTTGATTTCTTGTTAATTTCAGGAACATACTGACACTGACAAATGCATTTAACATTGAGGATGAGAACATAACACTCAAAAACTACAACGACTGGTTCAACTATCTCAACACAACTGACCCCTCCGAGGTCGAAAGCCTCAATCTAAAAACCTGCGATCTACAGACTTTCCTGGACCAGGTAGTACCATCTATTGCTACTAAAATACTTTTAAATTTCAGTTAACTGAGTGGGGTTTTGTGACGTGGTCATGTATCACGTCCTACCTGTAGAGTGCCTCTGGAACTGGACTGGCCTTCATTGTGTTTACTGAGGCAGTGATAAAAATGCCAGGCTCTCAGGTGTGGGCGGTACTCTTCTTTGTCATGCTCTTCAGCCTGGGCCTGTCCTCCATGTTTGGAAATCTAGAGGGGGTCCTCACTCCGCTGCTGGATCTGCACATGGTCCCACCCTGGATGCCTAAAGAAATTTTTACAGGTAAGCTGAAAGATCTAACAACTTCATATGGTGTTTGCAATCATGGCATTCAGGGCACCAACAACACAAGTTTGTATTGTATTATGATTTGCAATAAAACTGACAATATTATGTGCGCATTATTTATACATTTCTATTCAGAACAGTGGTTATGACACACTTACATACGAATCATATGATTTTGCAGCCTTTTGGGTACCAAAACACTACATTTTATTCATTGACATATTTTATTTAATGGTGAAATGTTATTGCCTATATTTTAATTTTTCTGCTTATAGGGTTCATTTGCCTCACATCTTTTAGTGTGGCCCTCATCTTTACTTTGGGGTCTGGAAACTACTGGCTGGAGATTTTCAACATCTATGTTGGATCCATGCCTCTGCTCATCATAGCATTCTTTGAGATTGTCGCTGTGGTATATATCTATGGAATAAACAGGTGACACTGTAATTTTTGCCATTACTGCACTGTATTTACAACAGTACACAGTATTTTAATGATCTGACAAAGTGTTTTTCCTTGCAGGTTTAATGACGACATTGAATGGATGACAGGTCGCAGACCAAACTGGTACTGGCAGGCCACTTGGCGCTTCATCAGTCCTTTAATGCTTCTGCTGGTTTTTGTGGCATACATTGTAGTTGAGGCCGAAAAACAACCAACATATAATGCATGGAACCCCGATTATGTAAGAAAGATTGTCTACAATCTGTGCAGAATTTGTTCATTCTGGCTCACAATGTTAAAATTCGACTTCGTTACCCCCACAGGTGTACTTCCCCCTTGCTGATGTTCAGCACTATCCTGAGTGGGTTTATGATATCTGTGTGCTCTTATCCGTCCTTCCCGTTGTCTCCATTCCTCTTGTGGCTCTCTACAAATTTGCAGGCTTCCTGAAGAAGTACTTCAGGAACAGGCACAACCTAAACCCATATGCAAATGAACTGTAAATGATAAATTTCATAGCTGGTCAAGACTCATCAGTGGTACATGTGAGATATTTTGTTGTTTTATCCCTTCTAATTGTGTATATTCATTTTTAAAGCAAAAGGGCAAACAAAGAGTTATGAATGATTATTGTGATATTGTGTATATATTTTGTATGGACATACAAAATTACATTACAGTTTAAATGACATTATCAGTAGCATAGTATATTGGTGGTAACATTTGTGATTTCTGCAGATTTGCTAAATTAAAACACATTAATTTTGTCTTAATTTACAAAAGTGAAATTATTTAGGGGCGGAAAATGCAAACACTAACAGCCAGATTAAATCAATGCAGGACAATATCCCATAACAACAAAGGTTTGAAGTGAATATCATGTTTGTGTTAATATTGAATAAAGAAAGACAACAGTTAATTTCCTGTGTTGTTGTTTTGGATGGAGACAAACAGAGTGATGGATATTTTTTCTGAATGGTTTGTGATAAGCACATTATTAATTCTTGAAAAAAATAGATAATCCTGATTTACAGCAGACTTGTGTACAAACTATGTCATATTAGCTGATGTTTCTAGCAATCCTGTCATTTGTTAAAATGCAAAATCACATTTGTAAAAAAAAAATGTAAATGTAAATCGCATTTCTGCCAAGGGAAGAGTCTTTGTGATGCAGTGAAGCTCTGTACTTCCTACAGTGTGTTACCTGCAAGTGTGAAGACTAATGTGTTGCATGATGAGTCCTTTATGTAACTTTTATGCATGTCAACAGTGCATGTGGGTGTGTGCGAGTAGAAGGATAGCGCCTGTATGTGCTAGGGTGCATGCATGCGTACGCTCACTGACCATATGCGCATGTGCGTGCATGTGTGTATTTTAAGTCATACGAGTTACACGGTTGTCCTTTTTGTGGTGTGGGTGGACAGTGATATTGTCCTCACTGTGTCACGTGCTTTGGAATATGCTGGCTGCCTTTGTTGTCCCTCTGCCTGTTCTGCTTTTCTGGCACTTTCATACAATGGTGCACTTGAACACTGTGATGTTATTAAGCCTTTCAAACTACTACAGCTTGAATTCCAGCTCTCAGGAAAGACTAGCATCCCAATGTAGGATACATGGCACAAGATACATCGTTGAGGAAAACCAGCACGGATTGAGTAGAACGTCAGAACGAAGGTGATTTACCCTGCAGTGATCTTTATGAGCGCTTTCATTTTTGTCAGCTTAAGACTGCATTTATAAGGCTATGCTAGGTGTTATGCTAATGCTATTTTAACTATCGCCATAAAAAAATAACTGACAAAATCCTATTGTCCAACTTTTTTTAGCTTCAGAAACTGATTTTAAGCTTTTGTATTTTTGATAAATATATTTGATAAATTTATATGACCAATGTGAAGTTCTTAGTGATACAGTGTTACATACCACTGAAGGAGTTACAGCTGAGTTCAAAAAGACAGTGTTCCAAATTTACATAGACAAAATTGTGAATTTAATATTGCAATTTTCAGATTTTTGGTTTTGTCAATATAGTTGTTTAATACTGTGCAAATAAGTAAATATAAGTAAATAAGTAAATTAGTAAACCCGTAATCCTATAAATATTCCTAACCCTCTTGTAGTCATGAACAATAAAGTAGGGTACTTCCAAACATGGATGTGATACTGTGACCTACAGATATTAAAACACTGTACATCAACAATGGGACAAGGGTGCGACAAGTTCAACATTTTTTTTGACCTTTGATCCTACAATAGGCAATGTCCCAACGAGCAGATGCCTCCCAGTGTGGTGGGGTCGTGGTTGAGTTTGAGTCTGACAGCATGAGGGATGCAAGAGCTAAAAAAGCTAGAAGTATACCAGGTGAACTCAACTTTAAATCCAACCAGAAGTTGTGCAAAGTGTTTCTAACATATATGATGTGTGCTTATTCGATTTTCATGCATTTCCTCATAAGGTTCAGCTCTTATCTACCTCAAGGGTCCCAAGTTTCTCATCTATGTCAGTGGAGCTTTGTCAATGTGGGTAAGAATCATTTCCTGAAGAAACAGATTCCTGGAGAAATAGATAAGACATGGAAACGGCAAGGTAGTCTACTTACTGTAAACTGCGTGATAGCATACAGACTAGTGTCTTCCAAAACAACACAAGATAATAATGTATCTTATGATGCGTTAAACAGGGTGACCGCATGTGGCACTTTGCAATCTCTGTGTTCCTGATTGAGCTGTACGGCCGTAACTTGCTGTTGACTGCAGTGTTTGGATTGGTAGTGGCTGGGTCAGTGCTCCTACTCGGGGCTTTGATCGGAGACTGGGTTGATCGCAATCCCAGGAATAAAGGTATGCACGACAATTTTACACCCATTTGAAAATTTTGGCATGTAGTACACCACTGAGCAGTGATATAGATCAGTGGATCGCAATCTTGTGCACAGCAGTTTGCTGGTTTTCTGTCCTGCCAGGTGGTAAATTGCATTCCCCTGACGTCTCAAGTGTAAATCACTTCCTGATTTGATCGCTAGGTATACCAGCAGGACTCAAGGCACAAGCTTCACAGCCACTGACTTATATTTGTAGAGGCTATTTTTAGAATATATAATGTATTTTCTCAGAGTCTAAAACTGTCTTTTTGTGTCCTGTTTTAGTTGCACATGCATCTCTTTTCATTCAGAACATCTCAGTGACAGTATGTAGCATTGTCCTCATGTTGGTGTTCTTATATAAGCAAAGGATTGAACAGATCTGGGATGGATGGCTTACTGTGAGTAGACCCTACATATTTGACTTATTAATACATTTCATAACTTGACAGCATGTGGATCTGCAAACAGAATACTCACAGTGATGATTGCACAGAGGAGTTTTTGCTGTTGTTGTTGCTCCCTCTGACATGCTTCCCTGTTGTCTCTGCTTCTGAGCTTGTGGCTACTCTGTGCTGTCATAGTAACATGTTGCATCGCCAAACTTACACAAGGTGGTTTGTTATACGGTGGTGATAATCCTGGCAGATGTGGCAAACCTTGCAAGCACAGCACTGACCATTGCCATTCAGAGGGATTGGATTGTGGTTATCACAGGCTACAACAGAGGTCACCTCGCTGGTGAGGGATTAATTCATGTGTCGGCTTGTATTCCATGTTTGTTACAGAGTTGCATCACTGGTTGTGCTTGATAAATACTGGAGTTACAGAGTGTATCTGGTCAGGTTCTGCTTTTGCTCAAAGTCCTCTTGTAGAAGCACATTAACCTCTGTGTCTTTGATTCTAACAATAGGTATGAATGCGACCATGAGGCGGATAGATCAGGTGACTAACATCCTGGCCCCACTAGCAGTGGGACAGGTCATGACCCTGGCCTCCAATGTAGTTGGCTGTGGCTTCATCCTGGGTTGGAACCTTGTGTCTCTCATTGTGGAGTTCTTCTTCTTGTCACGGGTGTACCGCATCGTCCCTGCTCTTTCAGTCAAACCACCGGTGGAGGACGATCAGGCGTATCTGCAGAGGACGGACAGAAGGAGGTCTCATGGTATGGACTAATAAATGTTTTCAATTGTGTGTGTGTTTTAAGGATTTCAGTCTTACTATGCATACATAGGTTTTAGATTTTAACTTTAAAATGCTTTGATTTATTAAAAGAGTGCCGGTGAGCATTATGGAGTCTGCCTACACATACTAAACTTGTGGGTGTAACAAATTAAATCCAAGAGCTTTTGCAAAAGTCAGACTAAAAAAATATTAACAATGTTTGTTTGTAGATGGCAATGCAGAGATAACCTATAGCTTCTTTTATTAACTGCAGTTGATTATGCAATGCTGACAGGAATCAGTATTAGTGTACTACATACATAGTTTATAAAACACATTAAAAACACATTCTCTTTAGTCTATCACCACTTAAATCACAGTGGCTCCTCTTTGAAAGTATGGCTAGAAAGTGCCAAAATTCAATCAACTCAAATTTAAATGCTTTGGAAATTGTGAAATGATGAAACAAAATCAGAACATTTTGTATATCAGTTAATTTTTGTTGACATTACATTCTTCCAGATTGTGATATTCAGCATTTGTTGAATAGTCACATGCTATAACTACCTCTGAGTCATATTCAATGGTGGGCCTAATTTGTGCCATAAGTTCCTTAACTCTATGCTGTATAATCAATGACAATCATATAAAAGGACTAAAAGCATTATCTTATATAATGATGATCACTGAAGCATATGTTATTTGAAGACACAATCCTCAGTCTGTGCTCAGCACCCAACTGCTAGAGTCTGTATTCAACATTCAGCCAATGCAGACCAGTGTAGATGGTCTGTGTTTGACAATGATGTAAATACTAACATGACCTGGAGCAGAAAGGGTGCAGAACACCATCTCAGGATTGGGCCTATAAAACTGAGGAACAGAAGTGATGGATGACATTACTCTTTCTCATCAGAGCAAGGTAATGTTGCACAACCACAGCCTCTGACAGACGGTAACTGCAACACAAGCCTGCACCCGAAAGAAATCACACATCTGCCGTTGTGCTTCCGGAGGTTTCGCTGGCTGGTGAGCACCTGTAAGGACGGCTGGAGGGCCTATTATCGCCAGCCTGTATTCCTGGCAGGAATGGGTCTGGCATTCCTCTACACCACAGTCCTGGGCTTTGACTGCATCACCACTGGCTATGCCTATACTCAGGGCATTAGTGGGTCTCTCCTTAGTCTGCTGATGGGTGTATCGGCTATCACAGGGCTGATGGGCACTGTGATGTTCACCAGACTCAGGAAGAACTACGGCCTCGTTAACACAGGCATCATCTCAAGCTGCCTCCACCTGGGCTGCTTGCTGCTGTGTGTGTGCTCTGTGTTTGCTCCTGGTAGCCCTATAGATCTTAGCTTGCTGATGCCTGACATCACCGCTAACTCCTCTACTGAACTTGGAGGGATGGAGGGCAAGAGGCAAAAACACACTTATCCTCTGAGGGGAGGCAGCAATCAGCCACTGCTACCTGACCGCTCCTCTATCCACTGGACCAACAACACTGTGCTTTTTGACAATGTGCCGTCTGGTGCTGTGCCAGAATCCTACATCTCTATTATCCTGCTATTCTTGGGTGTCATCACAGCACGCATTGGTGAGTAGACAGTCCTCCAAAGGTGACTGGTTTCAATATACTGATGCAACTGTAGAGCCTGGCGCATACATTAACATGACAAATGCTATCAGACAATATTAGCTATAAAACTTATCTATGATGGGCAATCAATAATAAGAAGATGTAGTATAAACATACCAAAATGTATCCAATACATAGTTTGTCCACCAGAGGGCAGAGACATACTGGGAAAGAAATTCTGCCCTGGACTGGATGCCTGTCTGGTTCAAGTTCAGGGTTTTGTTTTGGTTTTTTTGCATTTTACAGTGATCAGATTTTCAGAGTTTCAAGGTCCCTATACGGCTGTAAAGGATATGCAGCTAACCACTAGGACTGCAAGAAGCCCCACAATTACAGTATTTAATAATCATACTTATCAAAGTATTAAATTAAAAAAATGTCAAAATCAGTACAGTCCTAAAAAAATTCAGTATCAGCTGGTCCCAATTAACTATTAAGATAAATTCAATACTTTGTGAAGAGCTAAATAAAAAGCTGTAATGACAAATGGCTAATTTAAACTGCAATGACATCTGTGTTTTAGGTCTCTGGTCCTTCGACCTGACAGTGACGCAGCTCCTGCAGGAAAACATCTGCGAGTCAGAGAGGGGTGTGGTAAACGGGGTGCAGAGCTCTATGAATTACCTGATGGATCTGCTCCACTTTATCATGGTGATATCCGCTCCACAGCCACAGCACTTCGGCATCCTAGTTATCATTTCTGTATTATTCATCACCGCTGGGCACACTATGTACTTTATGTATGCACACAAAGCAAAGAGAAAACATCGCCTCGACACATAAGGTGACAGCATGACCCACACATCCACACGAGATGCTTACCAGCACTGACTCCACTCTGCACTTGTGAAATGAATGTCTCCCTCCTGTTCCTTTAGCAATCTTATTGCAACACACCACTCCCAACTTAGCCATTCATTTCACCACAATACAGTAAGTGCCTGTCCCACCTAGGATGCTTTCTTCCTGCATGGCCATGTGCCACAGCAGCAAACAAGAACTCAGGTGAAATAGAGTGGGAGACACGCTCTCCCTTCGTGAGGTGGCTACCATAAATGCAACAATGGTGCCTCTGGGGGAAATGTCCTCATCTAATGTACAACAGGATACAAAGGTGATGGCTAAGGCACAAGCCTTTGAAAACCCTGTAGGATTACTGCAAGACTTTCATCAAACAAGCCTGTTAACTTACATAGCTTTTTGTATGGGAGGGTGGATGGATGGAGAGATTCTTCTAACCTTCACTCAGTAAAGAACTGATGTTGTGAGGAAAACTTAACGGTGATACACGAGACACAACAAGACGAGACAGTACTTCTACAAGTGGCATCGATGTTACTGATCCGTCCACTTGGAAATATTCCAGGATGTCCAAAAAGGAGTATAAAGGGAACTAGATGTGAGATTATTTGATTAAATTAAAATCAGAAAGGCAAGCCCCCCTTTTAATGGACAGAAGTGAAAGAACAAAGAATTTCCTTCCCCTGGTTTGTTTCTCTGTGGATGAATCAAGCGAACATTTGCCTTTCTTATATGCATGTAAACCTGGCTTGTGGATCAAAACAAACAAAACATTATCACATCACGCCATGTACTTCAGTCAAAATTTTAGCTATTTTATTCTAACTGCTTGTGTACTTACATAAATAAAAATAGTTTCCAAACTTTCTTTCCTACCAATATAAGGAGTGATATTAGTTTTATAGAAATCCAAGAGGAAAGGAATCTTCATTTTGTGACATGTTTGAGATCAGTGATAGCTATATGTTATTAGAAAATGTCGATCACTGCTATCGGCAGTGTTGTATTACACTTTGCTTCATTCTTTTGTAGTTCTGATGAACTAAACATTACCTCACCTCACCTACAAACACTGTTGGGAATATGACTTGGGAATTACTTTCAGCTACTGTATGTTTTCATATCTCCCTCTTGTACAGTGGAAATAACATCAAAGTTTAACCTTTTGTCATACAACCAGCAACACTCAATATATTTGTATAATTTTCCTGTGAAAACTCTGTATTGCATGTTGTCCTTATTTTTCAGACTGATAATTATGATAATAAAGATGACTGAAGATGAGCCTGGGCCTCAAGTTCTCTAATGAGAATAATGGAATAAATGAATATATGCAATATAAAATGAAGTTCACATTACACTAAATGAATTTCATCAATAAAATGCAAAATTTCAGCCATAACAATTCATTATCCATCAGAATGAAGCTACAATGGTTGTTAGCAGAGATTCCACCAGCGTAAAGGTGAGACTGCAAGAAGAGGACAACAGCAAGTAGAAATGTAGCAAATGTAATGGCTTTTGTGTCCAGTAGAGGTCAATGTCACATTAAATAGTCACCCCATACCAGCAACAAAGTAGGAAAGCTTAAGGCCTTTGTGCATTATTACGATAGAAATGAGACACAATACACACACAGTATCCTTACATTTTATCTTAATCCTCAGACTTTATATAAATTGTCTGCACTATCCAAGAGTGATTACTATACTGGTGACTCTCATCCAAAAGACAGAGAAATATGAAGACATACAAAGGTAACAGAGTAATGTTTACACAAGGAGGGAAAGTGTCCAGTAATAAATGATGTGGTTGACCAGTGTGACATTTTTTATTTACACTATTTACACTGGTGTAAGTTCATCCCAATCATATTTTTAGTATCCAGACACACAAGTAGTGAAGATCGGTAAATAACCTGAGTATCTACAGTAAACCAAGAAATTATTTGCTGTTGCATTGCCATTACTGCAGTCAAAATAAGTATATTGGTTTACCACATCCACTAAAGAATGACAGCAGCACTGCAAATCTGAGTTAAATGGATATTGGGAGCTAATGTATATATAGTTTCAATTTCATGATAATACTGACTGCCTGTGTCTGTTCCTACCATCCCTTTCCCACTGCAGTTTTCACCTGATACAATATATTACGGTTGTAATTCTTTAATCACAATCACTGTGAGTGTGTAGTTAGCTTGCTAATGAACAAATGCCTTGATCAGGCTGGTAAAAGCAACCAGCCAGTAAAAGCTGTTGGATGGAAGGATGTTTTTACTGTACGCAGTAGATAGAGTAGTACTGTGGATAGCATTCTTATCCTAGTAAAAAACAACTTGCTGTTTATGGGAAATGAAAAGTCACACATCTCATGAGGTAGAACAACAACAACAACAATAATAATAATACATTTTGAAACTAATAAACCAATGGGAGCAGAGAAATATTTTTCAAAAACGTTTGTGATAATTTCATTGGTTGGATTTTTAGCCCTGCCCACTTGGGCAGCATTTGACCAATTCTCTGTTTCTCAGGAAGTAACATTTGGAGGGAAAATCAAAATTCCACTTGTGGTGTGTGACCCTACATGGAAAACAATTCTTATTCTTCAACGTGTCTTATTGAGAAGGAAACAGATGCTAAACAAGATGCTATGAATTTATTGTAGAACAGATGGTTTCCCACTCTTTTTGCCAATAGTATCTGTTTGTTTCTCTCATACTAAATTCATTATTTGTTGCTATTTGCTTACCTTAGTCTTAGCTTAGCTGCTGCTGCTGCTGAGCTGCATGTGTGTCTTCCTCTGCCTGTAGCAAAATGAAACATAACATGCCATTTGTCACCATCTTTATATATTAACATACCATGCTATATCGCTTACAAGTGTTATCATGCTTGTTAACTGTTTTATCCATAGGATCAATCACTTATCAGTAACTTGCAGACACATATTATATCATGATTTATTTTTGCATTATGCTGGAATAATTTGAAATACCATCAACATTTCAGGTTAAAGTAAAACACAGATATGTTGTATTGTTCAGTTAAGTTTTATCGGTGAAGGTTCTGTTAGTTAGTAAATTTCTCCCTTTGCTACTTACCATAGACACACCATGCGTTCCCTGGGCAAAAGGGAGACTTTTCAAATACTTCCTGTTTTGTGACATCATTAGTGAAGTCACTGGGTTAGAATACTTTTGGGGGGGTGGTCATCAATTAGTTTACTAAAGTATTTATGTTGATTATAATCTTGTTATGGATGGTTGGAAATGTATTATTGATTTTGTTTGCTCCAGTTGGACCTGTAGCTGTGTGCATGTGTTGGTAAGTCTATTTAATTTTTGTTTTTGAAAGTTCAGTTTGTATAATATGTATATCTTTACATATTTGTTGTGCTTTTTGGTTGGCTGCTGTGCTCAAATGTTTTTCTTCCTATCTACCCATATTTGTGTCTGCTAAGTTTAGTTTAAAGATGACTTTTGATTTTATCCCAGATATGTATACAAACAGTTCATTTGTCTAGTATCTTTATTTGAAGTATTTTTGAAGCACAGTTGTGCAGCTGTTGCATATCTACATTTGCCTGGGTGCTATTTTAGAGATGGGTTACAGCAACAAGCTCAGTAGAGTTTCATCACTTCTTCAGTCTTTTGCACCGCCGCAGGCCTACAGTAACAGTGTACCTCCCATGGTTGTCATGGTAGTCCCTGTTTAAAGACGACAGTATTGCAGTTAGCTCGCTAACAAGACTGACTTTAGGCATTCTCACTTTGCAATTCATTTACTTGAGAAACTGGGTCAGTGGCAGCACATTAAAGCTTAAGTCATCCTTCTGGCTTTGCCTCACTAAAAGGAGCGTTCACCAGGAAGCAGGAGGAAAGCAAGGTTGTTTTTAGATACTTAAGGCCAAGAATTTCCTGTGTTTCTCTCCTGAAGTGAAATGGTATGTGAAATGACATATAGCACAGTGGCTATCTTAAAATGTAAAAATTAAAGATGTAGTACAATTAGCTGCAATCTTTAATAGTCAATTATGTATATTCAATAACCTCCTCGTGATTTTAAGAGTACTTGCTATTTTAATAAGATATTGACATTGCAGATACGTAGGATTGCTTTATGAGTATTGAGACCTCAGCTATGATGAGCAAATGGCAATAGAATTGAGGGATTAAATGATTCATCTGGAGTTATGCAGCAGTAGGCTGATATCCAAAGACAGGTATGCTCTCTATGAAGGCAATGGGCATCTTCCTAATCAGTTGCTTATTAAGAACAAACAAGCATGTTGGAGTAATGGGTCTCAACCTCACATGAGAGAGGAGCAAAACCTAGAGATGGGGACCCTTTCTCATTCTGCAGTTTGCTGTATCAGCAGTTTGGAACAGCAGCACAATTGAATGGCTTTGCAAGGACCCAGTCAAGCATCACACTGCTGACAGAGGGGAAAAAGATATAACACTAATAGATTAAGTGTTCATAGGAAGAATTAATGTCCTTGCTTTACCTTTGTCAATACATGTAGGATCAAGCTGGTCCTTCTGTGAGCACATTAAGCAACTGACAAGCTTCATTAAATTAGCAAGTGTCTGACAAGTCAGTGATCTTAACAAAAAGCAAACACTGTAGACACACAGTATAGTGACTGGTCGACAAAACTTTGCTCTATGGTACACTTTTAAGACTTTACTGTGACTCAAGTTAGGCAAAAGCTTGTCTTCTAATTTATTATTGTACTTTATTATTTTGAGCTGAAATAAATTAGTTATTTGATCAGCTGCAGAGAAATCTGCACTATTTTGATTATTCAGATTTTCACTTTGCCCATCAAAATAATTCTTCGGTTCTAGCTTTTCCAATCTGTGGTTTCACTGCTTTTTTTCCACTTGAGGAGCTGTGATGGACATTGTCCAATTTTGATTGCCCAAATGATCAGACTATTACCTGAAGGATTCATTAAATTTATAACAGATTAATCAAAATATTAAACTCTAAATCTACAAATGGTTCAGCCTGTAAAATGTGTCCAAAATGGTTTAGTACCTGTGCTGATTGACCTTAAAAATCTACACACACACAAAATATGTCTCCACCCTAACAAGCATTTGACCTTCTACTGTAATGTACCCTGCCCAGTTCTGAGTCTAGATGCTCTCCTGCTTTCGTGAGATTTTGAAACTTCCTTTTTGGGGCTGTCTGGCTCACCAGATGTTTCCTGGACACACTGTGTTTCTAACTCACTCCCCTCCCCAATGTTAAAAGGCAAGGGAAGGACACAGAGAGGGAATCTGTCATTCACTCTCAGTAAAACAGAGCGCAGAGAGATACCTGGAGTTCAACTGATGAAGTCTGGTCTGCGTGTCTGTGATGCAGAGCTGACCAAGGCATACAGAAACTGGGATTTACTCTTGCTGCAGAAACAGAAGACTCTGTAACTCATCAGAACAGCATACACAGAAACACACACTATACAAACACTCATTTTTCACAGCCCACCTCCTCTTACACTTTTAAGAGTAGTGTGAGCTCACACACAGGAGTCCTGCTGTTTTGCCTGGTGGACCGCCAGTAGTGAGCCAGCGATGTCGTGGGACTGTGGCCTGAGGTACATGTTCTCTGTGTCCCCTGCACTGCAGCAGGGGAGAATGTGCATCCTGCATGACAAGGAGGACCTGTCCCGACTGGAGATGGTCCAGAGACTGGCCAAGGATGGCTGCCGCTTCCTGCAGAACCACAGCAAGGGCCCAGAGAGGACAAGTGAGGTAAGATACAACACTGCAGACACTGCTGCATTTTTATTATACCTGACTTTACAAGTTTATACAGCTATATTTGTAAATAGATGGCTATAGATTTTTGGGGTGAAATGCTGCTCCCTTTGATGCATTTCTCTGAACAGCTAGTATCTTTGGCCTTGTCACAATGACAGCATCAGTCAAGCTGCTTATCAGATCAGCTTAATGTCACTACGAAGCCAGCTCAATTGGCATACTGTATCCTTGAATATTCATTTAGAGAACATTAGACTGATATATTTTACTCTGGGCTTTACTATGGTGGAGTGTTGTTTCCAAGCATCATTTTGTGTACTCCCTGTGGTATTCTGTCAAACTGATGTAAATTTGTTGTCTGTTTTTATTAATCTTCATCCTTTTGAAAATATGTCTGCTTTCTCTGAAAATGAATTTTGTCACTTTCTTTGTTTGCCAGTTACTAAAGTTTTTCTCAGTCAAATATGCCAATAACTATGCCAAGTCTCTGGGCTGCATCAAAATAGATTTGAGACTTTGACTGGTATACTGATTTCATAAAAATTTACTATAACATGTATTTTGTTCACATGCATTAAAAAATGTTAGATTATGGAAATGTGATTCATAGTTGCAATGTCATTATAAAAAACTTAACCTGTATTCCTCATGCTGTTAGTCTCCGTCAGTATGGAAGTGTTCTCAGGCGCCACAGCTCCCATCTATTATTTTTGAAAGTACTGTACATTCAGTTCAACCTGCGCACTTTTTTAAAACATTACATCACTGACTTCATGTTGGGCTCAGTGTCTCCCTTCCTGCCAGCTGTATCTGCGTGCTAGACTGACCAACAATGACAGGAAAAGTTTGACGCAAGTGGCCAGACCCACATGCCAAGACATTGTATGGATTTAGGGTGGATACCAGTGCATCAGGTCTCTGACCTTTTCTGCAAAACACAAGGCTAGATCTCTTTATCAGTGTTCATTCAACATAATGACCTTTCGTCTACACATAGCCAAACATGATCAAATGTTAGTGAAACACAGTACTACAGTGTGTTTCGCCTTTGTGTGTTTTAGTAGCATGTAACACAAGTTTCTCCATAATGTGAATTTTTAAAAAATGAGTATACAAATGGAACGTGTGCATGTGTCATTTATGTAATCCCAGTGGTAATAGCTAGCTGTGCTGACCTTGTATTTTCTACTTGACATTAGATATGTTATGTGAGATTATCTAGCAGTACTTCTAGATTATAGAATGGTTTAAACTAATCCAATGATGCTACTGTATCATGTACTGTATTACATGTGACTCATATAAATATCTGAGCACAGAAACATCAAAGAGCTTAGATATCAGTTGAATCCCAGCTGGTGGCAACAGGAATGCTTAATATACAGTAGGCTTCATGTCTGTGAAGATGTGCGAGAGGTCATGAATGTTATGCAATCTCCCTGTATTTGAAGTCAAGCATGTTTCGAGGTCTTTCGCTTTGGCAGTTTAGAAGAAAAAAACATATTCATAATTTATTTTGCTGCTTAAAAAATCTCTCAGGTTCAAATGTTCAGCTTTGACTTGGAAATCACTTGTTCATTTGTCTGTATATTTCACTGCTTTCAATTATTCAGGTGGTATCAGAGTTATGCAGGATCATCTGTTGTATTTGCTCTGTGTATCTAATCAGAACATGGAGCTGCTGCTCACTGCCAATATGTGAAAGAGAAAAAAAAAGTGTGCAAATATTTTGCATAACATGCACACGTACTCTTGTTTATAGTTAATTATCAGAGCTTAATGCATTGACACTAATTTAAGCTAATTACTGACTGAGATAATGTACTACATCTGAATCAAGGGTATGAGGTAAGAAGCCATGGTCTTTCCATTCTCTTCCCAAATCCACTCATTGTCAGGACTTGACACCTTCCAGCTCCCTTTAAGTGTTCCATACCATGCGTGCCAGACTGGCTGCAGCAGTGCAGAGCCATGCAAACAGAAACTGTCGCCACAGCCAGCGGAATGCATCTGGAACCCTGAAAGAGAGAGTAAACCCTTTGGTGGGACATGACTTTGTGCAGAGACCTGATAAGTACTGTTTACTCTTCTGCTGATGGTGTCCATGTTGGGAGGACTTCAGTCCTCCCCATGAGTCGAGGTCACCTCTGGACTAGGGTAGGAACTGTACGGCCCCTGCACTCGTCCTCATTAGAAGCATTCACTCTTAGAGGACTGATTGTGTTTTTGTATTGGGACACTGGTAACCACAAAGCCCAGTGCACACATTGGTTGCCTGCAGCAGCAGAGACAGGATCAATAATTCATTGTGAGGAAAGGTTTGTTTGCTGTTTGACCCATTAGCAGTACACTGAGACACTCTGTTAATTATAGACAAGAATTCAACTTGCGATGCTGCCATACTCAGTGAGACAAAAACAGGGTGCGTTGATAAAGCTCAGAGCACACAGTGTGCATCATTTCATCATAAACATAGCGCCACCGGTGTCTTTTTTTCCCAGGAACCAGGAGCTAATGAGCACAGCCTTCCCTTTTATGGAAATTTTCTAGTTTTTTGCTTTTCATCATGCCCCTTAACCTTACATCATACTGTACATCATATGACAGGATAAAACAGACTATTATTACACAGGACACACCCTTAAATGCAGCAAAGCAATTTTTATGCATGCTTGAGTATGTGTGTTAGTGTTAGGTTAAAGTAGGGAATAAATTCACAAGTTAAGAAATCTAAACATTTCTTAGAGCCATGAATCACAGCACTGAAGGAACTGCCGGCAAACACTGCCATCAATGGTGATTTCTGAGTGTTTAAAAACTTTAAAAACATCTCTGCTGTTTATGGATGTGACTGTTGGACTGACTGTAATGGCATAGTTAAAAATGTTGCCCAGTGATGGAGACCCTTTGTGTCCCTGATGCATTAGATATTGTATGTGTGTTTACATGTTTTAATACATTCATCTGCATATGTGTTGTATTTATAGTACATATGTTGATGTATGTATGTGTTTAAAATGCCATGAAGTCATGCTTAACTAAGGGCCTTTGGATGCTTCTCTGCAAAAGGCAATTAGGGGAGAGAACTGCAACCACTTCCAGCCTGTCTGTCCAGCTAATTGCATGCACAGAGGATTGTGTTGCCTGGACGGATGGCTGAGGGAGGGGTTAAGGGGGGTTAGCTGATGCAGGATGCGTGCACTATACAGTGAACTCCTCATTAAGACTCATATCTCTGATGCAGACCCTCCACATTGTCAAGCAGCTTCCAGCTTTCCGTCTTTATACTTCAGAGATGCTGCTACAGACCATTTTCTTTCAAATTAGGGGTAAAAAAAAATGTTAAGATGCTTCCTATTGAAACAAAGGAAGTAAAAAAAACTGAATGTGCAGACTGACCAGAGGTTTACAGCATCTTATACGTCATACTGTACGCATTAGTTCTTTGTACACGGGTACTTTTTGATGCTTTCTTGTTTTCATTGCTCTGATCTGAGAAATAAATCAACCAACTAGTTTAAAAAATGATTAGACATTATTTTTGCAAATCAATTAATCATTAAGATTAAAATTTGCTCACTAACGAAATAAAAAACATTACACTTGAATATCAAATAAACATCTCTTCATTTGATGTATTTGGTTTTTGAGTGTAGCACAAAAGAGGTAGTCTGAAGATGTGCTCTGCTGTGTTTTTCTTTTTTTGACATTTTGTTGAATGAACAATTGATTATTTGAAGCAAAGTCTTGATTGATTCTAAGAAAATGGAATTCATTTTTAGTTGCAGCCCTATCTCTGACTGTTTTAGCAGTATAAAGCTAGAGAGGGAGGCAATAATACCCTTTTATGTTGGTCTGCGAAAGATTTAAGGAGTGCAACAGAGGACTTTTGTTGTTATTCACTGATAACATGGTGACACTGTTGTGACTAAAAGACATAGAAGGAATCACAGGGAGAGTGGGAAACAGTAGGTAACACAAGGATGAATTTATCATTCATAGCACCTCATGGTGGTCATAAGACAAGGACCTAGCATGTGAGTTGAAGTCTAAACTAAACTCCGAACCACTAAACCATTTTCATGGTGCAGAGTTCAACCATACGACAGCTTGAAAATGGATCGTCTCCAGACACCACCCATAATTTAATAGGCTCAACATAGGAATCAGTAATTAAAATTTGTGTGAGTCTTTTATGTTAATCCTTGAATGGGCTCCACCGATAAGGACTGAATAATGATATATGGAAATTCTCCTTCATTTACAGTGCTGAGTATAGAGTATTATGATGGAAATCAGTGGTGATTTGTGTGAGTGGGAGAACATTCAGGGGAATCTCCTTGGTGATAACACACTCCCTCCCTCCTTGCCTCCCTACCTTCCCCCTCATTCTCTCTCCAGCCCCAGAGTGACGAGGCAGCCCGCGTGTGTCTGAGGGAGAGGGGCCACGATGTGCTGGTTCTCCAGAGAATGTCGTCAGAGCAGCCAGCCCCCTCTGCATCGGTGATGGGAGGGGGGAGAGAGGAGGCGAGGAACAGGAGGTAAGCCTCTCCACTCCCACTCCTTCCTAGATTCCCTCCCGCCCTTCCTCTCTCACTATCTTTTTCTCTCCCTCTGCTCTCTTCCTCTCATCATTCCCCGTCTGTCTCTCTGGATCACACTCTTACTCAGGCATGCTTACATCACAACTCCTTGCACATAAATGACTACATTAAATACATATAAGTGAGCAGCATGGGACTGTGAGAGGCAGAGCTCTGCTGGCTGGCTCCCCATTCAAGTCATTTAGGAGCTTTTTCAGCTGTGAACACACCGGGATACCTCTGTGCAGGGATAGAGGGACAGACAGCGGTGGACCAGAGGCTTTAACAGCTGCAAGTGGATGGATGGATGGGTAAAGGGGGCATGCAGCAGTAACCACGGCAACATTGCCGGTGTGAGGGCACAGGGACTCTGCAAGGATGGGATCTCGGCCACAGCCCCCGAACCTGCGGCAGGAGGAGGGCAGGCTGCTGCATGCTGCTTTGGTGGAGCAGGAGGAGGATGAGGATGACGAGGAGGGCTCTGAGGAGAGTAGCAGTGACAGCACGAGCCGGGCAGAGCCGGTGACCATGCCCACCTTTGATGTCCCCTACTTTCGCTACATAGACGAGGAGGGGACGGAGGGAGAGGAGGAATGGAGCAGCAGCCGCTCTCTGTCCTCTATCGAGGAGGACTCATCCACTGACTCTGCTGTGTCTGACAGGTACATGGTGGTATCAGGGACCCCAGAGAAGATCCTGGAGCACTTGCTGAATGACCTGACACTGGAGGATGACCAAGGGACAGCACAGGGCAAAGAATCAGGTCAGCAAGTGTACTTTAACATCCTGAAACACCTTTCCTCATCCCATTTGTCTTTACTGTGTTTTGTCAGTGTGTGAAAGAGGATTTGTTTTGTATTTAGAGAGCAAAATTTAAAAAAAATGGAAGAATATATAGTTAGTGGATGGTACCTAGACAACTTTATGATAAATTATAATTGTTGTTAAGGTGGTGTATTTACATATGTTTAGTGATATATATTTGTGCGTTTGTGAACGGTAGATAGAAAGAGACGGAGAGACAGAACTCCCTATACTTTCCATTTTACTCTGTCCCCTCCCCATCTCTCTTGCTCTCTCTCGCAGAGGAGCTGGGACAGCAGCCCCCTCTGGGCATTATTGCTGGGCTAATCATGTGCTATCATTCCCAGAATGGCACAGAGTTTCAGCCTGTTCATTTAAAAGCCTTTGACAGGGATAAACATTGCTCATATCTTTTGAGTGATGCCGTAGCGGACTGCATTACATGCAGTCCAGCCTCACAGCGACAACAAATCAACACATTTCCTCTCATCCCAGCAGGTACATGATAATGTGACACTGTTGCCAAGGCAGAGGAGACTCTGTTGATTGAGCTGGGAGGGTGGTTCGATGAGAGATGATGATTGAGAGCAGTTGCACAGTCACACAAGCAGAGGAAGATTACTAGAGAGAAAGGAGAAACAGAGAATTGTGTTTGGGTAAAAAATGGGGAAACAAGGTGGAAGAAAAAGAGATTTTCTCTTGAAGATGGAGGTGGTCACAGATGATCTCTCATCGGGATAGATGCAGGCTAACCCAATACTGGAGATCATTACTCATTCTGATGAGGAAGTGAATGAAATGGATCTAAAGGTTCTCTTAGGAGATGTGCCTGCAAATGCAAGATGGTGCATTTTACATGCACAAGGGCTATTTTAGTGCTATAATTGAGTACTGTATTGATGTAAAGTTAACATGAAACTAACTCAGTGTTTAAGTTGGTAAAGTGTCTCTCTATCTTTTAGTGTATTCACAATAAACCGATCAGTGCTATCCCCTTAGCTGGTATCCTATGGGCTGTGTTTTGATGAATCACTCACCATTAGCTCACTTTGCAGTTAGGGCTGGGTAATATAGCTATAACATAATATAGTGACATATTAGATTTTGGGTATTATAATATTGTGTCATCACACACATATTTTCTTTTCATGGTTTTTAAATGCTACACTACATAAACTTGATGTGATTTCCTGAACTTACATTGTATTCATATAACACAATACTGATGAATATTTATAATAATACCAGTGTTTTAATAAACCCCTGATGGTCATCCCTACTTATCGTTGCAATATTGATACTGAGGTTAAAAATATTGTGATTCTATGATTTTGTCAATCTTGTCGAGCCTTACACCGAGTGTAGTGAAGTGAAGCCCCCATAGAGAGCTGTGGACCAGAGCATGGTTTGAGTAGTTCAGTGGGGTCAAAGAGCCTGCAGACAAGAGGGAATGAACTGAACAGCAATTTATCTGCATTTCGTGATGTTAAATAGTGTAATTCCTGCTGACCTTGGTTCTCTCCATGTGAATCCTAAAGCTCTATATGTTTTATTGCTGCTGTTAAGTAGGTCCCTGGAAGTTTAGCCCCACAGGACCATGATAGCATGAGATTTATTTGACGATCCACCAAGCTGTGTTCGGCCTTTCTCTCAAGGATGGCTCAGACAGCTTGTGCAGCAACATGACTGATGCCTGTAGCAGATTATCGATGCTGTGTTCATGACTTACATGCAGTACAGCACATTAGAAAGCCTTTTTTTTCATAGCGGCAGCAGTCGTTCCTGTCCATGCACAACATTAAGCATGCAGAGGAGCTTTCTGCAAGAGATGGCACTTTTCTGAAAGCACCACAGGCATGCTTGAGGAAGAGCAAACGTGAACCACTGCTGTAGTCGATGCTGTGGAGATGTCTGATGTGCTGGCGTTTCCTTCTGTGGGCTAGCATTGTGGGTAGCGTTCACAAGTGTTGAGTTGTTGCCTTCTTTCCTGTGCCCAATCTCTTGAGTGCTGCTATTGATTCCAGCTCTGAGCAGATTCACGCTGCACACTGCCAGCTCTGAAAAACATGTAATGGAACATTTGTATTCTTAATGAGAGGATGTTTCTGCTCTTTTGCTGTTGCTCCATGTGTGGAGATGTTGCTGCTTATTTGTAGGGAAAAAAAACATCATCATCACATGTAGTGAGTGGATATAAAATTAAAAATTTTTCAATAGACACTATCAGGATAATTTAGGGCTTTTACACCAAGAAAAGGGGCTTGTGGTGATTACTGAGCCAATAAGCGACACATTAACATCCTTATTTCAAAGGCTGAATTGATCATTTTTTACGACTACTTATTGGAATGCAAAGGGATTGGCAGGTCAATTGGCAGGTTGATTGATTTCACCGTAGACTGACAAGCTAGGTCAATGAATCCATTCTGCATTTCCTAAGAAAGGAAACTGAAATTATCTTGGTTTTTGATTTGAGCACCATGCAGCAGTGTAGAAAACGCATTTTGCCAAATCCACATTCACTTCTCTGATCCAGGCCATCTACTGATGATAACTTAAAAATGGTGTGATGTGTAGGAGTCACAGATCTGCCCAACAGACTGTTACATTTTCACAATTCAGCACAATTTATGCATTAATATCAGTGAAACAAACATGTCTTAGGCTACACTGTTTGCATTGAATCTACTCTGCAGGACATTTCCTGCTCTTTTTGCTGTGTTACCCATAAAAACTTGAGAATATGACTTTAGGTTGTAACATTAAATATTTATTCTGTTTTCCAACTTCAGAAAACTTGCAGAGTGTATAGCCTGGGGAGTCCTGTGTACGCTCTTACTCATAAGAAAGTGTTTCAGTTAAGATAGCTTGGAGAAAATACACAGATCCACAGCAGTGTGCAGTACCCCGTGAGTGTGTGTGTGTGTGTGTGTAGCTGAGGAGGTAAAGCACAGTATGTGGGTGGTTGGGTTAGTTTTTGCATGTTGTTTTCTTGCTCTGTGTTAAATTGTGTTGCTGTATTCTTTATGGGAGCTTACATTGTGTATGAGTGTGTAACCTCTCATAAGCAGTGAGTGATGCATCCACAGCTGCTGTGCACGGATTAACATAATGATGTCAGGGAGTCCTGTGGACCAGAACGCACACAAAGGCCTTGGGAAGCCAGTGTGAAATTAAAGCAGAGAATTTACAATTCTGGGTGTGAGGCACACTTACAGTGGGGTTGAGTGGAGGTTGGCCCTAATAGGATTTGTAAGGCTTTTCGCTTGTGGCCGGGCTTCTTGTCTGGGAGTTACTGTCCTTATTTCTTTTTATGGCTATGATTTTAAAGGGATGGTTTGTCTTTTTTATCCATAGTCAGTGTATTAAATACAGCAGATCTGCCTAAAAAGTGGCCCCACCTCAAAAAAATCAGTTTAAGTGTGCTCAACATTTAGAATATTTTCACTGTTTCACTATGCTGACAGACAGCCTTTTCTGATAGGAAACTAAAGCCACCTCAGCTTAACCCAAAGCCACCGGAGTCCTTTGACAAAAACTGTAATTTTATCTTGCAGAACATAGGAGTTGTTCACTGTCCTACTCTTTCTTTGTAATTATATGATTTTGGTGTATTTAAGGGTTAGTTCAGATTAATCAAAGCAATACATTAAGACACTTTAAGTTTGGAACACTTGTATTTTTGCGAGGTAATACTCTCTGTCAGAGGACTCTGGTGGCTTTGGTGAGAGCAATGTAACAGCCTCACTTTCCCACAGGAAAGCTTGTTTGTAGTGCAGTGTATAGTGGTGAAACTATTCTAATTGCATACACTTAAGCTCATATTGATTTTTTTTTCTATAAGAGGTGTCTTCTTTAGGTGGAAAATATGTTTGCTGCTGACCACATCACAGCAGTATGTAGCTTTGCTTCCCTCACTACTACTCCTGCTGCCTCTCTAAACTGGGGGTTGCGTGTCAACTGGCATCTCTTGTATTCACTACACTGACTGTGGACGAATAATTCATACAAAAAATAGAAATATCTGGTAAAAGTTCTGAAATGCCCCTTTACACTTCACCTTTTTAAATGTCCTATAAATATTAGCCTACATTTAAATAGGAATTTAGAAAAAGGGGACTTGGTGGATTTAAAAAGAACTGGTGATCATGATTATTTGTTTATGACGTTAATGCTAAGTGTGCTAAATGTTGTGATGATGTAGACTGAAAGTGCATTTTATGTTACACGCACGTTTCATCGGCTTTGATGTAATCCATTTACACAAACACTTGTCCATGTGTAACCTTGGGAAGGAATCATACAAGGATACAGTGGCAGAAATTGCTGCATGTAAACACATTAGGATGATGGCAAAGCAATATCAGATTGCTTTTCTGTTTGCAAGATAATCATAATTTAAACACAGACTTCATCAGAGGTCACAGAGAATCAGCTCACACATTAAACATTATTGGCTTATCTTTACTGATACAGCCTTGAAGTGGCGAATGTGTGAGATTGATGATAAAGTCCAGTAAAGGCTTGTCTGAACTTGCGACTGTAGAATCCTCAGTGTTTTCAGTACAAGTGATTATCTGAGGCTGACCATAAAGGATAATGTGCCATCAAAAGGTCTCTCACATTATGCTCGCCTCTGAAATGTCTTTGCTTAGTGCTTGTTAACTGATATTTGACAGCAAAGAATGCTGTCCTCCTTGTATTATTAACATGGAAGATGAAAAATTGACGCAAAGTCTCTGAGCTGCCACCTCAATTAAAAATACAGGCCCTACTGTGTGTGTAGCCCAGAAAACATTAATCACACAGTTGTCAATATCACTGGCATACCTGCTGTACAGCATCCTGTAACATGGTATAAAACTGGATTTATACAATGGTCTACAACAGAATACATTTTTCATATATTGTTTTTTGTTCCTTCCCTCAGTCAAGATTCCTGATTTTTTATTTTTTTTTATAAATCCATGGAACTGGTTTTAGATGAACTATTTCTAAAGTTGTAACAACAGAAATTATTTCATTTTTGTCAATAATGTGTTTTTATTTGCAGATACACTTCTGGATGACTTTCTGCTGACCTACCCAGTGTTCATGTCCACCAGTGATTTGTGTCAAGCTCTGCTGGGACAATATCCTTGAACACAGCAACATTATTTCAAAGACTCATATGTAACAAACCTCCTTAGCAACACACATAGATGTTTTATACAAAAACAGCTCCGCTTGTATTGACTCTTTCTTGCTGCTTATCCTTAAATCAACATCACGCACACTCACTTTATCCATGCTTCATTTTATACTGCGTTTGATGTTGGCGGAGAGATCTCATGCTCCATCTGTGCTGAAGCTTTAACCAAGTGCTACCTATTGCACCAAGAGATACAGAGGGAAAGAAGACAGGAAGGAGGCTGTGGAGAGGAAACAAAAAGTCCTGCACCTGGTGGCACAGTGGACAGCTCTCTGCAGAGATTTCCTGAGGGAGGACGAACATGTCAAACTTTTCATGAAGGTAGGAAACATAGTGTTCCTTTAAAAAGGGTGGACACTGGGTGTGAGCTGAACTTAATATGGGAGAAATGAAAACTGACATTTCCTTTCAGACTTTGTATCGTTACGTGTTGGATGATCTTTATGAGCACCCAGCCCTGGAAAAGGATGTGAGGGAGCTGCAGACACTTTACCAGCTGCACCGCAGACAGTGAGTAATCATATAATAACTTACTTCTCATTATACATTATCAGTTGCAAGGTAATTCAATACACACGTGCAAAAAAATGATCAATAAAATGAAAAGAAAACTGTGAATTTTTGATATTAAGCCTGGGTTGTGCAAGTATGACCCTGACCATTGGAGATCTGGAAAAAAGCAGAGCCACTAGCTGGTCTTTGAGGACAAAGAAAGAGCTCCTTCACTGCCTGCTTCTTATCAATGACTCCATTCACAGATTGAAGAGTAATTGCAGTGTTCTGGGGTGTTATGCACTGAAATATGAAGGTCATAGAGTTCTTTAACTTGAATCTCCAAAATTGAGGAAATACAGGAATATGAGAATTAGTGACAAGATGGCAGAAATTTGCACTTGTTTACTGGACACAATTTCAAGCCTGCTGCTATTAATGGCGTAACTCATGGCTATAATTATGCAGTAATAAAGTGGTTATGTAAATTATGTAAGTTGGTCCATAATCTATATAAAATTAGAAAATACATGCAGTAGGAATGCACTGATCTAATGTCACCAACCATTTTAGCAGTATGTGTCTCTGCCATAATGTGACAGACTGCCACAGCAATCCCTGGCCTAATGTTAGCTTATATAAATGATTCCAATGAGTCTCACACTGAAGTACAGATTTACTATTCTGGAAAAAGAAATGGCATCAGCATCAGAAAGGCGAAAAAGTTCCATCAATGCATCCCCGTCATACATTAAACATTTAGTAGGCAGATGGCCGTCCACCTAGAGCTATAGTTTTTCCTTGCCACTGTTGCGAAGTGCTTGCTCATGGTGGAACTGTTGGGTGTAATTAATAGTAATGAGTGTGGTCTAGACCCGCTCTGTTTGTAAAGTGCCCTGAGATGACTTTTGTTGTGAATTGGCGCTATATAAATAAAACTGAATTGAATTGAATAGTATTCAATGCAGTAAGAGTAACTTTTGCTACTTTTGTTCAGTTCAGGCTCCTCTTTTCTATGTGAAACAAACATCTAGTTCCGTCTGTGCCCAATCTGAGTCCTTTCCTTTATATTATGTTTGTAAGCACAGAAAGAAAAATGTTTACCTGAGTTGATCATAATACCTAACCAGTGCAATATTCTATCTGGAGAATCTCAGTTTTTAAAACTATTAAGTGATTCACATGAAGCTCTGTATTTGTGCATAATTGATTTACAATCAACATGCACATGGATAACAATCTGACTGAACTTGAGTACTGGTCTGTTTAGTTGTTGTTGTTGTCAAAGTGGAACTGTTGCTATGCGACAATTTCTGGGTTTAATAAAAATAAGCATCACGTTGTTCTTCGTTACAGTCCAAACAACCCCCCAGTCACCAGACACATTGCCACACCCGTGTGCCCCTTCCCCTCCCTCAACCACAGCCTCCAATCAGATCCTCTCCCAGGGGATGCTCCAACCTGCCGCCCCCTAGAAACCGGCACAGATAATTCAAACTGACTCTGCTGTCATTATCTGGGTCTGCTTTATTCATGTTTATATCCAGGGAGGGAGAGCCACAACACCCACTCCTTTAAGGCAGTGTGGGTGTTTACTAACTGACATACTATGCTATTTATGAGCTTTTCACTATTGGCCTCATCCTGAGGGGAGGATAAGGTTGATTGCTCTGTGGCAATCTGCTACCAAGTGAAAAGCTGAAAGGTGCCATTTTTTTGTTGCGAGAGAAGACTGATTTAGTCTTCAGCTCCCGTCTGGCCTTTGTTCAAAAGGAAGCTGTGAAAGCTTAGAAGTGAAACACCACTTGTTCTCTTGCACTCCCTCATCATGTGGCATTACGATTCACCAGGCACACTGACATCTGCAGTGACTCTGGATTTTTGAGGAGTAAGCGAGTGTTTTCGATCACAAGCTCTGCTTTGACGTGACAGTGGGAATCAGGTTTTTCATTAGCGAAGGACTGCTGCTGGCCAGCAAGAGGAGATCCCCCAGGGCAGGCTTTGTGCCAACATGCCTATTGTGATGCAGAGCCCAGTAAAAGCTGAGGGATGATAATGGACACAGGGCTATCCATCATGCTGGCTGGGCCCAACTGATGAGAATAGGGTGATTAAACAGAGGGATCACATTGGAAAGTCTAAAAATCTCCAAAGCACTCTAATCTCGCTTTGACACTTATCTTAAATAATGGACTGAGCGGAGCAGAGGAGTATATATGTACAGTCACTTTACTTTGATTATAGACTGGTGAGGTTGTTTATATACTTGACATGCAGCCTAAGGAAAATCAGCAGATCAGGACTTTTTAGGACAAATTAGTTATTGGTGCATGTAAAGGGAGATGATGGTTCATTTTAATGATTTATTTTTTCTTTTTCCAGTACAGTGGAAGAATATTCCCCTCAAAGAAAGGTGAGTCAAAAGATCTTGTTGATCTTTCCTCTCTTTAATGACACTCAAGACTGAAAGAAGTTTGTTAAACTTGGCTCGCTGCTCATTGTGACATGGTAGTTTGGGTGTTGAAGCTATTGTCTGTACATTTCCTGCTAAAGACAATGTTCTGTAGTTTCTAGTGAAATGCAGTGAACAGTGTTCTCAGGCTTTATGAATGTGCGTCAAAATCCACGTATTTCCCTTCTGTTAGAGCAAAGCACTTTTCCACCAATTGAGCCTGAAAGAGAACGGGCTCCAGTCCAGAGGAACACAGAGAGAGACCAAGGAAGGTAAGTCGTAAAACACGTTGTTCTTCACACATTCCTCCCATCATACGCTGTTTCCAAAGCTGTTCGAAGGAGACATTTAGTCTGAACAGTAGAACAATGGGATTCTTTCCAGGGAATGCACGAGACTGTTTGGAAATGCAGATTCCTGAGCTATGACTTAAGAAATCCATACTAGGATCAGTTTTTGCTTCTTTTAAAGGACAGGTTCACAGTTAACACCCACATTAGTGACTTAGTTTGATACATTAATGTAGATAGTCTTGATTTTTTTTTCTACCGAGATTCTGAGATGTCCGTCTCAGAGGTTTCTGATTCTTTGAATAGTTATTGTTTGACTATTTACAATCGAAGAAATTGTCCCCACTGACCCCCTTTTCCTTGATCAGGAGATATCTATCCCATGCGTATTGGTCTGTCCCAGTAATGCCAAACTGCACAGTCCCCTGCTGCTGATCACTGAGTGGTTACACTTGAGCAGCTGAGGTTCATTTGCTTTCCTCAAGGTCACCTCATCAATAAAGGGCAGCCCTGTTATACCCTTTCAATCCTGCTGTTCTCACATGGCAGCAGGTGACTTAATTAATTGGTTTCTTCCAGGTTGAATGTGTCCTAAATGATTAGATAACCTGTCCGTGTCTGTACCTGGAATGGAAACCTGCGGAAACCCCGCCCTTCATTGCACACAGTGGATGATTATCCCCCCTCAGAACACCCTCACAAGCACAGTATTTAGCACCAGCTTTCACAACAAACTGAGCAACTGCCATAGACTCTTATGAGCTCCAAAAGCTCCAGGAAAGTTTAAGTACCTTTTCGGAATTAGCCCTGATAAAATACAATATCTCCAAGGTGTTTTCCACATTATTGGCTAGTCTTGAGACCCTGTGTCATTATCTATTATTTAGAAATCCTGATGTCATTTAGGATTACTCTCAATTACCTGACTAGTCTCTGGTTATATAATGAAGAGATCACCCAGTCTGCTGTGTGAACTAGCCATGGACAGAGCGGTGCTTCATGTAAAAGGTGACATATCTGTATTATACCTCACTGACATAATATTTTCTCTGTTACAGTACTGCTTCATGTGTATATTACCATGGACTCGTACCTTAGTATGAGGGCTCATGCCGGGGTAGTGGCCCAGGAGCTGCTGCAGACAGCAGCAGAAAGGATGGATGTCCATCTGGGGGAACTGGTACTAGTGGCTGTCACTTACCCTGGAGGTAAATGCCATTCTAACTAATCAGTTCAAATACATAGCAACTAGTAAATACAAAAGCACTACTGTCAGTATAAAAATATATTTCAACACTCGCAATAGTGGTGGTTTGAACAGAAAGTGAGAAGTTGTATCTGTAGTCTGTTGCACTTTTGATGATGTAAAACCCTGTATTTCCTGGTGCTTGAGCATCATGTGGATTAAAACATATTGTTACTCACATTATGGACAAAAACCTTACAAGTTTCTATCGTACATTCTAATTAAACACCACTGGATGTGATTGAATACCATATCAGAATGAGTGATTATGAGGTCTCAGGAATTAAGTGTCACGCAGAAAGTAAAAGCAAATATTCCATATTAAGAAAAAATGAAATTCTCACATTAATTCATGCTTGAATTTTTTTCCTATATTGAGTCCAGACATGAATGTGTGAGATTGTAATCAACACAACCTCCCCAGTGATAAGAGTTAAAGGGGAGAAGTATTTACAGACCAGTAATATAAAGTCAGTATTTGTTATCTGCGACTGATGTGAGTTGCAGCCCCACGCAGCGAGTCTTATCTCTTGCTGATAGCCGTTTACACGCTGCCTGACAGATTTTTAATGGTATTCTGCGGTTTGTGATATTGCCCCGTCCCCCTGCAGGTAGGCTCCTCCTTCAGCCTCAGGACAGAGTCTTCTCCGATTCTCTTCGGCCGGTGGGGCGGCTACATGTTTGCAGGAAGGACCTTGGAGAAGTTTTGGTAAGAATGTCATATAAACACACAGCAGTGTCCTCCATTGATTCATACATACACATGCATATACAATCTCTGAAGCAATGAATCCATAATAGGATATAAAACAAAAAACAAAATCATCTACAGTAATACTTTAACATTAAGGGTTAGGGTACAAGCTTCAAAACTCACTGGTGGTACAATTTATCAACAGCTGTTAACATGAAATGACAAAAAAAATGTCGTGAATGTTGGTATCAATCTTTTCAGTGATGCGTTGTCAAGAGAAAAACTGGAAAAAACAACCAGCCCTGATCTTGTCAATTCTCTGTGGTTTTCTCTCCTCAGAACCCGTTCACAGACAACTCTGAGCTGCAGCAGAGGACAGCTCGCATGCTCGGTTTAAACACCTGGGACGTGGCTGTCGCTCTTACCAACTTTGACTGGACCATCTTTGACTCAATTCATGAGGTTTGTCCCACAATCTCAATTAGCACATAAATTATCTTCTAAAACGTGGGCATTCATTTAAACCAGGTTTAAAAGACATTAGGCATGACACGCTGTGAGCATTATGTGCTCTGCTCTGCTAAACTCATGAGTGTTTATTATTCTTTTTACAGCAAGAGCTTGTCTATTTCACCTTCAGTCGCCACAGTGGCAGCACTCACACTGTGGCATTGGAACTGCTGCTGCAGCGCTGCAATGAAGTCCAGCTGTGGGTGATGACTGAGGTGCTTCTGTGCCCAACACTCTGCAAAAGGGTCCAACTCATCAAGAAATTCATCAAGATCGCTTCCCAGTTAGTAGCTTTGCTTGCATCCCTCTGCATTTTTGATTAGAGATCCACTGACTGCGATCATATACACACTGTTAGCCTACACTAAAGCATTTCAGCCCCTCGTGTTTAGTTGGAGAGTTTTAGATGTACAGGGATGCTGCCCCCTCCTGTGGCAAATCAATAAACTGCATGTACTTTTGTGCTGTTGAGCTGTGCCCCTGGAAGTAACTGGGTCGTTTGCTCCATTGATTTTGTTTTTATAGCTGTAAAGCTCAGAGGAATCTCAACTGTTTCTTTTCCATTATAATGGGCCTGAACACTGCAGCTGTTAGCCGCCTCAGTCAGACATGGGAGGTAAGGATGTCCTTTTTTTCCCCATACAGACCACCTTTAAGTCTGAGTACATGGCGTCTGAAAACATCTTATTGTCTTGGCAGAAAATTCCTGGGAAATTCAAAAAGCTGTTTTCAGAGCTGGAGACAATTACAGTAAGTCTAATGACCAACCCATGATGTATATAAGACACTGTATATATCTGTTTTAAAATGAAAAAAATAATGACAATATTTCTGTGTGCAAAAGGTGAAACAAGCAGATGTTTTTTGATTTACCAACATCAGGTGTTTCAGATCATCATTAGTCTCTTTAATGCTGCCATAATTCAGCTCCAACAAAGCATGCGTGCACAGACACACAGTCAGTCCCAGAGGATTACACTCATTCGTTCTGAAAATGTCTTCACAGGATCCGTCACTGAACCACAAGGCCTACAGGGACTCCTTCAAGAAGATGAAGGTGCCAAAGATCCCTTTTCTTCCTCTGCTATTGAAAGGTGCGCTTATTATTCTGTCACGTCAGCATCCCACAACTAGTCTAGGAGGAACGTGAAGTGAAATATTTCTGTCAGGCAGATTTGACATGTTGTTACACACAGACATCATACACCTGTTGGTGAATATTAACAAAACGTTTATCTGTTTTAGACATTACGTTCATTCATGAGGGCAACAAGACATTTCATGACAACCTGGTCAATTTTGAGAAGCTGGTGAGTTCATGAGCGCCTTGTAGAAAACACAAAGTGGTGCTGAATGGGAAATGTCATGTTCAATGATGCTTGTGTCCATCTTTTCCATTTGCAGCACATGATAGCAGACACAGTGCGGCTCATCCGGCAGTGTCGAAGAGATCACATGGGTCAGTACTTAGATCACTCGTTCACATTCATTTACCATTTGTACCTTGGGGCATAGTGCAGATAGGGGAGTTTTTCTCTGTGCTGGGAAGTACAATATTTTATTGCCCTTCAGGAAATGGCATCACCCAGAAGAGCAGCTCAGAAGCACGGGCCTACATCGATCACCTTCATGTCATCGACAATCAGCAGACTCTGTTTGAACTGTCGCACAGACTGGAGCCTCGTGCGTAGAGGACGGCTCTTACTGCACTTCCCATGGCGTCGGCCAGACTTCCAGATCGCCAAGGAACAATCTATAGCTGTCTAATCTATCTCTCAGGACCCGGTCGGTAATCTGTTAGCACGCTGCATGATCCTGGCCGACCACAGGAGGGAGCCGCTCAATCAGGAAAACTCTCACCAGAGACAAGAGGCAGAAGCAGCAATGGACATATCTTAGGGTAAATGCATAAATATTTGCATAGATCCACAACAGCCATTGATCCAGAACACCTAAACGTGGGCCCAGCCAACATCATCCAACAGCTGAGCTCCAGTGGCAGCAGTTCCACTCCAGCTAATGCTGCCTGTTGGCAAGAGAACCAACACCAGAGGCATGTTAGAGCTAAATATGTTGATCAGTATGACTAGATCTGCAGGTTCTAATATGCTGCTTCTGTAGCTTTTATTTGCTACAGATGGCAGAGGTTGGCAGGTGTCGTGCTGGTCTTACAATGACACAACAGCTCCCCTCTGTGGAGGATCTGCAGAATGAGTTTGTGCTTCCCATTGACTGAGAAGCTACAGAGAAGCAGCGTGCACGTGCAGGTTATTCTTGACGTGAGCACAGTGTGTTTGACATAAAGGATCAACTTAATAGTATTTCTAGAGTTGAGCCACATAAATCACATCACATGAAGTGACTGAGATCACAAGATGAAGATTAAGTCATGAGATGCATCTTTTTGTATTCCAGATCCGGCAGCAGAGGCTTGTTTCATCAGATATAACCAAAGAGTATTTAAATCTGATACTGGACACACATACACTGTTGCAGATGTTGCCACGATCCAGATGTTCCTAGATGCTAGATTGCTAGATGTAGGACAGGAAATCACTAATAAATCACAAGAGTTATCAAGATGTGCAGAAAAGTATTTGACATTTTCATGATCTATTTTTACATTGAAAAACTCTTTCCACACACTTTTCTAATGTGTAACCCCAGCGTAGGAGATGATGCTTTACACAGTTGAGATGATATCAGAGCAAGAAGGTGGAAAAGAATACAAGATATTCCTTTGGTATGAAAAATGATGTGTCCTGGGAGTGAGCTGTATCAACATATGCGAGTGCCAAATGCCATAAAAAATCCCAATTCAAGTCAATGCCATTTGTTTTTTTAAAAGCATCGCTGTGAGGAGCTCCATCTAGCTGAGCTGTGGACAATCAGTTAAATGAAGCAGCGGACCCATACTGATACATCTCTGTGCTGCTCTTTGAAGTTCAGGTTAAAACACAACACATTGTGCTTTTCATCATGTTACAGGATCAGCCATCCTGATCGTTTTGGTTTGATTTATTCAGGTTTAGAGATATTGGCTTTAGCTTTATTGTACTGCGAGCATTTTATAAACACGTCTTTCTAAAAGCAACCCATGATAACTCTTCTCTTGAATTGTTTCACTGGGGACTGCTCTCTAATTAAATCAAACGCTTATAGGCTCCCTTACTGACCTGCAGATGATATCTTTTATCCTCAGTAAACGTATGGATAGATATTGTAGATGAAAATAACACATTAAGGAGTAAACTGTCCCTTTAAATAAAGAGCAATAGCAAAATCAAGTACTACAGCACCTTCTGGACATAAAAATCAGAGGAAGAGGACAGAAAATAGAAGCCATTTGCTTATGTACAGTGTGTTGTAACACCACTGTGTCCAGCTGTATAGTGTGTAGTCATAGAAGATACAGTATTTATTCTCTAAATTGGTCAACTGGAAATTCTTATTTCTGCCCTGATGTTCGACCATTGTAAGTAGGTTGTGAAGTGTTGTAGGTGGAATTTTGCATTATATTCTGGAGACTGTATATTTTGCATCTTAAAGCCCGCAGTTAACATGGAGAGTTTATGCTTTAGCAGTATACATCTTATTTTAAATTTAATTTGTAACAACAATGCACAGTGGATTCTGTTTATACTGTATATATGTGTTAAAATTCTGGATAAAGATATTTATTTATTTCAGAATTATTTATTTGTTTTTTTATGTATTCAGTTTGATTTCGTGTTTTTTTTTGTATGCACCATTTTGGCTGGTCTGCATGATATGGCAAACCATGGATTGACCACCAGTGTCAGCTGTGCATGCAATAAATTATTTTTTATCATCGTGACTTGCTTATTGTAAAAGATACATATTTACACATTTATGAAAGTGCTAACTTTACAGACTGAGATCATTTTGGAGACCAGTGTTCTCAATTTCTAATGTTTACATTCATATCAATGTGAAAGGGGAAAAGCACCCTAAACAATTTAAGATGAATGATCTCAGATTATATTTATTACACATAATTTTGTTTGTAATTTCATATTACAAGGTACAAGTGATTATATTTTATTATTGTATTTTATTCTCACATATTGTAGTTTTATTTTAGTTAAAACATCCACCAGACATGACTTATCATACGTTCATACGTTTTAGAAACCAGACATAATGGTGATTAAAGAAGAGGGAGTGGGTGTTTGCTGAAAAATGAGAGAATTTACAAATACATTAAAATACTCTGCGTATCTGCGAGCACAGGCACTTAGTGGCAGAAAGAGTATAAAAGTATGAGTGGCATATGCATGTTATGGCATATATTACATCTTACTTTTTTCAGTCCACACCTCTAGCCCTTTAAAGTGTATTAATAATCACTCACACATTCAATGGGCTCATCTAAGCTATAATTAATTGACCATCTTGGTCTCAAGTGAAGCTTCACTGCCTCTGTGTGGCTTCTGAAGGGTACTGTCCACAAAAAATACTGATTAAACAGCGACATGCTGGTCGAAGGCTTCAGCTCCCTGCAGGGCAATCAATTAACTGGTTGCTGTAAATGTACTTTTTCATGCAGTGTGCACCACTGAAATACAGTTTTATTGCAGTTATTATTTTTATATATTGTGCTTATATGACTTTATTAGAAATGCTGTGCTTAAGTATTATTATGGACGTGCTTTAAGTAAACACTATAATACAAAGCATAGAGAGGGTGAAATTAAGGTGGACGTTTTAAGAGCACAAGGGAAATCTTTTGCTACAGTGCCCCCTAGTGGGTTAATCAGATCTTGACAATCTAAAATTGTAAATCATAAAAGACTACTCTACATTTAAAAAAATAATTTTTGCAATAAAATTCTTTAGAATTGCAGAAAACTAAGCTAGATCATTTTAAAAACAAATTCATTTCCAGTAAATTAAAATATAAGTTCTACAGTTAATGCACAGTATTTCACTCGAACCTGCTCCCTAGCACAATCAGTGATTCACAAATGGGAAAATATGTGTATCTTTGTTTAATTTTGGCAAAACAAAACCGTCAGCACACAGTGTCTTCTTTCTCTGATTCTGTGACGCGGAGGTGTGACCCAGATGCCCTTGCTGACTTTAACCAGGTGTCCTGCTTGGCCTTTTAACATGACTTATCTGTGGCACGACCCCTGCTGCGCTGGGGCCCCGTACCCTGCCATTTCCTCCCAAACACTCCCAGCACTGTATCATTTCCCTGTCACCAAATGACTGGCTAGCTGCTGTGGCGTGCTAATGAGAGGAAGAGAGGCCAGATGAAGAGAAACTACAGGAAGACTGGTTCTTCATTTCCCCCGTGCAATACAATGCACAGAATCAATCCTCCAGCCTCCACTTGTCTGTCTGCAGCCACTTTGGCTGCAGGGAGAAATTAAGAGCAACACAACAGTTATTAGTGTTGTGGGAAAATCTCATTTGAGAAGATAAGAGTGCTGATTTCACCCCCCCCCAAAAAAACGACATCCGTGTGATTCAGCGGCTGTAATTTTTACATCATATTGTCACTTGTTTATCTTTGCAGATAATATTGCACCTGTCCTGTTTCTTCCTGAGCATATTAATGTTATAGATTTCCTAGGCTGACTTACAGAAGCAGCATAATATTTATTTAGCGGTTATATCCCCTTGTCATATTCTCTCAAAACACTTTTGCTTTGAGTTAATCAAAACTAGTGCTGAATCATCTCAAACTTGATACTGGAGCTGCTGCAATATTTTAATGTATTTCTGACACACAGAGGGCTTCACAGCCTATGAAAGATCCTATGCACAACTGCCTTAGTATATCTGCATAATCACACTTTAATCTGAACATCTTCTCGGTTTTCTATTACCCTTAATTAAATTGGTTTGAAAAAACAACATTTTGGATAAGATGACTGTCTTCCCTTAGACTTATTCAAAGTTAAAGGTTTGATTTGGTTCGTATCACGTTAATCAGATGCTAACAGAGAGTGCAGACAGATAAAGGATGGGTAATCTAATGTGTTGCTTTCTCACAGAAAGCTATCAGTGTCTTTGAATAGGTTTCTCCAACAGGCTCGGGTGAATGAATTACACTAGTCTGTTAGTATTCTGCCTCTGCCGTACAAAAGGTCAATGTCAAACGCACCTCATTTAAAAGTCAATAGCAACCATGCACATCATCTCCTGGGAATTCTGTCCGGGAACCCTCCAGACGGCATTGTGTATCATTCAGTTAGTAGAGGGCAGCCAGAGAGCTTTTGCAATCTTGACCTTGCAATAAAATATGCTCCCTATCCAGAATTACATGGTCTAAAATGGAGACATAAGCTCCCAACAAATCATACCGAGACTGACCCATCTCAAGGGAGACGCTCAACAGTGTCACACACAGACACAACCGGTTCAGCAACAGCTAAACATGCATTTCCACCTCTTTATTTCCATGATCTTCAGATCTAAAACCTACACATTCATACACCACAACGCCAGTATTGTTACACATGAACTAAATCGGATCCAACAACATTAATTCAAGATCAAAAGAATAGTTGGGTTAATTGTATCTGTTGTGTATGCAATTACAAATAAACATGATAGAATAAATGAGTCAATACTGTCATAATGGGAGAGGATTACACCTCCTCTAAAAATCTACTTTTAACACTGTTTAGGGAATACTGTTAAAAGAAATTAGAACTGTGCCTCACACTGACAGCAGCAGGGCCACTCCAGCTACAATCCACTTGGTAGGAGGCTGTTTGGTTTGCAGGTGGAAGGTCCAAACATATGTGGGCCCACGCTGCTTGGTACGGTAAACTGGACACTCGTAAGTACTCTTGAGCTCCTGCTCCTCTGCAGGCATGGCTCTGACGTACAGCACCGGCATGGCTGGGGTCAGATCCCTCAAAACCGCCTCGCAGATGACTCCAGACTGAGTGTCCCAGCGTGCTCCTAACACAGGACACAGGATATGTTGTACTGTGGGTTTGACTGGCAATACTCACAATGATGCTTATTTTGCTCAATTAAGTCTTTACACATTATGTCAAAAATCTACGTCATTAGCATCTACGTCTACATTAGCTACAGTAGGATCAGAAATAAAAGGATGTTAGATGAATTCTGACCTTCCATGAAGAGTCCATGGATATAGGCCCCCTCCCGTGGTGGATGTCCAAAGTCATCTTTTGTCTTCTTTGTTACGTCCACAGTCAGAGACATCTTGTCCAGGGGCCACTGATTCTTGCGAGCAATGCTCTGCAACACAGCTGGGGGGAAAACAAATAGTCAGCGTGTTCATATTTGTGGTGCACATGTCATTGAAAGCGGGCAATGTTAGTTTTAAGATTGTGAGCTCACCTGTCAGGAAAGATTGTGGGTTGAAGAGCCCCGAGAGCCAAACAACTGCAGGAAGAGCCAAGTCTTGTGTCCAGCTGTCCAGCTCTCGACAGCTACACATTAGATCTTTAAACCTGAAGAAAAAATCCATTAATCAACACAGTATACAATTTCCTAAAGCCTTGACAATATGTCTGCAAGGGTCACCCTCATATTGGCAACGTGTTTGTAGAAATATTTTTTAATTTAAATGAGTGAGATTTTGCTACAGTACACAATGCAGTGTGTCACTGGGAAACTTAATAAAAGGCATGAATAAGACGATTAAGGTAATGCTGAGTAAAAAGAAAAAATATATTATTAGGAAGGAGTAGTCACCACTGTGCCAGGGTTTTAGTGGAGGGATGAGACAGTCTGGCCCAGGAGTCTGGAACAGAGTCAGTGAAAAGGGCTGACTGCAAAGTCTCCATACTGGAGGAGATGGTGAGTTCTCCCTGTGGAGAAAAGGATTCGTCATTAATGCCACAGAATCTTACAGTTAATAAAATAAAAGCTTTATTAAATGTAGCATATGTCACAGTAGCTTGTACCTTCAGGCCGAGCTCAAGCTCATTAAGAGACTTTCTTATTTCTGCTAGCAGAAGATTCATTCGCTCACACTCCTGGAAACAGACTGAAATATAGGGGCTTCTCTTGGTCGTCTTTGAGATTATCTCTGCCATGTTATATTCTTCAGGAAGCTTGTCGAGTATGTCTTCTATGGCAGACTTGACCTGACAAATACAAAAACACAGTCAGATTATTAATGAAGGAACGATATTTTATCAGCTGCTTCTTCTTCATAAGACTTCACTGTGGCCTCACACCTTTTCCTCTGTGCTCTGAGCTGCTCCCTCTCCTCTGGATAAACCCTGTGGCTGCAGTTCCAGCAGAGTCCTTAAAAGGTTGTCTGAGGTGACAGTGAGGCACTCAAGCTCAGCATTTGGATGTAGACCATACAGAGTGGGGCTCTCGGAGGGGAGATGCTCATCAATATAACTGTGGTAGCCAATGTAGTCCATGAATGGAGGTGCCAGGAACCCAGGGCACAGAAAGAGCTCACCTTCAAACTATGAATTGAAAATTTAAAAATGCAAAGATGAAAACATGCAGATTACTGCTCTGTGTGCATTCAACCTAATCAACCTTCATAGACCAATTGCTGTTAGCTTGGTAGAGACGGTGCATTGACAGAGGGCTAATCAGTGATGTAGGAGGTGAAACAGATTATTTCTAGCTGGAGCATTTATCAAATAAACACATGCTAAAGAGCAAAGTACCAAATAATCGCTTCGTGGTGAAGTGTCATGGCAGCAGCTGGCGAGCAAAATTTGGCACAATGCACAGAGACATGATTAAAGTATGGGTAGACAACTCAGCAATGAAAACTCAAAGTGCAATACTGCAGTTTAAGATTGCATCCCAAGAGGGCACCCTTTAGCTTAACAATGACAGGGAGAAAATCAAACAGACTTGTAGATTTTCCTATTTGGCTCAGAAAAACTGCATGTAAGAAGACTTTGGATTGAATAAATATCCATCTTTACAAATAGTGATTTTATTTTAAAATTATGCATTTGAACTATTTTATACTTCTTGTGAAATACCAAACACAAAAAGGAAAAATGACTAATTTTTCTTTCATACCAAAATGAACATCGATACATGAACAGGAAACGAACACTGACTGACCATTTTTGGATGCATGAACTCTTGCAGATAGGTCTTACACAGTCTTCTATCCCAGCCATCAGTGATGTGTCCTCCATACATGATCTCTCCAAAAAGATAGCACAAGTCTTCCCAGGGCACCTGCATGGACTATAAGTAATGTTTAGGCTGGTATCACATAGGCTAATATGGCAATTTACAAACATTAAAAAAATCTTATTTAAATAATTATAGGCATCCAAATCTGAAAAGACTAAAGGCAAAGACTGTGGAGTTTATTTCTGGTTATCAAAATTTTTTCTGGATTTTCTGCCAAATATTTTTCAGTAAATTTAAAGTTCAAATATTTTTGTTTATTTTCTGCATTTTTCCATTCCCCAGAGAGCTTCAAGCAGTAACTATATGATCTCTTCTATAATGAGCTCTTGTAGTAATGATAAAGGTAGGGAAATGTAACAAAATTATGTTTCTTTACACACACTGGTCTAATGTATGACAGAAGAGTCTTTTCCTCAGCAGGAGATTATGATCCGTGAGGGTGAAGGAGGAAGAAAAGAACCTGTGATTCATAACAAATTATAAAAGCTGGAGGTTCACAATCATTTGTACCTGTATTGTTTTGCAAATTGCTTCCTTCATCAGCTCTAATTGCAGTGATCACTTATGTAGCGTTGTGAACTGTCACATTGGCTGCATGTAATTACATTTAGGATTACGCTTCATTGCCCTCCTAATGAATTCTCTGTATACGCACATACAGGTTACTGTTTGGTTAACATAATGAAGGACATTCGTTTTTGGAGGGCAGAATACCTAGGAGACATAATTGGTTGTGACCAGAGTAATAGGAGTTCTAAGAGAAATGCATTAGGAGTTGTGAGGGGTGCAGCACCTCAAGAATGGATTTTTTGTCTTCATGAAATAAAGCTAAATTATAGGTTGCGTGTTCATAGTTATAAGAGAAGAAATGTAGAAAAATAATACGAATGAGCATTTTTCACAAATAACAGTGGAACAAAAGATTTCAATAAGTAATTTGATACTTTGTATTGTAATTCATTGTCCCTGTCTCATAATTATTTCACTGCAAATGCCATCATCATTACAAATTTACACAGCTTAAGAAAGTAAAAAACAATTTTAAAGTTTTATTGACAAAGATATAAATTAAAAAGTGTTGAATCATCTCTAAAAATAATTGTGCAAATTACTTTGGTGTTGCTGTCTAAGTAGTTGTACAAGACACTGGCTGAGATAGTGAGGTCTCCAGTGCTGAAGGGGTAGTTGTGGTTCCAGCCTTGGGGCCCAAATTTGCGCCGTTCTGTAACACAGGCGTGAAAGAAGCAGAGAGAGAAGAACATAGAGTTGAACTCCTGCTCTCTGGAACACATATCCAGTGTGTCCTGAAAAGGGAAAGAGACAGAGAGTGTATTATATACAGTTTACAGTAAATGATAATGAATGCACTTTTAGAAATTATTCTAGGTTTTCAATATACCTGACTGAAGTTGTTGAGAGCTGCATGCAGACTGGCATTCATGCCTGTGGGAGGCTCATTGGTGACTTTGATGGCATTCTCCAGTATGCCTCTGGGGATAACATGCTGCTCAGGACTTGGTGCTGGTTCCCCAGTGATGAAGACTCTGTAGTTTGGGTGACTGTCCCCTGCTGTTGTCTCCAGAAGAGCATCTAGAGAAGGCAGCCACCGAGCCACCAGATGTACATTCTGGACAAACAACAATAAAAGGATTAGAGAAATATTAGGCAGATTATGTTTAAGGTTGATGGAATAAACTTGATTTAATGAAGAATTATGTTTTGCGTGCATTGTGAAATGTTCATTTGAAAAAAGTGTCTTGCTGATTTCTGAATTAGAAAGAAAATGAGTCAATGTCAACAGTGAGTCAATTGGCTGCGGGCTTCTCTTTACAGGAGGCATTTATGGAGCTGATCTAGCCAATTATGGTTTTTATTGAACCAAATTGAGTTTATTTCTCTTGTGCATGGGGTGAGATGATATCATTAGGTACATTACAGGCTGGCTGGAACAGCCACAGTGGTCATTGCAGTAGCCTCAGCACTAAATAGAAATGGTTTCTACCTGCAGAATGACCCAGTGTCCAAGCTTAGATGCATTCTTAACAATCCTCTCAGCTACTTCCTCCTGGCCCTGTCCCAGGGATACATTGTGCAGAGTGCCCTGGTCAATGGAAACCCCCAGCTTCAATCCTGCACAGAGAGAATATTTGTTATATTTATCCTTACCAAGTGATACAGAGTGTGTAGATAAACAATAAACACAGTACCCAGCTTCTCTACATCTTTGAGTGGATCCACTCCAGGTGAGAGGATGAAGAACATAGGGGTTGATGGGCTACAATCCTCATACAACTTGTCAAATTCAAGTCGTGCAGCCTCCACATATTTTGTTCCCATGCTTTCCACTACAAAGTTCCTACCAGAAAATATTGTCAGAAAGATTAGTGATACACAGTTCTTACAAATATGAATGTGAATTGGCCTTTTACTTACCTTAGCATATAAGTCATCCTATCAGGGCGGAGTGCTCGGAGGATAATAAGCTTCTGAAGGGAACTTTTATTCTTCCAGTCCTGGGGAAGTCTTTCCTTTTCAGGACAACTGGATTCAACAATCTTCCTCCAGCGTTTTGGTGAGCTCTCCACATCTCTGTCGAGTCCACTGAAGTCCTCCATTGCAGAAATGGTCTATATTCATAACATTCACAACATATAGTAAGATCTCTCTAGGAAGTGGAAAATGTAGGGAAGACCTGCTGACAAGTAGGAAAATGTGATGATTTAACACATTATATTACATTACGTTTTAAAATGGCCAAAACCGTACCTTAATGGCCCCCCAGGAATGTGCAGAGAGAAAAGACACAGGACTAAATCGGCTAGCTTCCACAGGGAAACGCAGTACGAAGTCAAATTCCTGAGTATCGATCAAACCTTGCTTGAGCAGAATCTGGGGGGAAGAACCAAAAGCAGTTTGCAGCGATCTATGTTGTATTGATCGCTCCTCAATCATTTCCACAGTAGTTGAAAATTGCATGACAACTCAAAAGGTAGTAGGTAAACTAATGGGGGCTGAATCAGTGCCTCTGAATGTGAGAAAGCCACATGAAGGACAGCCTTCAAAGTAACACAGTTTCTAAGATGAAAACTGTTGGTGCAATGACAGATAATTGCATTATGCCATCAGAACCAACCCCCTTGTCAGAACCAACTGTCTGAACAGCAGCCACGGGGAAAGGTGTGAGAGGTAATCAATAGCAGCGTATGGTCCTGCTGACTGCTTTTAATTGAAGTTAATGTGGGGGCAGAAAAGTACTTTGATTGATGAGGATGACAGGAGGCCCCACCTTTGAGGCGGCCCTGAGTCCCTCACCTGGAAGGCAGTGTGTGACAAGAAGGTTAACTTGTCTCTCTCAAACAGGCCCTGGCTGGTGTACAGGAATACAGAATAGGTGATGGCCTCAGTGAGGTTGTGCACTCGGGTCTTCACATCCTCGTCCCATTCTGCATGCTTCATTGCTTTGCTGAACACTGAGTTAAATGTCTGGAATACAACCAAAAGGAGGACAGTGCTCTGTAAGGAATAAATGCATATTGCCTGAAAGTTCTGCACTGGATTTATAGCTAAACACAAATATCACTGACATTTTGGTATAAAAGCACACATTTATGTGAATTTGTACAAGAAGAAGCAAATATTTTAATCCCCAAGAGAGACAACAATTACAAAGTGATGTGAAAAAAAAAAAAAGTCAAACTGCAAACTAGTCAAAGTGGACCCATTGAAACGATGTGTAAGAGCACATCAGGGTTAAAGGTTTCACCTTGAGAGAAAACTGGTACATGAGGTTAATCTTGCTGAGGTCATTGATGATGAAGAAGAGGAGTGACGCTCTCTCAGCTGCTGGGCGGTATAGTTCTCGTGCCTCGTTGATCTTTGTCTCATTCTCTCTGGCCTCCACCACCTGTGTGTTCCAATTGCACAAAATGAGCTATTAGGCTCTCAGTCATGCTCCAAAACCCTCTCATTACACATATTTTTAACTACACATCATTTGGAGGTAATGCAATAAAATAAGGCGCTTGCTGTGTGACATTCAAAAACACTTGAGTGCTTAAAAAAAAAAAACCCACATGCACTTGACTGCAGTGGGACAACTGAGAGGACCCTGTTGGTGTAATAGCCTCACCTTGCACTGAATGTGAGTGGCTGTAGTCTTTGTGATTTCGAGTTGCTCCACCAGAGAAATATCACCCAGAAAATTACCGTGGGCCGCAGACAGGCGATTCAACAGGTCATCCTCCAACCTCTTGAGCTCAATCTTGAAATGGTTCTGCTGTGTTGTCAGTTCCATCTTAGGAAATGTACACAAAACAATTCAGCCTCTTCTATTTGGTATAATTAACTGAACACAAATGAAAATGCTTTACTGCAGGTATTACAGTCTACATCTTTCAAAAAATGCTTAAGATTCACCTTTAGGGCCTCCAGGTCAGGCCTTTCCCGTGACACGACTTGTCCCAGCAGCTGTTCCTCTAGGCCAACAGGAGTTACTGTGAAGTTGATGAGAGTGGTCTGGGCCTGGAGCTCGGGAGGGAAATGAGGATTTGCCAACTTGGTGTGGAGAATGAGTTGAAAGTTGCTGCTGTATTCACACTCCTTGCCCCCAATTTGAATGTACCTGAATAAAAAGAGGACAATTATAAGAAATTAGCTGAAGGCCAATATCAGGCAGCACTGAGGAGCCCCCAAACCATGTCTGAAATATTAATAGCTCATTTGCTCCCATGTGTAACAGGGATCCTTCTCCATGACAACAGAGCAAAGCAGTACTTTACAATACAATAGCATAGTATACTACAGTATATACTTTAATTTACCAACTTAAGAATGAACTTTTGTTTAGAGTTATTGTTTACAAATCACCAATTTGTGATTCTGCTTGCCAAAGAAACATATTTAGTTATATATTAGTTGGTTTTGTCTTCCAAGCAAGTTACATTAACATTCAAAGAGAGAGTAAATATGAATGATGACTTGATGATTAAAAATATCAGTGGTGCTTCCTTTAAAGGGACAGCAGGTAATAAAAAATATTTAGACAATTAAGAAGGAATCAAAATGATGAAGATGAATTTTATGACCGTGATAATGATCCCATTTAAAATGTGGCAGTGTAAGCCTTCTGCATTTTGTGGCTATTTTTGTCCTTATGCATTTGAGCCCATTGACCTCTCACTTTCCCAGGGTGAAAGAACTCTGGCTTCAAATGTCACTTACACTGTACACAAATAATCTTGAAAAAATATGAAAGATTCTCACCAGAGCAGCCAATATTTATCTGTTCCTGCATTTCAATTAAATTAGCACTGGCTTGATGAACCTGGTGGCTTTTCATTTTTCTCTAATTACCCCTTAGATGTCAGGCAAGGCCCCAATTTTACAGCACAGGTTCCTCATGGCCTGGGTCTGGTTCAACTCTATATCTTCACAAGCCAGAATTAATGTACTATTGATAGAACCATTACTCCACCAAATTAAAGTCCGTGCTGATGGATTGGCTTGTAGTCTTCCGTCAGCCATGAAAGGAATAATTAGTATTCATTACTTCACACTCTACAACATTCCAATTATTAATGAACTTCAGCTGTGGATCCCTACCAGATCCATCATGGCTGCCCCAGCAGGTTGTATTAATCATCGACAGAAACAAGTGTGTGGGTCATCTACAAGGGATAAACTTATAATCAGATTTACTATGATGAATTGTTACGTCTGGACAGACAGGACTTCAGAGGAAGTTCAATGAACATGCGCCAAGATATTCAATATTCATGGTCATACATAGATCAGAGGAAGAAAGATGTAAACATATTTGAGGAGAAAGTCAAAGCAGAATGTCAATATGTGGTATTTTCTATTCTGCTGCTGGTTGTCCCGTTTCAGAAATGTACTGGATTTTGCCTGTTGAGGGTAATTGGTAACTGAACAAAGGTAATTACAGAGCAGCTATTTTGGTGGCACTGTTATATTTCTGAAGTGCATTGCAGTGGGCAGCAAAGTCATGTTAGAATGTCAGACAGATTTACCAAATACAGGGTGTTTCAAACAACTGCCAGTTTGGATGGCATGTGCAAACTTAATAACAGACAAAGTCAAGTAGCGTTAGTCATGCAGACTTGTTCATGATTAAATGACACAAAATATGCCTGTATGACCTCACAACTTAACAATTAGCATCTTGGTTCAGAGAAAAACTGGGTCAGTAATGATGTGTTGTTGTTTTTTTTTAAATGATTGCATATAAATACCGGAAAATCCCCCATCATCATTCTGAAATTAGTGAAGCTGAATTGAATTTGCCATAATGATGGAGGACCACTGAATTTAGTGGGTTACATGCCATCTTTTTGTCAGTGACAGGAGTCCTTATACATAACCATGACTGCCCTCAATTCAGCTTTTACACTGAGGCTCAGCTGTTCAATATTCATCACACCTAAAGAATATGAACACACAAATATACATCTATCACCCCACTGAGGGGCCAATCAATATGTTGGCCTCAGGGATTCAGAACACGCGCCGCAAATTCATTTATAATCCAAAGAGTGGGCAATAATAATGCATTCAGTCATGTCTTACTGGTGTTTCAATGCTCAGTGAGATTCAACCATCTGGCAAATCTGCCCCAACTGTCTAACAACACAGACACATCAGGACGAGTTGTGGGCATATCGACTAGCGTAGCAACAAGGATACAAATATCATGTGCTGATTTAAAATGTTTTTGTGATGCAAAAATAACAAACAAAGAGTTAACTATTGATGAGCTTGTTTGACGCTTCACAGATTACTCTCTTATCCTTGCCAATGGAAATGTAATGTTGTATGTTAGCACCAACCTTCCTCGTTTGATAGTGTTTTTGCCCAGTAGAGACTCCAGGACTGCGTCTACCTGTTCTGGCAGATTTTCTATCAGAACTGTTTCACCATAGGCAAGAGCATGTTCGATCACATCCAGATACCTGCCGAACAAAGAGCACTTTGACCTGCACATTCTTATGGTACATCAACGCTCACTGACATATTAAAACAGGATACTGTGAGAGCACAGCCCCTCTTACCCTGTCTGTCCCAGCTGCACCACCCTCAGCTCTGAACCTAGGCGGTTTCGGATCCACTTGATGCCCTGCTGCTGTGGGTCAATGATGAGTGGCCAACGCTCACTGGTGGTCAGGATGGCAGCATTCTCAGTGGACATCCTATCATTTGGCAGGCCCTGGTTATGCCAGGCAGCCACAGTGGCATCATCTGTAAGCATGAGGATTGGATCCAAGCCGTCTGTCAGGGGTACAGAGACCTGGAACATAAACAGAGGAATGATGTCACTCTAGTTGGAGCTGTGGTAGCAGTGCGATGGGCTTTAATTCTGACCCTGTTGTAGATGTTTGTTGTTTGTGCTCAAACAACTACAGTCTAAACAGTGCGGAGCCTGGTGGCCTTACCCTCTGAGACTGAAGGAAAGGGATCCATGCATTGTTAAGGAGCTCCTCACGATAGTGCCGGGTGAAGTAACCCATATAGGAGACAAATGCTGAAGTGATGAGGACATCACCGCACAGCGTTTTCTTTTGCTTTTCATACTGAACAATTGCCTGGGACCACCGCGCCTTCTCTGACTGCAAAACACAAAGAACACGCTCCAACATAATTTTAAATATATACAGCAGTTAAGCAAAAGCTAAATTACAAAGAGAATGTTTAAAGACTTTATGAACACAGTTTTTCTCCACAATGCAGGTAAAATGGGCAACTTCCCAGTCCCTTTATTGGAGAAGATGTAAGCAATAAAGCATACACATGCAATTCTCTTAAAATAGCTTAGGAAGTTTGGCTGTAGATTCACTACGCATCAATTTAGCATTAATTTAAACCTTCAATACTATGACTGTGACAGCAGTACAACAATAAATCATGCGTGGCATTTTCTTACAAGGGGCTGTGGATCTAGAATATGTCACATAATAAATTCTCAGACAGTTAAAAATCACTATAATTTTACTCTAATGTATTATGGATTGCCTGTAATATCACTCTGTCTGGGGTGAGACATTGTTAATTTCCAACAGCTGTTGAGGCTTTGAGGTAAGTTAATGATTAAATATAGACGGCCTGATTTATTAGTCTGAAGACTATTGCTTCCAGGTCAATGCCATAAAGACAAAACATTTATCTTGATATGCTTAAAAGCCAAGCTGTTCCATGCAAACCACATTTATTTTCTGGAATAAGAAAGTCGAACTTACAAAATAGCCACTGAAATGGCCATATTTTATTTAATATTAGCATCCATAAAGATAACATAAAGTAGCCCAAAAAAGAATACACAGAAGTGCAGAAGGACTAAATGGGATATTTTAAAAAGCTATACAAATATGCAACATTGGTAAACCACTGTTATATTATTATTTAAATTATATATACATATTCCATAGCTTCCCCCTTATATACTATTTGATTTTATAAAAATGGAAAACTATGGAGTTAATATCGCATACACAAACACAGATGTGGTGTATCAGGATACATACACACACTTTCTGTACACACAACCTATCAACTGCACTGACTGAGAGCAGTGTTAGTGTAGCATTCTTGTCATCTCTCTTCCTTTCTCCATTTGGAAGCTGTTCAGCTAGCCAGTTGCCCAGTTCAGCCATGCGTTTTCTGTGGTCCTGCCCCCTCTACCTGTCTCACAAGTCCCCAGTATGCTGCTGGGCCAGGCTGTAAAATCTCCCTCTGCCTGATCTACTCACACAACTGTCAGGCTATCTTGCCAGGACATAACAACTTCTAGTCCAGATTACTGATGCAATTCGATTACCAGTGCCTCTCCATGCATGCCTCCGACAAATTGACAGTTTACTTTATGCCAGGCCAGCCCTAGTGACACCAGCAAAACTCCTCTATCTCTCCCTGTTTACCTCTAAGCCCTTGACTAGCCGGTTGGCCAGCTCTATGGTCTGGTTAGTATGCGTCACCTCCTCCTGACAACTGATTTTCTCAGCTGTAGCCCTTTCAAACTGAGTGGTCAGGCACTGGAGGCTGGCATCAAGATCCTACAGAAAAAAAGAAAGGAAAAAATGGAAATTACCAACCATTCAAAAAACCTAGCTTTTAGACTAAGTGACTTCATTAAATATAATAATAAAATTGCACTCACCAGCAATTTCTTTTGAAGTGTTAATAGTTTGGCTGTTGCCGTTTCTAGATCTACATTAGCTTGTGATAATGCATTCCTCTTTGGAATGACCTCACAATAAATCTGCAAATGAAAATAAGAAAACTTTACTCTGTTAAACAAACCATTTTGTGGAATGTACGAGAAAATGTAATGACATCGGTAATGACAGCTACCACCAATCGAAAGACATTGCCTGACCTCGTAGTATCTGACAATGTTAATAATCCAGGCACAGAGACCAGCTGCAGCTGTAGATTTGGTCCGAACTAAATCAGGATGGAACTCTGGGTTTTTCAGATACTCTTGCTTCACAACAGTCAAACAGGTATCAGGGATGTGATCCTTGTCATATGAAATGAGGGCCTGCAGGAATTCATCCACCTGACAGAAATTAACACAAAAAACAAGGTACATTAATGCCTGCAGTGGCTGATTTAAGTCAAAAATAAATGTCCTTTACTCATTAAAACCTGTAAGTGAGCCACATACAGAACATACATCTGTAATCTGTCATCTGTCACAACAACAAGGACGATCATTTCTTTCTCTCCAAACAAATTATATCACTCCTGTTTTTATGTGAAATTTATGAAAATAAACATTTAGCAAGGTATATACTGGCAGACTCAATATATTTTCTTTACATATACAAAATCCATCCATAAAAAACATAATTTTTTCCACAGTGATAGGCAATGACCTATTCTTTTTCACCTGTTGCCCACCTACAGCCATTCTGTTAAGCAGCATAGTGAAAATAAGCTTTTTGGCCCTCGTGTTGTTGCCTTGATGTTTTTTGTTTATTAAAATCACATCCGAAGCATAAAGCACTTACAAATAAATCTGATCAGATAATAAATACATTGAAGAACTTATTATGTTTAAAATGGTAAAAATATGGTTTTGGGACAGAAGCAACTGAACCCTGAAGTACTAATGGCTTTTGAAAAAATAAATACATCCCTTTATGGCCACACTTGCATCAATAAAGGCTAGAGGTTGAGAGTCAGATCAACACACTTGCTCTCCTACAGAGTGAGCATATTCATAAAGCCATCAGGCTGTAATGTGAGCATTGGAGAGATGTTGGGCAGGGCCAGGGTCAAGGCCCACACACAAATTAGATTGGCATTAATCAGGCAGATGTGATTGACATGATGACAGCTTAACCTTGCCCATGAAGGCCCGCGCCGCCTTCCAGCTCCGATCCTTAGGCACTCGACCGCGGGGAGCTAGCAAAACCATCACAGCTGCTGCTACATTGATCACTGCAGCTGGAGGGTTTGGAAAGGCCTTCAACTCAGTAAGATTCACCTAAAAAACAATTAGGAAAATTATATACTATCTCTAGAAATCTGATGAAATTGCATCCAGGCTGATAAAGTGAGGCACCTTGTTGAGGGTGTGCAGTGCTGTTGTGGCAGCTGTCAGTGATGGTTCTGCCTTGGCCAGGTCATTTTCACAGTCTTTCTGTTTAACTGAAACTTCTGCTTGGATGACAGCAACCTGTGCAATGCAACAACAATGAACTAATATATATATTGTATATAGTGAATGAGGTAATATGGTAATTTAGGATAAAGGATATCTCACCTTTTGTGCCTCAGTATCTGCAGCCTGTCTCTTGCTGCTAACCCTCTCAGTCTGCAGTCCAATCTTTGTAATTAGAGCCTCAATATTCTGCTTTTTAAACATCAGCTCAGCTTCTTGTGATGCCAGTTTAGCTTTTAGATCATCAACCTTAAAGAGAGAAAAATTATTACATGTACTTCACTGTGTAATATACTTGATGCCAGGAGAAAGCACACACAATTTGAATCAAACACTAATACTATTCCTAATTTCCCTACCTCAACCTTGTGCTTCAAACCTGAACATTACCCCTCTTTGGTGTATATTCAAAGATCTACCTGAGTGGCAGTGGTTTGGAGTTTCTCAAGGCCACTGTCAAGCCGGTTCATCTTGTGCTGGAGCTGAGCCCGACTTTTCTCCAGAAGGTTCCTGTACAGGGTGATTTGCTGGAGAAAGCTCTTGGGGGTGGTGTAATTGTACCTCTTCTCATTGCGCTGGTATTTTTCACTTGCCTGGTTGACACTGGTGTGAACATAGGCCATGAAAAGACTGATGGATTCCTGGACGGCAGGCTGTAAAAATAAGCAGACAAGGGGGGAGAGGGGAGAACAGGGCGAGCTGGATTGAGTAGAGTTTAACATCCCCAACCTGATGGGGACTGAAATATTATCTTCATAAATTTTGAATTCATCTACAAGTTTTGCCATCTTACTTGGCTGGCCCTGACTTACTCAATCTGAAATTTAGGTGCAGCTAGCAGGAAAGATTAGGCTTTGAAACCTCTGTGAAAATAATGTGTTTAGACAACTGACATGCAGCTTGTAAAACATGCAGACTGTTGGCATTATCTCCAGTGTCCTCCAACTTTCTAAACACTGTCTACAGCAGCAGTTGCACTACATTCCAACTTGGTATTCATCATAAGGTGCTCAATGACACAGAGCGTCTATTAATCATATAGTTAGCGATCAATTAAAGCAAAAACAAATGAGCAGAGAATACAAGGATCAAACCTAACCATAACTCACAAAAAAGCCATTGTTAATGATCATGGAGCCAGTAGGAAAAAAATCATTATTAATTAAGATCTGACATAATGCTTTTTGACAAAGCATGCTATGTTCAGTTGAGATGCGAAGTTCTCATTGATTGGCCTTGTGTAACAACTGTAAGTGGGTTGTGCATTTCTAACTTTAAATAAATGGTTATTTCATTTCTTGTTTCCCTGCCCCTTTAAAAACATAAACAATCATTAATGACTTTAAATATACATTAATGTTTCAAGTATTGTTTTGCCTCAACTTTTGAGAATATTTTATTATTAATGTACATCAACTTCCAAACAAAGATCTTTGTCCATCCACAAGTTTTTGTTTGCACTGCCCTTCACTGTACATCTTTCTGTTTCTATAATTTTGCAGCTACTAGGGTCAAACAGTTATTGTCATTACCAATTCATCTGCCAAACATCGTTCTCTGTGATCATTTGTGTATAAAACGTCATAAAACTCTGAAAAACTTTCACAGCACATGAACATTCACACACGGACAGATGCACACACACAAACAGTGGACAGTAATAGTCTGGCACATGTTCACATATATGATGACACTTCCTGGTTGTGACAGCTGTGCCTCCTTAGAGGGTCGTTATGTGCTTAATCACTCTTCTCTCATTAACATAAATGATTCTGGGTTGTGATCGTTCCACTGCTATGATGGAAAACAATGATATGCCTGCACTCACTGTGAGTCTCCAGGCATGTGTTCAGCAATTTGTCAGCACCTCAGCAGAGAACTAATGATGAGGGATCTATGGAGATGTTAATCCAGCTGCACTGTAGTAATTAGAAGGTGTTCATTAAAGTCTAACTCAGTCTGGGATAAGGGGGTGCATGGCAAACCTACAGGAGATACTGTACTGTATGTGTAGCACCCAAAGATGCATTTCTGACTGCGAGTAACATTATTTGCAATCATAATATATAGTTCACATATGCAAAGGAAATAAGGGAGCCATAAAACAATCATTTCATTATTTCTGTCAAAAGGCCTGACCTCAATGCCTTCAGTCTCTTGGATGAACCTGTAGCTGACTGACTGCAGGGCTTCTGAAGTCCAAGGATGGAACCAGTCAATGGTGGTGCACTGAACTAGAGCAGGGAATCGACGGGCCCTAACACGAAGGGTGCTGCCTATTGGAGACATGCACAGTATCACCTGTAAGGAAGATAGCAGGGAGACAAAGAGTAACACATAGTGTACAAAAACAAGGTTTGCATGCACAATCCCCATCCTTGAGCATCCTATGCGCGCTTAGCATATGCAGCTAAGCGCACATAGGAAATTCAGCATAGGTTAGAGGTATCACAAATGCATCTAAAATGGAAACCATAACTGGCAGCCCTCTGTGCCCCCACTTTCATCAACTTGGCATTCTGACAGTCAGCCACATTCCCAGTTGGTTGGAGCAGACGGTGACGCTACCAGAGGCCCTGGCGCAAAGACTAGCTGGATGGCAGGCATGTATACTGAGACAAGAATTTCCTTCCTTTTAACCCCCCCAGTTTGTCTGGCTCAGTTAATTCAGCCTGTCAGACACATTTAATAAGATTACACTGTGGCTGTGCTTTTGGTTTTGTAGCACAAGCATGTGAGTATGCGTAAGATTTTCCTATTAGTTTCTTGTTGTGAATGTTGGCTTTCAAGACACGCTGAAGTGCTATCAAAAAGCATCCAGTACAACACTGATTCAAATCTGAATTGTTTTGGCAGCAGCTAGATGCTGCCAGCCAAACACTTTGTTTACAATATTCATAATCGGGTCAACTCAAAAAGTACCATTTCTTGAATTATGATTTTTCACCTATGGTCTTAGAAAACCCTCAAAGACCACTTTGCCCAGTGTCATTATTATAAAGGTCAAACTGCTCAGAACAATTGCTTTTAGAAATATCAAGGCATTTATGAGGCTCTAAACTGTAAGAGACAAAATCCCAAGAAACAATACGATGATGACAGGAAGCAGCTCTACATGACATCACAGAATAGTGCATACAGATAATTTCACACATTATGGAGACAAAATCTGCTTAACTGAAGGAACGCTTCAGTAGCCTCAGACTGACATGGGTAGAAGCAATGCTGATTAATATCATTAGAAGGAATATTTTGAATGACTTGACCGTGAGCTGTAGTCGAACTCGGTCAGTAAAGAATCTCCAGCAGTTCTCTCTACTGTCCAGCAGTCCAAGGGCTCGGACCTCAGCTCTTACACTCAACATGATGCCTTCAGTTTCTTCCTCGCTGAAGAGCTCAGGAATTTCTCCTGGAGGGAGAGTTACAGTCATAATCTCAGAATCTAGCAATCAATAATCACTTCTCATCAAAGTTTATGATTTCAGAAAAATTTTACTGACTGAATAACTTTGATAGCTCATGATGTGCTCCCTGATGACAATACTACAGCCGATGACAACATGCAAGTTCTCTTAGGCAAACACAGGTAAAACACAATATGATGATTATGGAGTTTGGTTCTGACCTGAAGCCAGGAGGTCATTAATAATCACAAGGAACCGCTCATCAGGTATGTGTGCATCAGTCAGGAGCAGAGCCACACGCTGGTTTTTCACTCCAGTCTCTATAAACAAACTGGCCAGATCCATCTGAACAAAACCACACATGCAATAGTCCATTAAAAAAGAACAAATTGCCTAATAATAATCAATAGGACAGCTTAGGTCCCATGATAACAGTTTGATTTTTTTGAAGAAGCTATTAAATGATTAAATTGACAAAATTGTTTCATCAATGAGACACTGAAACATTTCCTAGTTGCTTTAAATTGAATCTGACAAGTATTTTTTGTGTCAGTGGGGAAGAAAACTGAATTACATCAATATCCTGCATGAAGCCAAGAGCAAAAATTATTAAGCAGGTCACTTAAAGGTTATACATTTTCATGAGGACATATTTTATGAGGTTACACTGTGCTTGACGTTCTGTTTGGCTGTAACCTATTCATGTATTTACCTTGAGGTCCTGGATGCTATAACCCTTACTCAGAGTGATTTGGAAGACTTCCACAGAGGATATGTAGGCAGCCAGACGAGTCAGGCTCTGCTTCCCACTGCCCCCGACCCCAACTAGTAAGCCATGACCCCTTGGGGACTCCAGGATGCGACTGATGCGACAGCTGGTAACAACACAATCTTTGTTATGCCATGAAACATCTCTATTCAACCAAATGTAATAAATCTATAGACTGTCTTCAAACGTCCTCATATGTAATTGCCAAATCAGCATGGAGACTTTTACATTATGTCAGTAACTCACATCACACTAACTTCTTTTTCTGCATTAAACTGCCACCTTTATGTTTCATATAATTGTCCGTGTGTTTCTTATTACATGTATGATTTTTAAAAGCTCTTTCTTTAGTTGATGTATATTTGATTCTGGGCAAAAAAACACTTCACAAATATTGTCAAGAGAGGATTTTTTTTATTAGTTTATTTAATAAATTAGATTTAAAATTAAAATTATTATGAACGTGAATGAACTAGCTATACTTACACATGTTGCATTGCATCTTCAAACAGCACCAGATTCATGGCTGCATTGAGCTCATTGTAGCTCTCCAGGGCATCTGTGAGGATGGACCTGAGCACAGACCAGTCAGTAACACGAGTATAGGAGGCTTCATTGCCTATTTGGGCAAAGTGGCAATAGAGGAGGGGCTTTGTCACCTCTTTGTCCTCCAGTCCCTGGAAGAGGGCAAGCATAATAAATCATTCAAATATTTCAGTCACTGTTGTTATCTGAAGGTGAAGAACAGAAAGTCATGCTGTTTACAGTGTTAATCACAATCTGTACTGCACCTCAAAGCATTCATGCACAGTCTCCATCTGGAGCTTCCGGAAGAGCTGCAGGTCCATGACATCTACCAGTCTGTCTGAGTACACTCTGCAGGACTCGTGGAGCCACAGCAGTGCCAGGTCAGTGCTATCTTTCATGCTCTCAGGCCTTGCAAAGAGGATGCCCTGAACACAGAAAGACATATTAATATTTAACTTTGTATTCAAAAGTCAAATTTCTCACAATTTCTCAAATTGCTCACAATCATCGCTACCTGAAAGACATTTGACAAATCTCGTAGATTAAAAATGTAATGAAATTTGATGGCTGTGGGCAGAAAATTGTGAGCCATCTTGTTATGAAGAGTGATGGCAGCTTGGACCACAGCTGTGGTGCTCATCTGAACCAGTGGACTGAACAGCTGCTCCTTCAGGTGGCTGCTCAAGATCTGACTAAAGATGGACATCAGAGCCTCAGATGAGGGAAAGTTGACCGCAAACACTGAGAAATGTCTCTGTAGAAAGCAAAGGCACAATCATAGTTCAGAAAATATGTAGATGAATATCATTAGGGATGATTTCAGTTTAACACCAAACACTTTATATACATCTAATCGTTATTTTGAGTGAAAAAAAAAACCCAAAACTTATCTGGAAATAAGTTTTTAACAGGCAAGTTACAGGCTTGTACTTGCTACATTATTTATGTATCCTGACCACGCTGCCACTTGAGTATAAAATATTGTGCTGAAAACTGTAAGATGTTTTATTTATGCTCCAAACCACATAGGGGGTTTAATATCAGTTTTCCTTTTGCATTGTAATTGTTATAAATTCTTCTTCTCTGTAAAGTATCTGAAATTAGTTTCTCACAGGCTTCTGCAGATAAAGATTCACTATAAGAACAGAGCGTTAGAGAGAGCATTAAAATAAATCTGCATTCATTCACAAATACTTACACCTATATTTAAAAAAATACGATACTTAAACCTCGAAGTTTATAAGATTGTTAAAGCAGGAGATGCAATGTGAATTGAAAGATAAATATGTTTAAGATACAATATGCTTAAACATCCAAACATACATTAAGTGCATTTAACACACCTGTAGTCTGGGGTTGATATTGAAGCTACCAGCAGTTGGATTCATACAAGCAACATACTGGGTATTGTGTATTTCTTTCAGGGTCAGTTTCTGTCTGTCATACCTACAGAAGGAGAGAAAGAAAAGAAACCCCGGGTTAAGAAGCAGAAAACAGGTTTCATGTTGCAGCATGAGACTTAAACACACAACTGATAAACCGATACCGATAGAGGCATCTCACCAGTGCCCATAATCCAGATGCTGGCGTATAAGTGTGTGAGGTTGCACTGTTCCAAAACTGTCGACCGCTGGCATGTTCATATCATCTATAAAGTAGACCATTTTTCTGTTGCCTACAGGGGAGTAGCTCCTGCCCGCTCTTTTCTCTAATGGTCGCTCCAAAATTGCTACAACAGAAAGCAAAATGAAACAAAAAACATCAAAACAACCAAACAGTTAACTCACAAATTCAGGACAAACAAAAGCTTTTCAAAAATTAAATATATATATAAAAAATAATAATCCTAATTTATTTCATTATCTTTGAAAATGTGTTGATGTCATAGGGCTAAGTTCATGACTGAAAAATAAACAAGGGCGAAGTTTTTCCCCTTCCTCCATTTCTGAATCTGAACATTACCAGCAGATGGTGCTGCAGTTTACTTGATGTGCTACTCTCTGTTAAAGAACAATCAAAAAGCCCACTCACCCTGCAGCATGAGGGAGGTAATGTAGTAGTTGAAGGGTACTTTTGTAGTCATGTAACTCTCTGGCAGACAGTCTAACTTGTTCCTGACAAGTGCAGTCTTTCCCACTCCAGCATTCCCCACAAGCATCACTGGCTGTCTCTGCTCCAGCAACAAGTCCATGAAGTACCGAAGACGCACAGTCTCTGCTGTGTGTACCAGAACAGCCTGCAATCATAGAAACAGCAGGAAGACAGAGAACAGAAACATACATAGTTATTATGGCTTTCTTTGAGTGTGATTTATTGACAGACATGTGTTCAGTGAATTGTATGTGATTTATAATTTCTTGTATTTCCCCAGTACACCACAACTATTCTGTCATAATAGCATCATTTGCTCAGAACAAAACCCTACTAATTACGGCTCAGCAAGAGCCTTTGGAGCATTCACAGCTGTACGCAGGAGCATAAAGAAAGACAATAGAGCGTGGGTGATAGCTCAAGCCTTGTTGCTCATGCCTTCACCCCCACACAGTCTGGTATGGGGTGTAGTAGATGGTAATCAGACACAGTGGAAAGCCTATCATCCATTCCAGCACCCCTGCCATAACCTCATGATGTGACTTTACCCTCTCTTATTATGTTCACTGAGGCAGGCATACATTTTTAATATGACTGTATTGTTCATTTTTGGTAATTTTTCTTTAAGAAGGTTGCTTCTTGTGATTAGGTATGTATATCATTATTTGTCAAACCAAAAGTTGCATAAAGGCTCTTTCTTATTTATAGTAGCTTTTCTATTCTTACCTGTAATGGAGTACAAGTTTCCATTTCAAATGGAGGCACAGTATCACCCCAGGGCAGGAACCGTCTGGTTTCAGGGTCAAGGCAGTAGTCAAAAACAGTCCCCTGCGCTGGGAGCTTCACTGTCTTCATTTCTTTGGTCCACCACTGACTGAACTCTACCCGGTAATCATAGAGCTGGGAAAATCATGGAAGATATAATATCATGCATTAATTCATATCATTTCAATAGACAACCCCGCCATTAGGCCAAATGATCTTGGTCACTGACACTCTTGACATGTCTCTCAACAAAAAGGCCCTCAATAAAGGCATCAGCCTATATTTATACCTGTATGACAGAAGAACAAACCCAGAAGTGAGCGGAATGATAACTATGCAGACTATTTCCAGGGGTATTGATGAAGTATTAACACTGTCCAGCAATGCTTGATGTTGTTTACTAATCCCCAATTCCACATTTTTCTATGTAGCACACACAATTTCTGTGGAGGATCAGCTGCTGAGATTTGAGCAGCCAAGATATAAAGCTAAGTTTTATTAGTTTTATTAGGACATAAACACATCTGTGGATGTGAATCTCATGCAGGCACATTGTCCTAATAATCTTACTTAACTTCTAATTATAAACATTTTGCACACCTTGATTTGTCCATTTGTGTGGATTTCCATGCTCAATTATGCAATACACACTTTTTTTTTTTTCAACTTTTAGTAAGTGCGTATGTTTCTGCACGACTCATTGTTCTGAGCGGTGCCATCTCATACTGTTACTGTGACATCCCAGTACCGTGTTCAATTGCATCTACTAGAATTAAATAAAGTGATACCTGATCTTGATACAGCGCTCCACCAAAAGCCCAGATGCATGCAAAGGTGAAGTAAGTCTCATACAGCTCACGGGGAGAGTCAGATGGAATATTTTCTGGAGTTAGAAGGCAGTCGAGCAAAGTACAGAGTGTCTGAATGAGAAGAAAATTATTATTTTATTTTATTTGATGACTGTATGGGTACACAAAAGAAGCCTTAAAACCAGTATGTGGGCTCATGTGCTGAGTACCTGCACCATGGAGTTTTCTGGGATAGGAGTGATGGTCTTGAACGTGTTTCTCATCTGTTCTAAACAACGTGGAACATATTTTTCAAACAGTATGGTGAGGTGGGCTCTTTCAGTCTGGCGTTCTCGTTGGTCAATCCAGCTGGCAACGTACCTGACAGCAATCCAATGATTCATTTTATATCACTGTGCTGATATGATTATGATCTGAACTAGAGTCTTCTGAGTACAATGCATTGATACAAATTCATACTAGAAACAATGTCACAGAGAGTCACGTTGGTGCAACAAACTCAACACATGATATCAGATGTATGACTCACGGGTTCCAGCCCAGATCCTGATGGTTAACATAGAGAATTCCTGCTCTGGACACAGTAGCAGGAGTGGCCGTCTTTAGGTGACTGATTTCAAACACAAGTTTCATGGAGGAAGTGAGGGGCACACGTTCATTACTGGCTAGGGTCAGGACCTGAAAGGTGTGATATATTCCAAATATCATAACATTTGAATGGTCAACATGACAGAAAACGATAATGAAAACACCTTCATATCTCATCAGGTTTGACAGACTTGCTTTAGAATATTTCAAAGGCGCAAGATCACTGTGACATGATTCATTGCCCTGGAAGAAGACCTCCAAGTACTCACACTCCAGGAAGTGTTAGCTGAAGGAGGGGGAAAGAAACATCTTTTTCTATCTATACCACCTCTGTTGCTATGTGTTGTACAATAGTGTATGAGTGAACAGGAGGGAGGTACCTTGTTGTCATCCATCACTGTGTTGAGTGATTCAATCCACATCGGATCAATGTCTCCATCCAACACAATCCACTTAGGTCCTGTGTGGGAGATGTTTGCTTGCTCTCGCATCAGTGATGAAAACAAACCTTACACAGAGATTGAACACAAACAGAACACAAACAACTGAGATTATGTGGTCTAAGCACTGTTTGTACCAATTATAGAACTGATTCAGGTCTTCTTAATTTTTGTCATCCACAATCAAAACAAGCTCTGTTTACCATCATTCCACTCTCGAGTTGCTGGATGCATAAAGCCAAACAGTTCATCTCTGTCCACTGCCTTGGGATTGAGGTCATTCCATACAGGACGCTTCTTCAAGTTTACATAGGTTTTATGGAGAGCTCTCAATATCTATTGAAAAGATAATTACCTCACTTTTGATGTACCTTTCAAAATAAACTGAGCATTCACTCTCACAGCTTTTAAGTCAATAAAAATCCAACCTGACTTTTCCCAGTTCCTGTGTTTCCAAGAACAAAGACAGAATGCCGTACTGCCATGAGCTCTTCCAGCTGTACCACCTGACAAAATAACTGTTTAGAAAGCAATCCTTTCATTCTTTTTTAAAAGGGTACACATCACATCATGTCAAACCTTAAGGATGAATGTCTCCTCAGGCTGGAGCCGGAGCTCCAGTGTGGTCTTTCGAACGGCCTTTTCAAATTCACAGTCTCTCTCTCTCTCCACCTCGAGGCCTGGGAACAGGTCTCCCAACAGTCCCAAAAAGATGGTGACATCCTCTGTCACAATTTTAGGCATGTTGAAGTCCCTCAGTGCACGCATCAGCACCTGAGAGGTAAAGTGCTTTTATAGATCATGAAAGACATTGCATCTTTCTTGTGTAGCTGTGAGATGACATATAACACATATAAGTCACCTGATCCTCTGGTTTACTGTTGTCCTTTCGTCTCAGTGCCCCTGCCACAACCAGAACAGACTTGACGGCACGCAAGCCCCAATCATAGTGGTCCTAGAAGACAAGCAATCAACAGTAAAATGTGTATTCCTGTGTGTCCATAAATCGTATCATAGAGATCTATTGAATGTTTTCCTGAGGTATAGGTGAAAAGATTTATTAATATTCTCCCTCATAATCCAAAATTATGAAATAAAATAGTGTTATTTAATGCTTTTCTCCTACCTGCTTGGAGAGCAGTTCTTTACAGAGAGTATAAAGCGTGATAAACTTCCTGGCTAAAAGTTTAGCACCACGGAAGCCCTCAGCAACCAACATTATCTCGCAAATAAGCTCAGTGTCGGGCACCACCATGGCACACGGTCTACAGTAGGACACAAACAGTGCAGAATGAGGTACACGCTGAGTATAGGCAGCCTGTAAATGTAGGTACTGTACCCTACCTGAAAAGAGCCTTGAGGTTCTCAGGGAGCTCTGTCCTGCCTGCATAGCCAGGGTTCATAGTGATGAAAATCCCCACAGAGGACTTTAAAACAATGTCTTTATCCAAGAATAAGAACCTGTAAGGTTTCATAGAGAGTTTAGATTAAGAAACCTTTATTGTCCCACAATGGGGAAATTGAGCAGTAGGTAAGAGCAGCAATAGTACAATAACAAAAGTTCAGTACATTGTAATAAAAAAAATTAAAGAATATTTTTCCCTCTACAGCAAAAAGGCTTCATATATTTAGCTTCTAATGCTTACCTTTTCTTTTTAGAGCGAATGGCATCCTGTATAGTTTTGACCTGCACTGCTACAACAGACAGAACATCCACAGCAATACGATTGAACTCATCAAAGCAGCCCCATGCCCCAGTCTGGGACAGACCCTTGTAGATATTTCCAATTGACTGAACAAAGACAAAAAATACATTGTGCATTTTAAATATGCATTCTTACTGAAATGTCTTATCAAGACCTTAACTTACCACCAAGAAAAATTAGAAACTGAATTTCGCACCTTGTAGTCCATCTGTTCAGAACAGTTGAAGATGTATACCATGATGCCCATGGCTCTGCCAAGATCTTTTGTGGTCTCAGTCTTCCCTGTTCCAGCAGGGCCTGCTGGGGCTCCACTCATGGTCAGGTGGAGTGACTGAGTTAAGGTGATATAGCACCTAAACACGCCCATGCCAACAGCAAATAACAAAAAATATGATGTTTAGCAATGCTAAATGCAGTGAACACAATGGAATGTTATGTGCAAAAGCAGCTAGGAAGCAGAGTTACCGGTCGGTGAGGGGAGTGATGACAAGACGTGGCGTATTTCCAAGATACTCATATGAGTAAAGGAACTGAGCATCGCAGATGTTAACAAAGCAGTGATGTTGCTGCTCATACCAGCAATGCCGGAGCTGGGAAAGCCACTGGAAGGCCTGCGAGGTGGTGACCTGGGAACACAGATGAATGCTTTTAAACTGTGTCAAAGAGATCACAGGACACAAAAATGATGGTACAAGTGAGCAGCAGGTAGTGTAATGAGCAGACCTACTTAAAGTATTGTCTTGTTTTATTACAATTCAAAGTCTACAATTTGCTCTATCCATTTAGTGAAATTGAGGAAGAATATTGTGTTACTTTACTTGTTAACTCAATAAGAAGTGAGCTGTTACCATATGCGATATGATTTGAAAAATGTGCTATAGTGCCAATGTAGGCTCAGTCAAAGACTAAAAGGAAAATACTGAACATGGCATAAATAAATTGCCATTACCTTTTGGGCAATGAGACTGGCAACAATGTCTCGAGCATGGACATCAATAGTGCATATTGTCATGATCTTCTGTCTGTCACCTGAGCTAAGCTCTCCCAGCAGCATGCCAATCAACAAGTTCAGTTGAGAAATCTGGAGAGGGGGAAAAAAATACACAGCAGTGAAGACAAGTCACACATAGACTGAATTATCAACAATCCGAGCTAACATTGTTTGGTGAAAATTTTCTGTCTCACTTGTACTGTCATTGGAAGTCATTAAAACTTAAATCCAAGCAGAACAATGTTCATGGTCGGCATATAAATGTTGATCTTGTGCACAACATAATACAGAGAGTAAATAGTTATTCTGATTTAAAAATATTTGTCCACTTGCTGCACCAATCTGTAAAATGTCACAGTGACCAGCAATGTCAAGATGAGGTATCTGAAATACAATGCATGTGTGCCATGTGTTCTCATTAAGCAAATATTTACAAAAATGTAGAAGTTTGGGGAAATCTACAGAAATTTTGCAACTGTATTAACCGATCATAAAATGTACCTGTTTCCTGTTGTAGTCCTTCAGTGCAGATTCAAATCCTTCCTCCAATCTTCTAAACACAAGCTCCATATCATTGCTCCACCAGATCTGAGAGCCAGTGAGAGCCACTTGGGCAGGGAAGTCGAGAATCCACTGTTCTCTTGGCCTGTCCTCATACACAGACACAGCCTCAGACAGGTGACCCCGAACACATTCCTTCATGGACTCCTCCAAACAAGTCAGCCATGCTTCCACCTAACATCAAACATTTTCACTGTTAATTATTTTACAAAATAGCAAATTCAGATTGATTGATCCTGAATGTAATCTTACCGGCCCGTAACAGCGGCATTCATTCTGCAATGGGACATATTCCCTCTCTTTGCTGTACATGCCCACTGCAAGTTTAGGGTTATCCAGCTGTTCATTTTTGGCAAACTCAAGATCTGACATGTTGTCAAATAATTTTGAGAGGTGGGCAGTGACCTGCAAGACATTTTTGTGATGACAGATACAGCATTGAAATAATGACAAAATAATGACAATTCTAAAAAGGAGAATGAAGGGAAATGACACATAAATGCACCTCTCTGGGACGACTCCCTTTAGAGAGGATGTCCAACAAGTCTGCAGATGAAATAAAATAGAATCGTGGAAAGGCAAGTCTCTTTGTCTCCAGGTATTCAGCAAGAGCTTTTTCACACAGGGCCAGTCTGTCAAAAGAAAGAGCAAAAGAGAGAGAGAAAGTAAATAGTGAGCACAAAACATCAAACTGTGAAGTGAAAGATTTCTTGAAATAAACATTAACCTTTTTTGTAGATCCTCTAACTTATCAAAAAGATGAGCTTTGTTGGTGGCCTCGATGACATTTTTGGTCTTTACACTGTCCAGCATTAAGTCCTGAAAGAACAAAATCTCCATGTTTATAATGATGAGAACAGTGGAATTAGAAAAACTACATGATTGGCAGTATAAGTGCAGACCTGGAATTCTGCATCTATTGCTTGGAATCTGTGTGCATCTGCAGGCAGCTGCTGGCAGATATCATCACAGCTTTTAAAGATGCTTTCCAGGTAGGCCCATGTCCTTTGGACCTCCATCCAGACCATCAGCACAGAGTCAGCAACAGTTAGCCGTTTCTGTAGTTCCACTACCTGGATCAGAAAGTGATCTACATGCTTGCTCTGAAAGATGCCCTGGAGTTGAACCTTGTGAAAGAGTGCATGGAGACATAAGTATAACCTATAGGAAGGATTTTGTTTAATGCTAAATTTAAAAACACAAAACTACCATGGAATCCGAGGCAAGAGAAATTAATATCTTGAAAACCTTAACCTCATAAAATATGAGTTTAATTTCAATGCATATTCAATCTTATCAGCATTGCATGCCATAAAAAGTGGGGGAGGGAAACAGTCTGTTTACACAAAGATGGAGGCACTAAAGTGGCAGGACTTCTAATTGCCAGCTAAAACCCCCCAGTACATCTGGTATACATGTACAAAGACCGCCACAGTGCAACAATGCCCTGTGTCCTAGAACAGCTATAAATCTAAGTACTCAATAGGGACCTCTCTACTCTCAGTTGTGCTGTTAGACAGTCAGACAGGGCGGCCCCTCTCTGCACTCTCATCTCTATTCAGCACTTAACTATGAGTGCTTCTCACAGACAACAGATCTTGAGAACTTGTTCTGGTGCTTTACATCCATTATGCATTTTTTCTATACAATACGGTCACACATAAAGTCTTTAAAATCAATAACTTGGATATTTACCTGATGATCCTCAAGAGTTTCAATGAGTTCATTGTCACATTTGAGCAGTGGCACAGAGGTTTGATAATAATCTTCATATGAAAGCTCCACTGATGCCCACGTTTGACTTATCTGTGACACAACCTGTCATAAAAAATGATGGATAATATCCTAAAGTAATGTCTAAATACAAACAGTCTTACAATAGTCAACTTTCTAGAGTTTACCTAAACCCCTATTCAAAATACGTAGCACTGTCACTATATTATTTAAACTTATTAAAATACATGCCACTTTAGTAGAAATTGATGTGTGTAACATTAGGTTGCATTATATAACTGACAATAAAAGACTATTGATGTTAACATGTTTGACCACAATCGATAAATAATTGACAAGGAACCTTCTCTATGGCCATTTCTTTGACTGCCTTATCCACTATGCTGCGAACTTCATCTTCCAGCAAATGGAGCTGCAGAGCCAAGAGATCTTCCAAGGTGGTAATGTCAGTCACAGTGAAGTCCATCTATTTCAAGAATAAGAATTATTAATATGATACAAAGTCTCAGATTTCTATCATTCAAGTAGCTTTATGAAAAGATCTCTGCTGTGTGTATTTAATCACCTGCGTTGTCCTAATTAGCTGGACCCAGTGGCGCTCTCGTATTGCCAGGTTCTGCAGCTGACTCACGGCCTGCAGTGACGTCAACAGGTTCTTTACATAAAGGTCTAACCCAGAATACACATCCCACATGCGAGCCTCTTTATCGAGCTTCCGTATGTCCTACACAAACAGAAGGTAGGTAAACATAATTAGTTATTAGGGGCATCTGTTACAAACAGCAATGGTGCATGACAGCAAGACAGCAGGAGAGATGCACTGGTGTGATGTAGCACTGTTGGTGACCTCACCTTGGCAAACCTCCGCAATTCTGCATCCATCTGGTCCACGTTTATCTGCCTCCATTTGGTCATTGTCCAGTTTTCTACACTGTTCTGTAAAGATAAAGACAAGTACAGAGGGGTCAATGGGCTAAGGGTGCTTAATGGGGACATTTAGAGCCTACAGGGTATTCAAAAAATCAATGACTGCTGCCACAAGGATGGTGCTGGTCACACTATTGGGGTATTGTAGCGAAATGATCAGCTTTATTTCCATTTCCTTTAAAATAGTTAAGTGTAAATATACAAAACACATTGAGCTACTTACCTGCACAAATACAACAATGTCCCACAGTTCTTTAAGGACTGTGATTTCTCGTCTGCAGAGTTTGATGTCTCTGTAGTCAGGAATAATAACATCAAACAGATTTGTGGACTCCTGCAGCTCTGCTACCTCTTTCTCCATGTCTCGGATTGCCTTCTCAGACTGGAAAACAGACAAATGGCAACTGTTATCCAAAATGTACAATATGATACAGTGTTACATTAACCAAACACCAAGCAATGGAAAACTCTTACTTTGTCAAGACTGATGTAAGGATGCACTGCATTATAACTGAAGGGCGCCATTGCTTTGAACATCTCCCTGAATTTGTTCTGTTTCACCTGTGAAATAAGGTGTAACAATTAAATGGGTCGTCACACTGGGGTATCTAACACATTAGCTTTAACACTGTGTGTTCATAATTTATATGGAAATCAAAGCATATGTGAGTTGTCACCTCAAATGCCATGCATTGTCTTCGCAAAACCATCACTTCTGCGTTCTGCATGGGTGCCACCTCATGCCTGACTTTTACAGCCAGTTTTTTGGCCCCACTCCATTTTTCAGGAAGTTCCTATAGGTATTGATTTATCAAACGATGCATGTGAATAAATTTGTTACCACATTATTTTTGTTAGTACTTCAAAGTGACAAAGGTAGGAGCCCAGTCCCATCCCTTACCTCAAGCTGAAAATAGACTTGGTCTGGTATGGTCACTCCATATTGTTCCAGAAGGGTTATTGTCTCTCTAAGAGGGTCAAACATCTCATCTATGGCTGCTTGTCTGTCTCTGACTGCCAACAGGTGACTCATCACTTTCAACAAGACACTGTGGTTTCCATTAGCCACAGGCTGGTCTAGGCCTTCAACAGTGGCTCTGACAAAATTCTGCAGCTCATCAAGACTGAGCAGGAACGAATGCTCTGTGAGATACAATTGATGACTGAAATTTGGTAATGGAGAAAAAGTAATGGAGAAATTTATTTTACCTGTTAGTCACATAGGTCAAGAGATGTTCTTTGAAAAGCCAGCTCCATTTCTTTAAGATGTTCAGGAGGCTCACTTTAAAGGACTTAATATCCACCCGAAACCATCCATTGAACACTCCAAAGTCTTCAAGTTTGGAAATATCAGCATACAGATCCTCATAATAATTTATCTTTAAAATAAAGACCACAACAGAAATTATTCATTACTATTAAGACACTGTATGAGAGAAATGCTATTCATTATCTGAAAAAGACTTTTACCTGCTCTTTGAAGTTATCGATAGTAGGTGGGCTCTCAGGGATTGCCTCTGTTCCACAAGCCTCCATGGCTCCGGGTGTAAGTACACGTCCATACTGGAGAAACTGGCTGAGAAACTCAGCCCTGTTATCTTGCCAGAGATGTGTGTAGCACTCGAACTTTCCCTGGTAATTTATTGCTTTCTTGAGCAAGTTCTCCACTCGCTCCATTATTTCTTGTCTCAGGTCCAACAAATCTAGCATCTGATCCATTAAATCCTGTAAGAGTTACGTTACATGACATTTAACATGATGAGAATCTACTATTATAACGGCTTCAGAACAATAAGTTCAGTGGGAGGCCACACATTTTTATTTTTTTAGGGGTTAAAATAAAATGCTTCTTATTGACGTAATTTAGAAACAGTAAATTTACTTGTTAACTACCCTTTGAGACAAATACCTGCACATTGTACATGTGCAATTAGATCTTTGGTATTTTTTTTCCTCCTGTACAGATGCTGTAACTGCTCACATACTTGCCTTCTTACTATGCATGTTACTGTAGGAAACCACTATATGGCACACCAGAGAAATCAGACTGCATTTGTATGATAACATGGTGACATGGTTACTTTTTTGTTAACACTGCAGAAAAAGTGGTAAGAGCGCCATCTTTGATGGGATATAAAACCCTAAAACTAAACAAGACAATGGCAAACTGGTTTCGCTCTTTTTGCCAATCTGAGAATTTAATGATAAGGAACATCACCAGTATTTTCAAATGTCCTCCACACACACAATAAACCAGTCATTTCAGTAGAGTGGCTCACTGTCGCACCTCCTTTTCTACCTAGGCATCATACCAGGCATCTACTTCAATCCCCATTCGGGCCCACCCTGCCCCTAACTTTTATGTGCATATATCACTTTGTGTCCATGAAGTATTAATTGCTGACACACACACATCTAACAGTCTGCAACATTGAGGGCCTTGTAGTGCATATGCAAAATCACTCCTATTGACTCAGAAATGCAAATGCAACAGAAATGTAACATTTAAAAACTGTAATTTAATATTAAAATCTAGAGCAAATACCTGATAGGTCTCCATTTTAAGATGAGTAGCCACTCTGTTGATATTTAGTGAAGTCTTGAAAATGTCTCCAACTAGTCCTTCTATCAGTTCATAGAGGCTGTCCCCTGCATCTTGCTTCAGTGAAGGGAGGAACACCATTCCTGAACTATTCAGCATCAACTGAGCCTCAAACAGAGGTGCCTGGTTAGGCCATGATTCCATGTTGTCAACAAAAAACTGAAGAGAGTGGCTGATGTAGGTGAAGAGCCCCTCCACCACCATCTCATCCACATACTCTAGGTAGGACTTCCATGCGTCTGACACAGGGTCAGCATGGAAAAGGACCATATTCTCCTAAAAAAATACAAGGATAATGGAGGAATGGTGAGCACAAAAACTGCCAATGTTTCATCTTTACTTATATCACCTTTGATCTTTAAGGACAGGGCAGGTTTTCACATTTGATTTGAGAGGATTTATAGATACAAGAATAACTGGAGCATATTTATTTCCATGGCTTCCTAATTTTTAAAATATGTGAGAATATCTCATGTAAAATCAATTTTGAGGTCAGAAGAAAATTACTGTTTAGAAATTAAATGTCAGAAATGAAAAACATCAAAAAACTGGAGTAACTATATTCAAAAAGTATGTTTTTTATCAATTTTCCCCAAACACAACTGCAAGCTATAACTATTAGCAGTCATTATACCAAGTCACGTGATCTCCAGCGGTACTGGACTTACAGGCCATCATGAGACCAGTTGTTGTGACATGTGACATGTGAATGCGGTGCTGTTTGTGCGCATTTGTGCAATGTCTCCATGGACCTTAAACTTCACCAGGGTGTAAACATCAAAATCTGTGTCGAACCCAAAGGTTCCAGAGGACATCCAGCACACACTATAGGTGGTGCCTTAAAAAGTTACATAATGAGACTTTCATGGAGCAATTCAAGCGTGGTAGCAGTACTGGTAGTGATGTATCGCCACACAACATTTCTAAAGTGTGGGGTGGTTTTTGTTTGTTACAGAAGCTGTGACAAAACATTCTGACGACACCTTGTAAATTTAGGCAAGTTACATGGTTTAGAAAAGACTGACCTGTAATTGTCTCATATTATCTTACAATATGCATATTGTGAAATAGATAGAATTTGATGTAAACAACTACAGAATATAGAATGAATGTTTCTGAACCATGCATATTTCCTATTTTTAAATGCTAACATAGTTCTAGCTTTCACAAAAACCTATAATATACATATGTTAAATTTAGCCATATGCACCTGTACCAGCTTGTGGATAGAGTCCCCATCTTTCCTCATGGAGCTGTACTTCTTGTTAACTCGGTCCTCTTTGTCTTCCAGCTGTATGAGCAAGCTTTTCTTGTTGTCCTTTCTGCAAAACATAGCCTGTTTGTTCCAACCCTTCATCGTTGATTGGATGGCTTCACAGTTTTCTTTGGCTCTACTGACTCGACATGCAAGGTCACAGACCAGGTCTTTGGTGTTGCCGATGAAGCCCCAGCAGTCTGGATCCTGCCAAGTCAGGTCAGACTCCGCTCTTGCCAACTGCAGGTCTATGGACTCCAGCTCAGCTTTGATGAGAGGGAGTTCCACCTCTAGTACTGTCTGCTTTAACCTGTTGTACCACTGTACTAATAGGCGCAGACTGCTAACATACTGGAGAATACAGGTGATGAAAAAAGACATATTTGAAGTGCAGGTAATGTGAAGGATAGAGACAAAGACACTGACTATTGTCTCACTCAGATAGGTGTGCATGAATGTCAGTAAGCCCATTAGGAATTAAGTTTGTTTCTTCCTACCTTTGTGAACATGAAACGCTTCTCGAAAACAGTCATTGCAACTGCGGGGACCTGGAGCTGACTGAGAGTCTGAATGTACTTCACATCTTTTAATACTTCAGTCAACTGAGGAATGAAGGGAAACAGTGATTAGCTCCTATACATAGGCACAGTGGGGTGGTGGTAAAATATTTTGTCTCAATTTACACAAACCTTTGGAGAATATAATGACTCAAATCAAATAAGTGTAACGATTAAGTTTTCCGTCTACTAGGTTGTTTACATGTGTTTTAAAGTCTGTCAGTTGTATGTAAAAAAACATATGTTTTGAATTGTTTTGAAAATTAAACACTGCTTGAGCCAAGTGATACATCTACATCTGTGTTTTGCATCAGTCAAGGAATATTATTCTTTGACCAAACCTACTTAAGTAAATATGGATTATACATTTAAAGGGATCCTACGGGCATGTTAGCAGTGTGAGGTAACCAGTATTACATATTTACAGATAATACAATACAAGACAATACTACATCAGCAGAAAGTTTGATAATTATTTAGCATCGGATGATGCTTACAGTATGTCTGTTAGCAGGGAAAATCACACCAAGTACCTTTGGATTGAAGTTGACTGAGATTAGGCCAGATGAGGCATTTCTGGAGAGAAGGGGCTGGTTCAGGTTGATCAGGCAGGCCTGGTCCAAACCATTACACCAGTCAGAGTAAATGTCCTCCTCATATTTGTCCAAGAGTCTCAACATCTCCATGTACATGCAATGCTCATTTGTAATCTCTACGCCTCCTGCAGACCTGGAGATATTGCATAATTGCATAACTGTCACTGACCATCTCTTGTCTATTCTATGTACTGTATCTCTCTATCTCTGTATCTATCTACATATGTTTTCTCACTTGTTTGTCGATAAGTCTTAAAGGCGTTTTTACTTACATGTCAAATAGTGATCTTATTTTTTCCCATGGTGTTCGGATTCGTTCTCTGAGCATTTTTGCCCACTTCAGAGCTCCAGATGTGTGAGCCATGTTCTTACTCAGCCCACTCTGTATCTGTAAAGACAGACAGAATGGAAAAGGGTGTTGCATGAAAAATGTTGTCTGTGCCTTGAATACATGTTGCTAATATTCAATTTTCCAGTACCTGATTGAGCTGAGAATTAAACAGACATTTACATTTCTCAAGCTCTTCTCTGAAATGTTGCTGCAATAGTAGGAAGTTGGGACTGAATATCTGCCTAATTTCTCTTCTCTCCAAGAAGGGCCCAACAACAGTTAGCAGCTACAGGACAAAAAAAGAGATGTTGAAGATGGTGCAATCTGTTACACACTATTATCTTCATCAATATTATCTCTAATTACAATTTTCCTTTTTTCTAAACTTACTTACTTTAAATGCTGATTCCAGTCCTGAGCAATCCTTAAAGGCCAAGCATAGCAGGCTGGCAAGGCGACATTCAAAGTCTGCAATCCTTACTTTGAAATCTTTATACTCGTTTTCAAAATCCTTATGACAAAGTTGACAATTCAACATTATTCATTAATGGACATCAGTAATCTATATGAGTCTATGCAGCATGTATTTGGTAATGTTTAATTAGCAATAATAATGCCAATAAAAGAATTTAACCTGAGAGTTTAAGTCAAGTGGACTGTGTTCACTGTGCTTCAATGCATGGCAGAGATTACTGAACTCTCCATACAAATGAGCAGCATGCTCACTGTAGTGTTTGCCTTTCAGTCCACCAAATTCCAGTTTTTCCATCCTTTGAAAGTCCAGTATTATTTCAAACAAGTCCTGCAGAGATAACGTAGAGTATTGGAAAACAAAACGACATGAAATTATAACCTCATTGTGACACTTGAATACAAAAACAAAAATCTGGTCTCACCTCCAGCTGTAGAATACGAGTAAGGAACTGGTTGAAACGTGCAAAAATCATGGCAGATGGGAAATCCCAGGGTGCATGTTTCACATGGTTGGCCAACCTCTCCCTCTGGGTCTGGTAACTGTCTCTGAAACATCTAAAGACTTTTATCACGCTCCTCACCATGTGTAGACTTTCCTCTGGGTCCTCTATTAGTAGCAGATCTGCAGTGAGGTATGTAGAAGCCTAAAGGGTGAAAGAATTTTGAATATATATCTGCAAATATGTTCCAACAGACAACTAATAATTATGGTCAGGGCAATACTGAGTAACTAAAATCAGTGAGGTATAATTGTCAAAATTCCACTGATTGTATCTAATTATATTCGCAACAATTTCAGAAGTGGGTATCGCCTGATGTAATTCTCTACAACAGGTGTTTCAAATGACACCTGTTTCTTACCTGTTCAATGAGCAGATTGCAAAGTTCCTGCAGTAACACCACGATGTGTGCAGGTCTTTGATAAGACCGGCAGTTTGTCCAGATAAGGAAGAGAGTGTGCAACAGTGCAGGGATGAATGCTTCAAAGTAAGGAAATCCTTCCTTTTCCAGTTGAGACATTTGTGCATGTAGTGGCTGTAGATAGAGGTCAATATCCTGGGCTTCTTGAAGTGCTTTTGATAAAGGAAAAAAAAAATTAAACTTAACAACATAATCAGAGATAATAAGTTTAATCATATTATGCTTTGCATCAGATATTTGACATGTTGAAAACAACAGTATGTCTTCATTGACAAATCTTACCATCAAATACATTTCCAATTAGAATCTTGACTGTTGGATGATAACTGCTTTCCATAAACTCTAATATTTTTGCCATCTTCTGAACAATGGGACTCTGAAGCTATGAGGGAAAATACAAAACACTTGAACAGGGATGAAATGAAAAGAAATCATTACGTAGGGAACATCAAAAGGGAAAGGGAGCATGCCTGGTGATAGATGTTCTGAATATTGCTCTTCCTGGAGGCCCAAAAATCCAGTTCTGCCCTGGGCCCTGGATTGCAGCCTGTCAAAAATATGTCTGATGAATCCTCCTTTAAAATTTTCTGGATCAAGTTGGTCCAGTTGATAACCTGGGTCTCGATGGCATGGCCCAGTGCTCTGTCATAGTTATCATTATTATACCTGGGTGTGAAAACACATATTGGTTTGTTTGTTACACTCACAATACAACACGTTGCCAGTCTCTGTAACTGTTTTTTCTTACATTTTGAAGGTGCTCTGTGAATTTTCAATCCAATCCGTTGCAGTTGCAATAGGGAGGAGAGTTTTCCCCAAAACCTGCCCCTGAACAACTGATGTCTTACTGCACAACTTCTCAACATGCCGAATGATGTCTTCAGACATAAGATTTGGCCACATCTGATGGTTTTTGTTGTTTGATAGTAATGGAACACATACCTTGAAAGAGAGACACATAATAAATTCATGACAGCATGTTTAAAATCATGACAACAGCTAACAGCACTTACAATTAATGCTTTTTAATGAGATAGGTTTATGATGGAGGGTATAACAATCACCTTTTCGACTGTGCTTGAAAGATGCAGGAGAGACGATGGAGACTGAAGGCCAAAAACCAGAAGTTCCCTAAAGTTTTCAGCATTAACAGGAACAACTGTCTTCTTAAGAACATAGATTTGCTTGTTTTGAGCAACAGGTGGGACCTGCGTTTGACATAATATCACAGGAACAGATATAGGAAGAGATATGAAGCGTTCAAACTAATACTTCATTAGTACCCTAAGCTTAGCTAGGTTAATGGTGAAGCTAGTTGCTGTCTACTAAAGTACTAGCTTAATGTTATTGCAGAGTCAACCATACCTCATTAGATGCTATCAGGCGATCTTTTTTGGATGAGGAGAAAAACACAACAGACTTATTTTCGAAGAACTCTTTCAGAAGTGTCTGAAACTCTTCGCTGACGGCACTCTTCTCCCATGTTTGGCGGTGCAGTCGCAGCAGCCCACAAACTTTTTCCTCGACGAACTTTACTCTGACGTCCTCCAGAAAAGAGGGAACACTTTCGTCGTCGGACATGATTGCTCTACGACCATGACATGCTTTAGTCCTTCCCTCAATAAAACTTAAAAAAGACGCACAGAAATATTCAACACCATTCCCTAATACATTTTTAACCCTGTGTTAGAGCAGTTTTAAGTTACATATGCCTGTCTGCAGACGACACTGGCACGACCTGTACAGCCCTAGGGGCGGTACGGCGTTGCGTTGCTAAGCAACAGCCACTACCGTCAATCACTGTCAGGTAAGTTTGCATAGCTGCAAAATGTTAGGTAAGAAATTATTCCCTTAAGAAACCTTATTCCTGGTTAAACTAATGCACATTTTAACGTATATATGTTAGTAGTCTACTACTGCATCTGATATACAACTGATTTTACCATTTTAGGTTATTTTAGATGACCAGAATATTACGCGTGTGTGGGATCTGTACGCCTTTGCCTAGAGTATAGTCAATCAAAACATTTGCAAATGATGCTCTTATTCATAATCCTCAAGCCATATGAGGTTCTGAAATGTAATCCATGGTGGATTGCCAATTATGTCCTCTCCTGTAAACTTTGTTTTAATTTGCAGCATACTGCAGGCTATTTCAGTTTGTCACTTGTGACATGTTTGGTAAAGGGCTGTGGAAAGTACACTTTTGATCAAAGCTCAAAATGATACATACACTGTAAATCATGTTTACATTTAAGTGTGAGAAACATTAAACTACATGACTATTTGGAAGCTGTATTCACTGACATTTGCATGACCCCTTTTATGACAAAATCACCCTTTGTGAAATGTATTGGAGTCTCCACAGACTGTAGTAAAATGTATGTCTTATATGTGTGTGCGTGACTAGTTTGACTGTTGTCTTAGCAGCAGAGCAGTGTACCCAGCAACTGCCATTTACAGGGCACTTTACTACACCTCATACCAGAGCAGCCTGCGGATCCCACTGCCTTAAAAGCGTAACAAAATGATTATTGGGAGTATCTTGAAGATTTAAATAGCTGCTTGGTACTCTGATCTACGGCAAATGCTTATGTTAAGCATTTCTTTAAAGTACTTGAACATAATGGAATTATAGGAGTTATAAGGATGCATCATAAGAGTTTATACAATTTCTAGAAATGCACTATTTAAACCTTTGACTTCTTTTATTCAAATTGCAAAAGTGATCCTCAAGAAATGAAGAGGAGAGTGAGACAAACTCCTCAGGTTTGCAGGTGGCACTACCGTTTTGGACCTCATCACTAACAATGACAAGACCACCTACAGGGTAGAGATTGCCTGCCTGTTGCTATGGTGCTAATAACAAGTTGGAAGCAATGCATTCAAGCAGTCAAGATGAAGATGGCTCCTGATGTAATCCACACGCTCATTTTACTCTGGAAATCAGCACAGATGTTAACATGGTTGAGAACATGAGTCATTTGCTTTGCTAAAGACCAGAACCTTTGCAGCCTCAAATGGGCTTAGAGCATTACTACTATCATCTCAATATGGAAACAGAGAGAAAGGCCAACAACATGCACATTTACAGCTATGTGTGCATTTTTCTATTCTATCCTCATAAAGAAACAAACAAATAAAGCTTTTTTTTTTCAAATATTACTTTAGAAGCCATTTAGAAGCTGACATTGTGTTAGTACAATGATTCTTATTGTACAAGTCTCACTTTGTGTTTTGGCCTTCAAAATCACACTGGGTACATTTGTAACAGAAAGCAGCTCATCAATGACAGGCAGTGTCAGCAGAGTTTTGTTGATGATGCTATATTGATTCCCAAACTGAATCACAAAACAGCACTCCATCATGGCAGCCTAGTCAATCCAACAAGCAGCAGCCAACAAGCAAATGTATGTTTCTAAGTCTAAAATCAGTTATGTTTGTTTAATAGTGTACAGTGTCTAATTCTAAACCAAGCTATCTCTGTAAACTGAAACAACTTGTGAACTGTACATTAATATCAATGCTGGTCAGGTTGACTGATCTTCCTCCTCCACAATTAACATGACATGACATGATTACTTTTTCTAAGAACAACACAGAATGAACAGTATTAACTGATCTTACTTGCTTTCAGTGTCAATAGATATATAGATATAGTATTAAATTAATCCCAGGTGAAAACTGAAGTACATCATTTTGTTAAAAGAATTGGTTGTTCAAAGGGTTTTCTTAAAGAGGAGAACGGAGTCGGTCAGCCAAAGTATAAAAGAATTTAATCTGGTACCAGAGGAGCAGTTACAATGCAACAACACATCAGGATGTCTCAAAGAAGTGCTCAGCTCGTCGCTTGAAGATGAGTCTCTTTATCTCTCAGAAGTGTCCTTGATGTTACATAGTAACAGTGACATCATGTCAAGAACAGCCGAAAAGCAGCACCTACAGAAAAGGCCACCGTTACAATGACAGCAGTAAAGAATTTGAAATCCACACTACAGATTAGGCTGTTGTAACCTGTTTCTCCATTTACTGTTGGCAATAAAATTTACAATAAATAAACAGAATATGAGGGTCATGATGAAAATCTAATTTGTATTGTAATAAATAATTTCATTAAGAGATTCAAAATACCTCTGTAATCCTTTGAATTCATTCACCTGGAATGCTATATTTTGGACAGATACGTTGCCACAACAATATTTATCAAGTTCATCACTGAAAGCAATGCATTTCTTTTCTGCAAATGTTGCTGTTTTTGTCACTGCACACTTACATTAAAAGCAACTCCCTGATTCAATATTAAACTTGATACCATCAACCAGCTGCTGCATGCTTATAAGAATCTGAACCTGGGATGTCGGAGGGTCCACACCACAAGGTCGCCATCTACAGGACTAGGTTAAGTTAGGGGCTTTTCTCCATACATTTCATTTCATTGTCCCTGAGAAGAATATCTATAGATAGTCTGGTAAGTTTAATTTCTATTGCACAAAAACTCCGATTCAACCCAGAGCACAATCAGTAATTGTTTTTCATTTGTTTTGTTCACTTTTGTTTGATAAATATAAATTAGATTAATGCGGAAGATGCGAGAGGAAGCGAAACGAATCAAACTCAGGACTGTAAAAGTTGCAGTGCGTCTCTCAGTGTGTACATCATCACCATCAGTGGCGTCCTGTAGAGGGCACTGGCCTTTCTCTTTTGACAGATCTTCGTGTAGGTCCATGAGACGTAGTGACCCAGCGGGGAAATAAGACAATGTAAGACAGTTTGTCATGTTAAAACTGTTAATTTCTTTAGATAGATAGATAGATAGATAGATAGATAGATAGATAGATAGACAGATCATTTCGCTTAAACCAACCTTTTTCCTTTTTTAAAAAATATTATTGGCGTAATAAAGAGCAAATGGCAAACAGTTTCTTGATAAGTCCAGAAATACAATTGTACAAAAGCCATGTTTAAAAACACATACTCGTCAGGTGGGGGGCACGCCGCGTGTGACTGTTGTTTGGTGACCTCCCGTTCGTATAATAATTGATCACATTGACTAAATAATAATATCTCGTCAGTCATTCCGTCATAAGTCATTGCGCCACCTGTCTCTGGAGATCCAGACACGATCGTCTATTTTCAATGTGCCGGTGGCAAATAATAGCCCACGTGTGGTAAATTTTGCCCTATAGTGAATTAACGCCCCTATAATGAAATGTTAAAAAACAGGACTGCTGTGCGCTCAACCTGACAGTGGGATCTCTGTTGGCAGATCACTCAAAATCCGACCAAATAGTGCTAAAGCTCTCGGGGTGTTATGTAAGCCCCAGAATGAACAAATTTGTTAGCCCACACCCGAGGGCATCTGGTGATGGATATGTTGTCCTGGGGGACTGGAGAAGCCGCAGTACAACAGCCGGCCGCTTATCTTGAAAGGCTTGTTTTAAGTGCTCCTCTGCTAGGAAACAAAAGCTTTAAGGGCACCCATTACCTTACAATTGTTGTACAATCCCTATTGTTTAGTTAGTTCACACGCATACGTATTAGAACATATGCCATGCATTAGTCTTACGTTTAAGCCTGCTGGTTTAAGTGGCTTATACAGATGAAAGAAAGTGATACTATAAAAGTCTTTGAATGGCAAATAAATCCAAGCTATAGGCCTCTGATGTGAGTGTAAAACTCAAGAAATGTAGTTTTGATCTTGATCTGCTAAAGTGCATTAATTAAATGCTATAATATAAACTGGCACATGGGGCCATCACACACTTTTTGTGTGCGTATGTGTTCATGTCTGTGGTGTGCATGCCTGTGTCTACAAGGCAGGGTGGGGTGGGGTGTGCTGTGGAGGAAGCTAGGTCCAAGCTGGTTAGGTAGGACTCCCCTGAGGACGGCCAGTCCACTTGTGTCTAAGGGGCTGGTTTATCCCACTTAATCAGCATCCTGAGAGACTGGCACTGCCCCCATGGCCATAATGCCTGGGGTCACTGTGGGCTCCTCAAAATGAAGTGAAGCCCCACCAGACAATGCTGCTGTCAATCAGCCTTAACCTGAGCTGGGCCCTTTATTCCTCATATAGTGTACTTGTGTAATCATTCACTCCATAAATGCAAATGATCTCATCAATGTTTTGACTAACACAGGGCAAGGATACATAGAAGGCGTTTTTGCATATCAAATACTTGGATTTCTCACAGTACAGTTTCCCTTCCTGGAGACTGCATAATGGACTATACAGAAGGGCAAATCATGGATGTCCCCTGTGCTCAATGTTAATCACATGTACACCTGCTGGGATGAGAATACAGCTCTGCTTATGTGCCAAGCAAACACATCCGGATTTTCTAAAATCATCTTCTGTCAACTGGCAAGTAGTGCTTGTCAGCATATGGAAAATAACTCTCCTTGAGCTGATCATCAAACCCAGATTCAGCTGAATATACATTTATCTAAAACACTAACATGATAATGACGACACAGGAAAATGCTTCCTACAATTTTCAGTAGCTCTTCTGCTTCGTTTAGACCATAATTTGTACTTGTTTGGATGGCACAGTGGTTTGGGGTTTGTAGCGATAATGTCCCAGGGGCTTCTGTCAGTCCGGCACCATTATAAATGACAGAGCTGAGTGAGCCTCCTTGGCTGTTTCTCAACACACAGGCTTCCTTGGGGCCTTGTGTAGCATTTGCAGAGCGTGTGCCCTTTTGATTTCCTAATCCCAGCACGAGCTGCGGAATGCTGGCTCTCCATGAGATATTCACCTCACAAGCTGTGATTTATGTTCTTGTGGTGCAAGGCTCAGTGGTGAGAGGATCACAGGTGTTGTGGAGCCTCAGTAAAAACTTTTAATATGCACACCTCGTGGTCTCTGGCAGGGCCCAGCACAAGGATTACAGCTATTCAGTGGGGGGATGGGTCAATAAATGTTTAAAATTCATCTGAGGCGTCTTACAGTCTGATAGCTATTATACAAACATCCATGTATGTTCTTCCAGCATGGGTCCAATATCACAGTGGATCATTAAACGAAAAACAGCAATGTCTCTTTATTTCAATATTGTGAATTTGAATGAAACTGGACTTATATTTGAATATATTTGTCAGTTTTCATAAAATTCATTATCCATATAGTGAAGATAATAAACCAGAAAAAGGGTTAATTTATTGAGCTCATACATACTGCATATAAAATGAACTAGCAAACGCACTGGCACCAGTTATACTAGCTAATTACTACATTGCTGACAGTGTAGTTAATTCCCACTTTAAAGTGAAGAGGTCGACCTTTGCTCATGCCACAGTAAAAGTCTCAGCATAAAATCCAAAGCACTAGCATTCAATGCTCAACTGTTTATCCTCCGTATGATTGTTTATCTCCTTGATTATTTAATTAAAGCTTTGATAGATCCTTCTTTTATCACGCAAAGTGCATTAAAACCAAGGGTTTATTTTGTTAGTGTTCAATAAGGTTTAAGAAATAAAGATGAAAAAAAGTGATTCACCCCCCCACTGGTTCTGCTGTCAGACTAATGATCGCGTGAGTGAATGTATGACAATTTGCACGGCAGTAGGCCAGATATGCTACATTTCATTCATATGTAGTCGTTGAGACTTTTGGCATGTGTTATGAAAATAAACTTACAATCAGTGCCAATCCCCATATGCCCAGGCAGCTATCATTTGACTATAACTATAATCCAGCATTTTTCTGAATAAGGTTATAACACTGACATGGGAAACAGATGTAGTTCAACATTAAATGCGATGACACTAATTATGCTGTATCTTCCCCTCAAAAATTTTCCATTCAAAGATTTATTTGGGCTCTTCCTGCCAGTGAGCCAGAGTTTGTCATGACATGTCACAGACAACTTCATGTGCACTAACAACCTTCCAGCTTGATTTAATAATAGTGATCTGTGTTAATCACCCACCCTCTCTTTTCCGCTTTTCATACATTGCCAGAGGGATTGCTGTAAACTGCACCAGCTTACCTGACTGCGTCGTCTAATGGCTGCACTAGGCCCCCCCCCAACCTTCTTTGACTTGTTATCTAGGCACAGAGGTCAGGAGGGCCTTTCAGTCTTGTAGCTGAAGTGGACTGACCTTTTCAACCCTCTTTACTGTGAATCCCTGAAGCTGTTGTGGTTTGGGCTGTCTTTCACTCATGTTGGTCTTCCTACAGTGTGTTGGGCATTGCTTTGTTTAGAAATGAAGGGACTGTGTATTTAAATGCATCATCTATATAATATCTATGTCATCCAATTGGTGTTACAGACTGGAATGATCTAGAATTAGACAGAACTATTGAATATCAGTGTTAGCATGTTTAAGCTCTTTATTACAATTAAACAAGTAGCTGTCAATGTAAAGATTCAGTTTGTGTTGGTCTTTACAGTCTAAGGGATTTTTCACCTTTTAGAAAATCTGTAAATTGATTCCAAGAAATCCAAATTAGAGTGAAACCGGGGGTGCTCTAAATATCATCAAAATTAAAAAGGCACTCTAAATCCTATTTATGAATGAAAAATATTTCGCAGATAAGTACAGAATTACTCACAATATTACTGATATAACATTGATTTATTTGTTATAGATATGCATATCATTTTAAAGATCCAAGTGGAATAAGTTAACATGAATTGACAGATTTTAATATGCTAAGACATTACTGTAGATAAATGACTGACATTTGTTTAGGTTTTTTTTTTAGCTTGTTAAACTGCAGCACCGCCTCAAACTGTCACAGCCTCTGAATTTCTGTAACACTGTCTTCACTGACTTTATGCTAAAAAATGTACCTCCCCAAGGTTACATAGCGGATTCATTTAGTCCTTACTGTGCCACCCCACCCCCCGTTCTCTCTCTCCCTCCTTCCCGTCCTCCTCCTCCTGCTTCTCTTTCTTTCCCATGTCCATTAGACCTTGCAGACTAATCGAGCAGCACCAATTGCTCCCGTGGTGAGATCATTAAGTAAATTATTTTAAGATCAAACGGTCAGCAGCCACAATGAAGTCCTGTGTAATGGTAAAAGCCTCAGAAGCTGCCACCCACCCCTCTCTCAAATTAAAGCCCAGTGGGGAGAGCTCTGCACCTCTCAGGTGGATGCCCCCACCATTAGGCCTTTTAGCTGCAGGCTAAGGTAGGACCCACTAATTGGTCCTTTGAACAAAACTAACCCACTGACAGGATCTGACTTGTATGCAGCTTAAGAGTGCAAAATTGTTCCTGGCCAGAGACAGCAGTTAGCTTATAGAGAAAGTCAGCATGGACTTGTCCTGGAACTGGGGGCCGCATACGGGTGATCATATTTAGAAGGATTTATAGAAGGATAGACTTCTTTTTACCATTTGCTTCTTTTATTTGACAACAGTTCCAACAAGAATAGCTGTTGTAAAAATTACATGTACTGACTTGCACTGATTTTGGTTGTCTGTCAAACTTAAACTGGGAACTTGCAAGACATTATGTAAGCCACTGTGGAAATACTGAGATGACAGTCTGTTCAAGAAGAAATGTGATTCTTTTACTCATATTTTCACAGGCAAGTTTACTAATATAGAATTCTACACTGGTGAAATTTCCAACTACATTGTTTTAAGTTGAAAATTGTAAATAAAAAAGTACACAGGGGTGCTGGGTTGATGACTAATGGACCTGTCAGAGATGCCACCTTAGAGTCAAGAACATAATCAGCACACTTATTACATTAGATCAGCACTCAGCATGAGAATAGTTACTTTTTTTTTACAAGAACATTTATTAATTTTAATTAGTAATTCAGAGATTTTACATTTTAAAAGTAACATATTTGATATGTGAATCAGTGTATTTAATCTATCTTGAACATGTTAAAACAAATGACATTAGTTTTTGTATTTCATTAGTGTTAAAACGCTTACTGTACAGTATCTCTGTTATATTTGAACCAAGCTTGCTTTGAACAAACAGGGACAAAAAGCAAAACTAAAACTCTTGTCAGGAAAGGAGACTCAGTTTAAACAGATCAGAGGTAACAGAAATGTGTGCGAAAGTAAGTGCATGTAGGTTTGTGTGAATAAAACACTGACTTAGTATAAGAGCCATTAGACAGCCATTACTCACAAAGTGCTGTCCCTGGATGGATAGGTTGACAGCTTCCCTTTTAATGGGTCAAAGTTACACTTAACATAACATAATGAAGAGCATGTACTGTATGTGCACAGAAGAACAAATTCATATACATTAGGCAGAGATTCATATACTGATGTTGGCCTTCACAAGTGACATTGTTTCCTCAGATTATTTCACAAATGTGAGGAAAAGCTACAGTCTTAAGGACATAATGCACAACAAAACATTAAAAACAAACTAGTCGTTGACTCCCCTCAGCTGAGGAAGTGTTGAACTTACAGTAGCTTATGGTGTGGAGACAGGAACCAATGCAGCAAAGTGACTGTGAGAGTGATTTATCCTCCCTTGGCATGGAGCGTCAGTGTCATCAATCACATGGTTTTAATTAGTGATGGCTCCCCTTTGTGGCTGAGAAATGTGCATGTAATTCAATTTGGGACTCACTGCTGCCTCAAGAGCCCCACACAAAGATTTGTCAATCCACTGTAAGTTCATGCTCACTTGGAACAGTTGATCAAGCTGACCACACTGATGTGCAGAGAATAGACTGCATCGCAAAAAATATGAAATAGCTAAAGAGACGCCCACTGCACTAAAAAGGGATAACAATGCTTTTGATACATTAGTACATAAATATTTAGAAAATAGGAGAGATTTTTTTTTTGATGAATCAGATTTATTTAACACTGTTCTGTTGTGATGGTTAAGTCATTATTCTGAAATAAGAAATTAAATTTAACCAGTACGAATCTTATTTTGTTACATTAATATAGAATTTACCCTTTCCTATTTGACTCCACATAATCATAACTACTATCATAAGACTTTGACCTACAGTGACCTCGTGTGAACTGACACTTTGGTGTGCAAAGCTTTGTCTTAACTGGAAAAATTAAAAACTAAAAGCATGAATGAAATGTAACATGATAAAACAAAATACCAAGATACTTCAAGTTGAAAATTAATCTACGGAACGATAAATAAACACAACTGAACCACTGATTATAAATGCCAATGTCTGTCTTTGCCTTGAACGATCCTGATCAAGAAAAAAAAAATAATGTGCACATTTCATTTAAAGTGTCACTCAAAAAGGGACAGATATCAATAAATGAGAGCGGTAAGTCCTTTTTATGAGAAAACAATAATCATTAGCTGCACAATGTAAATGCTGACATATTACTTTGTTTTCCCTTGCAGTAATTCATTGAGATGGCAATACAGTGATACAACACACAAACAGCTCCTTTCAGCTCTTGACACGCAGAAGCCTCTTATCCCTCATTTAAATGTTGGTTTCTTCTGATTTCCTCTTCAATGGGAAACTCAACTGATAGCAGCAGCAAAGACCCGAGCCTTAAATAAAAACAATGACAGCTTTGAGAGTTAAGGTGGCCATTGAAATGCTAAAATATCAATAGCAGTTATTTAGTTCTCTAAAGACACTTGAAAGTCTCTTATCTGACACATGGTAATGCAGGTCACTGTAGTGATGTTTATTTCACAGCAGTCCTTCGCTTTATTGTCAAATGAAAGACCACTTTACATCTGAAATCTCATTTCTTACTGTGAATTTGACCCTTGACCTCATCACACTTAAAAAGACAATATTTTTGTTCTTGCTGTGCCATTGAGGAACATTATTTCGGAAAAGAATTTCAAAAATCAAACAAAATTTCGATAGCTGTGATTTAAGAAAGAGCAGATTCACCAACCAAGTATTTTTTTCCCCACGGCAACACATTAAATTGTAACAACCATGCAAATATGTCACAATACATAAGTGTGTGGAGTCTAGAAATAGTATTTCAAATTACCTATGGCATAGACAGAGACTTGGTCATGACAAGATGGCATGCAGCCACCTCATTACTTTTGCCGCAGTATTTTAAAATAACTTGTTTTCACTGACAGCCTAATTTGCCCTGTCACAAAAATAAATTTTGCACAGTCCGATGCTCTGCTGCAAATAATGTCTTCAGTGTGAGCATGTGTGTGTGTGTTTGTGTTAGAAAGTTGGAATATAAAAGAAAAAAATATCGTAAGTCAGAAATCAGCCAAAGTTGGAGAAGTAGATTCCATTCCTCTATCTCATTTTTATTGATGACATCAATGCTTTCAGTCTAACTTTCCATATATTTAGACATTGGGAGAAATTATTTTTAAGGAATTTGATGTTTCCATGTTACAAAGTCATGTGCCTGCCCTGGTTTCCTTTTAGTTATAGTGTTTTCATTAGTTCTGCAACTCTGCTGATCTATTAAGACTGAGACTATATGAGACTGAATTTATTATCTGCATTTGGCATAATCAAATCTGAATATCAGCTTTTATCAATGTTTCAAATTTCTATAATGATAATACAAAATCTTTTTGATTTAACAGTCTGATTGTGCTGCACAACAACATGTCAGATTTAAGGTGGCTGTTTTTATTCTTGGGATATATCAGCTCCCTTACAGCATCCTCCCCAATCAATTTCTTTGATGCCTGTGGCTCTGCTTAACTTTTAGAGGTGCTGATTATATTCTGCCCTTTTCCCTCTCTGGATCCCCTCTAACAGCACCAAATCAGCATCCCAATTCCACATGAACATCCCGCTCACAATCAAGCTGTCATTTGGTCTATGAAAATTTGGCCACGCCATTAGCTGATGTGCTGAGAAGAGAAATTCCAGACCTCTGTGGCTGTTTTGAAGGAAATGTTGGTTTCACCCCCTTCTGATTGACTCTAATCAGCCGCACCATGCCAGCATCACTCTGTCCTGGAGTCTATACACACTGGTTGCTGATTAGGTGGGAAGAGAGAGGGATTGAAAATGACATAAATATTTAGCATGCTGTGATGCCCCATAAACACAAGGAGGGATGTTTTTGTGAATACATGTATGTACAGTCACTTTGTAGTCTTCAGTACCTGTAGTGAATGAACTAAATATAAAGATTGGTTTGAAATGATGAACTGGCATTTTTACATGCAAACAGTGCAAACTGCTTCCACTCCAACAGTTGGTATTGAAACATAAACAGTGTGCTGTCATTTGAACAAAGAGGATTTGGGTGCCAGCAGCAGTGACTGTTGCTGTTGTCAAACCGCTTGCTGTCAAAAAGAGCTACAGCCAAACACATCACAAGTATTGGCTTGTGTTTCCATGTGCTGAACAGGTCTGACCAAAAAAAAAAAAAAATCGTTGACGCCAGGCTCCTGGTGCGTTGTCTGGGTCCACAACAGGTTAAAACACCACAGTGCCACAGCTCCAGGCTGTTCTCATGCTACATGCTACATTTTTTACCTATCATCATTGCAACCAACGCACTGTGATCTTTAAAGTTAGTCAATGCATGTATATGTCATCAAGCAGGAGTGTCTTGTGCATTGAAACAGCCACTTCAGATACCAGATATATAAGGTACACCTGAACTAATGTAGTCTGTTATCACAGTCCTGCAGTACATCCTCCCTACACGAGGGTTCTCATGTTTATTTTTTGATTTTTTTTGTTGAAATTGCTTTAGAGAGGTGATGATTCAACTGTATGGTCATTTTGGATGATGGTGTTTGTTGTGCAGTTCCACTGTGTTGCAAATGTGTTATACAGACAAATAATTACATAACTTAACCTAACCTGATATAAATGGGTTGAACAAAATACTAGAAATACCTGCTAGTGTAAGACAAAATTGCACCACCCTCCAAATGCATCATGCCTGAATTGAATCGACACAGTTTCATTAAAACTGCACATTGCAATTATTTTCACGAAAGGAGGATGTGTGTATGTGACTGTAAGGTAAGTGTATCTAATAAACTGGTAACTGAGGTGTCAGCAACACTGCACATGCTGACAATAGGAAAGCTAGTTCAGGGGCAATGTCCAGGGGCTATGTGAGACAGATACTTCCTATATCCTGTGGTTGATGGCGAGGGGGCCTCACCTGGGCTGTAATCTGGGAGGACTGATCACAAGGAACCTGAGTGAAGTGAATTCCGCCTGTCCTACTTCAAACGCTGCAGGACAGTAAATCAGACAGGTAGACGACACTAGGCGGCTCACTCATCCCTTGTGCTCACTGCATCTGTCCCTGGGGGCACAGGAAACAAGTATGCCAACAATGTCACCTGACAACACTGCAGAGCCATTTCAACACAAAAACATTTAGCAGGACTGCTGTGAGGAGTGTGTTGAAGTAATGTGAGTACACAGACAGAAAATCTCCACAACAAAGTAATGCATGTATAAGAAAATGGAAAATCTGCATGAGACTAATGACTGTGTCCACATTATATGTAGATAGACAAAATATTTATTTAATTATTCGGGTAAAACTTGGTCATCTTACACATATTTTTACTGTAACAGATCTACATTAAAATTCATGTCAGCAAAGTCCAATAAGAATTAATTTTCATAAAAAAATAAAATGAAGAATAAAGAATAATAATAGTAATAATTGAATAATAATGTAGAATAATAATAAAAATACTATTACTACTACTGCTACTACTATTACTAATAATTGCAGTAAATTATGTATTGGCTTCATACATTGTATAAGACCATTGCAAAGCACCCACTCATGGTTATATATTATATAAAATAAAAAAGCTGACTCTCTGTGCCTTTACTTATATCATAAAACACATTAAACAACATTCAAGAGAGGTCTTTGAATAAAAATAACTTTGAATATTGAATCTTCTTTTTTTTTTAACTCAGAAGATTCTAGAAACTTAAATGTATTGTTGTGGATAAAAAAAAATCCTATATATTAATTACAGAAAGACAAAACTATGGTGTGGCAACTTTACAATATTTCTTTGCTGCTTAATTATATTTGTAAATTAGCAGAAGAGTTACAGTGCAAGTATATCAGCCAGATGTCTAACTATTGAAAAATCCCATCTGAGGATAGGGTGTCAGGGAAAAATGAATCAGAAAGGAACACCAAGGTCAGTGTGATATTTCAAGGCTTCTGCTTTACATGGCCGCATAGCAAATGTGGGCCTTCAATCAAGTCAGATTGGGTGGATTGACAATAGGTACATCAACACACAGCACTGAGAGTAATGACAAAGGAATAAATCCATCAAATAAAAGGAAAAAAGGGGGAACTACAAAAACTTTCAGGGTCAACACAAGACTGCTTCTAGAAAGACAACATAATTTTATGTTTAAACTCATTTTAATAAAACAAATAGTCATGCCTTTAATTTCCAAACAGCTTCAATTAAAAAACCTAAAGCATGCCAGTATAAGGCTAAATTGTATTACATGTATGCATTTTTGTATGGACTCATTCGGATACAATTGAAACAAAAGGAGCAACAGTTTGTGATCCTTATCTGAACGACTGTAAAGGCTGTGTGCGTGCGTTGCCTTTATTTTCCCAGTGGTGCCTCACCCTAAATACTTTTTGCTTGTATTGAGAAATGCAATCTTTCTCGCATGTGCCTGAGGATGCATATCTGACAAATAATGCCATACATTACTACCTTGTCATTACTGCAATATGCTAACTGCTATACAAACTCTGTCTTTTTGCTCTTTATGTAACCTATTTGAATTTACACTGAGGGGATTTTACAAATTACATGTATTAAGACCCCTGATGCTTCATATCGTTGCTGCCAAAGTGGAATAAATCCAAGATATTAATAATATAGGGGTTGGTCCATCTCCCGAGAATCATTTATCTAAAGTTTGTGCTATCTAAATATGAGCTGGAAACCCAATACACCAGTGCTTTAACAATCAATACATTATCTTATGTGCAAAGTCTAAATGTTCAGAGTTTTTTCCCCGAGTGTGTGGAACAAATTAAAAGCCAGGCCAGTCAGTAAAAGACCAATTCATAAAGGTGAAAAAGTGAGGCTGCGGCTGTGACGGGGAGGACCAGTGAAAAATCTCTGCTGACCCTCTCATCCCTCTGCTCATCTATCTCTCACTACTGTCCACTGATAGATTTCCCCTCGCTGATTTATGGGAGAAAAAAAATGTCACAGTGGAATGGGCTTTTGATAAAATTGTTCAAGAGATTCTGGGCAATAAATCCTGATCTTTACATCCAGGTTGCTAGCTACTTTCACATTCTTGCGCCATCAATAAGAGCCGCCAAACATGACATCTAATCAATAACTTTACAATATTCTGGGCAGTTTGGGAAAACAGTAACATTTATATTTAACAGAAAAGAGCAAGTCACTCTTTTATACTCAACAAACTACGGTTAAGAGGAGCTTGACTGTAACTTAGGCTGAAAATAAGTCACATTGTGTTTTTCACTCCCCACTGGAGAGAAATCGTTGTCATTCACAATATCTTTCGACAAAATAATTTCTGCCTTAACTTGTTTTTCAACAAAATCTGACCAGAAATGCCATCTATGCTATTGTTTCTGTATGAATTCTTATTGTGTGCACAGATGTTCCACCTCCTCTCAATATGTTAAATTCCCATTTACCACAATATTTTAATCAATAGATAAATCACTTTGTATTTTGCAATATCACCCATTGAGTAATGAAAAAAATGGTAATTTGGCAATCATCAATCATTTGTAACGGCTCCCAAATATGTGCTTATATTTCCCGTAAGGGAAAACAGCCCAGTTTAATGGCACTAACAAGTTACAGGATCTCTAGTCCAACATCACTCATGATGGAGTGTTTCTGACAGGAACTCTTCAGTCAGCCAAGTGGCGCCAGGAAAGATGAGTGATTCAGCAAACCTGCCCGGTGTTGTCTCTCTCGTCTCTCAATCTTTACGATGTAGCTAAGAGGAAAACAATGAGCCTGTTGCTCAGTACAGGTGTTTCTCAGAGGAGGTGACTTGTAAAAACAGGTAGATTTCCACTGAGACCAGAATTGACTCACATAAAAGGCTTCTGCTGCTGCAATAACTCACGACTGAGCTCTGGCCGTCTGCCCAGAGACGCTGAAATCATAGCAGTGTTTAATTTGCACAGCTATCCTCACAGGAGGGAATATGAAAAAGTCCCTGTTTGACTGAAGGCATCTGACAATGTTTGTGGTAATGTAATCCATTGTTGACTGGGAGATAAACATCAGCACTGTAACCTCAGATTGACAAAGAGACAAACACTGAACCACTTACAAGAGCATGTCTTAAAGGACCTTTACTCTCTCAATAATGGGCAAGAAATACTGGAACGTGAACCTAAGTAACTCTAAAGACAAGGTTGTCACAAGAGATGAGAGAGGAGGAAGCAAAAAGACAAATAGAAAGTGGGGGGAGCTATCCGGCTGACTTTGTCTTTCAGATTAAAGCCGGAGCAACAACCAGCAACAAAGACATTTGTGACAGCATGAGGAAATGAAATGTTTACAGTAAGGGGGCTGATAAGTGAGGCCACATGAGACTTTCGAGAGCACTTGTTCACTTGTTCTGTCACTTTTTGCTACGGATGAGGAGCGGTCATTCTTAAAACAGGTGTCATTACAGGGCCGTGAAAAATGGCAAGTTGTGTGCTTCCCCGTTTAATTTACCCCATCTGTGTGTCAACCAACCCCCCTACAATTTCCATTCAATACAGCCCTCAGATCAGCAATTTGTTTTGTCTTTACAATGAAATTGAAATACTTTCCGCCAGCATGCCAATGATTCTTTTCCCACTACGAAAAGATTGAAATTACATTTGCTTTGCTATAGAAATATTTCACCTATACACTGATTTAACTGGAGCCACATAAGATGCTATATTGCTTCTATCATGAAAAGACTCCAAACCTGAGAGGCTGAGGACATCTGAATTATTTACATTGGTTGTCACAGACTGGTGTGATTTCTATGTACCCAGAGGCCTATTATGCTGCTCTTGTCTGCAGGCAGAGATGAGGCATTTTCTCAGTGATAGGCTGCTTTTCTGATTCCTGCGGGGAGAAAAACACCATGTTAATTTAATGTGTCTTGGCCCAACACGATGCACCAGCACGGGAAAAGATGCTTGTTCTCATCTTTGTAATCACAGCGGCAGGAGCAGAGGGCACATGTCCCCCGTGTCTCATTTCAGGGCTAATCTTTCATTTCATAGCCCATCTCTCCATATCAAACAACACAAATGGCTCAATTTGCATGACAGGATTTGTAACATGGCGAATCAGGTGTCAGACTCGATTAAACATTACACCGGCGCACTATCATAATCAGCCGTCTAATGAGTGTGGCCACTGGTGTGAGAGGCTTGGATGGATCAGGGAGAAGGGCTTCTCCACGCTACCCAGCGGGGGGTGAGTGACTGAGGGATTAAAACAGAGCTGCGGTTCCTCTGGCCCTGACAGAGGGGCTCCTCTGGGTGGCAAGGCTCGAGCCCTGTGATGCTGACGAGACAAGGCGACGCAGGCCACACACACACAGACACCGTGAGGACTGGAGGGGAGAGCTGCTCTTACGACTGAAACACACAGCCAAGAGGCAGCATCTGAGGACTGCTTACTTCAGTGTATCCTCAGCTTTGAATACTAATGTGTGGGGCCATTACAGAGGATAGAAGCCTCAGCAGACTGACCCCAGCCCTAGATCACATCAGGCTATCATCAAAATGAGGCAACAGGATCATTAGGATGCAACGAGACTCTGGACCAGACATTATTTAGTGTGAGAGGGAGCTTTGACAATGCTTTCTGAAGGTGTTTTTCTGCTTTCCACTATACATTTACATACAAATTGACAGGCTCATTATCCTGGACTGTTTTTATTTAAAAAAAAAAACCCCAAAACAAAACAAAACTACCTTTTAAGAGTGAAGACATTTTTAATCAGTAATTGTGATCATTTTTTAGATAAAACGTAATCAAGTTTTGGAAACCTTGGAGGTACCATGATAATATGATTAAACTGGCGATGTTGGTTGTTCTTTTCTTTTTTCATGTAAACATCACACGTCTTGATGTCACTCAGCCTCTGCAAAGACCCCAACACCACCTCCCCACTGTCATCTTTACCCCACCTCCTTGTGTACAGTTTGCCCCTCCCATTGTCCGGCCCTTATTGTTATCTGCTGAATATACACTGATGCTAATTCTACTGTTGGCTGTGTTGATGTGCAGCTTTTGGTTCCTGGTCCATGGAGACTTCCCTATTGCCACCATCCTACCACCCTCTGCATCAAGGTCCCCCTCCCCCTTACTCCTTCCCCCACCCTCTGCCCTGCTCCCCATTTGGGGTGACCCGGGTGCTGTTCTGAGGGTTCCTCACACCCCAGAAGCTGTCAGTGGCCCCCTTCCTTCCCATGAGCGGAACACACAATAGAGAAAGGGCTCCGGCTGAGAGGTTCAGTAGCCATTAACCCCTACCAGCTGTTCCTGCCGAGGGTATTCTGTGCCACAATACGTGCCCCCGAGGGGGCCCTCACGTCCACTAATCTAGCCATTGTTGGCCAGGAATGCTGACAGAAGAAAAGAAATTTTTCTTGTGTCCATGCAAGCGTGTGTATCCATGTGTGAGAGCCGAGAAACGTAGGGCTAATTTCTATAGTTGCCTGTGAAGAAGGGAGACCATGAAGAATACCCTATTTAGCTGCTTGACAAAATTCTTTTGCTTAAAAATGGAAAAACAATGGCAATTGTTTTCAAGTGGACTCTTTTACACTGTCCTAAGTCTCTGAATTTATCTAGAAATATATCTACCAATGTCTGCTGTGCAAAAAGTTAAAATAACTTTATGCGACTTGAATTATTTAGTTATTCGGGGTTCATTTTTAATGCACGACCAGACAAACATTCTGAAACTGCGATCAGTTCCAAAGCCATTTCTAAATGGATTAAATTTGGGGGAAATTATTCCATTTTGGTACTTTGCTCTCAGAATATATTAACAATTAGTCCATTTCAATTAACATGGAAATTAAAACAGCATTTTCCAGTCAATTTAACCATGATGCAGCCATTAGGGGCTTCTGGTGTGCTGAGCATGTTTGTTACTCCAGTCTCCGGTCTATAAATGAAACAAAAAGAGAGAGAGAGAGATTCCTGCTGCATATCAGGAAGCAGGTTTGATATTCCAGTAGCTGCACACGTTAATTATTTCATCCTTTAAAAAAATATACAAAGTAAAGATCTGCACCAAAAAAACCAGACCACAAAATCCAACAATTTGTTTAAAAACTGGACCTGCACTGGCACATGAAATCTTCAGTGTTTATTCTATCTATTTCAGTAATCCACATTGAATTAAATGATAAACAAATATCTAAATTTTGCAATCAGTTTTCTTGGCCTTCTGAATGTAGAGGGCTTACGTTGGAGCACTCCACACACGGATTGTGATATCTGTTTTCCTCTTCCCACTGAGAAGAGTCAATAGATGTGATATCAACAGTGTTGACAGCAACAGGAAGCGGTGCTCCATAGCTGCCAGCAGGCTGTGAGATGCAACATTTGCATGCAGGAAGTAAACACAACAGCACCTTAAGGCAGGGGGAGGGCAGCTCTAATGTAAACTGTTAGGTGAGTTTTGAAGAGGAAAGGTATTTTTCTGTATGTGCTCTGTCCCACAGCCTGTGCTGTGTTGTGACAGCCGGGGGATCTGCATCAGTCAATTATATGTCCCAACAGACTTTTGTGCTAATGAGCTGGTCCAGCCATCGGCAGACTTCCCCTGTCGTCCAGAAAAGATCACTTTCATTGCTTGCAGAACTAATTCAGGGCACAAAAGTGGGAGCTTCACCATTGCAGCCTCTTTTACTGCTCCTTTTGTGGAAGCTTTAGAAGTGCGCTGAAGAGAGGGCCTAGCGCTCAGGCCTCTTCATCTCCAGTCCATTGCCTGTCATTAACATACATATCCATATGAAAAGTGGGGTAAGGCCGGAACAGCTGTCCAGTTAAGAGGCAGTGATTCCCTCTCCCGAATGCTGACAGAAGCCTTTAGCCTTCCTTGGCCAATAATAAACCAAACCATTTAAACAGTCTTTCAGGGAGTGAGAAAGAGATTGGGCCATAATGCTACATTCACAGGCATCGGTGGTGCTCATTGGCTTGCAACAGTCTCTGGTAGAATCACAAACGTTAAGACACAAACCAGGAAAACAATCAAAAAAGTAGGATAAGGTCAATATCATAAGATGACCTCTTGTTGCACATCCAGGCAAATATTAAGTTGGAAGTTTTGGTTTAAAATATTAAACCAGCGAAGGAGCCTTTTTGGCATATTTTTAGTGGATAAATTGGATTATAATCTATGTTTCTACAGAAGCAGCATTTTAGCTTCAGATTTGACCTCCAAATGTCATCAAAGGTTGGACATTGTAATAAAAACGGTATATTTGTTTACTCTGAGAGCTCTGCATCGAGGGCTTTTCACCCTGAGCAAAATGATTTGGTCTAAGGGGACTCGAGGAGTGTATGGGGATGGAACTGAGCAATCCTCTTGTTTAAACTTGGGTGGTGGGCATGAAGACAGAGGTTAAGTGACTTGCCCCAGGTCACATGGGAAGTCGTTTACTTAGGGTGGATTTTCTCATCTAAACCCTCATCCACTTAGGCCAAGAGGGTTTTCTATAACGTTCCTTTATAAAGGTTTTTTTTTTAAAATCAAAGTATTCTGTTAACAATTTTTAATCTGTCTTGAAATTTTGATTTTTGTATAAAATAGCAAATAACACTTTACATGTTTAACAAAACCACATCATAATTATAGGGATGATGTGTGCTGTCATTTGCATCACTTTGGGATAACTTTTGGGATATGATTTCTCTAAAACATGAATAAACGCGACTATGGGACTGTTGAAATCAAAGCATCAGGAGAAGGTGATGAACAAATACTTACTGGATATGTGTCGTTAAAAGCAGCTTACAAGTGTTTTTAATGGCTGAAAACCAAAAAATTTCATTGTTATTTTTTGCTGATGAAAATGACCAAAAGTCAGTTTTGATGAATTGTGTGATGTTTTTTGGAAATGTTTTTGCACTGTATCTTTTATAATTCATGTTCGTATTTTACAGCTTTCTCTCCATTTGCTGAACAGACATTTGAATATACCTCATGTCAGCCAAAATCGATACAAAAGAAAAGTGATTGACAGCAAAACAATAATGAACAGAAAAGTTGACAGGCTATTTTCTAAAAATAGATTTTAAATTAAATATTTTTTTCTGTGAATGCTAGGATATATACAGTGGATATACTTATTCTTAGGTTATGTACATCAACATTTGCATTGCTTTAAGTGACATAACATTAACTGATCAAAAATACCAAAAAATAACATTTTTTATTTATCATTATTTACTTTTTCAGCCAGTCATGGACGGACACTGCCCATGACATTATCCTAAACCTTAGTTCTAGGATCTTTTTGAATTTTCTCTCCTTCCACTGAGTGGTTTTCTATGCTTGAGATGCCTCGTTCTCTAGAGAAGGAGGTAAAGGGAGAAGCCAGAATCCGGATCTAATGAATAAGAAAAGCCTTTGGTTAAAAGGGGACTGGTTTGTGTCTTCATGGGTCGCTTTTTATTCAGCTTTAGAAAGACGAAGAGTCCTGATTGATAAATCCCCTCCCTTGCCCCCCTGGCGCCTGTGACCTCAGAGTCATCAAGTACAATGCACAGCACCTTAAGTTTCTAAATCTACGACTGAAAAATAGAGGGAGCGAATTTGTGTCCATTGAGGGCACTTTGACATGCTTTTACAGCGATGATTATTCTGAGACAGCATGCCCAGCGGGCTACCAGCAGCTAGCTGCATGCAGGATTTCTCTCCCATCTGATCCTCCTGCCCCCCCACCTCCTGTGCATCAGCAGCATCCAAAAACTACAGTAATGGCACTTGTTGCAAGCACTTAAATACAGCGGAAGTGTTTTTTTCATAGATTACCAGCCAACACCTCAGGCCCTTACCTATCACACTCCCCCTCTGGTCTGTCCTTTATTTATCACGGCTCTGCTGTTTGTTGTCTGTGCAGAGTTCCACAATTCATTAAAAAAGGAAAAGGGGGTGGGAAGCAGAAGAGAGAGGGATGGAGTATGGAGAAGTAAAGCTGGGGCTGTTGTGAGGGAGCAGGGGGTAAAGGGGAGGGATTAGGATGACTTCTTGAACACATTTTCTCCCTTTTGCTGCAATTAAACAAAGTAGGCCTGTGATTAGTGCAGCGCAGGGAGCAGAGAAAAAGACACCCTTGAATCCCAATGGAGGGACCTGACTGAGCATTATTGCCTGACAATGCCTGAGTTTATTGCTGAAACCTGCTTACCCTCCTGCATGGCAAACCATGGGAACTCCAGTCAGGTGGAAACTTTTTCTCCTTTTCTTTTCCCGCTCCTTGTTTTTCTCCCCCCTCTGACCACGGAAGCCCTCCAGGAGCTCACAGTGTGGTTGAAGCCACACAACTCCCCCCTGGTAACTGAGATGTTTAGGATAAGCTCTGCCTGGTTTTTGTGCATGAGCTCACACTTGTCTGCTGTTGTTCGAACACAGTTAATGATGAGCTTCCTCTGTTTTTTCCACACCCCTTCCCTCTCTCCTGTCCTCCTCCTCCTCCACCTCCTCTCTCCGCTCCTTTTCTCCTTTCTTATTTGAAGCTAAGCGGCTGTTTAAGTGGAGTGCCTCCTCCCTCTGGCTCTTGGGAATGCTCTCAAGGGGCCCTTGCCTGGCACTGTGTGCATGACACATAATGAAAACAATTTTACGCTGCAGAGGGAAGTATGAGGCAATTACGGATGTGACAGCCACCTGCAGACTCACCCCCCTACAGTCTCCAACTCTCCCAACCGCTGCACCATTGCCACAACCACAGTGTCACCATACTGGTAACCCCCCCACCACCACCACCACCCATCCCTCACAAACACACACTCCACCAGCACACAGCTTCATGAATATGTGATGGCTTGATGATGTTGTGAATGGCTGGGGCAGGTGAGGAGGGGGTGAGAAAGACTGGGGCTGTAATAAGTTGCCCAGCTGGAGGTGGTGTTGTGGCCCTGTCGCCCTGTGGCAGTCCATAGAGGCATCTCTCCACAAGCACTGACCCTGGGATCGGCCTCCTGAGGGGAGCCAAGAGATGACGTGACAGGGGCGTGCAATGTGCCCCCCCAAATCTCTTGTTGGCCAATTTTACACATGAAGCCTGGCCCAAAAGCCCAAGTGGCAGGCCTAACAGAGCCCTGATTTAATTTGATAACCTGCTTAGTGAATGTGAATTAAATGAGTATTTCACATACAAATTATCTCCTTTCACCTCTGTGGTTTAAAGAATTACTCTTTTGGTTTGCAAAACACAGATGTCTCTGAACCTCTTGGGTATTTCTGATTTGCTTTGTTTTACACATCCAGATAAATATGGTGTAGTTAGTCCTGTTCTATATTGAGAGATATATGAAACACAGAGCAAACAGTGTCTGTCCACAAGCTCACGCCTTTAAAAATCCCCAAGGTCTAGAAACTGAAAAAGTTGGCCCAAACATATGATGTGTGACTGTTCAAGTCTTCAATCTGTCAGGTCTCTTGTTCTAAAGCCCCCAGCTATACGCAAAGTCCCTCTGACCTGAGGATTATTCATAGTGAGGCCAAAGGGTGTATTTTATGCCTGCCAGTCTCCGAGAGCTGCCTCCTGATAGCCTGATGTGTCCTTAATGGCCCTGCTGAACAGCAGAGACAGCGGCGTGATGAGTGGATCCTCAGCAACAACTGACACATTAGGGACCAGCTGATAAAAGCCACTGGGAGAATGCACGCACACACACAGACACGCGCTGCTCATGCATGCACCGCTGCCTCAGACAACGATGTCCTACATGACACAAAGCACAAGGGTATAAACAAAGACACTTGCTGGAGATGTGAGCATGAAGCAAATCATGAGCGCTGATCAAATGAAACACAGGTGGGCATACGGTGAAAAATGGTCCACTGAAAGTTGATATTATGCAATGGTTTCTGTAACCATCAATCTAATAAGGCCATGAGGACTATATTCTCTCAGTGCCCCGAAGAAGTGTAATATAATAGATGAGAAGATCAAGGTGAAACAGGAATGAATAAGTGAAAACAGCATATATAAGCATGAAAAATATCACAGGAGACATTGCAGACAGTAAACTGAGGAGCTAAGAGATGAGAAGTAGTAAATTAATCTTCCTGCAATATCTTGCGGAAGAGAAAAGTGCACCAGTCTTTATTTCTTATAACAACTCAAGACAAATGACCACAGCCAGTACATTAGTTCTGATAAGGGACATGCAAGAAAGACAATGGCTTTCAATTCCTGATTTAATCAACCCCTGGCATGATGTACCTCTGAAAATAACAAAATAGATTAATCAGGAATCAAGACATGGAGGGAGTGCAAGGGCAAGAGTCTGATTCCTCTGCATGTTTGCGATGAAATATACATAGTATAATAAAAGGCCTGCTGCTGCCAGCGTAGCCTGCCGCAGCTATAGGCACCTGTGAGATTGAAGCTGTGGACACATTACCAGAAATACCTGACTGCACTGAATTAATGAGACCGAAGCTTCAGTGTGTGCACATCCAGCCTGATCTGGGGAGTCTTAATTTATTTTCTCTTTCTAACTCATCCTTTACAAAAATGACAGTGTCTTCTTATCGATTTTACTCTCAGAGATCAATCAACTTTGCCCTGACTCAGAGAAAATTTACAGCCCCCTCCTCAACCTCCACATTCAGTGAGCTCTGGTCTGCTAAAATGGCAGGAGGGGTTATATGACCCCTCCCCCCCCCGCTTACTCACACCCACATATACACACTAAACCCATCCTCTGTCTTCGTAAAAGCCTGACCGCAGTTAAAATGAGCTAATCTACAAGAGAGGAGGAGACCGCTTCCTTGTTCAGACTGATTTGAGCCCGCTTTCTCAGCCCCCCCACCCGTCCACCCCGCCTGCATTACACTCCCTCACCTCAGGCAAAGACATGAGCACAAAAGAAGTGAGGATGAGAGCTGTTTATATACGAGAGTGACTGCACGCACAAAGCTGCCAGAGCAGAATATGACTGGACTAAAATAAAGCCTGTCACAGCCTCAAAAGTGCCAGTTTTCTGTTTTCTGATGATTGACTATAATATCTCAAAGTCCTCTACATGTGAAATCAATCTGAGATATAAATGGAAAACTGTTTGGGGTTACAGTACATAATCTTTTTGAGGAGTGGGAAAATGCCTGTTGGCCCAAATGAAAAGGGGAGGGGGAGTATCATTCACGTTCTCCTAAAGGATCCTTTGCCATGTTTGTCAAAATGGACACAGGGCCAAAGAGCAGAGCTCCTTATGATCCTGGAGGGATGGCATGGCTGAATATCATCCCGGCCTGGCAGTGGCACTCGGACGCCAGCTGTACAGAGATGGCCGTGCTGTCATACTGCCCCTTCAGATGAAGCAAACTGTGCCAGCCAGAGTCAATGGTACCTGGCATTGGGCACACACACCCATTAGCCAAGGCCATTACCTTGCACTCGGGCCTGGAGGGTTAATCCAGGGTTAATTCTATTGGCCTGTCTGGCAGGAGAGATGTGAGCAGACTGACAGCACTTCAGTACATTCAATACAGGAATACTAGATCCGTCTGGGGAGAGAGGGAGGTAGTTTCTCATCATCATGCTTTTGAGACAGTAATGAATAAAAATGGAATTTTGTGGCTGACAACTGGACGGATGAAAGATGTGTTGATTGAAGCAGAGTAAAAATTAATGTCTCGGTATTCAGGAGATTATCAGAGTTCAGCATGTGGAAAGTTTTTTTTCTAAACCATCAGACAGTGTAAGGGTACAAATACTTGTACTGCAAAAAAAGTACAAGAGTGTGCCTCAAGAGTGTGAGTGAAATCTCAGCCTTGGCTGAAATGGTTTTTAATGTCAAATGTCATAATTTACTGCACAGCCTAAAACTGCCAAATGATTGCATCCAAAGCTTTGTAAAGCCTAAGCAGTAGTTAAATGCTCATAATTGATAGTGTGACAAAATATTTCTATATTTAACAAGTCTCTCACACAGACAAGGTTATTATAGGCTTATTACTGTCACACATGGACTGGGCATAACTAAAACAGTCCATCTTTTTAGCAGTGCTTTGTACAAAAAAAAAAGAAAAGCTCAACAACATCATATCAAACAAATGACACTTTATTCCCTGAAACCAGAAAGTTCATTTACAAAGGACTAGCTGTTGCAATCACGGCTCTAATGTAGTAGTGTGGAGGAAAAAAAGGGTAATTGGTTTGGTAAAGATTGTTTTCCATCGCACCATAAAGCACTACACAATAGAAAAGGTCGTCAATTAAGCAATCATGAATACCAAGTACCATAGCTGATGAAAATAGGCCAGTGGTTTAAATAGATTTGCAAGCAATTTACCTTTTCACAATGTTGGCAATCTGATGCAATTTGCTTGCAATTTTGTCTGCTTTCAGTAGCACTCTGAGCTGACACTACACGGTGCAAATGGCAAAGAGGACCACATAGAAAATGTAAAACTATCTTGGCCACATCAAGGTATCAGAATGGCGCTTCATCAGGAAAATTACAACAATTAGCATAAGTGCTCCAAAATCAACACTTTAAATGTCAGCGCCAAAGGTTGGGCCACAGATGAGCAAGGGTGCGCAATGTCCTCCAGGATGGACTTGCCATGGAACGCAAAGCAATCACCCATCATCTCTTGCCAGTGATGGCCCCACAATTGCTGTGACATTCTCTCAGGCCTGTCATTCTTGGTCACAGACTGTTTTTTCCCCACTGCCTTGATTTGCTCGCAGCAGAACTGTGACAGCCTCGCGTCTACTTCAACAGACGCATTTTTTTTCCCCTGTAACTTTTTCTTCATCATCTTCTGTCTACTCAGCGGATGCCTTTTATGTATCAGGGTCATGTCCAGGTTTGGATATTTGTCCATTTTGATTTATTAGAGTTCACTGATTTCCCATATAAAATGATATGAAACTGGAATAAGGGAAGGGTTTGGAGCAAAAATGGTGGATACACGATGGCCTGACATATTTTTAGCTAAATTTGAATAATATTCTCACTGATGTAGGAGTGCACAATACTAAAAACACGCACACATCAGCAAAGTTAATAATTACATTATCAGTGTAGGGTTTTTAATCTCTACATGAAGAACATTCCTCGCTGGAAAAAATGTCCCTAGTGCATTCAGTTTATTAAAAAAACAGCATATGACAACATTATTAATGTTATGAATACATTTTGTGAAACATTAATTACTGATAAAACTTAATCAAATCATATTCAGAAACGTTTGCCTATTCTAAACTTGGATATTCACTGTATACTTAAATGTGTACAACCCACTAAATTAAAACAAATCTGTCTCACACATTTCCCATATTTAATCTTTAACTCCTGTCTATAACACAATACAGTGAGCCAGACAGACAGAACATGATCCAGATTGGATTAGTCAATCAGCAAATTGTCTCAACATTGATGGGAAGCTGAGCAGTCATGTGATTGTTAAAGAGCACATCTGATGTTTCTGACACCCGAAAGAACACAAGTTGCTAATACTCTGTACATGACGAGCTGTACCTGTCAGCGTTCAAATGAAACATCTGATTTTAAGGTGGCACGGCCAGGACATCTCTCAGATGTGGTTAAGTGTTTTGTGAAAACCACTCAACATGCTCGTTGTGTTTCATCTGCTGCCTTAAGGCACCACTGAAGGAGAACTTCTGGCTTTGGCCAGCAGCTCCTCCCTTCGTCTCGCAGCCAGTTGAACTTGTCAGAGATTGCCAAAGGGGACAGATGTGTATGTTGTCTGACTATATCATGAAAGGGTAAGAGCCAGACTGAGAAGTCTGAGAATCGAAAGAGGATGTTTTACTGTGTTTTAACTATTTGATGGTGAAAAGATCAAAGAGCTTACAGACTAGGTTGCATGTTAGTGGGTCTTTTCTTTTGTACTTTTGACTGTAAAAGAGAAAATCAAAACTGTCATTTCTAAGATACAAACATGTATCTTTGTGCAGACAGTAGGAAACATATCAACACTCCTGAAATCTGTTTTTTAGACAGGACTATTCACATTTATCACACACCAAGTAGATCAAGCTTTAATGCAGTTTCCGTTTCTGAAGCACAGAGAGAAAAGTCATGTATTATAGTTGTATCATAGTTTCACCTGAGTTTTTTCCAAGCTGGTTGGGGAATTCAAGTCAGTTTTAAAGCATTTCTGGTGATTATGTCTTCTTTTCAATTGATTGATTTGTTCTTTAACTTTTTATATCCTTTAACTGGACATGTTGACTATTTTGCAGCATATGGTATCTGGACATGTTTATGTTGTTCTTTGCAGTAATTAAACTTGTAAACTCCCTCTTGGCCACATCTAGAGACTTACATTACATGGTTATGCAAAAGGAAGACAATGAAAAACAATAATGAAAAAAGAGGACTCAAAGAATTTGATGTATAAAACAAAGGAAAGCGCACAGGTATTGGCCCGTGCTGTTTTTTTCATTCACAGACAAGATTTATTGATTAGCTGCTGAAATGAATTACCTGACAGATACTGTGATGACTAGTACTGCAGCTGACCTATAGCAATGGCATATTGTGTGCACAGTTAGTAATGAATGAAATGAAACTGATACACTTTCGAAGGTCAATGAGATGTTACTGAAAATCTTGTATATATTTTTAACATTCAGCTAAAAATAAAGAATTACAGATTAAGGAAGTTAAATTTGATGTTCAAATCTTTTACACATGATACTAAGACAACAAGGCACAATGTGTGGGAATGAAAACACCATCAGTTGTGAGTGTCTCTTTGAGGCCTCTGTGTTTGTTAATTTGTCCATATAGATTTCAGCTCATTCCATCCCTCTAATGCTGCATTTTGTCAATAGCTGGTCACAGTGTTGTCTGTTCCTCGCTGCGGTGCATTTAATATTTACCAGAGTCTGAGCCTTATTAAAGCAAGATGAATTAGCCCGCTTGGGATAGATTTTCTTTCAGCGCAGAGTGAAAGAGAGCAAAGTGGAGAAGAGAGATAAAGGCAGGGTGAAGGGAGGCAGAGGAAGAAAGTTTCGTGCACTCAAATGATCAGCATGCGGGGGCCCCGGCTCGGGAGCGGCCCCCAGCGTTGGAGGAGTTGTGAGCTCGCTGATGATGGGGTTGCACAGATGGGCTCGAGCCTGGCTCCCAGCTCGCTCCTTTGTATGGACCCTGCTCTCTAATTACAGCTGATGAGTGTGTGCGTGTGAGGGAGAGTAAGGGGGAGAGGGGGAGGGAAAGGGGAACCAGAGTAGAGGAGAGGAGTGTGGGGGGGGGGCACAAGCAGGTGACAGTACGAGGAGAGGAACCTGTGGCAGATTCTCGGCACCATCAGGCACAACGTAGCTGCAGCCTGACAGCTAATTAGAAACGACACGGATTTCTCCCAATGTAACAGATGTTGCCTAATCAGTCCAGCTCGGGAGAACCCTGCGCCAGCAACATTTCATGCACAATTTAACCATCTAAAAGGGATGAAATACTTAATGCATTGTAAGGCCAGCACAGCTGTTTCTCTCGTCAGAAAATTTCCCAGTCAAAAATATGCATGTTTTATGTAACTCTAACCAAGTGTTTATAATGCTATAATAGCTGAGAAAAAAATTGCTGCCACACATCTGCCAAAGATTTCAGCTCTATTGGTTACCACCACATCGATGGAGCAAAAGACCAAATGCAGATTGGACTTTTTTTGAGACTTGAATCGGTGTCTCTCCCTGACTAAACAAATCAATAAACTTCTGTGCAACAGAAACGGTTGTTTTTTTTTTGTTTGTTTTTTTCCAGAAATCAGCCATTGCTTTTTAAACAAATCTGAAAATGTTTGTGTGGATGAAGGAAACACATTTTTATATTGTTTTATATTTCAAAAAAGCAATACTTAGCTCTAACATCTTACGAATAAAATTGTTGTTAAAAATCTGACTGCAGAAGTGCAGAAGTGTTTTAAACCTTACAGTTTCATAGTATTTTGTATTTTAGTACCAGTAGAAAATGAAGCTCCGAGGCAAACCTATAGGGCCAATTCAGCCGGTGACATATTTTTTTTTATTTCCTGCAAACTGCTAAATTATATGCGTATGTAGCATGTACACCATTTAAACCACATAATATAAATCACAAATCTCTGTGCCAAGAGGAAACCGTCGGTGATTGTGATGGTAATAATACGTTCCATTTGCCTCACTATCAGATAAATGTAAATTTGTGTCCTCACTGTTCCCTTCACATCCAGCATTCTCCATCCAGATCTTTTTCCTCCTATCTGCCCCAGTATTGGCTATATCTCCTCAACTCTGCATTTTTATCTGATGCACTGGATGACAGGTAATCTAGCTGAAAGTTCCAACAATTGCACACAAAGAAAAAAAAGCCCTGGCTGATGAAATCTGAGCAGTTATCACACTAACCATTACCTGTCAAGCCCTCCGCTTCAATCTAAGGGTGCATCAATTTTCTGAAGAGGAAATCAAGGGCGAGGAAGAAAAGCAGTCCAGATAAACAGTGACAAAGGCCTCTTTTCTGCTGCTTTTATTTATGATGGGATGTTGCTGTGCGGGGACCAGGGCAAGGGCTTTATCAGACCAACTGATACATCTTTGATAGCCAGGGAGTCTTCACCCTTGATGAAGTGTTGCACTTGCCAAAGAAGATTTCGAACTCAAATGACTTTCCCTCGAAAAACCTGTGGAGATAGGGGAGTCCCTGAACGGCCACACACGGCTGAGTGAAGTGACAGACTGAACAAACAAAGACACAAGCTTGCGTGTAAGTATAGTCTTGTCTGTGGATGACGTGTAAAGCTTGTTTATTTTATATGTAAGAAAGTGTGAATTAACACAAAACATAGCCAAAGGTGCCCTGTTACTCTGTATCTGGGAGCCAACCTTAAAAAAAAACCACTCTTTTTTCTGCATTTTTCAGCAAAATCCATATTCACTATTTGATAAAATAGTCAAACTCATCTGCTGAACAAAACTGACACATTATTGCTCTGATGAAGATTTGGAGATAATGACAGAGTTCAGGTGTTTTTAGAAATTAAAAATCACAGAATTTCATTGGTTGGAGGTTCAAAAATTCAAAAACATGAGTCCAAAAATCAAAGGAAACTCAAACAAACCCAACACTAACGCCCATAAAAAGAAAAAGGAAAAACAATAACTAAGGCTGAACTTTCTCAGGGTGCTGTGTCCTGACAGCTAACTTCTACAAGGCTGTGTAAACAAACTGAACAAACATAACCCCTCTGATCTACGTGGAGCTGTTGTTTTCTGAGTTTACTTTTAAAAAATGTTTGGCATCTTTATCCTCTGATTTCAAATGATTCTATGTAAGAGACACATTTTATCAGTCAAAATAATGCTCTCTTTAATTTGCATATCATCTATACTGGGAATACAGACTCCACCTCTTGGACTCTGTTTAGTGGATGGGTTAAATCTATAGACTCCCAACATCCTGTGCTGTGTTCATCCAAACACAACCTGAGCTACTGTGAGTAGTCTCACATTAGATGAATCTTTATCCACACTGTGGATACAAATAATGGAGCTGAATAAATTCTCTGTTTCTCTGAAGAAATACAGAATTGTCATCAGGACACACAGCTGAGTGAACAATATGTATATTGGTATGTAATTCCTCCAGACTGGTAGACAGATGACTGAGATGTACCATGAACCATCATAGCTGCTTTCACTTTAGCACCGCTGTTAAGTCTTTATGGTGGGATGTTAAAGAAGGAGGTGGGACTTTAAGCCAACTGTCCTAATGTTATGATAGCTATGTGTGTGTCTGTGTGTGTGTGTGTGTGTGTATGTGTGCGTGTGTGTGTGTGTGTGTGTGTGTGTGTGTGTGTGTGTGTATGTGTCTGTGTGTGTGTCCGTGTGTGTGTGTGTGTGTGTGTGTGAGCACATACTGGACAAACAAGCTAAGGGCTCCCATGCTGACAGTTAGCCGAGTAGACTGAGAGGAACCATAATTAGATTCATCTACTGGTATCGACAGATGCGACAAGACTCCAGTCTGATCAATACACACACTCACCATATTGTTCCAAATACCAATAACTCTGAATATCCATCTTAACTGCATTAGTAACACTCAAATAATTAAATGTGCCCTTCTTAAACATGGATGATACAATGTGTCAAATATAAATGTAAATATATACGGACCCTTAAATCTAAAAATGAGTCCTTTTTATCGTTATTGGGTCATAGTAAATAAAACTAATCAAAAACATTCCACAACAAACAGATCTGTGTACATGTTCAGCCAAGTACATTTTCACCAGGCTAATTCAGTTCTCTGGGTAAAGGAAACAAAATATCCTGAAGTGATTCAAGTGCAAGAAGCAGTTACTTTTACAGTGAAAAAGGCTGATTGTGTCCAATTGTTCAATGACTCTTGAAGTGATTTGAACCCAGTGGTTTTTACCACAAACAATGCACTTGATGGTAGATTTAAAAAAAAAAAAAAAATCAAAATCAGGCAAAGAAAACAACATAGTGCAGAACAAGAATGCTTCACATTTTTTCTTCTACATCACCTCATTTCACAGAGGCAAGAAAGACAGTGTATCCTCCATCTTAATCATGTGTTTGCTCTGCTTTATCAGTATGTACATGATATAGTGTTCTTGCATGAATGACTTTGGCCCACCACACCCCGCCCACCAAAAGCTTTTTCACTGTGAATATCCCACCCTCGAACAGAGAATCCATTATTGACAATACCAAACACTCTCCTACTCCCTGCCATTGACGTTTGACCCCCTCAGTATTTTTTCTCTATTCAGAATCACTGATAGCTTTTTGTTTGCCATAACTGCCCCACTTATATTTCCACAGATGTAGTCCTGCATTGACTGACTGCCTGGCAGCGATGCAGATAGCCTAGCATTGTATAGTGTGTAATAGCCACCATCTTTTAGCTTTTAACAAAGCTGTTAAAATCAGCTCAATGGTGACATCTTAGCAGCCGTCAAGGATGTCAATACATATTTTGTGCAAGTCGAGGCAGAACTTTAGCTAATTGTTGTGCACCAAATTGAGAGGCACGTGATAATTGAGACCAATTAACCAATGATAAGCATAGTCCTCACAAACCACGGTGGACATGTTGCTATTTATTCTGAGTGATTATTGGTGCCTTAACTAATGACTGAGATGTGCACCGCCACATGAAACTGACAAACTGACCTGCTGTTGATTCTGCTGAGAGGATCTTTCATTTTCCTGCACATTGATTGAGTCACTCTTACTTCCAACTGTCAAATAACAAGTCATTTTAAAACTAATAATACACCATACAAGAAATATAGTGCACAACACAGGACACTAGAAATGCTGTCATAAACAATTATGTGATCATTTGCAATAAAATAAAGGTTGAAAGATCAGTGAGAAGAAAAAATGATTAAAAGTATGATATTAAAACAGCTACAAGGAGAATTTTAACAGGTTATGAAACAGTCTTACTGTAATGGTGAGGTCCCTGTATGAAAACCGTCAGCGAGAATACTGGTTATTTCTATAGAGTTATTCTTAGCAGCTGTCACATCAAACATGAGTTCACCTCACTTGGTCACCCACAGATAACAATATTAGATTAAAAGATGATCCTTAATAAACATATATGACATATATGTCATATGGAGAATATTGATAACTTTAGCTTTCACAAGAAAATGACTAACAGAGCAACCTCATCATCTGTTAGTTGTAGGCGTACATGTAACAACCATGAACTGGGCAAAGTTATCATTATATTACAGTTATTAATCTTACTGCATCACAAAAAGATATCAGAATAACAGATGATCTCATCTGTACGCATCCTGCAAACATATTTGTCTAAACAAATAAAAATAGTGTTAAAAACGACTTGTTTATCCAAAGTCTTTGCGACACAGGGGGGTGGTGCTTTTGTTCTTAAATCAACAGGAAATAAAATTCCTGGTAGTCAGAAGATAAGTAAATGTGGTCACTGCTAAAAAACTTGGCGCTTGATGCTTCACAAGTTGTGACAGGTAATTACTCACACTAAACGCTGCCTGAGAACAGGAGACACGCTCATATTTGATGAATGATTCACATGTATTTTAATTTCGTCTGTCCCCTGACCTCCGGGGCAGGCTAATGTCTTTTAGGTCACCCCCTGCGCACTCACACACAGACACAGTTCTCCTTCGTTCTCTCTCACTCTGAAACACACACACAGACACGCACATCGGGAGCGAGGGCTACAGGAGTCACAGTTAATGGGATTACCCCAGCAGTCCTGAGCCATCCCTAACCTCACCTCCAAGTCCCACTGTGGCAATCAGAGGCATCAGCATCCTTAACGCATCATGGAGAGTGCTTGTGATACCACGCTGTGGGGACCTCTGCTCTCTAACCTCTTAACACAGCAGCACTCTAACTGAAGTGACCTCTGCTGCTTTATAGAGCTACCCCCAGAGGAGACCTAAACGCAGCGTCCACTGGGTCACAGTATAAGACACCATTAACCCGAAACCTCCAGGCTGGACTCGGCGTGTTTAAAAATCTCTCCTCCGGCAATCACAGTAGCATCAACACCTTGTAGGTTGACCCCGTCACGCAGCAGTCCAGATACTTGATCTTTAATGTGAGGGTCACATCTCTAATGGATCTGTACTCGTGCGTCTGTGATATGTGTAGCTGACAATAAAAAGACATGCTAATTTTTATGCTGCTTTGATACTGAAAACACAGGAACGGGTACACATTCCTTCCTATCCACACTCCCAACACGATTACTTAGAAATGAAGCGGAAAATGGAAGCGATTTATTAACGAGACATTAGAGGCACTTTTAATAACCTTCCCATCCTGCTCAGCGGGGAGCTGCGGATTACACCACACAGGTTTCGGTGACACCAGAAAGGAAGTCCCCCGCCGGGTGTGTGAAGAGCGCAGAGGGACACAATACCCAGCCTGGGGTTCTCACATCCCGCTCTGGGCCCTCACCCCAGGGGGAAGGACAATGGGTTAAAAAGGCATGAATGTCCTGCCTATCCAGGATATAATGTAGGTGGCTGCCACTGGGTCTGAATGGCCTGACAGAGCAGCGGAGGGAGAGGCACAAAGAGCCCATAATAAAAGAGATTCCTCGGGTCAGTAAAGCATTGCATTCACTTTGGCCTCCACAGCTCACAGCCTCTCCTCTCGCATTCACCTTTAGTCTAAACTGCAACAGCTATTGCTGATATTTAAAACAGCAAATATATCTGTGAAGTGCAAGTGTTGTCCTATTGTCTAGAAAAAAATTAAGTAAACAACATTAACATTTAAATACTTTTCAAGTCATTTTTTAAATAGAGGAAAGATAATTTTGTTGTTGTATTTTAAGCAGTTGTGGTAGAAGTCATACTTGTACAAATTGCACATTATATGTTTAGGAGGAAATGTTAGGTGTTCACTGGAGCTTGTTTGAGTGCACTTAAGAAAAAGGGATCCAGTTTAAAAGGAAAAGTGTCACTCCCACTAAAAGTAGGGGAAGGATTAGAGAATTCCACAGTATCGGGTGACATATGTTCGTGCAGAAGTGTGAGAAATCAACAGCTTGATTGCGTCCTTTAACACTCACAATATGTCAAGACAAACATTGGCAAAATGCTCACCTTAACTTAAAATACTTGCATGCTAATAGTCTAAATGTGCATAGATTGATCTTTTCTGCAGCAAAACAGGGAAAGGAAAAAAACACTTATTTAATATATGCAAGTGTCTCTATTGACTGAATGGAGTGGACAATCACTAAAATGCATAACCATTGTCCAATTCACTGGCTGGGACAATCAGATAATGCAAGGAGACAAGGGATGATGCCCACACAGACACATGCCTTTACTGCACCCTTAATCTAATTAAAGTAAATAAACTTATAACTGATCTCCTCGGTGACAAAACGTTGCTGAGGAAGCTAATTTGCTTCCTTGTTGTGGCTCCAGAAACAGATAATACTGTTTTATTACACAAAGGTCACCAGGGAAATTAACTTCTGGGCCAGCAAATAAAAGAAAGGCCCGGCACTCAGAATAACAAGTACATACTGATTACATTCAATCATGAGAGTCCCAGTTGGATAGGACACTGACCTTTCTGCTGTCTTGTCAGGAAATAAGATATGTAAACGCCGGATGGGCCACTTACGTGGGAGCATCTCTATGTTGTATTGTGGAAACAATCTAGCGAGGCAGCCACTACAAGGCAGATTGTGCAAGTTATCCGTTTGAAAGAAGTTTAATTTTAACAGTTGAATAGAGATTCATTGCTTTTTTCAGACTCAAAGAGCACTAAATTGGATTAAGAGCACGCCACTGAATTCACAATGAGTGAACAAAAAAGTTCCAGTTTCTTTGTCTCCTATTTGCAGCTAAAATCTCAGGGTATTATTAGTCACCCTCCGTCAATTAAGACAATTCAAGTTTTCTACTTATATGAGATGATTTACCGTAAAGTGACAAACTAGCAATCATTTGATGATTATCTAAATTCATTTTTCTGGTTTTATTTATTTGTCCCACAAACTGGATGTTTCTTTATTGTACACTTTCATTTCATTTCGTGCCTCTCCTGCTGGTGCAGTTAGTCACTGTCTCGCTCTTTCTCCATGATTGATGTTTACAGGTCATAGCAATACTCTTAACTCATTAGTTAGAAAGGGAAAGATGGGAGCACTTGCTGGAGTGAGATATTGCTGAGGAACAGAGGGAGCTACTTCAGTGGGGAGACAGAGAAACTTAGCGTCAGTGTGATAATAGCCCCTGAACTATTGCATGTTTCAATCAATGGAGACAGAAGTAAATAAAAACCAGAGGGGAAGATTCACCGGCATCGATCCCAGCTCAACACAGACCTTGCTGACAATCTATGGTCTGGGCCAGTAATGCTCCCAGTCATCCACAAAATCAATGAAACTCATCCTTTCAATAGCATCCAATTATTAGCACAAAGTAAAGGCAGCCTTCCACAATAAATCAGAAAACTTTATTGAAAAGCGACACAGACAAGATAAATGCTAATTGGAATGTGAATAAGGTGCAAATACCAAAAACAATATGATTAAAACAGCCTTGTAGACGGTCAGCTAGGATGTTTCCAACTTGTGTTGCATTTCATTAGATGGAAAAACAATACTTAAATGGGAGTTTGGTCCACTTGAATGATCAGGATCCATATGGGTTTTAATCTTAGCTACCTGAGATTAAACACAAGAGAAGGGCACTAGAAATTTTTAGAAGATGCATGGATTAATTGTTAAAGGGACAGTTCATCCACAGTCAGTGGTAGAAAGAGTGTTTAAAGTTGATCAAAAATCATGACTTACCTCAGATGTTATACAGTCACTTATAGATCACATACAATACAGCCCCTGTATTCAAACTGTTAGTGTCACAGTGTGCTCCGTGCTTTATTTGCCATTTTAGTAGCAGAGAGGTGACTGTTGAATTTTGAACCACATGTTTTTTTAATGGTGTTTGCAGCACAAATGAAATTCACCACCATTATAATGTGGTGGCTGCAGAAATGTCTGAAAACCTGAACAAATAAAACTAAGATACTGCTTGGCAAAATAATTGAGAACATGTGTTTTTGTTCATTTAGGTGAAGTAATCCTTGATTATTCCATGACTGCATCTTGTAAAACTGCAGACGGATTGGTGATCAAATCTATGGGTTTCCTTCTCCATTTCATGATCAGTATAAAAGCTCACAAATATAATATGTTATTTTGTAATTTGGTTAAACTGACCCTTTTAGTTTGACATCACAACCATGTATGTGAAGCTCACAGGACATGTTTTTTGTTTTTTTTGCACTTGTTCAGTGTGGTTTACATAAGGTGAGGGTATATCCACTGTTCCCCTCTGCTGGCCCCTGAGTAATAACCATTAATTTCCCATCATAGTTTGTGTTAATTAAAAAAGCTACAGGTTTAATTGCCGTTAAATGTAATGATGTTAGATTTCATGTTGGTGTGTTCAGCTCCACCCATCACCAGCTCGTTACTCAAACTTGCTGGATTTAATCAGATGGAGAAGGAAGACTTGTCTCTAATTATCTGCTCCGTTTCATCATTTAATACTAAAACGGCTCCTCACATGTGCTGCAGCCTCTACTTATAATATGTCTTTGCAACGAGTGTTGATGATGAAACACCGACATTAAGTGTTTTGCCAATGTAATTATTTGTTTATGTGTACTTTTCTGTGTGTACATTGAGAGTTGCTGTTTATTTCTTGTACATATATGAGGGAGTTGAGTGAGGCATATAAAAAGCAGCATTAATTTAACTTAGTATACATAAGTACATGATATGTATGCTGCTCCCTGCTTCTTTTTATTAAATCAACAAAAAATCAAGCACATCAGAGGTGCACACGGGAACACATTTATATCAGAGCATGACAGTGATCACTTGTTCCAAAGTAAATAGCATCACGATCAGGGATAGCAAAAAAGCTCCATTGTAAGAGCCATCATGAGTCATCTCACTTTAACAGTTTTGGTATACATACATACATAAGACATTTTTCATGAGTTCGATGCAGACTCAGACTCATAAAGTATCACAGGAGTTTAAAAAACAATTTGGCTTTTTCCAAAATGTCCTCCAGTTAAAATGCCCTGCATTGTGATTTAGTCTCTGCCGCGAAAGAGTGCAAAACCAGCTGTTGTGCAATCATACACTGAGCAGGAGAGTTTTTGTAGGCAGTGTGGGAGGATCATGGATACAACAGCGCTAATTTATGAGACTTTTCCGAATGTCATAAATCTGCTCAGTGCAACAGCTCATCAACACCACTTCTGTTATAGAACGGTATCTGGTAACTGTGCACACAAGATCAATAAAATCCTCCTCATTCAAAAATACTTTGGGGTGATGTCACCGTTCATAACACGAAGCTATCTGAGAGCTGTCAGTCATGTGTTTCTTATTTGCTAAAACAAGTAATATCAATAACAATGACATTGCTTGCTTCAAATCCTATATAAAGAGATATATGATACATAGAAAGGGTCAAAACAAAACTGGGCTAAAAATGGATGCATAAGTGCATTTCTTGCAGTCTCATTGCTAAACATGACAGTTCTGCAGCAGACGTCTAGATTTCCAACCATCCCCAGCCCCCTGAACAATCTCGGGTCAAGAGCGTGGGCTTCTTTCACTGCATTGTTGGATGAGGTGCTGGTAGAGCACACTTGCTTGCAGTATGGAGGGAAAGAAAATCTGATTAAACAATTAGTGTCAATTAGCCCCGACCAAATCATTCTACAAACAATTGGTCTCTAGTGCCCGGCTTAATTACAGGCGACTTTCAGCTCCTTATCATGAGCCCTGTCGTCCGTGATTCATGTCCGACTCACGCCTGTCCCTCAAGCACCATCAATTATCCACCAGTAAACAAATCCACTAGGCAAAAATAAATAAATAAATAACACCAGGTCCCAGGCCTGATTAGCATACCTCTATGTATGCTCGTCAGCTGCTGTGCAAGTACAAGTGATCAAATCAGTGGTGTGATGAGATGAACACTTTGTTGATAAAAAGGATAAAAGGATAAAAAGAGATGATGATCTGGATAAAAAATGCTTGAGTCTTGCCTGATTTTAGTTAAAATCACACAATTTTTGGATGAAATTGTCCTGAATCTGTTGGAGTTCCCCTCCAGACTGATGCTTGATTGACCACTGGCACATGAATGAAAGTATATCATGCTATGATCATATTATGCGTGTGACTCATTTGATTCCAGTCTGTGCAGAGGTCTGCTGTGGTTTACAGTGATAACAGGAAGGATTTTGAAGTTTGATCATGCAAACACAAAGCCATACAGACACAATCACATCTCAGAATTGAGAGGTCAGAGCCTTTGATTTCAACACACAAACATTCACACGCATGCAGCAAACATATACAATGCACAGAATGTGTGAAGGGGAGAGACAGCAGGCGCGATGACATGTTAAATTACCCTGGTGATGTATAGCTTAATGAACCCCTTGTGTTGATCACGCTCCACATTAATCAACAGCCATGAACAGATTCCCTTATTTTCTCAATGCTGCCTTGATAAACTGCAATTTCATTTAACCTTGGACAGCAACTTTAATAGCTTCCACAGGACAACTGTCAATACTTCCCTGGGTATACAGTGATTAAATTGCAAGGCGAGAAGTGTGTCCCAGCTTCCTCCTCATGCTCATTCTGCTCTCTCCCTCTCTTCTCAACCCCCCCAACACCACCATCCCACCACCCTTTACTTCAAATCACAATTTGTACTTTCACACTTGCACAGCCCGCACTTAAAAACCAAAGTCACAACAGACATTTTTGGGCTCTGCTGTGCAGCCACCTGAATAATTCACAGGGTGTGTTGTGGTTTTCTTTTGACATAGACATTAATTTGACACTGTAGAAACTCACTTTTATGTTTTATTTATGCACGTTTATCAGACGAATGACCTGTTGATATGTTCAGTGTCTAATTTAACCAATTTACAATACAAAAGCTGAGTACTGATTTCTTTTTCTGTTTAAATTTGTTGTTTGTATTTTTTATTCTGCAGATAGTGAACAGATCCCTTCACTTGAAAATAGCCAATAATCTCAGTGTCTCCTGCATGTGCCAAATATTTTAATGAAATGTTTTCTAAAAAAACATTTTTGAAGATTTGAGTCAGGAGCTTGTTTTTCCATCACATGTATTTGTCATTTGTGGATTTCGTTGTTGTCCCATGAGCTCAGTGACAGGATAAAACAAGATGGTGACAGGCAGTGACCTGAGCCCTGTCATAATGATTTTCTGTGATATCCTCCACCCTTGTCAATTTAGCATAAATTATCAGCCATGAAAGACCTGCTGGCTGATTAAAACCAATTGTCTGGGTAGGGAAGGACAAGGCAACCTCTTTATTATATGATAAACTAAGTTAATGGAAGGAGACAATCTCCCCTCTGGGAAATCGGACTGACTCTTAATTAAAGCATTGTGTTTTCTCTGCTGGATCTATTATTCCAACATGCACTTGGATGAAACTTTTGAAATACTGTCATAGATTAAGTCGGGAAAATGTCAAAATGGTAAAAGTAAAAAAAACTTTAAAAAAACAAAACAAAACAAAAAAAGTTTTTTTCCTGTGTGAGAATCTGACAAAAGAGGGAAGGGTTGAAGAAAGAGGCTCACATATTTGTGCAGCTTGCAAATGTAATCAACGCCAATCAGATGACACACACACACTCAAACAAATAATGCAACTGTGTATTTTAACAGATTTGTTTATCAAAAACACATGCCTGACACTTGGTAATTACACTTGATCTCGGAACACATTATCACCTTTGGAGAACATGTTTCATTATCACATCCACAGTTGAAAAGATTCCGAGTTGTGTTTCACATACTAAGCAGTAGAAAATCAGTGTTGTTGCACAGCTTCATCTCCGCTCAGGAAACAATACAAGTTTGCCTTACTGCTGTGCTCCTCCGATGACATAACAGAAAAGCAAACATTTCTCTGTCCTGCGCCTCTCGTTGGCTTCCTCCACCCACACTTGAGAGGTGACAGGCGTACACCCGGACTTCCATTATTATCCAACACAGCAAGAATGCCTCCAGGAGGATAATTACTGAAACTTGAAGAGCCAGGGCTAATCCTAAGTACTTCACTTTGTATGACTGCCTCGCCCGCCTGTCTCTTAGGCTGCCGCTCACACTGACAAAGTGCAATGTTGGGCTCAGTGAAAGTCAATAAGAAGACCTCATGGCCCACAGATGTAGCAGTCAAGCCAAATGGCAGCAAAATACACTGTTATCTCTGTTTATCATAAACAGCCTGTGTTTGAAACGCTGTAATCTATCACCTCAGCCAGGCAAACAAGTGGCCTGGGAAATACAGACTGTAACATCCAACAAGGCGATCTAACAAATGCCTAAATTCATTATTCAACTCATTTTATTTTGATAATAGTTGAACAGATCTGTGTTGAGAGAAGCACAGTCAATCCAGACGCACTGTAGAAGCAGGAGGGCAGCAATGAAAGCCACTCTATAACATGAAGTACATAGTCCTGCCTGGAGAATGTCACTGCGGCTGTTCTTTGACTGACAGGTGCTCAGACGGGCCATTAGCACCCTGTCTTGACATATTTGCGTGACAAGACCCATCACATGACACCCACTGCAATTCTGAGGATGTTCGTTATTTAACATACAATTATCTTAATATAGGGAGACAAATTATGCCTATCCAAATTACCATTTACATGGTTTCCATGTAAACCAACAACATGGCAACTGTGAACAAAGAAGCCAGTGCCGGGGTTGTTAAATATAATAAGCAACTTTAAATTAAAGCTTTTATACAGCCAGAGGAGCCTGACAAGCTCATTTTATGATTTTATTTATGTGAATGTAATAAATATATAAATGTTGACCCGCAGGAGGTGATGAACAATGTCTTGTTTTGATTTTTTGCTCCCAATAGGGACAACTTGAAAAGCAAAGGAGAGTTTTTTTGGCGGCTCTCTCCATTCAGCACAGGAGGAACCAGAGGCTCCCGTCCGGCCGGACAAAGCCAGGAACAGCTGGCTGATCGATACCCGACAAAGGCTCAGAGGTTAGAGCAGTCAAAAGATTGTTAACTAGCCATTTTATTTGCCAGACATTTATATCATTGTTTATGGTTCAGTGCACCCCTTCAGTACAGGCCATGCTGCACACCTGTGCTTGGAACACTTTCAAGGCCTTTTCACCCACTTTTCACTCTTAGACATTTAGATAGATAGATAGATAGATAGATAGATAGATAGATAGATAGATAGATGTAGATGTTTGAAGGGTTTTTTTTTACTGTTTTTCTGCTGTATTTACATCATTAATATTCATATCACTACGTGTTGCATCATTGTCAGCTTTAGACTGTTATCTATATGAAGCCTTTAGGAAAAAAAGCATTAATGTGTGTATGTTTTACACTGAGTGCAATGTGCAGGTGTGAGTGTGCGCTGATGGCAGTCGAGGATGGCAGTGGCCTCTTATTTGCACATTCCTGCATATGCATGTGTGTTTATGTTTGTGTGAATATGAGTGTTGGTGTACCATGTGTCCCAGCCGGTAACACATGGCTTTGCTGCCACCACTCTGGCTCGTGTTGTGAGTGTCCCTGCAGGCTGGCATAGAGGGGAGACCCTCTCTGTGGCTCACCCAGGCGAAGAGGGGCTTCCTGCACATCTTTTGTCACACCATTTGGGCCCTTGTGTCTGTGGCTGCCCCGCTCCGGACCCACTTGGCAGCTCACAGTGCAGACGGACATCTGCTCTTTCCAACCTCCTGGTGAACAGAGAAAACAACAACCAACAGACCCTGCTCTCTTACTCTCTGCTCTGCATACTTTACTGCACAGTGCCTGTTAGGACAGTAACAATAGTTTGATGCAGCAACAGGAAAAGTCATATCTATCTATCTATCTATCTATCTATCTATCTATCTATCTATCTATCTATCTATCCAACATAATTCCCTAAGCCGTCCATTTCTTTATTTCTATGGTACCATAAGGTTTTTTTTATGTACCCTATGCATTTCTATTTTATAGCTGAGTGCAGAAAGAAATAAGTGAGTAATTATGACTATATGCACCATGAAAGCCACAAGTGATTACATTCGGTTTCCTTTCAGGAAAACAAATCTTCGACAGGACGTCCTTTAAATTATCGCGTCGCTTTGAAAATCTCCACATTAAAGTATATTCCTGCATCTCTGCCTTGACTCCTTTCTCCCGGCTCTCTAAGCGCAGTGATTCTGGAGCACGCAATATTGAACACACTTTGTTCGTGCTCAGCGGCCCAGAATAACTCGGTCATTATGGTGGCGAAAGGGACAGGTTTTGAGTTTGATTTCATGATGGTAATATAGCCCATGTGTGTAGGAGAAGAAAGCCTTCAATGGGGACATCTGTTCAATGCGGCTTACAGTTACAGCCGTGCGTTAAGAACAACCTGTGCACACCATATGAACTAAGACCGACCCTCTAGATGCTGAACGCAACAGGCAACAAAAGGTGTTTTTTTGAAAGGTCGAATAAATTAGACAATCAGAAACTGAAGTGCGCACGGATTAAATATCTCATGCACCTCTGCAGCTTCAGCAGCAAGACGTTTCCTGTCGAGGAGTTATCACACTGACCTTTGACATCAGTCTTGCTGGTATGATCACTTGGTAATTTGTCACCAGTGGCCAAAGTGTCCCCTGTAGCTGTAGCCCCATACCTTGCTCTCCAAATGCGTAAAATCACTATTGCGCATAATATTGTGAATGACCATCCTCTCTAGAAGGTAGCAGAAGAGGGAAAACCAGAGTCGTCACAGATATTATTTGACAATGAAATATAAACTAGACATATATTTTAAAGTAACAGCCTTATGTGTATATTTCTATATGTGTTAAAGGTTTGGGTGTTTATAGAGTAAACGGGTCGAAGGACATTTTCCAAGTTATTCCTAATTGAATTGCCAGTGTAACATTTATCTGGCTTGGTCCACAGTCACACCGGCAGCAGGAGATGTTGTGTTTTACTCTGCTGAGAGCAAACGTCGAGGGTCAATCAATGCACTGCGGAGCGGAGGAGGACGGTATGTAGGTTTTTATTCTCCTCATTACTTCGTCACATTGGATTCGCTTTTAAACGTCGTTGCATAATGTTCACGGCTTGCTATGATTTTTTGAGACAGTTTGTGTGATGGGTTAGTTTGACGGAAATAAAACAATAATGAAGGAGCAGAAAACAGATCGATGCAAGTTCTTTCTTATCTCCAGCGTCAATAAGTCAAGTGAATGTGTGTGTTTGTGTTTTTCCCCCTCAATTATCTAAAATCTGCCTTTGCGTTTACATAAATGTATGGCTTATCGCGATTTCTAATTTCTTCTAAAATAATAAAATCCACACTTTGCGCATCAGTTTGAAAGCACGAAGACGTTTTTATATATAAAAAACAACTTAAAATAAAGACAGCTAGTAAATAACCCATTTAATAAATGTCATAAAATTGTTGGAATTGTCTCTAAATATTGGTTAATATTCAAGTCAAAATAACACACGTTACGAAGGTAGTAATTAAGATAAGTGCATGTACACTGTTGTTTTTTTAAACTGTGTAACACTACGAATAATTTTGGTTTTATTTTTTTTCTCCTTCAGTTTAACGCCCGAAGGTAAAGCAGTGTAAATTAATCCAAAAAGCTGTTGTCCAATCCTAGAAACACAAGAATTAATCAGATAGTCCATCTATCACGCTGTGTAATAAAGGAAGCGACATGGGTTAGGCAGATGATGTGATGAATAATCCCTGGTCGTTTTAATTAACTTTTCCCTGTCCTGTAATGACCAAGCTGGTCAACAGACCCGGTCAATAAGCATGTTAATATCAAACAAATAAAACTGCGGATGATTAAAAACCTCCTGCGTTATTAAATTTGAAATTCAAATGAAATTTATGCTTCCAGTGCACACTGCATGCTAATAGCGCCCACAGAGAGTCCCAGGGTTCAACACACGTTTTGCCTTCAAGTTCTTATTATGTAACAGCAGCTTCCTCTATGGATTTAACAAAAATGTCAACGGGCAAAGTGATGAACCTATTCAATGTAACCATCTTATCATTTTATTTTCAGTCTGACGCGCAGTGCAATCACTTACTTTAATAAATAATCTCACTTAACCTGCGGCACCAACAGTCTCTGTATTGCCAATAACCCATTTTGATTTTTTTGATTTTTTTTTTTTTGGTATTTTGTAATTTCGAGCCTGAAAAGGTTCCAAAGTCAACTACATCGACCCCTCATTCCCTTCTCCATCATCTGTTGTTTTAAGGGCATAATAAAATGAACACTCCTTCACCGGAATGCCCCACTTTTAATCAAAACTGTTAAGATAATTGAACACAATTACAGTAATGTGAAAGTTTGAGACGGTGCAATATAGGTCCACTATCAGAACAATGCAGCCTTTGTATCTTGTCTAACAGTTTGTGTATATTAACTCTTAAGTTAAAACGTGCAAAAATCCCGCAGGGTAATTCACGTCGAGTAAAGTTCTGATGCGTAGAAAATACAAAGACAACAACAACAACAAAAACAAACAAACAAAAAAAACCCAACAAAAACATGGGAAGACCTCGTCATTAAAAGATTAAATCCTGCTCTGACATCTGTAAATACAGCCACGCAGGCCTGTGTTTGCGCGTATGGATGCAGCCGGGTTGACCCATTTAGACTTTTACTCACGTTTGTATTTGGAGTAAAGAGTTCCCTTCAAACTTTTAGAGCTGAAGTAATTTAAGTGCTGTAAGGAGAAATAACGTAAAATTTAACGCAAAAGTGAGTTTAGTTTTATTTACAGAGTCAAGATGGCTGTTTGGCTCTTTGGTGCTGCTGTGATCACAGTTTGCGACCCTTTTTTATTAATTTCGCACCGCGCACGGGGGTCATCGCGCAAGCTTTTCTTCAAATTTATGGTACGTGATGTTCTGTAAAATTTCAATAAGTGGCCCCCTAATTCCTCCTTCCTAATTCACTCTCATTTAACTTTACCTTCCTTCCGCTGTCTTTTATTATGGAGGGGGCGGTGGGGGTGGTGTGGAGGAGGGTGGAGAGCTGTCTGAGGCGCTCTATTGATGACCTCACGGTAGTATGTGGCAGTGCGGCGGGACGGAGCCGCTGATTGGTCGCCCGTGTCACAGCGGCACTTCAAAGCCGGAGAGGAGCCTACAATTGTGGAAGAATGGGCGGAACACATCATTGTATTGCACACCTCTAAAAAAACAGTGCTCTGATTCATAAATATAAAAAGATCCTCTGAGGAGGGCAGTGTTTTTGTGTGATGGCAACTTCACTTCTAGGGGTGAGTCGAAAGGACTTTCTTACTGGTTTAATTAGTTCTTGTCATTGTCCGGCGGAGGGGGATTAAACTTACAGCAGTAGCAAAGTAGCAGCAAAGGCAGCGCGTCGTGTATGTTATCAGCAAGCGGGTATATGAGACAGCTGAGGCTCTGCAGACGGGATATAAGTTTGTCCTGCTGCTCAAAACAACGCATGTTTTCCTTGGTATCCTCTTTGGCATGCATCTGTAAGCGCTGTGCGTCACGTTTCAGTTGTCTACTCTGTGTTCGTTCAGGTAGGAGGTGAAAATAATCTACTGTAATGATTTCAAAACTTAAAACGTTAACCAACAGCCTCGTAGTTGTGTGTTCAAAGTGTGGAAACATTTAACTAACGATTCATTCTCTTTTGCGCTGAAATGCTGCATCGAAATGTCTGAGATGAACCTGATAAACTTGTTAGGCTGACCACTCACTTACAGCTTTTTCCTGTCCTTCCAGGAGGAGCCGAGGTTAGGATCGACTCCTTTAGCCATGTTAGCTGCAACATGTAACAAAATAGGGAGTCCGAGCCCTTCACCGTCAACAATTTCGGATAATTCCTCGTCGTTTGGAAAAGGCTTCCATCCGTGGAAAAGAGCCGCTGCGAGCAGCTGCAGCCTCGGATCTGGCCTGTCCGGCTTCGGAGTGTCCCGCAATGGATCCGGCATCTCGGACTCTTTCGGCACCAACGGCACCACCGGATCCAGTGCTTTTTCCCTCACGTCTGGTACCTCATCTAGTTCACACTTTGGAAACGATTATTCGGTTTTCCAAGCTTCGGTTTCTAGCAGCTCTCAAGAGTCCAGCCACCAGCCGGTTTTCATCTCGAAGGTGCACACCTCAGTGGACAGTTTGCAGGGCATCTATCCGAGGATGAGCGTTGCGCATCCCTACGAGTCCTGGTTCAAATCGTCGCATCCCGGTATCCCCACGGGAGAGGTTGGTACCACCGGAGCCTCTGCGTGGTGGGACGTGGGAGCGGGATGGATTGATGTTCAGAACCCTAATGGAGCAGCACTACAAACGTCCTTACATTCCGGTGGACTCCAGACGTCCTTGCACTCTCCTCTGGGCGGATATAATTCTGATTACTCGAGTTTAAGTCACTCTGCTTTCAGTACAAGTCCCTCTCCACACCTGTTGACAACCGGCCAGCACCTGATGGACGGTTTCAAGCCGGTGCTATCCTCTTATCCGGACACAAGCCCCTCTCCATTAGCCGGGGCGGGGGGAACTATGCTCTCCGGGGGTCCACCTGCGTCTTTAGCGGGGTCTCCGAGGTCATCTGCCCGGCGGTACTCGGGCAGAGCAACATGCGACTGTCCAAACTGCCAGGAGGCGGAGAGACTGGGACCGGCGGGCGCCAGCCTCCGGAGGAAAGGTCTCCACAGCTGTCACATCCCCGGCTGTGGGAAGGTTTACGGGAAAACGTCACACCTTAAGGCGCATTTGAGGTGGCACACCGGCGAGAGACCGTTTGTGTGCAACTGGCTCTTTTGCGGCAAGAGGTTCACTCGCTCCGACGAGCTCCAGCGACATTTACGCACACACACCGGGGAGAAAAGATTCGCCTGTCCGGTTTGCAACAAGAGATTTATGCGAAGCGATCACCTGAGTAAACATGTAAAAACTCACAGCGCCGGCGGATCCGCCGGCTCTGGCTCCGGGGGCAGCGGAGGGAAGAGGGGGAGCGACACCGACAGCGAGCACAGCGCGCCGGGAAGCCCTCCGTGCCATTCCCCCGACCTGTTGCACCCACCTGAGTCAACCCAAGGAGTAGGCATGAATGGCCTCTAAAACTCCCCTCAGTGAAGTCAAAACTGTAAAACAACAAAGTGTCGTGATGGAATTGTCCGCGAGGACATGAAAGTGGACATACTTTGGTGTATGCGAGATTATTTCATCATGAGTGTCGTCATTTAATGAGAAAATAGGCCTACACGTTTCTTTGACTTTTTCTCCAAGTGTTTAAGAAATACTAATTGCATAATTTCGTAGCTGTGCCATCAGAAACTTCTCATTAATGCATCTGCGGTGTGAAAGTGTAATCAAGTTATTGTGGGCACTCTGGGACAGGGCAGAAACTTTTATTTTCTTTTTTTCAGCCCGGATCTGAATTTTCGCCTTTGATGTTTTATATCCCAGGGCTTGACAGAAAACACTGCTGTGGAATTATAGGCCTGCAAAGTTGTGCTACTGCTGTCACACATGTTGTTCAAAAACCAAACTGTGGCACTTTATTATCGAGCAGAATATGTTGTTCATTTGTTGTCCCTTGCGGACGGACTGCTCGGTAGGGAACACGTACCTGTAGAGTGGATGGGATAGTTTCGTTATATCCGTCTGATCCAGCCGTCTGATAATGGAGGAGCAGTTGTAGGTTTCTATCACATATTGCTATTCACTCCACAGCCTGCAGTATGTGCGCCAAGTTTGTAAGCCAGTTGAGGTTACTTACACTTCGCTGCAAAATGTGTTGTATATAATGAGAAATGTAGGTTAGAATAATTACAGCCCAATGTAAAGGTGAGTAACGTATTTGTCCAGGAGACGATTTTGTATAGGTATTTCTAGTTGTATATGGACTCTAGTAAATATTTGAAAATATACGGAAATGTACTTTGATTTTTCTTTGACATGATATGAAATGTATTGTGGGGAGTTATATTTAACCACGAGTTTTCTTGTATTTAGGGGTCTATCATTAGGCGCACTTTGAATTTATTTGTAAGGTTTTGAAATCATTTACTGTTTACCCACTCATTTAATTTAAGTAAGCATGTTGTAAAGTGATTTTAATTTTACAATGATATTTTTTCCCTCTCTCTCTCCGAGAATGGCTTTTTATGTAAGCCACTCAATAAAGTCAGTATGAATTCAGAAGCAGTTGATCGACTCAGTTTGTTTGATTGTTGAGTCGATAAAGTCTATTTTTGGACGGCAGACCATAAAGACCGAAATTATTAGATGGCACCATATTTATTATTTTATATTATAACACATTGCGGTTTATTTTTCGTCGCGAATGTGAAATAATGCAGGTGTGTCTTCCGTCTGCAGCTGGTGTTTCTTCGACGTTTTTCAGGCCAGGGTGGGAAAAAGGGCCTGCAGCAAGATCAAGGCCTCACTCAGAAATGAATTTTAATTTCAATAATAAAATGACAAAAATAAACGGAACATCTACTTCGAACAAAAAGAATATTAAAAGCCAGTGTTCTCGGAATTAAAATTAAGGATTTACACAGTATTTCAGGTTTGAGTCCGTTTTTTCTACTAAGCGTGAAAATCACTTCAAACTTGTCGCAGGCCGAAGTCAACACAGGTCAAACACGCATAATTACATCAAACCACCACTTTATTAGCATTTAACTGTTATATGATAAATCACATGGTAATTGATTTCCAAGCTACATGCTGTAATTTCTCTTTTTTGTTTTTATTAAAATATTTTTTTGTCAGATTCCGTAAAATGTTGATCAGATTTTCTTTTCCTTTATGGTCCAACTTTTTCCACAAGCGGATCTTTTTCCAAACACAAAATTCCTCTGTTGGTGCCACACGGTGCTAATGTTAGTAAATGCGCAGTAGAGTTAGTGTTTGCGGATAAATGCCTAGATTGCTAAATATTTGAAGAGTGTAATACGATTTAAGAAAAGATCACTGCGGCGAGGAGACTTAAGGTTTAATTTGACGTTATTCTCAAGTTAGCCCAAAATCACCTGTTTTTAACTCAAATTCAAAATCATAAATAATACCTCCCAGAAACTACATCTTGTATTATTTTTAATTAACAGCTTACTTTATCATTTTACTTTTATTTTGTCCTTTTAATAATCTATATTTGGACTTAAGTACCTGTTAGGGGTGACACAATTCGGTCATTTTCCCATTTACGCCAAGAGCTTGGATTTTGTATTTTCTGTTTGTTCCAGTAACTGAGATAACCCCAGTCTCTCCTGTTCAGTTGACAACAAAGATCTTTTTCTTAGCCCTCAAATATGCGCACCTAAATAAAACGTTTGTGTGCGCAGTGACGTTACGATCATCCTCTAAGCTGTATGGAAGTATGGAAAACATCAGCCATTCCACTTAACACATATTTTAAAGTTTTTGGTTTTTTGTTTCGTTGGGGCTACCGTAGAGGGTAAACTAAAGCCAGCGTCTCTCCAAACTTCTGTTTGACTACGTTTTATTCACAGCTTTGTAGCGCCACCTAGCGAATCTTTATCTAAAGTCCAATTTTGATCCTGGCAAATCCGGAGAAATTTGTTGTTTCTGGGAGGCAGAGAAAGTGTATTCTAACTAAAGCAAGTTCTGTTTCAGTCTTTCTGCTTCAAAACAAGTTTATCTGTTCAACTATTTCTGCCGAACTCTGTGATTAAAAGTTAAACAGATCCAGCTGCAGACATGAACAGTTGGGGCTGTCTGTAATGTCATTTTCGTCATTATGAGACATGTTTGTCGATGAAGACATCAAGACATGATCATCGGTGCCAAATAATAAGTAAATTAGAATTTAAATGTAAAATACTAACAGGTGTATCACTCACCATTTTACTTACCAACACAGAAGTAGTTCATTCTGTTGCTGTACATTGGGACATCTTCTGAGACTGATGGATATTTTCTCTGTCAGGCACTCAAAATATTTCCAGCCGTTACAATTCCTGAAATCAGCCTGTAATGACATTTAAAAACATATATTTTCTTTCTGTCTCTTTTCCTCTCTCACCTTCATCTTCCTACACCTACGAGAGTGCAGACATGAGGTTACAGCCTTTTCCACCTTTGTGTCTCCTTTCCTGCCTTTTGTTTGTTCCTTTTCTGTGACTGCGGCACAGTCAAGCAGAAAATTCTACACAGACAACAGTTTAAATTAAACGTGAAACTGAGCAGGTAACCACCTAAAATAGATGCAGCAGACGGGCTTTGACTAATGAAATTCTGCCTTTGCTGGGTCACTGAAGCACTACGAACTGAAGCGTTTGGGATTGAGAGGGTACATTTAAGTCCTGCAGCAGAGTGACTCTTTGATGGCATCTGAAGAGGGTACACACTAAAAACCACTGGGTTAAAATGTGTCCAATGGGGTCAATATAGCACCAATGCAATACTGGGTTAAGTTGACCCAGTGTTGGTGTTATTGTAATTAATGTTGTATTATTGGATTTGAAAACAGCCTCTTGTTGAACAGTTTTCTACCCATTGGCACAGGATAAAATCATCTGAATATCAGAGCTCAATTGGAATCACAGGTTGACTTTTGTTTAAATATTATATAATATAATATAATAAAACAGTAAGTAACAACAGCCAAAGCTTCTCCTGAAAGGTATAGATAATTGGGTGCCATGTGTATTTATGGTTTTATTTTGTCTTTGTCATTATTTATTTATTATTTTGCTGTGTTTGTTTTGATGAAATCAGTGACAACAGGGAAAAGGGCAAATGCTTAGTCATACAGTCAAGTCATTCTTGCATATCTCATTGACATTTTTTTGGTTTACTTCACAGTACTTAATTAAAAGTCTAGAGTTAGTTTAAAATCTCTCATGAGTCAACCCGGAATTGAATTAGGGAAGACTACATCTTTGGCAAAGTAGTGGCTCATTTCAGAAATGCATTTCCTAAACCAACGTTAACCTGAATTATACACTATAATAAATACAATAAAATAACATATTTTACCCCAAACTTGTCCTGAACAACTGAGAAAAGACATAATTTTTTGATAAAAAAAATCAACTGTATGACTTGCAGTTTTCTGCTACTTGCTACAACAGATTAAAAGAGAGTAGAGTAAAATACAAACAGTCACAAAATGATCATCTAATATGAACAGATTTGTTTTGGCCTGGCGTGTTGGAGTGCACGGCTTTAGTGTTGTCATGTTATTAACACCCTCACAGACTGTTGCAGCATCACCTGGTCCTCAGAGGAATGTCCTGCCGCTGCCCTCATTTGAATTAAGTTGGCCTCTGAGAGGAAGAGCACGCAGGCCAGGATGAGGAGGGTGAGCTGCCAACTGCGGATGAAGGCCACAGTAACAGCTATGGTCGGAGCACACTGCGTGTTGGCAGCCAAACTCAGCTTTGATCCAGTCACCTAGAAAGAGAAATAATATTATCCTATGCTGGGTGATAGAAACTTGGAGGTATCAGGGATGTTGAGGTCACATTTGGGCTCACAGTCTTGAATAAGCCTTCATGGAAATGCCAGCTGCTATCAATATGATGAGATACGTCGGGTTTTCTAGCCCCACCAGCAAATCATAGTGTTGTGGTAGCACCTCTCACTGACGATGCATCTGTGGCCAATTTTGTGGTTAAAATCACCAACCACACTGTCATTGTCATCAAACCAACCAATCTCCTGGGAAAGGCAATTTGATGAGGTTTAAGAGGTTAGTCAAAATAATTAACAGTAATTGCTGCAACACTGACCAGAGTGCCCTTATACAATGCTTTCGGCAATTTAGATTAATTCATGTCACAGGTGGTGTTTCACCTGTCTGATCACTGAGTCGGATACCTACAGACTGAACCTCGCCGAGAGACGCTTTGGTGGTTTTTTACAGCGCCCCAGTTTTATGATTTCAGCATATTCAGTACAATGAATTTGTGTAACTTAATAAAAGCATCAACTTTTATTCTTTTCTGCCTTAAAATCCTTGCGGCTGCTGAAACACACACAGTTCACAATATGCATGACTTGAAATTAAAAGAGACAGACAAGATGAAGATTCCTGCTGCACATAAGGCCAGAGCAAGCATGTTAGTGAAGGTGATATACACCAATGGATAGAGATCTCTATACTGCAATATGTAGGTTTGTGACGTTAAATATCACAGAAAGAGCTGCAACTTTTATTTGATTAGTCAGTCAACAGAAATTCTGGGAGCAAATATTTTATCAGTTGATTAAACAAGTCAAACATGTTTTCAGCTTTTAAGATTGCAAATTTCCCCTTGTGGGAAAAATAAAGGTATTCTTAATTCTTAATTAAATACAAGGATTTGCGGCTTCCTCTTGCTCTACATTAGCGTGAGTTCAACATCTTCGAGGCTTTAACTCTTGCTTGGATGAAAATTTTCACCTGACATCACCTGGGCTTGGATTGTCTGGGTTGATTGTAGACTAAACAACAGATAAATCAGGAATTTAAATTACAGACCACATCACTACATGGTTATGCTGTAATGGTATTGCTGCACAGTGAGACAGAAGCAGACTTTATTTTGTCTGTTTAAGGCTACTTGCCTTGTTTACTTGCTGAATACAGGCTTGTTTTGTGCCTGTTGTTGCATTTGTATTTCATTAGCTCATTTATTAAGTTTTACACAGCTTTAAAATTTTCTGAGTCACTATTTCTCTTTTGGTGTAAGATGATAGTTCCTTATTTGTTGGATTGATGAAATTCAAACAGAACATCTGAACCCTCTGTTTTCAGAGAGAAGAGGAGGTCTGACCTGATAAATGGTAGAGAAATGGCTCCACCAAGTGGCACAAACACATACGTTTCAGACAGAGTGAATTCATTAGACACTGGTCTCATTTTTTGCACATTGCTGCTGTAAACAGCATATTAGATAAAGATGATATTGTTATTGCATCCATTTTACATAGTAATGTGCACCTCAATATTTACCATTACTATAAGATTTCATTTAATCTATTTAGCCAAAATAAAGGACAATGATATTTATGACTTACAAAATATCACATAACAATGTAACAAAACACATCTTAAGTTTAAAAGTGAATCTTACTTTCAAGCATAGGCCTATTAATGGATCAAACAATAACATATAGACAGTTTCAATGATAATTTAAATGTCATTGATCTTACCATTAGTTAAAAGACCTTTTCACAGCAGGTTTGTTGCACTAGAGTAGAAAAAGGAAAGATGTTACTCATAACATGAACAGCAACTGTTGACGATAAGCCATGACACCATGACAACTTGACAATGAGCCTGTAGTCACATTACTACAACCAAAAACTCATTTTTGGTAACCGCCTAACCCTTTTGGGGTCATGGGGATGGTGGAGCCTTTCACAGCAAAAAAAAGAAATTCAGTCACCTTTAATTTAGAATTTACACCTATGCGTTATTCTACTGTGACAAAATATTGCCTGTTTTATTGATTAAGTCTGGGTTCATTGTGTATTTTTCTTGTTATCCAAGAATTCAACAAAAAAGTCAACAACCCTACAGTGTGTCTTTCACTTCTTTTTCTACTTAAACAGCTGTGTGTTTTAGTTTTGATTATTATTATTTTGATTATTATTATTCAGAAATATGGCCCAAAATAAAAAAGTATAAGGCTTTTGATGCACAGGCAGTACTTTTGTTTTGTTTTACAGTACAAAGAAAAATAACATTTATGTTCTCAAAATAGCCACAAGGGTGCAGAATTTACCCAAATATCTCTCCTCTGTTTTAGATACTTGATACAAAATGATCTGACTCAGTGCTGATAATGACATTTGTACAACTGTGTTCTGGTGGAATGTGGGAGGTATGCAGATTTTGTCTCTTTTGTTTGGTATTTAAGTCATTAACACCAACGTCATCATAAAAGATGGGATCTGGTATTCTAAGAGAGGTATTTGATGAGAAATGACGAGAAATTTAAAAATAAAACCCACTGGTTTTTAAGATGTGACTAAAAGTGGTCACATCTCAACAAAACACTCACTTCTGTAGCAGGGGATGTTAGCAATGCTAAACTCTACTGCAGCCACTGACCATATTTGTTACATAAAAATTCATAATCTACTCAAGGGCGCTTAGCTGCATTCCTTCAGAACAAACTACCTTTGGATGCCTGGGCCTGCAGCCAAAGACTTAAAACTGTCCTAATACAACATTTCAACTTCAGCATAAATATTCTTTAGCAAAGATAACAGCTGCAAAACAAACACTAAACGTATTCAAAATGAGTATCTGAACCTTTAACTTACTCATACACTATGGCGTACAGCTGTAACACCTGTAACACATTCTGTGTTATTCTACTTAACATTCTACTTAACACCTGTGTCACAGGTGTTACACCTGTGTCACAGGTGGAGCACACAGAAAGGTGTTCCTCTTGGCTCCAATTCTGGTCCACTTCTTTTTTCCATTTATATTGCACCCAAATTGGATTATGTATCCAAAAATCAATGTCAGATCCCAAGTTACCTCTAAGCCAAGGTACAGGTCCAGCTCTCCATTTCAAAGGGTTAAATCCTTAGACTCCCAACACTAAGGTTTTGTTTAGAAAAAAAAGGATTGTAGCTGGCACAGGGGATTCGCCTAGCCTCTCACTACCTTCATTTTAGCGTCTACCCTGCTACCTCTGAGACAATGTCAGGCTGACTATTCCTAGAGTCTAACTTTGCCTCAGCCACGCCGGTTCACGGCAGCTCCCCCTATTTGGATCAGGGCTCTTCTTACTACAGCTAGGTTATAGTTTACTGGCCTGAATTATCGGCCCCAAGGGTCGGTTCATGTTTATTGGCTAGAGTAACCTATAAGAACTAATATGATGGAAATTACACACCCCTTAAAATAATTCAATGTCCAGAGTTTTAATGTCTTTAACTGCATTTCATCATAGTTTATTTAGCAACTTTGGCAAGGGCAAGCAACAGCTTCAACTATCAATCATTCTACTCAAATCATCAAAATATAAATCACCGTGATACTCATCAAGCTAGGGTTGATCACTACAAATTATAATCATCAAGATGGAGTGAAAAGTCATTTGGCCAAAACAACTCATCCTTGTCTGTCTGTCTTCGGATCCTTGATGAAACTCTTGAACTTCTTAAGTCCCAGCCACCTCCAAGTCTTCCCAGTCCTTGTAGACAGTGTGAGGAGAACGTCGTCTTTCCAGAATAATCTTCAGCCTTTAATCTATGGCTAGTCCTCGTCTCTGCATACCTTTAACCCTCCTGTTACCTTCAAATTTACTAACATCTTTTATCTTTATCTTTATCAATTTGACCCCAGCAGTTTAAACCTCCAGAAAATTATCATAATTACAATTGTTACCCAAGTTTAGGTGTCAAGTACTTTATGTTTGTTTGTTGACTACCTAAATAGCCCTTCAAATAAAATTTTGTTATCTATAACATTTGGACTGAAAAACAATTTCTTTTATCAAGAATAGTAACATGTATTATGATCAGGGTCATAATAATTTGTAATAAATTATCACATGTAATGTTATGACAATTCAGTCCTTCAGCCATGTCAAGTACCACCTTCATGTCCTGATTCTTTTCAGGTGCTTCCCCAGGAGATTTACCAGTGTATACCTGCATACTCCAGGTATAGCTGGACTGTGCATCACATGCTGCCCATATTTGGCCAGTTTACTCGACATGTTTTGTCTGAAGGGACAGCGCCCACAAAATGCAGCCAGACATTCATCCACAGCCACATGGGGGCCTGGATTGTAAAGAAAGGGTCATTGCCCAGTTGTCCCATACATCCCGTTTTGCTGCGAGTTTGTCACGCTCTCGTGGGCGCTGCCATGTTTCTCTGTCAACAAAGCGTGTGACACAGTAGAAAACATGGAATGTGTTTAGAGACATGGTGGCTGGAAATATTGCCCTTCCAGTGTCAGCAGCCCAAAGGCTTGCTGTTGCTTCACCTTTTGACTTGTACACTCCTGCTAAAGTGAGCAACCCAATGTAGGCTTGCAAGTGGGTCACAACCAAGTCTTTCCAACTGTTCCCATACACGCGCCTCCCTCTAAATTTGTCATCTTAAGTATATCCTTTTCTATCAATGGTGTTATGAAGAGCTCAAATGCTGATTGTATGTCTTGGACATGGCTGACAGTGTATCTGGGGCCTGAAACCATTTTGATGACATTAGCAGCACTAAGTCTACCCTGTTGTTCAAGCGGGGAGACAGACCATATTAACTTTAAATTTTTGGAAGGTAGTGTGTTTGCTGGTGGTTGAGAGACAACAGGAGGGCCAACACTGAGGATCTTAGTGTCACTACAGCATGGGAAATATCAAAGTTCTCTCTAGAATGATGTTTTCTCCTCTCCAACTATCGGTGGTTCTCACACTACTACAGTTATGGTTATGTCAGGTTAGGGCCCTAAAGCTTTTTGAAGACTATGAAATTACATGTTATAGTGAGCTCAGTATCATCTAAAACAACCACAACAAATGTGTGTAAAATGTTGACATGTCTAATATGTTTAAATACAGCTGAAACAGCCTGGGGTCAAATTGACCCCAAACAACAGTTAGGCTGGAGAACACCCAACTGTCCCTTGTTGATCTTTAGAAAGTCCCTTGAATTTCTCCTCAGATACCAATGGCAGGGAGTGACTTTCAACCTTATTTGACACTCTGCAGATCTGTTATTGGTTGTTCTCTCGCAAATCACCATTGTAAAATGTATGACATGAATGAAACCCTCCCTTCACGAGAAGACAGCAACAGTGGGTGCCATTTGTTTTCATTCTGATTGGAATAATCCACCTATAAATACATTTCCACTTGTTTGAAAACATCCAGTCCTCTTAGGATCAGTAGGATCAGTTGTACTTGTCCATGGTAATAACACCTCTGTAATGTTTTATAGATTTATTACTTAACTGACATCAATACATTTCCAGAATCTATGAATGGATGATCATGTTATGTCATATGCTATATTTACATCTCATTATTTGATATGTATTGTTTTTTATTTGATTTTACTACAATTACTGTTGTTCAATTATCTTATTTTTATCACTATGAAATATTTTCCCTATTTGTATTAATATTGTATTATTTCCAATGAATATTTCCATTTCAAGGGGTTATTCAAAATCCACAGACAATAACAGTCTCAGTTAGTGATCCATTCAAGCATTCATCACCGTAAATGTATGTTACCTGTTCAGTGAGATAAAATAACATAACAACACTCGTGTCCTTGATGAGATTAAGTCATGTCAACCTCTCAGCTCACTTTGGCTTTGATCTACAGTCACTGTGTGTCACTATCGCAGCAGTGATAATGACACAGTAAAATCAATAAAACTGTTACTGAAATAAATATCAAATGAATGACCAAGCAAAGAATAGGTCTATTCATATGTCTTTGGATATGTCTGCCCTATTGATATGCAACAATCATATAAACACCAGTCTTTGTTCCCAAGTACTCCCGGAAGCCGTATCAGTGTGAATTATTTAATTAATAATTCATTTTTGCGCTAAGTGCTCAGTCAGTGGATAACCCTTGCGTCTTGTGCGTCTCCTCGTCTACTTAATAAGCTCCTACATGTGTAACAGCACGCTAGTGCAGACTTTTTCGAGTGCTTATCACTAAACTCACACTCCAGCCGAAACCACAGGTATCGCTCAGTGTCAGGTGTTGTAAGTCTCGTGCGTAAACAGAGAGTAGCATTGTGGGTGCTGTAGTCGCTAAGCACTAGAGGCCACTCCTCCGCCTGGGTTGCTGTATTATTTTAAACTTCCAGTCCCAAAATGCTCCTTGCTTGGGAGCAAGGAGAGTACATGAGCTGTAACGTGAAGAGGTGGACCTCATAGATCTACGCCCGTGGAAAAGAAGTGTAAATGATAGTGGATTGGCCTCTTTTCCTGCCAACGCTCTGACTAACTACTATCATCTCATGCCGACGGTGAGATCAAACTTTGTTTTTCTTTCTCGTATTTGATTATTATTTTTTCACCATTCATTTTCATTAGAGGAAGTAGCCTAAAGAGGGTAGGCTTTATCACTGTGTAACGACACCCTCAATACACACCTGTTGAGTCGCTGGTTGTAGCGACTGTGGCCGTTTGGCTGTTGCAGCTGTGGTTAGTGACGCTGAAGCGCAGGGATTTCATGTCTGAGTCTGTGTTCCCTGCTTTGTTTGGATTATTTATGAATGAGGGATTTGTTTGGGAATATTTTCAGCTGAAGAAATAATACAAGAGAGAGCATACAGGAGACTATCAGATATGTTCAGCATATACTCATGACAAGAATGAGAACACGACGCATAGTAAATGAGCCTGTCATGCAGTGTTTCAGCAGGGGAGACATTTTACTGTCAGCAGAACAGTAGTAATGCACTTTGATCAATGCAAGAAGCGCAGGAAGAACCGACTACTGTGTCATTGGCTTGACAAGACCAACCTGTTTTTGTGCACTGGTGTAAGAAACCACATTATTAATGACTGACTCACTGTGACAAGTTATGAATGGGTAGTGTCCCTTTATGCAACAAGCGACAGGCTGAAGAGTTCAGGCTTTATTCCATGTTTGGGAACAGTTTCTGTAGCAGACACAAGAAGCCCTGCTGGCCTGAGGCTCATTGTGTTAATGGAAACAACTAAAACTTAAACTAATAGATTATGAATAAAATATTGATCAGCATATTGAGTTGTGCTTCAGGACTGCTAGTTGCATCATTTAAGGAATGAAGTAAATTTCTTTTTTAGAGTAAGGGCTGCAGGAATATGGACAGATTATAGATCTATACAATTTTTATGTTTACAGATGAAAATATGGCAGCTGGAAGAACAAAGTCCTTCCGTCGTGTTGGGAGTCTCATGCGGAGTAAATCTGAGGGAACGCTGATTGATCTGGATGACAATGTTTCAGCCAGTGACAATCTGAATGGTAAAATTTACATTTTGAAGCATAGCCGCCTCTGACAACCTGTTAATAATACCGAATGTCCTAACTCAAACTCGAATATCTGCACAGGTCAATATGGGACACGGCTGACACAGAACTCTGAGTGGCCACTATTGCAGCCAGAAGTTGCACTTTCATCTCAGTCCAAAAACCCTTTCTGGAACAAACTGTCTGGATCAAATCCTTTCTTAGATGACATTGTACACAGCAGCGCAGGCAAACACATTTCCAACACATCCAATGTAAAACATAACAATGAAAAGCATGAGGACACAAATAATGACGACGCCATCAGCACATCTTCAGATGAAGGCAATGTGGGGAAATTTTTGGAAAACAAACACAAAGTAAGCAACAGATCGGGGAGATGGAGAAGTGCCTCAGACATTCTAGATGATCTGGAGAGAAAAGTGCCAAAACGGGAGAACAGCTTCAGGCCGCCTGGGCCAGTTCTGAATCCAGATTTTGAGTGGCTAAAAAATGACAGAGAGGCCTATAAAATGGCCTGGCTGAGCCACAGGCAGCTAACACGCTCATGTTTGGATTTAAATCTGATGAGCCAGAGTCCAGGGTGGGCTCAGACTCAGGCCACTGGTTTTCAGGTCATCTGTAAGATTGGTCACAGTGGAGGATCAGTACAGTTACCAGACTCAGCAATATGCATCCATATACCAGAGGGCCATGTTCCCCCTGGAGAAGTCCAAGAAGTTACACTGAAAGCAATGCTGGACCCTCCCCCTGGACTCAATAACAATTATGTGACGACCATGAGTCCACTTCTTGAGGTAGTCCTCAGCAACATCAACACAAAGGAGTGTATCTCTGTGGAGATGAAACTGTCAGGAGAGGTGAAGAGTGACCCGTCAAGTCAGGTCATGACCACCGTGGTCGGGCTGGTGTCCAACAAAAAAAAAGGACCTTATCTCAAAGTGAATGACTGTTACATTCACAAAAACATGATGCAGATGAAGCTCCAGGACCTGAAGACACATTTTTATGTGATTGCAGTGGCAGAGGCCTCTGCGATCCAGTCCCCAGCAACATCAGTGTGGGATTACCTTGACCGCCATATCACAGTAGCAGTGTATGGTCCAAGGTATATCCATCCATCATTCAAGGTTGTAATAGTGGTTTGCTGCCATGAGGACGTGCCACAGAAGCTTCCGTTTTCAGTGATCAGCAGAGGAAACAAAAACCTGCCACCACTTGTGCTGCAGCTTTGGGGGAAACAAAGGTTTCAACCTGACAAAGTGAACAACCTGCATGTTGGAATTGCTCTCACAGACTCTGTGTTTAAAATCAAACCGGAGGACAAGCTGAAAGAAGTGAGACAAAGTCAGCTCAAAATAGGGACAGTTGTGCATCTGCCAGTTTCATTATCTTGTGCTAGTAATACAGAAATGACTTCTTTTAAATTGGATATACATGTGAAGGAATCAAATGCTGAAACTCTTACACATTTCCACGTCCCATCCCCTCCAGCAGCACCCATCAGATCCGAGAAACGAGTGCCAAGGCAAATAGAAAGGCGGATTGAAATGGCAAGAACCTCACCTATTCCTGAGGAAAGTGTCCCAGATCATCCCAAATTCATAGACCGACCCGTAAACCTGCAGTGGTATGGAGTAGCCCTAAAGTCAGTTCTCCGTCAGCCACGTGTCGATTACCTTCTGGAGTATTTCAAAGGGGACACTGTGGCGCTTCTATCCAGAGAGACTGTTAGGTCAGTGGGTAACTCGAAAGTAAAGGAGTGGTATATCGGATTCCTTCGAGGCAGGACCGGTTTGATTCACTGCAAAAATGTCAAACTCATAACCAGAGATCAAGTGATCGACTTCACAGGCATTCAAATCACCACAGAGGTTCTTTTGGACAACATGACACTTCCCTTCAAGAAGCTTACTTACATGTACTCTGCCATCCAGACGCTGGTCACTGAACACCTAACCAACTGGAGAGGTTTTGCTGATGCTTTAGGGTACAGCAACCTATCACTGGACATCATCACATGGAGATACGCTGAAACTGAGGCTGATAAAGTGGCCTGTGTACTGGAGAAGCTGAAGGAAGACTGCCATGCTGAAAAGACCAAGACAAAGTTTCTGCATGAGTTAATGGTGGTAAGTATAATAAGTTTAATCAGCTTTTTCACAGCCGGTATGGTCTGCTGGGTTTGTTTTGTTATCTTTGTGGTTATTACCTTCAGGGCCTGTTGAAGATGGACTCTGTGAATCTTGTGGCCCAGCTCATACAGAACACAGTCATTCTGTCAACTGCAGTGGAACTGGGAATTCGATGGCGGGAGCTTGCTGAGAAGATGGGAAAACTCTCTAGTGCTCAGTTAGCAAGCTATGAAGCTCCGCATCGAATGAAGAGCGGAGAAGTTGGTTCCCAGGTCAGTTTAACAGTACACATTGACACAGCAAGTAAAAGATTTACAGTAGATAAGAGTTCCGCTAGGCTGTGAATATATTCTTTGTTTCATTATCCACATCCTGTTCCTTCTGCTCTGTTTTAGTCAATGTGGAAGCCGGCCTATGACTTCCTGTACTCCTGGAGTCTGCGTTATGGAGATAGCTACAGGGACATGATCCAGGATCTGCACCTGGTCCTGGACAAAATGAAAAACCCTGCCACCAGACAGTGGAGGCAGCTGACTGGTGCCCTCATCACAGTGAACTGTCTCGATATCTTTCGTGCCTGTGCGTACCCAAATTCCTAAACTTCATGTAAACGCACTCTAGTGCCGAAAGTGACCTCCATGCACTTGGGAGACAAGGAGGTTTGTTACACAGCAACATGGTTTCAATGTTGCTTTGGTGTCACCTTGGCTCTTTCTGTTGCCATATAGTTGTGCTTGCTTTGATTTCATATTCATTTTTTACACAAAGCATTAGAAGCAACTCAATCAGGTTCTTGCACTATATATTCAGATTTCACTTGGTTAGTGTAAAATATGTTCTCGCAATATTTGAGCTGTGAAAGAATGTTACATTAACTTGCAAATGGAAGAAAATAATGTAGTTTGTCCCTTGTTTCTGTATGTCTGTGCAAAGGTGATGAAGACTCAAAGTAAAATTTCATCTTGGTAGATCATTTTCAGTCAAATTTTGATGAGGTCAGTAGTTCAGTTGTCCTGCATATTAATTACCTAAAGCAATGTATCAACATTTATTTTATTCCTTTTAACATTTGGCTGCAATTCAGATACTTATTACATTTACTGTTTCTGCAAATCTGAATTACCTCACAGACAGATTTGAATTAATAGTAATTTATTAACCAAGTTAGATATCTTACATTACTTAAATCACCTACTGTATTCAGTTTATTTTCCTTTAGGAACCACATCACCCATATGGATCCTGTGACAGTTTCTATCAGTAGGACTTTAAGGTTTAGTTTTCCCTCTAAGTAGTTGAATTGACAGTGGGTAAATCGATAAATGTGAAAACTAACAATCTCCCACTTTGCAGTACTGACAAGTACAATCTGTATTAAACTTTATGTGCTAAAATGAGAATGTTCTACCAAAGTGAACATTTCCTATAAACAAAACATATAGAGATGCATTAAGTGTCATAAACTATTGTTGTCTTAAATATTAGTATATTTGCTATTTTTATACTTAAATCTTTTAGATAGTCTCATAAAGGTGTGCAATAAAACAGTTACATATTAAATGTGTTGATGTTTGTAAGGTCGTGCTTTTGTTGCCAAATGGAAACCTCATGGTTTAGCATGGTGCCTTATGTAGTGCCTTCACTGAAATGTTTGATATGGTTGATCCTGAAATGAAGATGCATTGCACAAGATACGAATAAACTACTGGAAACTACCTGAACAGTTACCAAATCACTTGGCAGATGAAATAACTAATATTTATTTTGATTGAGAGCAGTGTCTCTTTGTCAAATTACATGCAGAAAAATGACAAAAACTACAACACGTTTAGTACTAAACAACTTATGGGGCATTTCTAATTTTTTCAGTTTAGTGTTAAATCACACTTCTCTCTGAAGTGTTTTCCACTGATTTTCTCTGACTGTTTGCTTTTCCCTTTACTGTTTGTTTAAGCTAGTTTCAGCTGAGAGCATTGTGTGCTGGTTCTCCATCAAACAGAAAGCATTGCCTGCTGAACTTACTTGACTTTGGCTCATTGAATGCACCTCAGGAAAAGTAAATCAAATAAGGAAAATGGTATCAGGCAACAGAGTGAACTGATCCAATCTCCAAGCAGAGAGTGATTGCATAAAGTTGTTCTTGAGAGGTTCTTTTTGTAAGCACTGATGATAAACAGTGTAGGATAATTGTGCATGAAGGAGTTTAGAGGCATCATCAAGGACACAATTACTTATATGAAACATTGGATTTGATGCCCAACAAGAAATTATTTCCACATCACTCCTGAGATTTTCTAAGACAACAAATTTTGTATAAACATCCATCAGACAAAGTAGTCATATCCCTCTTTCTTTTATTACCCTTTAATACCTCATTTACCTCCTGGTCAGCCAGAAATGTGTCACGTCTCTGGCAGAAAGTAAAGAAAAATAAGGGAACTGTACCTCATAATTTAGTGTTAAGCTTAATGCTTGGAAGGACATGGCTTAAACATTTAGATAAGTTGGATATTTCTCCTAAAACATAAAGGAATTTTTCAATAGTTGCTGCACAGAGCTGCATTCAAGCAATCCACACAGAGAAAATAAAAAAGCTACTTTTGCTGACTAGAACATTAATCAACAAATGGAAACAAATGAATCTACCTAAGTTTTAAGCATTAAATAGTTAGCTCCCTCTGACAGTACAATATGAACAACGCAGGCTGTCAGCCGCTCTCCCTGCATCCTTTATTAGGGAACACAGAGGACAAAGGTTCACTGTTTCAGTGAGAGTTGAACATGAATGAGGGTCAGTTCAGTGGGAGGATTCTCTGTTAGTTTATCTACCTGAAGCTCAGGCTCAAACATATGACTCATCATAGACAAATAGTCAACAATGAGTTATAGAACTAAACATTAATGATTAATTATCAGTACTAGACACTGCTGCTATAGCTGTGAACATTTGCGATTATAACTATAGTGGCATGTGTTCAATTAGACTATAAAAAACAAAAGTAATTAGCAATGTTTATAATTTATTCTAAAAACTAAAATGTGTATGCAGATACAGTGGGCTTGCATATGTACTGGATGGACATTCTTGAACTACTTACAAATGAGCCACACAGAATTTACAAACCTAGATTAGAGCTGGGCCTGCAGGCCAAAGTTGGCCCAAGGATGTTTCTACCTAGGTACATTTTAAAGTAAGTGAAATAAAAGTAAATCTAATCTGATATATCACAATATTACATAAAATGCTGTTCATGCTGTTTTATTTTGTGAAGAAAATGGTGTTTAAATGTGTAATTCTGAATTTTGCTAGTACCATTTTGCATGTTGCATTAAAATACAAAACAATGAATGTACAGTGTTTACTTTTGACCAATAGGCCACCATGAAGTTGAAGCCCTCTATAAAGTAAATGTTTGGGTGTCCGAGACCTAGACATTGTACAGATGTTCCTCCACTGAAGTGTGTGACGTATAGTATGATGTAGTATGATGTATCTATGCACTCTTTATTAGTGTAGAATGTCAGTTTTGCTGTCACAACACGACAGAGGGAGAAGCACCGATAGTATTACAGAGAAACAAATGAAAAATGTTGAGGCATCGCATTTAAAAATGGACACTGCCTTTTTAGGTCCCCATTTTTCCAAAGCAGTGAGGCGTTAAACTGTGTGACTAATGAAATGTGACCACTTTTGTTTGGGGAGCCTTTTATAGCAGCTGTGTGAGAGTGAAGATAACAGTTAATTATTATGGATATTGCTTCCAGTCGGAGGCTTTGCATTTCTGTAAGATGTAAAACATGTCACCTCTTGCTATTTATGTCATCCATAGACATTACAAGTATAGACTGGATGTGCAGAATGACTATGTTTTTTACTTCGATGTCAGTTTTAAAGGATAAACAACACAGAAATGTTCCACCTTTACAGACTTCACATGATAATTAAGGAGCTGCTAGAGTGATGACTGCTTGCTTGCCTCAGTTCACCTGTTGACAAATCACTGCTAAACAGCAGACGATGTGTTGCACCGAATCTCAAAAGGAGTGAAATAGAAAATAAAAAAGTTGCTGCGCATATACAAAGTCTAAATGTGGGAACCCTAATGGAGTCTGCTGATATCAGGCTTCCCACAAATCTTTATTACTTTAAATGGTCACTATTAACATTATGGGTTTAATTTAAATATTTAATAGCAGTCATTTCTGCCTAACTCTACTAGATGGATCACTGGGTATTGCTGACAATGCTACAATCATTTTAGGCATAACATCTGAAATTCTGCTCTGCTCAACTGTCATGATGTTAAAAATCTGAAACGAATGCTTAAACATAAACATCCACTGCTGAAAAGATGGTTCACATTTCCAATTTACTATCCTCAGTTAGTGTCATCAACAAAAAAGTCTTCACATATTTTCCCCTCTCTTACCATTAAGTGAGCCTTTGTTCACTCTAACTATGGCAATTGTTTTCCTTAATGACTCAGTTCCCATTAGAAGAGAACTGTCTCTGCGTGCTTTGACTTTTCTGGCATTTGTGGACGGGGAAATAGTCACCAAGAAAATGACGGTACCACAATAGAGCCACCACAACACTTGAGCAACTGGCTTTTTATTTTGACATACCACATTTACTCATCCACTTTTAGAGAGTCGGCTAAGGTTCAACTCATCTTTTTTTTCTTTTTAGTCCACTTCTCAGCAGACCACTGACTGTCTTATTTTTACCTCTTCGCTCACAAAAGAGTATTTTTGGTTGAAAAAAGGGCTGACTAAACTGTCTCTCGTCTGAACTCCGGACGGACTGTTCTCAGTGAAACTATATGATCAAAAGGGATCATACGGATATCACAGCCATGTCTTTATGACTGCTGTTGTGTTTCACTCAGAGCCCCGTGCCAACATGAACCACTGCTGTTCCTCTTAACACATCAACAAATTAACACATTATATAGTCCTTGTCACTGACACTCCTGCCAAACCTGTGCCAACACGGACTGCTGCCTTTCAGTGTGTGAATATTTAACTGTATTGAGGAAAATACTTGATGAAGTGTCTCCTGTGGATTCTTTGTAGAACAAACTGTGACACTGAAAATGTTCTCACACTGCACTCTTAAGTGCATCCGTTGACTGCAGCATTAAAATTCCAGCAGCGCATTAAACCGGGCACACGTCCAAAACGTCGGGGTTTGTTCTGCTGTGCAAGATATGTTTACTCAGCATACTTCATGTGTATTTCCTCTTTTCTTGGCTTCTTCATTCAAGGCAAATACTCACCACCGATTACATTTCAAAAAGTGAAGTGTCCCAGACAGATGCAGTTCTTCATGCGGGCAGTGGACAAGGTGAGACCTCACAAACAAAACCCATCTCAGCTGCTCAATCTGCTCTGGGGATCCAGGCGGGATTAAGGAGAGGTTGGCAGGATTTTATTTTCTTTAAGAGGAGAAACAAGTGCTGAAATTGCTGTTTTATCTGGCTCTTATCCCAGCTGAGTGCCAAGAAAAACTTAGTCCATTAGTACATTTTTCTTCATAGAAATTTGGACAATGCACCAACTGAGAAGACGTTGACAGTTCTTTATATTTCAGTGACGTATTCTATGCTTCCTCAAATGTCTTACACCTTTTTCCAGTCGCACTAACTGAGATGATTTTGGCCAGTTGCAATAAAGAGCTGCACTAAAAAAAAAACTACGTTTTTTTAATTTCTCTTATCATTTAATTGTCATTCTCATTATGATTTAATATTAAATTAACTGTTATTTTGGTAAATGTTAAACATAACTCTTACTATATTTGCAGAACCTTTACAGTACTTCAGTAGATAAATTGAAAACTACAAACATCACATGAAGTGACAGTGTTAATCCAGTGGGTGGCGCTATTGTATTGGTGTTCAGGAGGTTTCAGTGTTTGTCCACAGTTGTTCAATTCAAATAGTTGTTCAAACTCGAGTATGTTGCTGCAAACAGAATACTCTGGCAGTGAATAGGCTGACATAAATAAAAACACAACAATATGTCACTATGTTTTTATCAGATAAGGAAGAAATGACAAGCAATGACAATAACACAAACACAGAGTGCCCAAACCTCAACAGATGGCTTGTTATAAATGACAAAACAGATAAATGCTGATTGAGATTGTTATACTTTATTATTACGTATTCCAGTTAAAAAATAAACAAATGTTGTGCAGACATTTTGGTAGTATATTTGAAGAAGAGCATTCAAAAGACAAACAAAGACAGAAGTAGTTGGACTTTACTATTGTTCCTCCCCAAAATAAATCTAACATGCTGATATACATCAGATATACACAAATATGCACCTATGAGTAAGCATACTTGAAGCTTCAACACTCTGAATCTGCTTTCTGAGGCCAGCAGTCATGGGAGCCATCCACAAATCACTGTTATGAACAGAAGCATTCCTCTGTCCTCTGGGGTATATAAGGCTTCATTTGGTTTGCCTCTGTGATATATGTAGAGGGCAAGAAGTCATTTAGCTTTCAATTTATTAGCCTGGTGATTTATGCTGCTGCAAAGGTGCTGGTGGTGTCTCTAAGACCACCACCACCACCACCACCCCTCCTTTTCATTGCACCATAATAATTTGGTAATAAATGATGTGAAAGCAGAGAAAGTCCAGCAATTAGACAAGTCTGAAAAAAAGGACATAGGTTTTCAGTTTCTATGGCTGCACTTCATTTATCACTAGTGTTTTAGTGACTGAGTAAAGGATTAAAGGCTGAGACCACAGATACCTGAGAGAAGAGAAGGAAAGCACAATATACCTATTACAGGAAATCTGAAATTTAGTCAATTGCCTTTCTTCCATTGAACTGCTTTATATGGTAAACATAAATTACATTTGTTGCATATATTGAGGCACAATGTGTCTGAGATAGACTAGAAATCAAAGACTTAATTGTTCATATAACAAAAACACAGACTCTGTTGTAGCACTGTGAACCTGTAAGGGTTTGTATGTTTCCAGTTTTAGCTGAAAATGTTTGTGGTGTATGTTACAAGGTGTCGATTGTTGCCCAGAGTTCAATGCCTTTCTGCTGACTAACAGCCTGCTCGGAGCCTCTTCCCATGACCACCGCTGGGAAGGAGGAAGCTCTGTTACCAAATGACTCACAGGGAAAAAAAACAACCTGGAGTGTTTGGCAGCGTTTGCAGCAGCTTTGTGAGTAATCACCATCCACATCCTTGGACACCTCACTTTGCTCTAACTCTCACTTTTTCCATCAACCAACCTCACAGAGTTTTGTCACGGCAGAACACTGTGATAGAGATATAGCAAACTGAGAGGACACAAATAAGCTCTGATATTCTTGATAAACATCCGAGAAAGCATCTGCACCTCAGACCACAACAAAGTCCCTGATCTGGTTAGATTACTTTGCTGTCCATGGAATGATGGCAAAGTCTCATTCTTCAGTTTCCCCTGTTTGTAGACGAGTTTATTTTTGTTGATGTGATCACATCCTATCTGGCAGTAAGAAGTTTTGTCAGGTGTGGCATGATGATGTGGGGGAGGTCTGCTGACAAGTCTGATGTACCAACCGTGACACTCCCAGTTCGTCAATAATCTAAAAACCAGATGGAGGAGGGCTGGGAATGAGACAGGGGAATGTTAAGTATTGCAGCACAACATTTTAATAATGAGCTCTTCACTGCTGGGCTTCAAATGATTCATTTTATTCTTAAAAAGTGCATCAACCTCCATTAAAAGAGTTGGCTGCTCCACCACACGAGCGACCAACTCATAGCTTCTGTATGATGCATAACTCTGAATACCTTCAGAGTACGAGTGGTGGAATAAGTATTTAGTTCCTTAGTTTAAGTAGTCCTAATATAGTAATGTGAAAACACTCAATTACAAGGGAAAGTCTCGCATTCCTTGCATCAGCAGAACTTACTTAATGTATTTAAAATTACTAATTTGGCAGTGGTGTATTATAAGCGGTATACTATTATATGACACATTATTAGTTTTCGATTAGATTAGATTTTAGATGGTGTAGGTGGAGCTAGTTTTAATTTCTAAGGAACAGGCCCTCTCAAAAGGTCACAGCAAAAATTAGAAATATATTGGGGGTTTTTGCGTTTTTGTGAATTATTGGGTCATTTTAGTTCTTTGAGCTTGGTACACATTTTATTGGCACTATCTGACATATTTAAGGTGAAAATCATGACCAGTTGAATTGCTAATAACTCATTAATCAATCAATCAGGCTTCATTGATTTATACACATAGACTTGTGCAATTTAAAGTGCTTAACAGGTGATTGAAAGGTTAATAATTCCCTTTGAAAAGGCACAGTCTCAATCTAAACAAAGTAATCCTCCACTAAACAAGCCCTCAACCAGATGCAACTTTCTTTGTTTGAGATCACAACCAAAAAAGGAAACAATGCTGAATCTTTCATACAGAATTTTACCTTGAATAACATCAAATCTTGAATCTGAAAAGTAACTAGTGACTCAAGTTGTTGGAAATATGTAAGTACCTCAAAATTGTAATTGACAGACCACAACCACCGCTGCTTGTTTTTGTAATATAGGCACATTCCTGCCGTTACTTTAAGGATGTCCTGTAGCAGATGGTGAGAAGACCCATAAGCTGCAGGTGTCTACAGTTCACAACAGCAAGAAATGTCTTTAACAGATTTAAGCCCCTCAGTATGTGAATAAAGCTCCACCTTCATTCTCTCATGGCAGCTCTGCAGGTCATCCTGATAGAGAAATTATGTAATGCCTGTTGTGCTGGCAAGGAAGTTACTCTATTAGCTATAATCAATTGTGGTCTTTTTAATGCACTTCTAACTGGAAGTATTGAAGGTAATAATCAAGCTGAGTGACTTCACATCTTGAAGAGATCCCCAGCTGGGTGGCCGCAATCACACAACTTCCACATTGATGAGTAAAAGTAAACAACACCCTAAAAGCCAAAAAGAAAAAAAAAAAAAAATCTACAGTCAGTCGAGAGCGGGTAGATAAATCCCTCAAAGAAGAGTGTCTTCTTGGCTAATTTCTGTCAACCAAGAGGGAGAACAAGCAGGACTGAGGGGTTCCCATTCCAAAAACAACATAGCTGGAGAGGTAGCCTATTGTGTCCTGACAGATTGGTCTGACTGAGGGAGGAGGAGGAGGTCGCCTCTAACTGACACACAGGGAGGAGCAGAGGTGAGCAGAAATCTGGGGGAGATGGGAACACAGCTGCAGTTCAGAGGAGAGTTAGTGTCGTTACTACCTCACATAATTTTGGATTGACTGCCTGCAAAGGTTGTCTTTGAATTTATTATGCTGTGTACTTGTGGGGCTGAAAGCTACATAAATAGACTCTGAAAGGGGGGTGTGGAATGACAAAAACATAAACCATCACAATTTTCTATGAACCTTTGTTTTTTATCTATCCATCTATCTGTCTGTCTATCTATCTATCTATCTATCTATCTATCTATCTATCTATCTATCTATCTATCTATCTATCTATCTATCTAATAAACCCTTTTTTGGCAAAGGATGGGAGACCCTCCTCTGTCCTGATCACTCCCCAGGTCCGTGCACCCCGCCCCCACACCTCTGCCCATCATCCCCCTGTATACTATTCATCCTCGTGTGCAGCTGGAGCACTCTGTTTGACCTCCCCTCTCTTCGCAGAGCTCTTATTAACAGGGACTGTGGTAGGACTCCTCGCAGCACTTGTGGTTCAAGCACAGAACCACACAGGACTACTGATGTTACTGCTCATCACTGACATAAGTCCATATGTTTGAAGATAAAGATAAAAACACTGCTGTTGACATCAGCAACAGTTAGCTTTACTTGTATTATTTTACATCTGGAACTTGAGTGTTGACTTTTCAAGCTGGTGGTCATTGCCAAGTTGTCAGTTCTGCTCAATATATGAAACAATCAAATACGAACGTATAGGAACACGACAGCAGCATACAAGAATAATGTATTTTTTCCTGAGTTCATGGTTGTTACCCAGCGTGCACCTGCAAAACATTTTTGAATGTGGATGTGCTCTCATGAAATGAGGTTTGTACACATGCCATTGTTTACTGGGAGAGTTTTGCAAGTTTTTCCTGTGCTGATGTGTGAGTTTTATTGCACTGTTTATTTGCACGCATGCAATTTAATATCATGACTTTTACTCTCTCATTAACACATATTCAATTAAAGGGTCAGTTTATCTTCAGTGCAGACCAGTCATAAAGTATCAGGAAAGAGTCACTTTTGTTGTTGTGTTGGCTCGCTTCTGAAAATGAATCGCAGTAACTATGAGGTTGAAGTGCTGACACTCCATTTTTTATTTGAGGATTTGTAACCTGTTTTATATTTCAATGTACATTTCATTGGGACTATTTCATCAGCAGAAAATAATTCCAATAAAAACAGCTGACAGCAAGGTCTGCAGATTATCAAAAGTAACTGGGGCATTGTTTCTGGAAAAACACGCTGGTGAGTTTCATGAATGTTATTTTTCAATGTTACAAGCACCACAAACAAAATTCCACTGTATTAGGGTGGTGTCAAAAATCCAAAATAACAGATTCCTCAATTAAAAAGGACATAAAACCACAAATATTTGCATACATACCACTATTAGTGTGGATTTCTTGTGATTTGGGTGGAATGACCCTTTAGGGCTGTTCACAGAAAGTATGGTGTGTACTTACATGTAGTAATAGTTAGCACTTTTCACTGTAATTTCCCTATATGACATGTTTTTTTTTATTGCTTTCAATGCAATGTATTTGATATGTTTCCATTCAAGATCTCTGTTAAGTCACACTCACTAATAGGGTGTACAAAAATAAATAAATATGGTGGATAAAATATTAAAAAACCTCTCTCTAACAACACATTTTCTACATCACATACAAGCATAAGCTGGATCCATATCACATCCTCAAGAACAAAAAAGAGTGTTAAATAGAGTCCCATAACTTTCTACATTACTCCTTTGGTAAAACAAAATATTAAAACAATGTGCTGCATTATGTTCTGAAATAAATATAGCTTGATAATGAATTCCACGCTACCATTATCACAATGACGAACTTCTCTGAATTAAACTTCTTCTACACAAAGGTAACAGACAACAGCCCTCTGAAGACATTGAATCATGACATCTTCTCCTCTGTATCTCTCACCTATGTAACACAGACCAACTCCATTTCCTTGCTACAGTATCTCTGAACTCCCAGCAGCACCTGGCATGCTCCTATAGCGTGGTCAAAAAACTGGTAAAGCTACTGTAACTCTGTGAACAGATATTTTCATTGCATGGGTCAGTGCACTGGTTTGCTGCAGCAGCCTTGGTGAATGTGTGTGTGTGTGTGTGTGTGTGTGGTCTGCTGGGTGGCAGCAGGCTTTATAGGCAGCAGAAGGCACGGCTCAGAAGTCTTGAGGTTTATGTTTAAGCAGTGCGGTAAGGGCACAAAATATATGATCTGATGATCATCTTACAGTGTTCACTGACAGGAGGTGAGGTAATGTGGGCTGAATGCACCAGTCAGTGACCTTCCATGCTTTTGTTTTCCTGCAATTCAAGGTATTGTGTTGTTGTTTTGTGAGTAAAGTTAGACCAGAGAGATACTTTCTCTCAAAGCCTTGGAGGAAGGTCAGTGTTTGTTTTGTGTGTGTGTGTGTGTGTGTGTGTGTGTGTGTGTGTGTGTGTGTGTGTGTGTGTTTTGAACAGATTATACTGCTGGGATGCCAGTTCTTCCACAGACCCCACATCACCCTGAGCTTCCAAGCTGTGAAAACATACTGGAGGTTTGTTGGTTCTTAGTGGCTAATAAGGTGTCATTGTGTGGTGGAGCTGTCTGATTTCCCACAGAGTCATTAGGACGACATGAATAGATTTACCAGATCATCACTAAAACCTGAGCATAAGCACACGTGTGCCTCCTTGAGCACAAAAAAAAATCTATACTTTTTTTATGTGATAAGATTCGATGGCCAGGCTGTGCTTGGTTTTTCTCTGACAAGGTTATTTTGCGCTCTGCTGCAGGAATACTGACTTGAACCCCGATTAGAACCCGCAACATCAAAGCACTCAGCTTTCAAAGGCTTTCTTTTACAGCTAACTTCAGGAGTCCTGGCCCCTATGTGTCCAGACAGCTTATAAAGGGCTGTTTTCATCCTCACCTCCCAATTCAGCACCACAGGTCCTCTCTCACCACCACTGGACTGCTGTTATCAGAAATCCCCCTGATATGATGTCTGGATTTCTTTGGAGAATGGGACATTTTGAGACTATTCTTGAGGAAAAATGCTGTCATCCAACTCTGCTGTTTGACCTTGTTAGTCCCGAGGGTTGATTCGAGGCTATCTGGGGTGCTCTTTGAAGAACACACCCCTGTCTTTTCTCATCCCATGCAGTTGATCCATCTTGGCGGCCTGGCACTGGACTCGTTGCGGTTGAACTTTAATGGAGTGAACATGAATATCACTGTCAACTGTGGGAGCCTTGTACATGTGGAGGACTGTGGTTTGTTATTTCAATAGATATGAGTAGGCTGATAGAGAAACACTGCCTTCCAGAGCTCGAGCAGAGAAAATAGACAGGTCTCTGTGGATCTGGCTCTGGCTCAGGACTTAGTGAGTGAGAGCCTGAGTTGTGTCTGCATTGATGTGACCTCAGGGAGGGTTGGTTAATGACACTCTGGGGTCACTCCTGACTGGTGTGTCGAGTTGCATGAGTCAGTAATATACACTTGACTTTATCATAACACCCACTCACTGCTCATCGATAAGGACAAAGGCTGTCTTCATCTGTTATTAGCCATCGCTCCAGGCAGAGTGGACAGCAATGTACGGTTACTCACACATGAAAAACAAGCAGGGCTGTTGATCTCCTCTTCATGTTCCTGTAATTGTCAGGCCCTGACAGTTTGCAACTGACTGATGAAGGCTTTTGCCTTTATTAAAGATCAACACTGGAGGAGTTGTCCCGTGATGACATCATATCCCCGAGAAGCAGCTGTGTTTTCTCAGAGTCACTTCAGCAGTAAAGAGCTGAACTCTACACTGCAACCTGCCAAGAAATTTAAATGTAGAGTGGGTGTCAATACTAGCTATTGCTATATTGTTATTATTATCTTTAAATAGACAATAATGGCATGTCCTTAGGTCTTCAGGGCTAAAGATGCTGACTTCCAGTCACAAGTTCCCAGGTTCACATCCAGCTGGTTTTATTGTTTTTATTTGCTCAAATGTAAACATCATGATGAAAAACGTACAAACATAAAGTTCAGTTGATATGTGCAGGGGAGGAAGGCCTGCTGTATGAGTAAACCATAGAGCCATACATTCAGTAAAAGGTAATGATAACTATTAGTCAAGAACAATATGTCATCTTCCCTCTCCTCTCAACTCTTTATGTATGTAACTTATAAAGGCACAGTAGTGAAAATAATCTACTAAAAGAAAACTAGTGACACAACACAGTCAAAATACTCCATTAAGTAAAAGAACAATATGTGACAAATTTACTTTAAATATCAAAAGTACCACTGTCAGTCAACAGTTATGTAATGTGCTTTACTGTTGTCATTGTAGTTGTTATTAGTCAATTAAGGAGGTGTAGCTAATCTGCTTTACTGCTGAATACTTCAGTCTATAACAGTGCATCATGACTGATAAACTGGTTAGTTTTGTATGAAAAACACTCATCTAAAATGTAACCAATACATATCTCCCTCTGAAATGAAATAGTATCATGAAGCAATAAATTGTAATACACAAGAAAACTATGGGCACCTCAAATAAGCACTTGAGTACAGTAGATTAAAGGCAAAAAAGTGTATGGAATGACACCTTTATGTGAAAAGGTAGTCCTTTGTTTACATGGCACATAAAAATCTGATTTTCTACCTTAAAGCAACAGCACAGCAAGCTGTAAATAGATGCAGACAGGGTGGTTGGAGATGTCCCTGTTTACCTGTGAGGTGCAGCAGGTAGAGAGCGGTGTGGGCTGAGATCAGCACCATGGACAGGTCCACCAGTCAGGTACACTCACCTAGAGGAGGCTTAAGCTGCTCTTCATCATGGTTTGTCAGCCAGCATCATCATTTTCCACATACAGATACATACAATATGCAAAGCTGATGCCATGAAGTTTCACAATAACTTTGCAGCAGAGTGATTTAAGTTTATGAATGTGTCTTTAAGAGCCAGAACATGTAATAAATGTTTGGTTAAAATGTAAAATGATTGATTAACAGAGAAATGGTGAAAGAAATGGTTCCCCTGGAACAATACCTCACTCTCAGGTCCACACAAGGATGTAAATGGATGTTCACTGGTGTTGTGACCTTTGACCCTGACTGCCCCCCTGTTTCCTGAAACAGATGCTGCTCCTGTGGACCACAGCCTTCTCAATCTAAACAAAGTAATCCTCCACTAAACAAGATGGATATTGTATCACCAACCTAGTAAATGCCAGAAGGTCTTAAACACAGAGCTGCCCTCTCTCCTCATCTCTGACTAGAACCAATGGGGAATAATAACTTCTTGTATTGTTTTATGAATGAACAAAGACATTCAAACTGAATTTTTAAAAGTTTTACATATATTTTGATATATTGCAATACACCAAAAACGTGCCCTCTTGTGGGGGATATAATTAGAGCATGCAGCAGTCCTCCAAGGAAAAGTTTGAAAATCTGCAGCACTGGCTGCATGTCAAAAATGTAAGATTGAGATCATATGCTGCCTATATGAGAGTCCTTTGATCTCACTTGATTTAAGTAAGACTAGATGCTAGCATAAATCCAAAAGTCGACGTGGGTTAAGGCCTAGAGGTGTGCCAAGGTTGCATAATACTTGATTTTAAGAGAGAAGTGACAGCTCGTGCAATTAGATAATAGCACACACATAGCAGCGGTGATGTGAAGGGAAAATAGGCGTGATATTGGGATGCCGATGGATGGAAGAAGGTATAGAAATATTTATTTTATATTTATTTCACTTTTGGCGAAAGTAAGGTGGTTAAAAAGAGGTTAATATAAAATAGATTTTTTTGTTTTGGAAAAGTGATTTCGTTTTGAGCCATTTTAGTATTTGCATTAATGAGGCATTTTCCCCACTCGGTTATGTGTTATTGAAACAAAACCAAACGATTGTTTCGTCTGCTAAAGCTCCCAGTGGAGTCATAATGCTTCAAATTGTAACTCTTTTTGGTTATTTTTGTACTAATGGAGTTCTAATGTAAAATTGCAGCGTTACTCAGTTATCTATCCCATCTCTGACTTTGTATCAGGAGCCTTTCTGATAGTTCCTCGGATGCTCCCACCCCTCGCCTCACGTAATTCATCTTCTTGGCCAATCCTGTCCCTCCCCAAAAAGTTTACGCCATGCAGCCTATAAGAACTGCCTAAGTTTCTCAAGTATCGGAAAAGGCTTGTCTTCTCAGGAACCCATCTATGGATACTTCGGTGTCTTCAGAGCCAGGCAGACCTACAGGTGGACTAATTCCGTGACTTCATGAGAGGGAAATAATTTTTGGACACTTTCTGGGCCGCCATCTACCCGAGTGGAGATGTCTGAGGAAAATATGGGGGAAGAGTCGGGCAGCTCCCCTGTCTCTCCTGTGGACAGCCTGAGCAACAGCGAGGGGGAGCTGGACAGACAGCCGAAGAGATGTGGGAGGAAGAGGAGACCGAGCAGGAAAAACGGGGAGGACTCAGATAGCCCGACCCCTGGGAAAAGAGGGAAGAAGTCCAGCAGCAGCAGCCCCCAGTCTTTCGAGGAGCTTCAGTCGCAGCGGGTCATGGCCAACGTCCGGGAGCGTCAGAGGACCCAGTCTCTCAACGAGGCGTTCGCAGCTCTGAGGAAAATTATCCCCACTTTGCCCTCGGACAAACTCAGCAAAATACAGACCCTAAAACTCGCAGCCAGATACATCGACTTCCTCTACCAGGTGCTGCAGAGCGACGAGCTGGACTCCAAAATGGCAAGTTGTAGTTATGTGGCTCATGAGAGGCTGAGCTACGCCTTCTCTGTATGGAGGATGGAGGGCGCTTGGTCCATGTCAACATCTCACTAGCATCTGGAGAAATTATGCCCTAAATGGTACGCTTGATTTTCAGCTAAAATGCATGATCCAGACTTTAAAGTTACAGAGGAAAAAACAAACAAACAAACAAAAATGTGTTATATTGGCTGAACCGTTGAAACAGTGTTATTTTGTATACTTCTCTGCACAGTTTAGTGATAATGAATGCCTTGTCTAATCTCCAGGTGACTGCTGATTCTACTTATCACATTCTGACGGGACAAACCTGGAGTCCAATGCTGGATACATGGGATCACTCTATTTAAAAACCAAAGACGATAGAAGCTCTGGGGGATCGTTTTTGTAGAGGCCCGACAGGGACTTGCAGTGTTCCTGTGCTCCAAACACCCCCACTCTGGTGTGTTTTCATGTTGTTGACGACGAATGTTGAAAATATCATGTGTTTTTTGTTTTGTTTTGTTTTTTTAAAGAAAGAAGAAGTGTTTAAAGTGCATGCCTTTGGACTTATTTCTGTGGAAGTCAAAGTGCATTGTTGAAGCAGTTGTCTCAGTGTTTGGTGTGAGACTGTCAACTGGTGGTGTAGCTCACATTATAGCTGACTGTGTGGATCTAACCTGTGCAAAAAATATTTTCAGAATACATTTATTTATTTATTGGTGAAACGTGTTACATTGAGGAATAGATTCAGTGTCTTAAGTACAAATACATTCCTATTTTTTATTATCGTTTTTTGTAAATGTTTGTACATTTTTTTTGCATTAAAGAAAATTACGAAGGAAGTGTTTGTCTTTGTTTTTTTGTGTTAATCTAGTTCAGTTATTAATGACTTGGTGACTGGGCTGAAGTCAAACAAAATTATACAAGTATCTGTAAATTAAATATTAAATGAAATAGCTCTCATGTATGTATCACATGAACTACAGCCAAGTTCATATCACATTTAATGACAAAAGCTTTCACTATATCGCCAGCAGTCACTTGGGAAAACAGATGGAGTTATTATTGGCTCGGTTAAAAGCATTGGAGGAACATGCAGCTATTTTTTTGATTTTGCTACACATCCAAGAACAATTCGGGACTTATAAATTTTTCACGTCATTTATAACTACAGCTATTTAAGGAAAAAACAAAAAGCAGTGTTAACACACCATTTAAACGTGAGAGGAAAGTTTATTGCCGCAAAAAAATGGGGTAGAAAAAACAAAAGTCAGTCTGTATAAACTAAGTTAAGATTCCATTTTAATTAAAAAATGTAAAAGCCTCACACAGGCTCCAGTTTCTGTCTCACTCTCTCTTTTCCTGGATTTGTTTACAGTCGGATTAAGGACTGGTCCTGAAACTCACCATTATAAGTAAATAAGTTACACAGGGGTCACGTCAACCTGCTATTGGGGCCATGCTACATGTCTCTTTTCTGGCTGCAGCAGATCATAAACAACAATGCAGTGAAGTGTTTTAGGATTTTGGACTTTTTTTAAGCAGAGATCAAACTGACATGACTTTGATCTATAATGTTTTTATATTGCGCCATGCTTAATAAAAAAAAAAAAGCAAACCTGCCAAGAAACATCAAACGTATTACTTTACTTATTGTTTTGACAACAATCCCTGGTGATTTTGCACATCTACAGCGCAACATAATAACCCATAGATAGGACTTTCTGCGTCCGTGCGTACGTCGCAATGAAGGGTTATCCAGATTATTGTCACTAAATAAATCTTCCCTACTGTTATCGGGCTGTGATTGATCTCGGCGATCTGGGAAAGTGTTTCTCACTGTCCAAATCAAAGTGTGTGCCCGTTTGAAGGTGTGTAATTGGCTTGCGAGGCATGTATGGAATTCCCAGATGTCTATGAAATTTAAGGAGGCCGTGAAGGTAGAGGCTGTAGGTCTGTACACAGAGGCTATTCTCTGTCAAAGTTTTCTTGGCGAGGAAAAGCCTCACACACGCAGCTCGGATCAATAAACAGCTTCTCTTGAAACTTTTACAGCGGATGATTTTCACTCAATACCAGATAAATAAACAGGACCTGCAATAAATACAAGCTGTTCGTGACATGTTTCACACATCAAAAAAGGTTTCAGGTTTTTATCTTTAAAAAACTATTTCAAATTCAGCCCTTACGCAATGCAACGTGCTCAAATAAGTTTCCTCTCTCTCTTCTTTCAGGAGAGAGGAGTTGGCAATTGACACGATGCAGAGGCACAGAATGAAACCTATTTAGAACAGATGTTAGTATTTTTAAAAAAGTCACGTGAAATGAGCAGATGTTCAGACTGTGCAGCAGAGACTCGCCGTGCAGCGCGTTACTGTGCAGAGAGAGAGAGCTCGGAGGAGCTCACACATCAAGTGCGAGTCTGTAGTCCTACATTCAGATCGACCGGTAGGTTTGATTAAAATGGATTTATCAAAGGGCCGCCTGCAGGGATTTCTAAGGACCAGACTGACACGCGGGGATAAAGGTAGGCTGGGACAAGTAAAGGCAGACACTGTGTAACATCTGTGATTGTAGATGTTGACTTGGTGATTATTTGGCTGCAAGATGATCGGCTATGTGAAGATCAGGTTGTTTTTTAAAGCTTCCAACGCTAACAGGCCTACTGCCGTCGAAGTTTGAGACTACTTTGAAGCGGAATGTGTGTGTGTGTGTGTGTGTGTGTGTGTGTGTGTGTGCGTGTGTGTGTTTGGGGGGAAGGAGGAGGCTGGAAGGAGGGGAGTAACTCAGAAACGGACGAGAATTTATCATCCAGCTATTGTGAGAAAAAAAGAAATGCGTGACACATATAAACCCCTGACTAATCCCATATACCAGAACTGTTGCGTCACATATGGACGGAAAAGTAAAATTCTTAAAAACAGATGACTTTTTACTTTTTTCTCTATTTTTTAATGTTAGAATAGCGTATTTCAAAGCGACTGAGTTGTTGTGATATCTCTATACAGCTTAGAAAAAATACTAAAGATTACACATTAAATCTGACATATTTGTTTAAAACTTTTCAACAACTTTAAAAGTTACATTATTATTATTATTATTATTATTATTATTATTATTATTATTATTATTATTTTAGACTGTTGTTATAACCGCCTGGCGCAAAAATTACGCTTATTGTTCCAGTCTTTTCGCAATGACATCGGTCGGTTTTGTACCCGAATCTCGCCGTTCTGCAGCTGACAGGTGATATGTGTCGTCAGACAGGTTTGTCATAATTTATATGACAATAACAGATAGATTATTTCTCCAAATTTGTCCTCTTCTTAATTATTTCAAAGTTTTGCCCTGCATCACAATTTAAGGTGATTGTTTGTATTTCGATATATTTTTTGCATCATTAAGAAATCTTCGTTCAACTCGTTTTAAATGTGCAGCTTACGTGACAAATAAGGTGTGGCTTAATTAGCTAAATAATTTATGTCAGCGCTCATTTGGACACTATATGTGTTCAAGACAATTTGAGTTTGTTTGACGTTGCTGCATTAGGAAGTTTATTTCTGAACGTCACAGGAAAAAGAGCAGGTGCAGACTTTACTGGCAGTTCCACAATTTTAAGTGAAATTCCAGATTTTTCCATTTTGACTCTGGATGAGAGATGAAACCTGTGGTTGGTCATAAGACCTTTTCAGGCCCACACACACACAGTTTCATCCACACCTTTAACAATGCATCAGACAACGAATATTAAACCCAGGAGTAGCTGAGCTGCCCGGAGATAAGATCAGAGTAGAGGACTGCACTTGAGGCAAGGAAACAGTGGAGTGGCTAAACAGAAACAGGCAGCTACAGTACATTCCTCCTGTATCTGCTGATTATTGAATACATTAACATCTATAATGCAGCTCTTTGTTGAGAGGGCGTTTTATTTGATACACATGTGAAAAGTCAGATGAGTGGTTCTCCACATAAAAAAAGACTCAGATGAAGTTGAAAGCAGCCATGTTCTGCACCGTCAACATCATGTGGATCCACACCTAGGTGCAAAATCTTTTTGGGTTATATGTGAATGGTAAAAAGTGGGAAATCTGAATTTTTGGTGCAAAATGAAACTCTGTCATTAGTGTGTGATTTTTTGGAACTGACACTGGCTTCACATCCTGCAATGAGGCTGAGAAAACCATCACAGCAAACAAATGAAAAGAGGAAAAATCTTTAAAAACATTTCAATGAAAATATCACATAAAAATAGATTGCTATCAATAATTATTGTATATCTCTGGGCAGATGGCAGCTATATGTACCTGTTCTGCTGACTGCTGTGTGCAGAAGAACTGTGTGCATGTGTAAAAGAGTGAAAGGCAAAATATGATATATATAATTTAACCCCCTTCTTATCTGTTCACTGTAAATGGAAGATGACAATGATATCTTGCACAACTGTCTCAGCGTGTTTTGCCTTAGATACCTAAAAGTGGGAAAAACACCTGGTTTAAGATAAATTTGGACAATTGTGTTTCTTTGTTTTGTCACATTTGTTGTACCCGAGTTGAAAGCGTGTCATTTGCAGCATCATGGATCTGTTTTTGCTGTGAATTAAAGCTAACGTTAAGCAATAGATGTAAACGCATATTTCAAGATTAGGATGAGAGTCCTGTCTTAAATCAAAAACATGTAACCATGGATGCAAGTGTGTTTTTTGAGAACTCATGGGGCACTGAACTGAAGAGCCTCAATGTAGAAAATGCAACAGACCGTCGTTGTAAAGTCTTTGTGTCAGAGCTGTTATATCTGCAGTAAAGTGAAGTTTGTTTGGCTATAAAAATCGGAAAAATTGTTTTCACTGTGTTCTCTTTTATCATCATCAATGGAGGAAATCCAGATTATACAGATTACACTCTTGACAAAACAAGCTTTAGTTCTGGAGACTTGTCAGTTGAAAGCAAATCAAAATCATTGCAGAAACTCATGAGACTCTGCTTTCAAGAGTGTTTTTACCTAAATATAAACCACTGTCTTTGTATAAAGTTCTCCAAGTCAGGTTCTAATACTGTATCTCTAGCCTGGCGTGTAGAAGTGAAGATACTTCACGCCAAAGAACATTTCTGTGCAGCTTCAGCAGCGTTTGATGTTCAAATAACTCATACACCTGTGACGCACGCATATGATTCATTCAACATTTGAGAACAAAATAATGAGAGGGATGATTGTATGTTTGATTTGGCAATATGATTTTTTTATGTTGATTTACTTATTTCTGTTTATGCTTTCAAATGGACTGAAAATGCATAATTCTTGTCTTGTCTTCCAAAAGTTGAAGTTGATCACGTATTGGTGCAAAGAATTAAGGTTTACTTGCAGATAGTGGCAGAAAGACTTCAGTTCTGAATGAAGTGTCTCCTCTTCTCTTTCAGAGAATCAAAATCATGAGGGGTTTTATCTTGATATCCAAGAATAAAAGTTTTTCTCTGAAAAGTCGTTTGATAAATGATCCATGTCAAAATTACAATGTTGAAACATTATTTCTTAAGATATTTAGATAAATGTGGACACAACAGAAGGAGTTGTACACCTTTGGCTGTTTGAGAAAATGTTAAATGGATGCTTGTTTAAATCTGGTTGAAGGCCTGTGGACAAGGACTATGTTTAAGTTGGCAAATTACAGATTTCAGCTGGAAATGTGAAGCCATAACAGGTCATCACAGTGAAAGGCACACTAGTCTTGAAGAATGACGCCATGATTTGGGCAATGTGACTGTATCCAGAACCAGAGACCTTTGATACACATCCAAAAGGGCACTGTATAAAATGTGTGCACCTTGTGTTTAACCTTTGTTGCGTGTGATGTGTGCCACCCAGGCTGCAGACAAGACATGGATCAGTGTGTTTTAGAGGAATACACAATGATGTCACAGACAGGAAAAGGCTGGAGAAGGCTTGGCACCTTTTTGGACTGGCCGAATCCCCATTGGCTCAGCGGGAACGCTGTAATAATAAACAGGCAATCAGAAGGCAGCGTGAGCGTACACAAAGGCATTGCAAAACTTTGCAGATAATAAAAGCAGATTTTTCACTCGAGGGGGATGATTATTTGTGTTCTTCAGTTGTCCATAAATAGAGGGCCCCTCACAGGAAGTATAAACATACAGATGAAGTGGAGGGCAGTCGTAGTCCAACGCAGTGATTTCAAACATTCCTGTTTATGTTCAATCAAGATGGAGTATATATATAACTGCAGCCCCAGTTTGAGCATGAAATACAAAGGATTATTTTCTGAGGGAAGAGGGAAAAAGAATACCTCACTCTAAAATGTAAACTGTTTGATGAGTGTTTCACTCATTTTGGAAAGTTAGACACACATTTAGAAAAGCTTATAAAGCGCATGCATCACTTCCCAGAGTCCCAACACACTGTGAGAGGTTAAATCTATAGAAATTATAATGAATTCAGTATCATACTCTTATGTTAAAGATACGTGGCGTGTACAGTTTTAGCACATGAGTTACTAAAACTCTCACCTGATTCCAAGTAACCCCCTCCTGGATGTGAACAGCAGCAGAGCACAATTTGTCTCTCATTGAGGCACTTGAGTGAAACATACAGTCTTTGTGTATTTCCCGGTGGTTAACAGGGCTCTAATGATGCAGCATCCCTGCTCCCCGAGGGCGCGCCGCTCTCTGGGAATTAATCCCATTGCCTTCATTAACCTGCTGGCCCACCAATCCCACCAATGCTGAATACCAGGACTCCTAATGTCACACTGATAATTGATGTATTGTTACCTTGGTTTACAATGATCTCCTTATTCCCCCTGAGCCACCTTAAATGCTTTATTCTTATCCAATTTAGTGAATTCTTAGTAGGGAGCAGAGTTACGTGGGTGCAGGGAAAATCTGATCGACTACCACTGCAAAAACTTTTTCTAACTCACTGTAGCTGCCTGGCCATTTCAGTAGGAAAAAACAAAGGACACACACAAACAAAAAAAAGCTTTTCAGTTTGTATTGGATACTATATTTATAAAGTCAAATTTGACTGTTAGAAGTTAGTATTGTTCATTAGGGTGGTATGATGCCAAGTCAAAAGTGAACCTTATTGATAGACTTTTGCTTTGAAGAATCCGCTCTGCTGCTCCTGCCTCCTGCCTGTAATCGAAACTGAAGAGGTAATTTGTTTCTGCAGTTTCGTAACTAACGTCCACAGGATTCTGTTTATCTTCGGTGGCTTTTTTAACAACAGTAATGACAGAAACTGCGCTCAAATCAAATAAAGAACCAACAAACTGATTTATAGAACTGTCAAATATTATGAGAAAAACAATATGTACAATATGTTTGAAATGAAGAAAAGGAAACTGTGTGGTTGAACTGCTTATAGAGAGTAAATAAGCATTTTTAGTTTGCAGTGTGGACAGCCAGCTCTGACATACAGTGCACGGAGTGAATGTGAAGTTTTATTCTCAGATTTAAGAGCTTCTTTAATCATCTGTTCAATGGTTGCCATAGTTTAAGTCACTGTGTAGTAAACAGGATCACTTTTGAATTGTGTTGCTTGAGACAAGTTCTCACCTGGTTTTAATGTTCTATGTAAGTTATGACTCATCATGTATTTCCTCACACCCCAGCAGGAGTGCCGGTGCAGGACGCTGACTCTTCACACATGGCATCATGATCCTGCAGTCCACCGACAGAGGAGCCACCTGGTCAGATGACCAGGCCGATGACATCAAGAACAACAGTGACAAAATGCAGTGTGTTTGTTTGTTTGACAGAATTAGGAGCTATGTTGACTTTTAGGGTTGATAAGTTAATAAAAGTAACTTTATGCAGATTATTTAAAAATTAATTTAGTCAGAATATGATGTATGTCTCTGATTGTTAATTGTAGAATAATAGTGTAACAGAAAGTTTTAAAAAAGTAGTAGTCAAAAAGTATAATTTAGCATTCTGATTAAAATTAGCATAAACACGTGTTTGTTTGTTTTTAAGTCACATAGGTACATTTTCAATTTTAGACTTTTGCATTTTTTTCTATTTATTTTAAAAATTAACTTCTCTACTCTACCAGTGAAGTTTGCCTAAAGCCCCATTAAGAGCACACTAATAATCTTAGTGTTAGACAACATAGACCTTGTTATCTCCATGTCATCGGTGTGCTGGATTCATCCTCCACAACAGAGGACCGGCTGTTTGTGACCTTAGTGCTAAATCAAGTTCAAAGAGGACCACTGGTGTTTGGCAGATAGTTTTACATAAGGGCAGTTGAGAACAGTGTGTTTGGTCAACCTCTGGCTCCCTCTTTGATTCGCAGCTCTCTGTGACCCCTGGCAGAGTGACACCACTTCTGGTTCATTCAGCCACACTGGTCAGTCTGATTAGATCCTGAGGAAAACTATTTTGACTTTCAACCTCTGTTCAGTTAACCAAATGAATTTTATTACTTAACATTTTTACATAAAAGCTCCATCTACTGCACATTCCTCTGGTAACATCATAGAGGGCAGTCGCACTCTAGTAAAAACAGAAATCAGATCAGAGAAATGTTATATGAAACAGTAACCATGATGGGTTGGATTCATAAGGAATGAGTCCACGTTTAAGTCCGATCTGTCACTAACTAATCTATTGATTCCTGCTGTGTTATTAGGATATACAAATGCTATTTAGTTTAAGGGATCATAGTCAGACACACTCAACCTTTTTTTTTCGCTCCAAATGTTGGGACTTTGTTTAAAATACTCCATTTAGTCCTGCAGCATCATTAATTTACAACTGTATAAAATCAGAATGGGTGTTCAAGGGATATAAAAAAGGAAATAAACTCCAATCAGTAATGCAATGAATCAAATCCTTGTTTTATCATTTGAACGGCCTACTTTGGTGCAGCTGATTGGCAGTGATTCACTTTTCCCTTCTTAAAATATATGAACAAGATGTCAGAACCACAGCATCTACCATGTGAAAGCTGCACTTTAGTCTGGGCCACGTTCTGCTGTTTTTGAACCAAACAGTCTGGTACCAGCGTACATTATCCAAGAGCAAAGAAATACATGTGGCACATTAACTTTCCACGGACGACGTTTGAACACAACTGGAAACCCATCAGGAAAAACAGGACAGTGTTGATTTTGTATTACAAGTGTATTATCACATTATAAGACTGAATACTGTATTGTGTTTAAACTGCTGTTTCTTTAGGACAAAGCTCAAAGTATTAATAAAATAATTCTCTGAAGCAGGAGGACGGCTGATTATTTCACAGTGTTTGTGCTTTCCTTTGCTTTTTATAAAGCGTTTGAGAGGAAGCAGCGCGTTTGAAGAGAAAAAAAAGTATGTACTATTAAAAAGAAAGTGAGAATCAAAAACAGTAACGTCTAATAGTACAAAGAGGTTCTCTACTGTAACCTAGACAAATAGTGCAGAAGGTTGGAGTTTCGGCTGTCCTTGGGAACATATGTTTAAATGAGCAGTTCAAGAAATGTTTCACAATAGAAACGCCTGTCAGAGTATCAAATGTGCTGTAGTGAGTCACCTTTTCTCACGCACGCATGAGTTTGCGCTGTTGTATTCATATTATGTGTTATTTTGGTTCATTCCCTGACCTTTAACACTTGCCCCAGAGAGATGCAAATGCCCAAAGAACATAATGGCTCTCTTCCTGTGTAAAAACTAGGCTGTAAAGGAAGATAATTAGGGTTGTCATGACAACTGGGTCCAGCAGGCTGATGGTGCCGTGTTCGCTTGCAGAACTTCAAACAGTATCAAAGCTCCACCAGGGCTGGTACACAAGCTCTGGTTTGAATTAGCGGCTGACTTCCACAGTCTCTCTTCAAATTCAAGATCAATATGGAGCACTCCCCTTCAAAAAAAAGGAGAGAAGAGAGAAAAGGGCCTAGCTAGACCCCGTCCAGACAGACCTAGAGATCTGGATTTCATTAGAGACAATTATCTTATCTGTTTCATCTCAGTGCTGCCCCAAGGGTTGGCAGGCAGACCAGTGGGCTCTTTGCAGTTTGGGAAAGCCTGCAGCCAGCCAGAGGCCTGTGGATCAGGTCATTAAAACACTCCTGCCCCTGCTGCTAGTGATAAAATATTTTCATGCTTTTGTAAATAGATTTTCTTCTTTCAACCCCACAGGACACAAAAAACACAACTTTTCTTCTCTGACTATTCCAGCGAAGGATGTCCTGCATCTCGAGAGGAGTCAGCCAAAACATTGTTAGTTTTGCTCTCAGGTGGAGCTGCATGAGCGTGTCTGTACCCTTGCCTTTCACTTTCCAACCCGAGGATACTCTTCATCATCGCCATGGAGCCCAGTTGCTCCAGTGAGCATGTTCTTAAGGCAAGGTTGAAGGTATATGGCAAGGACACCTGCTGTAAAAGCAGCATCTATGGTACAATTATAGCTTAACAGTATTACCTCTTCCTACCTCAGTATTACCATTCAATATGTATGTAGATCTATTAACTTAGCTTAGCATAAAGATTGTACACTGGGGGAAACAGCTAGCCTGCTAACATGATAAAATCCACCTGCCAGCATCTGCAAACCCAACATTCTCCTCAAAATAACATTTATTTATTACTGATTTGCCGCATGTTTTAAAGAAGCATTATGCTGCATGATTATTGTGAAGATCATTTTTGTCAGCATACTTAGGTAAATGTAGACAAAATATTGATTCCAAAATGCATGTTGATTGATTAATTAACGTTAATGGTTTTGAATCCACTCAAAGCATTTAGTTAAGGTTATAGGGTAAAATACTAGTCCTGGTGTGATCCCACAATCTTTCTCAAGACTCCAAACAACATGTTGTGGTTTCACAGGAATAATGTGCCAGCTTAACCGTTTGGATCTTCTGCTGGTTGCTTACTGTGCCTGGCAAAGAACAATATGTTATTTTATTACTTTGTTTTTTGTACAAATGACATATTACGTGATGATTATTGATCTTTAAAAGGGTGTTTGTCGACTGATCTTAAGACAGACATTGGTTAGCTGTTCCAGCTAAGCCAAACTGGTTGTATTGTCATATTTACTGACAATAAACAAGCGACCTCTCCAAAATGTCAAACTATTTCTTTAAATGAAATGCATGCTCAGGCTCTGATGTCCAGCACTTGTTCTCTTTTACAGAAAAGAACGGACAGTTTAGGTAATGTGGTATAGTTTGGCCTAGAAAATAGCTGCTTATTCAAGGAAGGGATGCCCTTTGTGGTTGGGGGAGAGGGGGTGGGGATATGAGGCCCATGCAGGACCTGGAGCTGAAATTGAGAACCCTCCTCATCAGGGGTTAGGGATCATGGGCAGAGACTTCCCTTCATCACAGCCAAGCTGGGAAATGCAAAGGACAGCGTGGGTCAGCCCTGACAGCCCACTGTGTGCTGTTACCATGGCAAACATCCCAAGGGCCAAAGAAAATAGATGACAAGTACAATAATACGAGGTGTAATCACGAAGGTCAGTTGCCTGCAATGTGCTGCCTCCACTCTCAAGGCCCCACATTCTTAAAAAAAAAACAGTCAATGTACTTTGAGGGAAAATTACTCAGTAATGTGGTCATTTTTCCTCCATGCCTCTAGAAATCAGGAAACCTTGAGGGACATGCTCTAGAGACTCTCCATGAGCCGCCATTGAGAGATTCCAGTCCACTTCCATTGCGAGATATTTACTTTCCGGTTCTTTGTACTGGTTGCCCTGCAGATGAAATCTAGCATCCTCTTCAAGGGGAAATTTTATGACTTATTAACTGTCAACAGTTCATAACCTCCAAGGAGCTATTAAACATTCTCCTGTGGTCACAGCAGAAATGCCAGTGTTTGATTTGGACTGGAAAGATGTTTGAACGTTTTTGCTCTTCTCCACCCTACGTGCAAGTGCAACAAAATACTGGAATGAGCTTAAACAACAGATCATTGTGTCAAGATAAGGATAATAACGTGTTTGCTTTGTTTTGAAATTACAGAAGGCAAAGTGTGGATTTATTGTATAAGAACACACTTAATCACTAAAGTGAAAACACAGTGAGGAGACAAATCAAACAACGAAGAACGATAAGTGATGATACAACCCAGCAAATATTGAATAACCAATAACCGCATGGCTGGTCCTTAAAAATAATAGGATAATAAGATTTCTTACTTTAATTTAATAGAATTTTTCTCAACAGCAGGTGACTAATGGCAAAGTTCTCCTCATCTAAGCAGCTATTGCTCTCAATTTTTTTATTTTTCACATTGAGCTATATCATAGATATATTTATACTTGAGAAATGGTGTCAGCAGTGTGACTAAATCATTTATCACCAGCCAAAAACAACCAGGATGAATAATTGAGTCCAGATGTAGCTGATTCAAGCTTGATACCAGGGTTCATTTCCTGCCTGTGCTCTGTAAGACAACCTATTACACCTCCCAGGCAGCTGCCGGGTATATTGGCCCAGCCTGAATATCAACACTCCTCAGGTGTCAGTGTAACAATCGTGCAGCACACACGAATGCCAGTCTCCTATTTTTAATTCACATACTACAGCAATGTCCATACAAAGGACTCATACTGCACTTTTCATGGAACTGTGTGTCCTATTTTACTCATAATTTAATTGCACATTAAGTCTGATTAAGCACATACATGTCCTCAAGTATGATAATTACTTTTGAGATACTCGTACTTTATTTGAGCATTCTATTTTATGCTACTTGATTGGCCTTCCTCTGCTCCACTGCATCTAAGAGGCAAATATTGTAAGGTATACATAGTAAGGTGTAACTTATTGCATTTATTTGACAGTTTTATTTAAATATTTCAGACAAAACATAAGATCATCTGACAAGATATCATGACTCATGACATAACAAATTAAACTAGTATAAGCTCCAATAGTGTGCAAGTATTTAAAGTTAGTTTTATATTAACTTACTCCAAACATTGAAATGAAGCTTACCTATTGTGTATTTACACTGTATGAATGCAGTGTAACACCCAGTGAAATGCATTTCTAATTTTACTAAAGAAAAAGATCTTTATACATCATCCGATACATCATCCGATCCGATCTTTCAGATCAGTTGTAATTACATTCTGCATCACCAAAAATGAAACTGCATCCATCCAACTGGTGCAATGTGGTTTTTAGACTACCCAGTCAGGTCAGGAATTCTCCAGTTATAATAAAATGAAAAACAACATACAAGAGATACAAACAGTGACACACATGCACACACACACTTGCACGCAGTAGCAGTTCCCTTGTTTATTTTATATGCTTAAAGACCAGGGAGGCCATAACTCTCTGGCTGCCTTAAAAGCATTCTCTTCCGGCCCTTTGGCTCCATGTGGAAGCAATTACGTCCTCCAGCTTGGCCATGCAGGTGACTGACACTGAGTGACCACTCCTCAGCACCCATGCATGTGCTAATGAAGCCGAGTTTCCTGGTTGTCTTTTTTTATAAAGAGTGAGATATTCGGTTTTGTGTTCAGTTGCCTCCCTTGAGTGTTGGACCTCTTTGACAGGCACCAGTTATATAACGTACTGTATCTGTTGAGTGTTTTGGCAACTTGAAGGTCGGGTATTTTCTGCTCTTGTTTTTACTGGAGAACCTGGATAAGCTCAGACGTGGAGTGAAATGTACTTGCATTTTGCAGGTGGGACCAGACCAACTCTGCTGTCTTTCAAAACTGAGCTGTGTTATTCATGTTCTCACTGAAATCTGTACCCATCCACTTCGGCATGAATTGCATGCAAGCTTTCAAAACAAATAAACACCAGCCGAGGCGGTTATATGGAGAAAATCAATCCGTGGAGGGATGTCAGGATTGTTAGGAAGAAAAGGTAAATAGTGAAGTGGAGTGGCCTACGGACTTTAATGTAGTGTTTACACTGTAATTAGTCTTTGCAGAATGAGATTCCTGACAGAGGGTCTGAGACTGTGTGGCATGATAAAATAAACTCTAAACAGCGCTGTTTCAAGACATCCTCCATGGACCATAAACCAAGACGGCCTCCACAGACTACAACCGCCCCTCTCTAATTTTCAAAATGGGTGGTCGGATATTTTTTTCCACCTCTGTCTTGCTCATTCTTTGTCTTTCTTTTCCTCCTTTTTCACCCCATCGTCTACTCTTCCTTTGTTTGAACTCCCTCTGTTTATGCCACTCGCTCTCCTCTCCTCACCTCTTGCATTTGCATTTTCTCTCCACTTGTGTTTTGTTTCTACCGCTGTTTGTCCGTCGACTTCCTGCAACCCCCAAATCCAGAGTGAACCCAGCCTGGAACTTCAACTTCGAGCTCTCTGCAGGCCCCTCCGGACTTGATGGCACAATCTACAGCCATGCGTGCAGTAGGGGGGACGACTGGGGCTCATTCAGAACTGTGTCACTGTCCACCTGAGCAAACAGAGTCTCGGGGAAGCAGAGAGAGAGAGAGAGGCGGAGGAAGAAACTGGTAGAGAGACCAGGAACCAATTGGTGAGGGAGGGCTGGCAGAGTGACAGCCAATGTACAATAACATTAGTCTTCCGCTTTGGCCCCAGTGAGCGCGCCTTCTGGACACAACTCTGCCTCAACATTTCTTCTTATTCTTTTTTTTTCTTTTCTCTTTTTCTTGTATGGAGCTCCCTCCAATGGAAACACATTCCTGTCATGCCTCACTGCTGTTCCCTGTTTAGATTTCTCATTACAAACAGCATTACACGCATGGGCTGGAGCTGGCCAGAGCACAAGCCAGTCAGAGGCCGGGGACCTCAGTCCTCCTCAGTCTCCAGGAGAGAGATGAATGAGCTGGGTCTATCACACGGAGACACAAAACCCAAAATAAGATATGTTAGCTTGTTACATCTATCAGTTCTGTGACTAAAAGAAATCCAGCTGTAATTTATGTCCACCATAAGAGGGATTTTTTTTTTGCAAACTGAACTTGCATTGAACTTCAGACATTCTGTAGCTGCCTTCGCTTGTTGCAATTTTCAAATAAAACGGTACAGAAAACTTGGGAAATTTCAAAAGTTTTTCCTTTGATATTAAACTGTCACGAGAGCCGCCAGTCCATCTTTTGATTCTGAGACTTCCCCGTTATGTTGGGATATGACGAACCCCCAATTTCCATCTAGACGATTTATGATTATGAAGTGGAGCTGCCTCACAGGATACCAGAACTTTATGGAAAGCAGACCTCTTTCTTTCTCCCCGCGCTCTCTCATCTCTGTCCAAGTGCAGCACCAGAGGACTGAAGCTGCCATGACTCCCCAGGCTGTCTGGGTATTGTTGACTGACACCTGACTTTTTCTATTAGTGTGAAAAACTGGGGTTACAACATACCATACTACATGTGTAAAAACAAAACTGAAGGGGATGAGCATATAGAACAATCACTCAAAAGCAACAACAATGACTTTTTGTATTTTTGAGCCCCAAAAGTGATTTTCCTCAAATAGCAGCCAATCAAATAAGGTGGAACTTAAAGCCGTAACTTACGGTGGGTTCCACACGATGTGGAACCAAAAATTGTTTCCTGTTTAATCAAGTTCCCACCTGAAACGTTTCCAAGACTCCACACAGCGACAGTTCTTCATCTTCATTGAGTAACAACGTCAATGAGCTTTCTGATTTTTCAGTCCTTTGTAGAGAAAGCAGACAGTTGTGACACATTACTATCCATTTTCTTGTGCCAGAAGGAGTCTCGCAGACAATCTGCTATCAATTTCTTCAAATCCATGGAATCACACTCTGTGCTGCAGCCAAGACATAAGTGATAACAGTGGACAAAGTCTTTTGAAGACACAACGTGGAGAATCTTTCAAAAGCCACTGTCGGTTGTCTTTCATGTATTGATGGAGTAATTTATATACAGTTATATAATGTTACTCTCTTTTTATCTCAGGTATAACAGTAGATGTTTTATTTATGGTGATGTCAAAGATGTGTTCAGATGATGACAAGCTTCACAATCAACTGTCTTTGTCTCAAGAGTTGCATTACGCAACGCGTCAGACAGCACATTTTGACTTTTTTTTTTGGTTATTTGTGTTCTCTCATAAGAGTGATATGTGTAGGGTTTTGTGTCTTCATGAATGCTACTGGAGAAGTGACTGTTGGGAAACACAGATGTAAAGCATGAGATTACAAATAAAATGTATTTGTTGGAAATTTGAAACTAGGGAGAAAAAACAATTGTCAATCTGCCTACCAGCACTTCTATATAGGAATGCAAATTTGGAGACTTGCAACTTGACTTTGACTTGGTCTATAAGACGTGATGACTCGAAATGAGATCTGTCTTCCAATTTCTCAGTGCAATGCTTGCAAACCTTGACTGTGGAAGACTGACAGAGGCCAATCACAAGGCACTATGGAGGGCCTAAAAATCAGTCTTTTTAGCTAATTCATTAGCTGCTCAAAATTGGCTTGAAAGCTAGCATTAGGGTAAAGCTGCGTTTTACCCATTTTATGGAGATGTTTGGGAACCTGATTCAGAGCCATGGAACCAGTTAAACTATGCAGTCACTTCACTAGAATAACTGACTTGTGACTTGCTTAACCTGAACAATTACTTGACATGTGTCGCTGAGACTTGACAGTTAAGACTTGGGGCTTGCTTTCGATCTTCACAAGTAACTCTCTGCAAGAAATCTAATTAGATTATTATTAATAACTATTATTAATATTAGAATATTTTATCATAATAATTTATTATGATTAATTATTTACATAAATAACAAATTTGTCCTTTATGCCAAGTCACTAGAATTGAAAACTTTATAATCCACACGTGTAAACACTTAAAATTTGAGGTTTATTTTCACTCACTAATAAAGTGGCTTGGGAGGAAATTCCCCTGAATAATGCAGGCTGTCCAACTTTGTGTCCAGAAGCCAGCATTCAGACCAGGAATGGGAGAGAGTCGAGGCCACCTGTTTCCCACTCACTTCTACTACACTCTTGGCATAATGCAGACTTGTTCATGGCAGATTAACACCAGGCCATGTGAGGTGGCAGTGCCAGCTGAACTTCAAAACATGAGGGAAACTGCCATGAACTTCAGTGTAAGACAATTTGTGGCATCCTATGCATTTAAATCACATGATCCCCTCATATAGATGGTGATTTCCCACTTTGTCAAAAGAAATGCTCTGTCACGACTCTTAGCGCCAGCGTGGGCACACATTCCCGTCTGGTCGGGTAACACATTCTTACATTACATTAGTAGTGCGTTATGTTCAGTCAACAACATGCCTACACTGTGCTGTTCTGTTAAAACTGTGATGTAGCACCATGGATCTGTCACACTGCTGTTTCACAGTCTGGCCTCGACCCAAACCAGTCACACAACATGAAATTGTGTAGTTCATTCCTCGTTATGAATTATGTGAACTATACAGCGACTCTCCAGGGCACGTCAAGACCCTACTGACTTCGAAAACCTTTTCAGAGCTCATATGTTGTCCAGAAATGTTAACTTCAAACTCTGTGCTCTGCCCCAGTATTCCACATTGGTTTCACACAGCAAAGATAAACAGCTCTTGCCAAACTTAAGCATAATTTAAATACACCACTGCCTTAATTTGATTTGTCTTCTGGAGGAACAGATCCATAATTAATTCCACACATGCTCTCATTTATAAACTTTGAACTTTAAATTAGGTTAGAAACTTTTAGGACTGGTCAAATTTTTCATTTGACAAGAGAAATCTCAACATAAGATCTGATTCACTTGTTGTCTCCTTAACTTTTGACCACTTCTTGTGGCCCTCATGGCTTAGTTATTGCTGAAGAAGCCCATGAAATGTGGTTAAAGCTGTGAAAATAATTCAAATTTTTTTGTTGAGGGTTTTTTTCTGTCAGGAATGAATGAGAAATTAGATACCTACAATCTTTTATTATCATGATCTTTATAAATAATTAGGGTATATTGTAATGGAAGACAAGTACAAGTACATTTTAGAAGTGCGTACTGATGCATTCTGACATTTTGTTATCAAAATTGATAATGAATAACTACATTTAAACATATAACTCAGGAATACTTTAGACTATTTCACATAGTAGCAGTAAATTTAACATGAGACAGTCCACAGGCTCCAAGCGTATCCTCTCTGCAGTGTATTTGAGTGATGACGTTATTTGGAAATTGCACAGATGAGCAAACATGGCAGCAGCAACATTAATGGTGCTTGGAGTCCTGCTTTTCCCACTGTCTCCTGACCTGCTGCTCAGTTGCACCAACACGTGCCTCATGTATCCACAAGCAGAAGATTCCCTCAGAGATCTGCCTGTGATATAGTGTGGAGCGTGAACTCCATTGCATGCTGATGCCTCAGGGACCTTTTCAGGGGCCCTCATTTTACTCTCTCAATATATAGTGATAATGAGAGAGCCCTTAAACCCTCCTTGAAAAATATTTCCCCAGGAGCAACACTCCCCCCCAGCTGCATTCCTCACGCCACACTATCTTGTGTCTTAAATCTCCCGGAATATCTTAAAATATAGAAATGCACCACAGTACAAGATTATTGTCAAGTTTTCCGTAATATGGACAAAGTGTTGAGTGCGTAATTATTGAATGATGATTTATTTCAATGATTTTTTGCGTGTTTTTTTAATACTTCAGTCTTTGATGTAGATCTGAATATTTTTGCAAGAACAATTTTACTTTGAAGAGTGAGGTTATTATGTGGTGTTTCACTCAGGCCATTATTATTGGCTTTCAGCGTTTCCCTTATGATTATGTCCCCACTTAATACATAGCATTTGCCATGCTGTATAGATCACGAGACAAACCCCAGTGGTCCATGGTCAAAAGCCACAAATGGCAAAATTTTAGACGAACTGAGCTGGAACTCAAAATGGTCTCTTGGCATGGGCTTGGAGAAGAAATCACAAGTCTTACGAGCCCTCGGGGTGTCATTTCGTCTGGCGGTGCATTCAGGCAACACTTACAAACACGTCCTGTCCAACTAGCTGGAGAGCAGCAGGCTTGCTTTATGGGCTCTGGATTGGATGGTGTGAGGGAGGTAGGCACGTAAAAGTGCCTGGTCACAGGAATCAAAGAGAGAAGACGGCATCCCAGGGATGCCGGAGCCCCTCTGATGGGTTTCTAACAGACAAAAAGGCCAAGTTTGCCAGTCCCCAACTCCTCTGTGGAGAGGCCACTTCCCTGGGCCACTGCGGTTCCTCAGTATCACCTATCAGCCAGGTCAATCAGTGGCTGAGATAAAGCAGTTCCTTTAGCCGCCGGATGGTCTTTGAACACAGTAGGGGGAGAACTCCCCCAAGTCTCTTATCTCATTAAACTTGAAAAGGTATATTAATCCTTGAAAGTCTAAGATAACAGTATGGATGACACCAGTCAGGGAGGCTGACAGTAATATTAAAGCTGTCTGTGTTGGGTCATCAATGTTTCATCTCAAAAGACAAGAGACAATTTCTTCTTCTGCTCCTGAAAGGATGTTTTTTCAAAACGGAGTCCCATTGTTCAGGCTGCTTCATGTGAAGAAATATCTGTTATTGAAGAAAACAGGAAATGTTCAATTAAAAAAAAAAATCAGTTCTTTCAAATCTTACTGGATGAGTGAAGCTTTGTTTCTTTATGCAGTTTAGATGTATTAATCTTATAAGCATATGATTTAATTTTAAATGACAGGCGTACACACCATCAGAGAAAGAAATCTTGGCCTCACAGACATCACAGGCCACAAAGAATTCAACTGAAATGGATTGACTACGCTCCCATCTGACATCAGTCCTTTTTTCCCCTTCTTTCTTTTTTGAGTTGCTTTTTTTCTCACTAGCACACTAAACAGTCTCCTCCGTTTGCTGCCAGCCCCGCACTGTCCTACACCTCGAGCATGGTTAAGAGCACATGGAAAGAAAAACACCACGTTGTTCCACTTGTTGCCAGATTCATACAAATCTTGACATGCACACAAGAAAGCTGGAAAATGTCCTTTATGCGCTGTTTTAGCCCTCTGTCGCCTTCAACTGTGGTGGGCATAAGGGTTTAAAATAGCAGAGGTTCATCTAAAAAAATCACTTCATTGTTTATCTCAACTTATGAGGGAAACATAATTATAAACTAAATCAAACTCTAAAATGAAATCCCCAAATAATTCAAGTTGTTACAAGCGAATCTCAAACACATTTTAAATAATGCCTTTAAGGCAATTAGCTCCCTCAACATCAACACATTCTTAGGTAAAAGTGCTAATAATATGCTGGTTATTGAGAGTTTTATTCATTAGCAGTATGTAATCTGCAGATGAAATACCAGAAGAGGAAGAAATAGAGAGGGAATTTACCTCTTGGATTTCTTAAAGGTTCACATAATCCAATGTTATGAAACTGGGTTAGTGAACTACTGTGGCGACTGTCCATCTATCCGTTCTCTGTGTCTTATTTTGACTCAGGATCCATGTTTTATGAATAGAAACACTGATGTAATGAATTTCACATGATTTGACAGCTATCAGGAGCACTTCAGTGAATAAATCAGGGTTTACTTAAACTTCTGATTCTTGGGGTTTCCACCTTATTTTTTGTTTTTGTCTTTTAATGATGCATGGCGTTTGTATGTTATTCTGCATCTGGACATACAATACTTTGGTTGGTTAGGACATCAACCCTACTTACACTAATAGAGTAAGTGCAAGTCTACCCCATTATAGGAGCCAGTAGAAGTGTACTATTCTTTTACTCTGCCATTGGAGGTTGATAATCAATCCATTTTCCACCAAGTTTACATGACTGCCATTGGTGGTCAGGGAAGTAGCAACAGTGTTATGGCAACTCAGTTAAGTGACTGTTCAGTGAGCTGCAGTTGCACAGCAGAGGTGATCTGCTCTGAGGGCGATAATGATGATAATCAATATGACGTTCTTTTATCTCCATAAACCTGTCCCTGATCACATCAGTTCAATCACACTGTATAGCTAACTGCACTGGATTCACTTTGACTGTCACTGTCTGTTCAAGCTACTGTGGTTCATAATGAACTCTGACTGATGTTTCAAAATGTATTCTGACTGTCATAAGATCTGAATGTCTAACATTTAACACAGTAACGCTTATGAATATCCATCTGAAAAGAGCAGTAAGCACAATATGAGTTTAGTATAAAATCTGTAGTAAGTACCCTTAAGTGGCACTCAAGGGTATTCTATCAGAAAGTACTAGAATAATACATAAGGAGGAAAAATGGGTATAATCACAGAACATTTGGTTATTTTTCTGGATAACACAAGGTTTTTCATATTGATTATGGTTGCTGTCAACTATGCACTGACAGAAAAGAGTAAGAGAAGATAAGTGGAAAAAGAGATGAACCAGTACAAGTAATTTTCATTGCCATTCAAATTAGAGAACTGTCTTCTTGTGCTATATATTCCCCTTCTATCGTGTGCAATGTGCAGTGCTAAAATAGCTAAAATTGTGGTTAACACTAACTGTATTAACCATGATGGTGAAACATTAAATCTCCATTATTCAACAAATCTGCAGTGTTGCAGACAGCTACAGTAGGACAAACAGCACAAGGGCACCATGTTTGCAAATGTTTGCAGAAAAACTAAAATCCTGATTAAAATTTTGAAGAAGGGCCAAGTTAGATAATTTTATTTGAATGGACATCATTTTTTACATTCCCAACAATGAAAACCAATCCTAAAAAGGCATCATTAATGGAAAGCTGACACAAGAAACGTTATGATTCTTCATTTATGTGGTTTGCACCATTAAGTCTGGCTCATGTGGTATGAATACATAAAAGCCCTGGGTTTTAAGTGAGTGCAGTGCTCGGGGTGCATTTTACTCTGACTCAAAACATTAAGACAATATCTCATGATTTGGCTTTTAAAATGTAAATACATGTTTTTTTGTTGTTCCTCCTTTTTTTTTTTTTTTTTTTTAGAAATAAATCCATTTGCATTGATGCCTTGTGATTTTAGACCTTGCAAAGTGGTCATTAAGGTCATCAGTCACACACTCACGGATGTATGTGCACCCTGTATCCAAATGCTGAGTTTTTATGGCACTGTAGGTGATAAAAATTCAGGCCTCACTTAGAGTCTAATCCATTTAGAGGAAATAGGTAGGCTCATGTCGTCCCTACTTCCTTGCACCTTTAAAAATGCTTGTTTGCTTTTACAACTGGCTCTGTGGGCTGCTGAGGAGGGGCTGCACAGATGGATTTGGGCTTCGTTATTTTTTCTGCCTTTGTAACAGCTCATTTAAAATCACAAGGGCCTGAAGCCCAAGACAGATGGAATCTACTTAAGAAAGAGTCAGTGTCTAATTTAACTCAAATACTTCCTAATGTGAAGTAACTCTGCACCGTTGTGAAAATACTTTAGGAGCTCTCACGAAAGATTCATTAAAGAGTGTGTCTGTTTGTAGAAAATGCATTGTTGTATACAGCATACTATCTATTAAAGGTCTTACTTGAACCATTACGTACAATGTGTAGCAAAAAGCAATTTAACTTTCTATAATCATGGTCCCTGTTGTCAGTACAAAGATGTTTTCAGAGTGGTATTTTGCAGAGAGCAACAACAGGCTATGAGTCTCATCATTGTGTGTATAACATATCAGGCCCAGTCCCATGAACTAAGCTTGCTGTAAAATTGCTTAAGCTTGGTTTGAAAGGACCTGCACAAGTAATATATCACCCTCTCGCAGCTCACCTTATCTTGACTGTTCTAATACTGCCACAAGAAGCCTTGCTTGCTCACATCAAAGAAATGTTTTGAAAGCCTCTTAAGCTCCCTGTAAAGGGTTACAAAGATCCCCTGAAAATAAAAAGCTGGGTTATAGGATCTAGTGTGGGAAAAGCAGGCACAGCTAATGATTTAGGCAGCGTATTTGAGATAACAATGTCAAAATTAAGAACCTAATTTGTATAATAAAATATAAAACTGTACATTTTGAGACAAGCGCTTGATGCAGTATGGCAGTTTCTTTCCTATTGATGCAAACTCTTACAGAGATAAACATACTGTACAAATCATCAACAAGATACAAGAGCATCAGAGGTAAATGAATTTTATTTTAAAAAAGAAAGGTTTATCACACAAGGCAAAAAAGAGAAGAAATGCAAACGGCTATGAACAGACCACAGGACCCCCCCCCGCAGCCCGCCTCCACAAACCCCCTCCTGCTGGCAGCAAAGGGGTTCTCGTTACAACCAAATCAAAAGAGCAAGACAACAAGACTCACGTTGTTCTGATTGTGTTTACTTGCACTAAAAACATTAGACGATCTGAATGTACAGTATAAGACAGACAAGTTTTGATTTTCACATGAACCCAAACACAGAACCTCATACTAGCATTTTTTTACATTTAGTCGACGGTACAAATGAAACAGGAAGGTTTACTGCTATGCAATACATTTGATTGATCACTTTAAGACAGACTATACATGTCGCAATGGGCACTTTCAGGGGAAAACAGGCTCGAGAAAAAAAAGAAGAAGCAAGGTCCTATCCAGGGTTTTTTTTTTATTGAAGTAACATCAAACCTGCATGTTGAGGTAAGCATGCCACTAGGGAATATGAAGGAAGCGATTCCCTTTAAAAGGGACTCCCTTAACCATATCCCCACTCACTTTGTAATTCGCCTTGACAGTAAATCAATTCTCAAGCCTGGCCCCTTGGACTCCTCCAACCCTAGGTCCTCCTCTCTCAACATTCCTGCACACATGAATCACTCCAAGTCCTGGCTTCTAGAAGGCATTTCCTGCCCGGCCCTCTCTCTCTTTCTCTCTGTCTGACTCCTCTGCTGAAAGCTGGGCAGGAACCCGCCGAGCTTTGATTTGAACCCAGAGGGAGAGAGGGAGGAGAGCTCGGCTTAACACAGGGCCCTGGCTCTGGGACTGCTCCGAGAGACAGAGACATGGAGACTCGGGTGTGTTGGGAGATGCCTGCACACCCAAGCGGGGATTTAGTGCTTTATCCTTCAAATTGCAATATGAGCAGCGGACCATATTCCGATGGAAATATCACTCCTAATGCAAGAGTCAGCCCTAAGGGAGCGTCCTCTGTTAGGATTTAAGCATACATTCTCTCTAAGACAGATGTTCATTATTATTTCAGTTTGGAGACCACTTAACATGGAACATCATCACAGGTTTCTGAAAAACAGCAGTGTGTGTAGTGTTTTCGATTCTTAAAAATCACTGTGAGGTTTTTATGACAATTCTCAATGTTGAAGTGGATAAGAGAAGAGCATTCAAATATCCCATGGCGAGACTGTACAAAGTTGGCTCTTCAAAGCTATACACCTGTTCCACCTTCCCTCTAGAAATCATCTTTGATGCTAAATCCACAGTATATGTACATACAACTTTTTGTCAGCTGAGCGCACTCGAGACGACCAAAGCAGCTCTTAAAAAGAACGGTCTAAATTGTCTTCATATTATATACACAAAAGTGAAACGTACATATTTTACAGAGATCACTACACAAAGATCACAAACAAAGAGTCTTAGAGTGTGGGACGAGCTCAGGCTGCAGCTGAGGGAAGAGAGGTCATATGTCATGATAGGGAGAGTTGGCCTACTGTGCAATGGCTGCTGTGTGTGTGTGTGTGTGTGTGTGTGTGTGTGTGTGTGTGAGTGTGTGTGCAAATGTGTAAACTGCAGGGATGTGGCTTGTTTATCTGCGAATGTTGCAAGTGTGTGATCTCATTGTCTTCCTCTCTCATATCATGGCTCTTATCACCAGTCTTCCTTTGACCTGGTGGAGATAGGTGCTCTGCTCCGACTCTAAGCTCTGAGTGGTCAGAGCCTCATCCTCGCTATCAGCTGGCTCCTCTTTGACCTTGATGACCCCGTAGTGACTGTCGGGGAGCTCGCTGCTTGAGCCACTGCTGCTGCTGCTCAGTGTGTGCTTCCGGATGACTCCTCCAGGGGGCAGCCTGTCCTCCTGCATGCTCTCTGTCTGCTCTCTGTGTTGCTGCTCCTCCTGCTCCTCCTCTGATTCCTGCAGGTGTGCACTGGGCTGACGTAACTGCTCAATGGACTTGGACAACAGCTGCAAAACACATAGGCTCCACATTAATGATCATAATCTGCAGCCAGCAATCTTTAACAATTTAACTTATATCTGAGCAAAGCAAAAGTGATATGAATTTAAGGTTTTTACCACATAAACATACAGTTTTTAACTTACTTGAAAAATCATGGTACTGTCTCTGCCTATTCATAGCTTTTTAATAAAACTATTTTTTAAACTATCTGGATGACAAAACTGACATCTTCAATCAGTCATCTATCAATCAAAAAACTCCTAGCTGTCACTATACTACATAAAAACCCGTTAATAATATTATATCCATGCTCTTATTAACACTCTCATTTGTCAGTTAGTGATTTTCAGCTTTGCCATAATAAAACCTAAAATTATAATATCAAAACCTGCAGTTATCACAACATCGGAAAATAGTGTCTAAATCCAGTCTGTTTTCTTCTCATACAGGAACAAAACAAAACTCTAAGCCTTAGAAAACCAACTTAGATTTATATAAGCCTATTTAATGCCACCACTGTTCTGATATGTGCTACCAACCAGAATCTACACATTATAAAGCTACAGTAAGTTTAATAATGTGTCAAAAGCAAATTGTCAAGCTGGTAAACTTTCCGGAAGTGGCCTTGGTTGATTACATTTTTTGGAGGTTTAAGAGTAGAAGCAGATTAGCCATTGTTCCTATTTTTAATGTGACTTAATAAAATACAATAATGGCACCAGATGTGCCTGGTAAGTAGATTAGCGTTAGTTTTTCTTTTTATAAAATACAGTTCAAAATGTACTAAATCTGCTCTCTGGTAAATCATGTGTTCTTCTGTAAATTGTCATTTTCTATAAACAGTGGTGCTGAGGCATAAGATAGAGAGCATGTTATGAACAGGGTGCCTAAAGAGGATATCAAGAGGGCATTTGACACTGAGCCAAACTTAGTCTAGTTGAAAGTTGAAAGTCATATTTCACTCTAAACCTAGACAATAAAAGCAAAGGTTTTATCAAATCTATGTGTTTCCTCTTATGTCCATCAAAAATCTTTTAGTCATTCAGAATATTAAGTCTTCATCACAATAAAACTGGAACTAAGAATAATATTTGTAATAATATCATATTATTATCATATTTGCATTCATGGAAACAGGATGATAGTAATTAATCATTTGTGTAAAATAATGTTAGGTAAACAGAAGCAGCAGCGTGTGATTTGAAATTCAGTCTGGCAGTGAAACTCTATGTTTAGAGATGTCTCAGTGTCTGGATGCTTTGCTAAATCAGAACTCCTGTAATGGTGCCATGAGTCAATTACTCTGCCACAGGAGGGCTCCAAAAGCAGGACTGAGAAGCAGCTAGTAACCAACATTTACTGTCTACAGAATGTAGGCCTTATATAAATATCCCCTCAGTTATAAGAATTAGCCTCCTTAGCTTGGCATTAGAAAACACTGTTCATACCGCTTCCTAAATCCCTAAGCTCTTGTAAATTTTCCATTAGCTCCCCCTACTGTTGCAGGCACTGAAGGACGTTCAAAAACAACTGCAGACAAGCCTCTGCTAGGAAATTAATTAGGGCAATGTTTCGGAGATCCCTCTCAATAAACACTAAGGGCTCATCCCTGATTAGTGGCCATTTATAACCTCCACTTAAAGTGGCTTTACTCGCGATCTCATTGGCCTGAGTGATCAGAGCAGGGCCTGTTCACGTGTCTCTGGACAAGATGCCACAATTATTCCAAAGCTCTTTTTAAATCAAATCAACTTCATGGAGTACTTTTAACAAGAATAATAATAATAATAATAGTAATTACAGCTGATATTAAAACTAATTTCAGCTGCCTGAGCTGAACATGTGTTTGCTACTTTGTGTGCTACAAAAGAATTCAAACAGAAACTGGTGGACATCCGTACTGTACAACTCAATAAGTGCTTGTGGTGCTTTGTGCTTTCTATTACTTCTTGGTAAGAGTTGCTCTATGGTTCCCATGGCTCTTTCAAGGCTCAGTGTTGGGACACATCAGTATGTGAGCTCACACAATGCTGCCTTTCACAGTGTCTGCCACCTCGCACACGTCCCTCACCAGAATAATTGCACTCTGTGTATAGCGAGGTCACCTCGGCCAGCTAACAGAAACACAAATATTGCCACAGAGGAACAAAATGTATTCTGGGCACTTTTTCCTTCATTTGAACTTAGCTGAATTGAATTTCACAGAGTGAGCATGTGAACGCCACTGATGCCTTAAGCTATGATAACAGAATTAGTGCAGGGGAAGCATTTCTTCCCCATTTGAAGTCAGGCAGAAGTTCTTTGCTTCGCAGAAATAACACCAGGATTCCAGGGAAGAACAGACAACAGGCTGGGCCTGTAAACCTGAGCTACCACAGATGCTTTTACAAAAGGCTAAAAATAGATCCGCATTTGTGTGCTTAAAACGATTAAATCAGACTCCCTGCAGTAAAATAAGAGCTCATGAGACCTGAAAGGAATAGAGAACACTGAAAAAAAAAGCAAAAAAAAAAAAAAAAAGCAATCTGAAAGTCAAAATCCTCCCCCGTGATTTCAATATTGATGACCAGCACAATACCTTATTTATATGGACCTGCTGCTGGTACTGTTTCTGTTTCTCCAGGAAGTGCTGGTGTTGCTGCTGGATTACAAGTTGGGCCAGTGTGTTCTGAGGCAGTGGTGCTGACTGGGTCCTGTTCAAGGGCCGGTGTTTTGGTAGTTTAGGCCGACTGCTGGAGGGCCGATCCTTCATTGCCAGGGGGGACTGAGGGTGGGATGACATGGAGCCTTGGCCTTGAAAAATGAAAAAGCAAAGTACTATTAAGTTTCTCCTAGCGTTATATTCCAAATGACACTGATTTAAAGTGTAACAATGTGGAGTATGATGCAAGATAAGGTACTCTATTGCTATATGTTATACAACTTTACCAGAGGAGAGCATCTTCTGCTGCCTCATCTGCTCTTTCTGGAGGAGGTGTTGGAGGAGCGCCTGGTGACTGGGGCTCACTTTAGACTCGAGGCTTGTCTGGAGGGGCACAGGGCCCAGCAGGTGCCCAGGCAGCCCATGTTTGATTTCTGTTGATCTGTCCTTCAACCCCATGGCGGCCTGAGAGAAAAGGCAAAGATCATAAAGTAATGACTTTTCTTTATTTTACACTATTAATGCTGTGCTCTAAGACTGGAAGTTATTTATATTAAATTGTGTTCATTTTAACAAGCCAAATTCAATAATACTAACTGCTTTTGTGAATGAAAATGGTTCTTGTACTGTAGTTATGAGTTCAACATTAAAGCAAACTGAAATCAGAGACCATCAATGGTTAGAAGTCACTGCAGCTGATGAACAGGCCTCTGTGGAATGTGCCAGAAAGCTAAAAGATGATATATCATGTGCCGTGTTATCAGGAGTTGCACTTGAGTGGACTTGGCCTTTTTAAAGGCTGTGATAAATGAGGTAATAGAGGAAGATAAGAACATGCCTGACACAAGACACTGCAGAACAATATTTATCTAAGGGGCGATCAGGTCAGTGACCTGTGGTCGCACAGAGAACCCAGACAGCCACTTATAGCAGGTTTTCCTAAATGTCCAAAAATGTAATCATTAAACTGATGCGTTAAGTAAGCTTTTATTTCATTTTTTTAAAAAAATGAAAAAACACTGGTTATTTAAGAACATTAAAAAAATGTACTCACACTAATGGGCGAGGATGCAGCTGAAAGCCCAAAGGAGATGTTGGGTAAGGAGGGAGATGTGTATAAACTCAGCATCGACACAGAGCCCTCAGGTCGGAATAATCTCGGCTGTGAAGGCCATCTCTACATCAAACAGAGACAGAGCAAAGGTTGAGAGAGATTTAGGAGGAGGCGACAGATTTAGAAATCCCACTATGGACAATTTCAAAAGGCAACATGAGCAGTGGCATAAAAGTTAATGCACTACAACGAACAACAGCCCATTCCACTGCAAACAGAAAGGTATGGATTTTTAGGATAACCGATAAAGGAGTGGCGGCTGGCAAAAGTTTCCTGGAGCTTCGTAGAATGGCACAAAAATGATCATCAGAAAACATTACAGACCTCTAGATCTACTGCTCCATTCTCAGCTTTTAAGTCCTCTATCGGCCTGCTGTCTGTTCTTACTCGCTGGTCCCCACCCTCCTCGAGCTACTCTCTCAGAGAACATCAGCACTGGGGCATACTTCCTGTACCCAGCAGAGCAACGGATCAGCATGTGGTTTTGGAACAGCCATGTTTATCCTTCCAACCCCTACCAGTACTCAGTGACCTGTATGTGGATATCCGGCCCATATTTGACCCGAGGGACCCGTTGCCTCTGAAAAAGGATACCTAATGTAACGGTGCACAAACACGCCTTGCTTTTGCAACAGGCATGAGGTCTACAGGCACCCCCAGAGTCCACCAGTGACTTTCATGAGAGCCTCAGCTCGGGCTGATACAATAGCAATCCAGTGTGTTTTTGTTGTTAGTATGTGGATGTCTTTGGCTACTAGTGCCTGGGATATCAATTAAACTCCACAGTTCGCCTGTCTCCCTAAGCCCCAACCTTCAACCCACTGTCAGGGCGTCTCTCCCTTCTCTGTGTCGCTGGAGGTCCCTGAGAGAGTAAACAGTGACGGTTAAGGAAAACACAGCTGTTCTGTAAAGATTGTTCAGAGATGTGTCATATCTGCCACCCTCTATAACGGTCTGCTTTGTGAGCTCAGTCCAAGGGGAGCTCTGGTCACTAACTCAGCCATGAATCTATTGGGAAACGCCTCAGAACAACTCAGAACAGGCATGCCGCCAGGCCAATGACAGAAATACAACGACAAGCCAAAAGCAACCTTACAGCCAAACTACAGATGTTTTGCTATTTTTTGGAAAATATAAAACTGATTGTACAGCACATCTGGAGGAAGAATGTTGGATATAAACATTTTACAGTCGTTTGTGTTCAGAATTTTAACGCTGATAGAGTCCATTTATTCTGATGCATAATGTGTCATCTTTACGCAAGCAAACTTGGGGTAATCAGACATGTGGGTCAAGTTGTGCCTCTTTAATGTCAGTGCGGGGAGCCATTTTCACTGGAGTGTAACAGACAGAGGACAACTGGCTGTTTTTATAGCTGCAGGCAGAAGGGCAGACAGACATTTAGTGCCCTGACATAAAAACATACTTTTGATATTCGAATGACTTGCACTGCAATAACAATAGCAGGAGGACTTTTGCTTTCTATTTTGGCAAATCAATAGCAGTGCTGATGATTTATAAACATACCTCAGTTTTTGTGGTAGTAGGCAGAGAGGAGGGTCCATTTTCAGCCCCCAAGGCACTGGAGGCCCCAATGGGAGAGCTGGGGCCGGAGCCAGGGGCACTGTTAGTGGGCGTAGAATCTACGAAACATCAAGGAGTTAAGAACTGTATGCATGCTCACACTCTGCACACAGCACACATGCACAGAGGTTTAGCATAACAGCTGCAGCCTCACAACAGTTTAATGTGTATGGTCATGCCTGCCTGATTACAATGGGCTTTCAAAGTCTAATGGCCATAATATGTTACTAATATATATATATATATATATATATATATATATATGTATAATATATATATATATAAAAAAAAAAAAAAAAAAAAAAAAATAAGATGTGGATAATTCAACATATATCCAGACATATTACATACCCATTAGCTCCAGAGCCCTCTTCTTGTAAGGAGTCATGATGTTTCCATCTCTTCTCTTGAGCATCGGGCTACTCCTCCTCTCTGCTACCTTCTGCTTCAGTCTGGATCGTACCTTCAGGTTTGGCTCTGAGGCTAAAAAAATAAGGAAAAGATATTTTTCTGTGAGTCTCAGTTCATACTAATTGCATGATAAAGATGTCTCATCATGTAGGGATAAATTATAAGATCACGTGAGTGTACTGGAATTATTTTTATAAGTCAAACAATACGCCTTTATGCAGCTTGACTGGATTGAAGATTATCAAAGAAAATAGTAACTTAAAATAAGAGGAAACGAAAAGAGAAATAAAGAGACTATAAATCGGTTAAAAAATAAGCAATGTTGTCACACTCGAACATCAAACAATTTCAGTTTCAGTTTCGAAATTCAGAGCAGGTTTCAGATAAATTAAATGAGTCAGGATTGGGCCCATTTCCACCTCATCTGGACTAAATTAGGTTGAGCAACACACAGGCTCTAAGTGAAATAGTCCGCTACCTGCCGCCCTGGTGACCACAGTCTGATACAGTAGCAACAGTTAAACTAACACAAAAACATGGCAGATGTTTCAGGCTCTCCCCACGCCCCGTCCTCCTAATGCAAAACAGAGATACCCGAATGCATAGTCTGAACACATACTCACACACAGCTTGGCCTGACCTGATCCAGACTTACAAATCCAGTCCATCAGTATTGATGGAGATGCTGACATAATGTTCTGCACAATGGGCGTATTGTTTTCAAACTTTTCAAATGGGTATTAATGATGGATTCAGTGACATTTGGCAAAACCTTTATTTTGCCAACATAGATTTACTGAGCATGGAAGCGCTTCTCCAGGAACACCCTCCTCCAAACTGACGCTGTTACACACAACTGACAACTTCCATCCCTAAAGTACCAAATCAAAGCAAAGTTTGCTGACAGTGAATATGAAAACTGAAAAAAAAACAAAGGGTAATTGTAGAAAAAAGTTTTATTAAACCCCTGATTATTTGTCTGTGCCACTGCAATGCAGGATCAACACAGAAGTGTGACTACTAAACAGGGTTATGACCAGGAAATTATGAAACACTAACATAACAGAAACACACACAGAGGTCAACAGAGGCTTAACAGGGCTATATTGGGGTTGATATGCAAAGCAGAGATTTTTATGTCATTTAGTTTTCCTTTCGTTAGGTGACAGAAATTATTAATTGAGAATATATTTTAGGTGTGAATTCTGTATAATAATTTCAGATCAGGCTTGAATTAAAAAAAATATTCTACACCAATGAATCATCACAATGAAAACAGGAAAAGGACAATGTCTGAGTCATGAATGGTGGTTAGATGCGCAGACCTGCCAACCACATAAATTAAGACAAAGACACTGATTAGAAAACTACTCTGAAAAATATGTGTGGCACAGTGTGACTATGGAAGGATTATATAATGTGAAGAACTCCAGGGAAGGATATAATTGGAATGAATGAACACAAGTACATGTGTTTGTGTATGACTGTTGAGTTGGGCCCCTTGTCTTCTCACAGCGACAGTGACTCACTAGGTCAATATGTCTCATGTGGACTTCCCATCAACCCTTTGGACATGGAATACCACAGCCAGCCTTACACACTCAGATAAACAAGCTGAATAGATAAGCTGGTCATTTGACTGAAAGCCAGAGCACAAAGCTTCATTTAAGTTATGTAAACGTTCTGTTACACAATAGCCAACCTGTTTCAATTATTTAGTTCAGATCAATAATTAAATAAGCCTTTTGCAATGTGTACAACATGCATACATATTGGAGCGGGGCTATGACGTGGGAGCACTGCAAGGAGGAGGAGGAGGACGTGGAGGAGGAGGGGGAGCAGCGATGGGGGCACAGCTACGAGAGTGGGCCAGATGCTGCTATTTCTGGCTTTTGTCAAAAGCAGCAAAACCCTCTTCCCTAATACGTGGCATAGACCTCTAATCCTGTGGGTGTGAGGTAGAATGAAAGAGAGCGAGGGAGGAAGAAAGGAGGCAGGAGAGATAAATGGAGAGAGAACGCTGTTGGGAGTCGTATGAATCTGCTTCACGCCCTGCTGCCTTGATTGCTTTCTATTTTTACACACTGCTGCCACCAAGCTACGCATCCCAATTGGTCGCCACGGGAACGCCAGACAGCAACATGGGAACAAACACTTTCTCACTGGTCTCCACGGGAAAAAAAAGCCCTGGTGCACGGTGCAACAGGAGGCAATGATGGCAGTGGCAAAGCATATACACTGGACACCTGGGTCACAACTGCTCCGGCTTCTCACATGAAAACATGCAGTAAATCAATCACATCATTACATTTAAAAGTGATGCTGCAGAGCTAGTGGCTTTGCAAGTGAATGTGTTATGCTATCTCCATTTAATCAGAATTTGAACTGTGCTATAACTGTGTCCTTTAGAGCCAGGACCTGGACAGATTGCTGTGTGGAAAGCTGAGGTGTGTGTTCTGTATACAGGAGGGCCTGCTTTGCATTTTGCCTGACATTCTGGTTAAAACTGAAGCTGACATGGATAAATTAATGTACTGCTCACTGCTGGCTGTTTCTTTAAAAACTTTTAAATCAAAGCTAAGTTACGGTTCCTCAGAGTTTAGTTTCAATCCTTTGGTATACAAGATCACATAATACTAAGTCTTAACACAGGCAGAACCACACAAACTTTACTTGCTTCACGGTTTTACCTTTGCAGGATTCATTTTTGAAAACCTTTCCTGCACCTGCTGAATGTACACATTTGGTAACTGGGTCAAGACCAGAGAGGGTGTTGCACTTCTTACTGCTAAGCTGCAACTATTCTTGTCACAGACTATCGCGTGCCCTCGGTCCAGTCTATTCTAGTCGCTGGAAGTGAAACAAAGAGGATATGAACCAAGTAAACAAGTTAATCACGTGAAATTCTTCAAACTACTGAGTGAAATAAAGCCAAGGGCATCACAACTAGTCTGTGTTTTAAAGAGGGCACAGTACAAAACAGACAAGAGTTTTTTTAGAAATATTTATAGGACAGCATCACTGTCAACTTAACTACAGATTATGTATTTGAATTTGAAAAAAAAATGTATATATTTTAACATTTTAAAACAGGACCTACTGACACCAATCCCAACAAGGGATAAACAATATAAGTATAAGAATATGAACTTATGCAGAGCTACGAGCAGGATACAAGGAAACCACTTGATGCTATCATTTGTTTTAGCCTCCATCAAGTTGCTGAACTCTAATGCAAAAGACCAGTGTTCAGCTCTTCTGCACTTTAATTCTTACAATGTATTTTTGAGCTGCCATCTTTTTAACGTCAAATGTATTATCAACTGTCTCAACTGTTTTCATGTGATGCAACTGTCTAGCATTGTGTCACATGTTTCTCTCAGTTTTCTCAAGCAACAGACTGTAGCACGGGGCCAATAAAGTTTACTCTACTCTACTAATATATATTACATGCGCATCATAAACCTTATTGCGAACCTCAGCCTCAACCAGAAAAAGATGTCGCTCAGCCCTCTGGCCAAATGAAGCAGTGGGGAGTCTAACGTGGAGCATTCGAGTCATCTCCACTTTGTTTTGAGAGAGCTATCTTTGCTTAAACAAACAGTCCTGTCGAGGTTCATCCAGCCTGTGCCCGTCTTAACTCAGCAACACCTGCCAATCAGCTATCAGTGACAGCCAGTGGCTCAGGGAACAACACTACCTTTGTGTGTCCCCCTCGGGTGCCAAGCGCTCGGAGGACTTTAATGAAGACAGACAGGAAGTGGGGGAGGAAGGCCTGAGCAGGAAATGACCACATATAGATTCAGGAATCCAAAGAGCAAGAAATAGTTTCATCAGTGCAAAGGAGCCCAGCACAGGAATGGAGACATGATTTAACCATGAATTAACAGATGAAACTGTCACGCTTGAGCGGCAGGGACTGAAATTTTATCCCTGCAGTTATTTGTTTAAACCTGCATTTTTGTATTCACAGTAAAACGACAAACAATGTTACCATAAGCGGTCTCTCTGTTATTTTAGAAAACTCTCTTAGACTGGTTATTACACTTGTGAGGAACTTCTTACTTTATGGGTCTGAAGACATGAGCCTAGGATATAAATATATATGTGCACGAGGTATTTCTCAGTTCTGCAGATGATATGATTCAGACAGATTACAATAACTAAAAGCTCCTAAAGCTCTCATCAACCCATCTAATATTTATTCTTGCTATGCAGTGACTTTATTTACCAGATATATAATTTCTCTGTCTGATCTCTAAATTGTGTATACACGCAACATGACAGGCCTGTAGTTAAATAACTCAACAAGTATAATTGTTTTCCGAAGTAATTAAAAGAGACACAGAGGGGAAAAGAACATAATGTAATTTGGTGACCTCATTGCCGAATTATGAAGTTTTTCACTTGGCGAGCACTTGTGCTCGTGCAAACCAAGAGGCAGGAATTATTCTTATTTACACAGCCATCCCCAAAGGGTTCCTCCAACTTTAAATCAACAAACCTGAGCCGGTTTTTTGGTGGGAATCTGTGTCTTTTCAAAATAGTTTTTAAAGTCAATAACTCAGGAGAAATTAATGTGCTTTAATTCTCCCATTTACCACTAAACAGTTCAAAGAGGCTTTGGAACAGGTTTGTCATTGTAACATAGGGGCCAAATGTTGCTCCTTTTAAAAATGGCAAGGTAATTTCAGTACAAATAACGGCAATTAAAATATAAACTTTCAAAACTGTGTTGTTGCCTACATTCGCTCACTGTTTTTTGGTATAATCCAAATAGGAATAAAGAAGGTTTAAGTCTTTTTTTTTTTTTTTCATACACACAAAATGAAAGTTTTATGTTGTATGCCCTGGAGGGATGAGCAGGTTATGGCCCAGAGTCACAAGAGCCTAACTGATGTTTTTAGCAGGTCATCCACAACCTCAGGAAACACTAAGTGGGCATACTAATCTCTTGCTTGACATGGGTTAGAAAAGATACTCACAGTATTAAAAAACAAAGTAATTAAATGGAATTATTACTATAAGGCAACATCTTAACTTTCACACAGAAATCTTTTTAACTAACAGTGTGCTTGTGCAGATTTATGGATGCATGGGCTGTATAATGTGCATTGCATCCAGTGCTTTATGTGTGTGTGTGTGTGTGTGTGTCTGTGTGTGTGTCTGTATGCAAATGAACAAACCTGTCTTCCTCAAGGGGAAGTCGTCCTTGCTCTCTATAGGTGATGGCAGAGTATACTGGCAGGTGGGGGATGTGCCGCCCAGAGGTGGAGAGCTTTGGTCCAGTGATGTGTGGTGAGAAGATCTAATTTAGAGAAGGCAATGGGATGATATAGATTATGTTTTTATGTGATTTATATGCAGTACCTGTATTTATTCTCTAAGGCTAAAACAAGAGAAAATACTTACGTGTACCAGAGTTTTGGGTGGTGGATTAAAGAATGACTGACTCCATTGCCCGCAGGGTCCTTTGCTGATTTGCTCAACAGAAACTCTTGGAGTTTCTGCTTCACCTCGGTACTGGCCACTGCACCTGTGAGACCAAAAGGCGGAAACAAAGGGATTGGGGTTACCCTAGGGTTATGACTTATTATATTTGATTGCCCCAAATACAATCCAAATCAACATAAAGCTTAACATAAAGCTTATTTCTTCAGATTGAGTTTACACACTTTCCAGAGAAGCCACAACCTATGTAGGAAGATCTCCCCCTAGTGGTCTAAGGGCACAATATTAGTTTCAAGCTCCCAAGTGATACTGCAGAGAGATGTTCTTTCCCATTGGAGGGTTACAGTTGCAGGGCACAGTTTCAAATTACCTGACCTGACAAAGTCATAAATCTAGTCTATTATTAGCTATAAGGTAAAAACAGAAATGAAATACTATATCTGAGGATATTTTCATCTTGCTATTGCAAGATATTTTCCCCTAAATTATAGGCTTAAATGTCATTGGCCAACCTTATGACAGTTGCATGCACTGTACCATTATTGTCATTATTGTCATCATGATCATTATATTGTTGGATAATTGTCTTTATCTGATGATAAAAGTAAAACTTCAACTTTGTAATTAACCCTGCACCTAGGCATCATTTAAGACTGAGATATCATGTGCCCAATAGCCAGAGTCATGAAATCTGAACAGTTTGCTCAGCTTAGCACGTTAGTCTGTAGTGTAAATGATATGCTACAGATGAATTTTTAACTGTACTGCTGTGCTCCCAAATCTGACTCAGAGAGCCATTAGTTCATGGTGGTCTATGTCGCTTCTTCAAACAAACAAAGACATTTTTTGTAACTCACAATAGTTCTGTGTCTGGTTATACAAATCTTTGACATATCGTCATTTGCGGTCAGCCCAGAAACAACAGAACAATATTTTACCTTGCGCCTCACTGCTGAATATCCCAAAACTTTAGCAAATAAAATGCAAAGCATTTAAAAATCTAAATTGTAGCTCACATGTCTACAAATAGCTCTAGAGGGCCTCTACCACAATCTGCCACATGATTTGAATACCATTATCCCAGTAATAATGATAATTGAACATGTATGAACACATGCAAATAAGGGTATTTTCTCAGCATTCAGCTACATTAAAGCATGGCTATCCAGCTGTTATATGCATATTTTGGTTATGCCCCATTCTAAGGTATTGCATTAAAAATGATTGAAAGGTTGAGGGTTAGGATTCTAGGGCCCCCTCCTTGCTTTTGCTCGAGGCCATCAAAATGACTAATTTCACCCCACATGGTAAGGAGATGGTGACGATGGCGGTGTCGAGCTCTTACTCTCTCGGGAGCGCTCCTTGCCCCTAAGGATCAGGCTGGAAACATGCTGCTCTCGCCGATGCCTCTCCTGCTCCTTCTCCTGCTGGTTCTGCTGCTGCTGCTGCTGCTCCAGGCGACGCTCCTTCTCTGCAAGTTCCTGCTGCTGTTTCATGGCCTGGAGCTCCTGCTGGAGCTGAGAATCACACAGGCTTCAAGTCAGCATATAGAGGGCATACTGATAAATATATTTTTAAAACCACAGTGGCTTATGTGAACTTCTGCAGTTTCTATTTTGCTGTGATGGACTATTCTGTACTCGACTGTGAAAACAAAACTCATGCTGTTCTGTAATGTATAGCTCAACACTCCTAGTGTTGCGGTGCTGAGTTGTCTCTTCTTTTCTGCACTCTGTAATGTTGTCCTGAGCTCTAATGTTTTCTACTGATCTGCACTATGCCATGCTGTGTTGTGCTCCTCTGTGTTGTACATTGTGCTGCTGTACTGTGCCACTGTGTACACTGCTGTGCTGTCCTCCATGCAACTGTTCAGCGCAGTGCTGACCTTGAGGTGCTCCTGGAGCTGAGCCTGGTGCTGACGGGTCAACTTCTCGTGCTGCTTCTGGAACTCGCTGATTAGTAGCTGCTTCTGGATCTGCTGCTGCTTCTGAATCAGGAGCAGCTCCTGCTGCAGCTGCCTCTCCCACAGCCCAGGGTCTGAGCCTGGCCCTAGCATCCTCAGATCAGTGCGCAAGTCCAGCGGAGATAAGGGCTCCACAGCCAATGGCACGTCTGGTTTAATGTCAACTGTGGCCCGCAGTGGGAACAACAGAAAGAATAAAGGAACAAAAACAAATTTGTCAGTTCCTTCATTGCACTTTACATGTACGAATTCAAACAGGCATAGTTGTGTGTTTCTGCATATTTTTTCAGAACAAAACGTGCTAGTAGTTAGGAAAGACAGGGTAATTGGGATTCTGAAAATGAGGCATTGAGTTTTACAAAGATAAAGAATGAGGGGCAGATTCAGAGTAGCACATGATACTTCCATGATATTCAGAAACCTGCAATTATAATAGTTTCAATAAACAAACATGGATCACATTCGTCAACATGGAGTCTACTGGGAGCTACTGTATAACAGACTCAATGGACATTTGGCACGAAATGTCCATTGAGTCTGTGGACATTTCAAGTATTTACATAAATCTTATCTTCCCACTGTTTGATAAATAAATAAAGGGAGTCCTTGTCCCTGTCTCTAGCAGAACATCATGCAGATATCCTTTGGTAACATAAATGATTGAAGGCAAAGTAGTTTGTGAGCCTGGAACCTGCGTGTGTTTGTGAATTCATGTTCCTGTGATCTTTCCATCTCTGTTCTTGAGTGCAGGCGCTGCAATGTGTGTGCCTTTGTCTTTGACAACTACCTCCATTATAAGTAATTGCCAGATACAAAGTGAGAGGGCATCCCTTTGGTCTCTGAGCTCTATATATAGGTTGTTCCACAGAGAAAATCGATTGCCAGTTAAGAACATAGGAGACAGGGCTACTTCATCTCTCTAGTCCATAGAGGATGATTAGAGATTGTACAATATTTTTTTTATATTATTTATCTTTTTTACACTCCTGTTTTCATCCACACTATAGTCTCTTTGCTACAGTTTGTTTGGTTTTTGAGGGGTTTTTCTGTACTTTACATCTTTGAACCAATTTCCAAAGTTAAACAGGGTATTTAGGTCTGATCAGTGATTGAATAAAAATGTCACAGTCTGGGGAAAAATGACATGTTAGTTATGCTGATCATGATGTGACATTCAAGGAAGGGTACACATTGTCCAGACTGAATAATGTCTCTTCCATTTTGAGACCAGAGAAATATTCAAACCTACTTAAAATTCCAGTGGCTGGAGGGAGATTTATTGAGTGCATTCATTGCTGTAATCTTCTCAAGGGTCACATTTGAGGGAACAAATACAGGCAATGTTGCTGCACCACCTGTTCTTTGGAAGCATGAGAGAAAACTGACACGATACAATTTATATGTTTATATAAATAATCTTGTGTTGGTCCTGTCATGCACTCGTGCTTATTAACTAAAATAAAATGCCAATAAAAATGAGTTTGAAGCTGCCAAGAGAAGCAGCATTAGTCTACAGTAGCCATCAATTAAGAAGCAGTGCCCCCCGTTCACTGATGCTGTGAAGCTCACAGGCGCCCATTCGTTTTGTCATGTAGCCTGTTTTTCATTGCCACCATTCCATGTGTATGCGGCGGTGATGATTATAAATAGAAACATAAAAGCAAGTGGCGCAATCCTGGTCTGTGACAACCCCCACACCCTAGTATCCACCACCCTAACTTGCCGCTGCCATGGCAACGCTGGCGACGTAATTATGTCTCCCCATCCTGCAGATATCGAGTCTCACTGCATGTCATCTCCTGCCTACAGTGGCAATGTGACATGTTGACTATTATATCAGCCTTTCAGCTCTTATATAAGAAAGGAGTCCCCAGCAGAGAGAGACAGAGAGAAAGCATCACAAAACCCTCCAACACACACACACACACACACACACACACACACACACTTTGTGGAGATTCGGTGGCTAAGTGATAACTTGTCTTAAAACATGTTCAAAGAGTGAAGACAGCTCGAGGGGACTCCCGTGCTGTAATTTTTCTCACTGTGTTCTAAAAACAGCTCCAATCAAATGACAGAGGAGGGCAACGGCTCAGCAGGCGCACAGAACAGGCACCTGTAGAACAGACCCTTCTCTCCTGACAGGGAATATTAATCTTAGCTTGTAAGTACTTGACAAAGGACTCTTTTGTAGCGGGCGCTGTTCCAGGGGCAGCCGTGAACCTGTGAACCAATGAAGGGCTCAGAGAGTCAGACAGCCTTAGCGCTACTTTTGCCTAATGGACCTAAATATAGCAACAAAAAAAGAAAAAAAAAAACACCTGCTGCCTGGGAGAATTCACCACTGAGATATCTAATTAATCTCATATTTCATTCTGTACCCTTGCTGTGACTGGCATTAAAGATCTCCACTTTGATCAGCACATCAAGCTGAGCCTCCATCAGAAAATCTCAGACAGTGGTTTAACAGGATGGGAAGGGGGAAAAGAGGAGGAGGAGGAGGAGGAGGAGTGTGAAAGCTTCAGCCACCTTTGATAACCAAGGCTGTATGAAATGGCCCTTGAGGAAACCGCAACAGCCTCATGTGCCTGTTCTGCTCTTGTCCACTGTGTCTGCAAGAATAACGCCGGATGGAATGACAATGTTGAGGGAACATAATAAGGTCCTAAAGGTAGATAGGCATTGTTCAAGCTCCGCTGAAACCTCTGCCTAATGTATAATTTAAAGCTTACATTCCTCATGACTGACATTACGCTCTCTGCTGACTGAAACAGAAAAAAGATCAAAATATGCCTCAACCACACAATACATTAGACCTATGAATTTACTGCCACACGTTTACATCTGATATATTTATCTGAAATGCACTCTGACACGACCCAAAACTAAAATCTGCTGTTTCTGTATTACAAAAATACTCTTTAGGCAGGGGAGAATACGGAACCACCAGTAACTAGGGCTAAATATAAATGCTTTTCTGAGCAGGGTCTTAATATAGACAATGTGCGAAAGACTGTCACAGTTGTGAGGCCGCCTGCTCAATTTAACATGGGCAAAAATAAAAGCGCAGTGTTGCATTTATGTAACTTTCGGGTCACTTTTAAAATAATCACTCACTCGCAAAAAAGTGCCTGCCACTTCTGGTTCAGAGGACCTTTAGTGCCAATGGCAAAAATGACCCTTGATAGGAATACTTTTTTTTTTCCCCAGGTGAAAGTGAGGTGCGCTCTGATTGGTAGAAAGTGCACTGAAGTGTCTCTAGGCACTGGTAAACAAGAGATTTATGAATGACAGGTCCCAAATTTGTTTTTAGCACAAGGGAGCGACAAGCACCCTGCCCCATGCCCAAATTCCTCCCTGTGGAGGGCCTGCCGAGGGGGGATAGGGTGACTCATGGCCTGTGACCACACTCCCAGTGCAGCGTCGCACCACCAGTGTCCCCAAAGTGTTTATTTCTATAACCGATCTGCCTCTCATTAGCCTTGGTGGTGGTTAGAGTGACAATCACAGCCTTAATTTGAGATGTTTGATGGCTGTCTTTTTTAGCCTCAGGCCACATTAGCAGGCTTCCCACCCCGGAGAGAGAATAGACATACATCACCAGTGACATTACTATTACATGTGAGGAGCCTGAAATACATAGATACATATAGTAAAAAATGATCAGTATGAGTCATTAGGCAGGGTCACGTTGGAGTGAAAACTAAAAGCTTTAAAAGCGCCTTTACATTTCAATGCAATCTTTTTTCATCCAGTTGTTTATCCCAACTAAAGTGAGAAAGAAGTTATCAACAATGTAAACATTACCCATTGCATATACAGGTGTAGCTATTTTTACACCTTAACAAGTTAGTTTGCACCCCAAGGTACCTTTTGGTGTTCCTGACTAAGGCTAATCACATTCAAACTTCATCTTATAAAAAAAAAAACAAACACAACTACCGCTGTAGTACATCGAATACATTGCATGTGGTGCTGATAGGGAAGGGCTGATAAACAAATTACCAGAATGACTTGCTGTTAAAGGCACCCTGTAAAATTATGTTCACATTCAGTGTTATTTACTAAAACAAATCAAGTGTATCCTTAAGGTCTAAGTAACATGTTGAGTGCATGTCCTTCTTCATTTACTATGCGCAAAAACAATTAAGTATTTTAAATCCTGCATTGTTTACATTCATGATTCCTAGCCAGCTTTCTTCCTTTGTCTTCATCTTTGCTGGCACACTGCGACATATCTTGTCATGTTACCACAACCTGTTGATCAAGTGAATACTGTGATCACTGTCATCCACGAGGAAAACAATACAGGGACGACACAGGAAAACACCTCCATGGCACCAGGAGAGGTTGAAAACTTCACAGGGAACCTTAACTATTCATTACCTAAACATTTATTCAGATAATTAGGCTTAGCAACAGTTGTTTTTCAGTAATAACATTGTAAACATTGCAGACACACTGTGTAAGCGAAGGTTTATCAAAGTGTACACAGAAAAAAAATCAGAATTATTAAATTAATGCTGAACATGATGATGATGATGATGATGCTAACAGTGTACATTTTTACAATAACTACCTTTGCAAAAAGTTACAAAAAAACATCACTTGTATCAAAAATGTTAAGATATACCTGAGCTTCTGAGCTGATTCACCTTGTCATTAGGCTCGCTATCAAATAAAGCCAAATCAACAGTATTAAACTGTGTATAAATGCAATGTTACATATGGTTACAGTTTAGTAACTACTACTGATACTAATTTTCTCAAAACCAAATTAAACCAAAGCATCGTCTGAATTTAAAGTGGGGTTCAACATTAGTACTGACGGACTTGCCGCTCCATTTGTTTTCCACTGAAGCATCTTAATGTGTATGAAGGTGACGGGGGCATCTTAACCCACTGTGATACTGACCACAGAGCATCATCTCTATATAGTGTATATCCACTTTGGGAATTTACATAATGGCTCTCTATATAATGGTGTTTACACTTTAAACATGTTGTATATTACATGCATTTAGTGTGTGCTAGAGAGGGTTGCTGATCTAAATTCCCTGTCTGACAGTATAAATAGAACCAGAGATACAGAAGATGTTTGAGGCCAAAAATAAGCTGATGCTTGGGACTGCAATGTGGCGCTGGATCTCTCATTAAGTGCCTTGTTATTTTGAGCAGCTGGCATGTCTAAAGCAAGAAACAGGTCTTTATTTTTAAGACTCAGGCTCGTCCTTGCAGCTGAGCCAGAGCTGCGGCTTGCAGGCTATCTGCTAACAAAGAGAGCTGAGCTGAACCACCACGGGCCTTTCACTGAGGGGAGCCAGGAGTCCAGTCATCTCCTGTTCTGCCATCGTGCCAAACTGTCTCACAGAACAACAACACACAAAACAACGTATACCGAATCTCGTTCCAAGCAGAAGGAAGAAAACTCCGGAAATCATGGTTGGTAATTAGCAAGTTCCTCTGTAAAGACTTTTTTTTTTTTTACCATTCTTCTACCCTCTACGGAAAACATTGGCCCAAATGTTCCTAATTAATCAATCACAAACAGCCACAGCAAACCCTCCAACCACAGAAGAGCATCCTTTACCATCTCTGATAAAACACAAGCCGGATACTGTGCTTTCCTACAGCCTGCATATAAAGAAAAACTGCAAAAGTTGAATGTATTTTCAGATGACCTACTATTACCAACAACTTAAAATAAAAATAAAATAAGATATTTCTTATAATAAACAACTGTTAAACAATACTGGAACAAGAACATTCATTTGTGCTATTGTACACTCTTTTCTCTTCAGCACGGTGCATTTCCAGTACACACAGTGAGTCAACCTGGATGGATGCAGGATACAGACAAGAGGACTTGAAAGGTGCAGCACTGTTATTGTCTGAAAGGTTCCTATTGATGGAGGCTTGTGTGATATTTTGCATAATATTTTGCACTCGTGGGGAACTAATTAATTTTCCCTTGCTGAAGAGCCCATCCGATTGTCTGTTTTTGTCAGAACTTTGATGTTGCTGACACTAATCAAAATAAAAATGGGATTATGCCCTTTATGTTCACGTTCCACTTGAAATGTAACGGCGGAGAAGTAGGGTATCATATAAAATGTCAAGAAGTTTGCTTTAGAAAACAATTCACAAATAACCTATTTAGCTGACACGAGGATCACTCCACCGACATTAAGCACGGCACGAGATTCATATCCAAAACATTAATACACACAGCACATATTAAACCCGCTTAAAGGGACTGTGTCTGCTCCGCTAACAACACTTACATGACATCGAGTAAACTCATACAAAGTCATCCTGCAGCATTTTTAGACAGATAATGTTAGTCACTGTCAAGTGATTTACTATAAACTGGAAAGAACAAATTAAACAGGCAAATGACAGAATTCTCTATAAATATCTGTTCCAAACCACTGTTATATCAGGAGCATGCCGAGATGGAATGATAACGCACAGACGCCTAATCTTAGCAGGCTAATGCCATAAGCTCAAAATAACTCACCTAAGAATAGCTGACCCACAGAATAAGCAAGGAGCCCGAATTCAGGCGCTCGGTATATCTGTTGTTTGGCTCACAGGCCGCTAAGACAGAGGAAGAAAGCCCTGCTCCTGTTGCCTGATAGTCAAATAACCTGCTCTATTGACAGAGTTGGAATGTGTCATCCCCCTGTCATCCGCCTGTCTTATTTTTAAATCTCCTCACGTTTAGCCTGCTGCCTCTGGATATTTTCAGTCACCTGTTTGGCTTTGCCTGAAGTCAGAATAAAGGCAGTGGTTTAATATTTTTTATGCAAGACCTCCTGACTTATATTTAACACCAAATATACTTCAAGTCAAGGTTAAAAAAGAAACAAACTCTAAATGCATGTTTGATCATTTGTTTCTATTACTCAACATTGTGTTCTGCCTTCTTACTGTTGGCTAATTGTAGTCAGTGTAGTGCCAACTGAAAGGTCATATTCTATTTTTCAGTAAACGAAGCGCTCACATGACTCAATCTGTACTTTCTCATTACACATGCTTCTCGGCATTGTCATGTGGGCTGACAATGTTTTCACCGAGCACAACGCTTCAACTCTGAACTAATTTCCACAGGCAATTTTCACATTTTATCAATAGCTGCATGCTGAAAAAAGAAATCAAAGCAAATAAGGTGTGACTCATCTTGAGTCAATACAGTGAATAGACGTTAGTCATACTGATGTCATGTACTCTTCAATTCAATTCCTGGGTCAAAAATAGAACAGTCAATGTCTGTGGTAAATATCCTGAGAGAAACCTTTCAGTTGTCCCCTCAGTATTTCTGTCACAGTTTTTCCTGTTCCCTGAAAAGTGCACGCTGACATGGAAGCTCGCAAAACACAACATCCCTTTCATGTTCATAGTGACTCATTTCAGGCAGCTAGAGCATGGGAATAGTGTTAATACATTTCCTCACTTTACTAGAAAAACAAAACTGTATGCATGTTAGATTTATTAGGATATACAGCACTTTTTAACTTATCACAAGACATCTTTTAACACAGACTAATGTAACACTCTGGCTGAGCAGGACAAAGCATAAAGCAGCATTTATCATCAACAATACCTTGTTTCAGGAAGAAGTGCCTGATCCTACCACGTTGCTGTGCTGAGAAGCTTTGAGTTCTCTTTTCACACAGAATGAGAGACCGGCTGAGCGCAAAGAGTTACGTGAGAGAGGGAGAGAGAGACGGAGCAAATGTGTGCACGAGAGGCAGCACAGTAGATAGCGGAGAAGTAGGAACAGATTCAGAGATAGAGGAGGGACAGAGTGGAATGCAAACAAGAGGGAAAAAAACAAGGATAAAAACTAAGATTCCTCAAGAGGAGAAGAAACACCAGGCTGTGTGATCACCTGAGTTGTTCACGTTGTGCATCTTGCTCTGGCTGGGGAACTGCTGGTGTCCAACTCGCCCTTCTGTTGTGGAGAAACTTGACTCGCCCTCGTAAATCGTCTGCAGCATACTCCACTCAGCGCTCAGGTCTCATTGCAAGCCTTGCGTTTCCTGTCACCAAGAGCCACCCCTCAGCCACTCAGGGGAGAGACCACGACAACAGGCAACTCTCTCCCTTCCCCTCTGCCTCCTCCTCTGATACACCACTCTCACCGTGGAGCAATAACACACACGACACACTCTCTCTGCAGGGCTGCTACTCTCCCGGCGCCCCGCTTCAGTCTGGTCCAAACACTAACACAGTTTCGGAAAATGACAAGTCTGGCTCTTTTTTCTTATCTTCCCCTTTCTCTATTCCAGTCTGTGGCTTTTTTCTCTCCTCAGCAAAGTGTCTGAGCAGCGAGGGAGAAAAAATGTAAAGCTGAGCTGCTAGGAAAGCCGCGTACTGTGCACTGAGCACCTCGCTGAGGCAGTAATGCAAGCCAGGGAGGGAGCAAGCTTCATTTGCATGTGAATCAACAACTGCGTGGCCCACAGGTGACAGAAATAGAACAATGGCCAGCCCTGGCTAAAAATAGGTCAGGCGAGGCGCGGGGATTGGAGCAGCATTGATGCGTTTAAAAATACCACACCAAACACAGCTGTCTTCTTCAGCTCCTGCCAGAAGGCATGTCTCCTGACTCCCTCTCTGCAGATGGAGGCTTGATCCCCCCCCCCCCAATTTTGATTTGTTGAACCAGTCTCTCACTCACTCTATTTATGTCTTCATTTTGTTCTCTCAGGTACATGGGTGGAATGATCTATTTCTGCCTTGATGTACTACAAGAGGCACATGGAAAGTTTACCATTGTGTGCTATGTGCTATGTTAAAGATGTTTTGTCTTTTAGGTGATAAAAATAAAAATTGTGTTTTTGTCCAAAAAACATAAAATGAATATGCAACATAATTTTGTTAAAAATCTGTATGTGGTTAAAACTCAATAAGATGTATTCAGTAAAGTGAGACACCAAATGAACACAGTGTTCATTTAAGACTCAGAGAGCAAGCTCGCTGCATTGGCTCAGTATATGTGTGGGGTTCAGTGTGTATCCAGGGCAGTGCTGCTACTCAGGAAGCATGCTTTTAGCTAGCCAAGCAAGCCAACTGTAAGATGCCATAACAGCATGCTCGCAATTACATAAACCTCTCAAACTGTGTCAAGAACACGTCTCCAGGATTACACATCCCATTTCCTTAAAACACCCTTGAAACTGTATAATGGGGGATTTGAAAATGACAAACAAAGCACTTCAATACAAATAAACATGTCAATAACTTGAAACCTGACTTTTAAACATCAAGTAGCTATTTAGTAGGACTTTTTCAATTAATTTTACATCCCAAACGGGCAAAGATCCATAGCTAATATAATCTGACTCCAGCCCATAAAAGTCAAGTCAAATGGTCTATCTGACCACTGATGCAGGGCTGGGTTTGTGGCCAAGCAGCCTGTGCCTTTAAATTTTTCATCTTCCTTCATAATTTGACCTGTCCCCCAGCCAGGGGCGTGGAGCCAGCGCGGCTATTTTTAGGTCCTGAGCTCTGACGACTCGGCTACAGAGACACAGAGAAGGAGTTTTACTGTGTTGTTTCAGCTGGACAAACATTTAACCCCTCAATCCTTTTATCACAGCACAACCAAGAAGCCAAGGAGCAAATACACAGCTTGCAGGCGCGCCCCAGACATAAAACAACGACCCAAGTATGATGTTGTGCTACTTGATTGTTCATAAACAGAGACAACAGGGGAAATGTGCTTACATTTATTTTGATTGCTGCTTCTCTGTAATCACAAAATCCTGATTAATTATGAGAATAAAATACTTGAAATATTTTTCTTTCCTCTATAATAGCTGAGAAAGTGATTTCCACCAAGATAATCATAGAACATTGTGGCAAACTCGATCAAGAAATGATTACTCCAATCTCCCCTTAATGACACATTATAGTGAAACAGATTTAGCAAATGCCTGATCTTCGTAAATTAGTTTTGGCATTCAAGTTGGATAAGATGGTGTGCGAGATAACAAGCCTTCAAGTCCAAGGTAATGATGGCTAAAGACCCAGAGCTCCATCTGTCACAGTATCTGTCAGAGCAGGCAAGCTCTGACCCTGTGGGCCAACCTCAAGGCGGGCTGAGGCATAATTGATCAAAAGAGGAAGTAAGGCTGTCACATGAATGACAATTATCATGACAACGGAATGTCCATTTTTATACACATGACAATGTGATTTACTCTAAACTGTTAAGTCTTGACTAAATTTTGAAATTAAAAGGTCAAAATATATTTTGCATTGTTATGTTACTGTGTTTTTGTACTGTTACACAATAATTATACTATATGTTGCAAACTCAGACTATGTTTGCTGCTTAGTCATAGCTGGATTTTTTTTTTTTTTACTTTATCTTAGTACTTTTATCTTTATCCTGTTTGTTAATTAGTTGTTTACAGAATGCTCTGCATAATAAAAATATACATTATCTTACAAAGGCAAAGAAGACCAGAATCATTTACCTTCACTTCTAAGTGATTCATTAGTTCCCAGTATCAACTTAAACATCCTCAGTTGACCTGCCCTGCTATTCCTAAAAAGAAAAGACATTAGGTTCTGATTATTCATACCTGGATCAGTTTTATCTTGTCTTGTTTGTTAATTAGGTGTTTACACAGTGTTCCACACAATATACAGATAGTTATGCTTTTTTTTGTCTTACAAAGGTATATGAGTTCAAAATCATTTATCTTCACTTCTAAGTGAATAATTAGTTCCCAGTATCATCTTAAAGATCCTCAGTTGACCTGCCCTACTGCTCATGACATTTGCTTCCCATCAATCATATCTTGTTCAGTTTTGCCTCAGCTTATTTGTAAATTGGTTCTCTACAGAATGTTGTGCATATTTTGCATATATTTGTGTTTTATTTTGTCTCACAAAGATATAAGAGGTCAAAGTCATTTTTCTGCACTTCTAAGTGATTAATTAGTTCCCAGTATCAGCTCTAACAAACCTTGGTCAACCTGCCCTACTGCCCCTAAAAAAAAAACAAATACAACAGAGAGATTTAGGTGGGACATGTTAGCAGCGATTAACCTACACATTTTATTTATAACTAGCTTCCTGAGGCTGATGAAGGATTGTAGGATTGGAAATAGCTCTGTCCAATAGGCAGGTCCAGTAAACCTGCAATGTGGCAAGCCCATTATAGCTCCTACTGCGTCACCAGCGGCCTTTGTCTACTTTAGTCCTATTAAAGCATTTAAGTGTGAACGTCAGCGTCCCTGCTGGAGAGCCACTCCGCTCTGCTCTCCAGGGCCGGGGCTCGACTGTCTGTCACCTCCCTCATATCAAACACAGACTCTGTGTGTGTCTGTATGTGACTCTGTGTGTGTGTGTGTGTGTGTGTGTGTGTGTGTTGACATCAGAGCAGCGGCGTGGAGTGGGGGTATATCAGAGATGAGGCACAAGTGGGCCAGACCAGTGAAATGCCCTTAGCACTTTCCAAATTTAAATCAAATGCCTTTATAGCCTATTTTAAAGAGCAAGAGATGTCAGTATGCACGCACATACACATGCATCCATGTACACATCATCATTATGTTATTTACTCAAACATAGTTCATTTAAATGATCTACTGGGACTGGAAAATAACAAAGAGATACTTCCCGCCATATTTCAGCTCTTTCCGTTCTATTTTGAGAAAGTGTGGTCTGAACTCAGGGACTTGTTTTTTTCTTCCAAGTAAGCTTACTCACATTACCACAATTACTGTACCAGTTCCAAATCAACTGCCGAGTTCTGTGGCTTAATCACCATAGCACTGCTGCCTTGTGACACACTGTGCATGATGAAACCCAGCAGGGAGTCAGACTGGAGAAGGAAGGGAGCTGAACTTAAGTGTTGCAACAGATATGAGGGGTGGACAAACAGCACTCCTGATAACTAACTTGATCCGGCAACAAAATGTTTTGTTCCCCTTAATAGCAGATGATCCATGTGTGGGAGGGAATGAGTCAACCATGTTTTGTTGTTCCGTGTTCTCTGAACTTCAAAGCCCTCGTGTATCTCAGACAGGGGTTGCCTATTGTAAAATACACCCATCACACTGTGACTCTTGTTGCCATCTGACATGATCTTAATCAATACATGTGTTTATTATCTCTTTAGTATCTCTGTTACTGAAATTTATTTTATCCACCTATCTGACTTCCTGTCTACCGCTTGCCTTCCTGCCGGTGTGGATGCAGAGTTTCATCATGCCTCCCTGGGAGGGCTGTGGCGGATGTGATCATTGTCTGCCGCTGAGTCTCTAGTCAGTAGGGATGTTCCTCCCCAGAGATGGGCTGCATACTAACAGCAACTTCTGAAGTAACCATGCCCCCTCCCCCTGCTTTCTTCTCTCTGGTGGCCTCCCCACAGCTCTGGGGGCAGCCCTGGCACAGGAGGGAAATTACCTCTCCACACCAATTACCTCAATGCCTGCCATGTTACATACACCAGCCCCTGATGACTCACTGTTGTCAACTGTGTAAAAGTTCCTGGATCAATTTAGTTTATGAAGCCATCGCATATTGCTACTCCAGTCTTTGCATGTGGAACCCAGCATACTCTGTTGGCAACCAAGCTCAGCCATTTTACCTGCTAAAAGCCACGGGGTAAAGTTTTGTCACTTCAAACAGCCCATTTTCTCTTTACCTTGCGGTCAGTCTCATAAAAGCACAAAGGCACTACAGCTGATGATTTGATGTAAAATCCAATTAGCCTGTACATCTGGATGTGTTATGTGAGTATGTTTCCCCACTAATGATTTGGGTGCTCTTGGTTTTATTGGGTTACTCTGTCTGGCGTCCTGTGGTATTTCCTGTTGGACTTTCAGGGTGATATAGAATGCACTTAACAGGTTGGATCAAATAACATGAAAAAGCATTTAAAGGCAGTCATGTTTGGTACTTAATCTTGAAACATTGCCAACAAAGTTTTGCAAAGCAGCTAATAACAGTTGGAGCCCATGCAGCTTTATGTGTTTCCCTTGTGAGAGAGACAGAACATAAAAAAAGACAGAGATGCTGCTATTCAAAGAGCAAGATGACTCACATATATCCTTAAAAGTAAAAAACATTTCAGAAAAATATGTCCATTCATCTGCTGTGAACCGTCTATCTGAAATGTAAGAGGCAGCCTGAACTACAACCCAAAAAGTCCCAAAAAGGCAAAAAATACAATTTTAAAGCAATTTCAAAGGATCCACTTTATTGTGCGCTGACCTTGAGGTCAGTTTACTTTCTAACTTTGAATAGGTCCCTGATGCCGTGCCTTCATCTGCTGCCATAGGCTTTCTAAAAATAGATGTGGAGCACAAAGGCACACTGGAAACAGAGGGCAGCTCTCAGTATTTTTACTGATCAGTGTGCTCATCTCTGCTGGAAACCATTGATCCACTGTTTGTATCAAATTGACCATGTTGTTGTTGTACAACTTCCACCCTACATTCAGTCATGACCAGCCCAGTTTATGTTCTACTTTGTCCCCATTGCACAGCACCTTCTCTCAAAGCAACACAATCTATTGATCCTCTAGCAATATTCTAACACCAAAAGGCTTAACATTGATTAGAGCCTTTGAAAGATCATTCTTAATGTCAGCTGGCATTTTGGCAAGCTATTAACCAATGAAAATAAAGCAGGATTCAGAGGGAAACCACAGTGTGCAGAATCATTGCATCAGTGCCTCTTGGACCTACATCACTGAAATGCCTGCAGGAGTCAAATGCCTCATCTGTATCATACAAACACACAGGCCCAAAGAGATACATGTGACTTTGATGGAATCCATCCAAGCTTAGTTGACCTTAAAAAATCCCTGAGGGATTAATAAAAACAAAGGTTCTCTGTTCAGAGGCATCCTTCCGATCCACACCCTGCTAGTCAAGCCCATTTATGAGAGGATAATCATAGCATCATCCATCCCAAGTGCCTGGTAGCTATTATCTTAACATGATAACAAAATATATATTTTTGGTATTACCGCAGCTTTCAAGAAAACACATTTTATCAGGCTTGTTTGTCCTTTGGCAAAATACCAGCATTGTTATTTCAGTCACAGGAAAAGTGCAGGCAGCATTCACGCAAGTTCCAGATTTTCTTCTAAAGGAACCAATCTCACTTCAGTGACCTGAATATGTTGAGCACACTGATCAACAAATAACCCGACAACACAACATAATGAAAACAAGGTTTAACAGTAGGTTATTCTTACTGCTGCACTGCTATTCTGGATTTGTCAATGACCTTTAAAGACTCAAGCAAAACTCCATTCATGGATTTTAAAGTTCCATCTAAAAAAGTGCAACAGGAAATCAAGTTTACTATGGGAAGGGTGGGCTGACGCTTATTGTCCAAGCCACTTCCACCTACGCCACTACTTCTTTACTTGACCACAGCACAGTCACAGAACTCTCCTCCTGTGGTGTCTCAAAGGTCTCAGATGCAACAATACCTCTGAAAAATAGCACTTCCTCTGATTATTAAGGCAGTGCAATGCATACCGGGAAACGTCCCACAGTGCACTCACCACCTCTGTTACAATGTTAATGTCTGGGCTGCTCCATATGCATAAAGCTGGAGGGGCTCCAGATGTATTTTTAAACACTTTGCTAGGATGACCTTGAGTTTCTGGATCTTATTACAGCATCATATTCATATACATTTTATACATTTCACCACAGTTACAAAATTGATTGTGATGGGCTATCACATTCTTATGCAGTGGGAGCTTACACAAACTCCCACCTTCATTGCAATGACAATGTTCTACTTTTGCAGTTCCTGTGAGAGCACCTAAAAAACAGCTCCCTATTTCTTTCCTCCCCTGTAAAGGAAAAACATGGTTGAGGGGTTGGCTCACTTGTTTGGTGGAAAAACAATAGCAATGTTGCAGTGTTGCAGTTCAATCACCAATGAATTTCTTGTGCGATGCAAGTATTCTGTCTCATGCTGTTTTTCACTAAATCTGGATCAATCTCTCATATATATTTTGGCTTTCTAGCATCACTTTTATGTCACACTGACAATATTATGTTGCTTTGGGTTTTGTGTTGTTTCATGGTTTATAATAATAAAGATATTACTTTTCCTTATTTGTAATTTTGTCACAACACTCAGTTCTCCTGCTTGTGAGTTTCATCAGCATGATTGAAGCTGGAAAACATTAAATAACTGAGGCAGCAGGACTTGTAATTGTGGGATACTGTCCAAGCGGGGTAAAACCCCTGGTGGATCCTTCAGCAACAGTGCACCCTGCAGGTTGTTTAAAACAGGAACAAGAACTGAATGCCCAAGAACTGCCGGAGATGCTGGAGATATTATTGTCAACTTTCCATAGCACACTCCAAGGACCAGGAAGACAAACAATCTGACACACAGCAAACACTGTGCTGAAGCAACTGGACACGAGAAGAAAAAAGGTTGCAAATGCACTGACAGCAGAGGGTTCCAGGGCAGACAAACATGGCTGAACAAATATAAATCAAGACACTCACTCTGCAAACAAATATACATGCACAGACAAACACGCACATGCATACACATATGCACATGCACACAGTTTCACATAGCAATGCCACCATGCTGTGCTTGGGAGTGGCTGCAGCGTTCCTGACCTCTGCCTTTCATCTCGGATCCAGTAACCAAACTGACTTTTCAACCCAGCCCCTTCAATAACACAGGGCCTAACAAGCTTTGACTGTCTTTTTTCATAAAATGTGCAGATATTATCAGCACAAAAACTATAACAGCGACGTGATCAAAAGTTAAAATGAAGTTGGGAACATGGATGCTTAATTTTAAACTACAAAGTTTGAAGATTCCTGCCTTTAAATGAGAAAAACAGACATAATAAATGAGAGAAAGAAAAAAATGATAATTCATTCCTTTCCTGGTCATATCACTGATGCAAGTCACCGTTCCTCAATGTTGTTGTGTGCTTTTAAATATATCTCGGCCACGAGTAAAACCTTTCCACATGTCAATTTTCTGTTCTAGTAAGAACATGGTGTAGCTCTTAAGTGTCCCCTTTTGGAAACCTTAAATTTTGTCTGCCGCTTTGCTGAGATAATACCATGCAAAGCTAAAAGGGAGAATGTAGAGAATGCACTAATGTTGTTACCTCAAAGGGGGTAAAACTTTCTGTTTTGGAAACAGATGGGCTGGTAACCCTTTCACACCTATCTGGCCACAGAGACCTTTACGAGGACTCTGCTCTTAGATATCCAGCTAGTGTGTCCAATCTCTGTGTAATTCCTGGATCCGTTTGTTCTGCACATTTCACGCCAAGTGGGGAGGGGTTGAGGCCATGACCTCCTGTGGTCCCATAATTCACAGGATGGGCCGAGAGAGGTGGCAGGTACCCACAGATGAAAGATAACAACAAAGTGATGTTTAGAATGACGCATGGCAGTGCAGTCCGGGCCCCAGAGGATGATGGGATGGCATGGAGTGACAACCAGTGGGCCTGTGAAGTCTGAAGTTTGTCTGTTTCTGCCATCAGGCAAAACAGCCCCACCCTGTGACAGTTAAATGACAATCTGGCCATTAGGCTGGTTATACCAAGAACCCTGAGGCACGGCTCATTTATCACCTTCACTGATTTCACCATGCAGATTTGACAGGCCAGGATTGAGTTAGGGCAGGGGCACTCTTCATGGTGCCTGTCAGTGGGCTACTGACAGACAGATAAGTGGATGAGAATAGCAGATAGGCAAGATACCCACATATTTAAAAAAATAACTTAATAAATAAAAATACTGAAAAATAATAAGTCTTCGAAAAAATTCTGTTGACTGACTTGAACCAAAAAATAAAAAAATGCTAATGGAAGTGATAAATGTGTTGCTTTAGCACATTAATCTATTTTGAATACTCAAGGCAGGAGCCCTAAATCTCCTCATTTTTCATCCACTCAAGAGGCCCCTCAAAGATATGAATGATTCATCCCTCCAACTCCATTTGGACAGGAAGTGAAAACAAATGGAAGTAGGTCCCCCCAGAGAGCTCAGGGGTCTACTGTGGGGCTGGATGAACAACACTGAGAGCACCAGGCTAAACCCACCAAGCTCTGCATCTGAGTTGCAACAGGAGCCCGATTCCCCCTCTGGACCAGTGTTCTCCTCCTACTATCTATACAGAGAGAAAAATGTTTCTCACACAAACACCACTACCTACTCTTTTATTCAGCAACAGTCCAGGTCCCAGCTCTGCACTGTGAGAACACCTCTGATTTTTTCATCCTGCAGCAGAGAAACATGAGGTTGGTGTGAGGATTGATTAACATGTTTTCTGTTTATGGAGTGCATCTGCACGAGCAGAGTAGCAGTTAATGACTTGTAACTGCAAAATATACAAGAGAAAAAGCAACCACTAAGTGTGTAAGTAAGGAAAAACATATTTAAGTTGGGATAGCTTTGTGGCACGTGGGCAACATTCAGTTTGTCTGCACAATGTCTGCTGTACAGGCACAATCATTTGCTTCCACTTGAGCAGCAGCAGCCAAGAACAGCAAAATAAATAAAGGTGTTAACAGGATTCTCTTTTTTCTTTTCATGACAACACACTGAGATACAGCCCAGGACTGCAGTCCCAGGACTGCTTCTGTTTAATCTCAAAACACAACCAACACACTTAGAAAAGACTGATCAGAAACAGAACTTTGGGACAAAATAAAGTGAAAAAGTTATATTGCTTAGACTGCAGTGGAAAAAATCAGCTGCTATGAGGTTTGCTAATAATGCAGATGACCAGTGTGTTTGGAGACTTCAAGCCGACTAAGAAAACATTATGCAGTAGGTCTACAAGCTGCTCAGCAATGACTTGATAACAGATGAACTGATTTTAGATCTCTGATTTCTAACATCACCTATAAATACGCCGCACTACAGCCAGATTAACAAGGCCCACAACTCGTGGCCACTCCAGGGATGCTCCCTATTCACTGACACCAAGCTGATACTGTACCATCCTGTCATGTCTGAAATTATCTTAAACTGGTATCTCCAAAGTGTTGTCTTTGCAAGAAAAACACTCCTGTTTGTTGTTGTTGGGGATACATTTTGCATTGCATTTACACGTGATAAGCTGACTTATTAAAAAACATCAGCAAACTTATAGATGCATGAACAAAGTTTTTTCCTGGTGGCGGTAATTTATCCTGTCTTAATGGATACCTTGTGTGTATTACAGTAATGATAATGTGGTGACAGCTTTTTTGTGTAATAAAGACAGAGTTGAATTCTAACACACATAATTGCTAGTTTCATCCTGTCATTTAAGCTTCCTGTACCGCACCAATGAAGAGAACATAACAATGAGCCACTGCAGAACAGAAACCAGCACCTTCCTCTGGGCATCAACAACACCCCTCCTCCTGCAAAAACTCACTGACCCAAACCCATTTTTTCCAGTCTAAGAGAAATGTCAAGTCTAGTCCTAGAACTCGTCTCTTTGAAGGGAACATAACAGCCAAATATAGCCTGCTAGCCTCTACGCCTCCTGACATACATCAGGCTCTACGGGTTCTGCTAACAGTGGTTAATTTTGGTCGACTGCCATGTAGTCACTTACTATTAAACATCATAACTATACAAAGAAAATTATAACCAAGCAGTGGAGTGTACACTGTTGCCTGGTAACCTAATGCCATGTTGGGGATTCATCTTGTTATGGAACAGAAAACACTTACAGCCAGAGCCAATAATAGATCCTGGACCACACAAAAAATAGTTTAAGGGTGTCAACAAGCATGGCCGACGTGAAGCTGAGAAACATATCATGAGAGATATATGTTCAAGCAAGAAATCTCACTTTTTTAGTGCGTGGTTTTAAAAATTTTGTAAGTGTTCCTGTAAATGTGGCCACTGGGAGAAATTATATAATTATTATTCATCTGTCATTTTTCAAGTGAAATGATGGATAGAATGAGAGCTTATTTCCAAGTGTGAAATCCAGCTAAAGAACACATTATGCCGACTGGCACTGGGTGCTGGGTACTAATTACCAAAGCTGTTTCTAAGGCTCTTGGATCATACAGAATTACGCAAATTGCTCCTTCCCTAGAACTATGTACATCACAACATAATGGCGAGAGCTAATATACAGACTGTTACCCATCAAAGCATCACAACGACATGTTACTGAAAACACAGTGCATGGAAAGACTCGAAGCTCATGGTTGGTTTTCATGTGGTTTTTAAGCATGCAGCATGAGAGCAATACAATATATTAGGCAAGACATATATACTATATCAGAAGATGTCATGTTAAGTGATAACTAGTGTGATGTTATTAGTCTTATGGGCAATATTACCTGTAATTGTTTTATAAATACCCAGTAAGTCATCATATGTCTATTATGTCTATTACCCATTAATGTCTCTTAATGTCTTCTAGTATGACTGTCTTGAGTTGCATAAACTCATTAATTATAAAGCAGCATTACACAGTCTGTTATCAAAGAGTCATGATGTGAGACAATGTGCCTTCAATGTGAGCTATATGATCTTCTTGGTATGGTGTCTCGTCATAATTATCATTGCATTACTTAATAAATCAGAGTAATGTGCTTAGTAAATAACTTATAACAGCTGTAACCTGTTTGCCAAAAGCTCACAGCAAGTTATGACATATTCTAATGTTAATACAATAAAGTCAGCTGTGCTGTTAAGTGCTTTTAAAGTGTTGTAAACAAATAAATATAGAATGCCCCCATGAAAAAAACAACCTGTCAGTGGGAGTTTCATTTCACACTTTTAATGTATTATGACATTTTATGTCATAAATGTCAAATGAAATTGAACTCAGATTTAGTTTGGGATGACATCATTCATTTATGGAGGTTGTACCATGCTACAGTATTAATGCCAATGAATGACAAGCAAAAACTATTCAAATGCTACAGTGTCTTCACAGCCTTATTTCTAATACATTTAGTATCTCCTTTAACAAAGCAAACAACCCTGTTGTTCTTAGACAATATGACCATCATTTATGTCCATTGTTCTGCTGGCAAACCTGCACACAGAAACCAATGCACTGTGTACACCCACACATGCTATATACACACGGGCTTACAACTGTGTTTGTCCAACAATTCATTTGTGCCCATTTGTGGCAGAAGATTGGCTCAGGCATTTTGTCATGTCATACTTTTACGTCACCCAACACAAAACACCACAGCATTCTCTCCGTGCAATTTCTGCTGCGTGACATGAAGTCTGCCTTCACGCTGTCACGGTCAGTCAAGAATGGCACACAAACACAGGAAATAAATCCATGGTGACAAAGTGCAATTCATCACTTTCATCACTTTAGTTGTGAAAAAAAAGGAAAGGGTATTATTCTTTTCACTTTGATAAGCATGCTCTCTCACTTCTTATGTCATCCCTGCTAGTAGCTGACTGATTATTCTGCAGAGTCTATGGCATATTTTTACTGGTACAAATCTGCAAGAAGCAAACTTTAGAACAACAATAATAATCAGCTATAGTTAACATGCATTACACAGTGGGGATGTCATACAACATGCTGCTTCTGTGAATATTGCTTGCCAATTCTATAGCCAAACATGCCAACTTATCAGGTCCAGTGAATAATTCACAGATGCCTGCCAAGATTTGTTCTATCGAAAACATTTTGTCTCATTAACACATTCATTGGTACTATGAAATTATGTGTTAGGCTAAGTGTAAGGTGCTGTTAAAATGACTTTCTCTCCCTGACACAGCTCAGATGGTACCTGCCCCCTCAAGCCATCTGAGCAGTGCAGACATCTGTGAGCATTAACCTGCCAAGAACAAGTCTAATGTAAAAATATTATAAATATTCTGAAATGGAAAGACATCTGAAGGGTCATTTGGAGTAGCTGTGAAAGGCTTTCATGTCAAGTGTGAGCAGTGTTTTTCTTGTGTCACAGTCTAAGAGAAAATGTCATGTGTACTTTGGAGAGTCTGTGGTTTGTCTGTTTTCTCATTACTTTGCTCAAAGGTGACTAAAATGTTGTCACCATGAGACACCTGTACCAAAACCATCAAACTCGAGCCATATGTAACACATCTGCTTAAGGTTTTTGTTGGAGTGAAAAGGTGTCCTGCAAAACAACTAACTTGAAAGGATATAACATTCATTACAGAAACTACGCTGCCAATCAATTTAGTTACTGGCATCTAACAACATATTTAAGAAAAAAAAATAATAAACTCCTTATTTATGATTCTACACCAGCATGTTCATGTCTTCTTCTGTTTGTGGTTCCAGTTTTGGTTCCTCTGTATCTCTACGAAATATGCAGGAAAGAAACCACAAATTCAAGTATACAATCATCATACACGACAAAGTGTGCAGTTAAATGCTTTTCCTCCATAGATTGCGCATTTTACAAGTAAATTAGAGGGGAAAAAACTACACAGAACATAAAATTCAATTTTATAGCTGAAAAAATAAAATAAAAACATAGGAATATTTACAATGCAGTATACAGTAGAATGTCAGACATGAGCTTAAAATGTGGATATCAAATATGGGATGTGAAATATTCAGTGATATGTAACAAGAGCCAGAACAAAATGTCACATAGACAGTGTAAAGAATAAAAATAGACAAGTGTACAATCTAATCAGTGTTGTAAAGTAACTCAATACATTTACTTAAGTGCTGCACACAAGCACAACTTTGAGGCACTACTATTTCTGTCTTATGCTCCTTCACTGCTTTACCACATTTGTGGGTGTATTTTTTTACGATTCACTATAGTTGATTGCAGATTGACCTTTCACATGCATGACACGTGTTCATTTGATAACTATGATTAAACTACCCAACAGTGTGTTATGCAGTTAAAATTAGCTCCAGCTTCACCAACTACATCTAAAGCATCTAAGTACTGCTTACAGGTAAGTGTATCAATAACAATGAACTACTGAAAATAGCTATTCTGCATCATGAGTGCATTCAGTTTAATACTTAATATACGGACACTTCTGTACTTGATTTCAGAATTTGAATGCACGACTTCTATGCTACTTGTAATTAAGCATTTACAGTATGTTTTGTTGTATATGATCAAGTAAACCATATGAATAGTTCCTCCACCTCTTGAGGTTGTGAACCATAGTAATTCAAATGTACAAGAAAATGCTCACAACCTCAAGAGGTAAATCACTTTTTAATATGATTGCTACATTTAAATATTAGCCTGTGGCAAGTAGTGATGCAGCCTTGTTAATTGATGAGTTTTTGAATAAAGACTTTCACACTTCAACCACGTTTGGTGAGCTCATAAGTCCGTAAGCAAATCTATTTATAGGTGGCAGCCTGTACAATACACTACAACTTCTAACACATTACAATCTGCGGAGGATTTGATGATTAGGTCCGTCATTAGTTGAGAAAAAAAGGCACCTCAATTTCTGCGATTGAACGGAGAAGGTCGCGGCTCATCGTATGACAGACAGTTCCGGTCCACTTTCATTGGCGGACTAACACGATAGGAACAGATTACAAAACGACCACCTGTGGCCACATAACCAACCGTTGATTCAAATATCAATGCGCTGACCTGACGGCGGCGTGCTTTGCGTCCCACTCAGCATGATGGAAAGACGTAATTATATTATACACAATTTTGTCTGCCAGCTCTTTATTTACCTTGTGACTGTTGTTTTAAGCTAAATTAGCTCACGTTTTGCTACACGTTAATTGTCTAACTTGAGGACAAGGCTGAGTTTACTGCCTTGCCTGAACTGGAGGACGTGGAAGGTGATGCGGTCAGTGTCTGTGGCAGTATGACGACTGAGCTATAAATAGTCTTGGTGGAGAGAGAGAGGGCGATATAAAACCCTGGCGAAGGTAGAGGCAGACGGTGCGCTCTGTCCACTCACTGTCCTCTGATAATCTCTGTGATGGACAGACGAGGGCAGCTCCGGCCACTGTCTGTGCTTGGCAGGTGCACTCTCATCAATCAGCTCCTCGTGAAATAAAAAACTATATCACATTGTGTTTCTCTTAAGCTTAGATCATATATTGGCTTCCATGCAAGCCAGTTTTGATCATTTTAGCTCTTTACACAATAGGCCAACATGCACCAGGAGTTATGATAATAGGAGTATGGGACACTCAAGTAGCTCACTGCATGTAAAGACGCTATTATTTGCTTGTTGTTGCATAATGAACAATTGCAAAATTTGAATGCAACGACAGCTGCAGCCTACAGTTTGCAGTGATGCTTCGCCTAAAAATAGCACCTGTAGCGTCCACCAGTGTACAAAAGATCATTGAAATAAAAACAGTGCCATCTACTGGTCGATCTTAATCATTGTCATCAGCTTGGACACGTAAACATTGTATCTGGTGTCAGTTAACCACAATGATTTATGAATTACAATTTTAGTAATTTATTTGGGCCAATGTCCAATTTATTGGGGCTTATATGTTAGCACATGTTCAGGCAGGGTTTCTGTACTGTCTGTGATTGCACTCAGGCCTTAACTTCTAAATTATGAGTGAACAATAAATTGTGAATCAACCAACTGAGCTCTTTCCCATTCTTCTGGTTACATGACTGCTTAGTGGGGCAATTTTGGTACAAAGAGGAGAAGCTTTTATCTCCACCAGAAGCGAGTCCTGTGTGATTAGCACAGATTATATGCAGATTTGTCATCGTAATAAATCTGCACCTGTCTGCGGTCTCACATTTTTATTTGTCACTTCAAAGCATTTCTCAGTGCCTCTTCTTAGTTTACTGTTTGGCCCAGAGGACAAATGGCTTTGCTTTAGGAGAAGAACAAAGTAGCTCCCTCAGCTCTGTTCACCTGTTTCCCTCATCACTGCTCCTCAAATACAACAGTTTGGATGTTTGTATGCATCTCCATCCAGTTTGGCCCTACTCACCACAGAGATGAATTTCTCTTGATTTCTGAGCCTTGACTTATTTCTCTTTATGCCATGGTCTGCCTACTTGTCCTTTAGGCTTGGAGACAGTATATGACAAGGACAAGATTTATCTGCTGATTATGTGGTCTCTGGCTCAACATCAACACTCCAGGATCAGTGGTGGGAAACGATGAGTTGAAATTCTCTCTCCTCCCATCATGCCACTGTCCTACAGCAGCTGGGAATGACCCAGTGGGTGACACAGCTTTCATCCAAGGACCCCAGCTGTCCAGCTGTTTGCTATCCCTCATCCTGACAGCTGGGCAGACAGGGGCACAGCCCAGCATCAGAGAATCTGAGGCATGATACTGCATGCATGTCACTGTGACTGTCTTATTGCCGTGCAGGACCTCACAGCTGGCACCTGGATGCTAAGGACCATGTCATTTCTTAGCAAGAGGGGCCAGCTAAGAATGTCATTTGTCTTTACAAATATAGACAGCCAATCATTTCAGCATATTTTATTGTAATTTTGCATTTGCTCTGATGGGTACTTAAGCAATAGCATAATTTTCACCCTGTGCAGTAAACACTGTTTAAAAAGTTTTATATAGTTAGATTAAAATGTATACATCACTGTCACTTCTCCATCATTAATGTAGGGTGACGTTGGTAACAGCATTCACCTTTTAATAGTGGCACTGGGCAAATATCTTTGAATGGTTTTCTATAACAGAGATCCATGTTAATGAAGAATTGGGACTTTTTAGCTGCTCTGAACTAATAAAGTTGTTGCTTTAATCTGTACAAGAAACCATTGTTTTTGGTATGAAAACAGCTAAGAAAGTTATTGACTCTACTGAAAACGTTTACAAGTTATTCGATGTGCTTCAGACTTTTTTGAATCAGAAATATTGCATTCAACCACAATAAATTACTGAGTTTGAAAGTATGTGACTTCTTTGTAAAGTACACATACACTTTAGTTGCATGTTTCAAAATTTGGTTAACTGTCTAGTGATTTTTTTTTCTAGTAATGTTACATTGCTACATTGCATAGGACATAGGAATTTGTGCTTTGCATTTTTGTCAATCAAATAATTCAAATAATTTTATGATATGAAATATTTGACTACAGACATAAACAAAAACATTATAAAGCTCCCATAGAAAGCTCAGTAGGTTCAAGTTTAATCTTTATTTTCTTCTCTCACACACAAAAGGTGTCCTATAAACAAGAGGGGTGAAAACACAGGGTCAGGGTGCAATTTTAAAGAGGGGTGGTGGTTTACATCTGTTTTCTCCATTTATACATTTACTCCTTTGTCAGTTGTTCCTCCTCATCTTAATTTAATCTGTGGGAACCCTGTGCTTCATCCTTCCCAGTAAGAAAGTGCTGCTGTTGAGGTTACTGTGGCCTTTTGGGGCTTAGGGGTAGATCCAGGAGGATTACTCCCAGCAAAGGCGACCAACCTACACCCAAAAATCATCAAAATAGCTGCCTCCACCTTTTCCCTCTCCCCTCTCATTGTATCCAATGTCTTGAAATGTGACACTACTCTAGAAAGTTGCCTGGTGAGCATAACCCACATTCTTTCACAAGACCACACTATCTTTTCAAGAGAAAGATGTGATTTATAGTGCAGTTACATTATCATTTTGCAATACTAACATTCTTGTTTTAATCCCACAATAGTCATTTTGTGACAACATGATCGGACAGTAGCTGATACACATTTGTCCTTTCAGTAAAGTATACGAGCAGATCTTATAGTTCTCAGTTTATACTTTGTGAACTATTGAAACTCAGTGTACTGTTTGCGATAGAACCACTGAGTTTCAGAACAGACAGTGTTGTGTCTTTTAGCCCTTTTCCACATTATCCCAGCTCATTCTGTCTGTGGTATTTTCACCATACAGAGGAAGTTACTGTCCCACTTTATCAGCTGTTGTGGCTGTTTCCATGAGCGACTCAAACGTTTATGAACAGACACTTATTTTTAGGATTATTAATGCATGACTTCTTTTCACCAGACTTTAAGCAGAGTTTATAATCTTGTCTGGATCAGAAGGATTTTTGTTCTAAGTTGTTTTGAGTTACTGCAACTTGATCATCAATTTTATCACTAGGATTACAGAAGGCTCACAGGTCAATAGTGCTCTCAATTCACCACTGTCAGTTAAATATGTCTAAATAAGAACTAACATATGCACATATTGACACTTAGGTTTATATGTGTTTACATTTAGTTTTTGCCTTTTATCAATTTGATGCACATGAACCACTTTCAAAACCTGGTTGTAGTTGAACGGTAGTTCACTAGAGGGCCATATTACACAACATTTAGATATTGAGTCACAGGAGCTGAACCAAACAGGACTTTAAACCCATAATCTGTAGCTTTTAAGAACTCACTTATTTCAAATTTTTTCAACAACTTCCAACTTAGATGGCTATTTTGCATCCAAATTATAAAAAGTAGGTGCAAAATGTAATAATTTATCCCTAATCTTTAACCCACTTTTTCATAACTATAGGGGAAAAGAAGAAGAGAGGTGTTGGTCCTCAATTTCGTTGTATTTGACTGGGCTATGTAATTATGTATAAAGACTTTGTGTCAGTATGGTATGAAGATCAGCAAGTCAGTGACAGCCTGCTTGGAAGATTTTCCTCTTCCTGATAAAACTGATGGCGTAATGATAATTTATATCCAGTGTCTAGCCACAGTTGCTCTATGCTGGATTACTCAACAGTGCAGATTTTCACCAATGGGCTATTTTTCAGGAAGTAACTTTTGGAGGGAAAATGAAATACCCATTTCATGGAGTGTTTACACTGTACATGGGAAACAATTCTTTTTCTTAACAATGTTTACCTAACCAAAGGCACACATTCAATGACTGAGCAGAGGACAGTTTGATTCTAATTTAGCTGCTAGCAAATTCCTGAATTTCTGGGGGGTAAATTATGTGACTAAAGAATTTATGTTGATTGTCATCTTTTTTTTCTGGATGGCTGCAAGTATATGTAATATGGTATGTGATTGAAAAGTGTTTCTTATTAAAGATGAATAAAAATGAATAATTTTGCAAGCTAAATACTTTCTGGACAGGCATCATTCACCTGCAGGAATGGTATAGCCTTAATTGACTCCTCCCAAGGAGGGGGTCTATATAAGCAGTTGTCTTTCCCTTTGTCCCACTTGGAGACAAGGGGGTGCATGTCTTGGTAAGTCAATGTAACTTGTGTTTTTGTACTGCCACTTTATATTAGACTGTCAATTCATTCTTCTTATAACTTTTAACCATATTGGTGAAACTGCTGTTTTTATTGCAGGTAATCTACAGACAGTAATTTTTCTTTTCAAATCGCATTTGGTTTCTCACATCTTTGTTGGGCTTTTGGTTGGTTGCTGTGCTTGAATGTTTCTACACATCCACCTAACTGTCTGTCTTTCTAACAAGTTTTTTTAAAATACTGCTGCAATAATGTGTTTAGTTTTTCTCCCTAGTACAAATAGTAAGTTAATGTTTGTTTTCTTGAAATCTTTGTGCTGTTGTGTGTCCTAGTTCATCTAGGCCTGATGAAGCTGCACATTTAAGGATTTAAAGGTAATTCACGTAAGTAAACTAGTGGCAGCAAAAAGTTTTTAAAGCCATTTTTATGTATTTTCATGTACATGAAACTCTGTCATGTCAACTCTGTTGGTCGGCCCCTCTGTCCTGTGGTTGGTCGGTCCCTCGGTCTTGTGGTGGTCATTCGCTCAGTCTATCCATTGCTTGGTCTCTCAGTCTATCCATTGCTTGGTCTGCTTGCTAAAAAGGCAAAGATTTTTCATCCTTATCTGCTTGTTTCTAATTTCACACATCTTTTTGGAAAATAAATAAAATCTTGTTGGTTTTCTATGAAGCTGCATTTTTCTGGGTATTACTCCTGAAAAAAGAAACAGCTATCATTCTGGTCTGTGCTTTATTCCACCTTTTTATCTTCAGGGGGTATGTGGTTACAGTGTAACAAATGCTATACTGTTAATGGCACGGTGCTATTCAGCCCATCTTGTAGTTTAGGGTAGCTGCTCGGCTCTGCAACTTTGTAACCCTTTCCCACAGGTTCGTATTGCGTTGCCTTTAAGGACTGTCAGGAATATAAGATCGTCAAATATCCAGAGACAAAATGGGTGTTCTCTGCGGGCAAAATATAGATTTTGCCCGCCAATATAGTATATTTATATTTGAAGTAGCAAATTATTATTATTACACATCCACAAAATAAACGTTAGCTTCTATATTTTGTTTCATGTCTGTTAACATGAAGTTAGTTTGTCTTTACATATGGGTGGTTGTGTGATTGAGATGGAAGTCATTCTACCCTATCTTTCACCTTTATTTATTTACTGTATTTTTTATTTACTGGTCCAGGGACATTTTTTTTTCTCTTTGTAAGAAATTAGCGTGTAAATTAGCGTGTGGGATGAGTCCATTTGATGAAAAAATTAAGTAAGGTTTGTTCTCTCCAACTACTGCAACACTGAAGTGCCACTACTATTAATTAAAGCAGCCATTATGATGATCAAATGATACAAAAACAAATGTCAGTGACCATTTAGCATGAGAGGTACTGTTACTTAATACTTTGTTGACAGTACTTATGCAGTTTTCCTTAAACAAAAAAAAATGCAATGCAATGCAGCGCTTTTATTTCTGATTAAGTATGTTTACTTTGTTAATGCCAAATGTTTGTTTTGTCACTCCCCCCATCTAATTTTCATACTACTAACCGGAAAATTCAAATTGTAGTAAAAATATTAGAATTCCTATAAAAGATATACAGCCATTGTAGAATATTGACGGGACTCCGCTCTGAGTTGACGCTGAACATGTTCATCCCAGACAGTGAAGCAGTTGCAGGTGCTATTCAATGGCTACTAAAGACAAGACTGCTCTTCGTCACTACTCAAAGCGTCACGATTGGCCAATTTTACCCATTTTCCAGTAGTCTTCAGTGTTGACTTTGTCGCTATATTTAGCGAGTATTCAGATCCCCTAGACCCATCAACAAAGCGACTAGCGACAAATCTAGCGACTTTTACTGGTGTTATTGGAGACTGACGCGAAAGCACGTATCGTTCTTATTCTTCTCTTTTGGGTCACTCTTGCCGGTCCCAAGCCCAGATAAAGGAGGAGCGTTGGAATTGTGACATTAAAAAAACAAGAATCGACACAAGTTCAGCGTACAGCGTCCATTTCAATTACATGCACATGGCCAATTATGCAAAGTACATGATGACGTAACTTAGTGACTTCTAGCTACTTTTAGGACAGCCAGTAGCTAGTTTCCTTACTGAGGAGTTGGCAACACATTCTATGGTCAGAGTGTGGTTCTCGCTTTTTGTGCAACTTCAAGATGAGTCACGTTGTGTAAATAGAAGTACACGCATAAGCAGCTGTTAGACCAGAGCCACATAATTCATATGTATTTGAAACAGTGCTTTGTGACTCTTATATTGTGTGAAATACTTCTATGCATGGTAAATACTTAAAATCGCGCCGAACAAAATATCTGCAATAATTGTAGTAAGAGATAGCAATGCAACATTTAACATTGTGTGTCTGTCCCAAAGCGCTGTTAGCAACAACCAACCACTAGCTTCCTTACTCGAACGTTCAGCGCGTTTGACCAATTGACTCTCGTCTTTTTGGGAGGCGAAGTATGGTGGCGGCAATGTTATGGAGTTTCCGCTACTCCTTTACTTCCATGCCATCAGGTTAGGAAGCTAGCACGAGAGCTAAGCTAGCGTCACGCAAGGCCTCCAGCCGTCCAGCGGGAGAGCTAGCGTTACCAAGATCAAACACTGCTGTTCGGAAGGAGACAGATATCCCTTTATGAATCTGCATGAGAACAATTAAAATCCCAGAAATATGGTGGTTCTCAAAATTCGAGACCAGGTAAGTGATCGTTGTGTCAAAAGACGACCCAAGTTTAAGCCACTGTTGGCTGGCTAACATTAGCTAGCTGCCTCGATTTCAACATTCGCCTGCGGAATGTAATTCGAGTTTCTCCAGCTATTCTCCGAAACTGAAGCACTTCCTTATTTATTTTACAAATTGTTTCAGAGCTAGATGTTAAATTGGCACTCAAGAGTTGAAGGTTATGTACAGTATTGTCGGATAAACCATGGTTGGAGTTATGTTTTTGGCGATAATGAGAGCATCACATTTGTATCGAAACACATGCTCAATCGGTTGTTGAGTTGTAGCCAGCTAATGATACTGTGTTTATCCCCAGCAATTAGCCAGAGCCTGAACGAAATGCTACCAGCTCATCAGTTGGGAAGTGACTAGTTAGCATGTTGTGACTAAACAATACACAGCTGGCGATGAACTGTCGCTCCTACATGATACTGTGATTTAATAATAGCTTGAAAATCTCTGTAATGTAATGTAAGATGACAACCATAACAATCAAACGATCTGTTGATTGTGACGTTACTGTGACAACTAGACCTTCGTGGCATCTTTACGTTAGCCACCTCAGCTGGTGAGCTTTTATGGTATCTGCAAGATTGTATAGCAGGTATACACATAAAAAAACTGATGTAGCTTTTATGTACTGATTCACCTAACTATACATACTATATATACTCTTCTTTGAATACCACCACTGTGTTGCGGAAGCGGAGATCTGTCAGACGCTTTGTGTACTGTTCAGTTACTTATCTTCATGTATATGTTCCAAATCGTTATTGGAACAGCTATATTTAAGTTATGCCCTTGATCAAAAGGCTTAAGAGTCTTTCCTCTTGTAGATCGCACCAATAATTAAACTATCTTTATTAGCTGTTTAGAGGTACTTAACTAACATATTTATTTGTGCTATTTGAATGGTATACATGTAGATGAACTTGCTGCGTAATGGTTATGCTAAATGTATGAAGTGACTGGCAATGTGACATTAAAGACGTGTGTCCTCTAACTATATTAAACACTTGCTACCTACTTGTGAAAACGAGAATAGCTAGCTGTTATCAGTTAAAGAGCTGCGTTTTGGACATGCCTGCTATTTTTGTATCATTTGTACATGCGTGTCTGTTTCATTGTGCGTGTGTGTGTGCGTGCTTGAATGATCGTGTACCTGGGCTCGTGTGAGCCGCTGGAGTTGCCAAAGAGCTGTCTCCATGGTGATGGTATTAACTAGGCTGGCTTGTATGAGAAGAGGAGGTGCACAGTCCTGCAGCCAGAGAAGCATAGACAATCTCCTACACCAGTCGTGCACGACTGGAGAACTGAAAACAACAAAATGTAGAATTGTCCTTGCTTTTCAATGTGTGGGATATACAGAAATGGTCAAATGAAACAGTGTAAGAAGCACAAGTGCCTGTTTGTTACTCAGAATTTACCCACAGTAACTCCCAACAGCGGCTTCACCCTGCAGATATTCGTGGGCATTATGATAAATCAAAGAAAGGATTATGTTGTGTTTTCAAAAAGTGAATGTAAGATATTTGGTCCCCAGACGACAATGGTGGTTATTGTCTTGCTTATTCTTAATACTTAGTGAGCATCGATTGGACAACTAAAATGCATCATGTGGCTGAAATTGGTGCAAAAGCATGGCTTATCTTATCTGTTTGTTTCAATATGCTTCAAAGCGGAGAATTATTTACAGTATATTTTTATTTTACTGAAAAACAGCAGTATATACAGTTTTAACTTAAAGTGCTTTGCTCCATGTTCAACTTTCATTATGCCTAAATTTTGATGAAACTGGATAGAAATTTGGTTGTGAGCCACTGAAAAACATGGGAAAGCAGCTTGTTCTGTTTGGAATAATTTGTAAAGAATGCAGCTCAAGCCATGGAAGCCAGAGGTCTTTATATATATGAAGCCATATCAGCTACATGGCTGCAGAGCATAACTAGCTGGGTACCCTGGTGGGTTAAGTAGGATGAAGTCTTAATGGACAAACATGATCTGCATGCTACATCGTTCTGACTACACATATTTCAATCATAGGCAATACAAGATAATACATGTTTTCATCATAGCATGTGATTTTAAAACCTGCTTGTGCATGGAACCATTATAATAGAACCCCTCCTTGTGTCTTGGATACATGGGTGCACATTGCCCACTCAAAGGTTATGATTGCTCACATGTGAAGGAAGTGCTTGATGATAGGTCACCTAACACACAACATTTAATTTGCTATTACTCGGGGGGGGGGGATTACAATGGTAATTGTAGCTGCAAGCTGATGATCGCAGATTAATTTGTTTTATAAACTTGACTGAAGCCAGGGAAGAGTTAAGTTTTTGTGGAAGCTTGGAATGTTTCTTCTTGGTCTTTCATGGGTAACCAGTTGCAGCCTCTGGAAGGGATCCCCTGCCCCCTTGCTGTTCTGCCCATCCATGCCAGCCTCCTTCCACAGGCAGTGAAAAAGTGACTGATCAAAGGCTCTGTGCTCGAGTTATGGTGCATCAGATAGAGCAGTGCAGCAGTGTTCAGCTGGCCAGTGTGACACGTAAAGCTCCATTAGCACACTTAATTGTTCAGGATGTGACCATTAATACATGCATTGTTTCCACACGAATTTGATAAGGAATAGAAATGCAGCGTTTGTTAATGACAAAGAACTGCACAAGGAAACGTTTGACTGATGTATTCAAGAATAAAATCAAGCACAGGAGACAAGATAACCAACTGTGTGCTTGGTGCTTTCTGTCAGACCAGGTTGTCCAAAATGAACAAATAATTAAAAAGTGTCATTTATGGTGCGTCAAAAACGTGCATTTTCAACGAGTGATTTCGTACTAGCTGGTGGTCAAAAGTAGGCATGCTGGCAATTGCAGCTGCAGCCCGATATTGAAGTCATCACTTGAGGATGTCATGATGCTGACAGCTGTGAAGATGTGGGCAGTTACAGGGAAAAAGTGTTGTAGATGCTCTGTCAGGTTTTAGGTCTGCCGCGTTGAAACATAAGGTGCTCAGTTCTAACCTGCCATTCAAAGACATTGCAAGCATTCTGTCTTACAGGACGTGTTGGCAAAATTCTGCCACAGTGTCATGAATATCTTCAGCTCCCTGCATAAATACTGCATCAGATATTTAAAATAATTTGTCTTGAATGTCTTAAAAATGCTGTTGCCCTCAGCAGTCTTTGATTTCTTTTTCAGTGCAACATGGAAATGAAGAAAAATATCATTGTAAACAAAAATTTGCACAGCCTAAGTTCACAGTTTTACTTTCCATATGTATACACCCCTAAGAAGGGCGGGGCTTCCTTAACTGCTTTTTAAGAAGCAGGACTGGAATGGCATGTTCCACAAGAGACAGAGTTTACAAACGACCTCAGGAGTTTCCACCTTTACTTGTGTTTTACTTCAGAAACTTTTCTTGACTTTGATCATCCCTGCTACCTGTTGTCATGTTGGATTGGGTGATCCGGAGGGCCTGTGGATGTTTCTGTCCTTTTTTTTCATCTTTGCCTCCACTGAAGACGCAGAAAGTCCCAGGAAGCTAGACATGCCAAAGCTTCAGATGTGTCTGGAGAAAAAAAGTGAAGATGGCCGGCCCATGAGTCATTTGCAGCACAATGCTGGACTTTAATTCAGTCAAAGATTGTGGTATTTCTCTCTGTGCCATGGGATAGATGTGGTTTACTCGCCAGCAGACTGTAAACACAGAATGGAATTATAAAGTGGCTGCTCAGCATTTGTCAGTATCAGTCCGGACAGTCTGCCCCCATCATCTGGTGATTTGTGGAGTCTAGCCTGCTCTAGTAGCAAAATTTCCCTCATCACAACGTTTATGTTTTGCCTTTTTAAAGGATTTTGAAGAAAGAATATTTTGGTACTTTTTAGGAGTTTAAATATGATTGTGTAATCTCTGAACAAATGAGTCGGGTGTGTATCGTGGTGCTTGACGACGAGGATTCCGTAGCAAGGTCTAAGGTCTCCGAGGTCTGAACGGTTATCGTTTCTCAAATCAAACCTTGCTGTCAGCATTTGTCACATAAAGACCGTGAAAGTCTGAGCTAGTGTTGCGTGCCAACCGGAAAGGCCATGAAATTCAGTGGTTTTGACACACTTTGTTTCTTTTACAGCCAGCTTTGCTGAAAGCTATTTTCAATGTGGACCCAGATGAAGTACGCTCACTCATATTCAAAAAAGAGGATGTGAATGCACAGGTAATCCCAACCGACTCTCACTAATCTTTGCATCTGTTTCCTCAAATTATTGCTGTATTTAAAAAAAAAACATCCCCACAACAGTAAATTTAAATCCTCCAATGTGTAGTTGTCCTTGAAAGGCCTCACGTAACTCTTTCAGTTAATAGTCGCTGAGTACAAAAAGCACACAGTATGTTTTTACAGTTCCCAAGGCATGATCTGGCTCTGCTCATTTTATTGCATTCCTCACCATTACTGCTTTGGTGGGGGTGTTTGTTTCAAAATAAGGCTGGTTTGTACTTGCATGTGTTTCTCGGAAGGGCTTTTCAAGTTATTGGATTTGTGCGCCACGACAGTGTGGCTGTCATCATTTGATTTTCATTTTTCCCTTCTAGAGTTTTAATGTTACAAATAGTAAAGAATAACAAACACTTTGTAAACTGTTGTCACATTTATGCTACAACAGATCAGGACCATATTGACCTGTGTAGAGTAAAGAAGGTATATATGGTTAAGATGTACATGCAAAACTGTTTTGTTTCTGTTCAGTCCCGCTAAAGTCTCTCTGTTTACTCACTACAGGACAATGAGAAGCGAACTCCATTGCATGCTGCTGCATATCTCGGAGATGCAGAAATTATAGAGCTGCTGATTCTTTCAGGTATGTTTTTCAAAAGAGGATTAATGCCAAGGAGCTGTTTAAGTCATTTACAGGAGTATGAATTTCTGTCACTCTTATTATCATATAGAAACTATAGTTGTTTCTCAGTTCTCGTCCTGCCAAACTGGTTTGTTGTTTCATGATATTGAAGGGAGTTTTAAATGATCCCCAGTGATAAACTGTCTGAAAACAAAATGGCATATTTCAACTGTGACACTCAAAATATTGTTATGCCTTTGTCGCCAGATGGTGCATCTGTATTCAATATTGTAAAATACCTCTACATGCACCCTTTGCAGTCTGCACTTACTTACAAAACCAAACTCCACAATTGTCAAAAAGCCTTCAGTGGTTTGCTGAAATGCTGGCACAAGATGTCATGTAAGTGTGTGCCCTTCCACAGTCTGACAGCCAGTGTCCTCTGACTTGCAGGTGCCAGAGTAAATGCCAAAGATAACAAGTGGCTCACTCCTCTGCACCGGGCTGTGGCCTCCTGCAGTGAGGTATGTGAATGTTCCACTGATTCTGGATAACACACAAGCACTGTTTACTAATTTAAATGGCCTGCAACTTAAACCTTCACGTGACTTCTTGCAGGACGCTGTTCAGGTGTTGCTGAAACACTCTGCAGACGTAAATGCCCGAGACAAGAACTGGCAGACGCCACTTCACATCGCTGCAGCAAATAAAGCTGTGCGCTGCGCTGAAGCCCTCGTCCCACTGCTCAGTAATGTCAACGTGTCAGACCGAGCAGGCCGGACTGCGCTGCACCATGCAGCTTTCAGCGGTCATCTAGAGGTAATATTGAGCGTAAAGTATTGCGTTTGATTCAGCTATACTTTAAAAAAGTGCCTTTAATGCCTTCAATATTGATTTTAGTTGGACCTTAATGGATATAAATGACAATTCCATTGAATATCAGTTGCTGTAACAAAAAAAACATGTAATAAGTTTAAGAGGGATCGCTGACTATGTGACTGTTCAGCCTGTTCTGCCTTGGCCTGTTTGTAAAGTGTAACCAGTGCTGCTCATATTGACAGATTAAGTGTTACTCTCTGCAGAGCATGAACCACAGACGCAAAGCTTTTGTTAACAAACCACCACACCAGGCTTGATGTCTGGTTTGTTTTACCTGGCTGTTGGTGTAAGCCTCTGATCTTCACTTCTTACTAAAGGAAGTCTTTCTGTTCGCCTCAGACTTGTGTATACACAATGGCCATTGTAATACGGACCTTTGCAACAGAGAAACTGAACAATGGCTATTTTTTTGCCTGGTTGAGTTGTGCGAGGTGACACAGTCAACATCCCTTTATAGCTCTGCATACAATACAGCCAGCAGTCAGACTAGCCATTACCATAAACATAACCATGGTCACAACCACCTCATCAGTTATTATAGTCATCACTACAAACACACATTGTTTTAGTTAGTGAATCATTGTAGTCAGGTGTTCCTCTTTCTTTGAGTATTGGTTGTGTTTCTGTGATTATGTTTTAAAACTTATTATATTTGGAGAGTCTTTCAGTGCTGCGTTCAGCAAAAACTATACATTTTAACAACAAAATACAGTAAAGTAGTGGTACCTGCAGAAATGTACACCTTTAGGTATGCGCTGTGGCTTGTTCTTGCATTGCTTTATAGACAAATAACTAACCGGAGCTTCCATTGTTTTGGCGTGCATATAACAGGAAATTCTGTCTTGAGCAATCTGATCATCAGTCATATAGATTTTTAGAACATGATCAAATCAGCATGAAGGCACACTTAGCCGAGCTCAGGTGAAAAACGCCTCATCGCTCTTTATTTTACTTCACCACTTTACTACACTCTGATACAAAATAGATCATTTTGTTGTTTTGTTGTTGTTTTTGGTCAGAAGGCGTCTCAGTTAAAGCAAGATTCAGGTAGCAAGGCAAGTTTGTGTTTATATGTGGGGTATTTATCTAGTCTGAGAAATCCAACAATCTCTAGAAAACAGCATCATTAAACTTTGATTGCATAGTTATTTACCGAGAAGGAACTAGGCCTTTGCACTACTCTTACCACACTGCTTAAATAGTGAATTTTGATAGGGTGATAATAATCAGCCCTCTGGTCTAGGAGTCAGTAATCCAAATACCAGGACAAACGCTAAGTTGGAGAAACCGCAGCTCAACAAATAATAAAACTGTTGTCCAAGGAACCAGTCGTAGCTTGTTTTGAAAAATACCACATTTTCAGTTTTTTCACACCTGGATGAAGACCAGCACGGCGGGCTGTCAGTCACAAACTGTGGTCACACACTCGAAGATGCACTTTTCCAGTCACGTGCAAATGAATCATTTCCAATCTTATACTCACAGGAAAATGAATTATCTTAGTCTTTATGCAAATGAAAAGTTGTGAAGATAACCCTTTGGTTGTGTAACAACATTCAAGTAAAATGCATAAAAATACAGAGGAGAGGAAATGGTTTAGCCTGATACTACTCTAATTGATACTAATCTGTAGATCATCTTCAGCATGCTGGAAGGTAAATCTTTCATGCCTCATGTCCTGTGTATGTGATGCATTCAGTTTATGCAAAAGATTAAAAAGTTTTTCAACCCACATTTAGTCAGCAGTTTAAAAGAAGATGATGAGATTAGATTAATTCAAAGTTGAGAGAATCTGTATGTTGGGCCAATACTGAGTAACAGGCAGCAGACTTAGTGTTCAGTTTGCACTGTCTCTTGACGTTTTTCCTAATAGCTCTTTTTTCCCCTTTATTGCTGCTGTTAGATGGTGAGACTCTTGCTCTCCAGAGGAGCAAACATCAATGCCTTTGACAAGAGGGACCGCCGTGCAATCCACTGGGCAGCTTACATGGGTAATAATCAACCTTTGGGATTTTTTTTCATCACTTTTTATTCATTTTCTTTTCAACCTCAGGAGTTTCTGTGGTGTCCAGCACATTAGTTAAATACTTTTTCATGAACACCACAATTAAATGTTAAAATAAATCCTTATGCTCTGACTTGACTGCATGAAATAGTCTGACAATGGCTAACTGAATCATTCTCTCTTTGTCTTCAGGGCACATAGAAGTGGTGAAGTTACTGGCATCTCATGGAGCCGAGGTGGCCTGCAAAGATAAGAAATCTTACACCCCCCTACACGCAGCAGCCTCCAGTGGAATGATCAGCGTTGTCAAATACCTCCTGGACTTGGGGGTGGATGTAAGTTCCACCCACAAACTTACTGTCCTCTCACTGTAGATTCCATGATCTGATCAGGAGAGAACAGAAATGTAATAACTCAGATCTTATCTTTTACTTCCTGTATGTTGGACAGTTACGGAGCAGCTCTTTATATTGTGTGTTCAAACCGTGACAGAACAATACCAGTTTTTCTTGATGAGGAAACTGTGGTGTCATAGCAACTCCCTGTTCACCTTTCTCTGTAGATAAACGAGCCCAATGCGTATGGCAACACGCCCCTCCATGTGGCCTGCTACAACGGGCAGGACGTGGTGGTGAACGAGCTCATTGAATGTGGAGCCAACGTGAACCAAGTAAACGAGAAGGGCTTCGCACCGCTCCATTTCACTGCCGCTTCACGCCATGGGGCACTCTGTCTGGAGCTCCTGGTGTGCAACGGGGCTGACGTCAACATCAAGGTGAGTAAAAACCAGAATAATGGCTCCCAGTGTTTTTACACTCATTACTTGGCATTGAGATTACTCATGATTAAGATGTTACTCAAGAAATGACACTCCTATTTTTTCAGATATGGTTACGCCAAAAAGAAAATAATCACACAAGCTGTCAAAACAAATGTAATATTTGTGGTTAAGAGTCTGTGTTTAAATAGTCACACCTGTTTTTTGTTTGTGAATTGTGTGTTTTAATATTAATGGGTCTTTTCTGTGCCTTCCTTTTCTGCAGTTGATAAATGTCAGAAATTCAGTTTTAGGCTGGAGGCTGTAGTATTAACTAATGTGGTGATACCACCATGTTTTTGTTTGACTCCAGAGTAAAGATGGTAAGACTCCCCTCCACATGACGGCCATCCACGGGAGGTTTTCTAGGTCTCAAGCAATCATTGAGAATGGTGAGCTCCTCTTAAAAATTCAGCCACGCTCACTTTATTACTCACTGGAACCAAAACTGCTTCCCAGTGTAACTTCAGCTTAGTGCTAACTTAGTGGTTTTTTTTTTCTAAAGGTGCTGAGATTGACTGTGAAGATAAGAACGGAAATACACCACTGCACATTGCAGCTCGATACGGACACGAGCTCCTCATCAACACCCTCATCACCAACAGAGCTGACACAGCTAAGTAAGTGAGCCTCTGTGTCCTTTTTCAGCAACCTGACACATCGTGTAAGAGCTGCATGTTCAAAGTTTTCACAGCAGCCATGTAGTGTCTGTTATGTAACTGATACAAATTATTCTGCACCACTCATACTTGTATCGTTCTTTTGGTTTAGCACCAGTGATACCCAGTAAATCAACGTGATTGTGTCTTTTTCAGACGAGGCGTACATGGTATGTTTCCACTGCATTTGGCTGCTCTCAGTGGATTCTCTGACTGCTGCCGAAAGCTCCTGTCTTCAGGTGAGCGAGGACTTATTTAAGTTGGACACAGTACTGAATGACACAAGTTTCATATCATAATGGTTCTAGTGCTGTAAAAGCCCATGTTCAGTATTCATGATTTCATTCTTAATCTTGTACTTTGATGCAGGATTTGATATTGATACTCCCGATGACTTTGGAAGGACCTGTTTACATGCTGCAGCTGCTGGAGGGTGAGCACAGGACAGCTGAAAAATATGTGGAATACCACCTGCAAGTGTTAAGATGTAGTTCCCCACCTATAAAAAAGGATATTATTGTATTTGTCAGTTCTTTACCTTTATCAATCTTCCCATCCCCACAGAAACCTGGAATGTCTCAATCTCCTCCTCAACACGGGGGCAGACTTTAATAGAAAGGACAGCTTTGGCAGGTTTGTAGCATTTACTGATGGTTTATTAGATCAAGGCTTTGTGCTTGTCTAGTTTCATGGTCAGATGTGAAGAGGGAACTGAGTAATGTTTGCTTTTCCAGGACCCCTCTGCACTATGCTGCTGCAAACTGTAACTACCAGTGCCTGTTTGCTCTGGTGGGCTCTGGGGCCAGCGTCAACGACCTAGATGAGCGGGGCTGCACTCCTCTCCACTACGCCGCTGCTTCTGACACAGATGGAAAGTCAGTAAAACTTTGAAAAATGTGATTTCTTAAAGCAGGGTAATGGTTATGTGTGAGGCGGGTTATGCTTTGAGGGGTTTCATGTATAAAGGTGCAGTTGCATTACTGGTTATGCTGAGTAGCAGTTCAAGACTTGGAAGACGATGTTTGTTTCCTTGACTACAGCTTCTTTGTTGTGCGCGCAGGTGCCTGGAATACTTACTGCGAAATGATGCAAATCCAGGAATCCGGGACAATCAGGGCTACAATGCTGTACATTATGCCTCAGCATACGGACATCGCCTCTGTCTGGAGCTGGTGAGAACTTCACTCCAGATCACATGACACATAATAAACAACATGTTCATATTTCTATATTGTCATGTAATTAATTGCATTGCTCCTTCTTCTGTTCTCTCTTACAGATTGCAAGTGAAACGCCCCTAGATGTGGTGAGTTGAAATTGTACCTTTCTTCCTTGTGTATGTTAAGAGATTTTATGTGGGCAGAGTGTAGGGTGCTCTATTGAAAACCCAAACAGACTGATTTACTAATGAATGTTCAGTCTAATGGAGAGCTTCATCAGAAAGCAGATCAAGTGACGTATGAACACAAACACATTCATTACTCAGGAGGTTCTGATCCATTATCAGAATGTGAATGTCTCATCTGATTTTGGCTTCAGTGTAAGCCACAGTGTCATCTGTATACTGCATGTTGTATGTAGTTACAAGAGTAAGCAAGTGACTATATGTATAGAAGGTTCTAACTTGAGCATCTCGTCTGTTCAGCTAATGGAAACCTCAGGGACAGACATCCTGAATGACTCTGATGTCAGAGCCCCCGTCAGCCCCCTGCACCTTGCTGTGAGTAATATGTCATTCCCTCTCAGCCTTTCTACGGCCATATTTTCAATCTCAGCATTTTTATGTTAATATATTCACAATGCATTAATCTCTCAGGCATACCACGGTCACCACCATGCTATGGAGGTCCTAGTGCAGTCTCTGCTGGATCTGGATGTGAGAAACAGCCAAGGGCGCACACCCCTTGACTTGGCTGCCTTTAAGGGCCATGTAGAGTGTGTGGACGTTCTAATCAACCAGGGAGCCTCCATCCTGGTCAAAGACTTCACCTTGAAGCGAACTCCCATCCATGCTGCAGGTAACTATCTTGAGTTGGTGGTCCAGATATTTGCCGACTTGCAAATTTTCAAAGCAGTTTACAATCTGATAGAATTTATATTATTTATATTATATATATTATTTATATTTACTGTATTTTATTTCATTATTGTTTTCATTATTTGTTACATTGTTAAGCATTTCACAGGATTGTGTTAAAAGATACTAACGATGTGTTTATTTCCTCCCTGCAGCTACTAATGGTCATTCAGAATGTTTGCGTTTGCTGATTGGAAATGCTGATCTTCAGAGTGCAGTAGACATTCAAGATGGGAATGGACAGTAAGTTTAAAAAAATGTGTCTTTTTCTTCTTCTTTTTTTTGCACTTACGTTCTGAAAGTAATTGCTGACATTACTCTGTTACCTCCTAGAACGCCCCTGATGCTGTCGGTCCTGAGTGGACACACAGATTGTGTGTACTCTCTGCTAAATAAGGGAGCCAGTGTAGAAGCCAAAGATAAGTGGGGCAGAACGGCCCTACACAGAGGAGTAAGAAGAAACTTCTTATATACATACTGTGTGTTATTATTACAGGCAAAACATTAGAATGGTTTCTTATTTACACTGATATCCTTTCAATAAGCACTATGGCAACTGTGGTTTTATACTAGTATGTGCACTTTACCAATCACTTTTCCCACTGTGACTGTTTGTTGTTTGAGATTTTGTCCATCCTGTTATGAATATACAAACTTGGATTTTTTTGTTTTCATTAATAACACCATCATTGTTTTTCTGACTGCAGGCGGTGACTGGCCACGAGGAATGTGTGGAGGCTTTGCTTCAGCACAGCGCCAACTTCCTGGTGCGAGACTGTAAAGGGCGCACACCGGTCCACCTGGCAGCAGCTTGTGGACACACTGGGGTACTGGGAGGCCTCCTGCATGCTGCCCAATCAGTGGAAACACTCCCTGTCTTAACAGACAACCAAGGCTACACCCCACTGCACTGGGCCTGCTACAATGGTACAGAGATGGGTGTTTGAGGACCTCTTAAGAATCTATAAAATAAGTCAGCGAGATGTACATCTGGGTGCAGTAATGTATTCACTTAGACACAGGCACGCTGCCAAGAAAGTAAAAAGGAGCACTTGAGCGAATGTAGATTTTTAATGTGTGCTCTTTATGCAATTATTTAATTCAGTTTTCTCGTACACCCAAAGGTGAAGTTTGGACACTTGTGAGCACCTCATAAAAAAGCCAATAAAGGTCCTATATTCTGTCTTGCAGGTCATGATACATGTGTGGAGATTTTGCTGGAACAGGAGGTTTTTCACAAAGCCGATGGCAATTCCTTCAGCCCCCTCCACTGTGCTGTGTAAGATCTCATGCTGTCCTCAGCTTTAATCAATTAGTGCAAGGCCTGAAACTCCAACAGATCAAATAATTGAGCTCTTTTGTCTTTGTCAGGATCCATGACAACGAAGGTGCTGCTGAGATGCTGATAGACACACTGGGCCCTGCCATTGTCAATGCCAAAGACAGTAAAAACAGGTACACTCACACTCATGTCAAGTCAAGTGCAACAGTAATCGCAACCTGAAACTTGTCAAGAGAATCCAAAGCTCAGACAGGATGATGTTTATAAAATGAGCTGTGTTTTGTTGTTATTGTTGCAGGACCCCACTACATGCAGCAGCCTTCACTGACCATGTCGAGTGTCTCCAGCTGCTGCTGAGCCACAACGCTCAGGTCAACAGTGTCGATGCCGCAGGGAAAACCCCACTCATGATGGCTGCCGAAAATGGCCAGACCAACGCCGTAGGTATGTGTGTTTCTCTGCTTTAACCAGCAGACTGGAAAATATCACTGTGGGATGTAAAAATCAGTCCTGTATTAAATTTGTCTTTGTTTTTGCCGGTGTTGTTAAGAACTGCTGGTGAGCAGTGCAAAAGCAGATCTCACTCTGCAGGATGCTGTGAAGAACACTGCACTTCATCTCGCCTGCAGTAAGGTTTGTATCACCATATGGTGGCAGTGTTCTTACATTCTACAGCAGTAGGTGTACAACAGGTTTCTTCAAGTATGTGTTGTCAAAACAAGCAAAACATATTTACTGCAGATTTATAAGATACTGCATTCTGTGTTGGGTTTTTTTTAATATTCATCCTATTGTATCCATTTTCCACAGGGACATGAAACCAGTGCCTTGTTGATATTGGAGAAGATTACAGACAGAAACCTCATAAATGCCACTAACGCCGCCTTACAGACGTACGTATCACCTGTATTACATTATTGTCTAGTCTCTTGCTGCATCTGAGCAATGAAAAGGAGTGGCAGTGTTGGTGGATTGTTGCTTGGGGATTTGAATTATTAATGTAGAGATGCAATTTGTAAAATATTGACTTGCCTGTCAGCACATTCATGTTTTCGTCTTTCCTTTCAGGCCTCTCCACGTGGCTGCAAGAAATGGTTTGACTGTGGTGGTGCAAGAGCTGCTTGCAAAGGGAGCCAGTGTACTTGCAGTTGATGAAAACGGTAAATTCACAATCTGTTTACTATGTACCATCACCCTGCATTTATTTATGGGCCTTTACACTGTCATTTAGACTTGTATCCTAATTCACACAGCAGTATCAGAACTTACTTCGTACCCACAGAAAAGATGCTCTTACATCTGGCTGTTGGGCAACAGTTTAGCACTTCAACATTTTAGTTGCTGCTAACCTCTCAAAGCATTTACCTAATAACGTGGGTACTGTTCATTTAGGTAAATTTGTTACTTTGTTGTGTAACGAATTCTTGTCACTACCTGTTATTACTTTTACTCTTGCACTCATATCAGTAAAATCTGTTCAAAGAGTGAGATACAGTTGAGACAGTAACGCTGCTTTAAGAGAAATTCTGTCAGTTAATTATGTGGATCAGTTTTCTTGCAAAAACTCTGAACATTCCCCAGTTCCAGGCTCTTAAAGATAAGGTTTTGCAGTTTTTCATTGTTTATTTCACTGGGCAGTTAACTGTCAATGGAAATAATTCGTAGTTTTAGTTCTTAGAAAAGTTTAGGAAACTGAAACTGTCTTAATTTTTATTGAAAATGTAACACTGGCACAATGTTGTTGTTTCAGGCTACACACCCGCCTTGGCTTGTGCCCCCAACAAAGATGTGGCAGACTGCCTAGCCCTCATCCTGGCCACCATGATGCCTGTGTCCCCCTGCACCCCAGCGCCCACCCTCCCTTTCAGTGCCATTAACCACTACACCACCAGCCCTTCCAAGAGCGTCACCTTCGACAGCCTGCCCGTGCTGCGTGGCGAGCACAGCTCCTACTGCAGCTTCAACAACATCAGCCATCACGACGGCTTCTACAAGGACGAGGAGCTCAATGACTCGGATTCAGAGACGTACTGAGGGACAGGAGGAAGCGATAAATGCATTGAAACACACACACACTGTGTCTTAAAAATCACCCGCCGCCAGCTTGGGAGGGCAGAAGAAGAGAGAAGCCCCCACAGGAGCCTTAAGAGTGCCCCCCATCCCCATCAGAAAGCAAGACAGGGAGAATGTGAAGCTGGCCCACACTCATCCCGACCTCATCCAGCACCAGGTGTCCTTCAGCTGATACTGGACCTCAGTAACCGCTGCTTTACCAACACCAACTTCTTGAGTGCTAAAAACTGTTGGGCAGACAGCGACTTTTGTACAGCAATAACATGCTGAAGAGGGATGGTAGCACTTCACAGAGAGCTAAACCGAGAGGGACCAAAAGACATGGACGCATTTTAACCCAGTTTTAGCTGTAAATGAGATTGAAAATTTTGGGTTTAATGGTTTTGGAAGTGGGGGGGGGAGAACCAGTTTTCATTTTTTAGATTTCTTGATGAATTACAGAGGGTTGATATGCGCACACTACATCTGTCAGAATGCACTTGTCCTTCAAGTCTGTAGTCATACAGGGGGAAAATCATTTATTTTTTGAGATCAGAATTTTAATATACCCATGTACATGTCTTGAACTCTTTATTCTCTAGACAAAAAAAAAACCAGATTTACTGACCTGAGTAATTTAAAAACATTTGATATGTGCACCAGGTTATTTTTAAGTTGATCTACCTTCCCTTTGTATATTGGCCTGTCCATTGCGGTTTAGTCTTTCAAGAATAAATTATTTGTGTACTTTCGGTTCCTAATTTATGTGTTCATTTTGTGCCTTCATTAGTTACTGAGAAAAGATGGGCTTGTAGAGGCAGCTGTGAAAGTACAGTGATGCACACTAGGTTAGTGATGAAACATTTCTAAGAAGCACTGATCCTGTATCGAGGTATCTGAGGCTCAGCTTTGTGAGAAGAAACACTGTAAACCAATGACAAGACAGCATATGATTTTCTTCTGTTTGAATGATATTTTTGCTCTTATATTAGTCAATGTTTGTTGACAGGTTTTGCTTGCTTTAACTTCAAAAAAGAAACCACTCAACCCTACCGAGATTCAGAACTCCTCCTTTCTGTCTGTTGAATCCTTTTAACTGGAAATATGTACAATACATTTACTAGCTTCATTAGATTGGAAAAGATTTGGGGTTTTTTCTTGAAGAGGGATGAAACTAGCGTGTATATAGAAATTATGACTGTGAATTCAATGCTCCAATGAGTTCTTTCAGTACTGAGATTGCTGTATATTTTATGAGTAATAAAGAAATGAGTTATTTAATAATGAACATAGAGTCTGTGTGGAATATTGCCTTCATTGCTGCTGGCTCACTGAGATAAATCTATGTATGTATATCGCATAAGTTAACTTTTTATAATCTTACTGCTGACGTGTGAATCTCACATTATGATTTTGTTATTTTTATTGATCAATCCCTGTTTTGTCAGTCTATTAGAAAGGTGTCCTGTATGTTTTGTCAAATCTATGTTCTGTGTGCAGCCTTGGCCAGGGCACACCTGTCAAGGTTATCAATAGTAATTATTAATCCAGTAGTAGAATAGTAGGTGGGATGGTTAAAGGGCTTGTAGTTAATTAAACATTTCAAATTTTTGTTTTTATTTGAAATATATCTGATAAATGAAATATAATCAACTGAGACAGGCTGAAATTTTATCTGCGGTAGTGATAGATCATATTTGCGCAGTAAAATAAAAACCATCTAATGCATTTTTTATTTTATTTTTTTAAATCCAGTTAAATATCTGTTTCTTTTAGAATTTGGGTTCAATAGGAAATTGATGTGTAAACAATACGTGCAGTAAAGTCGTAAGTCAGCCAGCAAGAAGCGGTGTGAGGTCACACGTGGTGGCTGTTGCGATTGGCTTGCAACCCGGAAGTGATAGGAAGGGAGCGGAGCCTCAGGACCTGGCAGAAATTGGCTTTTACTTCCATCCTCAACCTTACTTTGAAGAGTCAACTTGTTTGTGTAGCTGGCAGTTGCAACAGTGTGTGGCAGTTTGTCGTAACTAGTAACTCTGCAGGGACACAGCAGCGTAACCAGTAATAGCTAGCAGCCTCTGAGGAGCCATGGACGAAGTGACGGGAGCTCAGCTGATTGCAGAGTCTCTAAAGAATCAGGTAAGGTCGTTCAAAGAAATCGTATAAATGTCTGGAGGTTACTGATCTACAGGGTGCGTTAACTTAGCGGCTGTATTGAGATGAAATTAGATCAGCTGCAGAAAGTATGTCAAAGTTCAAGTGCTGCACGGCCAAGTTGAACTTTTAACACAGTAAAAACAATAGCTACAGTCGCACTTCTTCTTAAAACTTTAAAATGTTGTTGTCTTGTTTTTAAAGACTGATTTCCCTTCCTGCAGAAAGTGGAGTACATGTTTGGGATAGTTGGTGTTCCTATCATTGAAGTGGCCATGGCTGCTCAGGCTGCAGGTATCAAATATCTGGGAATGCGCAACGAACAAGCGGTAAAAACACTATTGCTCTGCACTTATAACCCATAATAACGTTATCACGACCATATTTTAATGTGCATTTATATTTAAATCTGTCACTCAACAGGCATGCTATGCAGCTTCTGCCATTGGGTACCTGACTGGGAGGTGAGACATCACTGAATAGAATAATGTGAGCAGCTGCTGTTCTGTCTGTATCTCACATGTTGCTGTCTGTGGTTATTTGTCTTCAGACCAGGTGCCTGTCTGGTGGTGTCTGGACCTGGACTCATTCACGCTCTGGGTGGAATGGCCAATGCCAACATGAATTGTTGGTATGGTTTAACAAACCAGTCCAGCTTTTAAGCAGCCAGCTGTGTGTGTGTGTGTGTGTGTGTGTGTGTGTGTGTGTGTGTGTGTGTGTGTGTGTGTGCAGTTTTGACATTTGCTCCTGTGGGACCTGGTTTATTAAGAGGATGTTGTCTTTGCACAGGCCAGTGGTTGTTATTGGAGGGTCCTCAGATCAAGACCAGGAGACAGCAGGAGCTTTTCAGGAGTTTCCTCAGGTAATGCACACCTTCATGTGAATGTTTTGACCAGTTAATCCTTCATTAAATTGACACAGTTGTTACTTTGTTGCCAGGTGGAGGCATGTCGCCTTTATAGCAAGTTCTCTGCTAGACCCAGTAGTCTGGAAGCAATCCCCTCAGTGGTAGAGAAGGTAACGTCTGCCTGATCCGTGATGGTCTTGTTCCCTTTATCACAGCAGGATATTTTGCAACATTTAATAACATGCACACAAAGGTAATTTTATTGTGTTTGTTTGGTCACAGGCAGTTCGCACAAGCATGTATGGGCGTCCAGGTGCCTGTTATGTGGACATTTCAGGGGACATGGTCAATGCTAAAGTGAACAGGAGTAAAATCAGGTTTGATCAAAGTTTTTTCTTGCATAGTATCATCTTTGTGATTCAAGGTGTGTATACACTAAAGAAGTTTCTCCTGTAGAGTTGTGTCCTGCTGCCCAACTCCACCAGTGAGTTTGGCAGACCACAGTGCCATCACTGAAGCTGTCTCTGTCTTGAAAACAGCTAAAAGACCCTTAGTCATCATTGGCAAAGGTAACGTTAAATGAAACATATGTGCTTTCTCTTAGATTTGCTACATTGTGTAAGTTTCATTTTCTCCATCATCAGTCACAGAGGAGGAGTTGGTTTGATTAGCCTTCATGATTTGAGAACTGTTGTGTCCAACAGGGGCAGCCTATGGCCGAGCAGAAGCTGCTCTGAGGGAATTTGTGGAAATGAGCAGTCTGCCATTTCTGCCCACCCCAATGGGCAAAGGGGTCCTTCCTGATGATCATGACAACTGTGTGGCCGCTGCTCGCTCAAGGTCAGCAACCCTCTCACTGTAAAGATCTGCCTCCACATGTCCTCCACATGTAGAAGGCATCCTGATGCTCCATTACTTACAAATGAATGTATGTGACAGACTGTTGGTAAAGTTTTAGGTAACACCCTTGAACATTATATCCAATTTGTTTTTTGTCCCTCTGTTTGTCCCTTTGTTTATTTGCGCCATTGCCCCCCTCTCCACCTTTATTGTCTCCTTTACTAAGAGCTCTTCTCCAGGCTGACGTTGTACTCCTGTTAGGAGCCAGGCTGAACTGGATGCTGCATTTTGGCCTGCCACCTCGATTTGACCCTAATGTCAAGATCATCCAGGTACATAAATGACAAAGTTATGATTTGTGGAAAATCAATATTGACCATAACACCTTTTAAAAATATTAATAATACCTCGCTGGTTGAACGTTAGCCATGCATGTACTTACTAATTTCAGCTTGGGTGTAAATATGTGAGTGAACACTTTAATATTGTCTCCTGTGTTCTATTAAAGAATAACAAAGTTAATCTCTGTATGCAGGTTGACCTTTGTGCTGAGGAAATGGGAAACAATGTGAGGCCTGCTGTTGCCCTTCTGGGAGACATCAGTGCTATTGTCACTCAGGTACCTGCGGCTCAGAAGACCCACAAACACTCACACAGGCTCACGTTTTTCATGTCAGTCGGACAGAATATCCTGGTGTGCATTAAAAGAAAAGACTATGTATTCTATAAAATAAAAACAATGCAATAATTTTGGAAATCCTTCACAATAGATTTAAACTTGAAACCAGTACAAAGACAAGATTTTGAACAGAGTTAATGGTTGTCGTTTATTTTTTTGTAACGTAAACTCATTGTGAATTTGATTCAGGCAGCACATTACAGAAATGTTGGGTCAGAGTCATGTTTGTCTCTGGGACACATTGTGTTTTCTTTTAATATCACTTTTATTTCTCGTGGGTCTCCTTTGTCATGTCTTGGACATCATTAAAAAACATTGTCAGTGTGTTGCTGGGCTTGCCCTGCACAAATAGAAATACATCTCATGATTCTCTGGGTCATTTGATGTGATTGTGGATTGGATGGTGAAATTTCTTAGAATTTTGTATTCAGAAATGTTGTTAAACTGTTTGATTATGTGCTCCTACAGTTTTTCACAAACTGGAGAACATCTTCCTTGCTCTAGAAGAACTGAGAGTTTTTAGGATGCCTCTTTCATTTTCACTCACACACCTGTTACCAGTTAACCTGTTAACTTTGAAAAAATTGTAACAGGTGTTTTTTTTTCACAACTTTCCCAGTCTTCTGTTGCTCGTTCCACCTTTCTTGAAATGTATCAAATTGAGAATAATCACGTTTTTACAAAAAACAGTGAAGCTGATATGGTGAAATATAGTCTTTGTACTGTTTTCGATTGATTAATGTGAAAAAGGATTAACAAGTTGACTGCTGGAATAGACTCCAGCACTCCCACAACCCCAAAGGGATAAGCAGTTGAAGGAAATTGATGGATGGATTATGTTTCACATTTCTTCCAGGCCTTTATGAAATCAGGGTTTCATAGGACAACTCTGTGTGTGTGTGTGTGTTTTAGCTTGTGGAGTGCGTTCGTAAAGATGGCTGGAATTATTCCTCTGATTCGGTGTGGTGGACCACACTGAAGGACAAAATTGCTGCTAATGCAAAAATTTCAAAGGTGGGTTCAGACTGTCTTTTGAAATGCTTTTGATCCATCAGGGTTCTTCTCCTGATTTGTGTGCTTCTTCCATCCACAGGCGATCGCTCTTCAGTCAACAGTGCCCATGAACTACTACACGGTGTTTCATCACATTTCCCAGCTGCTGCCACGTGATTGTATCATTGTCAGCGAGGGTGCAAACACTATGGACATAGGACGCACTATGTTGAACAACTACCTACCTCGACACAGGCAAGCCAGTTTCATTGAAGCAGCGCAAAAAGGAGAAATTCTCACTTGTATCAACTGTTTTTAAACACAACTGTACATAAAAATGCATATTCAAGCCCCGAAGCTTGAGGATACAGACTGTGACCAAAGTCAAAATATCATCAATTCAAAATCAAAAACATTCACTTAAGGGAAGAAACGTGCATGAACGAATAACCCAGGCTTCTTATGTATGTATTCAAGCCTGTTCCATCTGCTCTCCTGAATTTGCCTCTAATAAAACAGTTATAGTGTTAACCTGAGGTGTAATCCAGTGAACCGAGGAAAAGTTTGTAGTCCAGAGAAAACACAGAGGTATTAATTACTCAAACCGATGAAGCAAAAAAACATCTTTGTTACAAGTTTCCACTTTTAAATATTATATAATTATATAATCCTGGTTGAAGTGACCATCAGAACAAGTGAAATAAATTCAAGCTTGTCAGTATCATATCCTTGTGATATCTCGAGGGATTATAAGATTAGGATTAAGATTTCCTTTATTTGTCCCACAAAGGAGAAATTTGCAGCAATAGCAATCTTTTATAAAGAATTATAAAATTTTGTAAACCACTATGCTCACAGTTAAAAGCAGGTACTGCTGTACCTCATCCTTTCCCTAGTGTGGTGAGGTACGAACCCTCTTGGAGCTGTTAACTTCTAGTTCTTTATACAAACACAGAAACTATGCACTCACATGTTCTAAAGATCCATAGTTGACAAATCATTTGCTGGCGTTTTATTAAAGAAAGCCTTTGGGTTTCTGTAAGTAAGAGTAGATTGTTGTTAGCTAATCTTGATGGTGTGCAGGTTGGATGCTGGTACGTTTGGAACAATGGGGGTCGGCCTTGGTTTTGCTATAGCAGCAGCCGCTGTGGAGAGGAGCAAGAATGGTAACGGCCAGAGGATAGTCTGTGTGGAGGGAGACAGTGCCTTTGGATTTTCTGGCATGGAGGTTGAAACCATGTGCAGGTGGGTTGATCACCTCCCTTTTTATAACATATACACACACTTCAGCCCTCTGCTGCTTCTTGATTACACATTGTCTCTGCTTTTTGAACAGGTATAACCTACCTGTGGTCATCATTGTGGTCAATAATAATGGTATTTACAGTGGAGTGAATCCTGAGACATGGAAAGAAATGGCAAAAATGGGAGATTTGACCGCTATGTGAGTCACATTACACAGCCACTGATCAGTATACTTTCACCATAATGATTTTGTACATGTAACTGGTTGTGATGTAATAAAAGCTATCTTAAGTTATTACATTGCTTGTCAGAGCCCCTCCTGTGACCCTGCTACCTGAGGCTCGCTATGATGAGGTCATGACAGCGTTTGGAGGTCGAGGGTTCCTGGTGAGAACGGTGGAAGAGCTGTGCAGTGCTCTGGAGCTGAGCCTGAGTGACTGGGAGAGGCCAAGTCTCCTAAATGTGCTCATCGACCCCTCTTCCGACAGGAAACAGCAGGTAACTGTCACATGACAGCATTATGTGTGTGGAGTCATCTCAGTCGTCTTGAGAGGTACATGTCCAACTAAAATGTTTTTACTGTGAAGGAGTAGTTTAGTTGAAAGGCTCCAACTGCAATGACAACCAGAAAATCCTCAGCATCGATCTTATGGAAATGCCACGCCCCCTGCTGGCAGTGGATGTCATTGATGTTGTGACACCACTTCTGTGCTGCTTTAAACACTTTTGCTGTGGTAGTGTGTCAGTTTTTTTCTAACGTCAGAGCTCCAATCCAGGGGGCTGGGACTTCATCTGGCAAAGGTGAAATCTGATCGGTTGATTAGGTCTTCATTAACAGGAGGCATGACGCCTCAACAGGATGAATGTCTGTCTGTCATTTGGATTATTGGAAAGAAACTTTTAGCTATGATCTATGGCTGTATCCAGGTGTCCAGACTTTTGTGTATTTACAGATTTGGCAAATGTGTTGGCACATTTAGCACATTTTAACTGTGGGGATTTTCAGCTGCCAAAATCCACAGTTTATGCACACTTTTTGCAGACTGCCAGAGACAAGAATGTGGCATTGGTCATAACCAGAACATCTTAAGTCACTCAAGTTTCATTGCCTTGTGGCCGAGCAGCCCTGCAGACATGGGGTGATGACAGTGAGCATCTCAGACACATTGCAATTGCAAGTCAGATTCAGCCGCTGTTTCATTTGTACCTGGCACTCCACAGGAAGTAGAAGAGGAAGGAGATGGACAATGACTTGAATGACACTGAGAGTCATTACAGTAAGCTGGGCCTGATTAAAAGCAGCAGTATTTCAGCTCATGATTAGCGCAGGGCACCATACAGCTTGGTGTTTACTTGACTCTCGTCTGATCCTTATAGGGCTACATATCTGACATGCCTCAGCAAACAGTAATCCATACACTCCAGGTGCACCGCAGACCTGTTGTATTCCATTCACAATCCCTCCACCTCACACCAACCTGACCTTTCTATTTCAGAGTCCCCATAATTAGAAAGCAAGGCCCTGTGTGTTTATGTTGAATGTATCCATGCAACCCTTCACTGACATGTTTGAAGGTTGTATTGAGGCCTGTATCCATGGTGCTGAGCTCCACGATCCCCAACAAAAAGACCAGTCCCCTTTGTTTGAGTTGTGCAGCCCTCATTGTTCACCCCAGTTATCCATATTCAGGTTTAAACTTGAGTCTCAGACTATGGATAAATAACACTCTGTTTTGTCTGACGCAACCAAATGGATTCAACCTTCACATGCGCCTCAAAAACCCTATCAAATGAAAGAGCTATATGATCTAAGGAGTTCTAATATAATATTGCATTGTTTGTATTCTTAGGACTTCCCTTGGCTCACACGCTCCAGCTTATAGACTGAACACTATCGGAACAGAAGACCGTTTTCCAAAGGAAACTCAACCCGGGAAAATATAAAGCTGCCTTTCCAATTTTGTGATTGTTTCCATGAAATAATAACTGAATATTTTTATTGATTCTTACTACACAGTAGTATTGAAATAAACAAAGTGATCAATACAACAAAATATTTTTAAATGCACAATTAACATTATTTGTCTTTTTTCTTTCTATGACACACCTGTGTTTTTCTCCATGTTTTGATTGATACATACATACAGCTCAATAAACTTGCAAAGAAAGTGTAAATGTCATTTATTGGTCAACTCTGCGTTAAAAAAACAGTTCTGTCCAGACTTTTGCATATAGAGATGCATAAATTTACACCCTCCTTTTGATTTCACACTTTGTCAGGAACATCGTTAAACAAGTGGATAGAGGATTTCTAGCAGCAGTGACTGTCTTCTCTACATGTTTTTTTTCTTTTAACACAGCAAGAGCCTAGTAAGTGAGTCAGTGCACAGTGTGATCATTTTCTATAAGATAGATGTTTGCATATTAATTTATGTCAAGTGGCACTTTCTCAGTCTTTTGCAGACCTAAATAATGTATATTTTTTTCACTCATGTTCATGCAAAACAAAGACATGTAATGTCCACTGCAGCTGAAGAGCCGTTGCCTGTAATTCCAGGTTTGTTTTTACAGCTTTTAAATCCCCCAGAGAAGCTCCTCGGAAATGCAGACACTTAATTTTGTGGGACCGACTGGGCAGTAAAACCAATCTGGGCTGGACCAAATGGACGCCACAATGCACAGGGGGATGCTCAGCATACTGCATATATAGAGATGTACTAATGAACACAAACAAACACAAGACTGATTCACTTCTGAGAGTTGTGTGAAGATGCACAAAGGACACCTGCATGCAGAACCTTGTGTAAATATTTTGTAGAAAAACCCACTGTGGGTTGGTCACTTTGAGACCAGTGGAAACAACAAAAGGCACCCCCTGCAGTAGTAGAGATCTAATATTGGCACTTGAAGCAGCTGGCAGGCTGTCTCCTGTAATTTTAGCACACACTGATGCAGAGGAAAGATTTAATGGGCATTGGTCGGCGTACCCTCTTCTGAGGGCGTAAAGGAGGCAGAGCGGAGAGGGAGGGGAGCAGAGGGAGAGGACAGTGAGGAGAGAGGGAGAGTGAAAGGCAGCGTGTGCAGGCTGCTGTGGCTCAGAATTAAAGTCAGAGTAAACTATCTGGAGCAGCATGACTCTTCTAACACTTGGACTCTATCTGCCACTATGGTTTTCTTATGGCCTGGCGCACTCCTCTTTTCTGGACAGCTTTGTTTCATTCCCAGCAAGTAAGAATATTGCAATCCTGAGCCTGTATGTGTGTCTGTGTAGGTGCGTGTGTGTACTGTCCTGTTCTGTACTGTACTGTACTGTACTGTACTGTACTGTACTGTGCTATGCATGTATGGGTGTTGAAAGAGTTGGAATGTGAAAGCACAAATATTAAATTTGTAGATATGGGATTTAATTAGAGCTTATTGTTTTTGTAAAAATACACTTGTTTTTATTTTCTTGTCGCCCATGAGGTGGACTGCCTCTATAAATAGCGAGAGCAGCTCCAGTCCTTCAGTGAGAGGCACAGGCACTTCATATCTGTGTCCAGCTCTAAGAACTTTGCTGGATGGGTGTCATGATTTGATAGTGTGCACCTGTTTCTCTGTTACACACGCTGCTCCTGCATGCAATGATTTGTCCAGTTTTTACTGTATGTGTTATTATATGTACCGCAGTTGCCTGTGCATGTCCATGTGTCATAAGGGTAAATATTAATTTTTTCTTATTTGATCTTATTTTGATCAAGAATTGACATTCAGTTAAGTGAATTTAAAAATAAAACCACACATTAACACTGTAACTCTGACTGTCTTCTTCTAATTTTGACACCTGGCATCACTGTCTGTGTGAATGTCTGCATGCACACCTTGCACAGCTCTCAGATCTCAGGAGCAGCAGAAGAGATTCAGCCCATGCTGTTTACTGAGTCCGCCTCCACCCCCACTGTTTCCTCCACCCCCTTCACTTTGGCGCCGCCATGCTCATGTGAGTCAAAGTCATGTGACTTTCTATTGTGGAATATCACTCTGTTGATATGTCCTTGGTTCATTTCCAAACAGCCCCTCACTTACTGTCTTTTGAGCCCCTAATGACACGGTTAAAAGACTCAGATGGTGGAACCCGTTTGCAGGAACAAATGGCTTAATGCGTCCGTTGCTGTGGTTTGTGAGCTATAATATCAAGAACATGATGGATTTAAGACCAAATGACTTACAGAAATCATGTTGCCCTCATTTTGTTTTTCAAATTCAAAAATGATATGCATTTGTCTCAAAGCTTTAAGAGAAACCATAATTTTGTTTTTATTTTCATTTTACAGAATGAAGACATTTCACATCATGGCGGTGAGTCAGAGCCGAGCAATGAGGACAAAGGTTCTACTTGTGTCCGAGGCCCCCGTGGGCCTGCTGGTCCGCCTGGCCTTGAGGTAGGATCCAAACTTCATGGTAATCCCAGCATTAATAAAGTACAGTATATCTACCAACTTGGCAACAGTCTCCGGTTCATGTTGGGTTCAAGGTGTTAAGAATTAGTACTCCAACACTAAATCACTCCCATCTTCTTTCCAACTTGAGAGTTCCTGCAGAGCAGGACATGGGGATTTCTCTGGCCCTTGCAACGCAGCAGCCCATTAACGCTCCACATTTAGCTCAGACACAAATAGCCTTTTTCCACTGCCTGCCAGTGTGCCACACATCATTCTCAGAAACTGTCCGAAGAGCTGCCTGGAAAGGCGAACTGAGTTGCGTAAATTCCAGGGATTACCAACACAAGCATGGATGTGTGTATGTGTACTCTAGTGATAAAAGATATTAAAACTTTTTGGTTAAATAGGTGCTTGTAAGACCCCATCTTCTTTGTCAGTCCAGCATTTCTTAAGTGAAAAAGAGACACCCAATCATTATTAGACATTTGCCGATCTCAGACTGATACAGCAGCAGTTGGACTGTAGCAGTGTTTCAGTATATCAAAAAAGACCCACATGGCACTTTTAAAATCAATAGTGGCCACTCAGCCTTTAGCTAATTGAAACTGCAGCTCTGAGCTTCCAGAAGCAGACATGATTTTGTTGTGGGATGTCGTGGACAATAAGTACTGATCTAGATACCTGTCTGTCATTTATGAGCATGTGCCATTTATTTATTGCTTTTTTTTAATGTTCATCAGGGTCCACCTGGATTACCTGGGATAGGAGGGCCAAAGGGAGAAAAGGTGGGCAGTTTACTTCCCCTTGATCTAGATTTATCTAATTTATCTGCCTCATTATACATTTTATCAGCCACCCAATTATTTTATAAGCTAAAGATTAATTAACCTGTTGCACATGACTGAAAGATGCTTGCTGGAAGTGTATTATCTAACCGCTGTCTTTGTCCCCTCCTCCGCATCCTGCTGTCAGGGAGAAATCGGAAGACCTGGACAAAAGGTGAGAGTCCCCATTAATCACTCCATATTCTTCGCTAAGTGGATTTACTCAAAAATGAGATACAGTGCCTCCGCCTGCTCACTGGCTGTAACTCAGAGCATCACTAGGGCCTGGCTGTGTGCATCAAGAGGTTGTGCACAAGTACAACCTTGACAGGAGACAGCACAGCCAGGCTGACAGGATGCAAGGGAAGCTGCTGAGACTGGCTGTTTTGATGGCAGGGGGAGTTAACATGCAGGACATTGCCTCAACACTGACCCCTCAAAGACACCCAGCATCGTACCTCCCTGTCAGCTGGCCCTACCTCTCTATTGGAACTCACACAGCTTTATTGAAAGCTCAGGACACAGCGTTTGATCAGGGCAGGCGGGAGCAAAGTGACCTCCCTAAATGATCAGTGGCTGTGGTTGAGCAGTAAAAGTGGCCCAGTGGGAGAGCTTCAACTGGCTGGTGGTCTGACAGAGCAGCTTTGCAGCACTGCAGTGCAATTTAGCTTAGTGCTTCAGCCAGGTCATAAATCATTTTATTTCCCACAAGCACAGGCTCCTTGTTCTATATACAGCCCATCATTTAATTAAAGAGAGCAAAGTGACAGGGCTCGTTAAAGTCATTCTCCCCCTGCATGTGCAGCAGTGTCTGATAAATACTGTAGCAAGCAGGCTGTCAGCTTATGCAGCAAATCCTGCACTTGTATTTCTTTCTTTTCAAAACCTGCAATGCAAACAGGCATAAAACACCCTGACTGATTTTATCACCAGCTGCTTCTTTAGCTGTTGGAGCAATGGTTTTATTAGTCTTTTACAACATATTTATGGATGTGAGATGATATGTTAAAATTGATTTGCCCTGTCAGGGTCGGACAGGTCCTCCTGGACTTCCCGGAAAGCCAGGGCCAGCTGGATGGCCGGGACCAAGTGGGCCCAAAGTGAGTAAGTCAGTTCTCATAATGTAGACAATAAAATAATAAAATATATGGTGTGGCCTGAGACCAGCAAATGCCAATACAAGCTAGTGTGGATGTGTATTAACCATGTGTCATTTCTATTATGGAATAATATCCCTGGAGTTACATAATAAACATTTCTATGTAGATGCTTATTTGAAATAATAAAAATAAAACTAAATGAATAGTAGAAATAATATATATAAATATATAATAATATAAATAAATATATAAATAAATAATTTTTAAAAAATTCATCTCGAGTCTGCACTCATAATTTCTTCTTTGGGTAGAGGGAGTATTGTGACGTTAAGTCAATCCACAGTTGTCTTACATAGTCTATTGTTCACATTTGTTTTTCTCTGTGCCAGGGTGAGAAAGGTGACCCAGGTCTGATGGGTTTACCGGGAGCCAGAGGACCAATTGGGCCACGGGTATGTATCTATATAATGTACTACACTAATGTGAGGTGATCTCACCTTCATTCTTTATTTATTATAATGGTTTATTATTTAGATACTTTATTTCATTTTTGATATTTATTTCTAGGGTTTACCTGGGTATAAAGGGGAAAAGGTACGTGGCTGTTTTATCAAATGTGAAAAAAAACCCCATATGGATTAACATGTTTTCTGCTGTTTTTGTTTTGTAACACACTGTAATCCGGTCTAACAGGGTTCTCGAGGTGATCGTGGTGAAAATGGAGTGAAAGGAGACAAGGTAGACAGACTTTATTAGAGGCTGAATGAAAGTAGTAGAGCAGTACCATACATGTACTCTGTATGCAACTTACTGCTGTTTGTCTCCAGGGTGCAATGGGTTTCCCAGGAATGCTTGGACAGAAGGTTAGGAACACATTCAACCTAGATGTTTTTGACTTTGTTTGCAGAATTACACCTCTTTAAATCTGAAAAAATTGAATAATGAAGTTGATTTAATTTGTTGTGTAGGGTGAAATGGGTCCAAAGGGAGAACCTGGAATCTCAGGAAACAGAGGACCCACTGGCCGACCAGGGAAGAGAGGCAAGCAGGTGAGGAGTTTGAGGGCATGTGATTATGTGGTCACTCTTTTAAAACTGTAATATATGGAGTTTTTCTATTCTGTTCATGCAGTAGGATATGGTGAGCACAGACAAAGCATATGTTTTTAAAGAAAATGCATCAAGCATGCAGGCAAACTTGAAAACTCACAGAGCTGAGATGTTGAGAGAGTCTCCATAGGTTTGAGAGTGCACAGGGCAGGGAAACTTTAGCAAAACAGAGTGAGGGAGATTATTATGATGTGTTTAAGTGGCTTAAATATGCATGACTTTTTTTTCAGAAGAGTACATTTCTGCTGCCCATATTCAATTATTATTTGTCTGTTAATCATTTGTCTTTAAAATGTCTGTGCATGTAAAAAATTCATGTTAAAAATAATTTTGTGCTCAAAATGTCCTATTGCACTCTGAGGATCGAGTGTTATTCAATCATTTGATCTCTGAGACCTCATGTAAAGAGGGTTTTTTTGAAAATTCTGACCATTTTACATATTGTTTTGATTGTGTTTTAGGGAATAAAAGGAGACACAGGCAGTGCTGGTCCCATGGGACCTGCAGGCCCACAGGGACCTGCAGGTCACCCTGGTCCTCCTGGTTCACCTGCCACAGGTGAGAAGTTTTGACAGAAATCTCTAACAGATTTAAAATTCTTGGAGATACAGATATAAAATCCAACATGTTCTTAATCAGGGTATGACTTTACCTACATGCATGGTTTGTGTGCAGCTCCGCACTGTCTCTGTTCTCTAAGAGTGTGTGAAAATCTGTGCTGTGCTAGTGTAAGACGTGGCAGACAACCCTGTCAGCAAAAGGAAGCACATTTAAGACCAGTGTAAGAGGTAACACCGGTAGTCTTATTTAGCACCAAAGAAACTTTATCTCCTGAGGTGAAACAAGATGCTGTTGTCATGACATCATGTGGCTAAAATGGATTCACAGATGGCGAGCCTCCCTGCAGCCTTACAAGTATTGTGTCACCAGATAATTAACATGACACTTGTCATATCAATGTGGTTTCTTGATGAATTAAGTTGATGGTGTTTGTGTCTTGATAGATGAATCAAAGAACCTGCATTTCATGACACTCATACGTTCATATCAGCTACTGTAGCCTGTACGTTTAACATCACTTTACTTTTAGCCTGATATTCCCCCCTTCTTGGCACTAAGCTTGTTGTCTCTGCTTACTCTTTTAATATTATTTGCTTTGTGCCTTTTTGCGTGTATGTTTTCCTCTCTGTGTTCCTTTAGGACTGTATATGGTTGGAACAAAGGGTGCTCGTGGTCCACCAGGGCCTCCTGGAAAGTGTAGCTGCAGCTCTCTCAGTGGTTCTCTATTTGATGATTCTTCTTCCAGAGGAAACTACCCCAAAGTACCAGCGGTAAAGAAGTACTGTCATGTCCACATTGTTACATACAGTATTTTTATTACTTAAAACCTGTCAGTTTAAATATATTAATATATATATATTATCTTATTATATAAGATATGAATCAACTAGATGTTCTTTTCATTTGTGTTTTCAATAAACCCTGATGTTATTAGGCTTTAATAACATCTTAATTATTCAACAATGAAAAGTTTTAATGCTGATAAAAGTATGCCTTTGAATGTTGTATTAACAGCTAGGAAATTAATTTTGATGCTTAATATCTCAAAATTGCTTTTTAAAGATTTTCCTTTATTAATCCCACACCGGGGAAATTCCAGAATTTCTGTCTTGAGTATAATAATGAGTCTTGATGTTATGATTCAAAATGCACTAAATATTGAAACCATTTCCTGCTTTGGTTCAGATATTCGTTGTGAGCAATGAGGAAGAACTTGAGCGCCTTCACATAGATAATGCTCTTGCATTCCGCAAAGACCAGAGATCTCTGTATTTCAAAGACATTGATGGCTGGCTGCCGATCCAGGTATCAATGCATGCAGCAAAATCTAGTTATTTTTTATGTTACTTTACACACTTTTCAAGCAGTTTTTCCTTTTTGTTCAAGTTTTTTAAACTCTGTAAAAGACTTTTCCATTCCAGTTGACGCCGTTCCAGTCCATGGAAAATGCACCTGACGATGAAGGTTACTGTGGGGACGGGATTGTGCAGGTTTCCAATGGGGAGGAGTGTGATGACAGAAACAGAGTTGTAACAGACGGTTGCGTCAGTAAGTCACGGATCCATGTTTGGGGGTCTATAATAACTCCTCAGCTTAACTTTGCTGTGCACATATAACATGACCCCACCACCTTTGCTGTCTCCCCTTACCACAGAATGTAAACATGCCTACTGTGGAGACGGATACCGCTATGAAGGGGCTGAGGAGTGTGATGGAAAGGACTTTGGATACCAGACATGTAATTCATATCTTCCAGGGTAAGTACAGTTTGAAACTATATGACGAAACCTTTTAGCTACATTAGAAGGGTTTTTTTGACAAGCTACCTTGACCAAACGGTTCTTTTTCCTCTTATTTCCAGTTCATATGGTCACCTCAAGTGCACTCCATACTGTGTTATTGACTCCACAAACTGCAAGTACTTCACTTGAGGAGGAAACTGGACAGTGCAGCAGGATCTTCTGTGTGTTGTTCGCTTGACACAGCGCAGGAATATTTACATGCAAAAAAAAATAATGCTCCATGCAAGAGACTCTGAAGGGTAGAGGCAGCCAATGATTCTTTGATGAAAGAACAAAAAACAAACCAAACACACATGTATATATATAACTCCTCTGTATTGCTGCTGAGATGCCATGTAGCTCCCTGGAGTTATCCTCAGTCAGTGGAAGTGAAGACTTTCACCAACACCTAAGGAATGCACAGGACATCTGCAATCTGTCTTAACAAGCAGGACTTAAGACTGGCCTCCTCACCTTGCCCAATTGGACCGGAATCACTCTCTGGATGCAACAGTTGTGTGACAGCCATGCAGAGACGTAATGAAATGCCAGTGGGAGATGTTGCAGAGGAGCAGTAGCCGGGCCAAAGGGGTATTAATCTTGACCCAGTTACTTTTGAGAAAGAGAGGCAGTAGGACATCCAGAGCCATGGCCTCAGGTATTCTACTGCAGTGCGAATGACAGTGCACAGCATTTGCATGAGGTTGGGATTACTGAGACCATGACAGCAGCTGTCACTATCCAAGCATGTAACCTATCACTTTACCTATTATTGCCACAACAAGGTTCACGCTGTGCAGTCTCAATGTCACATCAAGAATTTCAGTTGTAAAGGTACAACCAGGCATATAGTTAGATCAATATGTGTGGTCAGGGACAGTGATGGAGTTGGAAATAGTGCATGAATTATGCACTTGTTATATTTTAGTGAGACTGTTATACCACAACTTGTGGTGGTACTGTATCTAACAGGGACATTTCAAGACAAGGTTTCATAAATCCACACATTTCTCAGGAACCAACAGGTAATGTAGCTCCACACAGCACCTTTCACAGGCCTCCTCCAATACTACTCTTTGTAAATGAAATGGCAGTGACTGTATGCTGAAGCACACAGGTGAACTCACACAAGAGCTCGAAAGCATTAACAAACTGCAGTCCTCTGGGTGCGATCGAGTTTCTTGCCTGTGCTTCAGTGAGAAATGAAATATACTGTATGTGAAGGCTTGAAACTGTTATGATCTTAAATTCTCTCACTGCACAGGAAAGGCTGGAATAGACTGTAGCTGCTAAAGGGGGAGGAATTTCAATTCCAGTCTGTTTCTATGGTCATTACTGTATTTACGCTAATACCTCTTTATCCAGTCTTTCTGTCTTACAGTATATACAGCAACAAAGAAACTGAACAGTAAACTTAACAGTGTAGATGTAGTCTGTCATATGTTAGGCACCAATGGTGAAAAATGACTTTGCCGATATAAGCTGACATTTTCCATAAGCTACTGTAAGAGTCGCAGTGCCAAGGGAGAGCTTTCTTCTCAGCCATACTTAGACATAGTCAGGTGTTCTAAAGTGATTCTACTGCAAAGGCAAGTGAAAGATAAAGACTGTTACTATATCGTCTCCGCATGCTTGTGATACTGGGCTAATGAGTGTGAAGCACTTCCACTTTGTCACATGTTGTTTTGTAAATCATTGCATTCATCAGCATAGTAGGTGTCTTAAGAGATATCAGTCAAGCTCTGCCCAGAGTGTAGCTGAGTACTGTATGTATGACACGCTTTTATGATAATGATGAACTGTGCCATGCACAAAGCTGAAATATCTTTTGGAAACTATGTTGAATGTTCTGTCTGTAGCCTGTGCTGCTGTGCTGTATCCTGTACTGTGTATGCACAACAATGCTGAAACATAACATGCATGTGGTAACGTACTGTAAGGCTTTATGAACTATAGTATGCACTATGACTGGGATAGTGAAAGTTCATTGTGTTTCCTTTGATTCTGATATGATTTTTACAGTGGTTGTGGATAATTTTAAAATCAAATGAAAATAAATGGGGAATTTCAATCATTCACAGCTTTTTCACTCTGTTTGTACCCACATGCATCTTTAGATGTTAGACGGGGGTTGTCAGCAGCTCTGATTTCTATCCGTTGTGAGCAAGCGGTGACAGTGATTGGGCACTGTGCAAAAAAAGCCAGTAGACAGTGAGAGAGATGCTATTGATGTTCTTTTGGAGCACTCACTGTAAAAAAAAACAAAAAAAAAACAACAACAAAAAAACAGATATCCATCAAGTGGAAAAAGGATGCTGTCAGCAGCTCCTTGCAAAGTGCTGCGTTAGGCTGAATAGTAAACAGACCACACAGTGAAGTCTCGCTGATTTCTCAGACATGGCAATGGGTTTTTGGCATTTCATTCTGTCTTGATGAAGCTGCATGGAGCTGAGTCGGTGCCTACAGATGTGGCCCAGCGATACAGGCTGGGCATGGGCAGCCAGCCAGTGTCGCAGCACAGAGACGTTTGAGGCTGGACTTGAACATCTAACTCTATTAGCATGCCGTATTTCTTTTTCTAAATCACATCAGAACAATTTGTCTGGTGAGATGCCCGAGTAAAAGCTTACTTTGGCGTATTTATCCTATCATGTGCATTCCCCCGACCACGCCAATCAGATTTGTACCTCAATGTCTCAGTGCAGTACTAACAGTCACTGGAGATGCAGTGGCCAACCTGATTCTGCCACTCTGTAATTAAAAGATCTGCTGTGCACACACAAGAATTCCCCAAGTGAAGTTTTCTATTTGTTAAGTTTGGGAACCTTGAACAGTCGTCTTAGGTCCAAATTAATTTATGCAGTTATCATTGTTTGTATTTGAGTCATAAAGTTAAACGTGTATTAAGCTTGATCTATTTTGAACAGTCACACGTATTAAGGGACTGATATCAAACACTTTTTCCAACAAAAGGGGTTATTTTGATGCAGGTTGAGTGGTGTAGCATTAAATTACTGCTTTGACAGAGAGGGCAATGCAAAGGAGGCCACAGGGACAGGAAGCAGGCAGAGACCCAGCTGCTTGCCTGGGCCAAGTGAAAATCCCTGACCTATAGGCAGGAATGGCTGGCATGCATGGTGCCGTGGTCCTGGCAGAGGACACCCTCCTGCTGCACATGCATTACACTTACACCCAGACAGCAAGGTATGCAAAGATGTCATTTAAGCTCAGTACCACTGTTGTTTACACAATCCAGAGCACCTGTGCAGATTTACTATCTATTGCTTACTTGTTGATTTGTTTGACCATTGAGTGAAATGTAGAGGAGTGAGGGTCAAGACTCACGGAAAACATACTATTCAATTGAACCGCAGTTAATTTACACCTGAGCTCCATTATGATACAAAATTCAAGTCATGTTTGATCAAAACAGGACTGGAGACACATTGAGACAACTTCATTTATTATGTAAAAATCAAATAGCATCTTATATACAATCGTAGAAAAAACAAATCAAATGTTTGTATTATAACATTTTCATAACTGACACTGGAATTGAACTGCAACAGGTAATCAACCTGTCACGCATCTGTGATGTAAACCTGCTGCAAGTTACTTATTTGAAGACATATTATTGTGAAAACTCAAAAGAAAAGTTAGTATTAAGTTAAAAATACTATGTGGTATGCCTCGGTACAGAAGCCCTATAATGATGATCCTGCGGTGTTCGAATGGCTCAGTGGACAAACTTTAACCTGATCAGGAGGTGAAGTCTCACCACTCTTTTTTTTTTTTTTCATTGTTGGATCGACATCAGAAAATATTAAGTATGGCTGGTAACAACACTCGACAAGTATATTTAGAACATTGCATGAACAAGATGGTAAAAGAATGCTGAAATCTGCAGAGCGGACCTGCTGAAGGTTACCGTTACATTATCAGTACAGAGATTCAGAGATGTAGAAGCAATGTATTTCAACTCTCACAATCCACCCCCTTCAGGATTATTTATTAACTTGGTTAATTGTAGACCTTAGCCGACATTTAGCGTTTCCATTGGCACCTATGTTACTTAATACATAATACCATGCAATCAATAAACATGCTCTACAGACACAAACACCCATACATTCACACAAAAAACTGGACTGATATGATCCCCATGACATTACTATGAACTTTATAACTTAAGACATAATAAATAGACAATGTGAAAATGCATAATATGCATAGGTTTGTGCAGAGGATGTCTACAAATACTAAATATTCAGCAGTTGTCAGTATTTAAACAGCTGTGTAATTTCATTGCTGTGTGTTGTGGTACTGTAGGCAGCAGAGGGGAAAGCCATTCACATGACAGTTCCATTTTTGGTCCTATGTAAAGTCTCCAGAGCCTCAGCTCATAACATGTTAGCTATGGGAAACAAAACAAATGCATTGTCAACCTGCAGGATTTCTATTAAAACTTTCGGGAAAGAAATAAAATCAGTTTTTACTTCCACTAAACTTCAACTTGAGTGCAACAAAAAAAATGTTTTCCTAATACACTAAAAGTCAAGCCCAGTATGCAATTCCATCACATACATAAGGCATAATATTAGGTATTATAACAATCTGACACTGTTTTTAGTTAAATAGTGCTTGGTGTTAGTTACAAGTAACACGCTGTTTCATGAATCCGAAGATACAGGACAATCTTGATTAAAAATATCTTTGCATTCTCTTCAGTTCTATCACAAATGATCTTCCAGGGAAGTTACCAGAGCCAAGTACTCTGTGGTCATGTACCTTAAAACATCTATAGTACATAAAAAAAACCACAATACAGCGACAATGTGTGCTGGAAAACAAAAGTCACCATGAATCATTATGGTTGGAGCCCGCATAATAGGGCTTAAAACCCCTACGCTGTCGGTGTTTGGACCCAGAAACAACATTTTTGTCAGGCCAGTCTTAATTCTTAATGCTTGCTTTCCCCCTTGCAGGCTCATAAATACAGACATTAATACCTCCTTCAAACGCTCTACTGTTGTAGAAGTTATCAAGCACTGAAAACACCTCACACTGACACATGGGACATGCTCACACTATTTTGTACACAAGATGCACTTGATGCATCTGGCACTCTCCTACAGCCTCTATTCTGCCCGTGGTCAGGTTCTCTCAATGTCACGTCATCCTTCTTCTCAGGTGTTCAAACCACTTCATCCGACTCCAAGTTGTATTCCTCATACAGGGCATCTAAGATGGCGAGTTGTTTCTCCATGGCAGGCAGGTACACTCCAAGGTCCCTGTGCATGCCACTTGTGAAGCCGCTCTTCAGCTCATCACCCTCTCTTGACACCAAGGCAGTACTGAAACTTTGATAAGACGGGGCAGCTCTCAGTGCCAACTGGGGAAGTAGAAGCATGAAATAGTCACACACCCAGAGCAGACATGAACCTCATTGGTAAAATCATTGGTTGGAGTAAGAAACACCTACAGCAAATACGCCTCGCACAACCCATCCATGGTACTGACGAAGGGTCTTTCCGTAGGCATTATCTGTAAACATGACATAGCATATGACCAGATAAAGCATTCAATTCCATGTATTTGAACTTGTTTGAAGATATTTGACTGTGCATTTTAAAAATCAGACTCACTTAGCGCTCCCTGGATGTCTTGTTGTCCTGCATTGACCTCTGACAGGAACTCCTTGAGGAACTTCAGGCCTCGCCTGAGCCACAGCAGAGCCTCCGTGGCAGAGTTTCGAACCTGGGCCACATCTGTCTGGACTTCGTGCAGCACAATGGACTGTAGTGTGGGGAAGCTGTCGGGGTCTGACATCAGCTTCTGGTGAATTTTCTGACGGGTGAACACATTTTAAGAGCTCAGCACGTTAGCTGATCTGACTGTTTATTGATACAATTAAGAGCAGTGAGAAGCCACATGTAAGATTTTTAAGCTAAACAAGTAGTCATGCAGTATCATACATAGCAATGTCTGTCCCCAACATATTATATAGCAGATTATTAAAGTACCAGAGCCAATTTGTCCTTTTTAAGAATAATCATTTATTTCTACTGTTTAACACCGAAGTCCATTTTAGAAAGCAGGTCAATGTCATGTACACGTACCTTGATATTTCCAACAAAATCCATTTTAACTGGTGCAAACACTGTGGACCCCAGCTTGTCTGAGGAGAGAAAATCCATGATCATTTCATTGTTGCTTATGAAGCTGGGATTGAGCAATGACAGAGAAGCTAGAAAACCCCATGTAACAACTTCAGAAGGAGAAAACACCCTTAGACTGCAGATTTGAGGGGAAAATAACGGGGGCTTGTGACAAATTGGAAGACAATCTTGCGCTATCCTCAAAGCAAGCTGTGTACCGCACAGGATATCAAACACAGAGATCACTGGTATCTGGATCCATGTCAAAATCTGATGGGAGACGTGTCATCAGTTTGGGATGAAAAGCATAGCTGGAAATGAGCAGGCTAATCAGTTAAAAGATTCATTACATTACACTGAACTTAAAGATGACGACTATAATAGCTGGTTGTTAATATTACATATAAGCTAACATTACTGTGTGTGCACGCAAATAACACACAGCTGCTAAAGTTAATTTGCAAATCTCTCATACCAATGGATAATTCTTATTGACCAACCATCCCAGTCTAACCCTTAATATTGGGCTGGGCCTGATAAAAATCTGAAAACTGTGGCAGACAGCTTGTGTGCCCATCTTCACCTATCAATGTGTAGTACACTTTGCGGATGTGTAGCACACACAGACAAGGACGCTTTTTTGATTAAACTTGTCATACATTAGATTGTTAGGCCACGAAGAATAAATACATAGATATGCAGACAGAGATGGGGGCATGAAAGAAAAGCAAGATAATGAATCCAAGACAGAAAGCTTCCACCTCGTTAAGCACTGACAGTGTGAACGACACAGCATGCGCAAATGAAGGGAAAAGAAGCAGAAAACGATTCCTTTGTAAAAGTTAAAGTTTGAAAAGGCCACATATGTGGCGTCATGAGAAAGAGGAACAGAGCGGCAGATTATTGAGGAGAGACTGAGAGTGACCGGCCTACCTAATACAGGCACTATTGCATAGCATGAGTCCAAAAACTCTTGAGTAGGGATACCATTGTCGTCGTCCAGTCTTATATCACTAAATCTAAAGGAAGTAGAACAGATTCAAACAGGAGAATGTGTTAGAAGTACGTATGCCATTTCATTTTTTATTTGATCAAATCAAACAGATAAAGACAAAAGGGTACATAGGTCAAAACCAAACCAGAAAAATGGTTCACACAGTGTCATGCAGTGCTGTGCCTGACAATACCTGAGACTATTCCGCTACTCCGTCTGCAGTTTAACAAAGTTGTTTTTTTGTTTTGCTCATGTCAATGCTCTAAAACTGTCTCATCAGTTTTTAAAGACTAGCCCCAAAATGTGCATACTGTAGTGTCCGTCTTGCAGCTGAATACTGGTGAAGTGAGACAGTGGTTAACTCCATTATAATGTTAATGTCATAGTGTAATATTGCCGAAATGATTATAAACACTCCAGTCTATTGTTCAGTAACACTCTTCAAGGTCTCGGAAACAAAGAAAGTAAAACACTCTTGAAAAACAGAGTGAAACAAAAAAAGCTTTACAAACCCAAATGTCAGATGAGGGCCTCTCTGTGTCATGTGATCAAGACAGAACACACTAATATAAAACACTTATCATGACATCTTGAAATGTATTCAATTAAAATCTTTCAGCTCTTCTACAGTTATTTTGTATAACACTGTAATAACACGTTTCCACTCACTGAGTATCTATGCAGAAGAAGTGTTGTGCCTTAAAGACAAACATACTACATATAGCTAAGATTGGTTAATCCTAATACTGTCATAGTGAGATATCACAGATGTTCATACAGTAACTTCATATAGTAACTCATGTGTCCTAAAGGATGTGACCTTCCTGAGTAGCATTTTCATACCTGTGACTCATTGTGCTGAAGAAAGTTTCCACCTGCTCGGTGTCTTCTGACTCCGGTGATTCTCTGGAGGTCTTGCCTTTGTGTTGAGCCTCCTCTTGGTCTGGACCAGCTTCCTGTTGGTGCTGAGGCTGGACAACAGTGTTTGCTTCCTTGCCGTCGTTGTCACGCTCCTGACTTTGGTCCAGTTTGTGCTTCTGCTCTCGTTTTGTCTCCTTTTGATCATCAGCTTCACTTTCCTCATCTTCCTCGGCTGGTTGGTCGTAGTGTTGAATCTCAGAGGTATTCTCAGATGAAGGAGGATCGACCGGTTCCTCGTGGACCGAGCTGTTGCCATTGGCTGCATGAATGTCTATGTGTCACAGCAGACATACAGAATACATATATAGAGTATGTTACGAGAAAAAAGGAGTGAAAACTAACAAGAGAACAGAATATGGTTTCTGGCAAGAACGTCAGTCCCTGAGGTCCAAAGTCTTGCTGTCATCAGAAAATTATGAAAGCAGCACTTCAGCAACTTGCACAACTATCATGTAGACACATTTTCTTCAACCACTGGCAGGATACACTGATGCAAACCTCTTGCTCATCCTTTATTTATTGTTTTTGTAAAATTACATGACAAACCTTAAGAGCAGCACCACATTTTGTGTGAAGTTTAAGTATTGATTAAGCACGGACCCACTATGGGGTGAAATGTTTATGTATTGCACCCACCATCCCAGTTAGATGAGGTAATGGGTGATTGGTTTTGGTTGTGGCCACACTCTGCAGGGATTTTGTGTGAAATGCTGTGAGGACAGAGCCGTCAGGAAATGAAACTGAGTCTAGGTGTAGTTAGTCTTAAGAAATGTTCTTAATTACAATCTGTTTGTTGGTTTGGGGTATTTGCCCCATACAGAAAGGATTAAGACCTTTTACAATACACAAACATGTTCTTTAACGCTTTCATATGTCCTGTTAGGTCTGATATTTGTTTATATTGATTATATTGGCCTAACAAACAACTGAAATAAAATAATTTTTCAGTATTTACTGGTAGTACTTCACTAAAAGCTCTCAAGTCTGACCCATTTCTGAAGTATAAAATATATTCTAATGTTAAGTGGTGTAAACTAAATAAAAGGAAAGGTGTATTTTTTTTTATACTTTATAGAAAATAAAACTTGGTTGACCAATGATCTGATTACTATAAAATGCTACATTACATTAAAACACTAACATTTAACCTCCTAAGACCTAAACTCTTGCATGGCATGCTTTATTGATTTCTCTTTGTTATTTGGGTTGATTGGGACCTGCTAAGTGTAAAAACAAATAATTATCTTTTTGCATTCCCAAAATGTGTTGTCCACATATGTGGACGCCAGGTCCTAGGAGGTTAATAACAAAAACACTACAGGGCATCTCATTACTGCAAATACAAAAAATGCTGTTTTTCTTATATTATATGGTGTTTTTATATGAGTTTAAAAGTAAAATGCATCTTACAGTGAGACAGTATATGTATTATACATAACCTAAAACGACTGGTCTTCCCATCACCAGCAGTAGCTTCCCCTTTGTCCTGCTTAGGGAAATGCAATAATGTAACTGAGCATCCATCACTGTCTGCTCACTAAAAGGCAATAATCTATACACATCAGTTCAGATGATGTACACACAACAGCCAGGCCCCTTCCAATCTGTGTGGTCTTTCTTTTGCGGTGTGTAGTAATGGTTGTCAGTTCAGGAAACTATGCAGCAAGTAAAGCATGTGGTTTGCGACACCTGACTTACCTGATTGGGAAAAATGGTGCTCTGGTCTATCTGGCTCATCTGGTCCCTCTGCTCCAGAGTCAAGGCTCTGGTTCTCTTGTGCAATAGCTTCTCCTGAGGTTTCAGCCAAATCTCTCCATCTGGAATAAATTCATGTTAGTTTCTAACGCTTGGGATGCACCCTCTTTGCTAAATATAATTGCTAATTGTGTCTAGTGCCACAGAAATGCAACATTAATGACAAAATATTATTTCATCAACAAAGAGCATTTTTAAAAGACCATATCATTTTTGTCTCACTTTGCTGAGTGCTACTTTAAATGTCTATATGGCCGTTAATGATAGATGGACAACATAAATATATAATGACAGAAAAAGGCAACCTACTTTTCTCCAAGGTTCTGATTTAAATGATTGACAGGTTTAATCTGTTGGAAAAAAGACAGGGAATTAATATTTAACAATCATAAAATTCATACTTTATACTAGATGTTAAAAGTTATCTGACTATACACAAGAATGGTGACATTAATGTACCTTCTGAGGTTTGATGGCTGCTACTGGGGGAGATCCTGGTGGACTCTGTGTTGCCATATCTGTACTGAAAGTACGATTTGCTATCTGCATGCATTCCTCTAGAGTCTTAAGGAAAGTGGTGCACGTAGACTTCACCATGTTTCCAGTGTCTATGCCTGACTGAAAAGTACACACAAAACACACACATTAGCTTACACTGCCACATGTGCCAACATAGCCCTACGAGTCCTGACAGGCAAGTATCCATGTAAATCTATAAAGCAACAATTTTTTAAAAAGTACTGTTAATAATATTTGCTAGTCTGGTCAATTAGTAAGCACAAGCACACATCAATTTGATGTCTTGCTACCCTGTCCTGCATTTTCACATCAACAGCAGCTTCTCTTATTTCACTGGCTCATCTAAACTTTGACCTTACCTCTGCTGTATCTCCTAGCTCATCATTCTCCTTGATCTTGTTTACTTGTTGTAGAAGAAGGTCACAGTACAATCTGAGTTCTGACATCTTAGTTTTCAGGGCTTCTGTGTTCTCCTGGAGCTCTGCAATAGAAACAGCGAATGAGCCGACATTTGGGAAGATGTTTACAATGTTTTACGGTAAGACACCAGCTAAGGAGTGGACTCTAGCTATGTGAAAGATGGTTGTTGTGGAACTCAATTACCTTTTTCTCTCTTTGTTCGGTTGTCTGTAAGGCAAGCTTTGGCTGTTCCCAGGGCCACCAGCCATTTCTGCCTTTCTGCTGCATTGATGGCTCTGAGGTAAAAGTACTGCTCTCCTGGTATGGTCAGGTCAACTCGTGTAGAGTCAGAGGAATGAACTAATTAGACACAGAGGCACACAAGGGAACATGCTTGTCAGAACTCCACACAAAGGGTGGCAGAAAGCTGCTTAAACACACTGGCACAGTAAAACACAGCGCATGACAGAGTGAATCATGCCGACCTTGGATTTCACAAACTGAAATTTTAATGCTGCCTTTGCAGCCTTTCCAGGCATCTTCTTGAGAGTCGTAGTAAGACAAAGTTCCTCCATCGAGCACAAACCACCGAGGTTGCCAACCTGTGAAAAATACATTTTAATGTTTAGATCATTTATGTAACGTTGCTGTTTAATGAGAATTAGTTTTTGTGTTTCAATATTGAAAATAACTTCGTGAAAGTCAATATAACACAGCGTTATCTAGCTTCATTAACTTGAGAGTTAACTCTTACGCTACGCTAGCAGCAACTAAGCAGTTGTTAAGTCAGATTATGATGACAGATGGTGGGAACTAACGTTGCCTAAAGGAGCTAGCTTGTATTTCATTAAAAAATGTTTACTTTCAAGTTGTTAAACGGCTAACTTAGCGAAGGCACACAAAACCTTGTTAATCTTAAGTGATCCAGCAGTTGTAAGCTGACGGTTGCTAACGTTAGCTTGCTCGTTGCCTGTGAACGTTATCTCCAACTCAACACAAGTGCGCTGTGACGTTGTCATGCTAGCTAGCTGTCTTAAAACGAGCATTATAACCGAAAACATTGAGCGACTATGGGGTTTACTTACCACTGATGTAATTGGTCCATTTATACAGCATTCCTTCCATTGTTTGGCTATGTGCTTTTGCTGTTCATTACTTGTTTATCATAACAAGATATGATGCACAGCTGATTGCGGCGACTCCATCGGGCCCCGAGTGTGAGTAGTGGAGTAACGTCCTCGGCGTTAGATGTTTGCTACGTAGATAAAAGTGCGTAAACTTTTTCGTGAATGGGGATGTAAGCCGTCACGAGAGACGCCGAGGACGTTCCTACCATTTATATCAGAGGATTTAGGTACGATGGGTGTTGACTGTAGTGATTGACGCAATGAACAACCAATACAATAAGATAAAATAGATAAAGGGCGGAGTTTTGGAATTAATTTATCCAATCGTAGAGGGAGCAGGGCAGACAGCTTAACAGTAGCTGCGTTTACTGCAGAAATTGTCTGCCACGTAGTTGGCGCCTCTGCTATGTATTTATTTTTGGTACTGTATTTTATGGAAAGGTTTAAGTTAGCTTTTTGTAAAGTTTGTTTGTAAGTGAGCTCTTGCCTCTTTAAAAATGATTCTTTTTTCTATTTGGTCGATGTTGCCCTCAGTGTTTCTCTTTGTTACTGGGGGGAAACTACCCGAGCCTGAGGTAAAAATTGAAGTTATACATAAACCCTTCATGTGTTACCGAAAGTCAAAATATGGAGACATGCTTCTTGTTCATTACGACGGATTCTTGGAGAGCAATGGCACCATGTTTCATTCCAGGTAATTTGTTTCTAGAAACTAATAATGCTGCATACTACTTTGCAACTTAGTTACACTGGTTGTGCAGGAAATGCCCATCTGATGTAAATGTTCGTTGTAGCTGTTAACACCATGAAATATATGGTTTTTACCGTGCTGCAGCCCAGCTGTCAGTATTTGTATCATTGTCAGTGCAGACCTCCACTACTCGTTTTAGATGGAAAACACTGGATAACTCTTCCTCAGAGAAACTGTGATGGATCTTTGTGACTCTTGGCAGCCGCAAATATGGGGATAAAAATCCAGTATGGTTCACTCTTGGGATCCGAGAGGTGCTCAAGGGTTGGGATAAGGGTTTGCAGAACATGTGCACTGGGGAGCGCAGAAAACTGACCATCCCTCCATCTCTGGCATATGGCAAGGAAGGCAAAGGTAACATAGACATAACAAATATGTCAAAGTGGTTCTGTTGCATCAGATCTCCATTTCTTTCTGTGTCCCACCATAACATATCTGTTCTGCTCCTAAATGAAAGTTTGTTTGCTTATAGGCAAGATCCCTCCAGGCAGTGCCCTAATTTTTGACATTGAGCTGATGGACATCAAAAATGGTCCCAGGTCACATGAGTCTTTTCAGGAGATGGATCTCAATGATGACTGGAAGCTCTCCAGGCAGGAGGTGTGAAATTGTTTCATCATCATTATTTTTGCATTAGGTGTGTATATATGCATTTTATTGCTTTTGGCAAATGTCATTATTTTTCTGTCTGCACTACAGGTGAAGGAGTACCTGAAGAAAGAATTTGAGAAACACGGATACTCCCCTAATGACACACACCATGAAGTGATGGTTGATGACATCTTTAAAAATGAGGATGAGGATAAAGATGGTTTCATATCTGCGAGGGAATTCACTTACCAGCACGACGAGCTCTAAAGGACTGAATTATTTGATTATTTTTAACTACTAGAGTGATTGTTACACAGAGTTCCCCCTTGAAAGTGATATGATTCGATGAACAGGGGATTAGTTAAAGAGTTGTTTTACGTGATCATTTTTACACTGCATTTAAACACTATTGTCTTATTTTTGGTGAAACTTGGATACATCAACTTCATTTTGTGCTGTTTTACTGAAACTAAGACCCATAATTTATTACCATCTCCATTCTGCACGCACTGATAACGTCACCACAGATGTATTAAGGCTACAGTATTAGATATTTTTACATTGATTTACATTAAATAAATAAACAGACCTTAACTATGTTGATTACTTGTTTATTATCTTTACAGTACATGTACCAAAATGGAACCGTAAATGCAGTCAGCCTAGAAGATGTGTTACTAGGTGATGGCATTTTTTTTTCCTGTGCATGTGTTCATTCATCACTAGAGGGCACTCTTGCCCTAACTTTATGTTGATCAAACCTGAAACACAAAGCAGCAAAAATGGACTGTCAGCAGCCCTTCTCTTTCAGTGTTTAGCAGACCAAACTATCAAAATGAGAGCACGGTCACATATGTACAGTTTCATGTCACCATGAGTGAATCTTGATAAAGTATACATTCAGCTTTCAATCGCTTGAATATTCCAAAGTCAAGTATTATGCCATAAAGGAATGACACTGATTTTCTTTTCACATTCTTACGTCATGTATTATTGCAGTGAGCCTTAAGCAACCATCACATACCCTCAGATATGCTCCCTAAAACATTATCCGAATGCAAAGTTTGGACTTGTGGGAAGCCAGAGGAAAAAGTCCCTTTGACAGTGACCTTTATCATACTAATAGCTTTGTCATATTGCACACATTGTACACCCAACATCATGTGAGTCCACTTAGCCGGGTTCCTGCTTGTTTTCTGTTAAGTAATGAGCATTGACTTGAGTTGGGACATTGATCACAAAATTGGTCTCAGGATTGTAACTTTTGCAACAAAAAAAGAAAGACGTGTCACACTAAAAATGACACGATGGGCAGAGCAGACATACTCTGTCTCTGTGGCTCAGTGATCTATCATCACCTCAGCTATCTCAGTTATGCAGCATTAACAGGAAGAGCAGTGTTTCAAAGATTAAAGAGGTTGATGAGCCGTATGATGGCTGTCTTTTCTTTTATAAATGAAAGCTATATCAGTTTTAGGTTGAGCAAATCTTGACAATTGATGACGCAGCTGAGACAGAAGATGTTATCTCTTTCCCAACTAATAGTTAGGGCTACATACAGGCATTTGTCAGCATTACATAGTTTAAATGTTACCGTATTAAAGCCAATAGTATAGTTTTGCCATTACATAGAGGTGGGTGACAATCACACCATGATAAGTGATTAATAGTGCAGTGTACAGACATCCTGCAGGTGTGCCCTTCAGTTTTGTTAGGTCTGTGTTATGTAAGCCACTATCTTAAAGTGCAACTAATAATTTTGCAATTATTTTAAAAGCAATAATTTATGAGGTGTGAGGAAGAATGCCATTATTCTTTTTTATTTTATTTTTTTTTGATTTGTCATTTTTGAAAGACAACATTGTTATGAAGGCAGACAAGTGCCAGGCATACTCCCAGGAAGCACAGATATCAGAGCAGCAAGCCAGAGTGTGAGCACTGTGAGGCAACTATATCTATACACAAAGAGTACCAGTGTTACACAGTGTCTGGCAAAATTCCACCCAACTAACCACACCTACAGGTAAAACTGGACCAGTGGGAAGACTTTACAGCAAGACAGAGACTACGTAATTAGATAAGGCCTTCTGGGTAAAACAGATATGGCAATAAGTGTCACAAGATAAAGGTTGTTAGCCACATACCAGTGAATCAATGAGCTTTAGGCTACAAGCACTCATCACGAGCATAGGGCTGGGGCTTTACTTTATACCATCTATACTATATCATACTGTGGTAACATTGTGTGAAATGGAGGTAAACATGATGAGAAACAGGTCACACTGCTTTACAGTGAGGTCTTCTGTCGTTTAATAAATCCTTATTTGATAAATTACATTTTTAATTGCAACCGTCACAAAAATACATTTTGGTTAAATGGATTTGTAGAAAGGATTTACTTAATCACATCAAACCAACTGTGAAAGCAACATGCAGGGTACAGCTATAGTATGACTTAACTTCTATGGCATTATGAAGTGAATGGCAACTACTGCTGCACCGAGCAATGTCACTGACGTACAAAAAGGAAAAAAGGAGGGCCCAGATCATATCTTTCATGTGAAAATATCCCAAATTACAGCATGTAAACGGAAATAGTACAAAACTGGCAATCAACGGGTCTGCAAAGTAGCATTGCCACTGTGGTGCACAGTCTGCAACATGGCATTGTGAATTAAAATGACCAACATTTCATCCACACACATATTTCTCACCATACCACTGAGCTGTTGCAAATAAAAATCCACAAACTGTCGATCTTCTGATTGTTCTTTTTTCTTGTGAACAGTTTTGTATTTTGACATCAATCTGACAAACATCATTCTCAACAGTATATATTATTGTGACAAAAGAACATGATGCAGAGTAAAAGACAAAAATAAACATCTTTACAAAATAAATCTTTACACTTGTTGCAAAAAAGTGCTTCATGAGCGCCCAATTGTCTCATCTCTCATATTTTAGTACACACAGTTCAAATATTGATCATTACATGATCTGATTTTATCTACAAAGAAATTTTAACCAGTGTTCCCACCAAAATCACAATAAGCACACGTCATGTGGGAAAGTGAATGTGGCTGATGCCATGAGGCTTGATTTACACAGCACCAGGCCATCACTGATTGACGCTCCGCCGGAGGCAGATTTCACACAGCGCTGTCATCATGACTGAGTCTACACCAGGTAGTCTTCAAATTAAAGAGAGGAGGGAACAGTGCTGTAGGTAGTTAAAAATACTGGATCTGTTCCTAGTATAAAAATGATGGTCTTGTCTGACTATGAAAACCCAAAATGTACAGTAACAAGACAATGTCAACACTAAACCAACTTGAACTAAAACAGTCATGCGAGAAGAAGCGTTTCAAGTTCATTTTGATTTCAAACTATTCTGAAACTTCATTAGAATCAAGGTGGCTTGAATTTCCTCTTTGACAGAATAAATAATTGTCCTTCAGTTCTGCAAACAGGCCTGCATGCCTCAGTCCTTAGAATAAGACATCTTCGTGCTCTATCATAAGCTGCACCACCAGTTTCTGCTGCCTCATGTCATTCAGGGTTGTCAAGGCATTGAGCTCCGGTGGCTGCATAAGTGTTGGACCAAAGACAATCCCCAAGTTCTCAGCATTCATTAAATTCTCCTTTTCGAACAGTGTCACCCTGTAAAACACAAGAACAAAACTAGAATCAGGCAAAATACAAAAACAGAAAAATAGTTGAATGTGGTTTTTCTTTTTGGGTCATGAGTGGATCCACCCCAGGAATATTAAATTCAAGGATAAGGCAGGCATTATTCTATAATTCTCTTACTCTCAACAAATCCCAAAAAGACCAAAGAAGAAAGACCAAAACCAATAATGCGTTCATCTGTCTCACAATTCTTTTTGACCTTTGTGCTCTCTCTGCAGTGCTCAGCCTTAATGATATGTTAAAATGAGTTTCAAACAAGTGAATATATAAAATGTAAATTTTCAACCCAGAATTATCCTGAAACAGCTGGATATCATCATTTTTAGCAATTGTTACCCAATAAAAGTAAACTGCGATTTTTATTGGGAATGTTTTCAACAGTGGATTAAAAAACAGGTGGTACTCTGGTGAGTATTTCTGGCAGTATCCAATAAACTACGGTGCTCATGTTACCAGGCCTTATCCTTTCAACAAAAGACCAAAAAACACTGCATGTTCTTGTACTGATGACTTGTGTGCATGAACTGACCTCTTGAGGTGAGCCATCAGGTAACGTAGGGTCTCATAGTGGGCTGGAGGGAGCTGCAGCAAACTCTCATGGATGGCCTCCAGTCTGGATTCAGCATTTGGAATTTCTACATTACATTAGTGACACAGTTAGCATTAGGAATAAGGTACCAGTAACACAGTAAAGGTGTGGAATAACCCACAGCGGAGGAGTCCTTACTTGCAGCTTGAATAAATTTGGAGTACAAGTCAAACGTAATGACTGGAATGGGAAGGTCTCTTAAGTACAGCTTCAAAGCACCAGCGATAATGTTGATGTCTGCATAGGCACTGGCACTGATGTCAGCCTTTTCACCATCTGTTGATTAAAAACAAAAACAACACAATATGTTTGGCTGACGTGCAGTTTTAATATTGCAATTATAAATGAAACCTCAGTGTTTAGAACTATTGTGTGCAGCACTGCAGCTGAAACAAGGTTCTTATTTAAAATTATGGACCCGTGAACTTGAACCTCAGACAGCTAGCTCCTGGGGCACAGAAATCTGAAATCAACAAACCTCGGTCAAAGGCGAGCCTCACGTCCTCTATGTGCTCTGAGAAGCCAGACACTCGGTAGAGACCTTCAGACTTCATACCTGCAACAGAATAATTGGGATGCTTGTCTCAGTGCTTGTCCCACTGAGCGGAGGAAGATTCAGCCTCTATCTGACAAAGGAGCTGATGACAGCTGATTTTGCTGTTTATTGTTGAGATTATACCTCTTAGCTCTATCTCTTGAATGCACATATCCACCACCATGGGCCGGGTCGTGTTATGAGCTTTGACAAGTGTGGTGAGGTCACAGCTAAACACTTTCTTTATCCTGCGCAGGTCTGGCTGGCAGTCACTGGGAACCAGTTTGGAGCACTGTTTGTGTACATTCAACCCACAGTCTAGAAAAAAAACAAGAGGGAGATGAACAGAGAGAGAGAGAGCGAGAGAGAGAGAGAGAGAGAGAGAGATTAGTCCTAGCCTGATGATAACACAACCATCACAGCAGGTTTAAGACAGCAGTTTGAAAAGGTTTCCCAGAGTCAGTGATAAACTGCACTGTCAGACAGCACAGCCGCTGCTAAGCTGTCTCACTGCACTGCGCCAAAGGTAGATAACAGTGAACATGGCAGCCTGGGCGGGGGTTCTTGTTGTAGTTTTAGTCACATGGAGCGTGCTGGACAGCTGGCACGAGTGGCATGTGTGTATTTGAGAAGTAAGCCTGCTTGTGTGGCGGCGCAACTTGGAACTGAAGGTTTTTGAAGGAGCTGCACTTGTAGACGGGGGATGTCCAACTGAAATCATTCATCACAAAAACACTTTTACAGCCTGAGCGACGTTAACGCTGGCCTGCTGATTGGGGTCCTTGCACTCATTCTGTATTCGCAGAGAGAGTGTAGAAGGAGATAAGAAAGAAAAAAAAAAGTAGTGAGAGGGGACAAAGAAGTCTCTCCTGTTCCTCACAGCACATGAGGTGTCTGATGATACCAGTGTTTGCCTCTGGCTTATCAGCATGGCAAATATCTCAACAACAAACACTCTGTTTGGGGGAGAAAGCAACCAAGTCCACTGATGTGCACATCAGTTCCAGGACTGTCTGTGCACTGAATGAATCTTGTGACCATGAAGGCCATGAAAACCCCACTGAACTCTAATACACAATCAATCACTTATTACTGATGCTATATTTGGTCAACAATTACAGAACATTTGCCCTGTGTATGACCTGTGTTTTAGCATAATTTGCATATTTTACTTGCAGTGATTTCTGTGAGAATCTTACACTTGGATGTGAATGTTGTCAGCACTCTGCATCACATGGCATTTCTTTGCACAGTAAGCGGTCATAAGGGAATTAGAGAATAGCGTGTAAACACATCTAGTTCCCTTTCATTTTGGTGCGAGCGCCAATTAACCACTTTTCAGAAAGTTAAAGCCGTGATTATATCAGAGTGACGGTGTCTTGCTGTGTTTTTTTTCTGAAGACTGTGTTTTGATGGATCCCAACAGGAGGACCTCTACTTGTTTGTCGCAGATATAACAGTAAAAAGGAAAATTGCCGTAAAATGTGACATAATCGAACCAGCAATTAATAGGGGGAATTCAGAGTGATTATGCAACTGAAACATCCATGACTGGACAGTGTTATCCACAGATCATACACTTCTTGTGTAATCCATGACATGCAACATTTATGTTTCAGCGTTGAGTTACCTGAGCAGCGGACACCCTGGGCGATCAGTCCCCACATAAAGTTGGCGCAGTACTCACACCAGTGCGGCCCTCGAAAGGTGTGTACCTGTGGTTAGAGACAACATGGTTACACACATGCAAACACACAATGGGTACTGCAAGTCATTGCTAATTCCAGTCAAAACTGGAGAACCTCCTCTTTGATGTACTGGACAGAGATTACTTTGTGATCCCAAGCTACAGTGGATGGGACCCCTCGCCAAATGAGAGCATTTGTATATACAAGGCAGATTAAAGGATTTACTATAATGTGTCTGGCATCTGCTCCTGGGCAATCGGATACATGCAGGCAAAAGCCTGCAAGTCAAAATAACAGATGTACACCCACCGTGCATACACAGATAAGATGGCAAATGGAGCCATACCTGCATGCACTTGCACGTGCACACACACACACACACACCTCCATTAGTACTTTGAATAGGTAGTAGTAGACTGGCGAGTGAAGAGTCCATGCGGCAGGTGGTGAGTGGATGGTTTTTGTTCTTTTTCAAAGAGGAGTGTACAGAAAGCTGGGGGCCATTATAACCTGCCTGTTAACTGAAACCCAAGATACAATTGCAAGAATGTTGTGGAGCCCAGAGGCAAGCATCCCATCCTTCATATATTTAAAGAACCACAACTACATTCTGCTTTCCACAATGCCTAACGCACTTACACTCTCTGACTGACAGTGGAGTACTATACTCTGTAGTAGTACTCAACTCTACAGTACTTACCATCTCTATAACTGCTTTTACAAAATCAGCAGCCTCAACTAAAATGGATCTAAGAGCTTTAGAATCAATGCTAATCAATGTGCTCTGCCGATAATGGGTTGTGGTATAGTGATCCATTAGTCCCCCTCAGTGCATATGGGTGTCAGCTGCATGTGTTCTCATCAAAACAACACACACACACCCACACACACACATGCACAGTGGTCTACGATGGGACAGGCAAACATCTGAGGCAAGCAAAAACACATCTGTAAATGTATTTCTCTTAGGGGTTACTTGATATATAAATACCCCCAAACTGCTGAAAATCTATTTGTTCCTCAGGTGGGAATAAAAATGAAGTCGTCAGCAGCATTCAAATTTTCTTCATAAACGTCTGCTCACCTTGAAGTTGTGTATCTTCTCATAGGAGCACTGCTTCTCCGGTGTGTCTTTCAAGGCACTCCGTCGCACCAGAGGTGAGGAGATCTGTGGACACGAGGCCAACAGTTTAATAGGTTTCCACAGAAGGGTTCCTTTGCTCCCCAGTTTGACTCCCAGAGCCAAAGCCAGCAGCTCCTGACGCTTCCTCTCCTGTCTTTTAGCCTTGTGGGTAATCAGCTCCCCTCCTAAACCTCCTCTGTTTTCTTCAGCCTCCATGTTCGCTTGGTCAGGTTCCCACAGATTCTCCATCTCCTCTGATGAAAGCTGCAGAGGGGAGATGTGGGTGCTGTGCAGCAGACGCTGCCGGCAACAGCCCAGCGCAGAGGTGGCAGCTACACTCCACTCCCCTCTGACCCAGGAGGGCGACTGATTCCAGCCAGCACGGGGCTGACTTTGCATCTGGTCTGAATCCGGTGGCAGCAGCGAGCAAGGGGAGCTGGGGGAGCAAGATCGGTGGTGGGCGGCCTGAGGGCAGGAGTGTGCCTCACACAATGGCCCTCTTTCACACGCCCAGAAAGGAACGAGAGAGAGAGAACAGGGTCCCTGATAGGGAGGGGCCAGGAGGTTGTGAGTGAGGGCGGTCGGCTGCTGTCAGGACCACTTCACACAGCTCAACAGCTCTGTAAAGCAGGATCAATAGTGCAGACGCCCTCTTTATAGCACAGAGCGCACTTCCATTAGCACGCTGCCTTCCGGACACACTCCACTTCACTTAACTGGAGATAATACCACAGCTCTCAGTTGGCACTGGGTCTCCTAAACAGGTCACTCAAGTTCTCAAAGACTGACCCAAGATTCTTTGGCCTCACACAGTCGAGGCTTCGTCCTCATAATTCAAACAGATCTTGACCTCCAGCTATGGCAGTCCACTGGTGGAATTCCACACACTGCCGTCCAGACTGGATTGTCCAGACACTCTGACTGCAGACTACTCCCGCCAATCACAATCGTTTGTCTCAAAGGACCAGCAGAGCCAGACCATCAACTGGGATTGGGAGGGATTACTGCCATAATCCCTACACAGGGAATAATCCTGCAGTGCCCAAATCCAAGTAAGATCCCACATGAGGCTCATTTGCAGGTCTGCAGCCGTACAGCATGTTACCAGTGGGGGGCTGTTGCTATGTTCATGCTGAATTTGTCCCTATTAGCTCTGCTTGTAAACAACCAGTAAACACCAGCACCACAAGGCTGTCTGCTTTTTCTAATTAATCAAGACGCTCTGAGCTGAGGTACACAACGCTGACAGCAGTGCAAACCACATGCCAAATAGCAAATAACCACAAGATGTGATGCCAAACAACTCTTCTACAGAGGAGCTGAGCCTGAACATGGGAAGACACCACAGTAAAAATAAGGTTGAACTGATTTATTAAACACAGGGATGGAAGGTCAAAAAGCCAGTAAGCACTGGATTTGTGATGATAAAGAGCTGCAGGAAAAGCGGGGTGGTGAAGCGGCGAGTAAAAGACCCACAGGGCAACTGCAAAGCTGAGATAAAATGAAAGGATTGGCAGCTCACAGATGCAGAAGCGTTTTAAAAAAATGCTGTGGGCCTTTTGTGTAGCAGCTATTTCTTTTTTGTCTCTGTTGTCTGGGGGCAAAAGTTAACTGGCCGATCACTGCGAGAGTGACAGGACAGGTGAAGATATTTGTCATTGTGGCTCTCTGAAAAGACCTACACATACCATACCATATAGTTCGGCTCTACAGCATAGTCTGAAGGCACAGATGAGGAATAGACCACTTGGAGATATTTTAGCCCTCCGAGGCTGGGAGGAGGGAGGGAGAGAGGACGAGGGCTGCATGCTTTTGTCTACAGGCAGATGGCTTCTTGTCTCTTAAAGAAGAGCTCTGGAAGAAAGGACACAAAAGGTGGTCACACAACGAGCTCTGCTTTCTTTTCAGTGGCTTGGCTCTTTTATTCCCGCAAGGCTTTGTGAAAGCACAGCTGAGCGGACTCTGTTGTGAGCGAGTACTTGGACTCATGGACAAACAGCACAGTAGGCGCTGACACAGTATTACGGCAGGACACATCTACGCACAACCTCAACAAAACAGCCCTAACAACATCACAAACAAAAAGGAAAATAGACGCACTGTGAAGGACAGAGCAGTCAAGGCTCATTGGCCATTATTCAAAACTGGAAGTAATTGCCACTCTTGTCTTCAGTGGGAACACTGAAAATTGATCTATTTATCTGTGTCTGAGGCTGAAAGTGAAAAACACTTCAAAAAAGTCTGGAAATGTACTCTTACGATGTTGTGTGAGGAGCATTTTACAAGCAAAAGACGTAAATGGCTGTTTTTGCACTTTTATAGCAAGAAACTCTTGGGAGAGAACAGGTTATTATCCTAACAAACAACGTGACAATTTCTTTTTTTTCCAGGGCCTGTGAGCAGACCAGCCCACTGAGATTAAACCAGTGTGGCGAGTATCAGGAAGAATGTGGCAGAGGTTGTGACCACTGGGCAGCAAAGTCCTGCGCATGCATAGTGATGGAAGCTCAGGGAGGTTGATTTACAGATCGAGTCAAGTACCCCCCACTCCCTTACACCTCATTTTAATTACACGAGAATTTGCAGTCACAGCAATATGGTGGTAACAGCCTGACACAGAGTAAACATGTGTGAATGTTGACTATACAGTGAGGCTACTGTGGCTGTAATGTCTCAGGGCGTGGCTGCGCAATTGGTAAACACAAAGTTCAAAAAGCAACCACAGATTCAGAGCCATCAGGCCGAGCCTGTGCTTCTTGGACACGAAATATTGGAGCAGACAGAAAACATTTTTCTCAGTCTCTCGGGAAGTGACTGGCAGGTGGTTTTCAAATGCTGCTTGATGAAGCCTGCCATCATCACAGCTGTCACTGACTCAGATCCTGGTGTGTAAAAAAAAAAAAGTCGGCAGCAGGAATATGAAATCAGTTTTCATAAAATCCCCGAGATAACTGACAATGCGACATTTAGCTGGTGACGTGCTCTAGGTTTACTCCCCAAAATGGAGGTTAATTGGAGTCCTCGGTCCACAAAGTTTCAAACATCACAGCTGCAAATCAAACAGAGTGCAACAGAGTTGACGCTGTTCAATATAGCTCTGTGTGTTAAGCAAACATAAGTTCGTGTGTGTGTCTTAGAGCATGTGTGAGTGCAATTCACTGCCCCAAGAGTTTCCTTGAGGTTAGTAGTAGGAAACTGAATACTGTATGAAAGTCCATGGGCTACTGACTGACTGATGGCCATTAGGTCAAAAATGCTGCATTAAGACTTATGTCTTAGGTTACAAGCCCAAACCGAAGACAGATATTAATACTGCAACTGATGGTCCAGCTGACGGGGCTGTCATTTGTCTGTCATTGACTGACTGTCAAAGCTGACAAACTATAGGCTGACATTTTGAAGACACAGTATCCCCACAGCAATAAATCTGGTTTGTAAATATATACTCTCTGAAAAAGAAAAGCCCAATAATTTTCTAGTATCTTTTATTAAAAAGGGCTTGGCGTGAATCTGAGCACTATCACCAGGTCCAAAAGGACGAGAAAGCAACATAAGATCGCCACCTAGTGGAAGGATAGTTGGGATTCTTGGCCAGTAAGGAAACAGACATTCCTCACTGATGCAGTAAATCATTCACAGACCTTAATCCGACAACAGCCCGCAAGTTTCAGTGAATACAATGAGCAATTTGTCTCATCTAAGATCAGTGTGTCTGATATGCATGGCAGGCAGAGCAAAGTCCCAGTCCCCTTGGTCATCATTACCTTTCAGAGGAGGCAACAAAGCATGACAGCAGCGAACACACCCAGGGGCTACAGGGATAATGTACATCTCACTCACAGGACAAAGTGTCCTCTCAGTAGCACTCTCATCCTACTGGAAATGTTCAGTCAGGTGGAAGTAGATCAAAATCATGGTATTATCCTCATACAGTGTCTGTCACCATGCCCAGGGAAATGTACCAGATAATTTACATGTACTGATGATGAAACAAAGGAATATTTTTTCTAAATGAGATATATTGCTTCAGAAACATTTAACCATAACTCGCTAATTATAACTATTAGGACTGCAGGTAACTTTGGTCTTTATATAATAATAATAATTGAAGTTTAATAACAGGTTGTCTGACATTGCAGATCAGTTTGAATAATAAACTTGGAACTCTTCAAACTAAGCTCTGTTTGTGTGGACAGTACAAAACTCACCCTGTCATCCCTCTGGAAAGTGACCCTGCGTGGTTCTGTACGTCCACGGCTCAACCTGTGCACCATCTTGTCCTTGAGCAACGAGGTGTAGCCAAGATGCTCGTAGATGGGATTAGTGGTCATTTTGGCGATGTACTCAGCTGCCTTGGTCTCAATGTACAGAGTGATGAGAGCATCCGTCACGAGGTCATGGACCGACTCGAACCTCTTCTCTCCGACAAAGTGCTTCCCGTCATAGAACAATCTGTAGTTGAGGGTCTGGTGGCCGAACCTGGATTAAGATACATAGGAGAGGAGTTGTTTGGAGACAGAGGGTGTAAAGATGTTGATGTGAATCGTTTGGGTTGATAAGTAAAAGTGAGCAAGGTGGAGGTTGAGTGAGGGCCGGGGTCCTGGTAGGGGCCGACCTTTCAGGGATTATGTGCTGCATATTAATGGTGCTGGTACCTTAAGGCCAAGGTGTGTGTCCCTGGCTGTCTTTGGCTCTCCCTGATGAGGTAAGCACCCTCAGCTCCCGCCAGCAGCTCATCTGCATATTCTCGAGGGATCATGCCATGAAATCTGGCAAAAGAAAGTACACAGAGATTTTCTTAAAAACACAGATTGATATTTTTTTGCATGTAAAGCAGAGCCAAGAGACACACACCCATCCACCCACTTAAACCTCTTCCACAGCTGATGCAAGGCAATAACGAAAATAAATAAAAACCTTTCTGTGCACAGGAATATTTGAAAAAAATGCATGAAAACCCTCAAGTAATCAAGTTACACTCACTCTCTGCCGTAGTATTTGGGTCTGCTCTCCATCTGTAAAACAGATCAGGACATATTAGCTGCAGCGCTATGATATGAAAGCTCAATTAAATGGTTTTGCGAATTGTTCTTACAGCCTGTGTGCAAGATAAAGGACCTTACATCACAGGACAGATTATCTCCATCTGTGCCCCTGCGTCTATTCGCAGCTACCAAACCATAAAGCCAAATCGCAGCGTGTGGAGATGAATTAGAGGCAATGCCAGAAAACAGCTGGTGATAGATGGCCAGCTGCAAAGAATTAATATTTAGTGTGTCACTGTGCCACAGCCACGTGTGTCGTGTGTCCGCATTACAAATCTTGGATGTGGATGTGGCTTAAAAACACTTCTCATCGAGTACACTGATATAAATGCCTTTCTGACATTTTTTAAACAGCAGTGTGAACAAATGCAAATGCAAAAATAATGATTTATGAACATTTTTACCATTCAGGCCATTTTCCACAAACATTTACAGATGGTAGTGTAGAATATCGCTTAAAATCCAGTTATGATTATAATGGATTTGGCAATATGTGAAACATCATTTTGTGCTTTGAAGTGATGGGTAGCTACTAATCTTACAGAGCCAGCCCACAGCTCTCACTTTGCTCATCAGAGCGCATCAAAAATCAAAATAGGATGAGACATGAATCATTTCTGGTAGGCTGTACAATAGAAGACTGACAGATCTCTAAGAGGGCAGTAACAACTAGAGTATCAGCTTTATGCATGTAGCAAAAGTCTGTGCTCTAAAGTCATTGCAAAGAATTGTCATTGCTGATGCCGTAAATTGTTAAATTTATTAAGTAGTGAATTAGGTCTGTATTAAAGCAACAGTCAGGAGCCCATGTGAACATTGTTTTTGCTTTCTGGAATCACAACACAGACCTTGCCTTCAACTGTCTGAATGAACAAATATCTCACAAACTATTCTCCAAAATAAATTGCTAAATAAATCTAAAGCAAAGAATAAACAATGCAGTTGGAGGATAATGCTTCATTTCCTAACTCTAGAATACCTCCCAGTTCAAACAGCTCTGAGATCATGAGTTTCACGAAGCAGGGAGTCACTCTCCAAAAGTCACTGATTGGTCTGGTGTCCAGCTGCCAGGCTCAGTCATTTCTCACTGAATGTTTTCCAGAGGGACAGCTGAGTTTGCAACATGTAGTCTGGTAGACTGGTTTTTGAATCACCTAAGAGGAGCCAACAGGTGGTTTAGTCTGCAAAGGTGACTTAAGATATGTGGGAGAAAGAAACAAAGAAAGACAGAAAAGTCGGAAGGGAACTGTCTTTGATATAATACTCCTTTGCTGCTGCCTTTTTGTCTTTTGTGAAGCACACTGTATGAAATATTTATGAATGAAATATGCTATAAATTGAAACATTATCCTGAGTCTGTGCTTTAGACTATGTGAATGATCTAATTGTTTGGGTAATATATGTTAATCTATGTTTTGACCCAGGCATTTGCTGTTATTTTTTTCAGAGGTCGTTAATAAAAAACAGAAAAGTAATAATTTCAATGCCATACAGTAGCTTATTGTGTACAGATTTACAGATATACTGACCTCCTGAGGACATGTGATCCTCTTTGGTCTCGGGGCTTCCTGCTGCAGCTGGTACACTGTTAAAGAAACACATGGATGTATATGAAACCCCCTTGCCCTTTTGAGTCACAGCACATAGTGCAGTCCAAGTTGTATTTACACACATATTTGTAGATTTGTTACCAAGATAACAACTGCCATACTCACTTAAGATGAGGTAGACTAAATGATGTGGTGCAGCTGTCATACACTAGACTCTATTGAACACTTAACAGCCTTTGGTTCAAACGTCTGACTACATCTCTGACTCAGTGCAAAGGTAACGAGGTAGAAAAGGAGCTATTAGCATATATATGCAACGCTAAGCAGTCAGTGGTTTGCATGACAGGAGCCATATATCCACAATCCAATTGTGTGAAGCAAAACCTGTTGTGTGCTTATCCTAATGTGCACTTACATGTGCACAATGTTACTTGTGACTGCAAGACCCTAATACTTAATAAAATACATGAATGCTGCAAACCAGGCCTCCCTGTATTAGATGTGCTTAAAGCATTTGTGAGAACGCGAAGTAAATCAGTGAAGCAAAGTGAAAATGGAATTGAGGGATTTGCAGCAGGCAGGGTAATCACCACAAACACCTCAGCAGCCTCACAGAATCGGTACATTGCAATTAGTGATTAAAAACTGAGAGAAACCAAGATGCCGCTGCAGTTTTCTGCTGTGTTCCAAAACGTGATGTCTGTCAGGATAGAAATATGTGTCCTCCAATTTCCAATTTCTAGTCGTATGTCTAGAGTTTCTCTTTTATTTGACACACTGTCACATTCCAAAAACCAGACTTCAAAAATAATAACTAATAACAATCCTTCCTGTCTCACACAGTGATGCACTTGCTCCTAGATGCATGTTCGGCAGTTTATAACCTAGCGAAAACAGCGGTGTCCTCATTTCGAACAACCGACACTACGGCGAAGAAATCGCTGTGTGAGGTTGAGCTAAGTCTTCACGGCAGCAGATTCTCCAGGCAGGGAAAGGAAGACTCCTGACTGTGAATTTTCATGTTTTGTCAGGCTGACTGAAGCCAACCAGCAAGATCTGGACATCATCCATTCCTGTGACACAGTGAGCTCTAAAAATACCTCAGCAGAGGACCACTGGAGTCAGGAGAGGATGGGAGACTTCAGAAAAAACAGCATTATTGGAAAATTATACAGAAGAGTCATTTAATTACAGGAAAATGTATATAAAACCATACATAGTAACTGCTTAACTGTAATCAACCTAGGACAGAAACTGTTTTCTAGCTGAAATGATTTCTGCTCTGCTTCAAAAAAAAAATACACATCACATATATTCTGAGGACCCATTTCCTCCCACATGGCAAAAACATTGTATAATGAGGTGGGTGTTGTGAGGACCCGGATTCGGCTGAGCCTCTTTGCAGGTAGAAAATCTTATTTTCCCCGGTGATGGTAACCTATTTTACTCAGAGATCAGGAATGGGCTGCTTTGCATTTGTGTATGTGTGTTTTGTGGGCGAGTGTGTTGAAGTGTGTGCCTTCTGTGCACGTGCACGTAGCCTTTTAGAACCTGCAGCGTATCTAATTGTACTATGTACAACAACAACAACAACAAAAAAAACCCAATTCTTCCAAGTATAGAAAAGTGTGTCTTTGTTATTTATAGCGCACAAATAAAATGTGCTGTTATTTAAAGACACGCTATGGGCCAAAGTCAGGTTAAAACATTGCTAATCAGCATATAAAATGAATTAATTACTCACAGTAGGACTTCCATATGGGCGGTTGGTAATCCTCAGGGTCTGTAAAACACAAAAATAAAGCAGATCTCTGTTAGTAACTGATGTTAGTGGACTGAACCCTGTTTTCTCTCATTAAAACCTCAATTTCTATCCCTTCCCCAGTGGATTGACTGTGAGCCCTTCAACATGGTTATGTCACTGTTGTTTATCTCTCCATTATAATTATGCATATGGCTTCACACTGTGCAGCTGCCTCTTGAGATGCAACAGTGAATACACTCCTAATCAGTGCCTCAGCTTCAAGGACAATCAATATAGATGTCGGCTTGTTTCGCACAACATCGTGACGGCACACACCTGATCTATATTATCCACCGGCAGGGTCCTGAAAACACAACACCTCTATTCTGAGATAAGAGCACAAACACACCAATCAAAATTAATGACAGTAAATACAATTTAGACGCTGCCACCCAGAGGACCGCTTTCCTCCTGGAAATACGGTGTGGCTGATTTATGATTATGTGAACACATTTCTGGAATATATGATGGAGTGTGCTGTTACATTAGCCTGAAAAGAGTTAGAGAGGTGGTGAAGTAAATGCCCTTTAACAACTGATAATTTACTGTAGCACCTGCTGGGTAAAGTAATGCCTCGTAATAAAACGCATCACTAAAAAAATGTGACAAAATTTGCTACTGTACTTCAGCGCCAGTAAAGTAATAAAACGTATTTTGTGAGACACAGTAAATGTTGCAGCATATTTTTAACTCCACGTCTGTCACAACAGCAACTCCATGTGCAAAGGCAGACCAAGAGGTGTGGTGAAAAGCTTTGAGAACGACAAATAAATTTCAAACTTGACATAACAATTTTTATTACTATGTCCAAGGTCAAGTACGGACCTTCAAACTCAGATAATGATGGTGCTTCTGAATTATGTTACAAAAAAGCTACAATTAGATAAATCTGAAGCTAACACCTAATACACCTAAAACATTATATAACCATACTAATATTTAGAGTTTAGCATTTTTTTAACGTTTTGACGTATTTCTATATATCATTTATTCTATACTTGAAAGTCATTGTCCTGCATGCCAGAATGGCAGTATAAATACACATAATACTCAACTCAAACAAACCCAAAGGATATAGGTATCCATCAGTAGTATCCATCACAGTGGAGGGCACTTACTTCCATTAATGGAGGTATTTTTTTCAAGTTGGTTAGAAAACTGCAATAATTAAACATTTATTAATCATTTAATCACGTGGTCATTGCTAATATAGACTTGTCAGTGATATCAAGTATTGCAGACAAATTGATCTTTGAACAGATAATATCACATTTTACTGCTTCTTCCTCCTAAATGCATGATTTCAATCCTCTGAAACTGAAAATTGTTTTCTTCAGGAATGAAGGCCAATTGGACAAAGGAGGTATAGTACAGCCTGTCTACCTTAATTAAAAACAGCCTTTGATACAGTCAATCGAGACATTCTAATTAACACCCAATGCAGTTAAATGAAATCACAACATACAGACAGAAAACAAGGTGCCAGGCTTTAAAGACACTGTATAAGAAGTCGAATTTATATGATCAATGTAAAATCTTAACTACGTGACTTCTTAAGCTGGGAACACAATGAAGACTGAAGAGGCTTTACTGGCATAGAGAATGTCATGGTCAGGCCCCCATTTCACTCAATGAATTCATTTAAATAAATCAAAACTCATCTTCCTGAACAACTACAAGAACGGATTATAAAATATCATATAGAAAATGTACCCTGGGCCAAACAGCCTTTTCCTATCGAGCAGCACATACCTGGAACCATACCTTAAACATGCTGTCCTAATCTGTAGTAGTAGTGATGTGCTCATGAGCCTTTGTGTGTCTTCTTAAATGTGCCTTGTCCCTTCTTTGCTAAAATAAACACACAGTATCAATAATGGTGGTCTATAGCTATCACTAGGCTGAGGATACTGCATGCCCGATCTACAAAATAGCTGCTATGATTATCAATGATTCATCTGCCTCTCGGATATTTAGTGCAATAACCCTTACACTTAATTCCCACCAACACTGCTCAAAGACTCAGTTGACTGAGTGAATAATGAATCACGCTGGTCCAGAAGATACATGTTGTTCATTTAAAACATTCCTCTGCAGTCATCAGCAGATCAGCGCCACACCTGAGAGGGTGTGAAAACCAGTGAGCACTTGTTGGATGTGGGCACTGAAGCTACAGGCGGCGAAATTGTGAAACTTAACCATATAAATGTCATTGTTTAAATTGCACCACCAGTTCTCTGAGGGCTTACTGTCTCTGTATCTGCCTCTGCTGTTTGCGTCTGTTTAACTGACGGCACGTGAAGAGTAGGCGATCAGAGCTTATCCTTCATGCTGTTTTCTCTCTGGAGGCTGGTTGCAACATTATCAAGCATATTAAAAAGCTCATCATTACCCCTCGTCACAACAGCACAGTTACGTCTGAAAGAGCTGCATTAATTACAAAGGAGAGACAAGATAGGTGCATGTGATCAAATGCTGAACAATTATGTAAATGATGAAAGAGGCAGCTCGATCGAGAAGTGGATGCTTTGAGCGTAAATGTTGTTGCTAAAGCTCTCCACAGAATGGCTGCCGTCAAATACAAATAAAAAGGCTTCAGGCTCCGTTTGCTGGTGTGTGGCCAAGCTGCCTTGGAAAATGTATTGTCCTAGCGCTGAAGCTTTGTCACTGTGTATTGCACTGGCAACAGTCTGAAAGATTTATTCCACTGCGGCTTGTTTAAAGAATGTGATTTCATCTGGTTGGCTGCCAACTATTCTCTTTTCAATCTGATTCTTTTTAATGACGAATGGCATTTCAGTCTGGAATTCTGCAGCCGCACCGACTCAGAAAAGGGAGCTCTTAAGGGTCGATTCTGATGCAAACACACACACACACACACACACACACACACATACGCGTGCGCAAATACACAAGGCTGCAAAGTACATAAACACTCTGAAGCAAATACACACGTATGTGTATGCAAGTACACACACGCGCATAAACACACGCAGAAAAGAGAACATCAAAAAGATTTTATAAGTAGCTCAGAGTTTGTGTAGTGTCTGATGATCAGGAAGAATTTAAAATTCTGGAGCAGCCAGAGGGTGCTTCCCCCCAAAGAAACAGCTATTAATTGTGTTGCCCTCCATTACTCACCAGTCAGAGGCATTCAATAAAATAATTACCGGCGGGTGTTTGCTTTGGTGACAAAGAGAATATGTGATGAATGAAGATCAAGCTCGCCTAAGACTCTTATCCCCAGAGATAACGTCTGCTCTAGACTCTGTGCACATGCATAAAGGAAAAAAGAAAAAAAAAATCAACTTCAGCATTAAAAAGAATAACTTGTGACGAGGTTACACGAGTGCATGCTTCACAACAGCTCAACAAGTTTGGAGCGTTTCATGACCTGAGAGGAATCATATTCAATATCGCTCATTTCAGTGGAAGAACGTCAGATGTGAATTGAAGGGGGGAAAAAAAACGCACTAGCTAGTTAAAGGTGACACAACGAATCAAACAGTTTAATCTGGACCTAAATGCTGTAGCCACGCCGCAACACCCCCAATGTAAACAACTAATACTAGCAGAAAGAGTGTAATTGATTACTTAATGTAAAATTAAGAACAGAGGTGCTGTTTCTACCTGTCCCTTCGCAACAAGAGACAGACACTGATTGTGTGATGTGTAACAACATATGCAATGTCTTAATGTGTCTGCACACTTGGAAGGCAGACGACAGGCAGGTAAACACACCCACATGACATATGATTACAGTCAGGGTTTGTTCTTGAAAACCTGAAATATTTGGCAGACTGAATTACAATAGCACTGAGTCCTTTTTGCTTTATTTACTCTTTCTAATAACTTCGATTGTGCCAAACAGGAAGGAGATTTTATTCTTCTTATGATTGAAACACCAGGACTGATTGGGCATAATCAGTGGGGAAATCTTCCTTTAACGCTGCAGACAGAAATCATATTGCTGAATGAAATTGCCCCTTACAGCTCATACATTTTCCAGCCAGCATGTTGGATCAAAACAAAACATTTTATGTCAGCTCATTGTGATCAAACATCTACCCTCTCCTCCTTATACTGGTTACTGATTAATACTGGACGTGACTTCACAGCGCCTCTCAAAACGCATGAGGCGCAGCCATTACTGAACCATATCGTTCGAGCTGTCTAGTTGAAGATGCTAGCACCAAATCAACCCTAGCAGCTAAAAAGAGGAAATTTAAAACAAAATACAGACATCTTAAAACCTGATTGTTTTCACTTTCACACCATCCACCTGAGTCACTTTTTGAAAAAGCCTTTGGGAAGTTAGTAACCACATGTTTTATTTCCAGTGTTTATGAGCTCTCTGTGCACCTGCTCATCTATGCTATGTTCAGGGTGTCTGTCTCAGTGGCAGAAGGTGAATGAGTTTGTGGTCTTTTGTTTGTGCTGGAGCATCTCCAATCTTTGTTTTATATCAAGCTATGAGTGTGCTGCCTGATAATGAAATCCTTTGTGATCTCCTCCGGCGACCCTGATCCTGAGGGTCATTAATGTTGTGATGATGACTAAGTATTGATGTGCCACGTTTCACTGCAGCACTTTTACTTGGGTTGTTTAAGTGTATTTTTCTCTGCTCTGCTGAAACTGAACAAGTAATTTAGGAAAAGTGCAAAAACACATCCAACTGCTGTTGCTTTAATCAAGTATTACCTGGGCTACCCAGATGATTTGGATGATTCTACACAGACTCATAGCTGGAATTTAGATTTTGATTTCCTTAGTCCCACACCAGGGAAATCTCAGAATGAATGAATGGTATAAGTTGTAATTGTTGTTTTCCCATTTTCAAATACAAGATGATCTGAAAGGTAGACCTCTCTTTGCAAATCATTTTTGACTAAAGTCAGAGGGTGGAGGGAGCCATATTTGACACTGGAAGTAAACTTGATTTGAATTAGCCAGTTGACATGTAAAGAGATTTTCAAATAAGCTAAATACCACTTGATTAAATGTACTTTTTTAATGTAATTGAAATTCCTTGTTATTTACATGCATAAATGACACACAGACATAACACATTTCTGGAGTAGGACTCTGAGTGTACAGATACATGTACACCCACACACACACACACACACACACACACACAAAATAGTGTCAGTGGGATGCAGCAGAGCTGCAGCAGGGAGACCATCTGTGTATTACACTGGTCCAAAACAAGCATTTCAACACTGCCTCAGTGCTGAACAGATAATATACGACAGGTATGAGGCTGCCTCTCTGGAGTGTGTTAGTGTGTGACTGTGCTGGTCACCCTCAGTCAAACTCTATGTTTTGCTAATAACAGGAACTGAAGGTGAGTTTAGATGACAGGAAAAGTTGTCTGAGTATGACATGGCCTCGTGTTGCCACTGGGGGAGTTCAGTGTTGTAATTAATACTGCATTGACTGGGATATGTACAACCAGAATTGAAGTACTTGTGGGGTTGGGTGGACTTTCTCCCTCGCTGACGCTGTAAAACATACGCATCATTTCAGTAAGCCAATGACACAAATCCAGTCTTACATGAATTCAACTGGTCAGGACAAGAAATTGATGTGGTGGAAAGATTTTGAGGTGAACTGCAGCATTTGCCAGAAACATGTGCAGGATCGTGTTGAGCAGACAGCCTCTCTGTAATACATGGCTGTAATTCTGCCTCCCTGACCAATTTTGTCATTTAAGGCCTGGAGCCGAAGGCATACTTTCATGCTCTATCCCTCAATTTATTTTCAAAGCTTTATTTCCTGGAGCCGTCTCGCAAATGGTGTGCTGCTGGTACAGTACATGCCTCCATGCCCACCCGTGCCAAGAATGTGCAGGAATCTCCCTGATCCAGACGAATAGCCAGAAAATATCTTTCTAAGGAAACGGAGGGATTGCAACATATATGCTGCAATCATGTTGTAACCCTCTCAGTTTGTCTGTTATCTGACGACTGGGCTCAAAAGTGCAGGCTACAATTTCTCACCTGTGTTTCAAAGCTCTCTCTTATGGACTGTGAGTATACAATGCAGCCCACACATTACACGGCGGTTTGTGTACTCACCATTGTTCCGTTATTTCAATCATTAGCAGGAAGTGCATAAATAAATCAATGTTGGCTCCCATAATATAATTACCACTATCAGAGATCAGTGCTCAGCACAAAAAGCAGCCATCAGTGACACTTTGATTGTTCACACAGACGAGCTGGATGAACTTTATTTACATACACTCTGCCAAACAACGGCCCCCAAACAAGATTGCTAGATGAACTTCTCATTAGGCGCAGATGAAATAACTATGCCGAGAGCACTTTGTTTGCAGCCAGAGCATACGGCCTAATATGGAGCAGAAATTGAGCCGAGATTCATTTTTTGAGTCATGCGCCTCATAGACAAGATTATTCAAATGTTGTGTCTGACTGCCAAAGAGCTCTGCATGAAAATAATAATACCCTTGTGACAACCACTCCATCCCTGGCAGCAGCACAGCTTGTAACCTCTGATAATTATATTGAGAGCCCAACAGTAATGACAACCCTCCAATGCCACAGAAAGAAAAGACTTTCCTCTTAAAGCAGCAGTGGTCAAACAGTAAATTCGCTGCTTTCTGAAACGCACACATGAGATAATGCTTTGTGAAGCATGTGGTTGCTACAGGCTATATCAGCTTGGAAACTACTGTCTGTCCCTCCCATTGGGCAGTACCTTGGGAAATGTGACTCTGCCGTGCGGTGTGGTCGGGATGCAGAGAGAGAGTAAGAAAGTAAAGCAAACACTGTGAATGCTACAGAGTGTCCTCAGCCTGTAATAAAACCTACAGCTCTGCCATGCGACGCTCAATTGACACATGAAATAATGGTGGAAACGGTAAACAAAAGAGCTCAGCCTGGTGTTATAAACAACCTCTCCCTCCGCTTGTCACACACACACACACACACACACACACACAGTCTCTCTCACACACGCCTCTGGTCGTTGGTGGGGCTTCCACATCAAACAGCACTGTAATAGTGGAGTTTGTACTTTATACCCTGGCAAACACGAGCAACACGCTTTATCAACGCATAATGGGAGATACAGTGAGACAAGCATGAAGCTGCTATTTCATGCTGTGTTTGTTTGAACAGCTGCTAACCCACTTTCTGTTCTCATTCTGTGAAAACTTCACCCTCAAATTGAAATTTCTACAAATAATAGGTGCTACTCACTGAACTCTACCTTGTTACAGGCAAAGGGGATCTGATTGGAGTTTTGTGGATACTGTAGCAGTATGAAATGTATTATGTCACTGGACTGTGGCATATTAGGATTTTATTTTATCATTTTCTTCCTGCAATGTTAGAAAATGTTGCAGCCTGGTGCTGCGTTTGGGAAAATAGTAGAGTACACAAGCCAAAGATAATCCTTAAAGCCAGCCAAGTGGAAACTCAGTCAGGGAATTATGGAGGTGATTGGCAATCTAATGATAACATCCAAACCCAACAGTCAGCCTGACTGCATCTCACAACCTTATAATCCCTCTGCACGCGAAAGGTGCCCTCTCCCTCTAATGTCTCCACCACTGCATCCACACAGAACACATGGGGATGCTTTTCACTTGAGTCGTAAATCTCAGCAGTCACTGGCAGCCACAACAATAATGTGCCTGTTTAATGTTTACATGTGAAACGCAGATGAAGACATGAAGATGACACATTTTTCTGGTGCATGTATTTATGCAATACGCATATGTTAGTGGTGGGTTTTTATGAGATAATTAAAAAAGTTTGATGGAAGCCAAGTAAAGACATACATTTCCAACCATATTGAAATAACAATACATTATTTTTTATCATTATTATCATCATCATGTCTAGTTTGAGCCTGTGTTATGTGAACTCTTACCAGAGGACACAGATGAACCTGAGAGGCTTGAGTTACTGGATGCTGCCATCCCAACCCGTTTTACGGCTCGGTTACTCCCGTTTGGCCAAGGTGCGCTCACAGCAGCTCGTCCCCGGCGGAGCGTCCATTTCACTTAAGTCCCAATGCGACTCAGCCGGCGACTATTTCATGTGTCGTCTCGAGTCGCGAGCAGCACCCAGGCGTCTGTCTGAGTCCGCCGATCCCACACTCGTCTCGTCGTGCGCTTTGGTGAGGAGCTCGAAGCCGCATTCACTGGAGGTGCTGCCGCTGGATAAAAATACTCAGACAGGGTACGGGATTTACATCCCGTGGATCGGTTTCACGAAAGCACGCTGGACAGACGGACAGAATGTGTAGGTTTAGATGTGTGCCATGCAGGAATCAGCTATGGTTTCCATGTGCCACTTTAAGGATTGTAATAAACACACTACACTGCAGCGTAGACGCGCCTTCTTAAAGTGAAAGTTTGGAGCAGGCTTGGGAGCAAACCCGACTGGCAGAAGAAACCCCCAGGAATCATTTCACCCCGGCTCTGTCAGCACAATCCACAACAGGCGTGAAACCCACAGTTAAATCTGAGTCACGCAAAAGCCCATCCGGTTAATCCACAGAATTCCAGTTTGGGCATTACATATTTCCATCAGATGTCATATTATGTCATGTTACGTTGAGAGAGGCAGAATGAATGCCAGGGGCTTTTGCGCCATCTGGTGGGGCTGTTCTCACACATTAGTCTGGGATCACAGGCCACTGTAAAATGTAGATGTAGTGGCATGAACTACAGATTTTGAAGGTATGTTGTGTTTTTGGAAGGCCAGGGTTCAAACTCTCTCTCTCTCTCTCTCTGTGTATATATATGTGCTCCTGGAGATAAAGTTAGAGAGGCCAGGTTGAGATGGTTTGGACATGTTCAGAGGAGGGACAGTGAATATATTGGTGAAAGGATGCTGAGGTTAGAGTTGCCAGGCAGGAGGCCTTGAGGAAAACCAAAGAGGAGGTTTATGGATGTAGTGAAGGAAGACATGAAGGTAGTTGGTGTGAGGGAAGAGGATACAGAGGATAGGGCGAGATGGAAGAAGATGATTCACTATGGAGACCCCTGAAGGAAACAGCCGAAAAGAAAAGATGTATACACTCCTGACACTGCATTTTCTTGGGTTGATTGCTGCTATCTTGATTTTCCTTGTGACTAACATGTTGCCTGTATGATACCTGGAGTTGCAGAATGTAATCTGTGCAGCTAAGTGAAAATGCTATTCTTTTACTTACTTATCACGCACCTGCTGCCGAGGTGCCCATGAGAAAGGCACTCAGCCCACAGCAGACTACTGTGCTGCACTGTCTTCCTGGCCACTTCACCTCTGATGTCACATCTCTGTCCACTATTTTCTGCTCAGCAGTGAGTGTCGTCTTCTTTTCCACTGCGCAGGATAAAGGGGCATCTATCAACACCACACGCTATAAACAAGTGATTTTATTAAAAGGAATTATTAAGGCAGAGTTTTGTGTCAACTAAATTATTTGTAACCTAATCTACCCCCCTAATGGCCAGAAATCTGTAACTATGCTTAAAATTACTGAATGAGTGAAAGTTTCATTCATTCAGGTATTAACATTAACAATGAGTGCTCTTCACTTAGAGGCCCCCTTTTCACAGAGGAAATGTTGGCATGTCTCAGCAGGAAGAGCACAGGTCAAATGATACAAATAATAATGGGTGATTTCAGTTTAGCTGCTGCAGTTTCAGGGTGCTGTCATGTGCACATGCTGACTCACACACTGTCGTGGCTTACAGAGACACTAGAAAAGAGTCATAGGGTCATAGTTAATGTAGATCTAACATCTGTGCTTGTTCTTTTACGGCAAGTGACATGCACCAGACTGCTGTTAATACTAATTTGATAGCTTGTTCAATAAAAATGCTAATAAAATTGTGTTGCTGTTAAGAGCTGCAAAAATCAGTTTCAACATCAGCTCAACTGCAACATCAGCTCTCACATACATTATGATATAACTAACAATAACTGACTCACGTTAATCTGTTTGCAAAAAATCACAAACACACACATTTTGTTGTGTTGTGTTTCTGGCCACCTGATGAATCCAAAGCCATCGTTCTGTGGTGTGTTCGTGCTGGTTTGATCTCCACCAAGTCCTGAAAAACACATTTTTTGCTTAGATATTTTTCTGTTGTCTTCCTCAGGTGCTTGGTAGCCTCTGTCAGATGGTGATCGGGTAAACGGGGAAACATGGAGTCAACAGCTAATAGAGAACATGTACAAAGATCGCATTTTAACACTTTATGGTGAACATGGAATAATTAAAGGCATGTGCTTGATCTGATCTTGAATGTAACTTCTCATTAAAAAGGTTGTATTATGTGTATTTGTCTCGTTTCACTTCTCTTTTTTTCCAGCTGTCATTTCCATTGTGAGTCAAAACTGTTTCTCAATCCAGCACAGAACAAGTCAAAGATTTATCAAAACGCTATTTAAGTATACTTGGTTTTGTGTAGACACACAATGCAGGCTAACACACCTCTTCAAAAAACGATTGTAACGTTTGGCTCGTGCAAACTAGTCTTCATCAGAGAAAGTAAACAAACATTACTTTATTAGTGTATGGGCCCTATAGTAATACAGCAACTATGTGCAGCCTCTGCTTTGTGGTGCAGCAAGTGCAACTTATTTGCAAAGACTTTTCCTCACCAACGCCATTTACTCACTAACCTACTGCGGTCTGTTTTCTGCCCCTGTGCTGGCAAATCTTTCTTGTCTTCATCTTGCTGCTTCGGCAAGTGGTTAAGACGCTTTCCCTGCAAGACCGCGTTGAGGTCTGCAAAGCAACGAATTACCGGTCACGTGACCTATCTCATATGACCCAGAGCCTGACTAGAGCTGATCACGTGACTCAGCGGCACAGGTTTACTCTGCACAGTGTGTCCACAGCTAAACAACCACAAAGACGGCTCCCTGGCTAAAGCCTGCGGTTTGTGTTGTTGTCATAGAGACTCCATTGGACATGAGGTGAGCTTTACGCCAATTAAATGCTTTTTCCCCCACTTACACTTTTATCGCCGCCACGTGCTGAGCTTGTGGTCAGACTTGTTTTGAAATCTGAGTGACTTGCAGTGTCTCGGGTTCACACATCACATCAAGCCTGTGATATTCATATTGTAAACATTGGCAGGCTGTGGAGGGAAACCGTGGGTTTCCTGTTACTGTGGGCCTGTCTCGACTCCGCACACTCACGGAGCTGCTCGTCGTTTTTCTGCCGAAAATCTCACCGTGTCAGCGGCCTGAATGGAGCCGACCCCGGCTCTCCTCTCTTCCTCACTCCTTACCTGGAGAAGGGCGCTATCGACGAAGGTAAAGGTGCACGCACATTAAAGACCACTGCCACAGATCTGCAACCAGAAAGGGTCATCACTATAGACTACAGCCACCTTTCTATTTACTTGCGTCCTCTCCTTGTGACCTCGTCTCCAACACCGAGGATACATGCATCCGTACGAGGAGAGAGGAGACGAGTGTTTTAAGTGTAAGGAGCCGTCAACTCCTCTAAAGCGTCACGTGAAGCGATCAGGATCAGCGTTAACAGCTGCTGAAACATTTGATGGAGTTTATCTCTGCAGACATGTGCACCGTGCTATCAGAGGCAGAGCAGCAGTGTCGGCTCTTTGTAGCCTCTCGCCTGTTAAAGAAGCACCTTTACATGAAGAACAGCCTGCATTTATACTGTGGACTGTGTCCTGCTCAGAGGCAAATAGGTGATTTCTACCGACACAGTGCCTTTTATATTATATATTTATTATTTTACTAGTCTATACTTATTCAGGATTGAACCACTCAGAATATAACTACTGTGTCCTTTGACGATGAGAAATTACTTATTAGGCCAAATATTTCAGAGAGAATTGCAGTTGTAACATTTCAAATCCAAATCAGAGATCTACTGGATTGAAGTGACAATAAATGAGTTTATCTCTGGCTTTAATTGTATCTACAATAAAAGGTAATGTGGGAAGTAATGGAATCAAAAGATCAGACTCAAATCTTTCTGGTTAAAAAAAGTTATTTGTGGTCATTTTTGTTGTTCAGAGATATAATTAACACAGATTTATAACCAGATGGTGAATTAGAAAACAAAAAGTAAAACTTAGGAGTGCTTCTCTCAAATTTGATCTGGCAGTAGTCTGATCAGGTGCAGCATCCTCAGAGCAGAAATAATTCACTCAAAGTTTTAGATTGGTCACTAATCAGGGGGCCTTTCCTCTTTTTTTGTTCCAGCAAGAAAACTGAGTCTGGTAGGAGACCTGCCAGGTGCCAGCGTCAAGAGTTATGCTGGGTACCTCACTGTCAATGAAAAATACAACAGCAACCTCTTCTTCTGGTTCTTCCCTGCACTCATGGTAGGCTTGCACTTCTTCTTTCCAAATGACAAAATTACGTTACTGTCAATGCTGCAAGTTGGGAAGAGGAACATGAGGAGGAAATTTTGAACCTATTCATTCCTCTGCTTGTTTTCGATGAGGCTCAGCTTCATTATACTGCAAGTATTTTGACTGTATCTCTCAGTCAACTTGTGATAAGGAATTGCACTGTGCATATTTAGTCAGCTGCTTCAAAGCCATTTTTTGTGTGTCAAAGGCTAGAAATGAGTAACCAAGTCTCATAATAATGTCACATGCCACTTCGATGAATGACAATGAATGAAAGCTCAGTCTCGTAGCTTCTAAGAGTATTCGTTTTTAATTCGAGTCAAGCTTAAATTTTTGTGGAGGACACTTTTATTCATCCACATCAAAAATAATTCTGTATTTTTGTCCTTTTAGTTCAGCATTTGTGAAGATGTTTCTATGTGTAGCAGCTACCTCTGAGACACTTTGCCTGGCAAATGACCGTGTAAATGTTGTAAAAGTTTTAAATGTATTGTCAGATTCTAGAAAAGAACATGATTTTGGACTTTGAAATGCAGAGGCAGCCATTTGTTTTCACTAAAGCTTTGAAGAAAATCCTTAATTTCCTACAGAAATGTATTAAATTGATCGTCTGCTGTTGATTTTCTCATTAAGTGACAAAAAATATATGATTACGCATCTCTATTTTCTGATAAATCAAAGTAGACCCCATTTATCCAAATAAAGTGTGTTTTGTTCACTTTTTTCCCTTTTGTTAATGAACTGAAGTTGCCACTGGGTGGTGCTGAGATCTTATATTTTCTCTATGCTTTGCACTGACCAACAGGCAGACCAGGATAAAGCTCCGGTCCTGCTCTGGCTTCAAGGCGGACCCGGCGGCACCTCCATGTTTGGCCTCTTTGTGGAGCACGGACCATATGTGGTGTATAAGAACTTGACCAGTAAGATTTGGTACCACAACAGAATCCTTATCTAACTAACAAGCTCTGTTCAGTTTGTGTTAGAGCCTCACTTAGCTCCTCTGATCTGCTCTTGTGCTCTGTCTTTGCAGTTGGTTTGAGAGATTACGCTTGGACATCGAGATATTCAGTTTTGTACATCGACAATCCAGTGTGTATTAATTATTTATCTACAGACCAAATAAAGCCACACACTAGTTGCATGAAATGGCTTTTTCATTATCAGCTCATCAGAGTGTTTTAAGGGTGTAATAGGCACTGAGTCTTTAAGGAAGAGTGTTGGTTTTCCAGGTTGGGACTGGTTTCAGCTTCACTGAGGATGATCGAGGTTTTGCTCAGAACCAGGATGATGTTGGCAGGGATCTGTACAGGTGAAAATGCTGCCTTCTGACACCAACACACCATTTTTGTCACTTGGGTCTTTTAGGTCTGCTGTTTGATTGTTAGTAATGTTCATTATTCTCTTCATTTCCCTTAAAAGTGCTTTAACACAGTTCTTCCAGATCTTTCCTGAGTATCAGTCCAATGACTTCTATGCTACTGGGGAGGTATGTTTTAGTTTTTTCTTTCTCTTAAAACTTCGCGTATTCATATTAACCCCTACTTAAAGTATGATGCTTACCCATGTAATCATTCTGTCTCCATGCAGTCTTATGCAGGGAAGTATGTTCCTGCCATTTCATACTACATCCATAAGAACAATCCCACTGCCAAAGTGAAGATTAACCTCATAGGTATGGCCATTGGTGATGGCCTCTGTGATCCAGAAGTGGTGCGTATCCAACAAAGTGTCATTTTCTGAACTGTTTCATTGAGCTCTCTGACTTTCAGTTAATTAAACTGGTTGCTGAGTCTTACATTAACCAGATAGCAGAGTGTGATATTTTAGTACTTTCCATTTCAGATGCTGGGGGGTTATGGTGAGTTCATGTACCAAACAGGCATGATTGATGAACTTCAAAGAGAGCATGTTAACCAGCAGACAGACATTGGAGTTAAACTCATCCACCAGCAGAAGTGGGTGGAGGCTTTTCAGGTAAGAGTTGCCTCTTCTGTCAGAATACAAATCAACGTTTTTATCATTTGTCCACATTTACACTGATGTCTAATTGCTTCATGAATCTATGCCATCAGTGTCAAATAATTTTTCAAACATTAGAGTTGTGAATAAAATGAAAGAACTGATGTAGCTGACAATTTTTGTTCTTGTCTGACTTCAGGTTTTTGACAGGTTGCTGAATGGCGACGTAGACCCGTATCCTTCCTTTTTCCAAAATGCCACTGGCTGCACCAACTACTTCAACTACATGACATGCCAGGTACTGTGAAAACACTGGCAGAGCCCAAAACCTCGTCTGTAAATGTTCACAAATACATTTTTTACTACATTTGTCTTTTGTGTGCACCACAGGAGCCTGAGGACCAGGAGTACTTCTCCCAGTTTGTGACTCTGCCAGAGGTGCGACGTGCCATCCACGTGGGGAATCTTACGTTCCACGACGGCTCGGAGGTGGAAAAGCATCTTCTGCAGGATGTCATGAAGAGCATCAAACCATGGCTGGGGGTGCTGATGGACAACTACAGGGTGAGAGGTGTAGGATTATTCATTGTAGTAGTGCCGTGTGTCTTTGTATGGTTTTGTCAGTAACATCCAGTCTCATCAGAAAGGAAAGCAAACTTAGTTCCTGTCTAATAGTGCTTCCCTCTTTCTGCATACATCCAGGTTTTAATCTACAGCGGTCAGCTGGATGTGATCGTTGCAGCACCGCTGACTGAGAGGTTCCTGCCTACTGTCAACTGGACCGGAGCAGCGGAGTACAAAACAGCCCCTCGTTTCCACTGGAAGGTTCAGCCCGCCGACACAGAGGTGGCAGGTTACGTAAGACAAGTGGGAGAGTTTTACCAGGTGAGACGTTAACAACAGTCTTATTAATGTGAAAAGTACCAAATGAAAGCCTTTTTTTGTTTGTTTTTTATTAAATTCTGTAATTCATTCTCGCGTCCTGCAGGTCATTATCCGGGGAGGGGGACACATTCTGCCTTACGACCAACCAGTGAGGTCCTTTGACATGATTGACAGATTCCTTTCAACGCAGGGCTGGAAATGAAAAGTTCCACCTCCACTTGTAGAGAGTGCACAATTGATTATTGACTGTTAATTTGAAAGACTGTTGATTGTCTCAGCCAGTGTAAATCTGCATGTTGTTGGATTTGGAAAGATCATTTTGGAAAATTCATTTTTTTTATTTTACTTTTTTTTTTTTTTTTTTAAATCATTTTCGCAGTGTTGGTTTATGACTTTGGTTCTGCTCTCTGATGCACTGCAAATGAAATAAGTTCTCGTGGCCTGGACCATGAGTTCTGGGGAAATCATTTCTTGTAAATTTCTGTTGAGGGTGTGTGACGGAAAATATAAGTATGTTGCAATCACTGCATTGTTGAACATGAAATGTAAAGGAAGAACCTTGAAACTAGAGCTGACTTGTCTTCAAATAAAATGTTTTATCTAAATATGAATGCCTTAACCAAAGCAGCCTGCAGTGCATTTTGCAGTCTGGCAGCATTTGCTGAAAGATTCCTGTTGCAGCGTTTTATAGATATGGTAGTGCCTGTAGATGAATTGGATTTCTCCTCTTGTGTGCTGTTTGGATGATTAACAAAATGAACACCAGGAGTCACTAGTCTTCAAAGTAACATCACTGGTTACCCAGAAATAATGATAATACAAAAAAAAAAAAATCATTTCACAAAGCTGTGTTTTAAAAATCTATTTACCATTTAAACTCTGCTTTTCTGAGCTTAGGACCTAAAAACAACATTAAATTACTAATTTTTCAAGTAAACACAGTGACTTCTTTGAATTTTGCAACAATGTGCAGAGCTTGTCAATTTCATTGTTCTGGCTATTGTTGCTTTAAAGTGTATCTGACACGCTGGGGTGTTGTGTAGTGATTTTGACAGAACGCCACAAAGATGTTTGTGTACTGAAGTTAACCGCCGTGTTATTTCATCAGGCAACTATCAAGATGTCTAGACAGTTCAATAATTAATGAGTATTCTAAACCTTTAAAGCATCTAACTATTTAATGAGCAGTTATGTTTCAAGGACGAGCATTGGGAAATACTGTTGATAATCTGCTTACACGAGTTTTGTTTTTAATGTAATTCAAATATTTTTTACAAATATTCACTTTTCAGTTCATTTTTGCACTCTGGTTGTCTGTCCAGGCAATAATTGTTCCACTAGATTTGAAGGACAGTTCAGCTGTGACATCCAGTCACATGAGTTAGTTGAACGTTACAGAACAAGTGCTTTATTTTCATACCGTAATGTAACTGCAGTGATACTTTAACATCTGTACAAATGCAAAACAAAACAAAATGGAGATAATGTCATTACAGACACAACAAATGTACAAAGTTATGCAGGCAAGAATGGATTCATCAGTTCATTACATATAAACAATGTATTTAAGCGCTGAAATGAGCCTCGACGTACAACAGAAGGCAACAAGTGCTATGCAAACATTATTTACAGACATGTACCACACATTTACTCCTTTCAAAAAGAAAGGTGGTTGCATTACATGTACAGGATTACAGAAATTAATGACATTATGTACAATATTTATAGTTTTAGATTTAAAATAATACAATTATAACATCATTAATGTGTGGGAATCTTCTCCACCTCTCACAAAACCACACAGACGCACTCACACTGCACTTCCATCTGTCCTTTTTGTTCGCCTCAGTAACTGCAGTAACAAATGTCTTTTTCTCAAACTGGATCCTCTGTCAGAAACGAAACTAGAGACTCTCATGTCTGACTCTAAAATAGCAACATCCTCCAAATGATTCCAGTTGAAAGTATTTTATTGAGATCATTGCCATATTTTCACATGCAAGAGGTTGATTTGGAATGGTCCGATGATCTAAATATGGTTTGGAATACAACCTAAAATAAGGCAAGCTTCAGTTCAAAGGGTTGGTACGACAAAGCCCTTTTCAAGAGAATCAGTTTCTGTCTAATCACCACACATATCAAACTGCACACACAGACTCCAATGTTAAGACACGACAGTGAACAGTCGTAAATCGTAAAAAAAAAACAAAACATGGATGTAACCCATCATGAGGCAAAGATATGCTTCCTTCATCTTTGACGAAACTGGAAATGGAGTTGTTTTTGTTTTCCAGAGTAAAAAGGGCCCAAAAATAATGCTGCAGGGTCCCTGTAACTGAGCCTTATACTACAATACAAGCTCTAGTTTCCTTTTTCTATCTATAGACGTGATGCAGTTTTCTCGCTGGTGTGTGAAAAAGGGGGGGATCACTGAGAATTACTCGGACCTTAATATGGCTATTCTACCCTCTGCCACGACAGAGGACAAAGTGCATAGACAGCTCTGCGATCGCTCCACCTGTCAGTGGAATGTTATTTCATCCATTCTGCTGCAAAACACAGTGCATTATGGTCATCACGCTAATGAATCGACATTCCCGGTCATAGCAAATTGAGAAAGAGCAGTTGTGGTCAACATGAGTTGAGTTTCAAGGCTGTAGAGGAGATAAAAAGGTAAAGCCTTGTTGGTGAATGCATCACCGATCTGAACTGCAGAGGAGGCCTGAGAGAGAGAGGAAGAGAAATTGATGAAGAGGTCAGAGGTCAAATGGAAAATGGGTATTTTTCTCCTTGGTCAGCTGCCCTTATATGCAGCAGGTATCCATAGCAGAGCCAATAACAGAGAAAACTTAATTACACACTGAGAATTCAATGGTTTTGATTGTTTGGAGACATTAGAGATGCATTTTGCTGTCTACAGTAAGCCAACGAAAGATTTTAAGGAAGATTCAGGCACATTGTGACTTTTCAGAAAGCACAGGCATCAACTGCTCTTCTTCAGAAACTCAAAAACACTTTGCCAGTCGTGGGACGCCAGTCAAAAAAACAAAACAAAACACAAAAAATACCACCCACCAATCACGCTCACGTACACTTTCTCATACGTTTTTGCTTTTCTTTCTTTACACACTGCTGAACTTTGTTCTGCAGAAGAAAGAAGCCAAAACACAAACACATAATATACATAATACACATGCACACTCAAAACTATACAGGCGCACGTGATTGAATGTTATTATCATTTGGGATTTGAATCCAAAATGTGGATCCGGATGCAAAAACAAACAAAAAGAGGCCTGGATAATTAAAGCTTCAGTTGGTCCTGGAGAGCGGAGGAGTTTGTCTCAAACCCCTGAGCTGCCTCACTTTTATCACAGTGTACAGTTCTGTAGCTGTAACAGCATCCTATGTCCTCTGGACCAGAGCAGCTTTGCCACACTGATCATAATAATGACATACAGTAGAGAAGATGATCAATACTGCAATGTATTGCTTCCATTTGATCATGTTTTCACTGCCATGCTGTACTTTATAACACTACCACTGACAGGGAAAAGGTTAACAGTCACATACATCTGTTTCTAGGAAAGAAAAGGAGCATTACACCTGCTTGCATATTCCATGTCTTCAAGACATCATGGTGATATTTTCACTTGGTTTTCAGAAGACAGCTTAAAGGCAGTTACTCACTTATTCAGAGTCAGTTGCATACGCTCGACAAACTGTCCACACGTGTGATGCTCAGAGAATGGTTTGACTCAATTTTCAGTCCATCAGGCATACAGAGATGTAAGGTTCTTATGGAGATGACAGTCTGAGGCTAAAGTTTCTTTCCTCTGGTTCCGTGACCACTATGGTCCATTTTTTGTACCATTAAACAACAGAAAAAGTCACTTAAATGCTGCATGAGATTAGCAAAACTCCCTTTTTTGCTAGAAGCACAAAAACAGATAGAGATTAAAAAAGAAGCAACAAACTGTAGAACATTTAGGCATTAATAGGGTTGGTCTATAAAAATACATACTGTCGCTACTGTATAAAGATCAGCCTCACAGGCCTTTGAGGTTTTCCTTGATTTGTGGGGGGGGGGGCAGCATGTGCAGCTGGCAACCCTCAGGAAGCAGGGTATTAGGAGATGTGGGACTTGGGGTTATAGCCATATAGTCTCTCCTGTCCCTAGTGGATGGGGTTAATGTCTGTGCGGTGGTTGGCTTGTCCGTGCACACTGCTGCCCCCTACAGTTGTGGTGGAGGTGGTGATGGTGTTGTGCTGAATGACCTGCTGCTGGGAGCACGCTGGCGCTGGACTGCCCGCCGGACTGCTCTCTGGACCTGAGGAGACAGCAAAGACATCAGTGAAGATGGATGACATGTGTTTACAGTGTGTGTGTTTGTGTGTTTGTGTCCAAGTGTAAGTACCATGACCTTCAAGCCCTACACACAGGCTTAAAATAGACTGTGACTGTAAAAGAAATGACAATAAATTATCAAAATAAACACAGACCAAATCTCATTATTGTAAAAAAATCCCAGCTTTATTAGCAGATAAATTTCACACACATGACACATTGAACTCACACCCAAAGTCTCACATGTCATCCCAAAACAGGCCATAAACGGATAACACAAAAATGGAAAAGTGAATCACTCAACTCCATAAACATGGCGGATGACTTTTGGACACATTGAAGGTGACATCTGTACACAAGCTAGACTCATCGATGAAAGTCTCTCCCAGCCCAGACTGGGAGTTGGCTTTCCTCTGTATAAAAGAACCATTCAGCCAAGGGGGGATGTGAGCCTTATTTTCCTGTGCTAAAGCCACACAGGGAGGTGCCTTATCCTAATTACATGGAAATGTCACTTGTATCCGTATCAAAGGGTGCGGCCCTGATGTCATGTGCAGTGGTGCCGAGGCACAGTATAATAATCAGTGAGATCCTGGTACATCCATGAAAGTTTGGATGCCAATGTGCAGCCTGTGACGTCTTTCTCACGTTGAGTCTCAGCTGCCTCTGTGCACTGAGGTGCTGTCAGATGGAAAAACAGGTCTCATGCGGGATTCAGACTACCAACTTCCAGTCCAGGCTGGCTACCAGAGTGTGCAACACCCATATGTGAAAGGAAGAGTCCGGCAGCGAGCGTGGGTGCTGGATACCAGCACATAGGAGCGAAGACTCTTGGCAGTCACTGCATGTCCATCACAGTTCAGTCTGTACAGTTTAAATCTTTCCTCTGGCAAAACAACAAACGAGCACTTTCACAGCTGTGGTATCTGCACTGTCGGGCTAAAGCACACGGATGAAGGTGTGTTTGTGTGGATGTTTATGTTTGAGCTACTCACTGAGGTAACCTTGGGACTCTTTCTGCATAGTGGTGATGGGACAGTCCTTGTGTGTGAGGAGGAGCTGCTTGAGTTGGGTCACCTCATTCTTTAGCATGGTCACTTCATTCTGGCGATGCAGAAAAGACACAGAAGCATTTTAAGACTATCAACCAGGGAAACCACAACTAAAGCAGCCTGCGCTATTATCATTATCTACTGGTGACTACGGGCGTCAGTGTATTGATGACAAACAATGTATTCCATTATAACGACCACAGGTTTATATGGCCATCAGTGTTATTTCATGTGCTGGACTGGACTTCAGATAATCAAGTTCTCAACAAGAACTGAGTCAAAAATAGTTGAGAGGGTTTTTAAAACACCTGTTTAGTTTATTGTGTACCTGAAGCTGCATGTTGGTTTGAGTGAGCTCCTCCGCTTTCTTCTCTAATGACATCACCCACACTTTTCTCTTCTGTCTGCATCTTGTTGCTGCTGCTCTGTTCCGCTCAAGAAACTTCCGCCGACGTTCGTCTGGATCCTCATCCACTACTCTCCTGCGGCGCCCACCACTGGGGGGCGGCGACTGCAGCGTCTGCGTGGGCTGCATCTGCTGGGTTGCAGGTGACATCTGAAACATGGGCGGAGGAGGGAAAGGTATCAAAATCACTGAGCTCTCTGATGAGCGTCCACCATCATTCAACCAGACATGTAACCATCTGACACACCTGGAAAACAGCTCGCCACCTGTCTGCTGTCACTGCTCCACTGCCCTCAAAGCCTCAAAACAAGCATCTATACATTACCTCCTGCAGCTATTCAATGTCTGGCAACTTCCCCAAAAACAACATCTGGTTGTGCCACGTGCCCTGTGAGCCGGGCCGTGGGCGTCGGGAGTGACAGAGTGAGTGAGTGACTGCGCCGATTCACCAGCCTGCCCACCTTGTTAAAGAGGTGTCAGGAGGCAGTTTTCCACCGCCCACTTCCATTCAGACTAACAGCACCAGACGCAGTCAAAAGACTCGTTTCTAAAGCCGTACGTGCACTGACAGATCTTGACATATACTTGGCAAGGTCAAGTGTTTTCAGTCTTCAGATCATTACCATTTTTATGAGAACCATGGAAAATACAAGCCGCTTTAATGGCCGCTGCGCCTACAGAGAGTGTTGTTTTAATGCCTTAATGATACATTTGGAGCACACAGTGAATTGCATTTTCTTGATGTCCGACTGTCCTTCATCCAAAATGCTTGGCATTGCAGAGGGCGTGAGACAATGCAAGGACAAAGTGTCCCACAGCATGTTATTTTTAATGCTGTGAGCAATACTTTCAAACTTTCAATTAAAATTAAACCAAATATATTCATGGCTAAAATGTTCCAGGACTAGTAGCCAAGCATGTGTGGAGCATAGTTTTCAAAAGATGGTCCTGAGCATCTTTGTAAAGGCCACTTTATGGCCTCTTCGTGACCCTTTCCCTGCATGGCAGATGTCCGACACTGACCTGTAGCTGACCAAGCTTAAAGGAAAAAATTACCTTTGAGATGGTTGCCAGGAAACTACTTGGGCATTATGGCTGCAGCAAAGGAAAATGTGTTTGTCCATTGACTTATGAATCTGAAGCATCACTTCAGCTATGCTTCTATACTAAACCACTAATAGCTGCCTTCAAAACTACTCAAAGAGCTACTAAAGCGCTGCCTTGTTTTAGTCATGGTACCTACACAGTGGTCTCAGCTATATGAGAGGTTTTAATGCGCAGTGTAGTTAATGTGTTATTGAACTTGTGGCTCTGCCTTTGGACTGCCTAAAAGCTCCAACTCTACAGGGAATGTGCTTTTGCTTACATGTGAGGAAGAGTGCATTGGCGGGTGCGGTGAGGTCTGATGTGGGTGCCCCGGATGGAGGTGGGGATTGTGGGAGTTGTGATGGGGGTTGTGTCCCTGCGGGTGGTGGTGTCCACCCTGGCCGTGGCCCTGGCTGTGGTGGTGGTGACCGTGATGCTGGTACGCGTGGGGAGGGGCTTGCAGGTGCTGGTGCGGGTGCGAGTGCATGTGATGGTGGGTGCCTTGCTCCTGCCGTGATGACATCATCTCCATCATGTGACCCATGGAGTTCATGTTGCCGTTGGCGATGGCACCCGGGTGGTGTGAAAGTGCAGCCTTCAGCCTCTGAGTGGACAAAATGGACACCAAGATATTTAACATCATTTCTTTTGAATAATAATTTGTTTATTCATGCTCTCGTCTATAAGCATGATGGTTATCAACAGTTACAGAGCGGCTTCATTTGCTGACTAGATGAGATGATGAATAGCTCCATAAATCCATATGTCAGGGGAACAAATCAAAGCCACTTAGACTGTCCTCTGTCTCTCCTTCAGTCTTGTCATTCTCCTGCTTTACCTTCCATGATTGCCATCCCACCAGTCCCTCCTCTTCATATTCCTAATAGCCTCCCTCTCCTCTATGCATACGTGCGTGTGTGTATGTGTGTGTGTCTGGATGTCTGCCTGTGAGATGGGCTTGCTGGCAAGGTGGGAGACGCTGCTCTCTTGCAGTTGACCCAGCAGGAGGTTTGCTGTTTTAACCGTGTGGTCTACTTATCCCCGACTGTGCCGGTGTCTCTGTGTGGCCTGGGAGGGAGACCAGAGAGAGGCTCTCTCAAGGTGTGCCTGTGTCCCTCATGTTTACAGAATGCACCTCTCCTCAAGAGTGTGTTTTCCTGGGCATCACATAAAGACGACCGCAAGACCAGGGGAAAAAATTCTAATGCAAATACACGAGTGCCAAAGTTTGCCTTCAGGCTACAGCTGTTGTACACAAACCCAGACAAAATAAAGAAAATCCATGTCTGAACAGAGCTATTTACATTTGAACAGCGTCAGGAATAACAGGTTGAGAGAGTGTTGAGACTGTTGAATTTTGATTTATGTACATTTTTTTAACCAAGCAGACTGCTGATGTGAACAAATAAACTCAAATAAAAACTAAAGTACAGTCTAAGATCCCACTTAAAGTTCATCTACTTGTGACTTTTATTGAAACAGCAGCAACACTGGAATCAGCAGCATTCATTTCAAGGCTACTGTTGTGAATTCCACAAAGTTTTTTATTCTTTCCCAGTGCTCCCTTTCCTCTTTGTGCTCCCTTCCCCCTTCTCCCAGCTGCTGTCAGTAAGTCCACGCTGTGTCCAGGGCTCCATATCTTTTAACAACCTTCACATTCATGATTCCCATCAGGAATGGCATCCAGCTGGTCTGGATCACTACGGTAGGACAAGACGCAGAGCGCAACACGGGCCCTCTGCTCCTCTCTCACACTGTTCATGAGTGGAAAGCTTTTTACCAGGAGGGAAGAGAGACAGTCAGATAAATGATTTAAGAAGTGCAACCATCAAAACAGATCATATCCATATTCTTTGTCTTATGTTTACAAATGACCTATATCTATTTTGGAGAGGATTTACGAGCAGTCTAGTTGTCTTTACTTTCCATACACAGCACAGCATGTGATACACATGAAACCAGCACAGTGAAATTATGACCTTGCCAAGCCTGTTTTGGCTGTGTATAGTTTCTGCTTGTCAAACCAAGGGATGCCTGACATAGTAAAGCAGTTTTGAAGCTATGTTACTTCTGGAGTTATATGATTTTGTTTTTATGTTAGAGCTCATACTGAGGGTTATTTTAGATGTCCTGTCTCAATGTTTTTGTCTATCATTTGATCACACCCTAACTACCCTCACCACAGCCTCAGCAGTGCAACTCTAAGCGGCCACAGCCCTTCTTCTTTGTGCCCAGTGAGACAGGGGTTAAAATACCACAGAGTTTACACTAACACACAGCAGGCGGATGCAGGATTGCAGCTGTCCACAGCATCACAGTTGTACTGAGACTTACTGAGTAACAAGTTGTAATAGGAAGAGTCTGACTAGCAACATATTGTTAACTCAACAGTATAAGTTACAGTTACTATATGTGCATCTTATCTGCTAGTTGACATGCAACTTGAAGAGAAAACAGATTTAAACAAGCTTACAGATATCAATCATAGTCACCGTTGTTGACAAGGACATCTTCCGTGTATCACAGGATGAATTCTGCAGCTGACAGCCCTGACTAAATACCTTCCCCTCAGCCTTCAGCTTGTCAGTCAGCACGAGAGAGGTGAGGCCCACCCCTCTTGTGAAAGAGAACACCAATCACACCCTCCTGCCACTTAGTCACAGAGCAGGCAATCACCTGAATGAGCAGATGCTTGAGGAATCTGCTGGCTGCCTGTCTACCTCTGTACTGTGTTTTTGATGCTTAGTAAAGATGTCTGTGAGTGTGGGGAATATGCTCATCTGGGGCTGCCTGACTCCCTGCCAACAGGGGGAGAAGGACAGAGAGGGTAAAAGTGAGGTGAAGGGGGACAGTGAGTGAGAGAAAGAGGGAGAGAGACCAAGGGTGGGGGGAGATTAGATGGCTTCTAGTGTCTCCTCCCCACACACCATCAGCCCAAGACAGCGAGAGCTCATTTATCAGTGTGTCTGTGAGCTTTCCAGCTGGCAGTGCAGCGCTATCTGTTTATTAATTGAATTAGCCCGCGTCTGAAGAGGCCCAAGAGTGTCAGAGTACAGAGGCAGGTCAAAGAGCTGAGGGGCCACCCCAAAAGCCTTTCTGGTGATAGTTACAAACTGGGTAGAGACAAAACAAAAGAAAAGGACTTTGCATGGTTAGAGGACTGACACAGACAACCACATCAGTTTCACCTAAAAAACTTTGAATAGTATTGGCTAACATTTGTATTGTTTAACCAGCGTAACTGAAGCAAAACATATCCCACCTAACAACCAGATCCAACAGACAAAGAAGCATACAGCAGGAAAAGACAACACACTGCTTAAATAAGTGGCAGGCATAATACCAACACACTGAAATTAAAAAGTAGAGTTTGGAGATAAAGCCACTGTTCAAATTGTGTCAAAAGACAAAACCCTTACCGTGATGAAAAAAAAAAAGAAATGTAATCCTGTAGCTATCTCTGCACAAGTGTCTGCTACTGCTCCATCTGGAGTTTGGTCTCCAGCTTGGATAAGCCCAGCCCGGCCAAAACTTAAGTCTTTGTATCCAGAACCACAGTGACGCAACTACAGGACGTTAGCAGAGCGATGATGAGCAGGCTGTGATTCTTAAACACCTTCATCAGCTCCCTAATGACTCTTTAACACATGGTTGTATTTCCCCAGACTGTGCTAAGCACAAGAACTTAACCACCACGTGCATTTTACTCTAATAACACACACACACGCATATACATTTCTCCTGCAGAAACATGGCCGCTGCAGAAAACAGTCATTAGATTGGTGCAGGTGTAAGTCTGTGGCGATACAGGGCGCTCACAGTCTGTCCTACCGCTGTCTGCCCTGCTGTTGTTGAAAACTGGAAAAACACAGCAAAGGCACAACAAGAGGATGAGTAGTCTATGACACCATAGAGACATGTCAGCTTCTACCAGGATAAATCTATAAAAAAGCAGCCTCTTTATATGTAATCACATGCATATGACACTACATTTCCTGCATTCTGTAAGTGTACTTAAAGTAGTAAGCCTATTGATTTTCCATTGTTAAAACACCATCCCTGATTCAGTCAGCTTTTGCCCAGAGGGGAGGTGTCTCCTCTCAGACCTTTGCCCCCTGACCTCTCCACTCCCACTCCTTTTTTTAGGCCTTTCACATTTATGTGGTTTCAGCGATACCAGGTGATCACCCATTAATGATATTTATTAATGGCTGCTTCCTCTCTGACACGCGGGCCTTTGAGTGATGTCCCTGTGAGTGCTCTGGGCACATCCTGAGAACACACTCAGGTTTCTCCTCACCAGATGACTTCATATCTATTAACCCTGGGCAGAGGAAGCAAGAGCACGGAGCAGGTACAAAGGGAGGAGACCACGCCCGTCTCAGGATGGGTAAATCAAACCCACTGAGGTCAGGGTGAGCACTTTTATTCCCCTTAAAAGTGGAGCAGTGTACTATCAGGGGACCTGTGGCCCTCTGGCGCCTTACAGCAGGTTAGACAGATTTAACCAGTCTGTGGAGTCATAGTTTAAGTGCAAAAAGATCACAGTTTCAAATGGAGAGCTTCAGCCTCACATTAAAGAGTCCACTGAGAAACATTATTGCCTCTGTCTGTCTCTGTCAGCCTTCTGTTTACCCTGGACTAGCACAGTGATCATGTGTAAGAAAGCAGCATTTCTAATTGCGTAATATATCATAGCTGTAATTTTCCTCACAGTTTTGGGGTTTTTTTGTGGGCCCGGGCCCTGTAACTCCTGCACTCTAAACCCAACATGGGTTCACCGTCTGCAGTTGAAAGCAGGAGTTTGGCTCTGCTGCTTTGCCAAACACTCAGAGGATCTAATTCCATCCTCCTCATCTCTACCACCACTACCCACCAGTGCCTGTCTGCAAAACCCACTCTCTGTGCCCTAAAACTCCACACCCCCATTAGTTCAATTTTATTAGATTTCCCTTTCGCCCAGAGAGGCAGTAACATCCCCCCGCTCTCTCTCTCTCTCGCTCTCTCTCTCTCTCTCTCACACACACACACACACACACACACACACACCTCTTCTCTGTTCCTCCACCCCCTCTCTCTCCGCTTGCCAAGAGCTGGGGACTGTTAAACTGATTTCCTCAGGGAATGGCGAGGCAGACAGTCTGATGGGAGCACTGGGCTGTACTGTCGCCCCCTCTCTCCTCTCTCAGGTCCTGGGCCAAGCTGATCAGAGCCGGGCTGAACAGGTCCTCCCTGTGGTTCCAGACACAGACAGGAAGATGGACATAGGCTGGTTGTTCCGCCAGCGCCCGACTCTCCGGTGGTGCTCAGAGGAACCGTGGCAGTGTGGGTGCAGCGAGACACACGCCCACTGAGGAGCATGCTCCAAAGCATGCGCTCATACTCTTGGCAGCTTCTCCACCCTGTCAAGTTAATGGATGGGCCTCTGACTCCAGTCTGTATATCCCCTCTGTTCCCTCTATTGTAAAGCCCTGCTCTAGTGCAGCCTACATGGTTGTCAGTACACCCACTGCCACAATCTTGAATACAGAGAAGGCCTCAGAGTGAGAGAGACAGACAGAGCATGAATACAACAATAAACATGAACATATGTCTTAATCCGTGGTAACAAATGTGACAGGCAAATTATGTGTCATCATCTTAAAAAAAGTAACTTGAAAAGTGATGACTTTAATCAAGCATCATTTCAAAGATGCTAAAAATAACAGTGCTGAAAGATGCTCATGTATTTTGACTGAAACAGGACCCTTAACTCCCATGCCACTTACTATTACTTACTACTATTACTACTATTATATATGTAAATCAGTGATCCTATTTGTGTTGGATTATTTCGCTCAGACCTTTTCCTATTATAACAGACACATCAACATATATTCAAGATATCTATATCAGCATTCGGATTAGATTCCTCTTGTGCTCCAATATGTCAAAATGACTGAGCAACAGTTTATTGTTGAAAATGAGACACATGAAAATGAGACAGCTGTTAACTTTGATCACTGTGCTGAGGACAAAACAAGGACATCTATAAAACAGAAAAGTGGCTAACCTGGAAGTAGTAGCTGGTTTGAGAGATAAGACAATACTGACTGACTACACTTTATCGGACTGAAACTCTCTGACCCAACAGATGTTTTCCAATCACCCTTCTGATGTTTGGAGAGGTTATATTTGGAGTTCAGTGAGTATCTTGTTCACTGCGCAGGCTCCAGGGGGGCTCATGGTGGCTGGACCAGTCCAGTCTGGCCCGTGTGGTGATGGCAGCTGGTTTACCCAAGCTTGGCATTGCTGGAGCCCAGTCCCATTCACGGGCCATGAACCATGACCAAATGGCCTTCACATACACCTCCCATCAGCACAGCTAAAACAACATGCAGTCATCCAAAGACAAACAGATGCGACACCCTGCGCCACAACTGCTGCCCTTGTCCGTAAACCCCACCCGCACACAGTCGCACACAGACATGGTCAGGGTTATGCATAGAAGTTCACACACACGCAAAAAAACACTCAAAATATAAATGTACCAGTATACAGATTCCTTAAAGACATTGCTATATATTAACTTTACAGTGTTAATGTTGAACTTTCTGCTGCACAAAACATTTTTACAAATTAGGACCTGAAAGAATAAATTGACCAGTGGCGCGGTACTGCTCAGGTTTTCACCTACATTCATTTCAACCAGCTGGTCCACTTTTTCATTCACAAACTCACAAACTCATTTTTCATATTTGTTAAATGTAAATTTTACATGGATTGGGCATGCTGCTTAAATGTTACAAAGCAAAAGAAGCATTGATTTTGGATAAACAAGGCAAGGGTGTTGCTCTCAATGGGTTTCAGCCAAAATACACGCAAGCATCTTTCCCTGACATGGGATTAAGTATAGGTTTTCTATCTGGTTACTGTAGAATTATTAAAGTTTCCAAAAACCAAAAACTTTGTAAGTCTGGTTGTTGTATTAATTGCCAACACATTCATTAATACAGCAAACAAACTTTTTGATAAATGGGACTAGCAATGGTTGTCAAAGGAGAGGCAGGACATCTTAAAACACGGCATGTCCATTTACTTTGATTTGCTAATACTATATACAGCATGTCGGTCTTAGTGTGGTTCAGATAAACCAAACACTTTGGCACAGGCAACACAGTGGATGCACTGAGACAGGGGCCCCTCTTTGGACTGTGTCCAACACTGATAAACTGGCAGACACACATTGGTCCAACAGCTCCTCAGTCCTGAGCTCTGCTGCAACCACTTGCCTCCATAGCAATAGAGAGAAACATCAAATGTTTATCATCTGAAAAAAAACTTCCTTTGCATCCAAGACGCAGTCATTGACGGCTGTCTCTATGCAACACTGTATCTCATATCTTGCTGCGTGTCCAGTGTCCTTGTTTGACTGCTGTTTATCACACACCCACATGTTTACCAAACTAACCACACATATGTACATAACAGATCTGTATCAAATACTATGTGTAAACTCCAACTTCATGGTTTGTTTTAGCCCACTTAGTCCACAGATGTGTTTTGACTCCAAGGACACTGATTGCCAGGGAGGGTGCCAATGCAATGAAAGCGATCCCTTTGCACACACACAATTGCGAGCATGTACACAAACGTATACAGTGCACATACACATACTGTGGAGTGCAGCGAAGCAGCCTGAAGCTTCAGCTGTGCTCTTAGCTCACCGTCCCTCTCCAGTGACATCATACCCTGACAATGCCACCATTCATACACATGTTGCTTACAAAACCTGGAGTTTGACTCCTATTGTGTGTGTGCTGCTCCTCCCCACAACAAGAGGTATAGCCAGAGGTGCTCCCCTACTACGGTGGAGGAAAATGAATGGAACACGTAATAGGGTTACAATGTACGCTAATGGTTTAACTGCTTACAAATGACTTCATACTGAGCTAATCGCTCAATCAATCAACGTGTTGCAGAGTTAAAAACTGACACATCTGTGGCTGCTCCACAAGTTTTCTTTTCTAGGCATTTCTGAACAGACTATGCATGTAACTCTCTCATTTTTCACTTGTTCGTTGTTCAGGGCAAAACTTGATCTTTAAGCCTATTAACTTAAATGCCTGTTGCAAGCTGTAACTGTAGTGAAACATGAGAACAGTAAGGGTTGAGTAAATGAAACGTAAAAACCTACAGAAACACTTTGATTATTGGTCCTCCTGTGTCCTATGAAATGTTTCTTTAAGAGACGCGCTGTTTTTTTCCCTCCTCAAGTAAAAAGGAGTACATTTAGAGCATGCCAGGAATTATGTCATCCACCCATCTAGTGCCAGCTCCACAGCCAAGCAAGCTGCAGTGAAGGAACATATAGTATTGTTTACCTCATAAAAAACTCAGCACCTAGCCTGATGCTTAGTGACAAATTTATTGTCCTTAGTAACAATATAAACAATAGATAATTGGGAGATAATAAATAACACATTTTCATACACTGGCCCCTCTGTCTGAAATTAGCAGGCGAGCAGGATGTGTGGAAAGCATGGAGCTCATTTAAAAAGCGACACAAAAACAATGCCGAATTCCACCACTTTGAAAAGGCTCGCATTGACATGAGCTGAGTCATGTCCCAAACTTGGCACCAGCAGATGTTATTTAGTATCAGCTTGATAAGGGCTTGTTTGGGCTTCCCTTGTTCCAGATGAGAGATGATAGTGAATGTCTTTCATCATGCAAACAAAAACACCAAACCGTCTGAGCAGGAGATGAAGGGGAATACAGTGCATGTGTGTTTAGTACTACATGTATATCTCCACATCAGGGGTAGAAACAAATGACATCTACTTTTACTTTTATCTGAGCCCTCATTTACACACCAGGTTTAAAGGGAGTGAGATTTCTTACAGTACGTCCTGTTTTTCCATCCCTGCCCCACGATGTGTACGTATGTGTTTTGTGAATGTGTGCACATCTCATTTGTCACTTGTTTTTAAGTATGTCTGTAAATATGTGTATGAATGTCTGTGGCTGTCTAAATATGTGACACAGTGCAACAAGGATGACACAGAGCTGGAGCAGTCGGTGCGTGTGTGTGTGTGTGTGTGTGAATGTTCGCGAGGCCCTGCGGAGAACTGGCTCTGAGCGTTGATGTAATGCTTTGGCCAGCATGCTGTGGAACTTGGCCTCCACTCTGCACCGTTTCCTCTACACTGTGAGGGTCAACTATCCCACAACCTCCAGCGCACAACACGCACCATTCTATTCCCCAGACCACAACAGAGCAGAACACAACCACACCCGGCACCATGAGCACCCAGTCCTTCAGAAGAAGAAAAACACTTGAACCAAAACTAATAAAACACTCCAATCTCAGCAACACTCCCAGACAACAAGCTAAAAGCAATAAGGGAAAACATACAAGTCAGTTACTACACCGGCGGGCTTTGCTGTACCACTTAAATGATGGCACTTAAGGAGAAAATCAGAGATAGAGGAGAACAAAGATGGGCACTGATGCAGATACAGTCTTTGGCCCAGAGAGCACAAACAGAGAGCTTAGAGCGAGATATGAGTCCCCAAGGGGCCACAGCAGTCCTTCGGCTCATTAACTATTTACACCAGAGACAGGCCTCCCTGCTGCTCTGGCCCACCACAAAATCAATTAGCCTTCATTAGCCCAGGCTCTGGGCATGCTTTCTCTGGCAGGGGAGGGTTAATCCTACTACGGAGGCCTCCAGTTACCACAAAATCTCAAACAATCACAAGCACACACACATAAGGGCGTACGTGCATGCTGAAATGCAGAGGGGCAAAGGAAACTGGGCCGAGCAGAAGTCCTTTCATGTCACTCATGAAGAATTCCTCTAATTTCTCACTCTCGCTCCCTGTTGAGTGTCTCAGAATATCAATACCGTCTCTCGCCTTTCAACTCCCCTGCTCACTCTGCCTGTCTATCTATTTCCTCCATGTCTATCAAAGTCCTACTCAATCCCCTTCTCCTCCCTCGCAATGTAAACGTTGAGCAGAAAGAGTGCATCCAGGTCCGTGCCTCGGGGGTGTGGGGTTACAGTGCGGAGATTTCCCATTGGCGGAAAGTCAACATGGTCGGGGTAATGCGATTAGAGCCGGATTGAGAACGTCGCAGGGGACACATGGGCCTGATCATGGCCCAGTTATCCGATAGCAAGGCCGTATTTATCGACCTGGCCCGGGCGAGGATATTACAGACATTAGAGACCCCGTCTATGCTTATGAAACCCTCGCTGGAGATCGCACCCTGATAACACAATTAGTCTCTCACTTTCTGTTCACAATCACGGAATTCCATCAGTTGCGTTCAGACATCAGGGATCAGAATCTCAATTGATCCACATTTGGTTGCTTGCGTCTCACGACTGAGCGGCCAACTAACCAGAAAGTTGCATGGTCGAGGGGCCTGTAGCCATTTAGCGACCGCATATGTTTATGGGAGGCCTAACAGAGCATTTACAATTCAATTACATAGATAGGAGGAGGGAAAAAAAGAGTAAGATGTGTCTGGATGACGGCCAGAGGAGAGATAAGCCTAATACACTAATATTGTGTTACCCCAGCGTGTTACCATAGGAACAGTTGAAGAGATTCAAAAGACTACAAAGACGATCAATCTTGGGAGAGCAGGAGGAAGAAGGAGAATTAAATGCCCTGGGAATGCTCCCGCTCTCCTCTATCAGAGCAATAACTCTTCTAATGACCTCTGCTACCTCCTCTCTCTCTCTCTCTTCCTCTCTTCACAAGATGCTGCTCTCCAGCAAACGGGGCTATCAGTGAAACGTTCCAAACACCAAGAGCAGCCAATGGTTTGTGATTTTTTTGATATCCAAGTCATGACACTTGCTCTTATTCATATGAAGCCTCTTCCATTTTCAGAGTTGGTTATTTTGAAAACAAAGGTTGACTGGTGGTCATGTTGCTACAGTATTTATCAATTCATATCACCTACAGTGTAACTGTTCAGGCATTTGACATTAATCAAAGGTATACTGTCAGTCACTGGCATCAGTACTAGCAGTGCTGAGGCGCAAAGTTGGAAAGAGTGGAAAATGTCTTTCTCTTCAGCTTGTTTCATCTTCTAAACTTACTTAACTTTCAAAATCCGTCTCTCTTCTGTCTCTCTCTGCTCTCAGCTACGTCTCATTCCCACTGCTCTAACTGCCTGCTTTGTGAGGGATGAGGTCATTTGATTTTTTCCCTGCTGTGTTAAACTAGTGCTAACAAGTTGCAGGACCTACAGAACATGTTCTGTACATTAAGATATACATCAGGCAGTCGGTGGGCAGCCCAGCCACAACCACATAAAGGGCCCTTTATTCCAGCCAGAGTCTCCAGTGCTGCACTGGCAGGTTCAGACACAGCTTTGATTACACACCAAATGATGAAATCCACACAGACCTAAAAGCACAGCTTTGCTGGCACAGCCCAGTGGAAAAAAGACGTTGCAACACTTTGAGCTTGAGTGTGTGCACTTGTGTATGTGTGTGCATAAATGTGTATATAGCCCTGTGAATACATGCATATACTCACCAGTTTGGCTTCTGAGTGCATAGAGGGAATGTGAGTGGAAGAGCAGGAGCTGCTGTGGGTGGGTCCTTGCATACCCATCATATTGGAGCCCATGGACATTTGTCTCTCCATCTGAAGATTACAACACCATGATAACAGTTATACTCACACTTGCAGACATATTATTCTGATACCAAAAACCCTTTTCACGATAAACAACTTTTTGTTTTTTTTGCTCTGATCTGTGCTATTTATGGTGGTTGTTATGTCTTATCAAGATGCAATCACTGCTTTCACAAAAGCAAAGCTTTAGCAGTTAAAGGATGAGACTCTTGCTGCACAGTACGCTATGGGGGATGAGATGAGAGAACATGAGAGACTGATTTCACATGACAGGCTGCCCTGTGCACAGCTCTGTGTGATGATAACTGGAGCTGACCCAAAACAGGAAGCCTGCACGGAGGGACTTAACACAGGAAGCTCGTGCAACAGGGGTGTGTGTTTCTGATAATACTGTGGTGGATGTCATTCGGACTGACACGTAAAACCCCATCCCTGTTGGTGCAGGATGTGTGAATAGGTAGTATAAACGCATACGAATCTGTCTTGTATGTGGTGTGTATGTGGTTTTCGCCTGCATTGCAGCGACCCTGGTCAACGTCGTCACGTTTCACAGCTGAGACCAGAATGTGAGGAAATCAGTTGAGGTAAACTGACAGGGGTCAGAAGTCGCCTGCGCAGAGTGACGACGTGAGCAGTGTTCACAGAGCAGTATATCGGGGAAGAAGAAACTTTTGTCTGAGTGTCTGCATACATGCATGCATACGTGTGAGCTGCTGTGGCCTCCCATCTGCTGAACTCTAGTTGGTTTGGTGGTCTCCATGGGGAATGACCCCCCCCCCCCAATCCACAGAGACTCAAGCCTAGAACCTGACACACAGCCTTAATTGCACTAAGTGTGTTTTGTGTAAAAATATCACCCAAACCTGCACCCCTTTCCTGAACCGTCAATCTTCGCTAAAATCGCTTAGCTCTTAATTTAATAAACATGGGAGGGTTTCTTTCCATACCATAAACACAGGCTGTCTTATGTTACAACGAGAACACATGTTGTATCATTAGAATCTTGATACGATCCCCCTTTCCATTGTGGGTGCTCTAAATCTTTTTTACTTGATTACAATAAAGTCGATGGATAGAATCATTCATTTCTACAGCAGATAATCTCCTAATATCTGTCATTTTAATGCTGACAGAAAACATCCTGAACTGCAAACCTGAGAACTTTGCACGCAGCCTGAATTTACACTCTCTTCACATATGAGCGAGTGACGTTGCCTCCTCATGTGTGAGTGCTCCCTGTGAGGAAATATGCTCTGTGCTCCGTTGTTGTACTCACGGGCATCAGCACAGCGGAGGAGCCAGGCATGGTCGGGTCTGGCAGAGTTCCAGGCATGGAGGCTGGCAGAGGCTGTCTCTGTCTGTTTCGTAGGTGCAGCAATGAGGACAGCGAGCCGGGGACAGGCCTGAGAAGAAAGACGCACACAGACAGACAGATGGGGATTCAGAGAAATTCAGGTTTAGATAACTCATTACTCATAACTCATTATTCTTTGATTTTTCATATAACAACATTAAACCGGTCTTCTAACACCACAAAATGTTTATATATGAAAAAATCATCATCAGGGGTTATAAACCATTAAAAATATTGATGAGCTAAGTTAATCCTCAGAAAAAAACCTTGTGATTCAAGAAACAATTTGCAGAACAAGAAGTAAATAAATAAATACCCGAGTGATAAATATAGGAATTATGATAACAAGAACTGTGTCAATAAATATAAAAACAACAAAAAACCAAATACATAAACAGCATTCTTAATAAATACCATTTTTTTAAATCATCTACAGATACATGTCATATAAAACTGTATATTAATGCAAACATTGAACTATCAACAAACAGCATAACACTGCACAAGCCTTTGGACTATTGCAATTCTGCATAACCTCTCACATTTATTAATTTTATGTCTGTACTGTTTCAGAGTAAATGTTTTCCCGTTATCCATTCACTTTAAGTTTCCACTTGTTTCTGCAGCTACAAAGTCGGAATGGAAAACAAGCGAGCGTGTGGCTGTGGTGCATGCATGCTGTAGCCGAACGTTGAGGCATTTGGGAATTGCTGGATGCACAAAGTACAATGGATGAATAACGACGATGGTGATGATGAATGAATAATGTTTGTCATAACAACCACATGAGAATCATATTTAGAAACTGCTACAGCGGTGGGAGCCCTGTGGGGGGAAAAAAATCCCCCAAAAGCATGTGCGGACCAACAGTCCTATCCACACTCACAGCCACATCAATAAATCACACATACAGATGAGGCCTGGGCAAAGCTGAAACTCCTGACAGAAGTCCTGTCACAGTCACTGGCTCAGGGCTGCAGCCATCCAAAGAGCCAGACCACTCCATCTGCACGCGGTGACATCATTTATACAACTGCCACCAAATCCCTGCTTGTAAGAACACTGACTCCCAGCTGCAGGGTGCAGCTACACCCACATGCTTACAGCAACCATTCAGTCCCTACAGCCTAAAAAACAGCATCTCTCACAGGAGACTCTATGATTGTCCATTTATCAGAAACACATGAATGTCAGGCAATAAAGATCCCAAATCCATATTGAAAACAAAAAGCATTTAGGTTAGTTGTGATCAACAGGTTAATGTACCATGTAGATCAATTGACCACATCATAGCCTGGATTACCGTAATAGTGAGTAGTGAGGGAGTGATGGCCAAGTGTAGGAAGAGGGGGGTGTACCAGAGCAAACGTCCCCCACCTGAATAAATACCTGTATTTTTCCAGACCTAAATATGTGCATTTATGCTCCAGACATTTTAGATTGCTCCACACACACAGGACCATTACCATCCCGACTGCGTGTCATTCCTGTCTAACATCCCAATTTATCACAATCACACTCATTTAACAGCACGTATGACATCTGAGCAACGCTGCGAATCCAAACATTTCCACATGGGAAAAGTCATGAAAGTACAATGAGGTATGCAGTGTAGCTGCGCACTACATCAACACAGTTTCTCCCTGCGTTTATACTCTGCCCGCGTCCAAGAGGATGAAATAACAGTCACGAGGCAGTGGCAGTGACATGCTGTTGGTTTTGAGCGTGAAAACCGTTTTGCTGGGTTTTTGTTCTGTATGATGGCTGCCTCATGAAGGTTTTTTTGCACTGCAGATGTTTAGTGAGATTGTTTTTTCTTCTTGCCCCAGACAAGGGGACAAAACAAGTGAACATAGTTTGAAACTAATGCTGTAAAATCTATGCTCATGTCTATTTAACAGCTTGAAACTGTCTCATTCACACACATTCACATTTCATCTAAAAATTGTCTAACATATCTAATTTCTTTAAATACAGGACATCCAAAATTGAAATGCATTTCAATGCAGTCCTATGTATAGTATACATATATTTATACATACATACAGTATGTATTATGATGTATAAAATAAAAACTAGTAAATTTGGACACTTATGTTTAAGACCATCATAACATGTTGCGTATAGTGCATAAATGTTGCCGATTTAATTCACACATAGGTAATGTTGCATGGACAGGCATAGCAATCTGATCTATTCAAGCATTAAGCTGGGGTGGAAAAAATAAAAAAAATCATACTGGAAGTGAATTTTTAAAGTATTTATGGGTCAGTGTGAGCCAGATCAGTTTGGACCAGTGAAGAAAAATGCATCGCAAATTCTCATTATTAAAGTAAAATCTGACTTTCTCCATGTTTATCTGCAGTCAAGATAAGACAATAAAATACACTAACACAGTCAATAACTGCCAGAGGTCAGGACACAGCACAGGCAGATTGCTGTTTTGTTGCAGGTCAGGTTCTCACTCTCCAGAGAAAAAAGGCTCCTTTGAAGCTTGCGCAGGTTGTGCGGCTGTTAGCGATGTTCACCTGCAGGTGGATGAACCCTGAGTCCGTCACTACCAAACACACAAAAACATCACCTGCTTGTCCAGTGTGAGGAATAACAAAACTAACATCTGACAGCACTTCCTCTGGAGACTAACTCAACTTTGTGCTGACTCAGCTGATAAATAAAGATATTTCAGCCTGGCAAAAAGCCACATGTGCTGAATGGAAAAAATGTTGTCACTTGTTACAAAGAACACATACGTTTTTTCACTTGTTGATGAGTACATGATAAATATATTTTTAGCTACACTACAGTAACACCGGGTTTAAAAATGAATCCATTAGTCAATTTCTTTGGCAAATACTCAGTAATCGGTGAAGTAATTTTTCAAGACAAATCCCATAGATTTGCTGGTTCCAGCCTCCCAAATCTAAAGATTAGATAATTTGTCTTATATGATGATGAATTACAACTTCTGGAGTTTTTATCTCGGACAAAACAAGCAATCTGAAGATGTCATATGAACTTGTTTCTGCCATTTCTACAATTGTCTTTTTTGTTTACTATTTCTCCCCATTGTCAGATTGACACCAGGCAGCGTTTTTCAACCAGTAAGCCTGAATAAACACTGGAGAGTCTTTTTTCTATGCTCTGTTCTGTTTCCTGAACAGCATTTTTCAATCATCCATATACTGTTTATAATAAAAGCATACTGATTAAGGTCTTATGAAATATGTTTTGTCTTATTCACTCTCCTCTGCTTTCCCTGTTTACATCCGTTTGCCTGTGAATATATTGTGGATTCATATTCAGGGTGTTCGTGTGTGCATATGCCAGTGTGTGACTGTTGATGAAGGTGTGTAGAGTGAATGTGTGTGTGTGTGTGTGTGTGTGTGTGTGTGTGTGTGTGTGCATGTATGCATGTGAGTGAATAATGACAGGCTGTGGCTCCACTGAGGGGATTGATAATAGCCTGGGCTGTGGGCCCCAGGGGAGAGCAGGTAGACACTCTGCAGTCCTGACCCTGTGCTCTCACATTACTGAGTGCCTTGCTCTCAGCCTAGCTCTCCTCCACAATCCCCGCCCAAGAACCACCACCGCAACCACCCCACCACACCCCCCACACCCCCCGCCCACCTTCACTCCACCATGACATCACTGCTAGACCTTCTTCTTCCCTCCCTGAGTCCCTCTTTTTGCTTTTTATCTCTTGTTCCATAGTCTATTTCTCCAAGTTATCCCGCTATTTTTCTCTCTGATGGAGCAGAACTGATAATGGTTCATTGTCCTGTTAATCCTCTATAACTCTCTTCTGGACCCCTCATGGTGCCCACACCTCAACTTGAGCCCCTCTGGATTTGCTTGCTCTAACCTACAAATCCTGCCGTCTGCACACACACTAAGCTTCACTGTCCCAATCCCTACAGTCCCAACTCCAACTCAAGTACTGGGGACTTAAACACAAGGGGGTTGGCTACCATCCAAGAAGTGCAAGAGAGGGAGAGAGAGGGAGAGAGAGGTGCAGTCAGTCCACTGACTCATATCCTTCCCTTTCTGACTGTGCTCCAGCAATGATGTAATGCTCTTGGCTTTTCGCCCTCCCCCCACCCTGTGCCTGCCCACCCTTAGATTTCGTCCCTCCCTCCTCTCCTCCTCTCGCTTTTCCCTCTCTTTCCCTCCTTGACTCGTCCAACATCGCTGCACTCTCTCCTTGCTGGGTGAAGTCACTGTGAGCTCTGGGTAGACACAGCAGCTAAAAACTTTCGAACGTAACCAAAACAGCCCGGGGCCAAGTTCCAGACGTTCGGGAGACGGTGGTGCAGTCGCCATGGGAACGGGGGTAAACAGAGGGAGAAACAAGGGCCTCAAACAGCTTGCAGCTGCCTGGCTCTCTGAGTAAACACTACACAGGACCTGCCCCTGATTTACTGCCTTTAATCACTGGTGGGAGGAGAGTGCCATGGGGTTTGGACTGAGGAAATAATACGAATCTGATCAAATAAATCAGCACTAATGGGTTACGACACAGGCTGACTTTTATTAGCGGGCTAGTGGAGGGATGGATGCTGGGAGGGTGCTGCGCTGGGATGGATCTGTGATGGGGTGTCCTCACATTAGGGAGCCTCAAGCTGAGTTGAGCCATGCCAAGGCACAGTTGAGAAATAGCGGTGGATGATACTCTGGAGCAAATTAGAGCGAGTGTTGCGGTATTTATTCACCAAATATGATATTGTTTTGATTCATTAGACGGCACTGGCTGAGGACAGTGAAGATGGGTTGTCTTTGATTTTCAACGAAAGTAAAAAGCATGTCAGTACATTCCTATCTCCAGTCAATCAGAAAAAAACCTTCTCAGAAACAGCTGTGTCATCCTGTTACAAGCTAAACTGGCATCTGTCAACATCGCCTGACTGGTACAGTAACATTTGGCATACACTGCCCCTTTCACTTTCAGTGATACTAAAACTTTTGAACAGCATGTTCCTTTCTCCTCTACTTAACTAGCTTCTCTTCTTCTCAACCAGACACCTGATTCCAGTCTCATCCCTCTGTTTCCTATTCAGTTTTTCATCTTCACTTTCCTTTCAAAATGTCAGTGAGTTTGTTCCCACACCTTTAGTCCTCTGATCCCATTTTGTCCATACTTTCCTTTAAACATGATCTATCTTTTCTTTTCCTTGTGCAGACATGTCTTATATCCTCTCCTCCACCCGGTTAGCCATCATTCTGGTAGAAAAACCCATGTCCTCTCATCTGATGCCTCCTCTGTCTCTCCTCCACCCTCCTGATCCTTCATTTCCTCTCCTCCATCTACCTCCTATCCCCCCTTCCTCTCCTCCATCCACCTCTGATCCCTTTCTTCCTCTCCTCTGTCCACCTCTGATCCCCCTTTTCCACACTTCCCCACGTTGTGATCCCTGCACTCCCCAGAGCTGTGAAGCATGTCCCTGTGTGTGAGTTGCTCGTGCAGGAGCCTGCATGTGTGGTGGCCCCAGGGCAGGGATGACACAGCCCCGCTGGAATGAGAGGGAACAGAGTCTGGGCGTTCCTCTACAAACGCACTATTAAACCCACTGCAGTACACAATGAGCTCATCTTAATTCAGGTCAGATGTACATCCTGCATTCTCCCTCTTTCTTTTTCTCTCCTTCCTTTTTTATAATTGATTACACTGTATACCTTTGTTTTTCTGCACCTTTGTTTATTTGTTCCTCTCTTCTCTCCGTCTGCTTCTACTACCATATGTGCTTTAGCCCTAAAGTTTATATACAGCTGAGGCCATACTTGCCTGTGGTAAAGGGCATTTGTCAAGTCAGAGCATAAGTGCCCCCAGGCATTTTGTAGAGGCCCCGTGCTCCTGCCCTCAGGACGGACCTCCCTCTTTATCAGCACTTTCTGAATGCAATCTAATCATAAACAATAATAAAGGAAGTTTTGTTTAAATTGTGAAGTTCATAAGGCCAAAGTTTGGCCATGGAAAGCCTATAACTCTCTGCAGAGGTGTGGAGACTTTCTCTTTCTGGCACTGACACAATGGGTGTCGAAATCAGCAGTTGTTTTATCACATGCATGGGAAAAGGTGTTATGCAATCTATAAAAATGTGACATGCATCGCATCCAGGAGTTCAAATTATCAAAACTATACTATGTTTTTGAAGTTTTGAAAATTAGCTTTAAGTATTTTAAAGCACAAGACCTTGATTTGGTCATTATAATCTACAGTAAGCAAAAAGAAAGAAAAGAAAGAAAGGAGTTTTCTGAAACCTTCAAACAGCAAGTGGTAAGTATAATTATCCCATAATAATTGTTATTCAGTGTTTATTAATTATCGTATCACCAAATCTTCTTGTAAAAACAAGTTGTCAGTAAATGTGTCACCCTGTACTGAGGCTTTGCATGAAACCCTGGTGTAAAGAAGGCATGCAGACCAACAGCTATTTGTGCTACTTCCCTTAAAGGCAAAGACAAGGAGCTGTAAGGTGTGAAAAATAGTCTGCATTTAAAGCAGCATGGGAACCAAAACCACAATTTGACTTCCTTCAGAGCTTTGCAAAGTGATGTGAAAGCCAGCCTAAAAAGCTGCAAACAGTATGACCAGGTTGGGACATCACCCACACAGACACATTTAAGTGTGGAGATTAAAGACTCACAGCATACAAATGTTAAACTGCTAAGGAGTGTTGTGGAGTAACGTCACAGAGCAAAATGAATCAAACTTGTTTAGAATTTGCATTAATTCATAAACTCAAGGCCAGAAAAACTGAGAAACATCATCTTGTTAAATGGCAACACACCAAAACCAAATGACAACAGCAGCCAGTGGTTCACACAGACAAAGGACTCATTTAAACAATTTAAAAAATCAACCCTATTTAATAAAATCACCTGTTTTTAGACACAGCCAAAACTGAGGTAAGTATTTCAATACGACATCATTATAAATTGATGATCAGATACTTTACAACATCTGTACTGTAATCACTCCTCACTTAACCCAGCTGCATTCAGGTTGATTGTGCTGTGTAATGGAAACAACTGGGCTGAATTCCTCTACTGAGCCAGAATAGAAGAATGTCATTTTTAATGCCCACACCCAGACCCGCAGATCTCCTCTTACGAGTCAAAAGGTTGAGGTTTCCACAGAATGTTGTATCTCACATGGTTGACTAGTAATGTCCAACGCGTTTAACTGTGACATAACTCAGCACCAGATGTTTATAATTGAAAAGCAGAAAGCATTCAAATCTGTTGGACAGCACTTGCCTTTGTATGATAATGATAGCCGTGACATTAAGATCTGCTGGATGTTTCTTATGCCTGGTTTTAACACTGGTTTGTGTCAGTTCATCTCCCCAAAGACCTGGTTTAGGGACTCAGAGCAGAAAGAAAGAAAGAGAAAAAGAAAGAATGAGAGAGCGAGAGAGAGAGAGAGCGAGAGACAGAGAGAGAGGTCCTCGGGTTTCACAGCTGCAGGCCCAGCTCAACCCTAAAGTAAATGGACTTGAGGAAAGCCAATCCTAATTGATTCCAAGCCTCAAAGCTCTTTAGTAAACATTGTGGAGCAATGAAAATGACTTGTTATCCTAATTCATTGGATGCTCACGCTGTGCGTTCAGCAGAGTCGAGGACTAAGGAGGCAGATGGACGTGAGATTAAACTGATTTTGTTTGCTGATTTCTTCTCACTGCTGATATATTTTCACCCCAGAGCTCCATGAAGTGTGTCGAGATTACAAGCTTTATAGGCCCGCAATGATTACATCCACAAATGTTTCTAGTCTTTTGACAATTTGTCTCTCTGGTTATTATAATTAAAACTGAACATAAACAGTTGCACAGGAAGACAATTTATGCAATGAGGATTAAAAACACCTTTTAAAGGCTTGTCTTTTCCTCACAAAGACGTGAGAGGTAAAAACATGTGGGAGACTGCAGACGAGGTAGGTTAATAGGACAACTGGCGTCATAGGGAACCCCTGATCTGACCTTCAGTAGGCTCCCTAACTCCCAATCTGGACAGAGTACACAGACAGCCTGTGAAGAGTTCAGCCTTTTCTCTGTGTAGGAAGTTCCTGTGGAGAGACCCTGTGCATGGAGCCCTTGGTTGGCCCTAATGGCTTCCTGTGGAAGCACCACTTCTCAGTGTAGGGGTTTCCTAAACCCATTTTCCTGCTGATGTAAATGTTTCCAGATCAGTTTTCTTTTGTGTGAATCTAATCATCGGATTGATGTGTCAGGATTCCACCATCCTAGTAAACAAGTGCAGTTTTAGCACATGCAAGTGCTGCTTGGGGAATTCCTCAAATAGTGTGCAACACATAAGTGATAACTGGCTTATGTGCCATTCTGTGGCTGAAATTTACCCCTACATGGCATACCAGCTCTGATTTTCAGCTGATGTGTTGTACATGTCTATGCAAGCGGTAAAACCACCGGTCTCTCAACAAAACAGTTAGAGATTTGTGGTCACAAAGGACTGAGAAGAGTAGTGAAGTGGTGAGTCCATGCTATATTAAGGTGAAGAGTTTTTAATAACAGGTAAACTCAGGTGAAGCAGGCCTAGCAAAGTCTCTGTTACTGGCAGTGATTGCTGCTCCTCCAAGAGGATGAAATTCCAACCCTGTCCTCGACAAAGAGCCTGACGGGGTGTCAGTCAGGCTTAGTGATGGGCCTCCCATCCAATATTCACTAGCTCCTCAAGCTGTAAGACTACACAGGACAACCTCGACACAGCACGGGCATAACACTGAGCCATCTCAATGTCTGACGTGCTCGCCACAGGTCTGGTTTACAGTAACAAAGCCCTGGCACAAGTTTGAAGCTGGTTGGGGATAAGGGACAAGGAATTAATGAGGTCAGTGTAGCACTTTCATAACGAAGAAAGTTTGTATCAAGGTTTGTGTGTGGTAACGATTATATTTCTGATATTTATCAACAAAAGGTAAGAAGGGGTAGACGTCACCCTCGTGATGATTAGTAGAGTTTGTGATATTACACAGCTATAACCACACAGACTGCTGTTAAGATGTGGTCTATATCTGCTGTTATGATACACCTGCAGCATGGAAGTGCAAAGGTATTAGAGAAACAGAGCTCTGTGAGTGACATTCCCATATAGTGAAAGGAACTATTTTAGAGCATGAAATGCTAAACCGTTGTAAAAGCAGTCACGGCTGAGGCTTCAACAATGACCTCATCTTGTCCTCTGGGACCCTCTTTGGCATGCTCTGCTGTGGGACAATACTGAATGAACAGCAAAACATGAATCGCTGGCCCCACACACACACACACACACATACTGCTCCAAATGAAACAAAACACTGACATTACCTCAGAGACTACGGAGGGATGACACTCAGCACAGACACAAAAGGACCGGGCCGAGCCTAAGGCTGTCGCTATAACAGGGGCACACTTAAGGTGAGAGGATACACTCCGCTATCAGCGCTTCTCTGATCATTTTCTGTCTGTCAGCAGTTCTTAACAGTGCCTCGCCAACTCAGAGAGAAAAAGAGAAAACTGACAAAATTCAAAGCCACACAAATCAGAAAAGTACCTACTTTTCCTTGTCTTTCTGTTGAAAGTCTAACAATCTGCTTGGCCTACTCACCCTATCTGTCTGTTGGTGGATGGAGCCTGAGTGATGACAGAGCTGGACTGAGGAGAGGGAAGGGCCTGCTGGATCACTATGCTGGTGTCATGGTTGCCCATCCGTGAGTGGGAATGCTGGTGCTGGCCTTGGCCTGCCTGGCTGTGCAATGAGATGTTCTGCAGCAAGAAAGGGGAGAGAAAAGCAAGCAGGGGTTAGGAATCTGTAAAGAGTGCAACCTTCTTCCAAGCAAGTTGTATTTTCGACACGACTCGAGCAATTACAACTGTTTGGCCTTGGGCTCCACTCTCCCAGCTTGAATGGGTAATGAGGAGCTACGTATGTAAACTATCATCCTCAGACTTTTTCTGAGTGGAGTTGGGGAAACATTGAGAGTCTAATGAAGACCAGGTTTCCTTATTGTTATTTGCCCAGCGGGACAGTTTGTTGTTTTTACCTCTGCTACACTGAACCACATATACATCCTAAAATAACCATGTACAGTTAGAAACAACAAACCTCCAAGCTCAACTCTCATACATTGGCATTAGAAAACAGTTTGAAGTAAGTTGAGCTAATTTCACTCAGTCAAATGGGAAACAGCCACAACAATCAAATATGGAATAAAGTGACTAAACTTTCACACTAATCATTTGACTGACAAGTAACTGAGGAAATTAAAAGTGCATCAGTGAACGCTCTCTTCCTTCCTCTTCTCTCTCCTCTTATATTAAAGCCTGTAATGTGACTATTTTATACTGTGTGATTGCTGTTTTCCTGAAGTTTCATGCTTTTACTCCTTATCTCTGCTTATTGTGCTCTGAGTCTTGCTGTGACTCGCCTCCTGCTGACTTAGCAGAGCCTCCCATCATAAACCACACAGGCTGGGGAGGCTAGACGAGGCTGACCTGAGCAGAGACAAGCTCCAGAGCCAAACCACCCAGACGACAGCTTAGCTACAGTGTGCACTGCACATCTTTCCAGACATGAGATAAGCAGTCTGTCTTGTGGTGATTTGACTAGTACCCATGTTTCAGGTGAAACCTTCATGGGCCTCAGGGGAGATTTATAATGCATAAATGATCAGGTCTTTTGTCCAAAGTCAAAGCTTTGCGTCTCTTCTCACATGTGAGAATGTCTGGCCAGGTCTTTCATTGCTGCCACAAAAGTTGTCTCAGGGGTCTGTCTTTACGTCTGGGAAGAAACAGGACTCCCGCCCTGAGAGATGGCTGCAGAGCTGTTTGAAGTTACAGGTGGAGAACCTGATCTCTTTTCTCCTCACCTGTGGTGGGTGACAAATCTTCACCTGTTTGCCCTGTCTATCACTGTCAACAAGACTGATGGAGATCTGGGAGCATGATGTCTGGGGCACTGCAAGTGCTGGATGCGAAACACATGACTACACTTTGGGAGAAAAACAAAAAAAATATGGCAGACAAATCGTGTATGTGTATACATCTGTGGTTATCAGCTTTTGAACAAGTGAGTGGGGGAGTGGGGTTACATGAGGTAGGGGTGTTTTAAATTTATTTGAAATGTGTGTACTAGCTCATTGTGTGTGGGCTATTTTTAGTGACATGACTGATGATAGCACCAGATAACAGTTCATAACCACCTGACCCAACCCCTGTGAGTAGCTGTGGCTTTGGGTTAACCAAAGTAGTTTTTTTCAGCAATACGCTTTGTTCTCTACTCTGCAGTACCTGTTTACTGTCCTCTTCTTCTTGAGCCTTGCAGAACTCCTGCTCAATGGAGCAGTCCAGATCACTGAACAATCCAACCTCCTCACAGTTCTTCAAGAAGCGTGTTGGTGTGGGTGTCTGGTCTGAAATGTTAAAAATGAAATAACTTAAATGTCTGACATATTGAGTTTTAGCTTTAAAATCAACTCTAATCAATTGTGTTGATTAACATTGTGTTTGGCACTCTCTATTTCTTCTTCAAACTTTACCACATTGTAACAAAGCTAGTTTAAAACTAATTGTTATCTGCAGCTTCTTGGCAGGTCAGTTAAAACATCCATGCGATGGCAGAACAGCACTAAACAAAAAAACAGGACACGATACAAATGTATTCACAACTGTATCATGCTAGCAAGTGCCGAGAGACAGTTTGTTTCTGTTTTTGTGTCATTACTGTTGCTGTTGCAAAAAACCCCAAAACAATTCAGTTGTTATTCAATTTTTATATTTACTTCATTTGATACTTAGTAACCCCCGTTGATTCAACACCATGTTAAAATGCTTGCTGCTTGTTAGACTAACACTTTGCAGCAATTATTGAGATCTACGTAAAAAACCTAAAGAGTAAAAAATGTACACTGGTCGCTGGTTTTTTGCAAGTCTTTTAGGAAAACATAACCCCCATTCTGTTAGTGAGAGAGAGAGACACTACACTTGACAGCACTATTTCAGCTGATAAAGTACAGATCCCACCTACTGAGTGGGGGTCTCATTTGTTGAGCCCAGTCAAGCCGCGGTATTCAACTTGACGTTGTGGGGGGTGCGCAAAGATCAGGTTTCAGACAGTTGAAGGTGATTTTAGGATCATGCTTGTTTCAAAGGCTAAAAGCATACTTCGTGGTCTGTTTATCCACCCTGGCTAGACTGGGGATTGACTCAAACTTTCATCATGACCTGTGTGCCCAAAATACAAATATACTTTTTCCATTTCGGCTAAAGGTGTAACCACCTCTATTAATACAAAAGTGACTAATGTCAATTTTTAGTTGCAGATAACACCATGAAAAGATTAGCAATGGAGCAAGAGGTGAATATAGCTCCCCAATTTTAGTACTTTTGGTGACCAGTTTGGCATGTGTGGCTGAGCTTTAGCTGATTGTTTTACCCTGAGTTTGAAGTCTTAATAAGAGAAACGGTCCGAGCTGAAACTCAGTCAACAGGCGATAAGAACACCCGGCCTAGAAAATCCGATCCTGCTGTCTCCTGAGCATAAATAATAAAGAAGACACAATCTCGGCACCGTGGCATGAACAGCTCACACTGTTGTACATTGTGGCCTGGCAGTTTCTAGGAATGGAGATCTATACGTATGGATTGGCCTTGGGTTGTCTCTTGTTTATGCAGCGCACAATCTATGATTTGGCGTTTCTTTGAAGAGTAGATGAATGTTGTCAATCAACATGTCACCTGTTGCTTCTACGCCCTGCCATCCATAAAACAATTTCCCTCTGATACTAACGATGATCGCACAAAGCAACAGGCAGGAAAAATGTAGCCTACATCCTGATCGCTATGGTGTGTGAGTGTTTAAGTGGAATGCACTGAACAGAGCTGAGCTGCAACGTTTAGTATGATTTACATTATTTTAAAACAACAGGTATAGAGGGGCCATAAAGTTTTCTGATGATAGACGAGTATGTCTGGGCATGAGTCACACCAACACACACCTGCAAATGAACAACAAGTTCCTCATGAACCCTCCTGAGGTAGTGTGTGAGTCTGTCCCGATGCAGCTGTAACTCACCTGATAACATGTTGTCGTTCTTTATAGAGGGGAACTTAAGGGTCATCTCATGTTTGTGTCGGTGTATCATCAGATGGTCCTCGGTGGGGAATCGCTGTTGGGTTTTTAAAGAGTAGGATCGTAAGACTTTCACTGTGCATGAAGAAAAATAGGTGTTTTAAAACAAATAAACATGCTTTAGCCACTCTTATTGTCCATTTGTAGAGAGCATAAACAATGGTGTTGCCTTCAAAGAGCATTTTTCCTGTGGGTATTTGTACACCTGCAGCCTTATTTACAGTTTGTGTTTCACTAGGTTCCATGCTATTCTGTTTCTCCCTTATACGTGTGGCAGTAACCAGCTCCTCAGGCCGCCTCAATATACACCTCCTTATATTACAGGCAGACACACACACGCACATGAACACACTGTGTTGCATGGTTTTGTCTCGACACACTCACCTGAGAACAGCCAGGAGCATTGCACACGAACGGCCTTTCCTGGTCTGAGTTCATCACTCTGGCCACCTTCTCATAAAACTACAGAAAAAAAAACAAAAGAAGAAAGCGGGGAGAGGAAGTGGATGACTTGAGTTTCCCCACCAGCGTCCAAGAGGAAAAATATACTCATTGTGTAACGCCTGACATAAAATTGCCAGTGCACCTGAAACAGCTGTGTGGTTATTTTCACAACTAAACACACGGTTTTCTCACACTGCAGTAAGCTAGCATCTACTATAGTGACACTGAAGCTAAGGTTCAGGTTTTTCGGGACTGGGAACACTGGTTTCAAGTACATAAGTAAAGACTTTTGTGCAATTTCAAAAGCATTTTAACACTGCTTAAATTGTTTGCTTTTTATTGCTATGTTTTTACTAGACATTAGACTTTTCATGAACATTCTGCTATAGCACTAAAACTTACAGTAACTCTGACTGGCTTCAGCTTAAATTTGGATGGGAACAATGACATGATGAACCATGTTTGAAGTTTCCAGTTAAACACCAGCATCATGTTAAAAACCACAGTTTCAACAAGGTGTCTTCAAATGTTTATTCTCACCACAAAGTGACAGAATCTGGTCTAGCACATGTGGCGCTGGTCTGGCAACACATTACCCAGCGGTAATGTGAAAAAGCCCCATTTACCAGTTTGCAGTGAGACAAACTGAACTCAGGCAGGCACTCAGGTCACACCAAATTCCTTTTTTAAGGTTGATAGTCATTTTTAAGTTTTAGTCATTCAGCTGCTATTTAAAGATATAATTGCATTATACCGTTAGCGTGCATCTCAAAGTGAAACAAGAAAAGGAAGTGGTGGCAGAGCAGCAGTGTGTGGGACATGGACACAAGAGGTAGTTTTATTTGCTCTTTAGCAACTTTAAAAACATGGTTTCTCAAAAGCATCACAAATAGGAGACAATTTGGGTTTTTTTACCTGCAACTATTTATAAATATGTGCTATGGTCAGTAATTGCTGAGTGCACTATGCATTATGTCAAACGTGCAAAGGCATTTATGCTGTTAAAATTTAGACTGAGGGAGGAATAAACTTTCCCAGAAAGGAGGTGAGACTCGTACCTGTGCTCTGATGGAATAATTTAAAGTAAAACCAGAGACACATAAAAGTTAAGGGCCTACAAATTCTGTAAATGTTACCCTGTCCGTTCTTTTTCTAACAGAAACTAAATCATTCACAGCAACAGGGAGGATGTATTCTGCATTAGGCTTAACAATATATTGAAAACAGCAGACTTTATTTATGACAGGATGTCAGAAAGTAAACATCAATAACAGGCGCATTTTAACAGCTTCTCGAGATCAACCCAAGAGCGATGACACGCTCTTTAAAGGCTTTGATACACACTCTAATCAATCATTGCTTCTGATGTGTACAGGACGCCTGACTCACATTTAAATATTTAAACCATAAAGTTTTACAAAGGCATACATAATTAGTCCTTTCAAGACTATCTAGAGCAATAGTTGTTCTATCACTGAGAATGTAGAGATTTACATTGTGTTATCATTTTTTATGAGAAAAAGACAACAACTCAATAAGTATAGCTGGTACAGAAACTTGACTACAGACTGTTTTTTGCCTGTAAAGGAGAGATGCAATGATTGGCCGACTAAGTTACAAGTTGATTACCAGGAAAAAAAACTGTATCGAAGTCTTAAAGTATTATTCCTGCGTTTGGGACATTTCTTACTTTTCATAGACCAAACTATTAATTGACTGATTTAGAAAATAATTGGCTGATTATTTTTAAATGAAGTTGCAGTCCTACTGTGAAACAAGGTGAAACATTACTCTGGTAATGAACTCTGGTACTTTCACAAAAGCTCTTCTTATCTTACTTATTCTGCACTAAATCAATATTTCAGTAACTGTATACTGCCTTCTAATGATGCATTTCTTGGTTAGTTTTAAGATGTTTTGTTAGCACCACATTTAACACAGATGGAAGTTTAGCTTATTTATTTAAATGAGAAAACACGTACAAAAAAATTATCATACTCAGCAAATTATGTTGTTCAAAAAAGTATAATTCAAGTATTGGTTGGATTTTTGCCTCAGCCTCTATCATCATAACTGGAGACTCCTGTCACAGCGTATTTCAAGGTCAGCATTGTCCAGTACAATGCAGTATTGAGTATCCTCATCACTAACAACCTCGGAGCAGTCACCACATGCCAGCACTGCAGATGTACCTTCTGACAGATGTTTTAACAGATGTTAAGTGAGTGTGACAAGTGTTAAATTAGTCTTTATCAATCCCCTCCTTGGAGCAGCACAGCATTCAGGGACCATCTTCAGCTTTGAGCCAGTGTCCTGATCAATAGTAGGAAGATTATTAACAGTGAACACGCAAGTCTTTAGATGACATACAGACAGGGAATGAACATTTAAACTCCATACAGGAGAGCCCCAGAGAGGTTTGAACATAAGCCCATGTAAATGTTTAGAGTGCCTCGATACGGACACTCTTTTTGCTCCAGTATGTGAATTGGGCCTCATCAAACTATTTGAATGGCACCTTGATGAATTATGAAAGTTGGCACAGTGCTCCTCTATTCTCACAACACAGGTGAAAAGTTAACTAAAGAATTTGGTGATTAAGAATCTACAGAAACAATGCAACCACGAATCAAAACAGTCTCTTAATCAGCAGTATGTGTTTTGTTTATCATGTGTGCCCCTGATAATGATGGGAACATCTACAGTGTATACAGCAGTGATGCTGCATGCGGCATTTTTCAAAACACTGTTTGAGTTTATTACTCGATTACTCGCCGCCATCTTAAATACACGCAAACTGAAACATATCTGAATTTTCAACTCAATGTGTCACGTGTCGAACATGAATACCTTCATACACTATGTACATGTGTGTCGTTTTCACGGGTACAGACTATTTCCTCAAGCACAGTCAAAACACTCAAATGTTGTGTTATGCTAAGCAGTGCTGTTTTCCTAACAAGCTGTACTTCATGACCGAGCCTGCAGAACAGGGTCTGGACAGGGTCTCTCTGTCAGAGAGCAATGAGCCCTGGTCTCTCTTTCTGTCACCAGCTCTCTTCTACGTTGGCCCCTAAAAACTCACCTGGTCTCTTTTGACACAACAAACACGACTAACACTGCTGATCCTAACCTTGAACACAGAGGAGAGACCCAGGACAATGGCAAATGTAGAACCCGTGCTCCAAAAAGCCCATGGACACATCAATGGTTATTCGCGTCTTGAATGAACATTTTAGGGCATACATGGAACTTTAAGCTGTTTGTACGACTCATGGTGCCACTGTAACAAGTTTTCAGGATTTCTTCTTGAACATCTGTATGACTATAATTGTCTTTGCTTATACCTAAAACTTAACAAGAAATCAACTGAAAGCACATATTAAAATGTCTGTCCATGACTATTAAACAGACGCAAAATTTTTGCTTTTTCTTCCTTTTTCTAAAAACAGACTTGATCATTTCATCACATGTACCAGGAAATTCAGACCATATGACGCATAAAACTTTTAACCATTAATTCTGCAAATGCCTCCGTGAATTATCCAATAGCTTTCACACTTCAAATTCTAAGTACTCAAGGGACACTTGGCTCTCATTTGATAGCAATGTTTTAGTTTAGCAGAGGAAATTTGGTTACACTTTACATTAACTATATCCTGATGTGTGCGAGGGGGAAGGATTAGAGTCCGGCATTCAATTTCAAGAGGAACTGGGGAGGAATTCTCCAGGTAGAGCATGTATAAGAATTTAAACAATATGGTGAGGGAAAGAGGGGTTGGGGTGCAAAGGCATATGGGGTTAAAGCAAGCACAAACATGCACAGCAATTCAAATCTCCAGTTCCCCATAGCCTGGGCCTTTGACAGCACAAGTTCAAGGTGGGATCACGGCAATCCCTGAGGCAGGGAACATGGCCCTCTTAGACAACGTCTGCCCTGAACTCCTGCTCTTGAAGTGAATGCGTGACAAAAAGACTGCTGTGATGTAAACCTAAAGACCTATCAATTACTGGTCTCCTCCACAACATGTAAAACTCACAACAAATACAAAAATGTCCCCTTACAGTGCTACAATAAAATGACACAAGTCACATCATTATCTTAGTAACAAAACGTTTTATACAATTGCTGCCATAAAATAAATAAATAAATAAATAAATAAGCTGCCCTGCCATACATATATATATATACACACACACACACACACACACACACACACACACACACACACACAGACATGCCCATGTGCACAAAACACACGCAACAGTTGTTTTCTAAGGTGTCACAGAAAACAACTGTTGTGATCCAACTGTAAACGGACTGTGTGATCAGTGTTATGATTTCTGTTGTTTGACCCCTTCCTACATTCATACGTTCATTATCAGGGCAATGTTTCACCTTGACAACAACCATCAAAAAATTAAGGTCACATTTTATTACTGCAGTGAGTTGCTGGACTGCAATCAAGCTGAACACTATCTAAAATATGGAAAGAATGAGGTTTGTATCAAGGTTATTGAATAAAACAAGTTATCCAGATAGTTATATGTTGAGTCAGTGACTTAACAGTTTTTTACTATTTTGTATTTATTTATGTAATTATTCAGAGTTTGATCTTCATTATCTTTCCTTTGACTGTTTGGATTCATGGTAAAATATTACTGAAAGCAGGATTTTGATTCATTTGAAAAGCTTTTTATTATTATCTCTAAATTATTTCTTAGGAAATGTTTCAGTCCACATTGTTGCATTTTCTCCGTATCATAAGACACAAGATTATTAGCTAGGGCGTCTTGCACCAAAGAAGTTGAAAATTTGGAAAGAAGAATGAATGTTTCAAACTTCTTCTCAAACTGTTGCACTCTTAAAATGAAACATTCACAGTAAGACAATAGTGCCATGTTCTCAAAATCATTTTTAAAATAAAACTCCATCTCAGCCTGTATTAAGTTATTCACAATGTCTAAAATCATCAATAATTTTACATATTTCATTATCAGGTGTTATTAACACAGCCAATTAAACGGGACACCATAAAACTGGAAGCATTCACATTTATCTAAAGCAGCGTGCACGAGGAACGACTGGTTATTGATAGTGTTGTCACGTAAACATAATGACAGCGTGCCGTAATCAAGTGATTAAAACATCTTTCTCTTTTTTTGTTCAAGCCATACAGCCACAAAGCGCGCCTCGTCAGCACAACCTTACTGAAAGTAACCCTCAACATCACGGCGCTTAATCAAATATCGACTGGCCTGCAGAATGACGTAATGTTGGTAACATTGCTGTTGAAGAGAAAATTAAAGGTAGATTTAACGGTAACAGGAGCATCACTCCTCTCTTTTTAATGGAATGACAGTGAAACCACCGAGCTATCATTTTAGTGGCGATCGCTGGTGAACCGCAGCGCGCTGAGAGTCCCGGACAGACGCCGGCTCTGCGTATCCCGAGATGGGACAGGCATGGCAATGATGCAGAGAACCAGCGCTGAGGCTTCAGAACTAATCGAAAATCTGGAAGACATGCCCAATTGGAGCGAAGTGCAATCAAAGTCCCCCTTTGCTATGGCCCATTGTGTAGTTTTCAATCGGGTTTGAGATGAATTCCTGCAGACTTGCCTCCTCTGCTACCTGACAGACCGAGCAGCAGCAGCGGCACTTGACTCCGCGTTCAACTTCCAACAACAAGTCAACAGGCAGGCCAACGCGCGGACACCAAAGTGAGATGACAATGCACTTATTCAAACAAACCTATCATGACCCGTTGTGGCGTCTACTTGCACGCAAAACGGAGTTGAGAACAAGAAGAAAAAAGACATCTTGACCAGGACTGCTGAAGCGAACAACAAAACAAGCTGTTGCATGGATAAAAGGAGGAGAAAAAGTAACAAGGATCGCATTCAACAAACACAACAAACCTGCAGAGGCGCATGCACGGTCCTCTGCATGGTGGTAGAGGGTTTTCAACTCACCAAACAAGTGTAGAAAATGTGAAGCAGTCTCTCAGAAGAAACCACGTTGGACTGAGAAAAGATTACAATACGATCTATTTAGAGAAGCATAACGTCACCCCTGGGTGACGTCACGTGGGATTCCTGAACTTCTAAATCATTGCGGTCCGCTTGGAGGCGGCGCGAGCGGGGCGGAGTCTGCAAATGTACGCCCAGGGGCATGGGTGGACACTGCTGGACCAGTGGGTGTGGCTCATAGCTGGTTCCCCAGTACTGACCAATCAGGCATGCAAATGAGCGCACTGTAGCGCGTCTTTTAACATTGTTGACTGTCTCGTAAACTTGGTGACCTCAGTTAACTGAGACTGCGATGAAATTGAACCACACATTTCATCCCCTGAAGGACACTACTTAGAACCAAACATATACTGTACTAAACTTTAAATAGCCTAGAATCCTCACCAGTAGCTAATGTAACCCCTACTCATAGGCTAATATAATGCATCTTCCAGTGTATGCTAATAAAAGCTGTAATAAATAAATAAACCACACTAAGTGAACAGAACAGTTACAAATTAAAACAAAATAGTCCTTTTGTGCATCAGATATTCTCATTTGTCATAGTTAGAAAAACACGGGTGTTATAATGATAATTATAATGACTAAACTGTGCCCTCCAGTAGTGTCACATGAAAGCCAGAAAGCACAATAATGGGACCCTGAATCTGTAGCAGCTCAATGAAATTCAGCTATTTTTTAACTTTATAATTTACACCTGTGCTTTCCCTGCTGTGACATGTAAACAATGCTCTGTCAAAAAGGCCTATTGTATTAATTAGAACAGAGAAAAACATTAGTATGGTATAAAGTATTTGCCAGACAGAGGTACCACAACACTGAGCCTTTCAATTGCACTCCCAGGTGTTAATGTTGCAAGGAGTTTAATGCAATATTATGTGGTGGCTATCCACCTGTATGTCTGTTATTACAATGAAAGCAATGGCTTGATTAACCTTTTATGGAGCCCTGAAGCAGCAACCATTTTACTATTTGTACCTTACTTTCTTGCTTGCTACTGGTTTCTTCTCTGACAGTAAAATCAAACTTTAGTCTATTCTCTTATATATGAAATTAAATTTTAGAATGCATCATCAACAGCATCACTTGTAAATTAACTGAATGTGCAGAGCACATAGCTGATCCACACAGCCTTGTCTGAAATGTGTGCCTGAGCTACAGCACATTAGAGGAGATTTAAACATCTTTGAAGTACAAAGCATTTATGTTGGAGCTCCATATGACCTGCTGGTGCCAACTGGCTGTGATTTCTTGGGCCACAGACACAGATAGTGAAGCCATCCTCGGCTCCAGGGATTAATGACTCCTCGCACATTGAGAAATGTTTACCACTCGCCTGCGACCACTCCACTAGACGCACTAAGAGCTCTGTCACTGAAACAATAACGCAGTCTGAAAAGCCCCCATAACTCAGAGCTTCTCCGCCTCTGTCTTTTAACCAGAGCTTTAATCAACGTTTATGACATCCTTTTGTCTCTTTATTGCCAATATATTTCCCAACCAATCCAAACATTATGCTCCCAGAGGAGCAGACTATTAAGGTTGGAAAGAGCCGATACTGTTTGGGTCAGTGACCCACACTAAAGCAGATTTGATCTATATTATACTAAACCTTTTATTATTATGTCTTTGTGTAATGCTTTTGAGTAAGATCACCTTGGGATGATTAGCACCAGCGAGGATGCTTTGTTGCAGCAGGTGCAAAAGGTGAAGGAGGAGACTAAATTTAAAAAAAACACAACATTGTTCAGGTTTTCAATTTGTAAACAGTAGTATGGATTCACACATATTTTACTGCAATCAAACATAATTGAAAACTAAATGTAAAGCATTGTTTCCCAGCTTCCACTTTAAGCAGTGACGATGATGCCTGGGAGGAAGGAAATGCATGTCTGCAAAGTTCCTTGAAGAAATTCTCCCTGCCCCCTGCAAACAGCAAATACAGCTCCAAATTTCACATTTTATTAATAATAAAATGGTTGTAAATTAAAATGAAAATCCAATGCAAGCTAAATCAGATGATTGTGACACTCTCAAGCTCTTACAAGTGAGACAGCTACAGGATAGGGTGACTCACATTTCTATATTTTAAAGCAATTGCCTAACTTGTACTGAACTAGTGCGAGTATAAGAGAGTAAGAGTAATGCTAAGATTGACTGATATATCCTTACAAAACCAAATATATTAGCAAGACTTGTTGATGTTATTTAGTTTGTGGACTGCTAAAGAAGGATATTTCAGCTGTTGGTCAGTCAAAGATCACCAAATATTTACAAGTATGGCATTGGTGACCTTGTAACTGAGCGGACACAATATCTATGTTTGACTATTAAGAAGAGAAACTTGCTCTTCTACTTGCTTCTCTACAATGCAAAATAGCAATAATGCAATAATTAACACATTATATAGGTTTACGTGATTGTTTTGTTTTGTTTTGGAATGAGCAGGGAACTTGTTTGTTTAAAACAATTAACATTCATGTCACCCTCTCATCTGCGAATGAATGAATGTACATACAGCAGATCAAGGGTTTGAATAGCATTGGTGCAGGCGAGACTTTGGTCCTGGGGCACCCAATATCACTGTGGAGTGTTGTTGTGGAAGTAAGACCCTAATTCAACAGAACATATGTGCTGGGAGGCTCCCAGTAGATAACCCCAGTGTCATTTCTGCACTCAAACACTCAACCCTGTAACATCTACATTAGGTGGCTGGTGAATGGTGCTGCCTGTGTGATTGTCTAGATTTATAACAGTGTAGGATGATGGCCTCTGTGCTCTGTATCTTTGTGTAAGTACATCTCTCCTTTAACATCTGGATTAAACTCTTGTGTGCGCTCTTACTAGGTGATTAAAGTCATTTGTAAACCTATTTAAAATGTTCACTGGCAGAGTCTGGTAAAGTGTTAATTACGATAACTTTATACCTTTCATTTTTAAGATTTTGTTTTTTTCATTTCTATGACATTGTATAAATACTACCTTAGATTCATTTACACAATAGTATTTTCTGTGTGTTATTCATCCTGTGTAATTTACCGGGGCCTGCAAAACCTTCTGTTTTTTCAATTCATAAATAAACACATGGGTGATGAGCTATGACATAAATTCTCAGGAGAGGTTTGGAGCTGGGAAATCTCTGCCTCTACTATGTTTCAAGACATTTTAATTTTATAATATGAACATATAAAACTTGAAATTATATATAGGTGGGAATAAGTCTCTGCTGGGTGTGAAACTGTAGTGCATAAAACTATCTGGCAGTGAGCAAATTATCTTGCAAAATTATCTGAGCTAAGTTCACAGAGACAACAGGGTTTAGTTACTTACCAGCAGCTGTGAAATGTGACTTTTCCTTCATGAGTTTCCACACTGAGGTTAAACAACCTATTCACTAAATCTCTAGGACAGAAAATCACAAATGCATCTATTACCTCATCTACATTTATGGGCTGTGACAAATTGAAGAGTAATGATTAGCTGTAGCTCTGCTCGTCAAGCACAACCATCGATAAATAAAGACAGGTAATGTCAGCATTTTAAAATGAAAGCCATCAGTTTCCTCAAACAAGAGGCTATGCATGATGATGTAATGTTTTCACAGTAATATCCCACAGTGTTCTCAAGCATAACTGGAACTAGTTTTCTGGAAATCATGTGAGCCCAGTAATGACCCATTAAACCATCACAAGGCTAAAACTCAGCAGTTATTTATTGCACAGTCAGTAAATGCACAAAATGTAAAAGAATATTATGCAACAAAGAAGTTAAAATCAGTGAAAGATGATGTATGACTGCAATTTTGTATTTTCAAGATTGATTTCTTGGTCAGTTTACCTGCTCCTCTGAAAAAGATTTTATATTTCCACTGATGCATGAATATTTACTGCATACATACCAGAGATATATTCTTATCAGAGACTTCTGTTACTATCTTGCGTCTGATTGTATGAGGGCCTCTCTTTTCTTTAAAAAAGGATGAAATAAATATCAAATTTAGATTTAAAACCTTTTACATCTATAGCTCTTAGTAGTAGATGCTTTCTTTCTGTGACCTGAAAATACCCGGAGTAGTGTTTGGGATGGTTGAGGTGAAAAGGCCTCTAGATGAAAGAAGATAAAGATGACTTTTAATTATCTACTGACCAATACTGCCACACTGTGGCTATAACATGTCTTACAGCTACTTGTTGTTTATGTGTGCAATCCATGTCACAACTGTATCATTAACATTTATCAAAAAAAGACAGATACTTGCATAATCTTAATGGGATAATCATTAGACTCTATATACTTTGGGGTGAATATAAGTGCATACAAATCCAGAGCACATCCCTGAGAAAGTATTGCTCTTGAGGCAAACTGATCAGTAAAAGACAAGGGATGCAAGCTGGTTGGGGATTGTGTCATAAAAGAGGATCCAATAATCTAATATGTTCCAAAAGTACATGTTGTTATTCTATACACAATATCCTATGTTTTCTACTCAATGTGACTAAATAAACCAGCTAAATACAACAGCTGCTAATTGAATGATTGACTAATTAGCCTAATTTAATCTAACTGGGAACTGATTTCTTTCACCTGTGATGCTTGAATTAATCACTTCAAAGTCTTATATTTTTCTTATATTTTTCCCAGTTTCGTTGTATGGTCTGTCATACATCAACAATAAATGTTTTCTATTCTAATCTATTCTATTCTATTCTATTCTATTCTAAACTAAACATATCTCGCATTTTACAGATTCACATGTGCACATCAACTTTATTTCATTTCATATAATTATAAATTGGGATTTTAGGTAAGTGGCAACAAAACCATTGAAAAATTATTTCAAGGCACCTGTCTGGTGTCTGGTGATCGGTATTCATCAACATTAGAAGCATAATTTTTTGTTTGTTTGTTTGTTGCAACTTTTAAATGCATATTAATGCATAATTATTATATGTATTCTGTTGCACATAAATGCATTAATGTGTATTTGTATTTTATTTCTTTAAAAAGTTTATGCTTTTGTAATGAAAGCCAAACAGACTCACTTCCGGTGTTGCTGTCGCTCTCGAAGTGGTTTGACGCAGCTCGGAGAAGTCAACGCACCGCTCCAGCTGTTCTCACCGCTGTCCGCCTGCTGTTTCCCCGCTGCTCGCTGCTGCTGCCGCCGCCGCCGCCGCCTGCCCTCGTTTCCAATGCAGCAGCGACCATGGCAGGCATCGCCGCTGCTTCTTTCTTTTCCAACGCTTGCAGGTTCGGCGGGTGCGGACTTCACTTCGACTCTCTGGCCGAGCTCATCGTGCACATCGAGGATAACCACATCGGTAAGCGCCGATAAGTAGAGCGCCGCAGCTAGCAATGGCCGAGGTTTGCAGCTAGTGGCTAAGTTAGCGAGCTAGCAAGTTACTTCCTGCGTCTTGACAACCCCTGTTGCTAGGTGTGGTGGCTGTTGATGTTTCTGTGTAGATATTACTGTTCCTTGTTGACCACCAGCAGGTGTGTATGAATACCAGGCAGGTTAGGCAGCTACAACATCAACAGAGCTGCACTGAAACAGCGACAGGAGGACAGTTTCTTTACGCTCGTGCAACATTATTGCAGGGCAAGGCCCGCGCGCAGAGCTGCCTCAAAAGCGTCGTGAGTTAACTTGCAACAGCCAATGAATATACACCGACTAATTATCGGCGGGTTTCAATCTGCCTGACAACACAGTTTAGTTACACGTCTTATAGGAAGTAAATATACACTTCCTAAACAAAACACAGCGTTCCATGTTTTATTTTACGCTTTAATAATCGTTGAGTTTCCAAAGTTTACGCTCTCAATAATAAGTTGTTGAGGGCAGACCCTTGAACATGACACTTATCTGCTCTGTCTTTCAGTTGCTTTATACTTTGTAGTTAAAAAAAAAGCATATTTACATGCAGAACTTCGGTTGTGAAGTTGTAAGAGTTGTAACTGTAGCAGTTGCATTAAAAAAACAACACTGCAAACAAACAAGAACAAGTAAAAGATTTGGTATTTTAAATATTTTTTCTCAGTATTGTAGCTGTGAAAAGAAGATAAAATGTTTTCCAGAGAGAATAATTAAGTATATCATAAATTTGTAACAGAATTAAAGGTGACAGATATAAATCTTTTTCTACTCACCCACATTACTCTTAGCCATATGTGGTGTCTGTCAGCTGGTATAGATGAAATATGACATACTTTAAAAAATAATAACTTTTAATCTACTTCAGCCTCTTGTTGTGTCAGTCTGTCGACTCAATGAAATGAGACTAGCTATGAGTTACGTAAATTTGTGGTAAAGACCAAACATTGGTGAATAAAAAAATATCTGTAATATATTCTAAAACAACTTTCTGAGATCAGTTATTTACTAGTTTTTACAAATGCGATTTTCATCAAGTGGTTTTAAATATTTGCATTTCATTGTATTTAATTAATATACAAAGGCACATAAGTGTTTAACTAGAGTCCAGCTAGACCAAATCATGGCCTGCTTAACGCTGCCATCAGTGTACATCTAACAGCAACTCAGAAATTCTGTCCTCCTGACTGCGCATCAAGTCCCACCACCATCAACAGCACCACCTCTAGGTCATGTGGGACATACAGTAACAAGAACTGAAATGCAGCACAACATATTGTGTTGCATTTGTTAAAGAAGATTTTGTATATTTAAGGCAGCTTACATGTATTTTTAAATTTATTTCAGTGGTATGTAAAATAAAACCATATTACTGGGTTAAGTGCCATGGGTCACTGCTGTTATAATGACTTTCTCATCATTACTGAATTATAAAAACATAAAAAAGCATCACGTGTGGTCTTCCTTTGCTATTTCAATGAATTTACTATAAATACATGAAACTACATTTGCAAAAGGTTAGCAGGAAGAACAGATCATTTAGTAGTTAAAGTTCAGTTTACAATGCCAGCATTTAGATGTTTACGTCCAATCTAGAGAGTGAATTCCCCTCCTCACAGTTTGACACTCTTTTAGTTCCTACATCTGTTTCCCAATCTAATATTTCAGACTCTTATTATTGAAGCTGACAAGGCACAGCTGTCTCTGTTGTTCTTGTTTGTTGCTTGACTGGCTTTAATATCCTCTGCCCTCTGATTGTGTGCTGCGCATGTGTCCGAGGTGTTAGCCTCAGAAAAAAAATGCTTCTAAATGACTTAGTGGGGAATAATGAGGCAATTAGTTGGCTCGGAGTGGAAAAACTTTGCTGCCCCCCTCCTTTGTCCACTGGGCTGTGCCCACTCTGAGAAGTGCGAAATCTTGCGCGTTGTGCCAAGTGCCTGTGAAGCATAATTACAGAGAGAGTGCTTGATTTGGCCTGTCTTCCTCCTCATCTGGTGGCCTGCTGCTTAAAGCACATTCTCCTTTATAATTAGGCGCCTGGAAAACAAGCACACATTCTTGTCTCCATTTTCCCCAGTCAGCCTGCTGGTCAGGTCCGTGATCAAGAGGTGGCGCTGCTCTGCTGTTGGTTGAGGAGGCTTTCTTGAGATGCCTGGTGTGTGCAGTAAAAGTGTATTGTGGATATTGCAGGCCAAAACTTGCCTCCTCTCCTCACTTGGCGACATAGTGTCATTCAGTAACCAGTTCAAAGAGCCAAGTTTCAGCAAATGAAAATACAATGAAAAGGACAATTGTTCAATTAAAAGATACATGCTTCTTATATTTGAATATACCATAATCTGCACAGGGCTATTTCATACCCAGACATCATTGTACTTTTGATGTTAATATAAAGCAATTTGGAAAATTAAGTAAACTTTTCTTTCTATAGCCGTGGTGAAACACACTCAGAATGGATCTGCGACTGTTTGCCCAGAGTCCTGACAGGTGATTCAAGTCAATAATATGAGTGTTGGGTGGTCGGTTTGTGAACAAATGCAGCGAACTTTAAGACAGAATGAAAGCTAAAGCACTGAACTCGAGTCATGTTAAGCTTGAAAGATGTCTTCAGTGCTCTGTTATTCTTGAGCAGCCTGAGGAAAAAAAGTGCACACACTAAGCTGCTGAGATGTTTACTTTGTCAATGAGCGACCAGGCCACTGTAGACCAGAAGCGAATAGCAACCGTGTTATTTAGACCTGTGAGTGTGTGTACTGCCGGGGCCTGGCTCACTGATGGCCTGAAATGTCCAGACTTGGTAACAATGGGTCTGTTTGTTGCCAATTCTCACTGGAGGCTCATTTAGTAGATTTTGGTATGCACCCCCCAAAATCTGTGCGGAAGTAATAAATTTGGAAAGCAGTAACTAGTTCCCTGATCTGTGCACCTGGTGGGCCTAATTACATTTCCCCATCCCCCGACACCGCTGCTCCTGTTCCTGTGCGATGACTGCGACGCTAGCTAAAGCTAAACTGAAGCTAAAACTTATCATTTACATTTCCATATTTAGCACTCTGATGTATTCCAGAAATTTTCTGACCTTTGCATACAGGTGTCGACTAAGAGCTGATATCCCACTTTATTTAAAGCTTTTACAGCTTTAAATAAATGCTGTTTTGAGAGCACATGAATACAGCTGAATTCAAAGATACTGGTAAAAACTGGACATTAGACTGAAAACCCTGGCAAAGTTTTGTTGAAAAATGAACAATGGAGCTTAAACTTTTAACTGGTAGTTTGATGGACAGAAAATTAATCTTCAAGTATTTTAATGATTGATTTTTTAAAAGATTTTGTAAACTTTTTAAAACTCTTTTAACTTTTACTTTTATACATTAAATTTGTATTAAATGGAGGCAAGTTAAGGACATAATAGTCAGATTAATTGAAAATATAAATAATCATTAGCTGCAGCTCTAGTGGATATCGCAGCTCCAAATATAATTGCAATGAGCAGCAATATTTGTATGTATCCCCTTGTGTTTACCTGTAGTTACACAAGTGTGCCTCTGCAGAAATGTGTGTGTTTATGTTGAAGTTGTTGTCTGTACCAAACATATTTACAATAGATCATTTTAACCTGCCTGTGTTTTTTTCAGTAACCCGCAAAGGCAGCTTACACATGGCGCTTGACTCTGTTTCATTTCCTCCTCAGAGGTCACATCATAATGAATTACCTGTGCCACCACTCCTGGTAATGTCCCCCGCTGCTCAGAGCCGCCATAAACATGTCACCATAATGCTCAGCACTCTGCTCTACCCCACAGTGCATTTGGCCATGAGGGTGGATGGGAGAGCCAGACAGTGGTGGAAATGAGAAAGGGAGCTGTGCGTCTGGTGTGTGTGTGTGTGTGTGCATCCAAGTGTGTGCGTGTGTGTGTGTATGTGGGGGAGAGGGTTGTCGAGGACGTTATGAGAGGGCAGCAGGCGTCACTTCCCCCATTGCCTTAGGAAGGTTTGTTGTGTGATCGTCCCTTGGTTTCCTGTTGCGGGCCGTCACAGGGGCCCTAATGAGAACATGTTATTGCATCATTCTGCACTCATACACTGCAATCACTGAGTCAGTAATACACACACATCAACAACAGGCTCAGGCAGCATTTCCTAAAAAAGTTAGGTTGCTGTACCATCGTGTTAAGGATAATCAGATTAGTTGAAATGAAAAATACTTTAAAGGGTCCATCATGTTTTGTTTTTTGACAGTGGGGGGTTGTAACTGGCTTTTCAAAGAAAATGCTTTTTAAAAAATTTTAAGGAACATTTTTTAAAAAGTATAATGTAAAACTCTGTTAGTGTAGTTTCACTAATTTGAGACGTTCTTATTAATTGCTTATTGATAAGAATGTTTCTTACATTGTGTTGTGAATTCTGTTTTCTGTGATTTGCAATTTAGAGAAAATGGAAAACTTGCAGTTCTTTGACTTTCAGAGAATAAATAGTTTTAACTAATATACATCTAAGTAGATTAGACTAAAAATTCAAATTCAAGGGCCTTTTGATAAATGTTTCAAACTCATTCTGTTCTTGTCTTTATCACACACCTGATTTAAATAAACAACCACTGGTGCTTATGGGAGCCGATTGTTTGCCTCTGGAACTGATGATGGTGAATAAATACACTTTTTTGTTCCCAGCAGGCTTCTAATAGTCGGCCACCAAGGTGGACCACCTGTGTAGTTTGATTAGAGGGGTTCCCATCTCTATTTAAGGCGCCTTCGTCTCAGTCTTTGATTGCTGGTGGCCCCAAAAGAATAGCAGAGGCTGCGGGGAACTGGCCTCTGCAGGCCTCACTCTTCCCCATCCCCACCTGAGGTGTGTGTGATTTACAGTGTGTGGGAACAGATTGATCCACTGCTGTTTGAGCGCTACGTGAGCAGGCTGCCATTCCACTCCTTGAGGCTCATTAGGGATCTTAGGAGGGATTTCTTGTGCACTCACGCACACACATACCAACTCCCAGCATTCAGAATAGTCTCTGCACTGCCTCCAGCTTCTGGCAGGGGAATAGTGCTGTTATGAGTGTGTCTTTCCTACTCTATTTCCATGACTTTGGCCGGAGAGTAGAGAGAGGTGTGCTGTCCTCCTCACTGGGGACAAATCGACTGTTAATGAAACACTTGCTTACGACTGAGGTCTCGAGAGAACCCTCCCGAGCCTCAGGCGCTGAGGTTTAAGCTGTTCTTAGAGCCTACCTGCCAGTATCATAAAATTCTGCCACTATTTCATCGTCAACCAAACGGCTTGGCTTTAACCACTGAGTGGATGATGCCCCGTGTCTTTCATCGCCCTTGACTACGTTTCAGTGAGACTGACATCGGTTTGTTGACTTAGATTTCTGTGAGACCTCTGAAATGTGTGCTTTCTAAATGTGGTTTGGGTTACGTTCTACTGGTCAACATCACCTTTCACCTCCCTCTTGACAGAAGTAAGTCGGTAGTTTACTGTTAAAATGGAGAGTGCAGTATGTGCTGTGTGTTTTCTTTCATTTCTGGGCCTGTACTTTCAGTTCATACACCAAACAGTTTATGTCTTTGTCCGCGTTAAAATTTTCTTAGTTTGCTCACTCTTGCCTCTAGATGACAAGGTGAGTTTAGGTCTCTGTTATTAGCGCCACTCAAAGAGAAGTTAAATTAACTTAAAACAGTTTCAAGAGCTCGTTTTACATGATGATTAATCAAGTCAAAACGATCACAGACTTTGTCCTTGGCATATGAAATTATCCAATATACCTATATAATGTACTTTTAAGGAAAGATATAAACATATGCTTCTAATACAGCCTGTGTTTCATTAAACAAAATATACAATGCTCTTGTTACAAGACCTTATCTTTACTGAAATAAAGTCTAAAATGAGCAAAGTTTAATGTTTTAGTTGGGAGAAATACTGATATTAACATAATCAAACATTTGATGACAGTTTTTGCTACATGACAGTTAATTGTTAATTCACACAAAATTGATAGCAGAGATGCATCTCAGTTGGTAATTGTGCTGACTTTGAATACCAATCCATTGTTTTTCTGTTTCTGTTTTCATTATCAGTGAAAACAGATCAGCGAATGATAAAAGCATCAGAAAGCACCAACATCTAATCATTTCCTGTTGGCACAAGATCTCGCCGTCTAGCAGATATTTATAAGAAATCTGTTTTTAGGTGTTTTGTTGCAAACAAACAAACAAACAAACAGGAGTAAAAGAAATAATTGAGTATGACTCAGGTTTTTATTGCAGCCTCGCAAAGGTGTTGTTCTTACACCTTTAACCAGGAAAACTTTAATTGCACTATTTCAGTATGTTTTGTATCTTTGCCATTTTTATTTTTAAATTACAACGACTTAGAATGGACTCTTTTTTAGCTTGCTAAATATACACACTCTTTTCAAGCTGCAAGCTGTTGTCACTGTGCCTTACAAAGGCATAATTTAACATTTAATGTTACAAATCGCCCTAGGTGTAAGTGTTGCGTATAAATGAGCTTGTGGATGGAAACAAGCGATAGTTTTAACCACATGGGGGTAGCAGTCTTTCACAGCTCTGTCAGGGGCAGACAGGGAGGCTCAGCTGGTAAGTGGTAGACACTGTTGTTTTATGGGGCATCTCTCTTCTCCCACATGAACGGCGCTGGGAAGTGAGTGTTTGAAGTCAGGCCTGCTTCACCTCAGGGTGTGGAGATTGGCTATTGTTGTACATTTAGCACCGCTGAGCAAGATGAATGTCTGGAGCACAGCATGGGAAAGCTCAGTATGTGTCAAGTGTGGTCATGTATGAGCAATGCGGTGTCTGCAAAGCACAGCTTTTCAGAAAGTGCCACGGAAATTCAAAAGAGAAGGCGCTTGAGATGTTATGTTCTCCTTGCTTAATTAAAATAAAGGCAACAGTGCAGCAGAATGTGGCTTAGTGCAATAGAGAAGGAGTCTAATTGTGCAGTAAAGCGCACAGAGGGCAATGAATTCAACTAACAGAAAAAAGTATACACAGGTCTAAAGGAAATAAGTCAAGAAACCAGCATCAGCTTGAAAACTGTGGAGCTTCTCCAGGAGCACTAAACAGTGACTGTAGTCTAGACAGTGGTGCATGACATCATGTTCAAACTAATTGTACTGCATGTAGCACAATATCCTGCATTTTGATTATTTTTCAATAAATTTTTTTTATTAGTCTTAATGCATTGAGTCAGCTGAGTTTGCTCCCCGACAGCCCAACCCCTCATTCATGCACACTCATTCATACCTGAGACTCACCCTGTTCAACCACAGTCTGCTACTGTGCACCGCTCAGGGGGCACACACAAACCAAACCCTGTATGTTTTTGTTGTTGTTAAGCAGCAGAAAACAAAGGTTGCAAGGGTCATCAGCTCTGTCATCTTCAACAACAAAATACAACACAGAGATCAGTTATGTGCTGAAAAGCTTTAAAGGTCTTCACAAGATCAGATGTGTACCTGTTTTGATCCACCATAATGACACAAACTAGAATTTGATACTTAATGTTAACTAATGTGTCAGTGTATCATGTGTTAGTAGGTATGGTACTGATGTCTGCGTAATCTGATACTCAAGAGCATTGTTGATGTGGTGATGTCGGCTATCACTGCCCCTTTTGCTCTGCCCCTGGGCAGTTCAGAGCAAACGGCGGTGTGTCGATTTATTGAAAACAGTTGGATAGGTTTGCAGGTTGGAAGCAAGGGGTCCTTGTCCCCGTTACTGGAACTGGAAACTTCTATGCAATCCCAGTGAATTAAGGGCTGCCATGCATCCCAGATTGGGAGGAAAAATGGAAAACTGCACAAAAAGCAAGCGCACTGCTGTTCCTAATAACGCCTTATATGTCATGATCTGGCATTGTTTACAGTTTTATTATGTCCAATTCTTTTCTCTCCCTTTCTCTCTGTCGCTCTCAGACACAGACCCTCGTCTACTGGAGAAGCAGGAGCAGCAGCAGCCCACGTATGTTGCCCTCAGCTACATCAACAGGTAAAGAAATGTAACTTCTATCGAGAGAGAGAAAACAATAGAATTTTCCCTTATTTGCGCAGTGACTCAATTATAAGTAAATCTATTTAATGCATCTGACATGATTATGACATTAACATTATTAGTCTATATCCCCATAAAGATTTGTCTACAAAAGTCCTCTACATCCTTGAGTATTACTACTGGGTCCTGTGAGGTGTTTGCTCATATGGGCTCCTCTGTCATCTGGTGGATTACTTAGATGAATTGCTTCAGTATTTGGTAGTTGGGTTTTATTTTTTATTGCTCTAGGTTCATCCCAGTCGTCTTTGATATGGTGCTTGAACAGTGGTTTTAGTGGAAACAAGCCAGTGTACTAGAAGGTCTGCCGCTGTCTCCGCGCCCTCACAAACACATCTTGATGTGGTTATCGCTTAATTTGTTAATTCCACTTTTGCTTTAACAATGTCTATGTTAACATTTCATTTTTATGATACACATTTACCAAAGACTTAACTATCCATCATAAACCTTGGTGTTTTTTTGATGGAAAAGAGCCACTGATATTTTTTTTCCAACGTGTGTGTAGCAGACCTTCAGTTGTAGGACCTTTAAACATCAGGAAGCCTCCAGAGCAACACTTGCTCATTATACATCAGCTGAGAAGCCCCTCTTTTCGTGACAGTGACCAGTCTTATATCTCACAATTCCAGGTTCATGACAGATGCTGCACGACGAGAACATGAGGCCGTGAAAAAAAAGGTGCAGCCCAAGTTGTCTCTGTCTTTGACGGGCAATCTGTCTCGCAGCAATGTTTCCACGCCACCTCGCCACACCAGTGGAAACCTCACCCCTCCCGTCACCCCACCCATCACCCCTTCCTCTTCCTTCCGCAGCAGTACACCCACAGGTACCCAGCCATCCCTCACACCCTCAGTTGGATGTCCAGTATTTAGCAACTGCTGGCAGTGAAATACATATCATTCATTGTTAACTAAGCAAGCAGCAGAGTGGTGTAGCAGTTAAACAGACGTTCAGCCAGGAGGTCCTCTGTCAAGACAAAACTGCTCCACACTTTGAAATGAATCAGAATCTCCTTCAGCCTCCTGCATTATGAAGAAGTCCTTTGCAGGGATAATATGGCTCCTTCAGTCTTCTTACTTTAAAAAGTCATTTAGAAAGCTGAAAATAAGGTTCAATATTTAAGATCCTGTAAGTTCATCATACTTTCACCCCGTTACTCACTTTTATACTCCGTGTATATTGTAGAGACTACAGAAGCTCACTGAAATTGTCATGGTTATGTTTTGCTTGTAGGAAATTCCTTACTCCACTCATGTTCTCTGTTTAATCTTTGGTTACATTGACAGATTTACATTACTTGGTTTATTGATAAGTTTTGCACCTGTGCTCACTGTTCATGCTTGATTATTTAATAGCTTTGACTCCAGTGCAAGCCCGATAGATTGTTACTGTGTACGTTATTGTATATTTTAATAACGTTTGCAGGAGATCTTGGGAGGTACATGTTTACTAAGTTTTATCATTGCTCCAGAGAATGAGGGGCAGCTTCCATAGTCCAGCTGACGTCTCTGATTCACTGCAGTGCACATTATGGTACAAAAAAGGTTTTAGAGCTCGCCCGTGAAATATTTTCCCATGTGCTCTTTATGTAAAATATGTGGTCTTTAATGTCTTGTTCTTGTTTTTAGCTTTTTGTGGTTTTGCTGCTCGTCCTCTGACATAACATCTTTAATTAATCAACAAAACAATTTCAGCTCATTGACCTCAATGAAATGCATACATGCTTTCCCACGATTGGCACTTTTCAGTCTTGCCGGAAACTCGGGCACTGTAACATGCAAAGCAGAGATTATGGGAACACTGCCCCAAAGCACATGTTCAGAACTGAGCCGGATGCCTCAGAGGCTGGAATTTCATGACCAGAGATGGCTCATGAAGAGAGCATCACTCAGAGCGTCTTGAACAGTTTGTATGATGGCATGTATGCTATGACTGATGCCCTGTGTCAGTTACTGTTTGACCTTCTGTCCTTTGCCCTCTTGCCAGGTAGCGAATGTGATGAGGAGGAGGTAGACTTTGAGGAGTCTGACAGCGATGAGTCATGGACCACAGAAAGCGCCATCAGCTCAGAGTCCATCCTCAGTTCTATGTGTATGAACGGAGGAGACGAGAAACCTTTTGCATGTCCTGTGCCAGGCTGTAAAAAGAGATACAAGGTAGGTTTTACAGAATACTACAGATCAAACATTATGTATTTTTTGGAAATATATCTGCCATGCTCCAAATAAAAACCTGAGCTATAACTGTTGTACAAAGTTTAAAATTTGCAATTTCTATTTACTCGCAGAAATGAGACTGTAAAATCAAAGTGGATTCTCTGCTGTTGACAAAGGAAAATCCGTTCTAAGTTGAGCATTACAGCATGTCGACATAGATGCATACATCTAGTCCACTGCAGTGATGTGGAGTTTTACAGGATTTTCCATTCACATCTGGCGTGTGTGGTTGGGATAAATTATGTGCAGCTTGAGAAAATTGCATTGCTGACGTGAATGACAGGGTTATGGGCGATGACTTAGTCTGAGGCAGTCAGCAGCATTAGGCATCTATTTAGGGACAGAACAAGATAGATTTGTTACAAGAACACATTTTATTTCTCCTCCCTGTAATGTCACAAGGCAACCTCTTTTGTATGTAAGTGTTATAGGAAGCATTTGTACAAGTTACCACTTCGTAGTGTATTAGATGTAAAAGGTAGATATGGGAAACTCGGCCTGAGCATCATTTTCTTCATTGCAGAATGTGAACGGGATCAAGTATCATGCCAAGAATGGCCATCGGACCCAAATAAGGGTGCGTAAACCCTTCAAGTGCCGGTGCGGGAAAAGCTACAAAACCTCTCAGGGTCTACGCCACCACACCATCAACTTCCACCCGCCCATCTCCACTGACATCATCCGCAAGATGCAGCAGTAGAGATGGAGTGAGTGACCAGCACTCTCCTTCAGGCCACATCCCAACTGTCTGAACACCACCATCACCAGCAGTGGCTGTTTCTCATTCCGCCCCGTCAGCCCTCATCCCTAAACCCATGCCTCCTCTCTTACCCCACTTTGTTATGACACTATTTTTGATTGCATGGTATAAATGTATTATTACTCATACTTAATTTCTATTCAGAATGTTGAATCATTATGTAGTTCACAGGTTTGTATTTTGCACATTTAAGCTATCATTTATGTATTTGACTGTATTTTTTCTTCTTTTTTTTTTACATATGGTGCTCGTTGATGATGCGAGCATGTTGTAGATTAGAAAACGACCACATCGAGTCACGAGTAACCATGCATGTACAGTAGGGCATCCTGCTTCAAAGGCAGCGTGATGTTAGAGGAAACTGAGGAATGATTCGGGGGTTAATTTTAGAGAAAAGAGCCACTATTATCTTGCCTCTGTCACATTTGTGCCTAAAAATGTGTCAGTGGCCAATCAGAATGTGCGCAGTACAACTTGGTTGTTGAACTTGGTTACTTTTCCTTTCATATCAAACCTTTTTCATCTGTTTTACTGCAAACACTTGTGTGTGTACGTGTGCACCAAAGGATGATCTCAGGTGATGTTTGCAAGCATTTCAACACCACAACCCCACCCAAGTGTTCTGATAGTATTCATGCTGTTGGGTGGGTCATGGGAACTTGTGCCAATATTTACTTAGGTTCCCGGTCACTTTCCTGAAGATTTAAGCAGTTTCCCCTCGCTATTTTATAGTGAGGGATTGAAGCACTTTTGTAACAAGTTGCCAACAAATCAGCATTTTTTGCCAATATCTCGTTCTGGTGTGCATATAGTAGCTACCAAAATGAGACAAAAGGCCTTCAGAGGAGAAGTTTGCATTGCCCCCAGGGAGGAAGTACACCAAACCTACAGTGTTTTCAGTATTGTGAGATTTCTGTATGTACAGTAGTTGCCTTTAATTGTAAAGCATTCCGATCACTTCAGCTCTTTGTATGGATCCTTGTGACAGTTCAGATTCATCTGAATGCAGTTGGCTCAGCCCTACTGACTGTTTGCTGTTCACCGACTCCTGACTTATGAAACCATGTGATTGTCCTTGTCATGGATAGTAGAAATGGGGGCCAACATTAGCCATGTATTCAGCACATTTATGTTCTCACAGCCCTGTTACACTGTGAGAGAGACACATGTGGTTCCTACTTTGTGCCATAACAATCTAATGTCAGTTGAGGATATGCTGAACACATTAAGTCCATGAAATAATGAACCTCAGATCATAAAATGCCACAAGATTTGGGATTTCCCATCATTGAGCTGTTAGGTGACATCTTCACTGCATGGATGTTAAAGTTAAGGAACTACAGTCCAATTGAGAACTGCGACAGTATTGTACTGCCAGTACGGAGGAAAGTCTTTGATATAGTGTACAGTGAATGTATTGTTATGTGTTAAGTGCATTAAATTATATTTTCATATGTTTCTGGGGCTAAAAAAAAAAAATCGTATAATGTGTATGAAAAGACAAAATCAGAGGTTGTTTGGAGAAAGTAATGGTGTTGTACTGTATTTCTTCAAAAAGCTGCTTCATGTAAACTTTTGTTACATTAAGAATAAAAATTCCTCTGACGTGTGCCCAGAGACTCCGGTGTTATTAACTGCACTTGGACACAGTTCAGTTTCAAACAGACTTTATTAGTTCTTATTAGATACATGAAACTCACTTAACAAATGAAACATTTCTATGAATGAAATAACTTAATGCTGTAAAACAGAAGAACAGAAGGAGGAAATTGAACATAATAAGCTCAGCATGCACTGATTAGCTGATGAAGGTTGTACATGAAGGTTCTAAAGAGTTCTGACACAAAAACCCAGTTAAATAATTAAAATCAAAACAAAGGAAACCTAACAGAACACAAATCTATCATACACAGAGTATCAAGGCTGTCACAATATCATTGGCTTTAATTATTCTAAAATAGATGATATCTGATGATATACTGTATAATCATGTCTGGATGTAATCACTGAAGATTTCTCCCTGACTGCATATAGTGCACCAAGGCTGCTTGCTATAAAGAATGAGCAAATGACTTGTACAGTGATGTTTACCTGGGAGGGGGTGGGGCATTTGGTTGGGAGTTCAAATGTAAGTTTGGTAAACACTTATCTCTTTCCCTGATTCGTTACGTCCTGTAGTCTAACAGATCTGTGTGAGCTAAGTCAATTTAAAGTCAGTGTACACGCGTACAACAGTCTTGTCCCCTTAAAATATGCCTCAAATCCAGATGAATGGAAATCTGCCACCTATTAAAAAAAAAAACTGATTTGTAATCAGATTTGTAAGCAGTAGCCCTGCCATATACACTGAATCAGACTGTCATTTTAAAATGTCACGTCACTTTAAAGTGTTTGAAGTAACAAAGCGAAAGTCAATATAGTCCTAAAGAGAGGATCTTCACACCATTACATGCAGAAAAGAGTGCAGAGTGATTTGTTTCAGTGGTGACAGGAAGTAGGCAGACTGGATGTGCTGACTTGTCGTTTCTCTAGTCAGAGCTGAGCAGGTGGCCGTCAAAGTGAGTGAGCACGTGATTCTCAAACACCTTCTGGTCGCAGTCCAGCGGGAACTGCTCACTGCACATGGGGCAGATTTTCCAGTGGCTCTCCACGTGCTCCTCAAACTTGCTCTGGTCATAGTTTGGTGGGAAGATGACCTCACAAAGTGGACATCGCTTCATGTCCATGCTGCGCACGTGAAGAGAACAGAAGAGGAGAGGCACGGAGAGAAAGAGTTCACATTAATAAGCAGTGAAGTGATGTGGGCAAACCAGGAGCACTGGCTAATAAAGAGCATCTGTCTGATACAACGTGTGTGGCCTGCTGTTTGACTAATACCAACAAAAGGGGGTTGTGCAGCAGAACAAACACTTTACACATGTTACACTGCACAGGTTTTGAAAAACGTAGGGTGCAGCAAACTTGGACGGCATTTATGAGCGTTTGGGCATGAGAGGGTGTGTGTGTTACCTGGGATCAAAGCAGAAGGCAGTTTGTCCATCGTTCACAAATGGGCTGTGAGTTTCAGTTGCTGCGGTCTGTTCGTTGGCATTACCCTGAGAGAGAAACACCACATTTTAAATAAAAGGAAATCCATTCATATTTGTGAATATTCAAGGAGAAAAAGTGGTCCATCTTCCTTTTTTAAATGCTTACTGCACATGGGCGAGAACACACACAGCACAGTCTGAGAGGCTTACGTTGTTGTTGTTGTTTTGCTTTTCCTCGGACTCCTCGTGGCCTTCTGGTCGGCTGTGGTTGCGGGTGGGTTGGATACACACCACATTGCTGTCCCAGGAAGGCGGGCCCACAGGGGGCAGCCTAAGCAGCTGGTCATCTGAGAACTCCTCATCTCCTTCATCTGCAGGGAGAGAGTTCAGAGACATAGCTAGTGTTTAAAAATCTGTTGTTTCTGCATTTATTACTTTCTGTTTTTTAATGAAAGTATGTGTTTCTGTCTGGAGAGAAAACCAACCTTTTGAGTCAGAGATAGAGTAAGGGTTCCCAAAATGCAGCTTGCTGGGGCTCTGGGAGACAAGCAGAGGGGTGGGGGCATCCTGGGTGTATGGGACGGGGTACTGCAGGAATAAAGGCACACTTGACTGGTTACTCTCCAAACTGGTTTTCTCACCGGCCCCCTGATCTCCCTTCCTGCCGCCGATCCCCTTCTGGATCTCCTGGGAAGGAAGCAGCAGTGTTTCAGCAATTGTTCACAACAACAAAGACCAGTGACCAGAAATAAATATCACCATGTGCATCAACGTGTTTTTGGAGGAGCTGCATATCTGATTTCATCTCTGTGCCTCAGTAATTCATCTTACAATCTACAAACCTACAATCACACACCGGCTCCTGTGCTGTCACTCTTGCACACAAACAGTTTAATTAGCGCTTTCATTAAAAACGAAACTCTTCTCATTTTCAAAGGCAATGGGACGCTGTGTTTTATTGATGTTAGTTGCAGACGCCAATTTAATTTACAGTCTAAACCTCAAATTGGGTCATTCTGCTCCTCTTAGCTGTAACAGCATTACCTCGAAGCAATATTTTAGGCCAGTGAGAACCTTGCTGTGGTCCAAAGTAATGGAATGGAAAATAAGAACTCATTTACTTTGCTTCTACAATTAGAGGCATATTAAACACAGCCCAGATTGGGAGAGGGAAAATGGCAGAGGAATGGCACTTTTCAGGGAATTTTTAGAGTGGAAGAAGTCTATAAAAGAGAAAATGAAAGCTGTCACTAACCCCCTCCAGTTTTTCCTTCTCCTTAACAACAAGTGCCAGTGTGTCCTTCAGTTCCTTCAGCTCGCGTCCCTTCTCAGCCACCTGGCTCTGAAGAAAACAGAAAACACAAAAACAGCAGAATGTAGAGACGTTTTCAACTCTCAAACATCTGACATGTGTTGCTGATTGAAAACTACATCATTTAAATACTCTCAGACCTCAGTGCGTGACATTAATTGATCACACCCATAAAAGGCTTCCCCTTTGCAGAGGACTGATTTATGTACAATACCACTCAAAGCAAAACAACCTGTTTGAATTCCTCTGAGACACTAAGCAAATATCCGCCCAACCTGAGCCAAGCGCAGCATTAGCCAGGCAACTGGAGAAGACTCCTTCGAGCCAAGCTTCGCTTGTCTCCAGAGCCTGACATAAACAGCAGTAAAATGTCGTCTCACAGATAGGCCTGCTCATAAACAACACTGTCAGAGCAACTGTGTTCAAGGGGAGCGATAGCATCAAAGGCTCAAACCCTGAGCTAGACCAGCCATACCCAGCGGCAAAAACACACTAAGTGTCCAAAGGCAGACCAGCATCAAAAGCAGCAGAGCATCAACAGCAGTGAGTGGTGTGAGCACGGCGCTGAGTGACTCTGCTCTGATGAGCTGACCTTGTAGCGATCTTCCTCTGCAGCCAACTGCAGTTTCAGGTTCTCATTGGTCTTCAGTTGTTCCTTAAATTTCACTTCCATCTTCGCCAACTCATCAGCAAACATGCAGCTACGATCCTTCTCCTCCTAAAAAGGAGTCAGACAATAACAATGCACTTTTTAATCATATTCCTCAGTCTCACAATACGACATCACTGAAGTCAGCGTTCGAATATCGAATTTGGGGACACACACAACAATAAAAATATGCATATATTAGGTTGTGTACCAGCAGCATCTGCTTGCATTTCCTGTACTTGTCATTTCTGTCAGACACCTCTCTGCTGATGCCTTTAAGCTTCTCCTGGATGATGGCTTCCAGCATGGGATCAGCAGAACCTGGACTCCCTGTCAGAAAACAAGAAAAGTAATTGTAACATTATATTTATCGGTTTATCTGTTCATTACTAAAAAGGCGAAAATGTGACAATGTGCAAATGTGACATCCTATTACAACGAGTCCACATATCAGCTTATGATCAGCATATGGTAAATTAGAAAACAAACATAACCACATAAGAAATTATAGAGCTGGTACAAGATTAGCAACTTTGCTGAAGGTATGAATTTTAAATGCAATTGTTCATTCATAACCTACAGTTTGGCACAGCTTGACATAACCTACCTGGCACTGAGGTGTCCGGACTTACTGATGCTGGGATTATTGTGGTCTCTTGTGCTGAGCTTCTCTTCTGCTCCTACAGACAGGGAGGAAAAGTGTTACAAATCTGTTCTGAACAAAACTAAAAGACAAAAACAATACATGTGGATGGGCTGACAGCAAGAAAAAAAATTAAGCATACATAAAAAATAGGTATGCTATTAAAAACAATCACAATTGTCAAAAATGTCACAATTTTTAAGCAGGTTATGTTTTGGGGATGTTTTATTAAGTTATTTTTATTAAAAAATTAAAAATGAAAATGTGCACGTTAAAGGCTTTTAAGGCACAGTAAATTCTGATCAAGATTCCTTTTTCTGATCTTACTTTTAGCTTTTAGCAATTCATTCCAGTCAACACAGATTTCTGTGTTGTTCTGTTCTTTCACTTGTCAGGACAAGTATACAGTACAGCGGTTGGTATCCTGTGAGACCTACCCCTTGCTGTTCAGAGAGTCTAAGCACTTGTTTTTGAAGTCGCTGACATTCCTTGTATTTCTCCTTGTAGTGTTCTGCAGCCATGTGCAGCCGCAGCTTCAGGTCCTCCACCTCTCTCTGCAGCTCTGCTACAACAGCTGGGTCTGTACTTTCTTCCTCTGCTTTGGTCTGGAGACAAAACCATCACAACAGAACACATCAGGAGACAACTACTGCTGGAAATATTTAAGATTGTGAGTCGTCATCTACAATGCTGATTAGCCTGCGAATAATAAAATGTTGCTTAAAACCTTACAAAAATACCAAGAAGCTGTGACGTGAACAAGTCATGTACCCCAACAAATTGTGTTCAGGGCAGATCCTTGACTATGGAACTAGTAAACAAACATTGTTTTTGGTTTGTGTTGTTTTGTTTCAGTTTCCATCATCTTGCTCTTTCTGCTCAATGGCTTCACCAAAACAGAATGGTTGGACAATATATACAATACTTTTATTACAATTTGCAGTCGTCAATATAATTGTTCTGTGGTGAAATGAAAATAAATGTTGTAAATTTTGTTTTTGAATGATTTTTAAAAAAAATGTTGGGATATTATTTTTTAAGAAATAATTTGAAAATAAAGAATAAATTATTCACTATTATCATTTAAATTATTTCTTATTTAAACTATAAAATCTTTTTTGACATTGTTACGCGGCTACATAGAAAAGAAATGATCATTCACACATAAACTATGCCCCACTGACCATTATATTAAATAAATTTTACAATAAATTAAATATTCCTTATAAAGCTGATTAAGTCATAAAGCCTGATTGCAGATTTATAAATATCCTCACAGCTTCTTGCTTGGCTTCTGCCTTCATCTGCTCCACCAGGCGCTCCAGGCGGACGCACTGGGCCTGGGCGTCAGCCTTGGCCTGACGAAGGGCATCGGCCTCCAGCTTCATGTGGTAAAGTTCAGACATGGTACGGTCACGGGTGCTGGATGCATCCCTCAACTCAGCAGCTAACAAGGAGGACTGCTGCTGGTTGGCCTGGAGCTGCTCCTCCTTCTGCCGCAGCTGCTCCTTCAGGGCCTTCATATCTCCCTGTCAGATTCAAACAGGTGAAGGTTTTTCATTTTCTCAAGGCAGATATATGTGACATAAGAATTCATCCAGTTAAAGACTGTAAATGACAAATCAGCCTATGCGCTGTGACTTTTTAAAGCTTTAAAACTTAATTCTTTGTACCAAGGGGGGAACTTTTGCCAGGATCTCTCTGTACTGTTTCTCCTTCTCAGTGAGGCAGGCCTGCAGGCGTCCAACCTCCTCTTTAAACTGGGCAATGGTGTTTTCCTTATTCACGTCCACAGACTTCAGCATCTGCAGCTCCGCGCTCAGCTTAGTGTTCTCCAGCTCCCGGTTTTTCAGGTGAATCTGGTGCAAAGACATGCCCACACGCACGCAGAAACAGTTATAAAACACAAGTTATAAAACATGAAGTCTTTGGCATTTGCTTCATTTATACAACACCAATCACAATCATGTACCAAAGAGCATATGACTATTAAAGTAAATGTTGCATGACCTCAATTACAAAACAGAGATTGAGATAGGCCCATAAAGTTTGCCTTATGCAACAGCCTCAGTGTGATGGTGCAAGTTAAATTAGGTATGGGTTTTTGGCTTCATTTCCGTGGCGACAGTACAGTATGTGGCACTCCCAGTTCCTGTGCAGTGCCCACCACAACAAAGACAAAGAAACACCAGACGGAACACACAAAGACAGAATAAGGCATGCCCTGTTTAGACTAAATGTTTTGGCAAGTGTATAGAGTGATCACAGTAGTAAAAAGTGAAAAACAGAAAACAGGAAAAGTCAACAAGTTGGATCTCCAATTTTGGCAGTTCTAATATAACAAAAAATATTGTAAATTGTACAGATTGTAAAACTGTCACCAACATAACAGTTAACTGAACCACTGCTAAGCCAGCCCCAGGACCATGACCGCCTGATATGAAAGCATATAGCTACTACACAGCTAAACAAAGCCACCGTGATTTGGTTATTCATTTTATGTGATCATGCAACTCTTTCGAGGAACACATACAAGAAACCTAAGAGTAGCACCAGTACATTACCTTGTAAAGTTCCTTCTCATCTTTCTCATTCTTTAGATGAGATTCAAGTGCCTCCTTCTCCGCTGTAAGTTTCTTCACTCTATCCTTGAGACTAAAGAAAAGGTCATAAATATTGTATCACCCATTGCAGTGACAATGTATACATTCAGTGTCTGGAGTAACTCATACAAGTGACCACAGATTATGGTTGTTCAAAGTGTATGCTAAAAAATAACCGGCTACTTCCTCTCCTCTTGACCAACAAATAAATCACATACAAAACAGAGAGATGTTGTAAATGGAAACAAAACAAGGGGCACCTTCATTCTGAACTGACCTGTCCAGCTCAGTTTCCTTTTGCAGGCCCTTCTGGGTGACTCCAATCAGATCCTCTTCCAACTGTATAACTCTGGCTGTGGCCTCCTCCAGCCTCCTCTTTACCTCCTCTTTCTCCTCTTGTAGGGCCTGGCAAGAATTCTGCACTTCCTGTGAGAGAATAAAATATAACGTTGGAAACAAACGGAAAAATGCATGGATGACAAAGCGACTATTAATTAATGATTCTGTTGCAAAATAAATACTTAACTCCAATTCAAGACCTACACAGATCAAAACCAGTTAAACTCTGACGTGAAAAAAATAACAGGAACTGGCTAGTACACCACTTTCCCTGTCTGTCTTTGACTCTGAGCTCGCAGAAAACTTGATGAAAACATAAAAACTTTACCGTCTTTGAAATACAAGTCGAAATCGAAAATTAACATTATGCCGTGCTTTGAAACTCAGAGGATGACATCAAAAAGGCAAAAGGAAATGTTTTTTTTTTTACAGTTTGTTTATAGACAGATTTTTGGAATCTTTATATTCACACCACATAAAAAAAATCATATAAAAGTATAGCCATAAAATTAACAGCCACAAAATCTGTAATCATGTTTTCATCTGAAAGCCATTTTAAAAACCAGCAGATTTATTGCAGAGGACAGCATTATGAATTATTACTGACACTGCTTTTAAGACTTAATGTTATGCTATAAAATGCTGAATTACAACTTTGATAATACAGACATTCATATCTGTCAGTGTGTGATTTATACTTTTAGTGGATCACGAGTTTGGGTAGCTCTGCATATTTGCCGTCTCACACTAGGGGGTGCTAAGAGACTGTTTGGCCACATGTAAAAACTGTAGGTAGAATTACTACGAGGACTGTAAAGTGCATAAATCCTATAATTTAGCTTATATACCGGTTGGCTATGCTCAATCAACAACCAAGAAAAACTATACTATACAATAAAAAAGTTACAGGGACATATTTCTCATTTTTTTCCTCTCCCTACATGCTGGCACTCTGCTCGCCTTCAAAAATGGACTCAGCTTACTTGGTTCTCTCTTCTCAGCTGGGCACAGGTTTCCCTCTCCCGCTCACACTCTTTCTGCAGGCTCTCCTTCTCAGCCTCCAGCTGCTCCTTCTCCTGCTGCAGGAGGCCCATGTTTTTGACCAGCTCATCTTTCTCTCTCTGGGCTTCTTCCACCTTTTGCTGCACAGGAAGAGGAATTGTTTATAATGTTCGGGCCATTCATAAAATATTTTAACAAAGTAAAACACTATGCTCGCATAGCATATTATTTTGTGCACCAATGTACATTACGTCCCTATCAAACTAAAATGAACTCAGAGATTTAATTAGCCATTCTCAAGGTGAAAGAAAAATAAGACTGATCTGAAAACACATGTATTAAGCAGCCCCGCTGAGGCATGGTGTACCTCTAGAAAGCCAGCCTTGGTTGTGACCACCAGAATGTCAGAATTACATTCATCCTCTACAGTCAGAAGCTCGTCCTCTGAAGGGCTGTTAGCACGAAACTGGAATGGCGTGCTGGCTCCTCTGATCTCCCCTTTGTGGGTCACATAACAGAACTGGTAGAACTCGCCATCGTCGTTGGGCACATAATATCCTGGGAAATAAGCGTATCCAGTCTGTGAACTTGGTGTACAGCAGCACGGAAAAGCAATGCACATTGTATACCTCCCAAACCATAGAGTCTCCCTATGTAATAAACTGCACACTTACGTAAAGTTACAACAAAATGCAGTTATAATGGTGGGTAGATGGTTAGTGATTTGGAGCACAGAACGTGCGGTGTTGTGGGTTTTAATCTCCCAAGCTAAAGAAACATGCCTTTCTCCCATTGTGTCGCTCTCCATTACTTTATAAAATGATTAAAAAAACAGAAAAACTGAGATGTCATTAACAGCAAAATGGGCATCTGTGGGGAGAGTTTCTCATTTTACTCTATCCACTGATTTAGTATTAAACTTTTAACAATCCTCTGAACAGCCCTCTGTAATGCAGTTATTAAAAAGGTGTCAAAGTTATATAAAAGTATGGTATGATCTTACCCTGAAAGACCACCGTTCTGTGGACTGCGGTGCCTTCCACGTAGTTCTCAGGGAGAGGCGACCACAAGAATGTGTAATAGTCCCTCGCTGTGCTCCAACCAACCTGCGAGACATCGTGGGGAATCCATTCAACCAGACATTCTCACCACATCAGTGTCGGATAATAACAATGGTGGATTAACAGGGAGACTTCCTAGAATCCACACAGTGCCACTTCCAAAATATCTCAAACTGGTTTATTACGGTAATCATGGGCTTTTCAATCTGTGTTGAAATGATAGTGTAAGACCATGCAAACTGTGACTTTTTCCCCCTCACAAGAAGAATGATCACTTCCCTAAACCGCTGTAACTCCTGGTCACCACATGCACGTGTCCTGGGCCTTGTCATGAACAAGCCTAACTGTGGAAGTGTAGCTACAACTCACTTCTAACAGGAAGAGGGAAATAGGTGAAAATTTTATACATAGGTGACTTGAAAATGAAAACCAAAATGTAATTATATGTATTTTATGTGTTGTTAACTGATGGCTGATGAGGGGGGGAGTACAGAAAATACATCCATAACTTCAGCCCAGTGCCATAAAACTGTCAAACAAAATCAGAGTCACATCGAGCTGGCTGGCTCTTGGTGTGCACACTCTGGCACACACATGAATCCACAACAAGCCCGGTCAAAGCAGCCTCTGCTATGCAGATTAGGTCCTGTGATGTGACTTTTCAAAGTCACACACAAATTATATTTCAAATATTCATGTGGACAGATTGAGTTTATATACACAGTTCCAGCAGATGGTTTTATATTTAGACGGGGGTTTGTCTTCAGTTTTTTTCTCACCTGTGTACAAACAGCCTACAGCTACAATACCACAAGTGTTCATCAGAGCCAGAGATAGAAGGCCCTGGTGCTCCAAAACCCCCAATTGTTACCAGTGCAGTTCCAGCCTCTAGCAGTAAAGAACAGGAAGCAATTAAAACATGCACCTAGTTAGTGAGTGTCATTACTGAAGGCTAGGCCTTACCAGTCCACTCATTAGAGCAACAGAGGTGGTAGTGGGTGAAAACTCTGAGAGGAGCTCTTTCACTTAGAACAGACTGGCCTTGCAGTGTGTATGAATATTTGCAGAGATGGCCTAGAACCACCATAAAAAAACTGGAGTGGTAACTGGTGCGATAACACAGGCCGCACTGCAAGAGTAATCTCCATAAACACACAAGCAGTTACAAAATGTAACCTCACAGCCCACCCGGTGCAACATGCATTTGAGTTTAAACTTGACATTACAACAGCATTCCAGTGAAGACATTCTTCTACAAGAAAGTTGACAGAAGCCAGTGGCAATGTTGCTGCGGGAGGTAATGTATTGTCTATGTGCCAGTCAGACTGTATAAATTCAGTAGCAGGCTGTTCATGAATCACACAGAGAGGTTGTGCTCGGAGACAGATTAATTATAAAGCTACGCTTGCTTTCTCCTAGGCCACTCTGACAACCTGTCCCAACAACATTCCTACATGAAGCCGAGAACAGCTCACATCATGCAGCATGGTAAATGTTCCAACATCAAAGGGCCAAAGGCTGCTTTTGTCCATGTGCAAACAAGAACTTGTCTCTTGTCTATTCATCGCCAGTAGCATTTGACTTGCCAAGTTCAAGTGTATAGTTCAAACATCTGTAAATTACTTTAGGACCTAAAGTAATAAAGTTTAGGTTGAAATCTGAATGAATGGATTATAAAGGAAAAATTATTTATTTTCATTCAGTCGCAATTATTTAAAACTAGCCAGCAATTTGACAGTTTCATAGCTTTCAGCTGACTGACCAATAGGACATTTTCAAGTCTAACCTGCATCACTTTACTAGACACATCTGGAGCTATAGTCAGATCTAAGGTGTACCAAAAAGACAAAAACCCAGAGAAAAATGTGGCACTCCAGACAATCTAAGGCATGATTTACTGTGAATGGCCCGGAGCAAATATCAACTAAGGGTGCATAAAAGAGCCACAGTGATGCACAGTGGACCCCAGGTATCTCTGTGCATACATACACAAGAACTTGGCACCAAACCTCTCATCTGTCAGCACTGCCAGGAATATTCACACGATTTACGATCCTGCGCTCAGTCTTTTCCAGCTCAGCTATGTGTTTTAGAGGCTTGAGAAATTAGTGATTTTAAGATCTGTGCTGCCAGTTGGTGCCTACCTTGAGGCTAAACACAATGTGCTGAATCCAGAATTTAAACAGCCTCCAGACATTACCTGATCTACCTCCAGTAACCTAACATGACCTCATTTCTCAGTGAGGCTTGGCAAAAGTCCTGGTATACTTCCATTTCACAAATCCACCACAAGGTATAGCAAACATTATGTTTATGAATCACTGACATACTTTTATCAGATGCAGAATAAATATATGGCTTTGATCAGTCGCAAAGACATTAACATTTTAAATCTGTGATGTTCAGCAAACCTGCAACAATGTCTGCTGGCTGGCTTAATGGCAATACAGAGTAATCCAAAAACATATGCATGCTACAAGTAGAATCCTCACTCTAAACACGAAAAGCACATTCAGGCAGGATGCAACACAAACAGAAAGCCATTAGTTTGATTTTTTTATCTGGTGTGATATGATCCCAGCTTCCATTTCATATCTGGTAAATAAAGAGCACGCTGGTCTCGAGGAGCCATATGCCTCTGTCTACAGCCACGATTCACTACAGATGAGGCTAAAATAAATTACTACCACTGTATTGGATTTAATGTGCTCCTATAACGAGATCCATGTGGGACACTCAAGTGTGGGGGTCAAAACGCTCCATTCCCTCTGCCAAGCTCATTTTTCAAATAAACATGGGAATGGTTGCTTTCGCAATCTTTCTGTTTTTCTCACCAGTGAATTAATACTCTGTTTCCACCTTTTTAGTAAAAACGTAGTACAGGGACTACTGCAAAATCAAAACCTCAAGTACAGCTGTGAAATGTTCAGCGACCCAGATTGCTAGATTTCAAGTCATGCTTCAATAACCAAGTATCATTATCAAACAGTATGTTAGAGATTCACCTTCAAATACATATTACATAGTATGCACTACTCATTAGAATACAAACTGTCATACTAAATGTTCAAATATTTATTCATATCTTTAATTTTCAAGAGAGGCTTTTGTAATACATTCAAGAGAGTAATTCACCTTGAATATGCCAACCCAGTCCTTTGGATGTGGTTTGATGAACTGTGTCAAAGTGTAATGACACTCCAGGGCAGCATGGGGCAGGTAACTCTTCCCCACATTTTGGAAGATGACGTGGGCAAAGTTTGATGTGTCCATGTTGTTAATTAATAAAGTCCTGTCCAGGAACAGTGCCATAAATTACTCACCACAAGCTAGATGATAAGAAACAAAAGCAACAAAACATATGATTAGAAACAACAATAACAAAAGAAACCACTAAAATATCATTCTCAAAAATGAGAAGGGAAGATACAACTATTCTCTATAGAATAGGGCTAATTAAACACTGAGAATCCTACAATTACAGCATATTATTATTAATTGAAAGCATTTCATCAATTGTCTAGGTTACTTTAAGAGCCATTTCAATTACATCTCTATAACAAGTATAATCATTATTTAAAGGATATGGAACTATTTTTCCAATCAAGACCCATATCAAAATGTTTGCTCCATTGTTTGTCATGCCAATCTGCTGTAGTTTATGATGAGACACAGATGTAAGAGGCAAGTCTTAAAGGAACGTCAGCAAAATGCAAACAATTATTATTTTAAGTTTATACAGTCGCCAAATGTAAGCTAGTGACAATTCAAGATAAGGGTTAATACAATAAAACCAGTTTCGGCTTTGACTGGTTTAAAACTTCAGCTCATGTGAATACCTTTCAAAAATGTTAAATTACAGGACCTGACAAAGCAAAGACACAGATCAAGATTTAACTGTTTCACTGAAGGTTTCACAGTGAGAACTATCAGGCTGCAAAGAAACTAAATGACAACAATGACAATGAAAGTGGCCTCTCAACTGCACTGTATTACAGTGATGTACTCTCTTGCCTAACATGAAGTAAAAAATCTCAAAAGAACCTAAATCTTAGACTCTCCTCTGGAAACAAACATTATTTGAATGAATAGTGACAAGGAATTGGCAGTTTTGTTTTGTTGTTCTTCCAACAAATGGATAAATTGGGTTTAGTTGTGGGTGGAGGACTGTGGGCTACTGTATGATAATAGTCTATGATATGTATCCGAGATGTTAAGATAAAAAAAATAAATCCAAGTGTGCCCCCAAGAAATTGCTCTCAAACGACCAGCAAAATGTAATCTGTCAGCAGGAAACCCAGACAAGATCCATGACATCCAAGTTTACAGATGTTAATCATTTCCAACAAATAATTAACATCAATGCTACAGGTCACTACTGGAGCAATTTTTCATAAAACTTTTTCAGACACACTTTAGTTGTCTTGGTGGTCTCATATGATTAGAGCTCAGCTTTTATAGCACAGCTAATACTTGCCTATTGCATACTTATAGGTATCATGTAGGTATTTCCTTATATTTTCTAGATATGCACCCATATTTAAACTGTTTTTCTTCCTGTATATAATGCAGAAAAAAATATGTTGTGATATATTGGTATAACTTTAAATTTAATATAAACAAGGCAATAAATTGAAATATATATTTTGGAGATTTTAGGTGAAACCCTTTCTTCCTCCATTACAAACGTAAAACAATAAGAAAGCAGAAGTACTTTACTGAAGTACTTTTACAGAAGACTGTACTGGACTTTTCTTTACTCAAGTATTAATCTTTCAAAAAGTTATGATGGTAACAGTGATACTTATATGAGGTGTGATCAAAACGTTGTCAGACAGTGTTTGCTGTTCATGAACACAGGTCTCCCAGGTAACCAAGCAGCAGCTGCTTGCTGTAACTATTGTGAGTTACGTCACACAATCACCAGCAGGGCTGAAGTTACAAGCCATTTATGACCACCTGTAGTAGTGAATCTGTGATGCAGTCTGTGCGTATTTATGCATTGACACCATGGACTTCAAACTTAAGTTTAGAGCAAACATCAAACCCCTTGTCAAATGCAAGCTTCATGTGGAGGATAATCCCTGGGTACAACCAGAGACCACAGAGCACTCCTAGCAATAGCTGTAAAATGGAAAAGCTGGCAGTGTTGATGAGAGAGCATGCTGATTGTTTTCCCCATCATTCAAAAGGTTTTGTATTATGAATTTGTCCAAAAGAATCAGACAAGACTTTGTCACAACTGTGATCCTGCTCTTTGGTTGTCCATCATGAAACAGCACCTGCACTCAACCCACTATAAATGCACAGTTTTTTTCTGGTTGCAACAACCTAATCATTGCTTCCTATCCACCCTTCTTGCAAATTAGCAGCAGAAAAATCTTCTTCTTCTCCAAAATGAAATTTAAGCTGAAGGGTCCCTGCTTTGACGCACTGGATGAGGTCCACAGGACATGCAGCACACACTGCAGATGGTGCTCTACAAAGTTACACAAATGCCTGAGATTCAGCTCCATTAAAGTGGTACATCCACTTCAATGGAGCAATCCAAACGTGGCAGCACTGCAGGGAGAAGTGTGTCGCTGTATAAGGTGACTAAATCACATATAAGTCAGATATAAATCAGTGACAGTTTCTGCTTTGTGCTTTTTGGAGCAGTAGGGAAACATCCTGATCACACCTCATACATTTTTTTACTTATTTTTAAACATTTCAATACGTAAACTCAAAATGAATACAGTTTAATTTTGTAAACAATAACTACAAATTCAAGTTTGTTGTTTCCAAATAATAATTGTAATTTATTGAACTTTGTTCCTTGAATTTGTTCATATTTGACCTTTATCTGTTTAGGTTATATGAACATTACTTTATAAATAATGATAAAGAACAAGTTAGTTTTGATATTTAATCACACTTTACACCTGATGCATTGAAACTAAAACATCAGAATGGGTGGCATTCATTCTTATTGCAGTCATGTGGCAAGATAATTAGTATTACCCTATTAACCCATTTGAATTGCTATATATATTACACAGATGTGTTAATCTTAGATACTATCGCCTCATTAGCAAATAATAAGTACTCTTCTTGGAACAGATAACCTTTTTCTAAGTTTATTACTCAGCCAAATCATTAACGTGTGCTTTGCTTTAGGGAAGATTTTCACCCTTTGGGCCTCAGCTGATATAATTTTGTCGGACGTAATTAGGCCTGTGACAATCAAAACATTACCTTGGATTATGATCGGAGAGTCCGAACATTGTCTACATAAGCCACCATCGTTCTCATCTTGTTGTAAAATACTAAATATCAAATTTGCAAAAGTTTTTGGTCATGGCTGACATTCATAACGGACAACAGCAACAAGCTACGAAGCAAGGCCTAATGTGAAAAACCTGATCATATGCAGCTAAGTTAGCTATGCTGCTAGCTAGCGAACGCTGGTTACATACTTTACTAGACAAGATCACTCGTAACCCTCAAGACAAAGACATTTGTTCCTGGGGAATGTATAAAGCATCGAGTTAATAATTCAGTACTATTTCTTTAACACACAATGTTACATTACTGACGTTACAACGCCCTTAACGAAAACCACGGGAGCTAACTAGAGAGCAGTGCTATAAACTAGAGGACAAGGTTAGCTAACGTAAACAGTTAGCAACGCTGTTTCGCTAGTTAGAGTCAGAAAAACGCATGTCAGACGAAGGTAATATCAAAAACCGTTGTATTGTTAGTTAAATTCATAAAATAAGCCTTAAACATACCCAGTTGCCATGTTGAACAGCAGCTAAAATCCGAATGTATCATAAAAACAATTGTTGACGCAGTTCAGTGCTTCCCCGTCGGCTCTTCCTGGAATAATAACAACATTGCGTCATTTCCGTAAAGGGGGCTATCTCGGGAATCCCACCCGTCTGAAAATTGTAATAATCTGATAACCGAAGATTTCATAGCAGACAGTGTTAAAAATAAGAAACAATGATATAATGGGACCTGAGTAAAAATTATATTTGGATGTCATCATGTGAGCAAGATTTGTGATAAAGAATATTTTATAATAAGATGCACATGCACGAAACCCTTAAAACTACCATTAATATCTTATTTTCGAAAACTGTAAAGTATAATCGAAATATGTAATCGGTGGTGATATGTAACAGTTTTATGTACTTTTACTTTGTTCACTTTATATTTATTACTTCACCAACATATTGTACTTAATACTTCACTGCATTTATTTTTAAACTTTGGTGACTGGTTATATTATATATCAGTATTTTACCTATAATCACTTTCATAAAATATGGTGCATTTTATAGATTCGGGTACTAGCTATAACACTATAGCTATAACAGTGGCCAAAAAAAGTCCGAAACGATGTTATTAACGATTAAATAATAGATCGATAGATCGATAGATAGATAGATAGATAGATAGAGCCCCTTTCCAGGCCCTCCCCTGCAGCTCACTGGCTGAGCTTGGGAGGCCGTGCTGCGTAGGTCTATTATTTGATTGGGTAGGAGGACCGCCATTAATATACGTACTGTTACGTCAGACGTAAAGTCAAGAGGAAAGAAGCATGGCCGCTGTGCTGAGAGGGTCTCGGTACCTAGTTGGAAGGTGTTGCAAGCATGTTGACTTTGTACTTGGTAAGCCGAACGAACTGACACTGATAACGCTCCGTGCACGTCGCGGCGCTTTCCTTAGGCGCTTAGGTTGTTACTTAAAGGCTGCTTGTGTCATGAAAACACTAATTTTGCTTGAAACGTTTGAAGGGAAGTTTGAGTTTATTTTCGCCAGACTGGGTTTAGCAGCTTCAGCTCACCAGCTGGGGCTTTTCTGTTAAATGTACGTCTTGTTTGGGTGCCGAGTCGTTTCTCGGAGCTACGCGCTAACAGCTAGTGTCTATCGACTCCAATGTTTCAAAATGCTAAAAGACTGAAAATGATCCGCGCATGCTTCTGTGTCCTTCTGTATCCTGACATTTCACTCAAACCCCATTATGTAATGCCAGTCACCATGCACTTGTTAAGTCCGCTCATTTGTGGAGAGATGATGGTGGCTCCTTGCAACCGCCTAAACAGATGAGCCCCAGGGAGAGACAACATGAGCACAAGATTGTTTCCACTTTTCAAATAAATCCTCAGGTGCCTTGTGCGCCTCCGTTTTGAGTTTCTCATACAAAGTGTAGTAGTTAATATATTTGTAAACATGGTTTAGGATCTTTTCTTTTGTATTATTGATGTGAAGATAAACTCAAGGAGTAAGTCATTTCTTTTGTCATATTTTCTCTGCCTGCAATGAAGTAAGCATGCTTGTCTTTTCAAAGAATCAACGAATGTTCTGCTATCAGGGAATAGCAAAGTAAATATTGAAAAGGCCTTGGTGCCATTAGATCAGATGACTTTGGCACTGAAGGGCGATTAAACTGGAATGGCATGCTTAAATGAAGTTTAAACATTGCACCCAGCCGTGTTCAGACATGAATTCTGAAAAGGGCTTTTTTGCTACATTTTAATTTAAAAGACTTAACAAATAATACAGTGTCAAAGAAACTATGTTCAAACTATGTTGGGTGAAATGCAGCATCTTGACTAATGCCAAACATTTTCATCCTTGAATATGTAACAAGGACATTGGGTCTCACCATTGATCCATTTGGTCATTATGTTATAGTCTCCACAAGGTCTATGGCCTCAAAGACACAGGTGGGGTTTGTTGGTCTGGGCAATATGGGAAACCCAATGGCAAAGAACTTGCTGAAGCACGGGTACCCGGTCATTGCTACCGACGTGTTCCCAGAGTCCTGCAAGGAAGTGCAAGAGCTGGGTGCACAGGTGAGTGTGTAAAATATGCACAAGCCTTTTGAATTTTTAAACAGTTTCCACAAGCTTGTTCGCTTGTTACCTCTGGATTTTGTATGTTTCGTTTGTGTTTAGATTGTGGATAATCCCGCTGAGGTGGCAGACAAGGCTGACCGTATTATAACCATGCTCCCCTCTAGTCCCAATGTCGTAGATGTGTACACTGGACCAAATGGAATTCTCAAGTATGTTTTGGTTTCTCCTTTAGTATGAATATAATAAACTGAGTGATTCAAGTCAGACTCTAAAATAGGCAATTTTCTCAACAGAAAGGTGAAGAAAGGCTCCCTACTCATTGACTCCAGCACCATAGACCCAGCTGTCTCAAAGGAAATGGCTGCTGCTGCTGAGAAGATGGGAGCAGTCTTTATGGACGCGCCTGTATCAGGAGGTACATTTTTACACTAAATTTTGTTTATTACAGTTCGCTGTCTTCTCTTGAAATACATACACCTCTGTGTCAGTTTGTCAGTCACCCTTCACCCAGCTAAACCTGATGCAACCTGACATAAAGACCCTGAAATAGCCAGCTCCCCTCATACAGTATGTATTAGTTTTTGGTTAAACTATGTTGTGGTCATTTTTGAGGCCATCCGGGAGTTTCTCATTGTACTTCTAGGTCTTTCTTATTATTATCTGTTGTTCTATTTAGTCAACCCTCACAGCGATACATCCAAAAACTGGTTTAAATGAACTGGCAGGTTTACTTTCCCACAACTTTTCATTTAATTTTCAAAATTGTTGCATATTGATTTTCTGTATCTCAACCAACTGATTCAGTGATCAGATCCAACTGATGACATTGTAGGAAGATAAGTCTATCTGTGTGTGATCAGGAGTTCTGATCTGATACATCACCTGTAGAAAGTTGTATGTATGTGCTTGATATTATATCACGCTAAACTTTCTGTAGACATTTCTGTTTTTTTGTTGGTGTTTTTTGATGGCAGCAAATCCAGTGTTACCACTAATGCTGCTCTGTGTTGAAGTTATGGTTGATTAAAAAGCATCAACAGCATCACCCTAAGAAACGTGAGGAGGAGGAGCTGCAGCCTCTGCTCGCACAAATGTGCCTATCTGTAAAGTGTGCACGCTCTGACTTTCTTGGGGGTCCACATAGAAACACAGTTTGTTTGAACTTGGCCTTGTCAACGTCAGGACAGCCACTTTCTTTTGAATTGATTTGGGTCCATATTACAGCCTGGCCCTAAAGATTAGTGATGATTTATATGCTTCCGTCCTGTGGTAGTGCACATGGATTAAAGTTGTCCAGCTTTCTGCCTTGAAGTTGTCTGTGTGTGTGTGTGTGCGCACATGTGTGCGTGTGTCACTCCGTATGTGTGTGAGGGAACGGCAGTTTAAATAATGCAAACTGAAGTGTATATCATACTTTGATACATCACGTCACTCACCAGGTTTTAGCTCCTAAATAAAACCTCTGAACATCTATATTGTTCAGACAGAAATCAAAAGAGGTACAGTGGCAGGGTAGTGACTGTTTAATCCAGCGTGGTTAAAGCTTAAACATAAAAGCACACATGGTGGTGGGGACATAATTGAGTCAGCATGTGTCTGATAGTCTTTTCTTCGTGTGAAAAACTGTAAGGCCCAGATGAGATCACTGCAATCTTTTGTTTTTCCACGCGCTGGAACAGGTACCTTACCAGGTAGATGGTTGATGTCTGAAATAACAAAAATAAAATCTGATCTGGTGAACTCGTGGTGGCGAAGGAAAAATATGTGTGAAAAACACATTTTTGTATGTGTAAATTCCCCAAGGTTCCTCTGACAGGAAGTGACCACACATTTTTCCAGTAGACCTTCCTCAACAACAAATGTATTATATTATATAATGTCAAAATCTCTGCTGTTTGGGTGTCAGGTACAATTTGGTTTTTTACCTAAAATACACAACAATAAGAGAGGCATCTGTGCTTTCTTAGAATGTGAACAGCAGTGTTTCAAGTCTCGTCTCTAACTTTGTTTATGAAGTTTGTGCACAGTTGAGAGAAATAGTGCCACTGGGGGAAATCCATGAACTTGCTTTCTGACAGCTTTGGTATTTTGAACAATGGGCATGTTGTGTGTGTGTGTGTGTGTGTAATATAGTGACTAAGTGACGACTTGAGAGAGAAAAATACTCTTTTGTCTATTTTTTAACAACTGACTGGATATTTTGTGCAGGTCAGGTTTGTTTGAAGGTGTGCTGTGTCTTATTTTTCAGTTGCTTTATAAATTAGATTGTGATGCATTTTCAGTGATCACAATTGAATTCATGAAATGCATTTAATTATTTGATTCCAAATGTAGTTATTTACTTGTATTAAATCAACCATCTATGTGGTTTGTCCCCTGTTGGTCAAACCATTTACTATCTGTTGCATCAACTGTCTTCAGATTCTTGAAGACTCTGTGTCTGAACTTCTGCAGTGTGACCAAATCGAAAGTTGAAGTCATTTGTTCCAAAAAAGCAGCTGATAATACAATAACTTTAGATTTTGTTGGAAATCTTTGTCACTTTTGACATGTTAAGTTTTGCTTCGAGGCAGTACATTTTATTAACTTCTGTTCTGTATGAACACTGAAACATTTACCAATGCATTTGTTATTTCTCAGCTTGATTGTTTTAACCCCAACCTGTTCAACCAGCAGCGCAGTTATTCTGAATTCCACTTGGTACAAAATGTTGCTGGCAGACTGCTCATGGGGACGGGGGAGGGGCAAACGTATTACACACATCTTGGCCTCTCTCCATTGGCTTCCTGTAAACTTTTGGATTAATTATACGACTAAGTTGGTTAATTTCTAGGCAACCATGTGGCTTGCACCTGGTTATTGTATATCGCTGAGTTTTTAACCCCATGTGAACCTGAACACACCGTCTGTTGTACAAATAGCTCCAGAAACAGCTGTTACTAAATCTAGACAAAGGGTGAAAAAGCCTTTTCTACTCCAGTGAGAACAGGATAAACATAATGTCCACATATGAATCTTTTTTGTTCTCTTTTATTGACTTTCTTGCACAGGCTTTGGTGCTTTTACATTGCTGAATGACTGTGATTATTCCCCATCTATTATACATCACCTTAAGTTTAATGTTTTGATTTTTAAAATTGTGTTCTTATTTTTTATGCAACATATAACCTTGAATGCAATTCTGTTTTCTCATTGGTATTGCTCTATGTGGACCACATTATAAATCATTACAAGCAAGCATCAACAAGAGTCATTCTAAATATATTTCTAAGTCAAATGATTGTTAGATGTAGTTCCCTATGTAATAAGACAGGAGAATGAAGAGCATTGAGACATGTGGCTGATTTCAGCGCGCATGGGTCTTTTTTTTCTTTTGGGAAGAATTTAAAGAAGTTAAGGTTGAGTAAAAAATCCTCAAATGTTCCAGACTGTGCCAAACTGAAGTATCAGAAAGGATGATCGCTGCTACTGTGAGACAGCTGCCATGTATAAAATATATAAGATTTTCTTTTAGCCACAAATGAACTTGTTTTGTTTGCCTTTGATTTTGCTTCAGTCACTGCATGTCAACTTATGAAACATTCATAAAATCTCACCTACCAACCAGCACTGCTTGCTAGCACATGGTTCATTGTATGTAACCACCGCTTCCCATTCCCAGGTGTGGGTGCTGCCAGCTCCGGTAAACTGACCTTTATGGTTGGAGGAGCAGAGGAGGAATTTACTGCAGCTAAGGAGCTTCTCAGCTGCATGGGAGCCAATGTGGTGTACTGTGGTCAGGTTGGAACTGGGCAGGTATGAACAATAATAATAATTCATATCTCATTTAGATAACAGTAATTTCTTTTTTTACAAGTTGCATTTGTAAAATGTAGTACTTTGAGGGTGTATGTAGTGTTAGTCAGATCTTTAATTGAAATTAAAATTTAAGACATAGCTATTTAACATGCTGTTATTGAATGCTAATATTATCTTGTTTCAGGCTGCTAAAATCTGTAATAATATGCTTCTCGCAATTGGAATGATTGGAACTTCGGAAACAATGAACTTGGGAATCAGGTGAACACTCTTTTGTTAACACACAAAAAAGAATTTGTGGTAATTAATCATGATGATAGATGCAGCAGCAGTAAAACATTTGGTGTAAGTGCCACTTGAATTTGTCTTCACTCGTAGACTTGGTCTTGATCCCAAACTTTTGGCCAAGATCCTGAACATGAGTTCAGGTCGGTGCTGGTCCAGTGACACCTACAACCCTGTGCCAGGAGTCATGGAGGGAGTCCCTTCTGGAAATAACTACCAGGGAGGCTTTGGTACACAGCTGATGGCTAAGGTCAGTTTGATGACTGTACTTTGAAGCCTGTATTATAATTTATGGGTGTGCAGGATTAGGGTTAAGTTTGAGTGTTAGTTTTGTAATGTTGCCGTTGTCATCGCAATACTAGGAATAAAGCATATTTTATCATTGTAGTAGTTACGTAGTTCAATTTATTTTAATTTTTGTGAAGGAAAAAAAAAACTTTTTTTTTTTTTTTTTTTAGGCCTGTGATTTTTTTGGAACAAAATGATGCCATAGTTTACTCATCTTTTGCTTTTGTTGGCATTTATAAACTCTATGTATGCGCTAGAGATATCATAAGTCAGACACAGACTCATTGCTCAGTCATGTCTTGCAATGGACTGACTTTAGTGACACTGGTGGGGGTGAAAAAAAAAAAAGCACGTCTTAAAACCATGCAGTTGGCTGTTAGTAGTTTATGTCCCTCTTAAAAGGGAATCAAGGCCATATTATTACAACATAAAGAAAAATTCTCTGTGGCGTGAGGACTGGTGGTTTTGGTTTTAGAGTTCAATTTTCAGCTTTGTTGGTTTTTCTGATGTATGTTTGCTTTTCTTTTTTCAGGACCTAGGCCTCGCACAGAACACAGCCACCAACACAAAGACTCCTGTCCCTCTCGGCTCCTTAGCCCATCAGATTTACCGTATGATGTGCGCACGCGGTTATGCCAATAAAGATTTCTCCTCAGTATTCCAGTTCCTGCGTGAGGAGGAGGGCCAGTAATGTCAGCCTCCACCCCGTCCACAGCCTTGCCAGTTCCTGGCCCTGCACAGGACTAATATAGCATAGTTAGGGTGCATTTCACCCTGAGGACTGCTTTTTTTCTTTCCTCAAAGTTGTGAAAAGACATGAAGCCAACAGCTCCAACAGTGAGACGGATCATGTGTGCACTTCTCTCCTAACCATGTCTCCTGTGTGGAAGCCTTTTTAAAATGCAGCACTCCTTTTGGTTTTAGAAGCAAGTGAATTGTCAGATAGTCAGAGGATCCACAAGATCCACAAGATAAGCAGACTGTCAGGACGTGGCAGCTCTGCAGCTATCAGTACTTTAAATGCAAAATGTTCTGAGGGAATCTGTCGTGTTAAGAAGACAACTCATTAGCTTTAAGGCTAAAAACACAGTTTAGTCTCCACATATTTATCGTTTGTGATTTCTTTATGTTGCTGTTTTTCTGTTCACGGGGGTTGTTTCTCTTGACCCGGAAATGTTACTTTGGGATAAGCCTGTCACATCATATCCTACTAGGAAATAAAAAAACAAATTGTGATGTCAGTTGACGTGATAATTAATTTACCTCCTTGCTTTAAAATATTTCAGATCTGGATCTAGTGAAACACAAAATATTTTTTTAAATTACCGGGAGACCGATATGTATTCAGGGACTGCTGCTAATGCATTGAAGTAATGCCATAAATCCTGTTTTGTCGGAATAGATTCAAAGGGAAGTGCTCTGCGTGGACACAGCGCAAATAACTAACAGTGCACCAACTTGCATGCAAATGCAGCCGAACATCAGACACAGAGGACGAAGGATGTTAATTCTCTCCATGAAAATCATGGCCATTTAGATTCTAAATGACTTGTATTTGGAGACGCACGGTACCATTTTCGGTTCATGTCTTTGAGCGCTAGTAAGTTCAATAGCTCCCAAATGTTTTCGTTTGCATCCCGTGTCCCACTGATTCTGTAGTCACGATAAAACGTTGAGCAAACGCCTGTAGGAGTTTGGCTGCAGAGCAGATGCAGCGGCGGGGCAGAGAAACAGAGGGCTGCACACGCTGTTCCACAAGAAAAGACGCATCAGCTTTTTTCAGTTAGTTATCCAACACATCTTACCCCGATGGCTGACATTCCTCTCTTTTGACGATTTGAATACTTTTTTTATTGCATATTGCCGACTTTGCAACTTTGAAACAAAGCTGTGACCGGCTGTCGCATCATGCAGCCAGCTTCAGTTCTGTGGGGATGTGGCCCTCCTTTTCTTTCCGCCGTCAGACCGAGAGGGCGGCATGTTTCTGATCTAGTTTGCCAGGAGCCACTGAGGGGCCAAGGTGCCATAGGTCATGCGATCACAAGACAAACCCATAAAAAGTCCATTAAGCACTGTAGGCTAAGAGCCGTGTTGTCATCTACTTGATAGGTACTGCAAACAAAGCAGCACTTTGGTCTCAGGCCTCCAGCAGACTTGTGACACACACAGAGCCTGGCATCATCTGCCGCAACGCTGCGCGTCATCCCGGACGTTCAACTTAAAGCCTCATCAACACTTTTTACTTAGCGCTTCATTCACAAGTCTGGTCTGTGTTTTTATTTTAAACAGTAATTTCTATGTGCATTTTTGCAAACAGATGTTTTGCCAGCCACGATATGTTGATCGGGGAAAGATTCACATTTAAAATTGCGCCTATACAATTTAGTCAGGTCGCCTGAGGTAGGCGAGCGTGGGTTGTTCATCCTAAATAGCTTGTCACGAACGTTCCTCGCTGCTTTTTCTTGTTCCGAACGCACTGTAGCCTAAAGCAACAAGCCGTGCTTTTCTTTTACACTTCGTCTGAGGCAATGACATAAAGTTGTAAAGATCGGTTGTTAAATCTGTTTTGGTGGTGGCCTCCTTGTCCAGTAGTTTACACTATGTTGGCTATACGAAACAAACAAAATCCTGCTTTAAAAACAACTGTGATGCAGCCTCTGCACATTTATTTTCACTACACCAACCAAAATCAAAATACAATAATCATGTTTTTATGACTCCTCTTATGTTAAGCTGTATCTTATAATCCATCACAACTGGACAGTATGCTTTCTTTCATATCTTATTTGTATATTTCAGACGCCTTATACAAATTATAGTATAGGCCCTGATAGTAATTTGACATCAGTGGTTCGATTTCCTCTTAAAGACGCTTTTTGCACATGAGTTTAATTAACCTAATTAAACTTTTAGAGTGCCTCGTCCTTTTTTTCGTCCTGACTGTGACTTCAGCCGCCGTCGCTTACAACATCTCGATCATCACATATTTTTGACACAAATTGACACACAATAGCTTCAATTTAATTTGCATATTTGTCGCAATGCGGCAAGTGTGTGTGTGTACGTGTGTAAGAGAGAGAGAGAGTATATGTGTGTGTGTGTGTGTGTGTGTGTGTGTGTGTTGACGGGTTACTAAACTGGAAATAAAACGAACAATTGGAATTTAAATCATCAACGCGTGGCCTATTTGCAGTTTAGACACGGACCATCTTTTTCGGTTAACTGGCTCAACTGCTCAGATAACGTTTCCTACCAGCTGCTCGTCTATAGGCTAAGTTTAGAAAGACGGCCGCCCTCTAATGTGTGAACAACGAGGCTGAGGTGACTTCCTGTCCAGCACTCACTTTGTCCAAATCAGTTCCTCCCGAAATTTAAGAAAATTCTTTTTTTTTAAAAACCCAAAATGCACTGTAGCCTTCTGTAGTACATTTAAAAAGGCGATTAGCTTATTTGAACTCGGCTATCATGACCGCAGGGAAAAAAACTGAAGTCAGACACGAACCTAGTCACCAACATAAAACATTATGTTTTTTTCCCCTGAAATGTAGACCACTACTCACTCTTGCCTACAAGCTATGAACTTGGGCCATAAAGATTTACAGCCCCAAAAGGTGGGAAAACTCTATTAAAAATAAAAAAAACGCGCTTAAATTAGATGGGGGTGCATTTCTCTGCATCTGTGGTCTAATTCAGAAATGTAAAATGATTTCTAAAAGTTAAATCAGCATCTTGTTTGACACCAATCTTTACTTTCACGTCCGTATTCGCCTCCTTCAGTCCATCACAGTGATCCCACACAGCTGAATGTTTCAGTGCCATATATAGGCTGAACTGTAAACATTTTATTTTTATTCTTGCGCTACACACTCGTGCTAATGAAGGATTTGTTTATATGTCGCGTGTGTGCCCCGATGCCAGACTGTTTTTAGCTCTGCGTTCTGCCCAGAAAAACAGGAGCCCACCTATGGAGGCCTTTCAGCAACGTCGTGTTGAAGAACGGTTTATATTCCTATAAGGCACTTTTTCACTGTAGTACAGAGATGTAATAATTTATCTTGCGCTTTGATTTTGTCTTTTTGATGCCAATGGATTTTTTTCTCGTCGCCATAATCTAATACTTTCTCTGCATTTCTTTAATTCTCAGAGAAATTAATCCAGTTCGTCTTTTAAAAACGCACACAGTCTGTCGATGAAAACTTCTCTGCTGCTTCTTAGCGGTTTTCCCTCTCCGAGCTTCCTGGCGTGGAGTGCCTCTTTGGCCAGACTACAACTTTCAACTTGACCTTGGCCTCTAGCCGCATCTAACCCGTATGAGGAAGAGTGCAGCCAGAAGTGCCATGCTTTTGGTATTTTGTGGATATCGAACTTGTGTCTGGATTTACACGTTCAAGTGCCAAATTGAAGGATCTTTAAATGCAATGTTGTTGTCATAATATGCGTTGTAAATCTATCCACAAGGCATCGGTCTGTGTTTTATTATTTTGAAAAATCTGCCTGCGTAATCTTTGCCCAAAAGCCTCGTTTAAAGACAAAGCAGTTCGTATTATTTAGTGACATGATAGATTATTTAGTCTACACTTTTGACTTACAGCGTATTAAAAGGTCAGATCTTAAGATGGAAAACCAAAACAGTACGTTAAACCCACAAATCCAATACCATTTTTTTGCTCTTAAATGAGGTGTTTGTTATACCCAAATGGCATGCGTAATTGCGCGAACATTCCAGTGTGGAAATAAGCATGTATCATGTAGTTTTTCCTCACGCCATGTCATTAAACAATTCATCAAATAAGCGTGTTGTGATGGCACTATACAAGAGACTAGATTCCCTTCGCGTCACAGTTTCAGTCTCAGTGTTTGAGGGTCTAATGTCACCTTTTTGTGGTAGAAATACCCGTATGGCGTAAAACCTGCATATAGTGATGTAGGCTGCAGTACATCTTCACAAATATACAGCTTGATCTGCATTATCTGATGTCTAGACGTTTATCATCTCCTTTGCATATCACGTGTTTGGCCCTGGCCAATAACCTTGCGATCTTTATGTACTCAGGCGTGTGGGTATCGTTACTCTGCCCGAGTCCCTGTCTCTGTTCATTCGAGGGGATTTTGAAAAAGAGTTGGTCGTCTCGATGTAGGGCATGCTATGACCGCTTCATTGCTCCTCCATTCGCACTGGATCGACCCGGTGATGTTTCTCTACGACAACAGCTTGGATGAAAGAAACAAGAACATGGAAGGATTTACTGGAGGCAATTTTGCTGCAAACCAGTGCAGGAATTTGTTAGCGCATCCAACCTCGCTGGCTCCGAGCACCACCTACACCGCGAGTGAGGTGCCAGTCTCTGGCATGGGGGAGCCTGGCAAACAATGCAGTCCCTGTTCTGCCACTCAGAGCTCGCCCAATGCATCTTTGCCCTATGGATATTTTGGCAGCAGTTATTACCCATGTAGGATGTCACACGGCAGCGTCAAGGCTTGCGCGCAGCCCTCTGGTTATGGCGATAAATACATGGACTCATCGGTCTCTGGTGAGGAGTTCTCAACCAGGGCGAAAGAATTTGCGTTTTATCAGGGCTATTCCTCCGGTCCTTACCAGCCCAGCTACTTGGACGTCCCCGTCGTGCCTGCGCTGAGTGCTTCATCTGAACCAAGACATGAGTCGCTGCTGCCCATGGAGCCCTACCAGCCATGGGCCATCACTAACGGCTGGAGTGGTCAAGTTTACTGCGCCAAGGAGCAGCCACAGTCAAACCCTCTGTGGAAATCCTCATTACAAGGTATTTTTATTGTTTCTATCAACATTTAAATATCATATGTGCATGGGAATATGTGGTGAAAACTTGTAAAACATATAATGTCTAGTGTGTAAAGCATTTTCCCAATGTTTATATTTAATAATGCACAGGAAATTTTTCAAAAGTAGAGAAATGTTAGTTTAAAACATCAGTCTGGTGAAATGCAGCAGATAAAAATGTGATCATGTCTCCACAGACACTATATCTGCTGGAGACAGCTCTATCCGCCGTGGGAGAAAGAAGCGTGTGCCTTACACCAAGGTGCAGCTCAAGGAACTGGAAAGGGAGTACGCCGCCAATAAATTCATCACCAAGGACAAAAGGAGGAGGATATCCGCCCAGACAAATCTGACAGAGAGACAAGTGACAATCTGGTTTCAGAACAGGCGCGTAAAGGAGAAGAAAGTCGTCAATAAATTCAAGAGCTCCAGTTAGCTCTGAAGGTACTGACACAGGAGGTGAAGGGTGGACAGGGATGTGCCTTCATCCAAAAAACTGTGCTATAATTTATTACATTATACGAACGGTTTCTTTGTCGCCAGAGCGGCTCTGTTTTGACCTACACATTTCCTTCCCCACATTTTAATTGGAACCAGTCGATGCGGCCTGTTGACAGAGGATCGGAAACGGTTTGCAACACGTTGACCAAGGCGATTCCGTAAGGGGATGCAAAATATTCACCAAACAACAGACATTTTACTTTGAAGGCAGGAGGACACTCCCAAGCGATCCTGCGCTTTTATTCCACTGAATCCCACTCAGAAATTAAGACTGAAGCCCCTGGGAACTGTTAAAATAACTTTTCTTCAGCAGATAATGATCCAGGTTAACAAACTGCTGGACTGTCACATTCAGTCGGCGAACATCGCAGTTAAAAACCGACAAATTAAAAAACAAGTTACAATGAAATAATATCAAACTAACTGACTCAGATGATGATTTCCAGCGTTTATTTACGCTAAAGTGAGAGAAACTCTCCGTATCCAAACAAAAATAACCTACAGCACTTATTAGGTATCAGTAAATGAACTCTTAAGATAAAAGAGGCTGTTTACAAGACACAAAATCGCTCCATCGCTCTATCTGTTAAACTGCCAGTCTGTTGAAACGTTTTCAGTATTGCCCACACTGTGTCCATCTCACTGCCTTCTTCTTTTTTTAATACAGGGTTTTTGCTCATAACTGCCTGTCAACGGGCTGACCTATGCAATCTCTGCTGCCGGTCAAGAATAATTTTGCAGAAGAGTACTGAAACTGTAGGAATATTTAAACATGTAAATAATACTATCTGACTGCAACTATCTATCCTCCCTTTTCTGACTGCAATAGCCAAAGTTTTTGACAATAAATGTTTGAGAGACGCAGTGTGATTTTGTCATTTTCGTTTATATGTTTTAGTCCAAATTAGACATGGATGCTCGATCGAACAAGATTAGACTTTGGAAGTCGTTTGCCTGGTAAAAGTGCATTTGGCTTTCAGCGTGCTGTCTAAACGGATTGCAGTGTTGTCAGGCCAGCAGGCCCGCATGAGGGGAGCCTCGTTGAGCCCCGAGTCCCAGTGGGTTTCAGCCACTGAGAGTTTATGTCGCCATCTAGTGTCAAATCTCTGCCAGCACAGGCTCTGTCCACACGCTGTAGTCAATGCAGCTGCCGCCCCTGCACTCGCAGGAGCGTGTGTGTGTGTGTGTGTGTGTGTGTGTGTGTTTTTATCCAAACTATTACTGATTATAAAATATATTTTATGACTTTGATAATTAAGTAAGTGAGTAAGAACTCAAAGATATCTTTTCAACAGATACACCAAGATGCTTAAGTCTGTTTTGTATATTATTAAAATATTCCAAGGCTACAGAGAAAACATTGGGTTATAATAATGACTGAAACGAAAAAGTTTTTTTGTTCAAGGCGCAGCGAAAAAATAATATTATTATTATTACCAACAAATAATTAGCGATCACATTAAGGTATAAAGTTCACTCACACGTTTGCGCTAATTCTGCTTTGTAATTAATATGTGACCAAACATTAGATTGAAAAGAAGATTAGTCGACTCGTTCAGCACCCGATCGTGTGCCTGATCTGTTGTACGTGCATGTGAGCTGTGAAACGTAAAGCTGCTCTTGTTTTTTTCTTGATGAGCGCCACTTTAAATTCGTTTCTAAACTGTCTTTTAACGGTTTTTTTTTATTGGCTCATATTTATGTCTCAATATTTAATCGAAAAGGCACAGGAATATATCAGGTACACTCGATTTTTATTTGTGTAAATTGATCAGTCCTCATATGACCCGTTATACGGGAAAAGTTACGTGTTTCCATGTGTTGCCTGTGATTATGTTTCCTTGTAGGCCAAAAAATTCAAACTTTCGTTATGAAAATAATCCACTGGCAGTGTTTGAGAGCGTTTCTTTAGCCCTCATTATTCATATTTGGTCTTCAACCTTTGATAAATGCTGTATCAAAATGATACTACGGTGTTAACATGATCTACATTCTGTTATCATAATCACGTTAAAAGGTACCATCAGCTTAATTCGATTAAAACATTTTTTTAAAAACAAAATCCCTCTAAAATATTACAGATTTCTGCTACATAATTTAAAACAACAAACACTAAAATCATGCGGAGTATGACACTGACACTGTCCAGCTCACAATGATCGGCAGGTTGCTGGTTCAATTACCCTGTCTGATTGGATTTGTGGCATGGGTTTGCTAAAGGAGTATATGTTCCAGTAAAGAGGCAGCACCCTCGGGTGAGTGTCCTCCTCTCAGCTCAGTCACACATGTACAAGCGGGGCGATTTAACGAACAAGAGCGGGCCAGCGTTGTCGTCGTGCTCGTGAGCACTCGGGGAGGTCAGGCTGTCCTTCCAGACAAAGGTAAAAACTGTAAAAGCTTGATGTGGTTCCTTTTGCGTTTGGACTATTTTCTCTCATTTGCTCCTCGGGATTGATGGGGGTCATGTTGTTTTAATGCTCTTCTGCCTTGTTGAGATGTGGTCCCGTTTAAAAACCCTCCTCTTCATGTCTGAAGCGGCCTCCCCCCTGTTCTTCTGTGTCATTGCTCCCCCTAACAGCCAAACAGGTTAATGCACCTCACCTCACTCCAAAAGGTCCCGTATGTAGGCCCGAAGCGTGCTGATGTTTGAATCGGTAACGCGGCTGATAAAAGCCAAAGTAACATCTAACATGCTCAATGAAGTCACAACTGGGCGTGACAACTTCACGAACTGTGATTTTCAATTTTCCAAGCGGGGAACTGGAGCCAGCAGAGAGTGTTTGCGGACAGTAAGACAGAAAATAACATTTAAACGTCCAGAACTGATGTTGAATCATTGTCATCTACTGTGTTTAATGTACTGAAAGCTTTACCTGATAACATTTTATGTGAGTGTGCACGTGCGCGCGCGTGTATGTGCTGGCTTGGGTTGAACAGGTGGTGTTGAACATGGTTTTTATCTGAACTTCATTACACCTTAGGCCTTATCTCATTCTACTAATCAAACATGGTTCACGGAAAAAGAATCACTGCAGAAAAACAAGCAAACCAGCAGAATACTCATTTTACATTTGTCTCGGGTTAGTGGAGCTTTTTTAATGTGATACATTTGTTTTGCACTTCTTTTGCAGCTCTGGTCAAAGAGAGATGATGCAACCAAACAGGCATGTAATAGAGTATTACAACTTGACTGGACAATGACGGCGATGGACATTAACACTTGAAAGTGAAGACAGACAGACAGTCAGACAGACAGGTAGCGTGATTGATGTGTGGTTAATTTGGGCCCAGTGTACATTAGACCCGCTGCCTGTATTGTGCTGTTACATCACATCTGCTGGACAGCTTGGATGAATGCGAGGTTGAATTTGTGAATCCAGAAAGTTTTATTATAGCTTTTTATGTACTTTTGTTTTCCAGCAGCTTCAGCTGTAAACCCCACAACAGTATACTACTTCCGGAGACGACCCCCCCCCGCCCACTCCCCGTCTGAGCCCACCGTCTCTTTCAGTTCTGTTTCTTTTGTCTCACACCTTTATGACATCAAGCGGTCTTTTACTTCTCCGGTATCTGTGTGTTCAAAATGAATTATTTTCATACTTCTTCACATCACTACAGCACAGTTTAAATCATAAATAATTAACTCTTTCTTGTGTGCCGTGATAGGCAGATTACCTTGTGAATTACTTTAGAGTCTGTCCACAGAGTCCTCAGAAGCGTGTACGCGAAAAAATAGTTTAGTCTTGTTTCTTCCTGTCAGTAGACCTAACGTGTGATCTCCCAAATCCCGTTGTTCAGTTTGCGAATACATCCGTTTTCTTCAGCGGGTTTCACTAATAATAAGGCCCTTGCAACAAAAAGACTGCGGCCATTATTACACCCCTTTATTTTAAAGACTAAACTAAAGAATCCGTTTATTTCCTATATTACAAACACTTTCAAATCAGAATAAATATCAGAAAATTGTCAGGATTTAGAAACATTTAGCTGTTTGGTTTCCTCTTGAACCATTTTCTTTGAAGGCATAATCCCTGATGCGGATGTAAACACAAACCACAACTCAAAACACAGGGCTGAAGCTAGCGGCACCGCCTTGATTTACAGCTCATTCAATTCATAGACAAACTGTATTTACATTCAAATTAACTTTTTAAAAACTTTTTTTGTTTACATCAATAATTCCATCAGTCAGTTAAATGAATGACGTAGACATATTTTCCAATGAGTTGAGTTACAAAAAATGATATTTTTGTCAGTTACTGTTCATCCTTTCATTATCTCGTATCATATGAATATGCCTTCAGGGGTTTTTGTTTTTGTGGTACAAACAAGGCAGATTGAGCCCTTAAACTGTGACTCCCGCATATGCACATTTAAAATAAATATTTGCACATTTCCCCCGGTAAAATGAACTCGGGAACCAGGGAAAGGGCAGGAGGCACGCACACATTTTCAGGGAGTTAAGTGATAACACATTTCTCCTTTAGTGTCGAAAGAAAATTCACACAAACCAAGAAAAATACTTTTATTTTTAAAGGCCTCTTCAACCGCCTTCAGCAGTGACTTTTAGGTGTATTCACTTCAGCATATATACGAATACATTTCACACGAGATGTTGTGCTGCAGCACTTTTTGTTTATTTTTTCCCCTCCAGCTTTATTGGATCCGAACCTCTGAGGCGGCTCAGATCAACTAACCTTGACTTTTATGCGAACGTCCAAAAACGACATGAAAAAAATCAAACAAAAGCTTTGATTCAACTTTATTACTAACAATATGAACACACTATCAGTCTGAAATTATAATAGGTTTTTATTTTGACAAGTTTATTGGTTTTCAGTGATCCATTGAAGGAGACAAATTTTCATTTTTATTCACATATGTGGAAATATATGTCAGATGCTTTTGTTTTTCTGATGATACCCGGCTGGAGGTCAAGGTTTCCCAGCTTTTTGTTTACACACAGCCTACACGTTTAAAAGCTACTCGATCCTCTGTAACTGTCTCACTTTATATTAGTGGATTAATGCCCATTTACAGGCTCGGGTTAAACTGTGTAACCCAATATTATCTGTGGTTGAAGCTGTCTGAAAACTGCGCTGTGAGCCGCAGAAGGAACGCTTGTTTTAATGGGACAAACAGTTCTGCAGCCTCGGCCTAAACGCTGACGCTGCGTGCTGAGTGGCCGAAGAACGAAAAACACATTAAAGATGTGTTTCATAACCTAATAATCACTCATTTTAAGCGCCAACGTACACGAACAGTTTCCAATAGTGATAGCGCGCCCGTTGAATGGAGAGCGTTGAAGTGCAACAGCTTAAAGCACCTGGGCAGAATGAAATATTACACAGTCTCCTAATGCCTCCCTGCACACGACCAGTTCACAGGCTTTGATGTACAAAAAAACGAATTTGGGCTAAATTCTGAAATTGGCTGCATAACAGGATCAGTGATATGTGACACATGTGCCCACTTACTCAGCAGTGATGACAAATGAAAATGGATTGGAGAGTGTGGGGAAATAGCCCGTGTCCAACGGTTTATATTGGGCGTTGCAAAGAGGGAACCGGCGATGCAAAGACTGCAGCCCCTTTGGCAAATACCTTATTATTATTATCATTACCATTATTCATACCCACTAAACAACATATGCTTACATTAAACCTTAAACTTGACTGCGTGTATATGCGTGATTGCCGTTGTGTGAACTTCATTTATGCTGCTTCCTGTTTTGCTTTTATTTTAGTTCTACACAGGAGGAATCTTGCACGCGGAGAGTCCTGATGCTGCGGCGAGAGCAGAGGTGCTAATTAAACATACAGACCGTTTAAAATAGTAACATTTACGCACGAGCGGGCAAAAACGAGCACGCAATTAAACATAGACTGCAAGACGGTTGAGCTCGCATGTTTCAATAACCCTGAAAATACTGCTCCAAAACACACACACACACACACACACACACACACACACACACGCACACACACACACAAACATAACAACCATAAGAGACATGACCGAGCCTGTATCAGACTATTGTCTGCCAAACTGGCCTGACGCCTGACACGAGGACAGCGTGTCTCGCATTACTCCGCCACTTGTGGACTAGATTAGTCTATATATAACTCGGGGAGCTTTTGTTAAATTCATATGGAAAGACGGCGAATTTCATACCTGCCACTGGCTCAAATGATGAAACCATCTAAAATAGATGTAACCCATCAAAACAGCATCCAAAACAACTGACGCGTGTGAAGCATAGGCCAGAAATTTGACCTGTCCTATCAAATTCAACAAGTTCTCCTGTGTAGCCTTATAAAATGTTATTTGTGGCACAAGGATTACGCCTTACATGCGTAACGGGGTCTAAAAATACCAGCCTCGTCTTTAAAATGCTTGAGACGTGTCCGCGGAGGTTAAGGTTAGGGTTAAGGTGAGGCCTGGGTTTAAAAACGAACTTAAAGGTAAAACATTGGCAGGTTAAGCAGCTCGGCGTGAAATCTGAGTCATTTCTCCGTTTTGTTCTACCCCTAATATGGTAATTTAACAATGACAGTCCACCACCAGATAGAAGTAACCCACAGAGGCTATGCACTGAGAAAGAACCCGAGTTTCAAACATGCAGCTCCTTCAAAATACTTAAATTGGCTCGATGCAAAATCCCCTCTCAGTATTTTTCCCTTTCCCATACAGCCAAAGGTCTACTTTATAAACTCATTGACTCGTATAGCCTACACGTTGAGGCGTAGGCTATCTGTCATTTTGTGCCAGTGGTCACATGGCTTTGGCCCTCAGGAATGGATAGAGATGGATCCCCACGTCAGCTTGTACGTCTAAGGATTTCTGCTCCACCAGTCTGCCTCAAAGTGACTGGAGCGCAGCGCCGCGGAGGAACTATGCGAGGATTATTATAGGACGTTTCCAACAACAGAATATGGATTTTGATGAACGCATCTCTGGCTCTAATATGTATTTACCGAGCTGCACTTACTACGTCTCCGGAGCGGACTTCTCGGGTCTCCCTCATTATTTAACCCAGAGCCAGTCCTCTTGCCCCATGACATACCCCTACCAGTCCTCAGCCCTGCCACAGGTCCCGTCCGTCAGAGATGTGGCGTTCAGAGACTATGGGATTGATACCTCCAGTAAATGGCACCACGGCAGGGGGAGCCTGACGCACTGCTACACGGACGACATCGTGCACAGGGACGGCTGGTCGAGCACGACCTCACGGGGGGGAGAGATCCTGGTGAAAGGCAGCCCCGGCGCCAGCCACTCCGGCTCCTCCAACCCGACGCCCGGCTTCTACGGCAGCGTGGGGAGAAACGGCGTCCTGCCACAAGCTTTCGACCAGTTCTTCGACACCGCGTACGGGAGCGCGGAGAGTAGCACAACACCGACAGCACAAGCGGCGGACGCTGACAGACAAGCCGCCAAAACGAGCCCCGCTCCGGCTCACCCGGGCTCTGACACGGCGGAGAGCTTCAGCCCCAAGTCGTCCTCCGGCCACAGCGAGGAGAAACCGAGCAAAGGCAGCGGTGAGTAGCCCACAGCCCCGCTCAATGCAAGAGGGAGAAAAATCTAACGCGTTGCTCTTAAAGCTTTTTATATGCTGTTTTATAAGCACGTAAGGTTTATGGAGGGCCTGCAGATTTACCCTATAACAAAACTATGTTATAAACGGCAAGATCACGTGCTTGGGATTGAAATTGGCCGTGAAGACTTTGGCGTTAAGCTTGTCTTCCAAGATTTCAAACAGAATCTCCACTTCTTTCCCCGCATGCGTGTTTAAATAGTCTCGTACAGTCAGCGTGCAAAGTTCATTTATATGACAAATCATTTTATAAAATACAGTTCGGATGTAATTCTAAAGATTTGAACTGAGTCCTGGATGTCTTATTTTTGTGCATGTCGTTGTAATTCACGTCTTCATCAAATTTCCTTTAACATGTTTATTTTTGGGGTTTATACTCTGGTTTAATCTGGATTGGTTAAGGTGTAGTTCTCGGGCATTTGAATCTGACTTTAGAGCACATCTAGGCTTAAATCTTGCTCCTTATTTAAAGATAAATATTTACAATTTCGCTGGATTTGTGAGGATTTAATTCAACAACTGCTCTCCATGAACCCCTGCCTGCCTAACACTAAAACAACAGCTCTTTACGCGCAGTAAAGTCAAAAGCGGACAATACAAGCATATCAGATACATGATACTCAGGACTGTTTGGATTAGGCCCACGCCCTCACTCTTAAAAAGCAGCCAGCGTGCTTTTACACATTTCAATAAGTTTTCACTACTTCCGACATGCAATCCTTCATGCCCAACATGAGCCACTATCAAGTCCAGTCTTTGTTTACACATCTCGGTCCTGTAGGCCTGAGAGGAGGGAAACACTTGAACTCCAAAGCTCACGTTAGACCACCACGGCAGCTTCAGTGCAGGAAAACAAGCCTAGTGATTTCATATCATGCTGCAGTGTGTGTATCATATCCTATGTGCTGATCTTTACGCCCTTATTTTTTATTTCTTCATATTACAGGTGGCCAGAGGACGCGCAAGAAGAGATGTCCATACTCAAAGTATCAGATCAGGGAACTGGAGAGGGAGTTCTTTTTCAGCGTTTACATCAACAAAGAGAAGCGTCTGCAGCTCTCGCGGATGCTCAATCTGACAGATCGCCAGGTCAAAATCTGGTTTCAGAACAGGAGAATGAAGGAGAAGAAACTGAACAGAGACCGTTTACAGTACTACACCACAAACCCTCTGCTATAAAACTGAACAAAGACTGACACTGGCAAGCAGCCATGCACACCCTCAACTAGACTACACAACTACATCATATATGCACAGGATGACTAGTTTTTTAATGTGCCAAACTTCATAAGAAATTCTATTTATACATTGTTTTGCCATTAAACACCGTTGACTTTATTATTATTATTATTATTATTATTATTATTATTATTATTATTATTATTGGCCTGTTATTCTGCTCGCCCGATCAATCATCAATTTTCCAAATTTCCAAGTTGTGTGGTTGCGTATATGGAGCGCTTACACAGAAGACCAGATGTGTCTGAATTCCCTTTATATTATTTACAAACACATATGAGGATTATTGTACTGCAATTAAAAACAAACAAACGACATAATAATAATAATTGCAGGTTTTTCCTGTAAAATTTTAATCGTTTCCCCAAATTTACGCACGCACACGCAACTTTTATGGGCAGAAATCTTGACATCAAGCTACTTGTTCGTGTTTCCTTCTTTCTCTTTTAACCTTATTGTACAAATACAACTCCAGTGACTGGAAACTTTGCTGTGTGTTTTGGATTTTCTACTCGTATCGGATGTTTCTACTGTGACTGGTGATCAGCTGTCCCCAGAAATTAGTAGTCGATGATTTAAAGTTATAATCTGATACCAATTCATCCACTTCATGCGTTTTAAGTCTGATTTTCAGTTATATTAAACATCTGTCCTCGGCCTTCAGTACATGCCCTTTGTGGAGCTCTTGGCCGTAAAGTTGGATTATTCTTGAAGACAAACCTGCTGATAAAAGAGCAAAAAAACCCCAAATGAAACATAAGCCCATATTTTTCTTTATATGCCAGCACGTGGATCGTATCAGGTGCATGATATGTAGGTCTGATGCTTTTTTTTTTTATTCCCTCATGGCTGGAAATGGGATCCGCTGCAGTTATTATTTGATATCCATTACAAAGGGTTCATTCATTTCTGAGACGATGCGGAAAGACTGATTTTTGACCTAACATGCCTGTTAGGCTTACTGAAACAATCTTGACACTTGTTTGAATGCGTATGGATGAAACAGGCCGCTTCTTTGCACAGAAGATTAATCTATTCGCGCGATTATGCCAAAATCTCATCAAAATAGTTGTTTAAAGACTATATCCATTTCGTCCACCATCAGTCAGCATATGTTGACCCATCAGGCAGTGCCACTGAGGCAAATAAAGAGGTGGACGAACTCCAGATCGCCATTACAGTGATCACTATCTGTATAGTCATTTATTTATTATGTGGAGTTGTTGAATCCAAAGAGCCCTCATCAGTTTGTCACTAAATAAACAGGCTGCGTCAGGGAGACTGATGTCAACCTGCAGAGGAAGGTAGAATGAAAATCTCCCACATTAAATAAAAGATGGGTAAAAATGGGGTTCAGGTGGCTTTATATCCACCAGCAGGCCCCCTGAAAACAACTTGAATGGCCTGCCATAAGCTAATAAGGGCCCTGATGCCTTCCTTATACCGTGCATCCTGTGAGGCTCCCAGGAATTCCACTTTGATTGCTGCACATCCTCCCAGTTGCTCCAGTAACTTGGCCATAAAACGCGGATTCGTCTGGAGCATTTGGAGTGTAGTGCAATAAAGCGTCTGAGACCAAGGTTATTAACTGTGACTAAGGGGCTGAAAAACAACGGCTGGGAGCATTGAAAGCTTGTGTCCACGAACCTTTCCGGCGTCATTTGTTTCAGCATCTTACCGTGGCAGGAATATTCTGCGTTTGGGTTGCGTTGCAGTCGTAGGCCTGCCGACTTCGCCCACTGGGTGGCGCTCCTCAGATCAATGTCATTGCCGTGAATTGAGATATAAAAGAAGTTTGACTCGACGCTCAGCTGCTCTAAAATATGTCACCACCTAAGGATTTCCATTGTTAAGGTAGGCACAGAAATATTGTCACGTGCAGTTTATGACCGCAGAGGCGTTATTAGTGTGATCTGAGGACGTGGATCTTTTGTTTGTTCCACCCCTGAAAAGGACTAAGAGGCTGTTTTTCATCTAGTATGCAGATGTTATGGTGTAATGAAATCATTGCTGGCAAATTTACCAGAAGTAAATGGTGCAAGAAAAGATGTTTGTTTCTTTGAGCATCAGATTTAATGCTGGTTCTCAGGTTGCAGTTCTGCAGACATTACAGGCCTGGAGTGACTAATGCGCACTAAGAAATAAGATCACAAGGGCCTGTATTCCAAACAGTCCGGGCCTCACTAACTTTAATAATCCCCTCAGAGTTTGAGACGTAAATTATGCTTCATTTTATAAATACTAAATTGGATTTATGCTGTTTAGTGGCGATGTAAACAATGTAAACATGTGAAAATAGGAACTTGGATTGTCCCAGAGACCATTTGTTTTCCTTGACATTAAGATGCAGCTTGCTGCAACATGTGTGGGTTTGACTTTGTGCTTGTGCGCGCGTGCTTTAATGGACGGACACAGAGAGACATCTTGACGCAAAACAGTCAGGATTTTTGCAAATTAAAGAAATATTTCATTTAAAAAAACCCTAACTGAATGAATTAAAAAACAAGTTTTATGGGAATAATAATATAAGGAGAGCTCACCCACAGCGCACACTGAAACATCACAGGAAATATCCAATAGGGTTAATGATTATTATCATTCATTGGGGCTAGACTGCAGCAGGTTTGACGCCATATAAAATGGCTGTACATAAACTGTAGCTCTCATTTCTAGACTTTATGGCTCCAGACTTATAGGAAAATGGAGGTGGCCGATGTTGTATTTCAGGGTAAACCCACCTTTGGAGACGTTTTTATGCTGACCTAAATCTCGAGGCCTGTGTTATAAACTTCTAACCCCACTGACGGTCTCAGGAAGCATTTGTTGATGCATTTTTAACTTTTTCAAAATTTATTTTAAATGTTGCAGTGCTTTCCTACGATTGGCGTTTAGTTGTTGTATCAACTAATATCCGGTTTTTATTCACTTGCCTGGCGGACTTGAATTACAAAATGATCCATATCAAATTACTGGTCTTGTTTATTCTAAGACGTAATATCCATCATTAAACATTAAACCCCTATTAGAAATGCCTTCGCATATTAAACACTGTGCAAGAAAATGTGTAATTTTTTGCTTTCTGGCTAAATCACGGTTACTAGTTTTTGTGCGTTTGACATTAACTCTCAGACATGGCGTCTCAAACATATCAAGCGAAGCACAAAGACCATAAAGAGAAAAAACAGCGGCTCTTACATCTCTATAAAAAAATAAAATAGCTTTTAAATGCCCACTGTGTTTTTTATCCGTGGCTAGAATAGATATTATATTTAAATAACTGTGTGTAAATAGGCCTTGGCACGTGTTCTTTTTTCTAAATAGATGGTCTGTGAACACGAGGTGGAACACTCACACATCCTCAGTGAGTCTTTAAGGAGATAATTAGCCACATTAGCAAATTCTAATCCATTCAGTTAACGAACTAAATTTCTCACAGTCTTGCCAGTATTTGGTGACCATTCAGAAAAAAGTAGCTCCAGGGCATTGTTCAGCTGGGGTGCTTACTCCAGTGTGCCTGCGTGTCACCTTTTTATAAACCCTCAGCAGAGCCTTTTGCAGTAAAAGGTGTCTGGACGCAATCAAGGCATTTGCGACCACAATATTCACACCACAGCCAGATAACCTCCAGGTCTCTGAAGCGAGTGACTTTGGCCTGAATGTGGTGAGATGAAACACGCTGTTGCAGTTTTTGGTCAGTCCACGAGGAGTTTTCTTTTTTAAAATAGTCCAATAATAATCATCAGAGCAGCACGAGAAGGGTTAAGAGTCCCTCAACCAAAGAGTCACACAGGACCTTTCGGATTTTTGATGCACCCTGTGCTTCTCAGAGGCACCCTTCAATTTTACAGTGCTGTAAAAGTGGCCATAAAGCTATGCATTGTACATAATTGTTAGGGACAGCTTTCAACAACCGAATTGTCAAATAGTAATTGTTGTTAAGTTTCTCGGGCAGCTCCAGGCTTATAGGTGGTGATCGAGGCTCAAAACGTGAGATTCAAAGGGGATTTAAAGATTTTACCTAAAAACCCTCCGATGCACCACTTTCCCTCTACAGTTTTCTCTTTACTTAGCTTAAAACAAAATATACGACAGAGTGGAGCTGGCCGGCCGGACTGGGAGGAGTCTGTGGTCGCCTGGTGTTTTAATTGGCTGCAGGCTACAGTGAGAAGCGTGAGTATCAGTAATTATTCAGCAATGTTTTGCACAAGAAATGTCAGCCAGAAAGGGCTATCTTCATCCTCCGTCAAATTACACCACAACGATGACATGCCCCAACAACCAGGCTGGAAATTCGTTTTTCGTGGACTCCTTAATCAACGTGAGAACCGACAGTGGTTCATATTACCAAAGTAACGGGGTGTATTTGCCACCGGCGTCGGAATATTCATATGGACTCTCCGGCGGCTCGTGTTTCCCGGGGATCGGTAAGCGCAACGAGCCGAACACCCAAAGCGTGATCCCTTCTCCTGCTCCGTATGTTCAAGGGATGGAAACGTGGCTGGAAACGTCGAGATCCTGCCGGGTGGATCAGCCCAGCGGCCAGCATATGGCTCAGTGTTCATTCTCACCGAGTATAAAAGAGGAGAGCGCATATTGCCTTTATGAGTCTGACAAATGTCCTAAAGGAGCAACAGTAGATGACATTTCCTACTCGACTGCATCATGCCCCGTTACCGGGAGCACCTTGCCGGTCCCGGGCTACTTCCGCCTGTCTCAAACATACACGTCCTCCAGGCTTTACCATGAGGTCCAGCCCAGCATGAATCACTTCACTCTGCAGCGACCTGCCCGTTCGGACAGCCAGCCCTCTCAGCCCCAGGCTGCCTCTGCTGAGCCGGAGCGGAGGGAGAGCCACGAGGAGGCGCCTGTCCCTGCGCCCTGCGCCCCGGCCAGAGAGGACGACAGCCGCCTCTCCTCGGAAAGCTCATCCTCCCCTGAGCCCGCTGAGACATGCAGTGCGGAATGTCCAGAAAAGCCCGTCAAAGGTGAAGAGTCGACACACATATTGAAGAAATACTTTGCACAAATAGCAGACGGCAACACGGAACATATACATGCCATTTCTAGGTTCCCATTGTTATTATTTTAGCGTGTATTTTCCAGCAGAGGACTGCATGAGTATGAGAGCGGCTTTTCTATCTCAATTTTAATATTTAGGTCAACAGTCAGCCACTTACAGGTGCGTCTTTATCGGGTATTTACCGGTTTATCGGGCAGGAGACGAAATTGAACGTGACTTAACCAATCAGAGCCGAGGATCAGAGCTATTGTACTCCATTAGTTGTTTTTTTTACACCACAAATTGGCTGCTATAGCTGCGCTTCATCACAATGCTTTTCAAACGGGCCTCGTGGGTTTATAACAAATAAATTAAGTTTTGAAAATTAAAAAGCAAATGATACATTCTCGTGTTTTGGAATATTATCTGGATTTAATTATGCTTATTAGAAACAACACGGTGTTTCCAGGCCTTCCTATGATTTCAGCTGGCTGTGCAGACTGTGTTTTATGTCTTAATAAATGTGCAGTTGGCTCCAAGCTGCTGAGGTTCAGGCTGCTTAACGGGGCAAATAGCAGCTTCAAGTAAAATGCTGAACTGCAGCTATATGACATATTCACACAGATACGTGACTGTGCGTAAAATGGAGGTAAAAATCAAACAGGAGACAGAAATCATGCGTTGTGCGGGTGTTTATTGTGTAGACTGGGTGTCATTTCAACCAGTACAATTTTTATATTAAAACTTATCTCCAGTAGTTGACAGTGAAAACCCAATTTTATCAATTTAGCGTTTAGTGTTTTGTTTATTTTTTTGGATTTAGAATTTTATCAGTCCATATTTTTACAGGATTTCCCTTCAGGAACGATGTATGTTTTTTGTCACACCTGTTGCCTAACGTCCTGTCTCCTTTTCATCGCAGGAGATGGAAAAATGGAAAGTACGGCAAACTGGCTCACAGCTAAGAGTGGCCGGAAGAAGCGCTGCCCCTACACCAAGCACCAGACTCTGGAGCTGGAGAAGGAGTTTCTCTTCAACATGTACTTAACAAGGGAGCGTCGTCTGGAGATCAGCCGCAGTGTGCACCTCACTGACAGGCAAGTCAAAATCTGGTTCCAAAACAGGAGGATGAAACTGAAAAAAATGAGCAGAGAGAATAGGATCCGAGAGCTCTCCAGCAACTTCAGTTTCTCATGAGACTGTCTGCGTCTTTGGCGCCCTCCTCCATCCATGGCAGGGGCGCCTGTGCAGATCACCCCCTCCCCACCCTACTGTGAGAATGTCCATGGAAAATAGGACCCTACTGCTAACTTATTGATTGTTGTCCTTTCTTATTTTCACGTCTGTTTTATTTTGTCGTGGATATGTATTTATAAATGGCTACATTTGTAACGTTGATCCATTGTGTTTTCAAATGTTCAGAATGTGACCACAATGTTTCATAGCTTCAGGCTTGTACATATTGTATAGTCAACCTGAGTGAACCATTGGAATTTGCATGCTGGACTAACTCTTGGGATACTTGTGTTACAGTTTCACGTAGGCCTTCATGTGACAGCCGAGGAACCCAAGAGGTCTGATGAATATTTGCACATTTTGCTGGTCAAATTAATAAAACCATCCCTGCAACTGCAGACTTCTTATTTCATTTGGAGAGACAGATGGAGCTGCGCGGTGTTTAAATCTTAAAGCTGGCACAGGTACAGTGCGTGCTGCTAATGCCATTGTGTTCTGGACTTGGTCCGCTTCATGCACAGTAAATATTATTACAGTAGTACAGGGTGATGTTCTTCATACTTTAGGCCTGTAATAGATGTCTGGCGGCTTTGCACACTTCGTTGCTTTTTGCCCTTGACACAAGACTTAAATGTAAACCACACATTGAGGTGAAGCAGTGATTTTTGTTTTCATTGTTTATTCTGCAATACTAATAAGTGGGTCCTTGTTGCATAAATGATCATTAATATTTATTTTTTTAATCTGGTAAAATTCTTATTTTTAAAGTCAAAATCCCGGCGCATTTGGACTAAAACGGATACGAAATGTTGCAAGAAATGACGCACGTATCGAGTCGTGAATAGAACCCGTCGTAGCACTTTCTTTTGGGGTTTTGCAGACTTCTAAAATTGGTACAGGTAGGCTTGTTACATTACTGAGAAAATACACAATTTCCACACTCTGAAAACATTTAAAACACACGCATAACGTGGTATTCCTGAGGAGGAGAGCGGGCTGTTGAGTGGTTTAGGTAGTCTCATGTTGTTGGGCTATAATATTTCTCCCACAACACGAAACTGCCTTGATTACCTCAGTAAAACTCGTCGCATCTTGAAAAGTGAATCACTATTAATTTCTGCTCGAATTTATTATGAATTGGCGTTGACTGATCCAAACACTTAAAATATATTAATCCAGAATGTACATTAAGAGTTTTATTGTTGTCCGTAAAATTGACTCTTTATGATTTTTCCTTTCATTATGAAGCGAAATTCTGTTAAATTTGCATCTGGACATGGTTACATTTATTTATTACACATGCACAGTTTTCAGCATGTCTGTAATTTAAGACTACCTCTGCGAAGGATTTAAACAGCAGGAAGTAAAGATGCAGGCTGAGGAATGAAAGGATTAAGGCTTGTATATGTCCAGTAGAGGAGGAAAGGACAGACAAGGCCTCGGTTATGATCATTGCAGTCTGCCAGTTGCCTCGCCGCAGGAAATGCCGGATGCGTCTGCTTGCGCCAGAGAAAGGACACAAAGGCTGAGCTTTATTGGTGATATTTAGCTTAGACAGCCAGGTTGTAACCTTAAGAAAAACAACCCAATTGCCCGTGATAAAAGGACTGTTATATAGCACCCAAATAACCTCACCCCGCTTTCCGTTTTAGATTGCCTTCAAAGTAGACCCACAACCCTGCAGACACTGCAGTGTGCATCTTGGAAGCTGATCTTATAAAATGTATGATTTTCTAACCTCTAGTGATGCTTTAAACGCGACTCTGCTCGATTTATCTTATTTCAGAAGTCCTGAATGTGTTTTATATATCGCCACCATAACAAGAAACAGAATTTTCTCTCCCAGAGTAAGAGCTTTATAGACAGAGGTCATTAAATAAAAGTCTTTTATTTTAGAGAATAAATCACCCTGTTTGGTTTTTATGAATCTAAAATTTTATTTTAAGCAAAGAGCTTGTTTGGTAATTTCACAAATGCAGCTTTTAAAGTAATGGCCCACTCCCTCTGCTCCCCTCTATCACAACTATGTTCGATTACACCAACACAAGATCTCTTGACAAAAATCATAACGTTTATTGCTTATAAAACGTAATATTTCCCAATAAAGGCGCGGGGATTTGCTATTAAAATATGGTGGGGAAAATGGTGGCCATTTACTTGAGCAGCAGGCTGATTTATTATTTATTGTTCTGTCCCACGGTCACGTGTTTGGGGCGCCCTATCCAGTCTTGGGCAAGGTTCAACTTGCTGGACGCATTGAGCCCCTTTGCTGGTGCAGGAAAGAAGCACATTATATGCAATGAATCTGTTTTTTCTCAACATTGCAGGACTTTAACGCGCTATTTTTGGTTTGCTTTTGCATTTTTTGCAATGTCGGCGTTGGGGACGAGTTATTATCTCGAGTCGCCTGTTCTTCCCGAGCAGGAAGATATGGCACCGAGGTACTCATCAGCTGCAGGGGTGGAGCAGGCGATGCTCACCGAATATGGCGGACACGAGCCTTGCCCTTTGCAGGCGAAATCTTCTATTTTTGGTGGATCCTGGAGTCCCATCTCAGCCCACCCTCCAAACACAGCCACACCGACCTATATACATCACCACTACACAAGCGGGGACAGCGATGGCATGTTTACGCGCTCCTGGGCGTTGGATCCGGTCTCCGCGTCCCTGTGTTTGACCGGATTACCATCGACAGCCATGCATTATGAGATAAAACCCGAGCCTCTGATTGGGAGTGCTGAATGCACAACTTTGGAGACGCACACACCTCTTTTGTCTGACATAGGAAACGAAGCGTCCCTTGCGGAGATTCCCTGCGAAACCACATCCACGTCTAAAGCCACTGAAGAGAGCCCGCCAGCAGAGGAAAAAAGGGAGGCAGATGCAAGTAAGCGATGCAGTGTTTTCATCTCATTCACTTATTGGAGTAATTTTGGTAATTGGAAGTGTCATGAATGTCTTGAGGATGTGGATAAATTCAGTTTGGATGGCACAGGCTTGACCTGGTGCACAAATGAGTGTAAAAGTGTTCTTGCTAATATTTTACGCTCAAAGAGAAACAATGGTCTTTTAGCTCTTTGACATAATGCTCTGTAAAAATAAGATCTGCATATCCTTCAAGGTCTTGACACACTTAACTGTATAATTACTAGAACATTTCAAACGAATTTGGTGAGGAATCTGTTCAGTCCTCAAAATGCTCAGTGCAAATGAAACCACACTAAACGTCTTTTCCAGTCATACAGTCTTGTCAGCATGCTCTCCCCAAACTGTAAAGCCACTGGTACCGTCTTGTTGTTGAATCCTATTGTGAGAGCATTAACTCTCCTGTCTCCTGGTTTTGACCCCCCTGTTTCCAGATAACCCATCATCCAACTGGCTTCACGCAAAGCCCACCAGAAAAAAGCGTTGCCCGTATACAAAGCATCAAATCCTCGAACTGGAAAAGGAGTTTTTGTTTAACATGTACCTCCCCCGGGATCGTAGATACGAGGTAGCGAGACTGCTGAGTTTGACCGAGAGACAGGTGAAAATCTGGTTTCAGAACCGCAGGATGAAGATGAAGAAAGAAAACAAAGACCGGCGGAGAGACAGTTAACTTGTTTTGGACTGATGGTGGATTATAGCCTGAGGGAGGGATGTGGGGACATAGAGGGGGGATCTGTCCTTAATATTCCTGACCTGATACACATGTTGTAAAGTATTTGTCGTTAAAACAATGCTGGGTGTCTTTTTTTCTATGATATCCAGTGTTTGATGTTTGTGAGAGGACAAAGTGTCTCGTCAGAATCTTAGATGTCTTGTACTTTGCGCACAGAGATAGTGAACTACACACCATTTGTTATTTGCATGATATGATCCTTGACTACCTGAATGTCTTTCAGCTACCTATTTGCATTGTTTAACTTATTATTTTTGCGATCTAGTTGCTTTTTAACTGTTTTAACGGTTTTGATCCATTTGTGAAAACACTGTGCACACTTAAAATACCTCGTCGTTCCTGGTTTAATCCAAAATAAATAGTAGTTTGTATAGCAGATGAGAAAAGGATTATGTCTTATTAATTTGTTATCATTTTGATTAGTATTAGAACATGCAGCGTTTTTCTTAAACATTCCAAAAATACATACTTGAATAAAATACTCCAAATTAACTTGCTGTTCACCTTCAACTTTTCAAGGCTCAACTAAACTGGAATTTGTAAATTTATACTTCTATTATCGAATATGAGGAGAACTGAAAGCTGTTTTTCAGAGGGAAAATTTTTTTAACAAACTTTTACTGCGTTTTCTGGCTTGTAACCATCGAGCTTTATGGCGCAAACAACCCAAACAAGCCACAAAAAAACTTCCCAAGGCCTCTCCAGATTTATTTTCTTCCAGAAAGGCTTTCGTCAGCTCTGGCATGGAATTGTGTTTCCAACAATAACATTTATATATTACAATACTGTCGTGGAAATGAGAGGGGGCCTTTATTCTTAAATGCTTGGTAACTTTTGGAATTTTTGAGAGTCGATTCATCCAAATACAGCCTAATACTGAATATAAAAAAGGGCCACAGTTACTTGGATTCTCTTTGGATATCCTTGAATCTCTGGATGAAAAGTCTTTATAAAAATCCAACCCGCTGTATGGATTGTGCACCAAACTGCACACAGCGGTGTGACAGACACAAAGTAATGAGGAAGAGAGAACAAATTAAAATAATCACGAAATCCTTTCACGTATTTATAGATGAATTTGCACTTCATAATTGTCTGACTCATATCATGCGCGTATGCGTTACATTGTGGGACATTTGCGGCCTTCAAACTAAACTAGATGCCCTCGTGCAATAAACCAAAATCACAGCCTCAACTGTTTATAAGGTGCGAAAACAGCAAAGCATGTAGAGGCTCTGTGACAGCAGTAAACCAGCATTTCTAATTAGGCTCGGGCAAACAGTCAAATATGTGATATTGTTGTAAGATAAGCCTCCCTCTCGTGCGCGCGCACACACACACACACACACACACACACACACACACACACACACACACAGGAGAGGTGTAGGGTATGGCAGGGCTACAGATGGGGCTGTCTTAAAACGTCTAATTACTTTATGACCGTCTACCAACAATTACACTGTCTCAGTGAAGAAACATCCGTTTGTTGTTTTGTCGCTGAGCTCTCAGGGTAAAACACACACACAGACACTCACACACACACACACACACACACACACACACACACACACACACACACACACACACACACACCATGTTTCGCCACACCGAAAAACCTCAACATTCATCACTGTATTCGGTTAACGTGTAGAAAAATGACACAGTTAAAAATCTAGTTGAAATTTTAAAAAGAGAAAAAAACAGAATTAACTTAAAAAAACCCATCCCTGAAGTAAAAAGAACAAGAACAAGCGCCAGTGTCCTGAGGATGGTGTCAGTGCACCGTGCTGAGCTCACTGCTGCTGTGCTCAGACCGCCAGCAGGTGGAGGCAGCGCCTCGTCTGAAGGACTATGTCAGAACTGGGTGATGATGCGTTCAGGGCACACTGAGACCACTCCCCATTTATTAGAGACCAGCACAGGTTGTGTCGCTTTCGTCATAAATCATCTAATCCTGCTGCGTGTTCTGTTTCATTTTATGGTGCTCCATGGCATACACTGCTCTTTAAGGATCCTTATTTAATTAAAGTGGGATTGTGTTTGGCCACGAGTACCTGTACCCTGTCCTGCAGTTACCGAGAGAAAAGCATTTGTCAAGTGACCCAACCTAGTTTTGAAGGATAGATAGATAGATAGATAGATAGATAGATAGATAGATAGATAGATAGATAGATAGATAGATTAGCAGCTATTCAACACATCTGCAAACATAAGATACTCAAATAATTGATACTGACATAATAAATGGTGGTGACATATAATTACACACACACACTCACACACACACCCCTTTTGAGAGGCACGTCTTTCCCTTTTTTCAGCAGCTGGATTGGACCTATCTGGACCCCAACTGGGTGATGAACTTCAAGTGAAAGATATCCTGGACCTTCCCTCCCCTCCTGCTTTCCCACAACTTCCTCCTACCCTCCCTCCACCTTCACCTCACCCTGCCTCCCATCTCTTTCACCCCCAAATGTAATCCACATGTAGCTCATTAAGTCTCTTATACCTTTCCGTGGAAACTGATACTCCAGGCACCTGATGTTCCTTCTTTTTAAAAAAACGTGATAACATAGTGACACTGCACTCCACAAAGCTTCAGTAAGGCCTCTTCAGTCACTGGGGAACAGTCTTGTGTGTAGTAGGCATTCCTGTCTGATCCCCCATGAATGTTTGGATGGATCCCTTCCATGCAAACAGCCATTGGAGGAGCAGCGCTGCAGAAAAACAGAAAGTTGCTTGGATGTTGTTTGCGGTGTGACCTCTCAGGACCCCTATACATCACACCTCATGACACCAGCAGTGACAGAGGAGGCCATGGGTGAACTCTGGAGGAGAAGTTCAGGGGAGTAGTCATGAGCACATGAAGAGTGTGTTTCATCCACTTACCTGCACTGCTAGTAGTCTGTTGTTTTGAATATGGATGGTAATGTTATTCCTCTGATGTGTGTGAGTGTGTGTGTTATTAGATGGGCCTGAACATTTTTGCAGGTAATTTCTCTATAGCCATATTGATAATACATCAGATTTAGACAATTTAAAAACTAAATATAAATATTTCTAACAACGTCACTTCAATGTCAAAGAATTCCATTTGCTTCAAATTCTTCCTACAGTCATATTCATATATTTTTTGCCTTTATCTGCAGGAAAACTGAGCATGGACACTTGAATCAAAGAAGAAGAGAACTGACAGGCTGCTTGTCTCTTAAAAAGGTGGGTTGTGTATCTCGGTAGTATTGCCACAATATGTCATTGCTGTGTCTCCTTTGATTTTCTGAAAGGCATAAAAGCGCCAGGTATGATCCCATCAGTGGTTTTTTTACCCCAGTTATCACGATATTTCTACACGCATTGACGTGCAAAACTGTTTGATTTGCGGCCCTTTAACACGTCTGAGGTATGTGTCAAATCTTCTTATGAATCCACGGAGCTCAATAAATAAAACTAATGTGAAAATCCTGTCGTCGTGAACACTGCTTTGTTTCCAGGACACACACACACACGCTCGAAGCAAAATGTATTTTCCAGAAGGACCACGCGGTTTGAACGTACCGCTGTATTTTTTTCTGCCAGTTTCCTCCACGCGGGCAGAATATGATGTGATATATGATACAATGCAGCGTTAATGACGGAGACAACAGGCAATAAACACTCTTATAAACACCTCCAATCATTTCACCAAACACAATTTCACACTGCATAGACTCGTGTGACATGCAAAATGTGGACTACATGTAATATAAACATTTGCATTTCATATTAAAGAAGACTTTAAGACCTTAACTTTAATCCTTTACGCACTGAAAATACACAAAAACGGATGCTTATTTGTCAGTCGTCCATTTATTTATTATTTGCATAGTTTAACATTTGCATCACACTCACCGTACATTGAAATAAACACAAATAAAGTTAGCATGGTATTTCAAATATTCTTTTCTTTTTTAAAATAAGATTCTGTGAATGTGGTCAGGGGCCGCAGGTTTGGCCTGCTTGCTTCCCAGATGTCTCTTGTTGTCTGGGAACAGACGGGAAACGTGCCGCTCCTGCTCACAGCTCATCCAGACACCGTCTCCTGTCTGCACTCGGTTGAAACGAGCAGCTAAACGTGGCTTTGTGTCCGTTCACCTCCAAATAAGAACAGCAGATATCAACTGGAAATTTAGCTCCAATATAAAATGTTAAATATATTCGAGTCTCGGAATGCAGTATTCAGACTCCACCACACTGAATACTGAAGAGTTCTATTTATTCTCTTTGTATTATTATTACTCTTCGGTCTGTTGAAATCCTCTCGATCCAGCAAGGCCGACATTTTTTTTAGATAAACTGTAATTTAACTGCAAAACTGAATAAAAAGAAACAGTGAATTAATTTGTTTAATTTAGGTTATAACGTGCAGAAATAACCACGAATGTTTGATAATGAGCTAAGCACTTATGGAGATAAATTAAAGTAAATAAAATTAATTTCTGAGGCAGTGAAATTATGGACTAATACTACAGGATATGTTTTGTTAGTTTCACCGGTACGTGTTAAATTCAGAGTAGCTTCTTACAAACACTGATTAATAATAAAATAAACCGTATGCAATTCATGAAATCTTTTAAACAAATGTGGTAAAAGCGATTTTTTTCTGGAAAGCGAACAGAGCAGAGAAAGACTCGTTCACGGGGTGTCTGACGGAGAGAAAGGTATGAGACTGAATGGGACTTCTGCTGAATGCCAACACCCACTCACCTCAGCGAACAATTGATCCTATGTAAAAGCTGCTCCGTTCGTTTCTATACCACTAACCAAGTCCATTCCTCTCTTCTGTGTTTTGTAGTCCTTTTTGAAAACGAAAGAAACTCGTCAGATTTCGGTCTTTTTGATGGATTTCTGATTTTTTTAAATCGAGCGTTTGAGCCGAAAAAAGCTTTGTGCGTAATGGCCGTGCGTCTCATCCAGTGTACCTCTAAAGAAATCCACACATTTCTAAATCGAAAACTTCTCCTACAGCCTGCACAGAGAGTAGTCGCCCTCATCCTGGCCATATATGATCTAAGGGAGTGTTAGATGGTTTAAATGTGTTCTTAGGGCAGGGAGCTGTCAGACCTTTTGGCGAGAAAGATTGATCACACACAGGCTACCAGGGCTCTTTGTTTAGAGCCTGGGCAATAAACAGCCATCAGATCCCCACCTTTCCTCTGCTTCACACTACAGTGGCAAATCATTTGTACTCTGCGCTATGTTAGAAACCAATAATGCTGAAGTGTATGGATGATGGCTTGGGTCAACATTATCCCTACAGGTGGAATAAAATAAATGAAATGGGGTGTGGGGCAGGGAGCTGTAAACTGTAAAATGGTGACAACTGCCCGTTAAATAACTCGACTGCTTTCTTACACTGACACAAAATATTGTTTTTTTAGTGGATTTCCTATAAATACTCCAATGATAACGTTACCCATAATAAAAAACGTGCCGGGCAGCAGCCCAGATAACTAAAGATCAAATTGCACCAAAAACTGATGCAGACATAATCAAAATGAAATCTATTAAAAACTAATTCCTCTCACTCCCCCTCTCTCCGGTGTGGTGTGTGTGTGAGAGTGTGTGTGTGATGGGGGAGGGGTGGACATGTTGTTGGATGTCTGGTGCAGCTTTCCTCTCCAAGCAAACCTTTCATGAGAGTCTCAAGATTAACGCCTTGGCACTGATAACGACTGTGGGCGTCGTCGCGTTGTGAGACACAAATGTGACTGCTGAGATGATTTGTGGAGTGCCATGTTATAAAGCAAACGCGCACAGGGCACGCGCACTCACACACATATCGGGACTTAGAAACGCGCGCAAGGCTTCGTGAGCGCGCAAAGAGGGCACGGCGTAAGGGTGCATTTTCGGAGAGGGAAGGGGGGGGCGGCGGTGAACAAACTGACCCAAAAAATGTGTAAATAAAGCAACCCCTACCCCCGGAATGAGGCGTTACCGCTCCGACTTTCTCGATCAATCACAGGGGACAGTGGCTTCTTTTGATAAAAACCCCAAATTGTCATTGGGCAGATGTAATCATGTGACAAGCAGCACGGTCTAATTCCAACCATGTCCTCATGAACGCAATAGTTTATGGCATAGAGGTCTCCATACGACTATATCCACTTTGGCAGTTTATGAAAACAAACTGCTTATTAAATCCAAATCAACTTAAAATCAGCGAGTTTTCGAGACAAGAAGGAGGAGATGAATTACGAATTTGGGCGAGAAAGTGGTTTTATCAACAGCCAGCCGTCGCTCGCAGAGTGCCTGACATCTCTCACTAACCCTGTCGGTGATGCATTTCAAAGTTCATCAATCAAGAGCTCGGCGCTTTCACAGTCGACACTGATTCCTCCTCCTTTTGAGCAGACCATCCCCGGCCTGAACCCGGGCGTCCACCCACGCCACAGCCGCTCAAAGCAGGCTCTGAGAGGCGGCAGCCCGCTGCAGGCTGCATCCCTACCCCCGGAGTACCCGTGGATGAAGGAGAAGAAAAGCATCAAGAGAAACCAGCCTACTGCTGCTGCTACTGCCTCTTCTGCTGCTGCTGCGACAACGGCTGACTCCTCACCACTCTACTTCTCCCCCCAAGGCAAGACACGATGATTAATAACCTCCGTGTAAAAGGCTCCTCATTGTCTGAGGATTCCCCCACTGCAAGGAGCTGCATCCCGGGCCCTGTGCAACGTGGGCGTCCCTTTAAGCCCGTATAGGATTTTGATTTAAGCATGCTTAATCTCATCAAGTAACGCACTGACTTGTGATGCAGTGTAAGAGTGTTAATGTTTGACAGTAATGGAGAGTGATAGATTATTCTTACACGGGCCAGCAGCTGGCATGTTCATTAATCTTCACCCTCCGTCCTGTCCTGTCCACGCAGACCCATCATATTCTGCCTAGGGCCCATAAATCTTCCCAGTCCCGGTCCTCGCTTGCCACAAGTTTCCCCCCATCGAGCTTGTTTTCACCACACACACATTCAGCTGTGTTTCTGTTTTATTTTCAATGGCCATCTTTTCTGAGTTTGAAAAAAATATATAAAATATTTGGTTTATTTTTTTAGGTTCACCAGAAGTCCCAGAGGGTGGTGCTGGCGGTGGAGGAGCATCCCGGAGGTTGAGGACTGCGTACACCAACACCCAACTTCTGGAGCTGGAGAAGGAGTTTCATTTTAATAAGTACCTGTGCAGACCGAGGCGAGTGGAAATAGCCGCGCTGCTGGATTTAACTGAGAAGCAGGTGAAAGTGTGGTTTCAGAACCGGAGGATGAAGCACAAGAGGCAGACCCACTGCAAGGAGAACCGGGACAGTGAGGGAAAATACGCGTGTCTGGACGACGGGCCGGAGGACGAGTTTGAGCAGGAGGCGGACAGCAGCGTAGCCGGGACGCTCCTGGAGAGGGAGAGGTATTTCCACCAAAATACCTTGACTTCACAACAGTGTCAGAACGGGCACAATGGGGAGAGCCAAAGCTCGACTGGTACGCCTTTGAACAGCAATGAGAAAAATCTGAAACATTTTCCAAACCCGGCACCCACTGTTCCTATCTGCGTGTCAACAATAGGCCCGGACAATGATCATTCCCAGCCGGGCCTGGATGTCTCTTTGCAGGATTTCCACGTTTTCTCATCCTCCTCCTCTTTCTCACCAAGTTTGTCAGATTCAACAGAGAGTCCCCTGCCTTTACCGTCCGAAACGTTTGACCTTTTCTCAGAAACACTCACAACAATGGACCTGCAAAACTTGAGTTATTAAAAAATTTCAATATACTTTAGATTTGAATTCAGACACAATTCAGGCACAAGTGTGTTCAGTTTAAGTATACTCAGTTGTAGCGTTGAGGGGGGGAAACTTGTATATCTCACAAATAAGGTAAGTTCAAGTAAAGCAGCACAAAAGCTACTATTTGTGGGTAAGTTTATTCTATTAAGGCAGCGAGTGGACGTTACACAGTTTATTTTTATATAGATTTACACATAATTGAGCAGAATATTTTTCTTGAAATAAACCTTTACATGGATTGGAATCAGCAGCGCCATATTGTCTTATTTCACAGTAGGAAAGTTGGAGAGCTCATTGATTTTAGGCCAGTTCACTGAAATATAGAAATATATTCAAAAGGAATGGCCATGGGAGAAATGCATAATGTGCATCCATAATTCACAATGAAGGACTGTTTCTCACAGGATTCAAATGAGGAGAATTTGAACTGCTTGATTTAAAAGCTACAGGGTATTTTTTTAAACCTCTCACAAATAGAATAGGATAAAGGCAGGGAACACACAAATAAAACACAAGTAAGATAAATGTAGAATTGTATATGGATGCAGCTGGGTAATTTATTTGCATTTTCATATGTTTTGCTGAAAGGTTTTTCAGTATATCCATGGTTTCAGTAAAGCCCTTCGTGGTTTATCTGACCCCAAAACATTTTTTCTTTAAAGATTCATTACCTCCGCATGTTTAAACCCAGAAAAAGAGAAATTGCAGTGAGAATTACCTTCTAGGAGTCCCAGGCCAAAAGCTATGACTTTTCTTGGCTCTCTAATTAAATTTTATTGCCTATAAAACTCACAGCGCTGAGGGTGCTTGTTTATAGCCTGATCCTCAATGTAATCCAATCTTTTTGAATTAAGAATCGCCCCTTAAAGCCATTGTGTTTCTGCAAAACTTTTATTTTATGGTTTAAAATTATATAAGGTTAATTCAAAGCAGCTGATATTACACTTTCCTCTTCGAAACTGGTGTAAATTATAAATTAATAGGGTTTTAAATACAACAAAAAAAACCCAGAACATCCCATGGACGGTCAGTTATCAGTTAAATGGCAGACTGTATTTATTCCATTCATTTATAGTAAATAGTTAATATTAATGAAGGTAAATTAATCTTAATCTGGACCAAACGGATTTCGCCCCATTTACTGCTGAAGGAATTCTTCACACCGACCAGTTGAACCTCGGCTCGATGAAGCGCACATAGAGGCGCGTTTGTCACAGTGTAACAGTCGCGGTGACCGTTTCCACCCCAATTACAATACCGTTATCAAATATTTAGGAAAAATGGTTGATGAAACGCTAAAATCGAAGATTGTCCGGGAGATTACAAGATTAACAATAGCGGATCGATTCATCTAAGGGATTGCAGGATGCCTTTATAGGCTCTGTATAGGCTCTGTGTCTTCGCAGTCACCGTGCAGCTCTCAGGGTTGTGTGTTTGGCCGCAAAGCACTTTTAATAACGATAATAATAAAAGGTGAGGTGAGGCTGTGAACCACTATTCCTACTGAGGTTTGCGATCACGTGATCGGTGATCATTTTGAAAACAAGGACTAACAAGTTAAATTATGGAAAGCCCAGGAGGCAGAGGAGCAGTCAGATTTGATTTGGTGCAGAAGCCACTGAACTCATTTTGAATACTGAGACCACACTGTCTGCATGTCGGTGTCTACAGTGCACAGGCAAGGCCAACCACAAATACCCTCCCTCGTGATATGCTTATTATTTAAACACTGTCAAACATCTAATTCATTAGCTACCATGCTAGCTTCTTTTAAAATATGAAACACAGTACGCCTCTTACCTCCACACTCACAGGTTTCACCGAGACGGATGTGATATGCATTCTGAATCATAACGAAGTGGCATAATCGGATTTCTGTATGCAGTCGTGTCATTTATTTATTGTGCATGCATGTATGAAAGAGCTGGATGTCTTTGAGCAACACAGCTTAGGCAACATACAGTGAGTGGATTACAAGAGGGGAAGGAGCCAATCACAGGGAACTTTATGGGGAAACTAGATACAACGCAGTGCCGGCAGAAGATCTCTCACATGCGTAGGCACACACACACACACACACACACACACACACACACACACACAGGTCAAAGGTTAAGCTGGCTCTCCTCTCTTCTCCACACTGGGAGGAACTACTGCCAGGTCAGGAGGGGGTCAGCAGGTTTTGAATGACCACAGAGGGTTTGAGGCTCATAAAGAATTTATTGGCTACTCAGATGACGTTGAACAGGAAGTGACATCAGAAAATATATGAATAAACAACCATGGGTTGTAGAGTATGATCTGAGGTTTCAGTTTGCTTTATGAAGTGAGTAAAGTGATTGTATATAACGTGACAAACAGAGATCTAAAGGTCTAGTGTTCCCTTTTCTCAGCTCGCATCAATCACATTTTAACACTTAATCAAAGATATAAAGCAAAAATCGATCACTGCAGAATGTATATTCTGTCATATTTTACAAGGCATCAGAACAAATCTTTCCCTCTCTGCTCTCTGACAAATTAACGTTAGACTTCCCAGACCTGCTGGACTGAAAAAAACTGAAGCAAACCAAGTGTTTGTGTGGAGAGTCTGTGTGTCTGGTAGCACTGACAAACACCGTCCACCACCTGCAGTTTAAAGTAAAAGCTGAAGCTCCTCACACAGCCCCTCCAGAGCTGACACTGACACATTTCTGTCTCATTTCTCCACAACAACAGGCTATACAGTTCAAAGGCTCGCTCTTTCAGCCTGGATTGGCTGATAGGGCCTGTCAAAAGATGACTAATGAATGACCGACACCTTTATAAACAATATGTCACTGAATACACCAGGAGGCACATGCAGGTTTCACTCGATGGTTTTTTGTTTACTCCTTCCAGCGCTGGCTCATTGATTGCATCAGATATCATAGGAAACTGTCTTTCTGACTGACTGAACAATACCATCTGATTAAAACATGCTCCCAAATGAGGCGCAGAAACTACTACAAACATTTAAACCGCGATTTAGGAACAAATCTGTGCAGCAGAAGGAACACAGGCTCCTTGAAACACCTCTGTTGGCAGAATAAACCTGGCAAAGGAAACTCCAGAGCTGTTTTATATAATTGCCTTATGAACTATTAATGATGCCTGTTTAGATTTACAATGTTGATATATTCATAAACTCAAAGTGCCTGCATCATTGTAAAAAAAAAATAAAAATACACTCCCAAATGTGTCTAGTGAGTCAGTCACAGCGAGGAGACTTAAGTGCCTGAGAAATATTATCTGGAATCAATCAAAAATATGATCATGCGTTATATCTGCTGATTTTATTAGACTGTAAAGACCCATTGCTCCATTAAAGCATCAAGTGCCCGTCATCAGCGGCAGTCAGATACACACACATACACGCTGATAGAGCAATAAACGTCAGTGTGGGTGCTGAACAACAGGCGGGTTTGAGAACTGTGTGGTCAGTGATAAATAATTAGCACATCAACTTCCGTGTCTCAGAGCCCGCTGCTGCTTCCGTATCACATGAAGCTTCACGCGCCGGACGGTCCATCGCTGTCTGGGACAAACTTTCACACAATGCGCGCGATTCCCGAGGAGCTAACGACGCTCATTTCAGGTAAAACGTCGACACATTACTGACTGTTTGCACGCGCACGGTTGTTTTCCTGTACTTTTATGTTTTGTTTGCAACAAAGTCCGGTTTGTGCGAGAGCGTTTTGTGGAAAGAGGAAGCACAGGCTAAACATGGATGACTTCAGTAGTTTCAGTCCAGTTACATCTCATAATTAAACGGTGCTACAGCTTCATTCAAGCTGCCCACTCCTGCTGAACAGCAGCGAACAATGTGCAGTTTGACGTCAAAGCTGCAAACTGCTGGGTTGTGTGTGTTGTGCTCTTTAGAGGTAAGATGATCTCCAGGAGCACAGGGGTCGCTTCAGTGCCAAATAAAACAGCAGCAACCTGCAGGCTAAGTGATAGCAGATTGTGTGCATGTTCTTTGAAGGGTTTGTTGTTGTGTTCATAGAGCTTGAAAATTTCCTCAGTGATGGATTAAAAGGGGAAAATCTAAGCAAGAAGGCGAAAGAAAAGAGGGAAGCCTTCATCAAACGGATTAAAGAGGTCAAATTGGGGTATGGCTGTTTCCTGTGTTTTGGTCATTTGAGCTAATATTCAGTTGTAATGCAAAATGTGAGAAATGTAAATGTGCATTTCATGTCTCCCCCAACAGTTTCCCGCATGATTTCAAGGAAAAAGGTGAGTGTTACTCTTCATAATAATCCTTAGGTCAACATTTAAATCTGTTACACCAGTGGTTCCAAACCTGGGGTTCAGGACACCTCAAAAGAGGTCAAGACATGAATAAGAGGACTGAAGATAAGTAAAAATTATTATATCAGGACAATCACCATGAGGCTTATCATCTTGTTTTAAAGGGTTTCCCAAAATAGGTGATTGCCAACAAAGGATATAAGAAAATTTCTGCTACACAAAAGTAATAATTATTTTTCTTAATTATTTGGCTTTTATAACTTGACATTCTTCAAAAGTGACACCCTTCAAAGGAGCTGCTCACAACCCACAGATCCACACAACAGGTTGGAAACCACTGTGTTACATCATAACATGACCCATTACGACACAACACTGTTCCCTCTGGTAGGTGGCGATGACTCTGATGATGAGGAGGAAGTTGACAGCAACAACGATGGAGGGTCGCTGCAGTCTGAGCGCACTGACAAGGATGAAGACGCTGGGGAAGGTTAGCCACAAGCCACTTAGCCAGACGTCCAAAGCTGACTTGCTAACTGCAAACAAGCGGCGGATTAAAGTATTGAAAATTGCATCTTGGCATGAAAATATACATCTTTGGGTCTGCTCCTTGGAGAAAGTGACTTTGAGTGGCACAATGAGGGAGACATTCCAACTGTAACTTGGCAACATACTTGGGAGGCAATTTAGGGGCACAACTGCTACTCCCACCACCTCTTTCACTCCACCCCTTTGACAGCTAGAGCATGCTTTATTGCTCTCAGCCACAGTCTGGGGACTGGAAATTACTGCCATGGCTGTAGTTTGAGCAAAAACATTCCTCTATATACAGTAGCTTTAACCCTGTATGCTCCATCATTGCAATCTATGCACTATTTTTTAATTTACCTTTTCACAATAGAGTATCAGGGAAATCCTTGTGAAATGGTGATTAAAGGTCTGTGGTTTATGGGCCAAGCAGCTGCCAGCTTTATGACTGCTCTCCCACACAAAGCAACTTTGACACAGTAGTTTAACATTTGCGTTGAAGTTGCACACTGCAAGGAGACACTTTTCCAGAGAGATGCAAAACATTAGTGTTGCCTCTGCTGCTTTTGCCACTCATGAATATATGATGAAGTTGGTCAAAAACACATCTGTTCATGTTGAACATTTTAAAAACAAGAGTCATTTTCACTCCTATGGTAAAGTATTAAAAACACAAAGAATGATGGATTCAAACAGGATACTGAGCCCACTTTGCCGGTTTTTCCTCAACTTTTTACAGGTGCCCATCAGTCTCCACCTGTGGCAGCTCAGGACCTGACATCCGTCTTTAAAGCAGGATATCTTGAGAAGCGCAGAAAGGGTGGGTGTTCTCCCAATAGCGTACATATAAGACAAAGATATAAAAGACCAGACTGATATACACAAAACATATTTGTATTTTCACATGTTTTGCAATGCTCATACAGCACACAGCTCTAATTTGCCCTCAAGACAAAGCAGAAAATGACCCATCTCTCCTGTGCTGAGATTATTATTGGTTTTTCCTTCCACAGATCACAGCTTTTTTGGCCCAGAGTGGCAGAAGAGATGGTGTGCCCTAAGCCATAACATCTTCTACTATTATGGCAGCGAGAAAGGTACACCAGTGTCCTACTAGTTTTCCGGTCAATTATGAATAACACACTGTCTGAGTAGATTTCAGGGGATGGACGTATACTCGGTGTTCAGCTTTTGACACTGAAATGGCAGATGTTTGTACCTGAAGCATTAATGATGATGTTTTAATTTCATTTAACCAGACAAGCAGCAGAAGGGGGAGTTCAATATTGATGGGTACACTGTCAAAATGAACAACACCTTACGGAAAGACTCAAAGAAAGACTGCTGTTTTGAAATTTCAGCTCCAGACAAGCGAGTCTATCAGGTACACTGGTTTTCTAGGCAATGTTTGGAGTTGCTTCTGTTCTAAGTGCGCATCCTAAATTGAAAAACAAATGGGTGAGGCGATCCTTGTTCAGGACATGGAGAGGCATGTTTGTATATGCACTTCATTAAATCTTTATTTTTAAAACCTATTCATTCATTTGACACGGCTGCCTTTTGCCGTTGCTCAACCTGACACGCATATTTAAAAGGTCTAAATGAGCGTTTCTAACATTCAGCCTCTTCTGTGTGGAACATTTTACTATGCATAAATGCAGTATTATTTGTTTATGTTAATTAATATATGTAGAGCTGCATATTGCACTGACTACAGTTTTCATTTCTCTCCCCTTTCATCACAGTTTTGTGCGTCATCAGCGAAAGAGGCGGAGGAATGGGTGAAACAGATAGACTTTGTTTTGAAAGGTTTGAATTACTATTTCAATCATGAAAACTCTATTGTCTTTCTCCATAAAGCCAGAAACGGCAACATTTGTTTCTCCCTGAATTAAGAAAAAATAAATAAAAGGTCTCTAAATATTATTTCCAAATAACGTGTGTGTGTGTTGTGTGTGTGCATGAAAAGTTGCCGTGCATCCCAGATAACACAAACCTATCATGTTCCCCTGTTTGTAGATATGACAGGCATCATCCCAGAAGATGAGGAGGAAGACCAGGAAGTGTATGATGATGTTGATGCAATTGATGATGACATCTATGAAGAGCTCCCAGGTCTGACCACACATTTTATCTCTGAGACTGTTTGTATTGTCCCGCAGAACGTGAAGAACACATCTACACGCATCTGTCTTTAACATTGTTTTGTAAATTAAATTTATTGCATTTTCCCCTGTCCACTGATTAGACAGAGAAGCATAACCTTTAAATTCATAGCTCTCTCATCCATCAATATCTTGGCTTGATTCTCCAGAGGATGACATGCCCACCCCAGCCAAGCCTCATCCAAAGGTGGAGCCAGCGAGCAAACCTGCTCCTCCTGCTGCAGGTACACAGCACAGAAATCTATGTCTGGCTTCACAGCTGCATAGATACAAGTGTTTGTGGAGTAGAGTGCAGTAACTTTCATCTTCTCAGGCTGTGATCAATGAACAGCCATGTTGTTACAACAGTTTTTTTATGTCTGTGTGCAAACTCAACCTACGGAGCCACAGATAAGAAGAAGTGACATTTGCAGGGGAAGTTTCTGTGAACATGCGCAACTGAAAGTTAACACAATGCTGGAAATAACTTTGAGGCTAACTTCCTTTACAATATGTGATGTATTAACGTTCTGTAAATGCAAAAGTGCTGTGCTACCTCTCTCTACGTATGTATGTATGTAAACACTGAAATAACATAAAACATCACCACCAGAGAGGAAATGTTCCCCACTTTATTAATAACTAAGCTGACAGGGGAAACATTAACCACCTGCTATTTAATTTGTACATAAAACCTACCATAATAATATTTACATATGCTTTTTCTGCATCTATGAAACAAAAGCCACCATACTTTACTATTTTAACAGAAATACATGCAGTATTGTCTGCTGTACTGGAGCAAACAAACTTTACATGAAAATAGATTAACAAATATCTTTAATATTGATAGCTGATTAGTTATTGATTAATCGTTTCATCTACTAAATATCAGACAACAGCATTACACCCAGGCAATGGAGGATCAAAAAAATATCATTTTTGTGCAAAAAAAAGTAAAATTATGAATTTTATATATAATTGCTGATTAGTTTTCTGTCAATCAAACAATGAACACAAACAACATTCAAGTTAACACAGAAAGAGATAAGTAAAATGTTTGCTTTCTGAGGTGTGGGGCTGTTTGTCCACCATCCATAACTGCTTATATTTAGTTTGACCTGGAAGCTGCTCCTCTATTTCCTTTGTGCAATGCATTGTGGGCGAAAAGTGGCTATCACTGTCTATAGTGAATCTTTGACATATTGCTTGAGATGAATTGATGGATAACATGAACTTGGCTCCCAGCTTCTGTCCACTTCCAGTTCTATTCTAGGCTCTCCTCTGCCTCCTGTTGGTTTGGCTGCACACAAACGCTCACAGCCGTGTCAGACCTGAACACTAACTGTGATTACTCCCTGTAGAAAAATAAAGCACCAATCTGTTCTCGTCTTCTCCCCTATCCATCCAGTTGATAAGAGCACAGACTACCCCAACTACTACCAGGGTTTATGGGACTGTACAGGGGACTTCCCAGATGAGTTGTCCTTCAAACGTGGAGATTCCATCTACATCCTCAGCAAGGTATGGTTAGGGGAGGTCTGCTTGTCTGAGGTAAAACATTGATTTGTCTCTGAATGAATGTTTTCTTGATGCATGATAAGGCCAGGATTAGCACAAACCCAACTGTAATGCAAAAGCTGTGAAATGAGGTTTGTAGTCGGAGGGGTTTTGCTGGCCTCAGACCACCTAAAGTGAATTATTTCTAGGCCCGCAGAGGAACTGTCTGTTCATATCCTTTACTGGCAGCATCTGGCCCACCGCCTGGAGGTGGACGGCTGATGGTAAGAGGCATACTGGGCTAGGTTCTCTCTCTGGCACCATGATGGGGATTAGTTGTGTCACAACGGAAACTGTTTTAGTGCTGTTGGCGGAGGCTGGGCTTAGCTGGCACACGATGCCATTCCATCACTTCCATCTGGACTGTTTCAGCACTCTGCTGCTGCTGCCATGCCAGGCGGTGAGCGGCCCCTCAGCCCACACACCTCTCAGACGTCTCTCTCACCTCGCCAAATAGGAATGTGTGTTCTCAGGAAACCCAGGCTCAGTCCACCACTCTATTCAGAGCAGGTGAGGACGTGTAGTGGACGCACAATTTCCGAGGCTTGTCGCCTAGGCGTGGATGCCAGGTATTGAGAACTGAAGGGCCGTTCTTCACCTTTATTATGTAACCAAACAGGAGCCCTTTTGTACTGAACTGGTTCATGTGAACGCAGGATCGGGTTTTGTTGAGATACTTTAACAAGCTTGTTTTTGAACATCACTCAGCAAATTAGTCAAGGAATTTTATGATTTTACAGATGCATGTCAACCCTGTGGTTTGGGTAAAGGGAGAAAAAAAATGTGTGAAATGTGCACCATCTAGACGGGCTATATTTCCTGTCTGGTTTGGTTTCTATGGAGCATGTAGTCAACTGAGACAGTGTTGTTAACTGACCAGGTCAGTTTCCAAATTCAAGTCTGCCATCTAGTGGCACCTTAACGCCATGAGGCATTAAAAATGTGAACTTTGTGCGGCAAGAAATATTCATTCATAAAAACCTGATCTATAATTTTAATAATTCAGTTTTGTTTTCAGTTAGGAAAATAAGATGTGAGTTATTTTAATGATTAGTTACTCTGAATATTTTTCTAACTCTAAATTGTCAAAAAATGTGGGAATTACCCATCAAGATGTGTGAGATGTGACATCTTTAGATTTTGTTGTACCAACAGTACCAAATTCAAACGAGAAAAGCAAATTTATTTGATTTCTCTTGACCAGCTAATTGATTAATTGATTCGGCATTAATGGGAGGAAACAAATGCACAAAGCAGACTGACCCATCAATGCTCAAAGGCTAAATGCCTGTTTATGACTCCTTCTTCGTGTGTGGAAAAAGACCAAGAATCAAGTTGCCCTTTCACTCAGACTGGGAGTGCCATTAGCTGAAACCTTGGTGTTGGGGGTTGTGGCCTGCTGCCAGGGCAATGACCATAAAACCTGTCTGGACTGCAGCAGCCAGCTGCAGCTTAAGGGACGGTCGACTACCCCCCCACCACCACCAATCGCTCCCTCCTCCCCTATTCTCCTTTCTCCCTCTTCCTTGCGTCCCTCCCCCATTCCAGACCAGAAATAGCAGTAGTGTTACAGCTGCAAGACCCCCCAGTCAGGACCTCGGTGTTGATTATAGGGTCTGACTTGGGAGTGAAGGAGAGTGTGTTGTCCGGATATGCTGCATACCCTCCACCCAACCCCACCTCCCCTGTTCAAGTCACAGCACATAAAACTAATCTAAAGATGTAACATCTCACTTAACTTAAGTGCCTCGATGGGTTGAGAAAATTTAAAAGCTGTCCAAACATGTTGCTGTTGTTGTTGTGCCTGTAGATCTCATGTTGTACAATTTGTGCTTGTAAATGGATGCATCAGCTGTTTTTAATACGGGAGACATTATGCAATTATAGGGCAGTAATATTTAGTATTTGTGTTAATGTGTGTGTTGTCGCATTGTGTGGTGCCATTAGTCTTCCACAGCTCTCTATATGTGTTCTCGTGTTGTGTCCTGCGCTCGCTCAAGCACGACTTATTTGTCAGCCAGAACTACACAATGAGGTGTTGCTGTTTTTCAAAGGCTGGCTGCAGGAAGTCATAATGTGTATGTGCATGCCTGTGCGTGCGCGCACACACACACAGATTCTTGCACTCTCTTACACACACCTCATGCCAATCTGCTGTATTATCCCCCAGAGGCTTGTGAAATGTCATTTTAATCATTTTCTGTTTGTTTCTTGTGATGTTTAATCCTACTAATGACTTTTTACTATATTCATGCCCTGGGTATAAAGTCATGATATGGACAGTAAGTTGAGCAACTTTTGATTTGACGTGATGAATGGCCCATCACCAGACAATGGTCGATGCTGGCCATCACTTTTGTTATTGTAATCTACCTGTGTCTAATACTGCCATGTGATCACTTACATCCATTAATCTCCCCTGGGAATAACTGGACACAGATGTGGTCCCTCCTTGTCCCTGCATTTTGGCGTAGATTTGAAACATTGTGCAGGTTTCTCTTCCTTCAACCTTGTCACAACGTGATCTCCAGTGGTGATTCATGTCCAGGGAAGACTTTGATGTGAGGTTAGGCTCTTAGTGAGAGAGAGAGAGGGTGAGAGAGAGAGGGGTATTCTCTTCGTCTCAGATCTCTGCTCACAGTGTCCTCCTTACATCTCAGCATGCTGACAGCCATTTGGAGCTATTACTTGTCATGCTGTGACAGATTTATGTGTGATGTGCTCTACGCACAGTGAGGGGTTTTTTGTGTGGAGTGGAGGGAGGGAGTGTGTGCCGTCTCAAAACCGACACTGGGAAGTGGACGGGGAAACAGGAATATGAAGTTAGAAGTGGGAGTGAACAGAAAAAAACATCAACAAATCAAGGAAACATAGGTCAAATAAGATGGGGAATGACAAAGTTCCCTGACCTGATACACACCTGAGACGTTATGGTTCTTGGATAGCTTCATAAACTTAAACCTGTTGGTTGCAAACTAATTGCAAATTCTGTTTATGTGTAAGACATAATGTGAGTTGTGAGGTCTACAGTACAAATGGTTGTTATGAAAATAATCCCAGTGCCTTCTGATTCATACGTAACTTTCTATTCAGACAACACATTCAAATTCAAGATGAACCTGTACCTGTCTAAACTTGTCATGCTTCCAGGAGTACCACAGCTTTGGCTGGTGGGTCGGAGAGAAGAATGGAAGTATAGGAATCGTTCCCAAAGACTACCTGATGGAGCTTTACGCTCTATAAAACACACCATGTAAGTTGCTCAGAACCTATAATGGCAATGGACCCATTTTTATTTCTAGCCCTTGTTTGCTCACAATAAAACTAAAGGATCAAAATATATAACTGGAATGAATCCACTATAATTTCACTGGTACATTGTGTCATTTTTAGGATTGTTTCCTCCCTGGTCCACTGAGACGGACGGTGGTTGGATGAGAAGATTTTCACATGACTGAAATACGTGTTTAAGAGTATTTTTCTACAGTATCTGCACTTTTTTCACTGCTCGTTTATATTTATTTTCTATCCAAGATTTGTTCACAACACCATTTCATGCTCTGCTTTTGGCAAAATGAATAAAGATTTACATGTGTTGTATCAGAACATTTCTCAGTTATTTAACCTGCTAGTTAAGCCACAAGGTGGCAATAGAGTCTCTTCAAAGGTCATAGATCTCTGCGACAGAGATGATCAAGGCAGAAATACCACAGAGTTTGTTTTTTTTTTTTTGGTTGCTTTCGACACATGATGATAAAATTATGTTTATGCTAATGGGGGACAGGAAGGAGACAGTTAATAGCAGAAAATAATTAAACTACTGTGATGGAGGTGTGTTGAAGTATTTTTTGGAGGAACAAACATCAACTTGCAGGCAGGAAGAATAAATGGAAATATCAATAATATTTCAGCCAACTGAATCACTGTAATGCTGTGCAGTTAACATCAGGCCATTGTCAATAACAAATGTGTGCACACCATATATATGTACACAACCTCCTGGATAAATGAAAAATAATTTATTTTTAAAATTGACTTTATTCATCTGGTCAGCAGTTTTGTTTCAAGCTTCAAAGGGACAGTTTTTTTTTTATGGCACCTGAGAGACTGCTGGGCAGAGGATCACAGCGTGGCAGATGGTTGGCTGTGGTGCGTGCCTGAGCGAAACGCCTGAGGTGCACTAATAAGACAGCCACCCACACAGATAGCAGGGATGCTTATCACCCTCTGAGGGGCTGTTTGACAGCAGGCGAGGTAGCGTTAGCTGGGCATATCCCACCGAGGTTACATACATACTGTACATATCTTTTTACAGCCTCCTCACTGAAATACCAAAGTTGTGCTACAAATTTATCTATTAGGGTAATATGATCCTTTTTGGTTTGCTGCAGACAAAAGGAGCCTTGTCAAGGTTTCCTCAAGGTTGCAAGAAAATGGGAAGGAAAATGCGTTCATTAACCAATAACTCACTGTATCTTTTTCCCCCTCTTCCCTCTATTTTTTCCCTTGCTCCTGTCTCTCTGTTTTGTTCCCGCTGAGTGATGAGCTCGTCCTCTGTCCTCTGGGTGACATTCAAAGCTGACATAAATCCTCCTCTTTACGGTATAGTGCAGCGATAAAGGCTCTCTGCTAATTGGAGATGTAATGAATTACCATAATTAGTTATTGAATATACTACATTGGATATAGAGAGGAAATGCATTGTTTTAGGGCAGGAAGGGGATGTGGTGAAACAATATGACATTCAGCTAGTGGAGAACATTTCTCCGCAGCATTGTTGACATTGAGTGCATGTAATTCCATCATTTAGACTGATTATAAAACAGTTAAAACATGTTTTGGTGTTGAATTGAGGATTTAATACATGCACACAAGTATTCCTTAACTGCTAACATAGCTTGGTATTTCCCCCTAATAGTCTTCCTTTTAATATTAGGCTATGGGTTAGGTTGCCCAAGGCAAGTAAGGCTAAATATTGCCTCTCATTTTTATGTGCCAATAAAGGATTTCCTTAATGGATGTCAACTACACCCCCACCCTCACGTTACATTTGGACAGCCATATCCTCAGAATATACAGGTTCTTTTATTGCAATTTAACATCAAGATATAATGTTTCATAGATAAATGCCAACGTGCCATTAATCTAGTGAGCACTAAATTACACTAATGATACCAGAATATCACTAATTAATACTTACAACCATAAAGATACACTTTTACCAGCCAAATATATATAGATTGAGCTGCTGAGTCATAATAAATAAAATTAGATTTGCTGAGAAAGATGATGGAAATATAAAACAAATTTCCATTCAGGACAGAAAACGTTCATTCAGGTATGTTCATTCTTGCAGGCCAACAATCAAACATGCATTTCTTACTTGTACTTGTTCATCGTTCATGCGTTCCTTTTGCATTTTTAACTTTCAGGACAGTGTCAGTTCAGACCCCACCTGGTCACGGTGATAGCTGCTCATCTTTGCTGAGTGTCATCATGGACCATCACCATTTCATACCATCACCCCCGGGGTTGGAGAGAATGCTAAAGACTTGATCTATACCACTTTAGAGAGGTAATCTTGATCAAGCTGTCAGCTGTTTCTGCTGCTCTTTAACCGGGTCAGTCAGCCGTAGATCACAGCACAGCTTCATAGAGAGTTTCTGTCAGGAATAACACTGCTTTATTTATGTGGTATCCCCTGGCATTTTGCAGGAAATGTATTACCACTCCAACTGGCCCTCTGTCAGCATTCCATTAAAACCTCTCCCCCCAGTCTAAATCTTAAAATCTGAAATAGACATTTTTTAAATGCAAGTTACTCTTAATTGGGGTCAGTTTCTGCTAACATAACTCATGGCAGCTGACAAATTAAGGATTCCTCAGCTGGCTTATGACATTGCGAGAAGACACGATGCATTTAAAGTGAAAGCTTAAGAAGATCAGGACAGGCTGCTCAGAAATTTCATATTTTTGGAATTTGAGGCTTAGATTTCTTTCCTTTCAATGACTTTTCAGTATCTAATGTGTAATATCATGGACTAAATGCCAGGAAATATGGGTCATTTATTACAATTACTAAACCCACTTTTTTCCAATGTCTGAAGACCTTTATTTATCTGGAGCTGCAGAATAGATACAAGCTGAAGGTGCAAAGCATCACCATCGAAACCCCAGAGGATGCCCCTTTAAACACCATCATGTCCCACTTATTTGTTTTTTTATGCTGATGATGCTATTGTTTCCACAGAGCAGCTTGTCATCCCTCACACATACTGTATGCATCACCATCACAAACAGGTCTCGTGTTCCAGGCATGGGGTTGGCGGTCCATGCTGTCAGGCAGGGCAGAGCTATGTGCTGACATGTCATTCAGGATAAATCAGGCTTATCAAAGTGACAGGTGTTTGTCCACCTGCTATAAACATCCCCCACGCCTCTCTCCTGCTCCATCTCCTCTCAGATTATTTACAAGGACCCAGCCTCCGTGCTCTGGCCCTGTTTACTCTCTGGCTGTGGCTCTAATATCAGGTCAGCGCTCCGCCGCTGATTTACTCTACTAGTTAGTGAGGTGAGTAATGACCCTGGATGGTCTGGGAGGATAGTTTGTAATCGGGGGAGGTCAGAGATGCCAGAGATGCTCTAACTGTAATTACAACCCTCTCCACACTGTACCTCTTGCACCTCACTGCAGCTGACTGCCTGCCAATCTAAACTGATCCCTCCTCTTCTCTTTTCCTCTGTTACCCCACACAGAGTTAGATGCCCCTCGTTGAAATGACCCCACGTTCAGGTTGAGTTGCCATCTCAATGTCAGGTCTTAATATAGTAGCCTTTTTTTGTGAGACAGGCCCCTGACAGAGGAAGTAAAACTATGAGGGTTGAGTTACAGGAGCTTGCTGAGCTAACTGAGACACTGGATATAGCAGATTGCTGCCATCACTCCCAGTTAATGTCAACTTTGGTATGTATCCAAGCACAGGTCCTGCCAAGCTAACCTTTGCTAATTTAGCACCCAGGGTAAATGTGGCGCTGCTTGTCAGTGCAGAGTGACCATACGTGTGGGCAAAGCAACATTACCAAATCAACATGTATGTAGGCTCAGGACTATTTCTAAAATCTTGACTTTTGTACACCTTGACAAAAGTTTTAAACCTGGTCCAAATCAACACTGCTGTGGTTGTAGTGGCACTGTTTGTCAACCAGCTATACACAGTAATATATCTTGCTGTTTCCTGTTGGTAACTTTCAACTTTCAGCTGTTGCTTTTTGTCAGCGCAGATGATGTCACGACTGTTTTCATTTACGATGTAAATCATGTTACACTTTTGACTGGTGCACTTTGCCACGCCTTGGTCCGCTGGACATTATCTCATGTTACTTTACAAACTTAACTGCAAGTGTTGATGGCTGACCATGTCATATTGCTGACAGTTGTTGCTGACTGTTACTAATAAATACCACCGCCATCTGTAGAAGTGTGAGAAGTGGTCACTGTACAATTTCAGGTGGAGTTCTTCACTGAGATACTTTATTGACACTACAACTGAGCATAAAATGGGGAAATAGGGACGGACATCAGAGCTACTCTATGGCATTGTATGAAGCTATTGAAATGTGCCATATATCTCTACCTCTATTGTGCATTTCAATCCTCCTTTTTGTGAAGTTGCTTGGAGCCGTCCTTTGTCTTTATGGTGTAGGTTTCGCTGTGATGCTGACTTGACAAAAGTGGGACTGTCCAGATATAAACTCACTGGTCAATTTATTAGGTACGCTTTTACAACTTAATGTAATCCAGTACTGAACCTACAAATATAATAATGTCCAGTTTTTGATTGAAGCTGTCAGAGAGGTGTTAATTTAACTATAGCACCTTTACTGAGGTTGTAGTTAGCAGTGTGTGTTGAAATAGACTGGATTATATTGAGGCGTGTTCACTTACAGGGGACTAGAAACAGCTTTAAATATAATGAACTCCAGTTTCAACACTTTCACCCACTCTGACATCAATTATAAACCTTGAGTTGAATTTTTACTTTTCTGACAGCGTCCAGAAAAATGAATCATAATAAGCTTCATAAAAGCAGAATTTATGGCATAGCTTCTATATTGGCTCACATTATATTGATGTGGCCAGTGAGGTTATTTACACTACAATCAATAGAAACTCATTGCCTGCACATGTATTTTTAGTTTCTTTGGATCACATTAGAAAAAATCGTTGACAATTAATTGTCTGTTTCTGCCAAAAAACAACAATAACTCTGTTTTGATTCAGTGATGTAAAACAATAAACTGTAAAAAAAAAGTCAATGAGACCAGAAGCACTGTAAGTAAACTTTATTTACATTATTGGACAAGAAATAGGCGTAAATATGATAAAGAACACACTGTTTTAGACTGGGGAACTTCCTCACTTCCATGTGATTTCACTTGAACTTTTTCTTGCTGAAGAAGACCACGAGGAGCTGCAAGACAGCTACAAAAACCAGTAGGCAGACCTCTGAATTTAGAGTATGTTGATTATATATGTTTCTGCCAGTGGACAAGACTGAACCACCATGCTTGAAAGATGAAAAAATATTAAACACACAAGTTCAAACATGTTAATAAACTTCTGTCCACAACTTCATGTGTGTTAAACCACATCTGCAGAACTTTAGATATTCTGGTTTGGCAACCCACATCATTTTATGTGCATATTAATGAATTTGACATGGGCCTATTAACGTTAACCATGAATGATAATCATGTGAATTTAGGATACTCATTACATATGTATTACATGAATAGCAGGTGGGGTAATTTGAGTAATTTGTGGTTATATGCAGACACTGGGATGATGGACGGTGTCTGGAGAAGACAAGCTGAGCCGGCCAGTGGATCTACTGCAGAGTAAGGAGAATTTAGGCTCATCATAAAAGATTTCTCCTTGCCTCTTATTTCACTTGGACATTTTTATGTTTTTTTTATTTTCTACCTCATTGCAGCCGTGAGCTGCCTGCTGATTTACACACACTGGCAGCGAAGCACTGAGGCCTCAAGAGACGGTGCCCTCTACCCCTCCATTTCCCCCCCTTGTTTCTCCACCCTCCATCGTCCTCTCATTGCCACCACCGGGCGTCCCTCCATTCACTGAACTGACCAAAGAGCTCCCTCTCTACCTGTTCCTCATCTCTAACAAGACATTAGTCTGGAGGGGTTGTTATTCACGCATGATCTTGTGACACACTGAGGGGCTGTTCCCTTGTGCCAAGACACACATTCATGTAAGGATGAGCAAAGAGGCGTCTTAGACACTAAAGGTGTCTTGAAACACTCACCTTTCATTTTTTACACTCTTTTTTTTACAATCTTACACCCTTGTCTGAGCTTATTTATAACCTTCAGGATCCTGTTTGTACAATATACATATGAATATGTTTTTCAGAAAGAGTCTTTGTGAATATTTATATATATGTACAGTAAATTTAGATATGTTATTTCAACACAAGGCCCTTCCCTCTCCATCTGTTTTTGGTTGGACGCTCTGAAGGAAACAATTCAGTTTTCACAGAAATAAAACAGTTTTCACAGAAGATATTAGTACAGGAAATTATGAAGTAATGATGTCAACTTCCCTTTTCCCCCTCAGGCCCATGTGTTCAAGGCAGAGGAGCTGGTTTCACGCTGATCAGCCCTGATTCCAGGAGACGAGAAGCTGTTGCTTGCCGTGCTACAGTGATCACACCCGTTCCCAGTAATTGCTACATCCATGCACGAACATCCGACAGCATGTGGAGGGGAAATAGTTGGTATAAGCCATGCAGAACCGAGGAAAGGTACCGTGGCTGCTGGGTTTGATGAATGATGGATAGCTCATAAGTCAGCTCATTTCCATCTGGGACAATTGACTGACAGAGAAAAATGTTTCAGCCTTGAGAAAAAGTATTTTTCCACCAGATTGAGACAGGTGTTAGGATATAGGGGTGGCTTCTGAGTGCGCACGCACACACACAAAGACACAGGCACACATAGCTACAAGGACAGATGTAACGTCTGAAAATCCCTTTTTGGCTGTCAGGTTGTGGAAGTTTTGTGGCCCTCAGTAAATCACCGTTTCAGTATTGGCATGAAATGTGGGAGACCTTGAGAAATGTTCAGAGCCGAGGCGTATGTTATTAACAATTCAATTAACCCCAGACTTCCAGATCATTTACCTTGCTCCTTCATCTGCCCCTAGTGAATGTGATTGTCTTGCTGTATAACAAGCTGCACATCAGTATTGCCAGCCTGTGCCTTTATCATATGACTGTTGTTGGTGAATAACTCTGGCATCATTCCTTTAGGTCTCATCCTCTATCTATTGGCTCTGCAGCTGGGCTTCTCAGATATTGACTCATCCTGGTTCCACTGACTTGCAGGCAAAGAGATTTAATATCTCGAGTGGTGCTGAACTCCTATTGTTACTAATGGATTCTGTATAATGTGGCACTTAAAATGCATGAGCAGCCTCTGATTTATCTGTAATTTGCTTCCACTGGAGCATATCTCCCTCAATACTTCCATTTGTTTTTTGGCTCTATGCAGTCTGCTCAGTAAACAAACCCTGATTGGGATTTCATATTGTTACATTTGAGTTTGACAATTTGGTTCACATAAAATGGATTTTTCCTTGTTTTTTTGTGTGTTTCTTTGTTAATTATCAAGGGAAGAGTAAGTCTGGCATGAGATCACAGACGTGAGGTGGGGTTTATTTGAGCTGTCGCTGCAGAAAGACATGCTGACTTGGTGTGGGGCAGATGGGCATCTCCCATAGGGGCCATTTTCCTTTATCTTATGTTCTACTGTTTTATGTGTCAAACAATAAGCATACTAATTAGATTAAACTGAGCTGAAGCATTTGTGGAAATCATGAAAAAGTGATTTTATCTTTTCTGACTAATTGTAGTCATATTAAGCTAAAATCCACCGTAGAAATAGGGGGATGGCACCCACTCCTTGTGTTTTCACTCCATTTGACCTACTTGGGGTCACGCAACATGGAGCAGGGAGCTGTTAGCCAATCGATCTGATGGGTTTAAATGTGTCAGTGTTGTCATGGTAGCAGAGCTGCGATGACAGGCTAGGCTATAGTGGCTCAAGGTTAACAGCCAGTGGACCAGAGTCTCAGACCATTAAAAGACAAGTCAGTACCCCTGGACAGGTTGGACTAAAACCAGACATGTAAACGATTCAATCCACAAGACTAGAAACAGCAAACACGGCTTTACTGTTACACAGACCTGTTAGCAAGTGCTAAGGAGAAATTCCTGGATACATGCAAGTTAGATTTACAAAGCAGGGACGACAGACATTGTCTTTGTAGCAACTCAAAACCACGTGAAACCACCACCACTTGATGAGAATTGTGATGTATTGTTTTAAGCATGTTCACTAACCTCTTACATTATTTTTGTGTATTTTATTTATTAAGTTAAATGTTGTACAAATGTATTTCCCAAAATTAAGGTCTAAAGGATGAACAGATGACAGTGGAGAAATTGCTGAAGCCTTTATTCAGGTTTTTTTTTGTATATTTTGTGGCCCAAAATATGATCGTATTTTGTCTTAAACTATTGGAATTGGCTCATAAAATACCCACAGTGTTGAGGGATTTAATTGTAGAATTTTACACCTCCAAATATATCCACAGGAAAACTAAATTTAGGTGCCGTTGCCATGCATTATAGACACATCTGCCAGAGTGGCTGTGGACCGTGAAGCACCTATAGTAGTGCAGGATATCTATTGTGCGTCACTGGGAGATGCCTGCTAACGAAAACGTAAAATAATATTATAAAGCCAACTATAACATGAAAAGATAATCCTAAACATAACTCATCACAACATTGTTAGACTGAATAATAAGACAGGCATGACTTCCCACATGTACACGTTTGTGTAAAAATGTCTCACCTCAGCAACCCAGGTGTGTTTTCTGGATGTATTAGAGGCATAAACCTTTTGAATATCCAGCTGAGCAAAGCTTTGCAGCTCCGACAGCTTCAGTGTGTGCAGGATATTGCTGCCAGAAGACAGATGCATTCGCTGGATTTGCACATGAACACACATATACACCCACACATCTTCAACGAAGACGCCCCACACACCCAATTTGAGTTTGTGAGCTTTCCTGCTGTCCAAACTGTTCTGCTGTAAAGAGCAGTGCTGAGCAAGGTCCGAGGTGACGTCACCCCTCTGTTCTCTGCAACACCAGCCCCATTGTCTGCTCTGAATGTATAATGAATATCACAGAGACAAAGAGACAAAGCTAATCTAATTAGCCGCGCAGATATGTCAGCTCGCCGTCACTCTGTTTAGTGGTCATTACCTCTGCATAAGCGTGGTGCTGCTCACTGTGGGAGCACGCACTCAGCACACGCGCGCAGACGTACACACACAAGCGGAGATGTGTGACTTTAGTGAACGGGATCATCCAAACACAAAGCGGGAGAGACAGGTAGAAAAGGTGGCTTGTCAGTGCAGCTGGTGTTTTGTTCAGCGGGGAGCAATGTAGCCTGTCTACCTGGTCGCCTTCTCAGACAGGAGCGAGTCCATTGGGATCCCACAGGACCTCCTACCAGGCACACACCTGACAGGGGGGCTGACTGAAAACTCTGCAGAGACCCTATTACACGTCACACCGCTAAGCACTGCAGTGCTCACCGCATGACAGGCTCCCCACACCTTACTCCTTTATTTAGAGGGGGCAGTTCAGCTTCAGAGACAGACATTAGGCTGTCGCTGCTTTAAGGTACTGCATTGTTACCTGGACGCATGTGACACAAATACACCCCGTGAATGACCCTGAGTCATGATGCTTCTGTTAAGCTTGTTTATGAAGTAAATATAGACGGTTGCAGCGTATGTTAATGACATAAGTGACTGTAAACAGATGGATGAGACAACACTGCCATCTTCAGGCATATTGATGCTACAACTTCACAGCTGTACAAAGAACTTACTAGTAAACAATATTTAATAGACATAGGTACATATTCAAACATTTCATTTCAAACTGAAATGACGAAATAAGAATAAAATTTAATGCTACTACTTTTCTGTTTTTGGGTGAAATCATGTGGAGAAAACAGGTAGATAAAAGTGCTGTATGTCTGGGTAACAACCAAATTTCTTCCTCTCTGGTCCGAACATGTCTGTCAGCGATATGATGAGGATGTTGATGAGGTTTTCAGTTAGAACCAGATGAGCTGCTGAGAGTTTCCTCCTGGCTGGCTCCCATGAGATCAAGTAAAGGTGTACTTGCTGATTTGTTCATTGCCAAATCTTTAATCCGAGGCTCTAGATCTTTACATTCTGAGCTGGAATGACAAAGGCAAGAATAGAGGATTGGGAATTTGTCAAATTGTATAATTTAGGAAATAAAGCTAAAGGGGAAGGAGTTCTCATATTATCTGTCTTGGAAATTACATCTGGGGATTTATATTTAAAAGCATATTTTTGCTTTACTGATCACAAAGGAAAGGTAAAAGAAACCCTACATGTATACAAGAAACTTGAGCGCTATGGAAGAGTTTATAAGGAAACGGTCAATGTTTGGACTGCTAAGTGTGACATTTGTGTACCTGTCTGAGTCAGAGTCACAGGACATGCTGAAGTCCTTCTGCAGATCCTCTTCTGAGTGAAATCGCCTCAGGCCACAGCGCTGGACCGCCTGGGCCACAGAGTAGTGGGTTCTTCCAGCAGCACAGGCCTGTATCTTGGACATACTGAGTTGCGACTGCAGGAATAGATGCAGGCAACTGTCCGACAGCAGCAGAGGGTTCTGGAGGACCCTGGAGAATGAAGACCACAGGTGAAGTGTTAAATACAGTATATTGCTCAGCTTGTTGATGTGAAAACAGCAGTCATGTGGTCCAGTGTTCTTGGAAACTGTGATTCACCAGTTTTGTTATGTTTGCGTAGTTGTATGTCAAAGTTCATCGGTTTATTGATCTGTTAGGTCTCTCTTACTGTTCCAAAAACTTCTGCAGCCCTTTCATCCGCTCAGAGATCTGTTGGGCGTTGTTCAGGCTGAAGAAAGGGTTCTTCGGGGGCAGCTCTGGTAGCTGTACCCTGCAAAAATCACAAATACACACTGAAAATTATAAAAGCCATTGTGCAAATCTCGTTAAAAGCACGAAAACTAAAAACATATGTGCTCAAAATAGACTAAACTGACTTACATTAGCATTGAATTTGCTTGTAGCTTCTGCCTGAGCCATACAAACTCACTGAACCTCCTTCTCACACTTGAGATCTTCTTGGTGAAGCACACGCTGTCGGTCTGAAAAGGGACATAATTGTGACACATTATTCCAGTAAGCTCTGCTATTGGATCACATAGATTCAAACATTCTTATTTTCTCATTTTACTTACATGTAAACAAATTTCATAGTCTATGTAGGCATGCCAAAAGTCATTCTTTCGTATCCGTGGGTCCCGCACCCAGACGCTGATGACCTGCTGCATGGAGAAGGCAAGAGAGAACTGAACTGAATACACTGAGTTTTGAAAAAGGGGAAGTTTTTATTGGCAGACAGAGGAAGTTCAGTGAATCAACATGACAGGAACCAAGATAGGAAAATACCCCTGAATATCCTTTATTGCTCAGGACAAAAACACATGCCTGAATTTAGAACTTCAGCACTCAAAATGTCACATTTTTAAGGTCTAATTATAGTTTAGTCTCACCAGAATTACAGGATAACTTCAAACCTACCTGCTTCACAGATCTGTCAGTTTCTCCTCTCATTATCCAAAAGTATATCCAAGATACTGCTGTGCTTAGCACTGTGCCAGTACCTTTTATTTCCATTTTTATTGTCAAGGGGCAAAGGTCTCAAAATAAAGTCACAAGACTAAGACAAACTCCTCCCCCTAATAGTCAAATCAAACCAGCAAGGCTGTCTGCTGATTACAGAATAAACAGAACTGGCATGACATGTGCTAGCATGACTGCATGAATCTACTACCACTTATCATTTTATTGTTTATTGCCTTGTCATTTAAAATCAATACATTTTTTTAAATTAGCTGCCATCAGATCAGAACTGATTACTTGTTAAACTGATAACTCACGACGAACAAGACATTAGAAAAATTTCAAGAGAAAAGCTTCACAAAAGGTTTTGTTTTATTCACAGAGACTTCACAGATCCATGGTCAACAGTTACAGTAGTTCAGTAGCAGGTGTGTTTTAGGAGGTTTAAGGTTCAGCTGAGTGTCCCATAACAGTCATGGGAGATATGTCGAGTCAGGACAGTGCCATCAGCGTACAGGTGTCATGCACATGGACCTGTGTTTTTACTGGAAGACAATGCCCTGCATAATTGGACAGTCTCACATCTAAAGTGCTACATTTAACAATCGTATTACCCATCCAGGGTGCACAAACATTACTTTCAATATATGTAAATCTCATAGATTTACTTCTGAAATACTAAAACCCTTTTGTTTAATTCTGCCAGAACTTGACTTTGACTAAGCACCAATTAGCATTTTAAAAACTCAACAAAAAAAAATTCTTGTCGGAATTGAAAACAGTGGGAAAAGATAACATTTGGTTTTTAGCAGCTGATTAGAAATATGGGGAAATTTCTGCTGGCCAACAATTATGACAATTTCACATCAACCACAAGGGTCAATACAGAGACACAGTAAAACACAGTAAAAGCTGTGGTTAGAAACACCTCACACAATACAAATTCCAGCAACCAAAACATCTGGACAGCAGGTCTACAATCTTCAGCTCTAAATAAAAGCTACGTGGACTGGAAGTACAGACTGGTATGGTTAGTTCACTCTGCCTACAACAGTGTCGAGCACACACTAATCGACCAAGATCCTTGTGGCTAAACAGGACTATAAATAGAAAATTACTTTTTAACATTAATAACAAAACACATATCCACAGTGATTGTGTCTGCTTACACAAAACCAAAGCTGCTACAGGTTAGTCTGACCTCAAATCAGCTGCAACACACAAAGGTTAGTTTTAGTCTCCATCGGAGTCTCCACAAAGGCACAGAGACCTCATTGAGCACCACAGGGGCCGAGAGCACTTCAAATCCATCCCCGGCGAGCATCTCGCACCTGCCAGAATCTGATGCTCAACCTGCAGCGGGATGTAATTTCACACAGTGTGCCTCTAATGTCAGCTGAAGGAGGACACTCGATGGAGGTTAAACTAAGCTTCAGGCGAGAGCACAGCTGTTTATCAGTTCGCCTCTGTACACAAAACACACACACACACACACACACACACACACACACACTTCACTGCTCCTCGTCTCCGCAGTGCCACGTCAGCTTCTGCTCGTAGAAGTCGATGACCACCTGGGGACACCTGGCGCTGGCTTCACGGGCCGGCAGCAGGGCCACATCGTCGGAGTTCTTCCTTTGGGGAAACACACAGGAGAAGGAAACCATTAAGAGGACAGACTCCTACTTTTTGATGTACATAAAATGTCTCTGCAGCAGCACACACTCCTGACACTTTAGAAAAGGTTAAAGGAGGGGAGGCTGATGAGACTTATTCATAGTGTTTTGAATACGGCCAGTCTCCGATTACATATCCACTAAAAGTTATGTGAGTGTCACACTTGTCATATGTGACAGGATTTCACAAACCTGGAAAGTCATAATTAGGCAATGATTTTAGCTTTCATTTTGACTATAGTGAGGTAAATGTTAGAAATACTAAGTTAATATTGGAAAGTTATCTACCAGGAATAGGTGTGTGCATATATCTCAGCACCTTGGTGGGGTGAAAGTGGAGATTTTTTTTTAATGTCTGATGGCCATGTATTCCCCCCCCCCCGAATGCAGCCTCACACCCACCCACATTCATACTGAAAGACCACGTTTCCACACCTTCTCTTTGTTTTGTTAGAGAGGAATTCTGTCAAAACATCTTTAAGCACAAGCTAAGAGTCATTTTCTCAAATCTAACTGCTAATCTAAGCTCTGTCAGAGCTTTGTTGACAGCAACTGTTCTGAGAATCACAGGCTGGGTAGTTCACCCCATGACTGGTAAAAATGACTTTTGTTCCCCTTTCAAGCTGAAAAGGTCATTTACTGTGGTCGGAGATTCTCTCCATGGTCAGTTACTAATGTGAGCGATGTTCTGTCAAGTGTTCACCTTAGTACATTATATATTCACATTACACGGTTGGTAAATGATGGCGGCTGTAATGACACTGCATATTCGCACCTGCAACAACAAGATAAAAAAACCCTCATAAAGCTGACAATAAATGTTCTATTATCTTTGCTGTAGGTTCACCGTGTCGATTTTAAACATGAACATACAAACATTTACTCAGCCACTGGCATCCATTCAAGGACGAAGAAAAGAGGAAGCAGCGGAGTTACCATTTGACAAGGAACATGAGCTCTCCCTGTCTGTCTGTGGAGCCAATGATGCATTCAGGCTCGAGGTAAGTGCTGAGGTTAGTGGGGGTGTCTGACTGCTCATCATTTGGCTCGAGGACGTCGCTGTTGCTCTGCACAATGTGAGCCTGCTGCTGAGACTGCATACAGGACTGCGTAGAGTGTGACAAGGACAAAAGATGTAGCAGTTAGAAGAAACAAAAAAGACAAAATCTACATGAGGAGACAGCCCAGTTGTGGCTTTTTAAAATTTTCCACTGTACATGCACATTGCGAAAAAGGGGAAACTTAACCGCTTTTTAACTGCTTTCACTTTCAGGGACATTGCGAAACTAACCACCTTCACGCACCATTTAATTTCATATTCAGCTTTAAAACCCTTAAAGAAGTAGGAGGATGATATCACCCACCTCCAATATGGCTTCTTTTAACTTTAAAGAGAAAAAATGTTGGTGTCTTTTCAAAGTGTGACTTGACAGCCTTAAGCAGTGAATGCACCATACAGAGGATTCTAGTATGTTGTACTGCGGGAGGAAGTTCTGTGAATAACATGGAACAACATGAACTTACAGACATTCCACAAGTGCGTTGCTTATATACTCACAATTTCCGTCTCCTGCTCTGTCATTTCTTCTTTGGGAACAAAGTCTTGCTCAGTTTGCACTTCATCAATCTCCTCCGAGAAAGCTGTGTTTCTCAGGAACTCTTCAATGAGCTCAGGACAGTCCAGATTGTCCTCAGGTTCCCATGTGTTTTCTGCACTGCAAATGCATGAAAACGAGAAGACACATTTTAAAACCATGCATAAACACAACAACAAAAAAGATTACACAATATATGTAAGCAAAAAGCTGACTCTGCAACATTTCACTCACTCAGTGAAGCCTTTCCACTTCAGGAAGTACTCCACTCTTCCATTAAAGATTCTGCGGCGAATGATTTTTTCCACCACAAACTCCTGGACAACTGTAGTCTCCTCAGTCTTCCTCTGTTTCGCAGTCTGCTTCTTTCTCATCCTGCCAGGAATGAGAAGCAAACGGATAAAAACCGGCTCGTGTTACTGACCGTGCATGAACACATAAAAACAAAACCTAAAATATTATATGTTTTTTTTTTTAACTTAAAGCTCCAAGTGATGTCAGAAATAAACACTTTCATTTCCCTGTATTTGCAGAGCAACATGGCAGTGAGGAGTACTCTGCTATGCCCTTCAGACAACGATCCGTACACTTATTATAGCGCTCCACCTGCTGTTTCATGCGGGAGCACTACATTCTACTGCTTCAGACCAAAACGCAACACGTTACTATCTACACACGTGTTTAGTTCATTCAGAGAGTTTAGCTGAGAGAATAATGTGCGAACGGCAGCCTGAAAACATGAGATGAAGCGTGCCTGCGTGATGCACAAGGAACAATATGCACGTACGCTTTCGGTGTTTACTTAATCTCGACGGACAGCCTGCTGCGGAGCTGCTCTGCTCTGTTTGGAGCTTGTCGCTGGAAACTACATGCACACAGCGCCGTCGATGCTGCTTCGTGCGCAAATGTGTCGCTCGGCGTGTTTACATGAGCGGAACAACTTTTCATGAATGAGTTAAAATTAAAGATGGCCGTGGATGCTCGGAGGAAGTGGTTGCCAAGGGAAAAGGTCATGCCAGGAAAACCGGGAGGAGACGACGGGGACGCGCACGCCGCCGACCAATCACAGAGTAGTCCGCTCGACCGTCCCCTAGTCCAGTGGTCCGGAACAGCCCTGCCACCCATGGGCGTCAGGTGGGTATGGCAAGGGACTGTGCGTAGCTGTGCTAGATTTAGGATTCTTTGCTCTTTTTAAACGCATTGGTAAAAAGCAAATGTGGAGCTGGTTATTTCTTTGGAAGCTACATATAATACAAATGTTAATTTCATTAGAGTGTAAGCAGATTCAAGTACATTTGACGATTAAAAGACTATACCCTACCAGAAATCTGCTTCATATGAGCACATTTCTAGTTGTCAAATCATATTCGATGCACGAACGGACCATTTATACGATATTATATTTATTTGCAGTGCAGTCTTGTGGTGGTACTTGCACTTTACTTAACAATTTCCATTTTATGCTGGACCATACTTCCACTGCATTTTAAAGGAAACATTATTCTATTACTATTCTATTACTTTTTCCTTTCTATTCTATTCTGAATGCAGGCTTAAAATAAGCAATTTTTATACTGTAGTATTGCCGCTTTTTTCAGTTTCACGCGTCCCAGTGCTCCTGTATGCACGGAGCAGTTATCACGGAATGGATCTGAGCTCCACGACCCCGTACAACCACACTGAGCAGATCACAGAAAAAATACCGTTTGTAGAATTTGATTGACAGCATCGTTTTAGCCAATGGGAAGCTCCAAAGCTACTGATTGGCCTAGTGAGCACCACTAACAAACCTTCTTACTTGGCCAAGTTTACGTTTTTTCTCCCGGTTATTCAGGACTGTTTTTGCAACACACCACTGGGGGGCGCTGTCCGCTTGAATTGGACGGCAAAGCTCAGCGTCCGAAAGCTCAATGAGAATGGATTTATGCTGGAAAGCCTATAGCAAACGGCAGCAGAACAAAAGGTTTTACTAGGAGCTGGATTCACATTGGAGTTGCTTCTGATGCACGGTTGTTTCTGATACCATTTCGTCCCCAAGGCAGGCTTATGTAACATTTGTACATGAAATTTATTTATGCATGCGCTGCAACAGTAACACAGATAGTGAAATGCCTACAGTAAAAACTGCACATGGTAATGTGTCACACTGAGAATTAATACCTCAGTTTCATTTTCAATAAGAAACACAGTAAAGGCCCTGGGGATGTGATTAAAAGTGGTTTCAGTGAAAAGGCTGGCAGACGCCTGCATGGAAGATGAATGTGCTGTGTGTCGTATCCAGAAAAGAAGCTTATTGATCACAGTCTCAGAGGGGACAGGACACAGGTCTTATGCAGGTTGCAAATCAATGTTCACATATGCCGCATATAACTCCCAGTGCAGAGGAAACTTAACACAGGAGGTTGCTGGTATGGCCATCAGGTATTGGAGGTTCTATATTGATAAAGCCAAGGTCGTAAGCTGCTGTTTTCTTCTGTTATTAAATATTAACACTGTGTTGAAGATGTTCTCCACCACTAGATGCCATTTATTTTCTTTGCCCTCAGCAGCTTCAGCCTCAAATGGGTCCCTCTCTCCACACTAAGTCATTACATAAACTTTCTCTCTTTGGTGACTGAACTGTGACCGGCCTCCTGAACTACAAAACTGTGTATTTTTTTTTTTAGTGTCATCTTAGAATTAATATGTCTACAATTTTCCAGCTGAACTTTATAACTTTTTAAAAAACTTTATATTTTGTCTTTATTCTTATAAAGGTATGATGTGTGATGTATAGATTTATTGTAACCAGCTAATAGAAGCAACATTTGGGATGCCAAGTTGTCAAAATTTCTTTTGCCGGTCCTTTATATTTTATATAATACTAAGTCTGAGGTTACAAATTTTGTAATTGTAGTGATAATTTGTAAGTAAGGATAAACAACCATCCAGCGAGATTTCATTTACAGTATGAATTTTAAATATTAAAACCTTACAACCTATGTCTGCATTAGTAAATTATTTATTAGCCATTAAAAAAACAATTAGTTACAACTCATCAACCCTGTATAGTGAGTAGCTTATTAGAAAGAGGAACCATTTTACAGTTTTCACACCAGTTTTCACACCAGAACCAAGCCAAACATAGATCATATCTTTATCCACTCTCCGTCAACAGACCCAGAATTCAAGGCTCTGGTTATCAGTGGTATGACCTGCTCCTGCCCTCTGACCTCTCCCTGTCGGCTCTTTTGGGGATTTAGTACAAGTTGCTATAGTAACCGATCAACTAATAGGGTTGAGCTGTCACCACAGGCGCGGGAATGGCAGTAATGCATGCAGTGAGGTCCTGTCTGGACTTTCTGCTCTGCTACAGTGTGGATCATTTTATGGTTATTGTAACCACATCCTGACTGGAAAATTTGTGGTTTAACTCAACACAGTACAATAATTGTTGTGTCTGCAACTTTGCAAAGAGGATTTTGCACTTTTGCCTTTATGGTATTGACTGACAGTGAACATGTAGTCTGGAAAAATTACAAGATAGGGTTTTGAGATGCGACAGTCACCAACTTAAATTATACAGCTATATAAAGAGCCATCCACTGTGGATTTTAACCACTGGGCCTTCAGAACACCCATGTTTCACAAATATCTCAGTGAGAAATATCTGCAGAAACATCTTTTTGTAACTAATGCACAACCATGAAGACAATTAAATGACAAACTGGACTTGTATGAATTAGAGTTTAAGGGAATTACAGAAATATTTGACATGTTTTTATTAAACATCTTTCATGTCTTGCATGTGTTCAGGCAATAATGAAGTGATTTGAGGCTTATATTTGTGCCTAAAACTCAAACTGACTGAACCCATATTGACCATGGCATTAAATATGAAATACAGATGTTGATCAAATGACATGCTCCGGTGTACAGGGGAAAAGATATATCGTCATCTCTTAAATCTGGTCCGCTCCCTCACAGACAAGCACATTCCTGGGGCCCGCTGTGAATGTAGCCCTCATACAGATGGGCCTTGAGAGCCACCCTGTCAGAGCAGAAATGAGTCCAGATGGCTGGACCCTGCTGTGCGGAGCTGTGGATGGAGTGAGTAGTGGTCTGTATGGATCAGGCCAAGCCTGACTGGACGCTTTTCACACAGTGGGCCCCTGGTATTCCCTCAGTACCACCTTGAAGCTCTCGGGTTACAAATACATTCACATCGGTCATGTTATTCTTACCGAACGTTAATCTGACTGTACAAAGAGCAGTGTTCAGCGAAACAGTAATAGTGAAGGCTGGTCTGGGGGGACAGTGATTTACATGAACTCATTACCGGGTGATTGATTGATTGACTGACTGCATATTTACAAAGTGCTTTCACAGAGATCATTCCTACACGAAATGCACGCACGCACACACACGCACACACACACACACACACACACACACACACACACACACACACAACAGCACATTTGGATTAAGGGCGGCTGAGATGCTTTACTGTCACCAACTCTGCCACTGCTGCAGGAGCCCTCAGCACCTTCATCAGCTTCAGATCACATTCAGACTCATGAATCAGTCTGGGTCTGGTGCCTTGGGCCCCAGTGCAGTTTATATGTCCTCTGCATGAATACACCCATGGCTGAGAGAAAAGTGGCTTTTCATGAGTAACAGAGGACATGGGACAGCAGACCACCTGGATTTGCTTGCGGAAATCTGTCTCCTGTTTCAGAACACTTATAGCGCCCCCAGATACTTTCCTCTGTGCTATTCTATACCTTGTTCTGGCATGGAGAGCTTGAGCGGGGTAGTTATGGCTAGGCTTTCTGTCTATAGAGTTACTGGGAATGAATAGATCAGGAATGTACATATAATGTATGTTTCAAAACATAAATGTTTTGTAAAATGTAAAATCATAAACTGATCATATTTTTTGTATAAAAATTGAAATCAGCAATGGAGCAGCTAATTGTGGTTACTAATTGAACAGAAAATAAAATAAATACCCCTGAAAAGTAATTAGATTAGGTTAGAGCACCCTAGAGCACCCTAAAATGTGCCATATCTGTGCTGCATTGGTATAATACTCGAGTATTTGACTTGTACTCAGTTACACTGTGTTTTAGAAATACATTGTGTGATGAAAGGACATACTAACTGCAGCATTGTCCTAATGTTTTTCACTGTGTCTTTTCTTTCCATCATACAGCATCTGAATACCCTACCAGGGTCCCTCCATACACATTTGACTTTGTAGTGTTGTAAGTCTAACTGCATCAAAACCATGAATAAAAAGTCATATTCAAACTTAAAGACATAAATGAACTGGACTCTTTCACAGTGATTACTCATCTGTACACGGGACTTTTCAGATCATCATTAGATTGAAAGTAGTTTCCCTTGTATCAGAAAGTGAAGTATGAGGGTCAGCTGGACCAAAGAATACAAAGTTTCACAACCTTCAGACAGTGAAGACAGGTGGTGACTTCAGCCCATGTGCCTCCTGGCTGGGGGTTTCCGCTCCACAACACGGAGCCCATCGGATCCTGTAACACTCTGATTGACAGGTGAATGGCACCAATGACAAGCAACTCCCATACCCCTAGGGGCCAATGTGGCGCAAAGTGAATGGATAAGAGTGGTGGGGAGAAAGATTGCCTTTGAACCTAAAAAGACTGTTTCCCCCCTTCCTCTATTTCTCTTTTTCTCCCTGTCCCTCTGCGTGCCATTCTCCTCACTCTTCTTTGTTTTCACAGGGCTGACGTGTTTTGTTCTTGTGAGTTTGGAGCTGGTTGACTTGGGGCAGAGTAAAACGTGAACAAAGTTAAATTAAGTCTTTTCAGAGGGACATGGAGGAATGTGTCAGTCAGCTCATGGGCCTGATTCTGTCAGAAAAGGTCAATATACACTCTTTGAATTTCATTAAATAAATATTGCTAACTCAAATTTAGCTGTCTCTCTTGGTTTGATTTGGGCTGAGTGCTAAGAAGTAATGGACATATGCCCTAAAATGACCTTTGTGTGATCAAATTTGAATAAAGACAATTTTAAAAAAGTTTAACCTTTTTAAAAAGCTTTTCACAATACTTGCAAAGTTTGATCCGGTTCTGATTTACTGGCGGCATTTTTTTCATACAGCATGATTATAATTTTAGATTTTTGTGATAAAATGTGAGACAAATACTCACTGTCGTTTGATGGATTGCTTTCTGCTGGCTACACACAAAGCAGTGACTGCTGCTGTCTATTATGAGACTGTTTGCTTTCTAGGTCTGTCTTTGTCACGCATCCTCTGCCATCTAAGTTTCTCCCAATGTTAAGTGTTTCCTTTGCAGCTGCCCGTCACCACCCAGTGAACCCAAACAAGGAGTGCTGCCTTGACATGGTTTTCTTTCAAAATGCAGGGGAAAACTGAAAAAGAAGAAAGGGGAATAGATGGGCTTATTTGATAACAGAGGTGAAGTTAAAGCTTCAGGTAAATCCTGAAAATTACTATAAAAAATGGAGCTGCTTTTAACCCTTCCGCTGCCCTAAGGGGTCAGAATGACCCTGTTCTCTCCTACAGCTTCCCTTGACCCTCGGTTAGGGTAGCAAGATAGATATTTTTAGAAACATGCTTCTTTTATTTCTCATACAGAGTTAGATGAGACAGCCTTTGTGCTTAACTCAACACAAAGACTGAAAACAGGACGGAACAGCTAACCTTGTTTTCTCCATCAGCAACTTTACTTAGCTATTACTTACAGCATGTAAGTAATATCTCCTCTATGTATTTCTCATGTGAATATAAGGCTATAAACAATGACCAGACTCTTGGTGCATGTTTCAGCAAGTAGACAGCTGAATAGTAACTCAACCTTGAGAAGACCTTTGCCTTGGTAAATCTCCCTGTCACTGCGCAGCTGCTGATTGTCTACTCTCATCGAATGCAGCTCCAGAAACCACCGAATCCAGTCTGTTGACCTTTCACTCTTTCCCTCTCTCACAGCTGTAAGCTTTGAACTTCAGATGTGCTCCCACATCCAATCAGGATTCAACCCCTTAAACCCCACATTTCCCCCCTATGGCTGCAGGAAACTGGCCCATCTGCAGTCAAACCCTGGATTGCATGGGATACAAGGCTTTTCCCTCGAATGCAGCTTTTTGCTTTTTTTGCTTTCTGGGTCCTGAGAATCTAAAGCTTTTCTTCCTCAGCCAAAAGTGCTTTGACCATGACCCATTTCAGTTCAGCCAGGCCCACACAGCTCCATGCCATCTGAAGTGCTCACTGTACAGGCTCCAGTGTGAGCCTGTGGTGGGACTAACCAGCTCTTCAGTCTTGCCTGTGTGCCATCTGGAAAATAACAGCTTTAAGCAGGTCTTGCCAGTAATTACCCTGCAAACTCTGAACAAAGGCACAGAGCACACTGTGGTGAAATCTGGATAATTGATGGAGACAGGCCATAGCAACTGATGCTCTATTTTAAGGAGTGAACAGTTGAGTTTTGGCTTAAAGCACAGAGGTCAGGTTTGAGAATTTGTATTTAGTTTTGCTGAGGTACAGTAGAAAATAAAATTAACAGAAGGCCCATAGCTGGAAAACCACAATGGCCAGTGTCCTTGTTTATAGTTGTGTTCTTGAAAGTGATACTTTGCTGCACAAAAACTCTGCTGACATTATGAGTGAGAGTTACATGGGCAGTATGTGTGGTTTATGTGTGGATATATGTGACAGTAAACACAATCACAGTTACACATAAAGCAACATGGAGATTAAAGGGATAGCCCGAAGATGAAGGGGAATGGCTTCTTGATGTTTACAGTAAAAATGAAGCTACGGCTAGCATGCAGTTAACATAGCTTAGTTTGACGACTGGAAACAAGGCAAAACTGCAAAAACAGCTAGCCAGGCTCTGTAAACCTCACTAATTAACATAACTAGTCAACTGTTCATTCACACTAAAACCAAAGTGAAGTTGTGTGCAACACTTCTTGGAGCCTCTGCTGGTTTCCTGACAAGTGGCAAAAATCAACATCTTACTGTTTAGAGGTACTGATATGATGTTTTGTTACCATTGGTGGAGACTAACTGCCAAGCTAGCTAGACAGCCAGACAAGCTGTTTCACCTATTTACAGTCTATGTGCTAAACTTAAAGACTAAAGATGTCAGTATGCCTCAACAAACCACCTGGTGGATGATTAAACAGCTGAACAACCCTCCAATCCAAATATCATTACCACTTCAGAAAGTGCCCAGCCAGGTCTGCATATATGGGAAAGTTGGCAAAGTTTGAACTCTCATTCTTTACACAATTATTTTTGTCACTTTCTGTGTTTACAACACTATGAAGACTTTCCAAGAAAGATCATCTGAAGTGTTATCTCCCTGTTCAACAGTTAACGTGTCTCCTTTTCCTGTCAGCAGGATTTCTGCTCAGCGTTGTGCAGCCATTTGTAATAGCTTAAAACATTTTTGCCTTCCAGTGTGGTTGTATGACACACTGTATGATCTAGTTAATACTCCAACCTTTACCAGCTGCAAGCAATGGCTTCACATTTAGACTACAGTGGTATCTTCTCAGCGAACTCTCGGCAAGAAAGTGAATAAGTGTTCGCTCCAAAATGTCAAACTGCTCCTTTAATCATTCTGGATTCACAGGGGGAAAAGCAAAATGTTTAACATTTGTCCCACATATGTGGCACACAACCCTGATTTGATTTAAATCAAAGCCACCACTGTTTGAAAGCAAGGCAGCTCCTCCTCAAGTAGATGGCTTTAAACTTGCCATGAAATAGTTGCTGGGTGTGAAAATTTGTTTCCATAGCTTGCTTTCCACACATTGGTCTAAAGTGCTGAAAAACCACAGCACTCCCTTGGTTTTGAACCACTGCCTGGTCGTGACAAAACATGAAGCTGATTTACATTGTCCATCCTCCAAAATGTCCTGTCCAATTAGAATCCTATCAGAGACTAATCTGGAAACTGTTAGTCAGTGAGTCTTGAAAATAAATTGTTTGCAGCTGAGAGTCAAAAGTGGAGGAGGGAAAACTCAGGGGTGGGGGGCAAATGGCAAAGTCCCTCCGGTGAAATGCCATGCTTTGGCTGATGCACAGGAAACAGGCTCTTACCAGCCAGGAAATGAAGTGGCAAGCACAGGCCGGCTTATATTTCCCCTCCTGCTTTCAGATGGGCCTTGTTAGTGCAGAGACACCAGGGCTCCAGCTTTTGTTCACACAGAGCCAATTGTAAACAATGCTGTGACGTCTCTAAAAGACTAAGTGCTTGTGATGGCTGAGTGGTATGTTGCCATGAGGTCTTGAGTTTCTCAAACCTCCAGAACCCCACCCCCATCCCCGAGTCAATGGTCATGATGTGAAAGAGCTGCAACAAATTTATGTGAAAGTGAGGGAAACGACTTCTCTGACTTATGTTTGTGGCTGAATCTTAAAAGTAGTTAAAATATCTTTGAGTTGACATTTTTGTCCTGACATACTGTGTTTTCTTGTGATCTTCCCATTATCAACTCCTACCACCTTTCCTTTCCAACTTCCTAATTCAAGGATAACTCTGGATGAATTCTCAAAGAGTCGTTGAAGGTTATTTCATGCTCTGCCCAAGGTGAGATGTCCTTTGTATACAATTTTATTGATTCTTGAATACTGTCGGTTCATGGCAGCGCAATTATAAATCAATTTTTAAACCTACTTTACACACTTTCCACATTATTAAACTTTTTGGATTGATCATACTATTCATCAAAACTCCTGCTGACAGTAACAACACAGGAATCACCAGCAAAACAAAATACAGCAGCCATGTGTATATTTTATAAAGACCACAAGCAATGAAAGCCAGTGCTGCAGTGGGACTCTGTAACGTGTGCAACATGCTCACCTTGACTCAGACGGATGAATAAAGTGCCACAGCTGCTAGCAAAGAGGAAGGGGGCCAAAGTACCATTTTTGGACAAGCCAAGGTTGAACCTGAATTCTTTAAAAGTCTGAAATACTGACTAGAGGTTTACAACTGAATTTTAGCTTAGAAATACTGCAGGACTCAAGTAAGAGAAAACCATAATTTACCCACTGTTGTATTACTGAGAAATATTTATTATGGAAGACTTTTGACCTGTTAGAGCAGACAAGCAGAGGTACACCTATAGAAAGGCTTTTGAATATTTAAGCCCAAACTACCTTCTGTGGCAGCACCGGCATGTGAAGGTGAAGAAAGAGAGTCTACAGCTGTGCTCGTGGCTCACTGAACACGTTCTGAGCTTAATGTTAACATCAGGCAGCTAACACTCCCCCAATGAGAATGCTAACATGCTGTTGTTTTATGGATAGTGTTTACTATGATAATCATCTCTGTTTAGCCCATTAGCACATTGCAAACATTGCAAATTTGCATTGTAAAGTCACAAAGTAAAGCTGAGGATGGTGGGAATGTCAGTACTTTCAGTTCATGTAGTGTATTTGGTTATCAATCAAAGTATTGGGAGATATTAAACTGGATCACCAGATCAAACTTTTGCACTGACATTAATAGGTAGCACATTTTTTAATATAATTTTAATAGGGGAAATATTTCACTGAAAACAATAGATGTCTGGGTGCCCCCTATTTCTTATGGTGCATGCCATGTGAACAGAATGGTCCATGGTGCAATTCTGTGTTTCCTGTCTCTTTCTGCACTTTTAACTGTCAACAGTGAAAGAAAAAATGTGAGAAAATAACACAAAAATGTACCTCATGGTGGTGCTAGGGGAAAACCCAGGGGATCAACAAAAGCACAGTCAGATTTTCCCCCTGGGGACCACAAAAGTCTGTGCAAATACATCCACCCAACAATGGCTGCAATCTTTTAGTCGAGACCAAAGTGGTTACCCAATCAACAACAGGCATGTAAACACAAATGAATTTAAAAAGTGTTTTACTTTTAAATTATTATTATCACTACAGTAGCACATTATCAAAAGCCAAGCCAAATGTTAGTTCAAGACATTTTATAGCGAGAGAGAAGAGAAGATGACAGGTGATTGAGGCTGATGTAGACAGAAATTTCCTGCTTGCGTTCACATGTTCGAAGGTCAGAGCTGGCTGCATGCCCACACAAACCCAGCGCTGCTTCTTTCTGATGTAAAGGACCTCCTCTGTGTGAGGGCCTGCCATGGTGGTGGTGAGGAGTGATTCATGCCATAAGGCTCAGTGCTAAGCTAAAGTCAATATAAACAATTACAGTTGAGTTGATGTATTCTGAGTGTGTGTATGTGAGTTGAAGAGGGATGAAGAGAGAGAAAAGAGAGAAATACGGCTGTCTGGCTGAGCTGGGATTTGGATTCTGTGTGCATGTTTGCAGCGTTTATAATTTCTTCTCACAGGCAAACACAGCGATAATTCAGTGCTGGGAGGACCTGAGCTGCTCTACTTTGGCACTCCTGTAGGTCCAGCCATGGTACACATACTGACAATGGTGCGTTAAGGGGCTGCAGTTCAAACTAAACACTGCAACAGCGATGGGGCTCTCTGAGACGAGTGAATCACACATAAACCTTTTCAAAATGTACATATCTACAAAAACAAATAAAGAGTATAAAAATGTTTTTAGTCAATACATAAAGGTAAAGATGCAAAAACAGAAGCATCTCCAGCCTTGTTAAATAATGGTTGCCTGCAGGAGAGTCAACAAAAGTCACGTAAAGTGTTGCAAATGAAATCCAAAGAGCTTGATGTCTTGATGTGATATGATATTGATCCTTGTCTAGAAACATGTTCACAAGATGTGCTGAAAGTTTAATAGTTGTTGAGGATGTCCACAAAAACACTAACCTCCTTGATGTGATTCTGGACTGAGCATTATTCATTCTTTGCTTCTGTAGCTAGCAGTTATTGGCTGCATCACTCTTACACTCCTTCATCTCAGTTGAGGTTGTTTCCATCTGTTTGGGAGAAGGTTAGAAGTTGACTGGCAGAGGTCCTGCTCTCTTAGAGTTAGTGGCTCTCTGGAAGGGCTTGTTTCTATCAGGGGTGAAACACTCGCCCGTCCATCACCCTGACAGAGCTGACAGCCATTCAGCCAAACCAGAGGAGTTCCTGCCAACAATCAAAGGGCTTTTCATTAAAGGAATCCAGCTCTGGCCTGTCATCATAGAGGGGCGTTCCCAGCTGTCAGCAGGACAGGGGGATACTCTGGGGCCCGCCTCCCTTTTATGTCTCTGGTCAAATCCATGGCATTGGTCAAGAGCATATGCTCCTCCTTCTCTCTCTCTCTCTCTCTCTCTCTCTCCCCAGTTGTTATTGTTCTAATGTAGCTGTATTCAACAATGCAATTCAGTTTAGTTCATAGAAATGTTGCTGTTTTCATAAGAGGTTTTATTATTTTTAATTTTACAATCATTACTTTCCCTTGAAAATACTGTTCACTTGCTCCCTATTAATGTCAGTGCCCCATTTCACCACTTGAGGGAAGCAAAACAAAACAAAACGTTGTGTATCAGCATGGCTGAAAACTTTGAGATATTTACATACAGTTGATCACATACTATCCCTGACTATATCAATGCGTATTTTATCTGGCTCAATAAGAGGGACTTTTAATTTCTTGCCTGTACCTTTCCCAGGGTCCGTTAATTTTACCCAGTGATGTATGTAAAAAATGATGTTACCTGGGGCTCCATTGGTTATCTTCATTGTCCATTATTCTGATGACTAGAATCATTGTTTAGTCTACCAAACATCATAAATTAATGACAATAGCCATCAGAGATTCTCAGAGACCAGAGTGACGTCTTCATATGTCCAAGCAGTTCAAAGCTTAAAGATATTCAGTTTGCAATGGAAAGCAGCAAATTCTCTCATTTCTAACAACAAATATTTTAATATGTACCAAAAGAAAAACAATCAATTGATCGATATCAAGTATTTCTTTAAGCTCTGCTCCTGGTAAAATATTAATTCTTTTCAGAAATCATTTATCATGTATCATTTCTTTCAATGCAGTTTTTAATACAAGTTTTTATTTCGGTTCTACTCAGATTTTTGAGTAAATCTTCACGTGAGAGGGTGCTTGCTGTGACTCTGCATATTTAAGCAGCAATAAAAAAATGAAAATTGTGGTGTTCTGTTGTGATATCTCTTAAGTTATTAAAAATGCAGTGTAATCACACAAATCTGATGAATTAGGATCATTTAAATATGCACACAATAAATATCAACAAGCTGCTGTAACATTTCTGTCTTTACTTGCAGCACAGTGTCAGACCTGAAGCTTCACTGGGTCTACTATTACATAAGCAGTGAGCCGCCTGCATGAATCAATTATTCATCTCCATGTCATAACACGGAGGATGCTTTGATTATGACAGACAGCCAGACAAGGCAGTGCAGTAAGTGGCAAAGAGAGAACACGCACCAATCTCCACTGAGTCTGTGGCTTCATCATGTGACTATAAGAAATAAGATGTGCATCTCTGCCGCACTCAAAGGCTACATGGATGCTTGATTTTAAAAACAGCCCTCGGCAGTTGGGAATCAACACAAGCCATTTGTGCACAAGTGTGTGTTTCTAAGTCTTTCCACATGGGGTTCACAACGAGACCTGGTCATTCCAGGGCAGACAGAAATGGGTGGATACATTTTCTACTTTGTCAGATGTTTTCAAATTTCAGGCTTCACTCATAAGCCTCATCAAGGCAGGTGGCACTGACTGACTACAGTGTTTAGTCCAAGGGTTAAACATTAGAGTACATCTTGATCTATCTGCCAGGATAATCGGCCACTAGCATCTGTTCTGGACAGCTATGTCACGACCCAGAGTCAGAAGAAGAATGAAATAATGACGAGCTGTAAATGTTCAAAGGCTTTCTCTCTGTGCTCAGGGACAAAGAACATGTCCACAGTAAATCATCATGAGGTTAAAACCTTACATACTTCATAATGACAATGTGCCTTCCACCATTTTTGTACATTTTCTGTTAAGTATTGGTTCTGCATGAGACCATCTGTGGCCCAGTGATGGTTCTGTAGTTAATCGCCCCGTCACTGGAGTGATGATTGAAGCCCCCCGCTGGTTCTGGTTTATTTCTAACAGTGCAACCCGCACACTTTAATCTCTTAATGCACATGTTCTATTGCAACAAACAGACAGTTTGAGCTATGGTGAATCCTCAGCTGGCCAATAAAAAATGATCTGCTTAAGCCCTGCTTAAGAGAAAAATAAAAATTGTTCACATAAACTTTGCAGGGGAAGATAATCTTTACATGTATATGCACAGAACTTATTTTCTTACAGCTAGAACAGTTTTGCTAATATGATTATCAAAAGCTTCAGAACGTTTACTAAATGAATGTTGGGTTGAGATTGTTTTGTGAACTGCAGCCTAATGTTGTTAATTTTGCTGTTTTCAAGTTTACATGAGTTTTGTAATATGAGCAGATTTTACAGAAAGGGTGGTAAATGCATGTCAGACATGAAATGAAAGGCCATTAACTCCAGTACTACCTAAATAAATGACCAGTTTACTTCTACAGAGGGACAAGGAAACGCCAGTCAAATTGTGTTTTATACAACCAATAAATCATTTAATGAGCCCCAAACTTTGTGGTTGACCATGTTTAGTTGGTAATTTGTTTATTTTTAATAGGGAGGATGGCCCAAACTCTAACCAAACTTATAGGAGTGGTGTGTAGGATTCAGTGGCATCTAGTGGTGAGGTTGTAGATTGCAACCGGCTAAATGCCCCTCCACCTCCCCTTCCATGTGGCAGAACCTGAGTGAAATGTGAAAAATGCTAAAGGCTCTTCTTAGAGGCAGTGTGTGATTTGTCCTACCTTGGCTGCAGATTGGTGGACACTGTGGGTTCTGGTCACTCTGTGTAGAAAGAAAGAGCTCATTCTATGGTAATGAAAACACAAGAATTCTTGTTTTCAGGTGATTATACAATGCCGAAAGTATAATTATGAGCATTATATTTCATTTCCAAGTCGAGCACACTGAACTTTTAATCATGTTAATCATAAAGTGGACACTGTGTGTCTTAAGGCCACAATATCAAAAACAGTGAGAACTGATAGTAAGCAGTTCAGAAATTATTATAGATCTAAGATGAAACTGACAGACAAGCAAGAGAAAAACATACAATTAGTAATCCATCTGCTATTTGAGTTTCATAGATTTATCAATACATGGCATAATCAGCCTGATGATATTTCAGAGCCACAGACCTCAGTCAGATAAAGGATCAATGAGTCATGCAGAGAAGACTAAGATATTTAACTAACCAACACCTCTGCCCCTGCACTCCCTCTGCTACTAGGGGATGGAGAGGGTGGATGGCAGGTTAACAACGGGGAATGTATTTCAGTCATTTTGCTGGCAAAGAGGATGGCACCCCCCAATCCCCCTCACATCTTACACTGAGAGTGTTCAAGCTCTAAACTTCTTGATGTGCTAGTGAATATGTGATTAGTGAAGCCTTCATACTGATGCCTGCCAGTGCTATATTTAATAATAGAGCTTTAGTATTGTATCATAAAATATATATGCACATAATAAAATAAATAATCATGAGGCGAACAAAGTTATTCCTGCTGCATTACCATTAGTATTGAGAGTATGTATTAATATTCATAGTCTACTTCACACTATTACATTTGCATGGCTTTGCTTGCCACAATCTAGTTTCTAAAAATGGATGCAGGACATTTCATCTATATTTACAAAGCGGTAGTAAAGAGTGATCTCATTACTGTGATTATGTTTGCACACAAAGTGTTTGGTACCTTCACTGTAACTCATTCTCAGAGGTTATCGCACATTGTTTATTTTCTATTTTCAGCTGCCGTCTCATAAGAAATAACTCAGGGTGCAAACAAGGTGCATGAATATCTTAGAGATTATTGAACATTACACAAGTCTCTCCAGGGAGTTTGTTTTTCACTCAGTCATTTAGTGCTCTGCATTTGTTTGTCACTGTGTGTACATATAGAGTAGTGGAGTATGTCAGACTGAATAGTCTATGTGTGAGAGAGATAAAACAGAAAAGAGAACAGGAGAGCTGAGAGAGAGAAAAACAGAGAGCGAGAGAGACAGAGAGAGATCAAAGACTGTGGCAGAGCCATTCCCTGTATCAAAAATGAGGTTGGAAGGCTCTCCCTCCTCTCTCCATCCGGCTCTCCCCTGATCATCGACCCTGAGGAGAATAAACTCAATCCATGTTAAATTATAGATTAAGGCCCGGCTCTGGCGATGGCTTGGCAGCTGGCGGCTGCATGTGCGTCGAGCTGCACTGAGTTTTACACACTTCTGCTGCTGCTACTGTTGCCTCACCTCGCTGCCTTATTAAAATCAACATCAAACACTCTCCACAGATGAATAACAGGATTTAAAAGAGACTGTATGAATATGTAAAGATTCTCTCGACAATGTGCTCTGTGAGGCTGTGGCTGTGTTTTGTTGGACTCTCTGCTTCGCAGATGGGTTAACCTTTGGCATCACTTTTTAGGTCACAAGTGTTTTTCTCACTGGTAATCTTTTATTCACAGATGCACTTTGTTCTTTTTAGCTGCATGATGAGATGATTTGGAAAGTGCTTGTTAACATTTTTTATGGGTATTATCTAATAGAAAGAACAAAAAGATTTTTTTCTTTGCACTCTGTTCTTAAGCTACTCCAAGCAGATGGTGCAATCACAGGACTGCAGAGCATCAGAAATGCCAAGACTGTATTTCAGTCACAAAACGCTATCTATACCCATATCCACAGAGTGTCAAGTATGACACAAACATCTCGGCTTTGATGACTTGCATCACTCTTATTCTTATTCACCTCTTATACGCCAACTAAAAAAATAAAAAAAAAAGTTTCCAGCTTCAGTTTGTGATAATTAGTAATGAAACAGCCAAACAGCCAAATCATCACGCAGTGAGCAAATGTTTACTTCTGATAATGTGTGTTTTCAGAGTATCAACTGTTTGCTTTGTGCAAATACCCTGCTGTGCCTATATCAACAATGAGGATGGTAGTCTGTCACAGACCAATATCTCTCATTACATCTAGTTTAATCATCTTTTACATTTCAGTTAATGCATAAGGGCTGTTTGTACAATACTGGTAATGTCACTGCAAACATGTTGTAAAGCCTTCATGAGCTTCATCAGTGGTCACACAAGAAATGAGAGAAGTGGCATTATGAACAACATTGTTCAATATCACCTTGTGACTGATGCAGTTGATCCCGACCATTTCAGACTTGACTCCAGCTCACAATCTGTTGTATGTGCCACTTTAATAAGTGTCACAGATTTGTCAGTAAACTTTACAATAAAAAAACAACAGACATGAAAACCACAAATTACAACAAATTATCAGTTTTCATGCCACAGCATTTTATTCACGAAACCAGCTGGAGATTGGTTTACTCCCTTTTGTTTCAAATGTAACACTTTCATCTCTGAGAATGTATTTTTAGTGCACAGTGTATAAATAGCCGGAGAAAATGCCAATCGTACATAAATATAGAGTCCGGTGTATGAAAAATAATGAATGTATTATTTTGGTACAGTCTGTGATCGAAAATAGAAATCTCTATCTGTTCTCAACAACAATAGTGCAGTACAATATTCTTACATAACAACACTTAGTATTTCCCTTACAGTGGTTTCATGCAAAGCGAATCTCATAGGGCAGTCAAAGGCATCAAGATAATGTCCAGGGCCAACATCAAACATGATACATGCAGTTTCAACATAATAAGCATGCTGCCCAGTCTGATCTACAAAATACTGTGATGACTCTCAAACAAGAGAAACAAATGGATACGTGAATACACAGCCAGCATTTTAGGTATTTTTAAATACTGTATGTACAATACTGAAGTAATCTGAGGGCATAGTTCAGCTTTTGGTGGAGTTTCCCTTCTTACTCAGAGTGATATCTACTCATGGCTGTTTTTCATGCTGCTGTGTGCAGTTTAAATATACAATGAACTTAGCCTAATGTTGCTCTGATAATGCATATATGTGGAGCCATCACTCACACAACCTGAGGGTTAACTGTAACACAATGCACTTGTTAGCCTTGATGAATGTGAGAGATCAGAAATCAGAAATCAGATATTTGATAATATTATGTTTGTGTGAAACAAGGAATAAATGCAAGTTGAACAAATTATAAATATTCCAGAAAAAGACTTTACATTTACAGGAAGATACGTCCAACTGATAAGACAAACCCATTTGTTTTAGTGGGTTACACAAGTACATCACACACAAAATCAAACAGGCAACCTCGTATACTTATCTTTGTTGGGACTTTAATCGCCACAACTGAACGCCTAACCCTGGCCCTTACTCCAACCTTGACTTGGCCCTAAATCTGAAATCTTGTGGTGTAAAATATTTTGGTCCCCACAAAGCTGTCGGACCACACAAGTACATTGGCCACCACCAGTAATACACATACACAATAAGCCTCAGGAGTTTGTCAGTGACCTACGTTAAAAAATCACTAACATATGGCCTTTCACGCCCATCTGCCCTATCTTTTACCTAAATGCACAAGGTTATAATTGAAGTTTGGCAATGTACATCACTGATATGACACATACATGCAATTCACAGAACAAGTTGACAGCTGAAGGCTCAGTCAACCTACAACCGTTGAAAATAATGCCATGCAGCTGAAGGATTTGCAACTGAGGTAAGACACCCTATCAGTAAGAGACATTCAGGAACAAGATCATGCTCCGGTCTACATTCAAACTGGCTATTTATGTGACAGAGAGAGAAATCACAGTGATTCCTTTTGTTTTGTAAAGGCATTCCAAGGGGCTTGTGGTTTTGAGGCAGTTCCCATTACAAAATGTTACAGTAATAAGTGGCCCTCTTTGGTTTCAACAGTAGTCTCTCACTCTTACACAACTCAGTAATGAAAAGCTTCTACATAAACAGATAGATATATAGAGAGAGAGAGAGAAAGAAAGAGAGAGAAACATTGGGAAACTGCCCTTTAAATAGAGTTTTACCAACAGGAATTATTTACGCTCCTGAGTTTAACACAGTGACACATGGGAGAACCAGTGTGCTCAGCAGATGAAATCTGCACTTCATTCACCCTGATTTTTAAAAATAATTTTAGGGTAGTGCGTGTGTCAGAAAATCAAGGGTGTGGGCAGAGTCCTGTGTAATCCATTAGAGGAATATACTTAACACTTGGCTTGCTTTACTTTGTTCCTGCAGACATTGTGTTGCCAGCTGATGCTGTTTTATCTTCACAGGAACCTTTGTTTACTTGGCACCTCACATCATGACTGGACTTAAACTTTGACTCAAACTTTGTGTTTCGACCTGGCTTCAGAGTCTCCATGGAGTCTGGAGGTTGACCGGTTTGCTGTTGTGCTTCATGTGACTCTGGAATCTGATCTAAATCATTGCTCTGATTGGACAGTGAGGCTCTGCCTGTCTGCTGGTAAGACAAGCAGAGGTCCTGCCATTTATTTCGATTGGCATCTATTCCATCAACCATTGGCTGCAACTTCCTGTTGAGCGTCAGTAGTGCCTGGGTGGAGACACAGGAGAGTACAGCTGATATTCACTTTCCTCAGTAATGCCTCTATTTTTTTCTATTTTACTTTTTTTTTTTTTTTAAAAAAAGTTTGATTTCACACTTCAAGGTACCTGGTAAAGGGGTTTACATATCCCATCTATCCACTCCAGCTGTAAGGCAGGTAGTTCATCCTTACGATTGCGGTCAAATATGGCCTATAGAGAAATGTCATTCAAGACCAGAAACATTCATCATATTCATTTGACAATAAAACTGGTCACATCAAGGACTTGGAGTGAAATGCGCGTGCTAAAGAAAAATCCCAGTGAAAGACGAGACTTTGAAAGTATGCTTTCTTACCGCTGGGGTCAGCTTGAGCTCAGACCTCTCTCTGTCACCTTGTTCAAAGAATTCACTCGTCACCAGCTCTGCAACCTTGGGATAGAAATGCGAACCATCATCATTTCAGTATTCATATAAAACGTGATGTAACATTATGACGCTAAAACATCAGCTCAGGCCTATAAGGTTCATTCATTCTTGCCATATTTTGAGGTAATTGTGATTGATTTAAGTGAGGTCAGGTATTTTTATGGGAGAGCATGCAAAACATTTCTGGAGGAAAATAGCCAAGCCGTAAAACATTAAAGCACAGATGTGAGTAACTTAATGATAGGGGCTTAAACCTGTTTGGATATCTTCCAAGGTCGAGTGACAGCACCCAGATCACAAGCTGTCATCAGCATGGACCTGTTGATAACATCAAAGCAAATTTTCTGCTGCTTGTTTTTCTCTTGACAGTTGACAGTAATTTTTGGCACAGGATAGTTTTATTTAGCACAAAGACAGAGACCTGAGAACTTCTCTGTGTCCTTCATCTGTCCAGCTGAATCCCCCAGACAGAACACACTCAAAGAACTTGCTTCTGCGTCTAACAATGCAACGAGAGTCAAGGATGAAAGTTCAAAAGCCAAAAAACTAAATGTAACTGAAGTTAAAGAGAAAGATAAATGCTAATTCTTCTTATTCCATTAAGTATTTATACAATAATCTGTAATACTCCATGTCAGTTTTTACCAATCATGAACTACATTAGCTCTGAATTCATTAAAAAGACCACTTACTCAAAGTGCAAAGTAAGGTCTGTGGAGAGAATAGCTTGCTTCAATAGTTGCATCATGTTGCTATACTCTTTAGAGCAGAGGTTTGCAAAGATATTGTGACCCTGTGAGAAAATCAAATACAATAGAGAGTAGGCACTCACACAAATGGAGACAAGGATGAGTAATAGTGGCTAAAATGTCTTTGTATGGTGAAAGCATTGGTAAAGTCATTGCTCACTGTCAAAGGAAGCCCTCATTATCAGTGTTAACTAGCAATGTGTACAGACTTTCCTTGTCCTCTGTTAATAGAAATCAATAGAGAACACAGCTTCCAATGATCAAACTGATCTACACCTGAGACAAAGCAGTCTCATAATGTCAATAGTGGTCACTACTGCCGCCTACCAGCAAGCGGTTTGTGCTCGGCAGTGTCCCAAAGCACAACCTGCTCACCAGTGGCCTTCTGGTAGCATTAAAAAGGCTCAGACCTGTAGTCATGTATGATTAAGTGGATTTGATTAGGTTGGGTGTATTTGGCCAGTTTAGGACCACTGTTCACTGCACATATAAAAAAAAGAACATTAAATAAATACACTATGTGGTTCAGGTCTGCTGCCCCCAAACAACTCCCATCCCAATCCATCATTATGTTTGAATTATGTCATTTTCAAACAGGAAAACTCAGACAATACAACCTAACAAGTAAACCTCAGAGTTCCCTCAGCATTACAATCATGTGAGAAATACTGGTCTGACCTCACTTTGTAGGATCATGACTGCATGGTTGAAGTGATGATGCTCCAGGGTGGCTGATGTCCCATAGAGCAGAGCCAGAGCAGAGCCTGTCCTGCAGGAGCAACAGAGCAGTGAAACCTTCACTCACCTTTAAGACAACTGTTCATCATCATATTTGATGCCTGGGTCTCTTACTTGGCTTGAAATGCATTGTTGGTGCCTCGGTGGTCCAAGTCATGACACAAGCAGCCGACCATCAGTGCCAGTATCTCTGCATCTGATAGCACATCCTGGAAAGTGGCCGTCTACCAAAAGTAAAGTGTATAGCCATAATATTAGTCAGCTATTTAGCAGAGTCGACAATAGCTCCAATAGGATAGGATAGGAAATCTTTTTATCAGGAGAGAAATTTGATCATTTCTTAACTGATGTTTGTGAGCTCCTGCCGTACCTTACCACAGTGTGAAGTTAATAATTCTCTTTGAGATGTCACTCATATACTCCTCCTTTGAATTTTCTCTCACTGATATTTTCTCCAAAAGACATTTTGTTTGGTGACTGACTTTTGATAAGTTTTTAAGATTTTTATGAAGTCCACTGAGACTTACTGTTCTAAGGACAGGCTTTAAAAATGGCTTGACAACTTGTTCCCATTGAGTGTCTAAGTTTGGATAGTTTCTTTTGGTGGAAATGTGCTTCTACTTTATTTGACAGATTGAAGGTATAGAGTATAAAGCAAACACAGAGACTGAAGGGGTCAACGTGCCACACAAAACTGGATCATGAGAGAAAGTTGTCAGGGTTTTGATGTTGAGTTCTTCTTCTTTTGTTATTTCCTGTTTTATTTTGAAAAGTGTTCCCCTTGTGTGTTTTTGTGTACTTGCTTCCTGTTTTTGATTAGTTGATTGGTCTCACCTGTGTCTCGTTTTCCTGCCCTCACCTGTCTATTTAAGTTGTGCCATTGCCTTTGTTCTTGGTTGGTTCATTTGCTAGTTTAGAGTCTATGTTCTTGCTCTGTTAGTGTCCATGTCCCTACCTTGATTCCACGTGCTTGTTCAAAGAGATTTTGGATTTTTGTTTCTTTTTGGATTTTTGGTTATTTTGGATTATTGGATTTCCATGTCATGTTGGATTTACTACCTGGATTTTGACCCTGCCTGCCTTGACCACCCCGTAAGCCTAGCCCATTAAATAAACTGTTAAAGATCTTTTGCGTCCTTGTCCCTGCCTGCATCTGGGTCCTGCTCTCACCTCGTAACCTAGCCCTGACAAAAGTCAAGGTCTTGTGGGCATGCTAAGCAGCTTTATATTGTGACTCTAACTGAAGGCAACATACAGAAATTTGACTTGGCTTGAAACTTGTATAGAAACTTACCGTGATCATAACAAACATGCACTGCGACACATTGAAGGCATGCCTCCAGTTGTGATACGCCACAGTTCGATAGTTCTTCCTCACTGTCAGAAGCCAGCGACACAAAACCTGAAAGACAAGTGATATTGCATACGTACACACATACACACTGTGGACGTCTGACATTACAGAACATATTCCAGGGCCTCACCTCATAATCAATTTTAAACTTTTGGACAACACCAAGATCCAGAAACATCCGGAGTGAAGCCGTGATCATGGCGTCATTGTCCAAAGAGAAGTCGTTGAAGTGAAACTCATCGATGCCTAACTCACTGCTCAGGGGGATCTTAGCTGCCTTGGGGGGTAGAGGACAAATCTGTCAATCATCTAGTACCACCAAAGGATAGGACAAAGTACTAAAACACAATACAAATTGTTTTACATTACACCTCAGCTTCAACCATTCACAGACATCAGATTTTGTAAATTTCAAGTTAGAAGTTAATATTGTGACAATACACATGACATATGAATGTCCGTTTTCTTAATCTTCCACCTTTAGGATTACCTTGAGTCTATCAACTTCTACCTTGGAGCAGGTAGCATGGTAGGATAACATCTGAAAAAGGGAAAAAGGAAATTGTGCAAAACAAGTGAGATACTGAAAACATATTCTGTTGCTGATCTGATCCTAATGAGGTGAAAATTAGACAAGACCCTCACAGCTGCAGAAGATAATCAATATGTTCCCAGAATTTTGACGCGATCTATCTTCCCTGCTTATCTTGTTATGTAATCAGGATCAAAGACAGTACATTTTTGCTTTAAAAACTAATTTGTTGCTGTATTTCAGGGTCTCCTGACACAGACAGAAATCCGCAGGTGTTTAAAGAAACAGCAAAGATTATGTGACAGTAATACAAGAGTGTGTGTTGCCTTTGATGAAAGGTGAGCAGACTGGCACCTGTATTTATCATGAATTATTGAAAGCAGCTGAAATATTTATAGTAGAGAAGCAGAACCATGTTTGCTGAGGATAATGTGACTGCTCAGGTTAGATACCGGGCAGTGGAGCAGAACATAGATGGAGATACTAATGAGAGCCTCGGTAAAGATTAGGATTAGTCAGTGACACCACTTTCCTCTGCAATCAGTATTAGCTCTTATGATCATTTTGAAAATCAGTGTTAAGGGGTGCTTATATTATTTTTATGTATTTATTTTTTGTTGACTAGAACAGATTGTATTTTCCATTCTTCAGTCTACAAAAACTGATCTTGTTGCATATTAGATCCCTCGTTCATTTATTCCAAAATCATACAGCTTGCATAAAGTTGATCAATTTCATTAATCAATTCTAATATATACAAGCACATATTTTAAAATGTTTATGTATTTGTATTGTTGATATATTTACTTTCACATATTTACCTTCTGTAGAGCATGTTTTACTGGTGCAATACATACAAGTGAATGACCATAAAGGACTGGTAGCATGCAAATGATGTATATCTGTAATATCCTTCATTATAATGAGACTTTATTGGTAACTTTTTCAAATCTCTGCATTTTTTGTAATTTGGACATACCACATTTTGCAATAGAATAAAATTAGGGTAAAAAACAAACAAAAAACAATATGAAAAAGTCATTCATACAAACAAATCTATATAAATAACTTAGGTCTTGTAAAGTTGTGTGGTGATGGTTAAAAAAAGCTTATATGTTGTAATCAGTGTGTTGTACTTACATCCAGTGCTACGGACTGTTTGGCCCACGTCTTCTTGACTTGATTGTACATCATTGTGTTGTTGATTCCAAGTCCACAGAATATCACAAATGCCTGTATACAAAGACAAAGCCCAAAAGAAAAACTGATAAAAAGGAACCTCAACATAACCTGTACTTAATGCAACAATAAACAGTAAAACAGACATTTGATCAACCTGCTGTAATCAGAGTCTTAAAAACTCACCTCAAACAGTCTCTGATCTGCGTCATTGAAAGTCTTCCTGTCCAGACGATTCAGAATTTGTGCGACGCCTGTAAAAACCACACACACATCATTGACTGTAACATGGAAAGTGGTTTTGCAGTGAGGACAAATTGATTACTTCTAGTGAACTTACCAATTATCTGATGAGTTCGATTCCAGATAGGGACACATAACACTGATCTGATGTGAAACCCTGAGGCCTGATCTGCCTGTGAAGAGACGAGACCGTCACATTGGAGCAAGAACTGCTAAGTGTATGTAGCTTTAAATCAGCTTAAAGCTATTTTTTGTTGTCATCGACTGGTTTTGAACACCACATCACAAATAGAAGGTCACCTGTGCTCACAGATACTGTAAAAGAATTACATGTTTTGTATTTGTTGCTGTTTTTTAATTTGCATCTGTGTCTACATACTGCAGTTACAAGCATTTATGTGTCCATTTGCATTCATGTGAGTTCTTATAGGTTTAATATGGAGACTACTGTGTCCACACCTCAGCATCGAAACGTGGGTCCTGACACACGTCACTGATGTTAACAGGCAGTCCAGTAGAGGCCACCAGCTCAGCAATGCTGTTATTGATCAGCCAATCGGAACACGATAGCTTCTCCATGCTGATGTGGCCAATAACACAAACAGGGAACGATAGTCAGGTCAGTAGTAAATATTTAGCACAACGCTGTGTAAATTTGTGGTGCGTCTTTCTGGTGTGGCACTCCTCTAATATCCACCCAGAGTAAGTAACTGTTCTATCTGTCAGCCTCTCTTTGTGTGTGTCTGTCATTATCACGTTGTTTCTTTCACCTGATGTCATGGTCCATGTTGCACAGCGGAGACATGAGCTCAAACGTCTTGGAGAACTTCACAACCTATTTGAAAAGACGTGCATCATCACAACCAGCACCAAAGTCATTTAGCAACAAAAACGGGAGAGATAAAGTAAATACATCTGTGATGCGTGAAAAACGTTATCGATAAAAAAGCCAGAGGTCTCACAGGTGAGTCGATGTCTTCAAGGAGAAGCACAGAGCACCGTTCACACTGCAGCAGTGTCAGCGCCCGCTGCATGATCTTCCTAACAATCTTCTCCAGGTCAGTCTGCTCCTCAAACAGGTCATTGACCACTTCCAGCAGAGCCTGTGGACATGAGAAAAGGCCATTAATGACTGTTGATTGCACAGTGTTGACAGAGATGTTGAGAGATGCAGTAGTGACTTGTGTGAAACTACTGTAAATGTAAGTATGCTGGTGTGCCAACAGTGAAATTCAATTCCTTCATCTTTTTGAAAATGCACAGTTTGCATTATCTTACCCTACTCCTTTCATACTCTTTGCGAGACTCCGAAAACAACTTGGCATTGGAAATCGATATTCCACAGAATGGTAGATACATCTGCAGTACCTGAGTAAAAGTACAAAAAAGGGGTGAAAAACATGCATAATCTATAAATGTTTGCTTTTTGTATGCTAAACAAAGGGCATAAAACTAGGGAGTAAGAGAAAAACAAAGAGTGTGTGGAGATGGAGGTAGAAAGCCATGATAGCGTCGCCTGTTCCTCTGCACAAATTTCTCTCGAACAGATTCCCTGTTAATGAAGTATTGATTTAGAGACAAAAGGCATTTAGGCATTCACACGCCCTTAAATGTCCAGATAATCTGGCAGATCAAGATGTTTTTCTATTTTCAGCATATCTGTTGCTCAAAAGTTACTGCTTTGCTTGAGCTGTTTTTAGAGCGACATTATTTAAAAAAAAAAAAGCTTTAATTATTGCAAACTCAAAACATTGTTTAAAGTTGATTTCTTAGAAGTAGAAGTCTCAGAACATAGTGAGAATTAATGATTTTCCACAACTTTATCCTGCCACCTTGTGGATAAACTGTTGCATTTCAGTGCATCTGGACTGAAAAAACATGAATTTTGGATTTTTACAAATTACAAACGTTTACTGCACTGTTCTTCTTCTTTTTTTAATTTTTCAATGTATTTACTCAGAGTGAGTCCGCTGAGCACCTTCAAATATAATCTAATATTTGTTCATCAACATAGTGGGAGAATGAAATTGCATTCATAAGCTGCAGAGCCGTAAATAAAGTTAGAATATGTGGGTTCTAGTAAGTCCATCTCAAGTGGATTGCTCAGGGAACAGATGAAAGTGTATCTACTCAAAATGTGTCTCCTGAGTGTGCGTATGTATCGCCCAGCCAGACATATTTAACATTCACACTTGAGTAAGAGGTGGACCTCCTCCCTTAATTTTTCTGTTATTTTGCTTCTGTGGGAACACTTTGCTCTTATCCACAGCCATTAAGAAGATTCACCGTACAAACAGTGTTTTTAGCTGCATGGCTCAAGAGCTTCTGTGCAATAAGTGTCAGTGTGTGTGTGCGTTTCTCCACGAGAAACCAATTTTTTACTCCATCTCTGAAATGCCCCTAATGATCAGCCCAACTGCAGTTATACTGGAGATGTAAAACGTCCAAAATAATACACGTCCACTGAGAGACATCATAACACACCCTCACCTTCTCATCATCCTCAGTAAAGGGTGTGCCCATGGGATTCTTGTTGATTGCTTGGACAACACCAATGACTTCTCCATCGCTGTTACAGATGGCCATGCAGAGGATGGACTGAGTCTTATAGCCTGTTAACTTGTCTATCTCATCACTGAAGCGATGGTCCTAGGATAGTAGTCACATAAAAACACACATCACACATATATCAAACGTGCGTGATCGCACATTTACAAACATATACAACCATGCTCACGAAATGCCCTGTGTGACCACGTCCCTACAACATTTGGGTTTTACGCGCTTGTGTCACGCACCATGTGCAGCAGTACTCAGGTGTGATTCTCGGCTTTTTAAAGTCACGACTCTGCAGGAGGCCTCTTGTTCTTATTATGAGTAGAAACTATAATATCCCTCGCTGACACATATCTACACTATTGCAGTAATAGACCTCAGGGGGATCCGCATCATCATGTTGCCTTAGCCTCCCAAGCAGCCCTGGGCCACGATATAATGATGTGGTGCGCAACTGGTAGCGTATACGACGAGATCTGGCTTGTGGGAAGCTGCGAGGATTATAACGCTTGCTTTCCTTCCCTTACTTTGACGGCTATAGCGAGAGGGTTTTTTTTACTCTGACGTGACTGAGCTTACTTGTATCTTCTCCATCCCTTCGAGTCGAGTGACCCCTTCGAGGAACTTCAAAAGCAACTTCAATTGTAAAGTACTTGTCATATAGGAATTTGGGTGCAAGGGAGTTGACTATTTAAGTTCACTCCCAGAGGTGAAAAAGCATAGGTCTGCCCCCACACCAGGCATCTATATCGATTACCAATAGCTTCGCTCACTGTAAATCCCCATGCATTGACTTGACTAAGTGTGATAATTTGTAAAAGTCACACGAATGTAGACCATGCTCACATTTACCTCATATGCGTTTGAAATGTTTACAGTTTCTCCGTGCTCTGCCACATATCCAATAATACCCTTTCCCCATGGCACCTGCACTTCATTTGAGTTCAGGGTGCTGGAGGATGGTCTGACCGTGGTGCCTGAGTGCACATCAAAGAACTTGGACACCAGTGTCCTCTTGTGCGCGGGACCCTCAACGAGGAAAAGCGAACACCTGTCTGCATCCACCAGGATACACACGTTGATCAGGATTTTATAACTGAGGTTTGTCAGGTCCAAATCGTTGGAGATGTCCTTCACTAACTCCAAGAAAAACTCCCTCTCGTTGGTTTCCTTGAGTCTGTATTTGTAGTCGATTGCACTGGACGCGTATTGGGGCACGTTGACCCTGGACTCCAGCAGGGCGCTCAGGATGTGCGCAGTGGTCGGAGGCAGGGAGCTGGCTTTACGCAGGAGCGCGCGGCGCCTCATGCTGGACTGGGACTCATGCTCGCTCAGGCTCACATGCTCGTCGTAGGTCCGGTGTGCGGTGGTGGCTTTGGACCGAGCGAAGTTCCGTCTCAGCTCCATGTGGGAAGATCTACGACGAAGCCCGTCCGGGTTTGTCGGCCAGAGCGGGTCCCTGACAGCGCCGCGCCTCTCCTCTGCTGTGGATACTTTCGACGGCTGATGCTCCTTCAACCATCTGCTTACCTGATCACATTTCGCCTTCCGAACGAGATACTCCTCGAAGAGATCTGGGTGGCAGTCCAAAAACGCCTCTATATCCGAGAAGTCAAATGTTGTCATGGTGAAAGCCGCTGTGGGGACCAAACGAGTCGCGCAAGTGTAACAGAACAAGAGTTGGACGAGTAGATGGCGGGTGGGGTGGGGGGTGGTTAAGGGATGCGGCTACAGCCGAGCTTCTCAGAGAAGTGATGTTCTCAAAACATTTGTTCATTCATCTCCCGCATGAGCCCGTCCACCGTACTCTCCCCTGGAATACTGGGAGAGGAAGTGGTCAAACAGATTCAGTTTATGTGAGATCGGATTGATGCCGCCTGACGGACGAGCGACAGCACAGCTGTCTGTCAAGCGAGATTGAGCTGTGTCTCCAGGGAGGTATGTAGAATACTATGCAGAGGTGTAGGAAAAAACACAAGGCACCTGCATATTGTTTCACTATAAACTGGGGGAAAAAAACCTGCAGGGCAGGGTGCTCTCTTTATTCTATACCCACAGAGACTCTCTGAGCAGGGGTCCAATCAAAATCGAGAACGAATTTAATGTGCCATTTACATTTAAAACGTGCTGGCAGGACACAATTTTTCTGAATGTACTGTGTGTAGTGGGAGCAGTGGATATGTTTGAAATGGACAGCGTCACAATGAAATGAATGAAACAATGAGAGGACGTCCAGATAGATAGATAGATAGATAGATAGATAGATAGATAGATAGATAGATAGATAGATGTGTGTTACCTTGGAGTCAGGTGGCACACACACCTCCCCATACACTCTCAGACACATACAAACACCCACACACTGGCTGTGCCTTTGTGGCTGCGGCCACTGCAGCAGTCAGTGCTGATGTCTTTTAACCATGACCACAATCTTACTTTAACCAAGTGCGTTCTTTTAAGTCAACTAAACATTAACCATATATGGAGGACATCAGATGCTTATATGAATAGTTTTGTGGTCGTGTGGTGTATTGTGTAAGGTACTGAGAAACAACCTGCAGTCAGTTTCAGTAGATTGCTGCAAAAAAAGAGCTAATTTTAAGACTCATTTTTGTTTAAATGTTTCTGTTCATGTTGTGTTCTTGTGGTGAATATTCTTAAATAAAGTTGTTAAATTGAGTTCATTCAAACTAACTGATACATAGAAAACCTGGACCTGAGTGCAGATACTGTTTGGGGGGTATAGTAATAGTTGGTTCTGGGGTTCAGGGGTCTCTAGCAGATTTTTTGACCCATGGGGTTAAGATGGCAATTTGCAATATGAATGGAGAAAATAACCAATGTCACATGTTTTTCCTTTAGAAGGATGAATTCATTTCTATTCCAGAGGTTATTGATGAGGTAACTCTTACATCCACTGATTAAGTTGAATTTCTTTTGGTGTGTACAATCCTGTAGGGGTTATGCATCAACCTGCTTCTGCACAATAACTTTATATTAGTGAAATCACTGCAGGCTGTGAGACACATTTACAATGCAGCGGCAGGAAATGTAATCCGGAGAGCAGCGGTTCCGCTGGGGCAGAGCAGGGTAATTGGTTACTGGACTTAGCTTAGGCTGCTTGATAGGACTTGGGTGTTTTGCTGAGACTTTGGACAAGGTCTCTTGGGAATCCCAATTAAAAAGCAGAATGCAGAATATGGGTCTTGTGAGGGCCAACAAACAAGGCAAACCTTGCTGCTTGGAAAGCAGTCCATATCATGTCCGAGAGGCAGCTGCATTGATTAGAAGTCTTGGCTCTATGCTGATCGAAAACTGGTATTGAGATGCAGTTTTCAGGTGTCTGATGTTTTAAAGAGCAGGGAGCAGGTGTGCTGTCCTATGTCCCGAAAATGTATTTTTTCAAATCAACTTCTCACTATGAGGAATAGTATCCCACATGAATACAGTGTATTCTGCTAAAGTTAGATCAGTTTTTGGATATTTCACATGAGATCTCTACATCTCTTCCATCCCCTGTTTTTGTCAATCAACTCCATCAGGAAACACTGATCTCACATGTCTCTGTGTACCAATCAGAAGTGATCTACATTTGATTCAGAATCTGATGACAGTTGGTGGCATTTGGTAACTGGTGTAATCTCTTAATAATAATAATAATAATAATAATAATAATAATAATAATAAAAAATAAATAAATAAATAAATAAAGTTAACTCTAGATGGTAACTCTAGTTCGAGCTATGTAGTAATTAATATTTAATACTAGGGCAGAAAAACATTAAAAAAAAATTTTTAATGTTGGCAGTGTTTTCATATTACTCTTAAGTGATTTGTATAATAGAAGTAATAGAGTTAATCCCAAAATGTGGCCAGGAAATGATCAGGCTTTCTGGGGTTCCTTGGTAACACCAGGGGCCTGACACAATAAGGTTCCTTAATTAGGGTAAAATCTCATCAACTGGAGTTTGAGGATTAATGTAAATTCAGAGTCCTTTGATATGAAAGTTTTAGGATCTCTTCTGACACAGACCTTTTTTTCTCCCAAAACGTGGAAATGAATTTGCATCTCTTTTTGTCATCTCACGTTAAGTCGAGAGCGATAAGTTAGTCCTGTGCATGCAAGCTCAGTCATGGCAGAGTAACAGTACTGTCTACTAAATCCCAGAAGGAGATGTTCTATAAAATGATCACACAATTTTTGAATCAACCTCAGAACAGGGTGGTTCTCTGTCTGAAATTATCTGCTAGATTGTTCCTAAGATATTCTTTGTACAAGTTTTTTGAACAAGTTTAAGGCATGCAGTCTGAATGTATAACTGTTTCCATGTTGCATAGGGATGGAGACAACGAAACTTGACTCCTGTAACCAAACACCAACCGCACATGGCTTGTATCCAGTGTCAGTAGGTGGCAGCCAGACCCAGCTTAATTTTCATTCCAGTCTTTGCTTGCTTGTATGAGTTCACCAAACTGTGAACATGTAATATCATCAGATCCTCGCTTGATGACTGAATGATGGGCATCCTGAGCAGTGATTGCTCACTGGATATGAAAATATTGATATAATAGGAAATATCAGCACATCTTGACCCCCAGTTGTTACAATTGTACATTGCAAAAAAGCTTATAGCTGATATTGCTTGATTTTTGATTATTAATGTTGCAGCTGCTTGTAGTCTTTGGTCTTATGGAGGCTGTTTAAACTACACCTTTGCTGACACAGTAGGTATGTGCCATGGGCTGGATTGGGTGTCACTCACTCTGATCCTATTGTTTATTGTAACACCGTCTCTCTGGCTGTCCCAGGAATCCAAACCCACCTCACTGGTCACAAGTGAATGATGGAGTCCTGTTCTGTCAACAGAAGGCTCAGCTGTTCTCTATTTGGACCAAGAAGACTGCTGCTTCTCATATCTACACCCAAAGAATAAAGGAGACTTCTCTGGATCCATTCATCTGCTATTCACTACAAATCTATTTCATTGGTTTCTCATACACCACAACACAGGTAAGTGAACCTGACAGTGCATTTTTTAAATTGAACTGTTGTTTGATTTTAGTATTTCCTAATCAACAATGGGTAACCTAGTAGAATGAAACAGAGATCATATGGTCAAACTGTAAAACCAGTTTCCTTACATTCTATGAAATAAGCATGTTTACAGTTTTATCTATGCTATAATGTTTAGTAAATGTTGTTGTTTTGTGTGACAATAATGTTCATTTAATGATCTAAATTGGTCATGTGACATTTATGGACAAAGTAGTAGAAACATTTAAGATAATTTACTGAATTATGAGAAAACTATGAGACAAACGACAATACTGATTAGCAGACAGGGGTTCACCACAGATTTGGTGTAATTCTCTTTACTCTCTGGCCTCACGCACTATACGCTCTGTAGCATTTCATCTTCCCTTTAAAACTCCTTTATTCTGAATCAGAGCTCGAGCAGACAGATGGAGTCTAAGTCATTAAACCACAGCAACCCACCTGGTTTAAGTGGCCATAATCACTTTGGTAGTGGAAAAGCCATCATATCTGAGTGAGTATAAAAACATTCTGTACAGAAAGTCACAGAATTAAGTATCTAATGGATCAAATGTAGCCTAATAATAGATTGTTTCTTTACCTTCCCATGTGTTTTCAGCAGTCAAAGATGGTATAACAATACCGGCAGAAAGAAAAGTAAAGTTCGTCTTAATGATCAGCTGTGAGTAGTCATTGCCATATCTCATAAATGAATAGAGTCATATAAATATATATTGGTGAATTGGAGAATTATCATTGGAGAATGATGACATTAAATATTTTTCTTTTCTTAGAATTCCCAAACCAACTGATATAAATATGGCGTGAGTTCCTTCTGAGCCAACAGATTCAACAGATATTCACCACCACTCGTACTTAAATATTCTTGTATTTGCTTTAAACCTCGATACACAGTAATCCACCTAATACACATCTTCATTTCATTTCCTGATATACAGGGAGAAAATGATACGGCTTGCATATCCCAAACAGCATCCTTATTCTTCCCACATCTCCCAGTTTGCATTGTTCCCATCCTTTCGCTCTCCGGATGACCCTGAAACAGGAGTCAGAGCATCCTCCCAACATTTCCTACACCCCTTGATACCAAATAGTGCAATAGACATCACTTTGCTACGCAAAACTATTGGTAAGAAAACAAAATATTGTAGGTAACAGGGCATGACAGAATAGATGTTTCCAGAGAGGTTTAAGCTGTCTTTATTTCCATGTGTAGGTAATCCCTTTAGACATGAGCTCTTGGAGACACCTGTGAAAACCAGGAAAAAAGCTGTTAATTGGACTGGAGAACACATTTTCTTGGATGTGAGTAATAAAATAATGCACGACTCCAAATTATCATTAAAGTTTTCCAATACATCGTTCACAGCTGTTCTGATAACAACTTCCTCCAGCACACAAAGCCACTGAAGGGAGAGAAGCAGGTTTTCTACCCAACTCCTCCAAAGGCAGTGTTGCCCAACCCTAAACTTCGTGACTGGGATTTGTCATTATCTGAGAGGACAAGCAACATGTTGAAAAATGTAGAGAGGTCTCACTGGGTTACCTCTTACCAAATGGACTACACAGGTAAAGAGGCCTAAAAATGTTTATATGATGGGGACTATTCAAAAGTTATCAGGGTGGGGAGTGGAGATGGATCTTTCTCTCACTCTCTCTCTCTCTATGAAAAACACAAAAGCCTATTGCAAAGGAAGATGATCCATCCCCTGGTCTCCCTGAAAAGTCCAAAAGAAAACTTACAATACCCTTCTTCTTTTCTTATACGGCTCAATAATTTTTGTCCAATCCCTCAGCATTGAGCATGTATAAATTATACATACAATTATACATGAGGGTACATTTTGCAGTTATTATTGCAGCAATGGAATGTGTCTGATTTTGACGTCAATAATCAATAATATTGTAGTATTAAATATTTCATATTTGAAGTTTGATTTTTTTAAGGATCAGGTCCAGCAAATCCTCTACAGATGGATGACTTCAATGAAAAAATGAGTGGCCTCGCTGGGACGAATTCACACTCTGCACCACTGGTAAAATCCTTGAGAGCATGTTGCCTTTTGAACAGAAACACTTACAGCATGCAACAATAGTCCTGAGGCGTTTGTTTCCCCACAGAGAGAAAAATCCTTTCCTGTGTTTCTTCCCTCTGAATCAAGAAAAGGATGTAGAGGAAGACAGGGGAGCTGTGTGGGGAGGAGCACCTGCAGTCCCACTGCTGCTGAACTCCTAAATCCAGCTCCAGCTCCAGACCAAGGCACAGCTTCAGCTACTGTAAACCAACATAAGCCACAAGAGATCACAGCTAAGCATAATGAGGCAGCAGATCCAAACCAAAGGGGGCAAAGTCAATTAAAGTACAGGTCTGGCTCCAGAGAAGCACACGGCTTTGAGCTGTCCCAGGGGGTCTTACACAACCAACAAACTGAAAGCAAAACCTCTGCGAGTGAGTGCAGAAAGAGAGAAAACTACAGAGTCCAGTTTAATAAAAGGCCCATGCAAGTATCTGTGTCACAGGGCTGCCAAGAGGCTAATGCTGCCCAGATCATAGATACAGAGCGACCCCTGGACCTGTACAACCACCCACTTTCCCAGGGAGAGATGGAAGGCAATGGAGAGAAAAGCTTGATTGAGCTGTGTGTAAAGGATGAACCAAGTGGCAAAAAGGAGTATTTTAAAGCTGAAAGAAATGCATCTAGCCTTAGTCAGACAGATGTAGACCTGGCGGGTGCTGAATCACATGCTGAGTTATTATCAAGGGCAGCTTCTGGGCAGGAGAAACTGGCAAAAATCAGAGAGATGCCACGCAGTATGTCTAACCCGTGCATCCTACCAAGGCCATCCGTCCTGCCAGGCATTGGCCCATTGGGTGGAGTTGCAACTGTGACCAGAGAAGGTGCAGCTGTCAGCCTCCTGGACCTTCAAAATTCATTCAGCAAGTCAATGGCCCACCACAGCTTTAACAACTCTGTCACACGTGCTGCTGTAAACCTGAGGGACAATGTAGTCACAGGGAGAAAACACGACTTCTATGGGATCAACTGTTATTACTTGCATGGATAATATGAATGGACATCATTCAACATGCTGAAGACAAATAATAGCAATAATAGTTGAATACCTGACTGTAAATTTTAACCACCACTGAGTACTTGACATTAAAATTTAAAGACCAATGAGCTGAAATATTCAACTTTCAATCTGAATCTACACACTTTGACTTTCTGTTGAATTTTCCAGAAGGTCATCTGTAATGGTGACTTCAGGTAGAAAAGGTAAAAGTCTTATATTTAGAAAAGTGCTTTGAGTCGCTTAGTTTGTCAGAATCTAGTCTAAAAAGTGAGGTCTGCTCCAATAAAATTAGATTCAGATCACAAAAAAATGTGACTTTAACATTCAGCCTACTGAAATTGAGGAATAATCTGAATCCATCTGACTTCATACTTTCAGTATACTTTTAGACTTTCATATCAGGTTATGATCTGTCAGTCAAATGATCCTGCTTAAGACATTGATTAAGACGTATCCTTGATAACCTGGATTTTTTTTTGTCTGATTTAAAATTTTTGTTCAAAATTTGAGCAACTAAAATATAATTGCTTAAATATTTACATCACATGTCTGAATTTAATATCATGAAATTCCAATAGGAAACAACATAGGTCAAAACATAAATTCAGATTTTTGAATTAAAATATCTGAGTACAATAAATTCATAGGTACTTCAGTCTCAACATGACCGCCATGCCCGTGTTTAAATAGCACATTCAAGTTCTTCTTAGAATTAAATGATAACAGTTACAATATGCCTCCATAACATCCACATCAGAACCTGCTGGGCCAGAAAACAAAGAGACTCAAAAGACTGTATAATTTCTGATATGCTCACAATAAAATAAATGGATGCTATTGTGACACTGTGTATTATTGTGAGTTCTATTTTCTTCAAGTAACTTTATGTGATATCTTATGTATTTCTTTTGTTAGTTATGCTAAACACTGAAACCACTTTAGTATTTTTGTTTATTTTTTATTATTGCTAAATGATTGTTTTTTATTTGCTCTTTGGTTCTATACTTTCCATCTGCAATATTCATTAGAGCACAGGGTGTATTATACAATTATGATCTTATATAAGTCTCCCATAAGCCATGGCTGATTGTGAGGGTAAAATAAAGAAACAGCCTTCAAAGCTTACTTCAGTGAGTTCGGTATGCCTGCACAGTCCACACAGAAGGAATATTCGGCAGTGGTAAATTCATAATTCAGCACAAATAAATGCTTTAGTCTTTGCTGTAACCTTTCTCATTTTACATAGGAAAACATTTGGCTGAAGATGATTTTTTCTCCATAGATGTGGCACAGAGTTCACCACAGACCATTGTGCAGACTGTGTTGGAATCCATTTCTTTGTATTGTAGGTGCTGCAGTAACCTTCTAGCTCGCCAGTGTGAAAGGAAAACATGCCTTTTTGCACGTAATTTGTTGCAGTCAGGCTGACTCGCTGTGAAAGGTTTTTTTTGTGACAGTAAGTCCTTGAGCAGCAAGCCTGCAGCCTTGAGTGATATAACAGCCTCTCATTCAGACACTCAGGAAAGAAAAAAACCCCAATGATAATGGCTCTCACAAGAAAATGGACCAGTACCGTTCTTCTTGCTGAATATTGAAGGCAAACTCAGGTCGTGAGGCTGTTTCTGACAAGGCGACTTCTTCAGGACAACCAAGATAAGATAAAGGTTTGTCATTATAAATGACGTTTTGTTGCTGCTGTGCATGTGCAACAAATCACAATTCACTTGCAGAATTCAGGGTCACATATTGTCTCAAACTTACTTAGCCACTCATTGGGCGTGTGTTCATCTTTTAAATCCCAGAAACTGTTTGCAAAACACGCTCTTCTCCTTTGACTACTCTACATATTTCTCATTATGCCCTCAGCACGACTGAAAGCTGTGACTCGACGACGTGTCCAGCAGATGGCAGTATATCACCATTTTCCGTCATAAAGTCATTCCAGTGATTCATCGCTAACTTCATTTCGTTTTTTCTGATAAATATCATCTTGTCATTTTGGTGAGTTTTCGACCATATTTTTATTATCCCACATAGTTTATAAAACATAAAATAACAAGAGGAGAATCAAACTTCTTACCTTCACACGAACACATGATTAAATCACATTCAACCAAATTAAAAGACCAGAACCAGATGACTTGGAAAGTGATGAGTGTGACTGTATCTACACTGTGTGCCCTTGCTTTCGGGGTCCTCCTCACCGCGTCATGGAAACGATGCTGTCAATGACACAAACCCCGCCCCCTTTAGGTGACGCTAATCTCTGGTCTGTGTTTTAATTGGAGCTCGGCTTCAGTCAGTCACGTTTCACACCGCCGCTCTCCTCCATACAGCGGTGGAGAAATTGATGCTTCTCAGAGCGGATGGTGCATGTGCGTGCATGTCAGACCGAGGAGGGCAGGCTGTGTGTTTGAGGCTTTTGAGTGAGTATCTTTTCAGTGGCTGCGTGTTCTTACCTTTGGGCTTGATAAGCTGACTGCTTCCAGGATCTCATCACCCTCACCTGGAATTCACATCTGTAACTCTGTCAAGGTGAGTGCGGTTTTTTTCTTTTGCAGGTAAAATTGACTTTTTTTTAAGATGCTGTAATTCTTTTTTTGCAAAAAAAGGGTCGTGTGTTCCCTTGGAAATCATGTCAGTTGTTTAAGCCGTTTAAAAGTTGCATTTTAGTGTCTGTGCTCTGAGTCACAACAGTGCTGTAAAATTTCCGAGTGCTGAGAATGTGAAGCTTTTAAATGAAACAAGCCAGCAGTGGGCTACACTTACTCCCACGTGACTTTAAAACAGTGGGTTAAACTCTCCCGTAGAGTTTTTCAACCAGGTATTGTCATAACATGTGATTCATACAATAAACACCACAAGATCCCTTTAGTCTCCATGGTAACTCTGAGCCACCCCCCTCTTCCTCTTCCTATTGACAAGTTGACAAGTTGTGGAGGATTAGTACACTGTTTCCATATACACCCAATCTTCAGTAGGTCTGTGCAACAACAGTAGCAAGCATTCAGTATAACCCAGTCACACGCCAAAACTGTGAATAATGCGCCTTTTTGAGTGGCTGTATCTCTCATGCTGAGTGGATGTAGGTGTGTGTGATGATGGCAGTGAGCGCAGATAGGATCCATTTTCAGATTTAATCAGGGCTTGAGCTCAGTATCTCATACTTGCCACACACCGTTTGGTGCAAAAGCATGAATATGGAAAATGTCTTTTGCAATACAAGATGGCATATGTAAGAGAATATGGACAGAACACTCCCTGTTAATTACAATTCTCTGTAAATCCAGTGTAATAACAGTCAATACTGAATACAGGGTTTGTGGTAAAACTCTCCCATCAAATGTTAATCCAAAAAGAGTCTGGGTGAGTTGTTCTGTTTGGTCAAATATGACTGTGGCTCAGAGTAGCTACAATTTTTGGATTTACACAGTGTTATCTCAGCTCTTTTGGGTGTTGTGTCAATAGTGCAACAGAGGAGGCTTTTCAGGTGCTGTCTGGGCTGTGTGTGTTTTGGGACACGTGTGAAGCTCTCTAAGGGCTACTGAGAGTTCTGTAAAAACACCTGTCGTGATGTGAGGTAAACAAGGTGGATGGTGCCCACATCCTCCCTCAGATTGGTGTACAGGGGAAGGACAAAATCATATACAGTGAATAAAAGTCTTGATTAATTTTCAAGACTGGATGCTTCCCTTGTTGAAATGCTGCAGCCTAAAATTCAACATGGGGATCACTTCTCTTTTCCACAGCTCGGTGCACTCTTTGGTGGCCAATATGTTCCTGTTTCAACACTTGAGGTTTTGCATTCCTGTCACACCCATGTCAATGATCGCAGTCATACATTGGGAGACTAAAATTTATGGAATGCAGCAACAGGAAAGGAAAACATCTTCGTCTGTGCAAGACGTATATTTAAACCCGCCCCGGGGTTTTGCATTGCATGAAGCCACTGTCACACCGGCACTTTCAATTTTCCCCCTGGCGTCAAGCTGAATGTTTGGATGAAGGTGCACAACCCATAATCTATCGGATTCCAGTTGTGAACAACTATAATGTATCTTTGTGCTGCATCTTTGCATCTAATGAAGTGTTTCAACACTTTTCCAGGTCACCTGCTGTGTTTTGTTGTTCATTTACTTCAGGAGGGGGACATTGTGCAGATAGCCAGTCCAGTGCATTGATATTTACCAATCAATAATTCCCTTTCATTGATTTACCACTCAGATAGTAGAAAATGTAGTATAGTGCTAAACACAGTATTATAAGTCATACAGTAACCTGTCTACCATTACACCAAATCTACTCAAGAAAGCAATGTAATACTTTTTTGAATATCCACCAAACAACAAGTGAATAATGCAGGAAGTAGATAAAAAGACCCAGCAGAACAGCTGCTGTGAGCATATCGTGCATGTAGCAGGTGTTGTCTCTTTTTGTCCAGACACATAGGCCTCCATAAATAATTGAAGTGGTTTCATATGTAAACAGGTAGATGTGGTAGATGCAAATGATGGACCGTGTTCAGTTTTTCTTACAGATGAAATTTCATCAGATGATTTTTTTGGTATAAAATGACAAAAGCTGCTTGGACTATATTCCTTAGCATCAAGGACAAATAACAATAATGTTTCAGCTTTAATGGTATCAGATGAATATGAGTACCATTTACTGTATTGATGTTACATCATATTGCCTGTCCAGTTAAAGTGACATGTATCATCCAACAATTTGACATTATATATATAATGAGTGGTTGGCGATTTCATCTTCAGCCTCCTCCAGCCATCAGAGCGTCTGAGGGAAGCTCGAAGGCTGATTTCATAACTCCCTCACAGGCTGCCAGATATCAGCATGAAATTTTAACGAGGGCGGCACTAGCAGATACTTTTAACTTAAAAACAATAGCTTGCTCCACCAGCAAAGGCATGTTTTCACTGAACTCCTCCATACAGCCTTGGTCATTCTGGTTTGTAGGACTGAATTATTCAAAATGTTCACCATCTGAAAGGATGGCAGCTCAGATATATTTAAATAATGTAGGGCTGTGAGTCTGAAAATAATATTTTTACATATTGACAAATGGTCAGTGTTGGTTTGTAAACGTGAAAAAAGATAAAGGATGTATAGTCAGACTAATTTGTAAGTATTCATTATTATAAGTATTACATTTGAAAAAAATGATATGAAATATCCCTGTTCATGATAGATTGCTGGCTCTATGACTGTCACATTTTAAGAATTAAGAACTCCTTTATTTGTCCCACAAGGGGAAATTTTGACCCTCTGCTCGAATTCTCAATTGCATCAATTTTTGTTTTAACAACAATAGCAGTATAAAATTTTTGCAGGGGTCGGGTTGTGTTACTTTGTAGTTTATGCTGTTTCATTTCAAAAGGAGAGTTGTGTGATTTTGAAAGTTTAATAGTAATAATTTGTAATAATGTTGTGCACGTCTGTGCAGAATCTTTCATGCTCTTGGTCCTTGGTTTTCACCCACCCATGGAATCCCTGCTCAGCTGCACATTTAATTAGGATCACGTACAGAGAAGTGTGTACATTTCATAGAGTGCGTAACAGATGGTTTTCCGTGCTGCCTTTGTGGTGGTCCTCTTGCATTTTTAGCCATACATGGGGCATGGCTCAACCACCACTTTGATCAAAATATCTCATGGATTGTCATATAAATTTGTGCATTCTGTTCATGGCCCATAGAGGATAAACCCAATTCACTTAGACACAGTCACATTTTGCCATGGTTACTTTGGTTTATGACCAAACACCTGGAGATGTATTTAAATTTCTCACAACCTCACCTGCACTTTGCATTTATTGCTAGTTAACATGCTGATTTGCTAAACTATGATGGTGCTACACATTGGCATATCAGCATCGCAACTGTGTGCACGTCACCTGTACCTAAGTACATCCTCATGCAGCTGCTAGTGCAGCATTGTTGTTATACAGAGAGAGATTTGGTAAATGCATTCATAAAAAAGGAAAATAACTTATACAGCAGTACAACTTTTTAAGATGTCTCTGATGTTGTTCGTCTTGTTTGATTCATGTATTGAAGTGTTTGTGGGAATGCACATTTCTCTGCATTTAATTGGGTAATGACATGAAATTAGGTCAATAAAACTCTACTACAAACAGAAAAATTAGACCAGCTTCAAAGTGTGGGTGAGATCACACCACAACAGAGCAAATATTGTCCTCCAAAACACAAATGTAATCATCCAACCACAATAAACACGAGCATGTCAGATAAGAGAATTCACTGCTGCTTTTTATGAGCTCACCTCTTCTGTGTCTTCAGAGAAGTTACAGTTTGGGTCAGACTCTGGTGCTGTCGTTCTTCTATGATGTAGGCTACTACAGATATAATGAACTCTCATTTATGCTACAGTCCTGTGAGTTAGGAATGCTTTACTGATGTGGCTGACAAGAGTTCAGGCATGAAGTAAATCTCTCAAGATGTGGGAACTCCTCTCAGCCAGACGGTTTATCTCTGTCCATAAATGGAAGGTAATGGAAGGAGATGCCATGTCTAAATATATCTGCACTCGAAGGACTCAGAGATTGCTTGTGGCAGTGCAGATGTTCTTTCCAGTTTTCATGATTTAGGCCTTTTTGTGGCAACATCCACTACTATGAGGAAGGAGCACCTTATAAACAATAGCATGGACCCTCCTGATCATCGCTCTTTATTCTGGGTCAACACTCTGAATTAATATGAGAAGAGAGGTAGAGACGCTGCTGTTTCATCCTAATCAGAGCAGCAGTTGAGTCGTAAACCCTCCTTGTCTTTAATTTGGGGAAAAAAGCAACAGCTGGATCACGACTGTCACACAAGTTGCAACATGTGACACATTACGAGGAGCACTTTGTATGATGAAGTTCAGCATATTTAGGCCTTTTTCCCACTCTTTTGCCAGTGAGTGTTGAGCTAAGCTGCAACACCACTCTGCGTCCTAATGAGCTGGTGTTGAGTTATGAGTCTGTCAGGCTCCCCCACACTGTGAATCTACAATGGAAAGGGCCTCTGCCACACTCAGACTAGACAAGAGAAAGAAATAGAGACAGCTAGAGTGAGGGACTGAGTGGTTGTGGGAGGGAAGGGAGTGTGACAAGGATGTGGTTGATTAACAGGATGCAGTGTGGCATTAGTGCGTGATGCAAAACCTGTCACATGTCAGCCAGCAGTACGTGAATGAAAAGGAGTCCTATGCAGCAGGAACTTATCAAGGTGGGACTCTGTCAGTCTCTTCCTCATTACTATACTCATAACTCAACATGTGTTTTTTTCTCTGAGTGAATATGATGAGTAGAGAAGGCTTCACACTCCCTTCATAGTCCTAAAAATGTGCGTGCTTTAAGCTCAGCATCGTGAGCCTGGTTTTTGGAGGGGCTCCCTTTGGCCTTGGCAACCTATCACCAAGACACCTTAAGAAGATCAGGCAGCAGGCGCTACTATCTGTGTGTCTCGTTCAGAGAAGGTGTGGCTGCGCACACAGATGTGGGCTGGCAAACATTACCCTGCTTGGTGAAGAGATGTACTAATGAATAATAGATCTCATGTTGGGATGAAGCCAGTTTTGTCTCCATGTCATTCCTCTGGGCTAATGGCTTGCTGGGTGCTGCTGTACTGACCTGCGAAGTTGCTTGAAGAATATATTTTAAGGTGCCCTGATTCTGCAGATGGATGTAAGAGGAGAGGTTTTTTTTCTTTGACCTACTCCAAGTTACAGATCTTTTTGGGGGAGAATACAGGGCAACAGTAATGGCTTGAGAGGGCGATTAATTACTGCTCCTGCTGAAAGTGACAGTCTTTCACAGGGGAAAAGCCTGAGACGTTCAGGACTGACTCATCGTACTTACCACGATAACTCTTCAGACTCGGATGAGAAGATTTAGACTGAGAAAACAGTGTTACTTCTGCTCCCTGACTGATTGCGGCCTGTCTAAGGACCTTATCTAAAACTCTAATCACATTCATTTTGAATGGCACAATCTAAGAAACATCGCTTTCAGATTTGAATTGCTTTTCTTCTACTCTTATGTGATCCCCAATCAGAGAACTGGTACTATTGTTGATGATGTTATGATCATTTCATGGTATCATTTCAAGTTTGTAGTCTTTGAAATATGTGACACCATTTATTAGAGACAGAGGAGTGCGCTCAATCACCTGTTCGACACTGAATAATTTGGGCTGTCATTTAAGTCAGTCTCCATACATTGTGTTCATGTAGTGAAGTATCTATATATTATAATTAAGTTTCACACAATTTTTCTGAAAAGTAAAAATGCCAGATTAATGTTTCTAAGCTTGAAAAGTCTCAAAATAAAGCTATAGTTTGACAATTTGGTGATTATTCTCCAAAGAAAGCAAAAAAGGATATTTCCCAAAATGTCAGACTATTGCTTGAAAAATTACGTAAAGTCTTGTGCATTTTATAAATTGTAAATTCTCCCCTCAGTAAATCTAAAGAATCAGCTTGTTACTGCTTCCAAATAAAGAACTGTACCATGTTGCCAAAGTATAGGGGGGGTAGTGTTTGCTGCTGTTTTGTGATCCCACAATTTCCTTTGCTCTTTTTTTGTCAGGGTTTCTCTTCCCCTTCCAAGAAAGAGTTGTTCTGCATTTCAGTAATGAAATAACAAAGACTAAGTGGCATCATCCCAGCAGGGTAATGCACAGATGTAATAAGATTACTGTTATTAAAGTGGTAACTTTTAGATGCGGCAAATGTGAGCTTAGTGCGTCTCCACTGCCGAGTAGTGGCTATCAGAAGATGGTCTTAATGACCGTGTTGTTTCCAAGCCAACAGGAATAATAATCTGCGTGCCCACACCAAACCAACTTTTGATGAGTTAATCCTGCAGAGGACAATTAAAGACAATCAAGAATCAAACAAAGGGGTTCTGATCTGGGCTTATCCTGATGGATCGATGGCAGCATTAGAGGAAAGGTAAACAGCTTTGTGTTGAGAGGAATGATCTGTCAGAGAATGGCTGGTGGACGGAAGAGATAAGGTGTGCACCGCAACACCATGTTATGTGTTTTGTTGAACGCAGACGCATTTGTTTTGTCACATTGAGACTGTTTGTTTTTACAGCTGAAAAGACCAAGAGGGAAGCTTAGAGCGAGTTTTGCCTCTTGGAGCAATTTTTAACTCAAAATTCAGTTAATTCTGTATCATCAAACCTGCCCGTCACACATCAAAGGGACTTAGATTTAGATTTAGTTCAAGCTGATAAACATGTGGAGCTGGCTCCTTTTCATGACTTGGAAATGGAAGATAGTTCAACTCTCGCAGCTGGATTTTGCATATGAAATATTATTTAATAGATTATATAAATTTCTTTTTTTTTTTTTAAAGGTTATCTAAATATCATCTTATCAGCTTGGTAAGAGTCAATATTGGAACTATATTTTCAGATGACTCATTTTTCACCTGGGATCATGCCGACCTCTAAAGTAGCTTCTGGCACATTTTCTCACTCTTGTCATCACTGAACTTAAGCAGTAATGTGCCTCTTCTAAAATGAGTTTGACTTCGCTACCAACTTTTGATTGACTGTGGTTCATAAGCAATTCTATTATTTTTGCAAACATGACTCTGTTCCCCAAGAAAGCTACACTGTGGGGTTACAACCATGAGCCATTTATTCTGGTGAGTCACATCCTAATGAGGCCTGAATGGCTGTTAGGCTTGTCAGCCCTTTGGCAGACTCTAGAGAAAGTGGAAGGGTAGAGGAACATCTGCAACATGAACTGCAGAATGTAATAGAGGGCTTTCAGCTTCTGTCAATCTAGTTAGTGCAGCTTAAATGGACATTAAGCCATCTATAACTTTTAACTGAGAGCTATAGCTGGGCGAGCATTTGCTGACAGTTCTCTGATACGCCTTCAACTAACAAAACAAGAGTTTATGGTCCAAAAAAGAGCTTATATGAGCTTTGAAAGGCAGATGTATCAAGCATCTGCATTCAGTAATTCTGTGCTGGACACAATTTAACTGGACACAGTTATTTCCAACACAATGATTAAGTGTCAGAATTTGGCTAAATGATTAATTATAAAAAGAATATTTGCCAATGGCCATGTGGAGAGCTTCTTTGCATCTAGAGCTGAAGCAATTAGTTTAAAATTAGAAAATGAAGTAACAACAATTTGGTCATGGTTTAAGTGAGTTAATGTTCATTGGTTTTGATTTGGGGTATTTTATAAAGTAAAATTAGGTAGTTAGGTAGTTAGGTAATCAATTATGGAAAGAATCTTTGGTTGTAGCCCACGTTGCTTGTCATCCCACATTTGTCTCCCCTTGTCTCCTGTTTGCTATATGCTGCATGCTATTTAATAAATGGCAAAAACCTGCAAAACCTGTTAAAACTAGAAGGGCACATGCAGACAGCGGACCCCCACCAAGGCCATAAGACTTCTATGATATTCAAATTTCTAAGCACTATATATGTCTGGATTTATTTAGGAAAATATAGTTGTGCTTGGCTGAAGCCTCATTATTTCAACTGTGCATTCATTATGGAACAAATGCCACCCCATGTTTCTCTCATTCATTATGGAATAAATGTAAGTATTTCATAACATTTTGTTATTATGGGCATGCATGTGTTCAAATATCAAATGCTTGGAAACAATATCATCATGAATATGGCAGTTTATTATAACAAAAACCCAGCTGTTATAGAAAAACTGTGTTCACAAAGAAGGACCACTTTATGGTCAATATTATTGTTTGTTCATTTTTTCAGTATCGCTGGTGGACTTTATCACAGATGATTAATATCTCAGTTAAGTGGATAATTGTTAATTGCATTATATGTGCGTATTTAATGTTTTCATAGCCACACCTATGTTTGAGCAACAACATGTGTCAGCTACACCAGCGGATCACTGGTACTGGTGCCAAGGGCAAATAAATACATAACCTTACAATGTTTACAAAAGGGAAAAACAACGTGTGTATCCGCCTCATGATTCAGACCCATCCTACAGTTTAATGGGTTCTTCCATGCTTCACTCTTCCCCTGCGTTTCATTAAAATAGAGCCAGTCTTTTCTGTTTTCGATACATGCTAATGTTAGAATGGACACATGATTGCAGTGACAGTGCTAACATGCTGATGCTTTCCATGTTCAAAATCTTGGTTCAGTATGTTAGCATGCTCGCATTTGATAAAGAACTAAACACGAAACAAGGTTTGACGCTGACAGGAATGTCAGTAGTTTTGAAGCAATTTGATCACAAACCAAAGTAAACAACAGTTTGACCTTCAGGTGGTGCTACAGAAAAGGTGAGGCAGTTACCAAGGTGATTACAAGGTATCCTCAGTGAAAAACTAAAGTTTGTACTAAATTTAATGGCAGACTGTCAGATAGTTGTCAAGATGTTAAACCTAAAACCCCAGAAATCAGTGATATAGCGAGAGGAAAAGTCAACAAACTTAGGATACATCCTCTGCGAACTATGAATGTCTTTATGAAAGTTCATTTTAATCCATTCAGTAGTTGTTAAGATATTTCAGACATTGCTATACCCTAAAGGAAGAATTTGTTTGATTTCATGCTTTGGGTTGCCCCGTTTGAAACAGCACTAACAGTCCACTGGTCTCCAATATGGAAGTTCTGCTAAAAAAAAAAAAGCTGAACGGAAAAGCACAGGAGCCAGTATTAGTTTTCAGCTCCAGCTAGTTACACATCTGTCTCCTCCAAGTTTCATGCTGGTTTTTTATTATCAGACAGGTGCAGGCACCATCCACCCACACTTTACTGAAGTATTCGAGAGATTTGTGTCACCTCTCCACAGTGATCATTTAGCCTTTTGTGTTAGAGACACGTTGAAAAGAACATCTGCACGTATATATCTGTTCCTCTAACAAAGAGATTACAGGGTAAGTTGTGGCCTGCAAATTTGCCCGCAATGATTTATAGTACATGGGTGTTTATTTTGTACTAGATATAATATAATAGGCTGAACTTCAGTTAGCTTGTCACTCAGGGAAAGTTATAGCTTTATTGTATTATACAAGGAGCCTGACAAGATGTATAATGACGCCATGTCGTGTATTTTATTTAATATCATCAACTATCATCAAAAATAGATCATTGTTGTAGATCAAACCTCCATAATACATTTGTATGGTGACAAAAAATGTCCTTTGAAGATATAATGGGCACAGTTAAAATGACTGAATCTTAAATAATATACAGTGACATGTCTAACACACTAGTTGTGTATTATTGGAAAAATAGTCCTCATCATCATTATTTTCTGTTCCAACAGGTTCTTTGATTCAAAGAATGTGAAGCAGTAGACAGCTTTTTATAGAATTTTATTTTAATGGAATTCATGTATATGGTCTCCTCATCTGCTCTGGGGTCTTTTGTGCCAATATGAAACAGAGGCCATCTTGATGATGCTAAGACGTCCCCTGTGGTCTGTCTGGTCTTTTGTCAGTTTACACATGATCCCCTCTTGTTTCTTTCACCCACTGGACAAACACACTCAGCACTCACCTCCTGTACCAATCTGTGGTCTGCTTTTTTGGCACATGCCACAACCACTTATGTTAGATTTACACTGTCGTCATGTTAGAACGCTCAGATTCTCGTGTCTGTTTGCTTTTTTTTTTTTCTTATTTTGTAAATGACAACAACCACTGTCTGGTGTTTAAAACAGCCATACTAACAGTAACTCCAACCCCAGCAGAGGAACTCCTCTGTAATCTGATAACACTTTTATTGCAGTCACTTACTGCATTTCTTTTTTGCCAACAACGAGTGTGTGCTCCTCAGTAAAAGAGGGTAATTACTGGAGCTGTGACGTCTAATACTGCTGTCACCCTCATGAAAGCCTGAGAAGTGGTGTTGTTGTATCAGATGAAAGGGTGCCCTGAAGGGTGACAGTGGGACAGACCTGCGCATAGCTGGTGTGATCAGTGGAAAGTGGATGAATAAATCATGTGAGATGGAGAGCAGAAATTGGATAGATACATACATACTGTAGATAGATTACATTTAGCGACTCATAAATCACGGTCGTCTGTAGCTTTGTGTGCTTCTGGTGTGGTGTGGTTAAATGCATTGAGCCATAATTGAGCTGATAAGATGCACAAGATGTGTTGCGGTTCAGGGCTGCTTTTTGTGTGTCCAGTCACTTTGATCCATTGTCGTGGCTGCATTTTGGGCATTGAGCTCTGTCAGTGTGAACCGCGGCCTGTGGTCCACAGACAGAGCAGTTGAGTAGGCTTGGCCGAAGGATAGAGGTTTCAGATGACTACGCTTTTGTCTGTCCAACACGAGAGGCGGTGGCCATTATGCAGCACAAAGCTTGCGGATGCAGAGCAGGTAATGTGATTAACCTTGCTGCTGCTTCAAAGTGGTTGTCAACATGCTGCGTGCCTGATTTTGTCTGAGAAGGCAGGAGAAACAAATGTTTTCACTAGTTGGAAAAAACCCTTTCCAAACATACCTCCACTTACTAGGTTTTCCCAGAGCTTTCAACCAGATTTCACAGTCTACATCAACATATGGAGTTTTGTCAGTTTTCACATAAAATGGTACGTAAATACGTTTTTAGGAATCATGATAATACAACAATATGAACAGACTGTGTCAGTGTGTCAACAAGCAGTTTGCACAAAATGAATGAACAGTAGAACTATTAATTTATTAATAATCAGTCTTTACATATTTCCATTTTATGAGACATCTTGCACACATTTGTGATACTCTGATAATTATTTTATTTGGGAAAAATATTCATGCAATTCAAAGACAAGATGTCACAGATGGACGTTTAATAGAGCAATCAGCTGAGACCTGATGGTCCAAAAACTCAGTACTTCAGCTAAACTAATGAGCCGCTTGTTCCCACATGGACTTCATGATTTACACATCGTGCTGGGTTGTTGATCAGCTTCCTACACAATGACAAGCTGCCACTCACAATGCATTAGCAAAATGTGGTTCTGTGTGCTGATGCGGTAGACCAGGCGCATAATGTTAATTAGTCTGTGTGAAGTGTGGCAGTTGACTGAAGGTTGCCTTCTTAAAGAGGCCCAGTTATTTTCACAGTCCGCTGAAGTGATGCTGTTACATTTCACTGATGATCACGCTTCTCACTGCATCTTCACATGTGACACTTGCCTTTTATTCTCTCATCATCACCGAGCTGTGGAGTCACATCAGACACAACTCATTGACATCTACTCATATCCTGAACTATGGGCTGAAATTCAGCTTCAGACTGAGCTGAGACTTAATGAGCACAACCATAAATATTCAACTGACTGTCCATCAAGGCAAGGCAAGTTTATTCATACAACACCATTCAGACACAAGGCAATTCAGTGGGGCATAGAAATTAATTAATTAAAAGTAAAATATTAGGTAAATATTAAAATTGCATTGAACTGATAATAAAAAGTCACAAATAGTAAAGTTTAAAATCAGTGATGGAATATATCTCCAGTATACTTTTACTTAGCTTGGGGTTCATTTAGTTGTTTTCACTCCACTTCATTAATATTAATATTACTAATTTATGATGCAAATTAAGATTTGAGATATTACTTAAGTGATCTTCCCAAAATCGTTGCATTTCAACATTAAAATGCTGCTCACACATTATTTTGAGTGGTAAAATAATACCACTAAAATTACGATTTTTTTTCTGTTAATCAAATAACTAATTTGTCTGAAAAAAAAAGTCAGAAAATAGCAGAAAAATGTTCATTACAGTTTCTCAGAGCATCAGGTGACGGTTCATTTTCTGGTTGGAAGTGTTTTGTATTTTGGTTTGATGACTGGTATATATGATAAATTGATGTTGGCGATTCATTTTCTGTCCATAACAACTACTTACTACTACTACATGATCATTTAGGCATCTTGAAACAGTTTAGGTCATGGGCATTTTTCATCATGCACATGTGACAGTATATTTTGCTGATAATGGTTCTGAAATTGTCATTGAGTGAACTTCTGAGAGTCTCTTGGTTGCATAACAGTGCCTTTTCATTGCATTATTACCACCTTTACTTACACTGCTTTTCATACATACTTCAGTGGTTGTTTTAGATTTATATGATTCTTAAATACTGACAAGTCATCACTCTTTGTAAGAGTCAGATTTAAATTATTAAAATCTGCGATCTCTTCACTTGGAGACTATTTCATGTCCTCCAGCCTTGTCTGACAGTTTTGTTTGCTGATATTGATAACTCTGCAGCTTTTTGCATCACATCCCATATTCTGCCACATCAAGCTGGAAAAACTAATCACTGTAAATAACCTAATGCATTTTCCAGTGAGACCAGGCTAAAAGGCTTTTAAAGATCTTTCCTCTTAGAGCCTTCTTTCTTTCTCTCCCTCCACCCTCTCTCCTCCTGACCCCATCTCCACCCCTTCTTCTCCTGGCAGTGGGATGGTTCTGGTACTCCAGCTGTAGCACTGCACTGGCCAGCCTGCAGCGAGATGGGCTCAGAGGAGCGCAGTTCAACCATGTCACAGAAGATATCCTCCCTGTCACGCAGCAACAGCAGCTCCTCGTCCAAACATGACAGCCGACAGGTAACACACACCAGCTGATGACACTGCAGGACTTGTCGCACGTCACTACTGAGCATTTACTTGTTAAATACGTCTCTGCGACAATGTTACATATTTTTGGAAGGGGCAATGTTTGACCTATTAGCTTCTCCACATTCTTTTTTTTCTGGTCATACAGTTTGTGTGTTGCAAATTAAACTGAAAGTCCTCTGGGATTTTTCTGTGTTGTGGGACGAGAGTGACCTGACAGTAAATGCCTTCACCACAGAATCTTTTGCTCATCTTTTTTCTAATACATCCGGTACTTGAGGTTTTCTCACATCTTCAAGCAAGGCTCTTTTTGGCTCTTTATAAATTCAAGGCAGAGGAGACAGCTTCATCTCAGCCTCTGTTTGTGTTTTATATCTTGAGCAGTAAGGACTAAATGCTAAAGACTTTTTTCTTTGGGGAGTTTCTGTCACTGCCTGAGTCTTAGACCCCAACATTTCCTCCAAATACAGAAAAAGGTGTGCTCTGAATTACTAAAATGCAATTTGGAAACAATTCCCTCAAAGGTTGCTCCCTCACACACAAATTAGTGAAGATATTAGCACCATGAACAAACTGTTGTTGCATTTGCCTTGAGCATTTATCTGTGGGCAACACACTCATTAAATTTACATTGCCCACAACAGCTTTTCCGTTTGGAAATTAAAGTAATAAAGTTTCTCTCCAGTCCTGCCCACAGGACGCACAGACAAAAGTGGTCCATCACTTCAGAATAACAACAAATAAAAGGAGTGATGAAGTGATTTCATTAGCAAAGAACAACCAAATGAATGAATATTTTCTTAAAGTCAGTTTTAAATCTCTTGTGCTTCAACATGCTTTTACTGCAGTTTTATATCTCACATAAAAAAATGCAAGTATTTCTCAATGCATTAGAGGAACTGTTCAACATTTTGGGAAATACACTAATCACTTTCTTCCTGAAAGTCAGGAAACCATTTGTTTAGTTCTTAAAGTAGCTTTGCTCATCTAACTTAGCTCTTTTTGAGTAATGTTGACGTGCATGTCCTTTTGTGGATGGTTATTTGTTGGACAGGTGCATTGTCTCCCATAATCCCCTGTTGATAGCAAACTACAGTCCTTTGTACAGATTAAACAGTCTAGATACAATATATTGATTGGTGAGCTTTAGAAGTGCTGATAAGCAGATTTTTACAATTGGACAAATCCACGCTAGGAGTTTTGCCCTGTTTCCAGTCTAAGCTATGCTAACCCTCTGGTGTTAATTGCAGTACAGTTCTCAGTACAGTTCAGTACAGTACTCTCTCTCTTGATACAAACTATTCTGCAGGAGGAACCGATGTATGTTGTACAGTCTCAGAAACACAAACAGTTTTTCTAATGCTTAGAGCTGTCCCTGTGAGCTTGCATGTCCTATTGTCACTTATGTCACTGCTTTCTCTCTGAAAGTGTCTCGTGACCTTGAAGAAAAGTGCTCGGGCGGTGTGTGACAATGACTCACTCTGTGACTGTGTCAGAGTGAGCTGTGACGAGCGCTCAGGGAGAGACAAAGAACGTCCCACTAACCACGCCCTCTCCATCCCCCAACCCCCTTCAGAGGCGAGAGTTTATTTTAGCCGGCCTCACCTCCAGCAGTCAGCCTCCCTGACTGATACAGTTTGTTAAGCCAGAACTGTTATATACTGGAACAGTCAGGGACACACTGAGACAACAAACACAGAGTCACCTCAAACCTCTGCCAAGAACCACGAGTCCCTCCAGAGAGCTGATGTAAATGTCACTGAGTTTTTGTCTGACTGGGACTATTTATGAAGATTAGGGTATAATACTGGAAAACTGAAGCATCAGCATGATAAATTTAAAAACAACAATCAAACAAGCTACTACACCTTTAGGATTGTTTTCAATATCTGTTAATCTGTTCATCATTTTTTTCTACTAATTTTAGTCTGTAAAGCATCAGTAAATAGTGAAAATGCTCATCATTATGTCACTGAGCTCAAGGTCATTTATTTTGTTCATTTAGCAGTTTCTAAATATTTTCTCTCTATAATTGTACAAAACAATCACTTAGGAAGAAGAATTTAGAAAATTGTTCAGTGGTGCATCTCGGTGATCTTGTGTTTTTGGCCCATTTGCGTCACCTGACACTGCAATATCAAGTGTGGTCATTACGCCAAAATTGCTTCCCAGCCCAAATGACTGATTGATTTTCTGACTAATTGTTTCATCACTCAACAACTAAACCACCAAATGATGCAATATTCTCTGTGTCCAGAAAGATATTATAGATCCCTTTGTTTACACTGTTTATGCTGCCTTCCTGGAATCCTCATTGCTGAAGTACACAGCGATGTGATCTGGATTAGTCACTGATGAAATATTATCTTAATCTCTGAATTTGCAGAGGATTTGGATTTAATCTCAGTCAGGAAATGAATATTGTGAAAAGTAAGATTAAACAGGTAAGCTAATTTTGCAAATGGGACCATGAGGTGAAAGTACAGCGTAAAACCTTTTACCTAACCTCACACCGGACAGCCTCCCACTGACTGACACAAATTACAATATGCTTTTGACTTAACTCTGTTGTGTACATGATGCATTCATTTTATATTAGCAAAGCTCCTGGCAACTTTGATCTGCTGATGTGTGCGCACAAGTTGAGTGTCTGCTAATGTCTCAGAGCTCCTTATAAACCATCTGTGCTCACAGGACAGCTGGGAAATAGTGGAGGGCCTGCGTGGAGGCTTCAGCAGTGTCCTGGAGCCCCAGAAACAGGAGGGCTACATGCTGAAGAGGAGAAAGTGGCCCATGAAAGGCTGGCATAAGGTATAATCCAACACCTGGGAGGTCCTCGAATGACCTGTTTTGCCTTACTCATCTCTCTGAGTGATAGACACTAGCATTTCCCAGTTTTAGCCTAGGCCACAATATCTGCTGATATGACTCATTTGTGTTTTAAACTAATTGAATGAGCTTATTCGGTAGATGATTTCACCCACAGAGGAGTTGCGTGTGACCGGGGTCACTGCCTGTTTTGCGCCGTCTAAAAGCTTTCACTGAAATGATACTGCCTAGATGTCTTGGTGGTCCTTCTCAGATGCATTAGCTGATGGCCTGTTGGTTAATAGCGCGGCATACGTTTAGTATTGACTTACAGTTAGAGCTTTTCAGATCTTTGTGATTTCAACAGTCTGATTCTGGTGATGTACAGTAAGAGCACCAGGAATCACATTTAGGGAGACAGCAGAGGAGAGAGACAGCAACAACGTGAGAAGAAGAGTAATACAGGTAGACAAGAGCCTAGGATGACAACTGTCTCACTGCAGACATTAACATCATACATTAACAAGAGGCTGTCATGATCACGAGTCATGACAGTGACTTCAGAGTTGCCGTCAGGGATGTTGCATATCATCCTGGCTGCATCTCATTCGGTCATTGTCCTGCTTTCTCCCTACAGAGATACTTTTTCCTGGACAAGGGCATCCTGAAGTATGGCAAGTGCAGCGCTGATGTGAGTACAAAAGCCTGCTGGCTGCATACTATATGGCCTTGTCAGTTACAGAAAAGACAAGGTGTCCTTTGTATTGTTGCAACGTGCTGGGTGTCTCCCCCACATTTATCTATGTTTGCCTGTAGATGAAAAGGCCCTCATTTACTCTCGATCACGTTATTACTGATATGGATCAATCACACTGTGCGTTTTACCTGCCAATCACACACAGTCCTACAGAGCTGCACATAAGACAGGAAGAGATTATATTTGGCTGAAATGATTGTTATTGCTGTTTTAAACACAGCAGAGTGCCTTTTAAAACTGAATGGCATCCTGTTGCATTTATATCACCCCCAGTCTAATACACTCATAACATTGTGTGCTGACTTGCAGATTGAGAAAGGGAAGCTACATGGCTGCATTGACGTGGGTCTCTCTGTCATGGCCATTAAGAAGAAAGCCAAGTGCATCGATCTTGATGCTGAGGAAAACATCTATCACCTGAAGGTAAAACACAGGGCTAGTGAAGAAAAGGCATTCCCAACAGATTTACGGGATGTGAGGTAAAACATGGATTACTCAGATTATTCCCTTTCCCAGAACAGTAAGATGACTTTAAAATGACCTGGAGCATTACAGTACCCGTGCGTGTCTCTCCACCTTCACACCTCCTCCACCTTATATGTCCTTGTGTTGATTTCTGATTGTGGTATCTGCTCTGCAGATTAAATCACAGGAGCTGTTTGATGAATGGGTGTCCAAGCTGCGTCACCATCGGCTCTATCGGCAAAATGAGATTGCCATGTACCCTAACGAGAAGTCCTTCCACTACCCCCACTACCCTTCCCCCAACTCCCCTGGAATGGCTGAGAGTGCCTCTATCAGAAAGGTATACCTGTGCACAACACAGCACACTGTCAATGAAAACTATGCAGACTGTTTAAACCAGACACTCGTGTTTCTGCTCATGAATATCAATATTTCATCTGCAATATTTTCTCAAAGCCCCACAGCTGAAGAAATTTATCAAGAAAGCAGATTGTTATTGGACTGACCTTTGTGTGTGTTTGTTGTTGCAGTGCATGCCCATACGAAGGCAGTCCACAGTGCATTCTGCAGCAGCCTTCCCTTTAAGCTGCAACAGCCAGGCCAAAGTAGCAGCCTGGCTCCAGTCGTCTGACGACATGGATAAGTGCTCCAAAGGTGAGACAACAGAGCAGCATTTCAGCTCCGCAGAAACCTGAGGCACTCCTTACTTTCATTTGTTGATTTATTATGTGCTGTGACACCTCCCTCCTGTCTCTTGGTTTCAAAAAGTTGAAATGTTTATTGGTGGGCGGATAGCTCTCCATCATGAGATAATTTACACTCTTATATAAGCTATGAGATGCATGTTTGCACTCATGGGTAAGTTCCTGTAGACATCCAAAAACTTAAGTAGGATGTTTAACACCTTTTATGATCACTGTTTTGCCAGAAAATGAAACCTGAAAAAAATAATGAATAAGCATAAGCCCACATACGGGTGGCTGTTCCTAAACTGAGAATTATTCAGTGTTTGGACAGGTTTGCCTTCTTTTCAAAGAAGCGTGTATAAATGTACAAATACTTCAGCAGCTTCTAAAATGTTGCAAACTTTTCTCTTATTATATATAAAAGATGGTTAGGTGGCCTCTGTGTTGGCAGGATGGCAAAGTGTAAAAGGAAAACATTTTAAAGTGCACTCTGGGGAGGCCGTCCATCAAAGAAAATGAGATGCAGATCTACATAAGATGATCTACATGTTAGAAAATTAGTTGGCCTCTTCGTGAGACTCATATCTCGGTAAGAGAAGCTAACTTTTAACCATCACCATTTTAAACCCATGGAGTCTATTTGAACAGAGAATACGTGTGGTACCTGTAGTTATGAAGTAGGCCTGTCCCAATTAGCTAAACCAGTTCATGTTTATTTTCCTTTAACTCTTCTCCTTCATCTCAACAATCTGATCTTACTGTGTTTCATTTGTCTACATCACACAGATTTGTCAGTCTGTGAGGCCTACCTGCTGGAGCTCAGCCACTTGCTACAAAGTATGGAAGTCCTTCACCGCACCTACTCGGCTCCATCTATCCAGGCATTGCAGGTCAGGAAGTTAATTCTCCTTCCTTTCACACAGAGCAGGGTTTATTCAGGAAAGTTTCAATTTAAGATTAAGTCTGAGAAACGTGTTGTAAATCAATCCCATCCAAAATACAAGATGACTCATAAATTTATGCTAAGTAACTTGTCTTTTTACATCTTCCATTTTACTTTTTTCCTTACCAATATCTTATTTGTGTTTTATATTTACTAGGCATCCACATTTGACAGCCCCAAGAAGGAAAAGAGACTTCCAAGAAAATGGCGAACTAAAAACTACAACAAAGATGTCAAAACAACTCTGCAGGTAATCAACATGACAATGAAGTGTGTATTTTTTTAGTATGAATCCCTCTAAGCTCTACTCCTCCTGCCCACATCAGGTACCCAGCTGTATCTCCTCAGGCTCCATCCGCCTCCACGCTTCTAACCCCAACCTCTCCACCGCTGCACTCGGCAATGACAAGGTTGACCCTGAATCCCTGGATTCCACCTTTGATGTGGCAAAGCTACAAGAGGACTTCTGCCGTGTCGCCACAAGTTGTAAGTATATTCTGAGCTGTTCATTTTATTTTCAGGATATTACAAATCTGTTTTTGTAACGTGAGAGAAACTCCACGAGTGCACATTTTTCAAACTGCTCAGTCACTTGTAATAAATCTGTCTGCCGGCTGTCTTATTTGCAAGTAAGATAGGCCTGGCATGGTGCTGTTATTTATGTGAAAGTGACAATGATGCATCTATGGCAGCTGTTAATTACTGATAAACTGTTTGTGTCAGTTTTCACTAATTAGGATTGTGATGATACTCCCTAAGTGAGAAGTCTATATTTCCAAACCACAAAATAGAGGTCTTAATTAGTTTGCCAGTCCTGATTGAAACAGATACCTGATTCTGACATGGCATAATGAGGATGATTTGTGTTTTATATATTGCCGTCATAGATCCCACTTTTTCTGTGAAATGGGTTTAAAGCTGCTCAGGGGAACAGCTGTGGATTTTAAATTGTCAGATTTATGCATGTTCAAAATAATGAAGCTAAGGATGTGTGATGGGCTTAATCTGATACAGTGATGCATTAACATTGTTGGCACCTTCAATAATGTGGCTTTCAAAACACCAATTATGAAGTGCGTGTAAACATGAGTGTCATAAAACAAAGACAGCGGCTTGCTGAGTGATCAAAGACAATCAAAATTTCATGCTTGTTCTGTTTTATTGGAAACGTGGTGTGATAGACTGTCACTGGATCTACTGCGCCTCGCTCTGCATCACTCTGAAATGAATGCAAATTGCCTCGCAGTTAACGCGCCCTCTCTTTTTCTCCTGCTGTTGCAGTGCATGCCACCATGAAGTCAGCCCTGACTTCACTAACATCTGAGAGAGAGAGATTAAAACAATATGTGGACCACGACACATGTCCCCCTACCTCACCGCAGGTCGTTGGCTTGAAGAACGCACTGACAACGGTATGTGAAAAACACATGTGGTTGATATGGACACAGGCTGATACCAGCCAGTAGAAATAGGTCATGTATTCCACTTTGTTTTAGACTTTTACAGTCCTCTCAGATGTCGTGTCCTCCCACACCACTTGTCAAGCACGACACATTGACGAGACTCTCAGAAGGATTACTAGCCGCTGGTGTGACGTCTGCCCACCTGAACCGTGTTCAACAGTCATGTTTCCTGTGGCTGCTGCCTCCCACCCAGAGGCCTTTTCTATTTTCTGTCTCTTGGTTAAACACGTTCATTGTCATGCTGACTTCTTTCACCAAGTTACACCTTCTGTGCTCTCCACGCCGACACATTTCTTTGACTTTAAATATCCTGCTGGGTGTTAGCTTTTTCTTCCTGATTACTCAGCTTCTACCTACTCTACCTCACATAGTCAGTATTGGGTGAGTAACATTGTTTGGACTCCCGTGGCTTCCTGTCTGATGTCTGCCATGATAACACATACACATGTCTCTATAGCTGAGGCCAATTGCATGTTTACAGCCTTATGGGAAACATTTTTAAGTAGGAAATTCAGGCGAAAATTTGTTCACTGCTCGGGTGTGTCTGCTATGAAACTGTTTACACTGGTTATTTTTTCAGGCTTTAGCCCAGAACTCTGAGCTGAGAGAGCGCCTGTGCAAGATTCACGCTGAGTCCCACATCGTAGAGCCCACACTAATAAATCTCACTGCCCCTGCGCAGGTGGGTGCGGGAATGCAGTGATTCTACTCCCTCCCCTCCCCCCACCATCATGACGATTATTATTATCCTTGTCTTTTTATTTTCATCCCACCCAGTCTGAAGTTTGCCACAGAATGAATGAGCTGTCCTTTCCCTCTCATGCAGAATTTTTTTAAATGTTGCTCTCCACGTACCCCCTCGCTTGGCACACTTTGTTTTTGTTGCGTTTACAGTGACTATAAAGATGTGAATGTAGTTTTCTCCACTATGCACTTTTCAAGGAACACTGCCCCCTCAAATAAGTTGTATGCCCATGCTTTGCTACGAGAAAGTGCTTCCTCTCGGTCCTGTGGCTGTGAACGCCTGATGTCTCACTACCACAAGGCTCAGGGGAAGACGTCTAACTACATGCGACATTATCGTCTTTCCAAGGAAGCTCTTTGCTCATGTAATCAGATTTGCTGACCAGAGCGTGAGAGCTGATCTGTTTAATTGTGTCCCTGGAAATTTGTTTAAGCACACAGTGAAAAATGAATGCGCCCCCCTGGGATTATCTGCAGGCTAATTAATCAGCTTCAGCTAAAACAAAGGATACAGGGGCATGCTCATTTTCCACGCGTGGTTCTGTGACAAATACTACTTGTTTGTTATTGCTTTTGAGTTGTTTTCAGAAGAATTATTTGAATGATGTGAGTCTGTGTTTTATGTGCATCTTGTTATGTCTACAACATCAATTTGTCAGTCAGAATTTGCAATATCACACAACAATGTGCGCACACCTGTTGCACACTTGCAGTTCTGACTAGCGACTCGTAATTAATAGAGTAATATGTTGTGATACAGTCACTAGAAAATTGTTTGCTTGACAATATATTCTCAATATTTTGTGATCTTTGGTCTGTATCTGTAGCAGATAAACATTTGGACTGTTTGTAGCTGCTGAACACTCATTATGGCATGTCTGAACATGTTGTGCTGTGTATTAAAGAGACTGCACTTTCTTGCATGGTGATACTATGCCGCAGGAATGATTTTACAGTTAATAATTCCTCTAATTATAATACAGATGGCTGTCTTTCAATATATTGCATATCTACTTTTTGTGTGATATGATAGTCTCATTATCTACAAATTGTGATTCTATTGTATTCTGAATTACCCTGTAACTGCCACCCCTCCTGGCTGTGATGATGTTGCCCTTTTCTTGTTAATTATAGCTGTGAACACTGTGTCTCCTAGAAACAGGATTCAGTTGATGAATCCCGTCCCCTCGTTCACCAAGTGTCCAATGAGAGCAGAGCTTCAATCACAGAGTCTTTGTCCGAGTTCTTTGATGCACAGGAAGTTCTCTTGTCTGCTAGTTCCTCTGAAAATGAGGTAAGTGTCTGAGCTAAACTGTTAGCATCAGCAGCTGTACTGATGTGTCTATTACTCAGACTAAGGCAGTGGCACGAACGTTCACCACTGACATTCAGGGCGGCATAATGGAATTATCATTACTGTTGTTGTTTGGAGTAGTTTGTCAGATGTACAACATTAATGCTACAACTGTTGCTTAACGAGCAGAGCTGTGTGATAAAATGGAGAGGAAAATGAATCCAGACAGTTGGTAATTACCACCACAGGTTCTTAATTGATTTATTGCCAATCACCCAACCTTTAATCCATTCTGTCTGCTAAACATGTTAAACCTTTAAGCACATTGTGTTTATTATCTCAAACTGGCAGGCAATTGTGAACCTTAAGATGACATCTGTTGCTTTTCAGATGATCATAACTCACACTGACTCCACTTCTGACATGGGAGCAAACATTAATCCATGTTGTTCAAACTAGAAAAAAATCTCATTAATAAATACACACTGTAAATTCAGTGATCTTAAAGAGACATATTATTCTCAATGTGCTCACTATGGGTCGCACACACATTAAATATAAATAGTTAATATTTTTACTTATATAGATTAGTGTGCATTGTTTGTTAGTAATTCTAAACAGCAAAAAAACATAAAAGAGATCTAAAAATGTAATGTGAATTTGACTTTACTACATCATCTTAAACTACATCATCTTAAAGTCTTAAATTTGAGTTTTTATTAAGTGTGTCATGAATCAAGTCTGCCCCTCCTTCTGTGTTCATGCTCCATGCCTGATCAGATAGCAGCTGGAGCGGAAGCAACGTGAAAATGAAAGTTAATTACTTTAATCTAAAAATACAGCAAGCCGAAGTGCAAATTTGCCACCAGGTCCTAAGGGACCATTCATCTCCCAGCACATTAGATCTTCTGCTGACGTGACAGGATGTTGAAAGAGACCTGGACATTCTGTTTCTGCAGGTGATATTAAAAATGCATCTATTATCTATCAGCTAAAGTTTGGGTGTTTTTTAGGTATCTGAAGATGACTCGTACATTAGTGACATTAGTGACAACATTTCCATGGATAACTTCAGCAATGGGACAGAGAGTGAGAGACAAACCTCAGGTAAACTATGGGACAAAGAGCTATGGGAGGATATATACAATAAAAATAATTGCAATGCAGCTGATACTGATACCTGACTTACCTGATCTCTTATACTTTGTGCTGCTAGGCTCTGCGGAAGAAGGCACCATCCCTTGTCAGCGTAGATCCCATCTGCCATCGCCCAGCCCCAACAACAGCACCATTAGCCTGTGGAACATCCTCAGGAACAACATTGGCAAAGACCTCTCCAAAGTGACGATGCCTGTGCAACTTAATGAGCCGCTCAACACCCTGCAGAGACTGTGTGAGGAGCTGGAGTACAGCGAGCTGCTAGACAGGGCTGCTAATACACAGGACCCTTTTGAACGTATGGTGAGACGGCAAATTCACAGTTAGCTGTGTGTGTGGGAAGAGGCCTTTTTTTGCACAGATCACATGTTCTCTTTCAGCAGTTAATGGGTCTCCTCTGACAGAAGCAGTTGGTGAGGCTAGTGAGGCAACTTCGGCAAAAGTTTAAAGATTTGTTAAAACACAAAACAGAAAAAAGTTTTTAAGGACTGAAGAGGATTTTTTTGCAGTTAGAAATAAAGGAAAACCCTTCATCACATCACGACTCAAAAAGACTCAAGTTCTGACTGCGGGACGTTGTGCTGCCTGTGCATGTGATGTTTTCATTTTAAATGATAAAAGTGTATTTTAGAGGTTGTCATAAAGAAACCGTTCTTAATCTATAAAAGAAATAGTTAAAGACTTTTTGTTATAGCTACAGGCACCTTTAAAGTTGACATAATTATAAATTAATTAACATAACTTGTTGGATTCATTCGTACACCTTTGTGGCTTATTTTCTGCATGATTATTCTTTAACTGCAATGTCAGGAGCAAGAAAAGTCAATACAAAACAGGATGTTTTACAAGCAAGTCCTGCCAGTAACAGCAAGCAGATGCAGATTTAAGTGACTACTGAGCCCAATTGTAGGAGCCAGAATTTAGCCATTAATTGTTGCTGGATGGTCTGGACCAGGGACTCCAGCATCCTGCTGTCCAGTGCTAATGCTTGTTCTAATGCTGCTTGTTACCCTTATGTGGGAGAAACCCTAATCTTTGCTTTAGATTTCCAGCAGAAATGAGTCTGTCTCTTTCAGTGTCATCATCACTTTTGCTGTGGAGTTGTAGGTTGAAGTTTGTACATTTTTGTGTGGGAGGTGTAGAAATATGGCCTGTGGAGTCTCAGAGGACAAATGTGCAATATACAGATTGTAATGTGAAATGAAAGTCAACTAAATTCAGTGGTAGCTCCAATTTGTGGCCTCCCATTATAAAATGGAAGTAATTATCAGTGATCCCTTTGCTCAGTGCAACTACTGGAGGAGTGTTCAGCCGGTTACTTTGCTCATTATAGTGAAATTACATTGACAGGAAATTAGAACCGCTGAGAATCAGAACAGAAACTAACTCACATTATGAACCAGTGATGTGCAGTACTTAAAAAAGATGATGTAGTCGAGAAACTTAGTGTTGCATACAGCTGTTTGATACGGCCAAAATCCCATAACCCAGAACGGGTAATTTCATATCCAGATAATAATTCTCATGGTGATATAACACATGTTCAGAAAAATCATTGAAAAGACAGTATGTATAAAATGGCCACACTAGGCAGCCTTTTCCTCACACAAAACCACAATTTCTCAACTGTGTAAATTGGGGCATTGCCTTCTCAGATATAAGTTTCAATATCAGCCATTATCTCCTTCCATTTTAGTGATTCTTTGCCATATGGTGTGCCAGCAGCAAAAGCCTCCTGCAGTGTCTGGGGTTTTGTTTTGAGTACTCTGTACTATTGTGGCTCTCATCTGAAGACTCTCTCTGTACTATTTGACATGATTCTTGTGTAGGTGGTAAAATAGGTTAGTGGTTTAGGGGTCTGTTGTCTGCACCAGTCTGCAGTGACATTTTTGAGAGACTTTTCATACTCAAACCACGTCCATGAAAGTGCAGCAGCCCCTCTTCTAGATGCAAGATTCTTGTTTTCTGGAATTACCCCCCTGTGACAAAAAATATTTTCATGATAAACAATCATGATGAACAATAACACCAATGATTTAATGCTAAAACAATAATATGATAGGTCCGTCTATCACCATATGATATTACAGTCATATTCTTATACTCAACAACTTAATGTATTTTAGGTGAAGGCATACAACTGTAAACTTCCTTTTTACTCTCCCTTACTTGAGTTTAATCATTATTCTGTAATAATGATGCTAAATGATGACTAACTATAATGGTTTCTCTGTGTAGGTATACATAGCTACATTTGTTGTATCAGGCTATGCTGCCAGTTACTGCAGAACTGGGGGAAAGCCTTTCAACCCTGTCCTTGGAGAGACGTACGAATGTGACCGGCCAGATAAAGGCTTTCGATTTGTCGCAGAGCAGGTATGTACAAATCCTAAACTCTATGCTATCAACAACTCAACAGTAAGTATTGTACAAATTAATGCATTGACAGCATTAATTGAATCAATCCTCTAATCCTGCTGTTTATTCCCTTTTACATTGTCAGGTCAGCCATCATCCACCAATCTCAGCTTGTCATGCAGAGTCTAAGAACTTCTTATTCTGGCAAGGTAGTGGAATATCGAAAGTAGTCACATCTACTGTCAGCATGTATTAAAATTACAGAAGTGTTTGGTTACTCATGATAAATGTAGATATGCACACAATATGCCTTCTCTTCTGATGGATGTTGCAGATGTGAGGTGTAAGAACAAGTTCTGGGGAAAGTCAATGGAGATTGTTCCTGTTGGTACCACTCATGTGACTCTGCCTGGGTGAGTCTTTACTCCCTTATTTACCACAGGACTGGACAGACACATACACACAGACAGACTGTACAAACAAATCACCATATCTGTGTAGAAGCAATATCTACAGGTGTCACTTTAAAGGGAACTGTTTTTCATTTCATTTTTCTAGATGTGGAGACCACTATGAGTGGAACAAGGTGACATCCTGTATCCACAATATTCTCAGTGGACAGCGCTGGATTGAGCACTATGGGGAGATCTCCATCCGAAACACCAACAGCGATATTTGTCAGTGCAAGATCACTTTTGTTAAGGTAAAGCAAATATGGGAAGAAGCCGTATGCAGCCACCCATGTAACCCCCCACTACCATAAACTAGAACTTTATATAATACAACATTTACTCATTGAGGACAGACCGCCTCCTGAAGAGAGCCGTGGCCTGTCACACAGTGACCATTCATTCATTCATTAGCTACACAATATATCCAAAGAAATTCTTTATTTTCTAAATGTGACACTTAAAATTATGTTTCTATGCAAGCTGCTTCAGGACAAATCGTGCTTGTCTGTGTAGCACCTTTTAAACACAATGATTAATCAAAGTATAGTCACAGTAGATGCCTTTAACTGATGTATATATAGATTTATATTCAGTGTTTAATTTGTCCTTTGACCTTCTACAAAACTAGATGGATTTTTATGCAATATCAGGCAGTGTCATGCATTCATTGCATAACCAAAATAATTATGTTTACATCATTTTGAGCTAGAGGGCAACTGTCAAGGATGCGAAGAGAAGCTTTGAACTGAAAATAACTTTTGTAACATGCTAAATCAGAACATTTAGATTATCATGTCATTATGGAGTTCTATATTTAGCTTGCAATCAACAAACATGCCAGTTTTGAAAATGTGGTATAGAGAAAGCCTGAGTAGACCAATAGCAGTAATATTTTTGAAGAATGCACCACTGTGACCACCAAGGGCTAAAACCTTGCCACAGAGCCTTGCTTGGATTGATATCACACCTTCATACCACTCCCAGCCAAGTTTGTCTCATAATACTGTATAAAATATAGTGATAAGCCACAAAATATAAGAATAATGTTAGTGCTATAGTGGTCTCTTTCTTTTGCCATAGGTTTGTGTTTGTAGACATTCCTCTGTGACCTCTCAAAATAACCTCCTAGCAGGGAAAATGCATTTTTTCCACATATATAAGTCGCCCATAGCCACAGTAAATGCTGTAGTTCCCTCATTAGCTTGTAAACCTTCCATCCAGATGGTCCTGTTCACCTGCATGCCAGCAAGAACCCCTCGATGTTTTCAATGTTTGATGTATGGAAGCCTTAACAGAGAGGAGAAGGTTAATTGCTTTAGCATGTGCATTTGAAAGACCTCCTGAAGCTGTGCAGGATATCAAGTCAAGACATGTCAGAAGTCATTATGCATCCTCTTCTCTCATTAAACTCACCAGCCCAGCAACACACAGCAGGACTCAGGATGGTTTACGCAACAGCAACATCTGCTGACTGCAAGAGGGCATGATCGTGATCTCTGCAGCTCCTCTCTCTGAGTCACTGTGTTATTCTCTGACTTTCTTTCACAGGCCAAATACTGGAATTCAAGTGTGAATGAGGTGGAGGGAACTATCACTGATAGTAAAGGGAAGGTCATCCACAAACTCTTTGGAAAGTGGCATGAAGCAGTTTTCTGTGGGGACCCGCCTTCAGCCACATGCATTTGGAGAGCAAGTATGAGAAGTTTCTTTCATGAGAATCTGCTGAATGCCTTTTAAAAAATGAATATCTCACTGATATGACATCTAATGCAGTGAATGTTACTTGTGCATGATGTAGATCCAATGCCAGTAGACCATGAGCAGTACTATGGTTTCACCAAGTTTGCTACTGAACTAAATGAGCTGGATCCTTCCATCAAACTGCTGCTACCACCCATAGACACCAGACTACGGGTGGACCAAAGGTAAGAGAAACAAAGCTGAATATTCAACACTCAAAGATGCCAAATAAGCAAATAAGCGAAACAAGAACGTGTATATTTACATGCAAATGTAAATTCATGTTGTTTCTTTATTGATTTTTAATAACCTGATTTCTTAAACCTCTTGTTGGGATTTTGGAGAAATCTGTTAAAAACTGTAACATTAGTGCCGGAGAACTATCACAGACATCTGATATAAAAGCAGCTTCTTATCATTGAATATCTGACAGCTTTGATAGTCTGACATCATGATATCAATTGTGTCTTCTTGACCTGATAAAACAGCATAAAAATAGCACTCTGGAAGCCATGTTAATAATAGCAAGTAACTGCAAAGGCTTTCAGATGAATCAAACTAATTTTAGCTCACAGTTTTAAGGTTTAAAAGCCTTTAAATTGTTATATGCTGCTGCCACAGGGCGCCTCAGACAGAGGAAGCACTCACCATATTGCTGTCAGAGTGAAAAATGACACTGCTTCTACTTCTTCAATCTTCTGACTTATTTGTTTTCCCTATTTATCTATTAAATTTGAATATTGAGAATGAATGTTTTACCATGTTTGCATAATGAATGTGTCTGTGGCTGGCAGACTGCTGGAGGAGGGGAACTTGGAAGCTGCAGAGGAGCACAAACAGAGGATTGAGCAGCTGCAGAGAGAGAGGCGGAGAGTCCTGGAAGAGAACAACGAAACACATCAACCTAAATTCTTCAGGTAGCCTAAATACCTGGGTTTATTCATTCCTCGTGTACAGAAAATGGGAGAGCAAACTTTTCTTTGCTCTTAATAGACTTTTATGTAGTGTATTACTGTTAGAAGCAGCCTGTATCACAATTTAGCACAGTCTCACTTTTCTTATGCCTCCACAGGAAGTCAAAGAATGATACCTGGGTGAGCAACAACACATACTGGGAGCTGCGGAAGGATCCTGGTTTCACCCATGTAGATTTTCCTATGCTGTGGTGACCCCTGGACTGCAGATGACACACATTTTCGACCTGCACAGCCTCTACTGTGATCCAGGCAGACTCTGGTGATGTCTGTATACCAGTCTTACCATCCACATTCATACTGGTCGTCTTTATTGCAGTTCATCAAAGTTTTTGCCTTAATAGCAAGTGCTTATATAAGTTGTGCAAAACATGTTTATGCAAACACATTATGAGAATGTTGATACGTTTTGGCAAATTTTGCCCATATATTCACATGATATGTTACACTGTATCACTTAAACTGATAAAAGAAAAACTACTTGGTGTAAAGGATGAGAAGTCCTTTTCATAACTGGTCTACTCTAGCTTAAAACGTACTGAACTGGTCACCTTAGCTCTCGTCTTATCATGGACATTCTCTACCTCTGAGATAAACTAGCCTTGATATGCCATTGACTAAGTGTATACATCCGATATTTATTCTGCACCTGCCTGATGCCTTACTCGTTGTACTGATTGTTTAATTTATTTTTGTTGCTTCTCTGAGATCTTTTTTTTTAAATCAAGTTTTGTAAGGAATTCTTAAGACCAAACAAGAAATGTCCAAATGATCTTTAACTCCTTACTCGACTTTTCATTGTGTCTGTAACAGTAATTACATGCTTTTTGCTATCACTGTGTGAACGATTGTGCAACTATGAGCAGCAGTAGCAGATATTGAATCCAACCATTTTTCACTCTATTCACTGCACCATTGTTGACATGGACCCTGGGTTTTGGGACCAAAGGTGTCTGGAAACTAGGCTCCATGAGCTCAAATAAAATCTCTGATGCTTTCTTTTTGTGGATTCATTTGTGACTGTTCAAAACACTGAAAGCCATGACTGTGGACTGTACCTTTAACAATATTGCACCTTAACTGAGATTCTGACTTATCAGACAGATAACTCTAATGTAAACGTTGGTTAAACAAACCTAAAAAGACAAAAAAAACAACTGAATGATCAGGTTATTAACTTTGAAAGTACCCAATGAAATTAGAGTTATGGTACCTCTTGGTGGAAGCCAAGAAAGGTTTCATTTGGTTTAAAAACTCTTGGAGAGTTCAGTGCATATGGAAACCTTGAAAGAGCCCTGGCCATGACGCTTTGTATGTTACACAACTATACTCATTAATTATCTGCTGTGACAACTCCCTTAGGTGGGCCTCTGTAACATTATAGATTAACCACTGTGTTTACTGTGGGGCATGGGACAAGGGTGAGAGATCATTCAATAAATGTGTCTTTCTTGCTCAGGGCTGCTGGTTTGGGCTCCACCCACAAGGTAATTTCTTGGGCTGACCTCGGATGGTGTTTTCCAAATAGAGACCTTGATATAAATACTGCATGAATCTCATAGTGTTTGTAGTTTTTAATGTAGTTGTGTCACACAGATGTAAGGTGAATTGTTTACTGCCTCGAGTAGCTTTCAAAGTTTATTTAATGCTGCCCCCTTTGTGATGTACCAAATTTCCCACATGGGATTAATAAAGTCCTTCTATTCTATGTAGCCACAATGCAACCTTGTGGCTTGTACTTCTTGTCCAGATTATATGTTTTGCTTTACCATTTCCAAGGTTCAAGGATAATACACTGATTATGGAGCGCTGAAACAAGCAAAGGTAACCTGAAGATTCAAAAATAAAACTGTCTGATAATGTGAAAATAATAGGAAAAACCATTTTACTTTGATAAATTGATACTTAAACAGACAGGTTCCACCAGCAGCCCCATATTGATTACATCCCACAATACAAAAGAAAGCTAAAGGAACTGTATGCTGATGATTCTTGCCAGCTTTACCAGTGAAACAAAACTAAAAATAATCAGGGAATATTACAACATGTAAAGTGAGGTTGAAAAACAGACCATTTCTGGTAAATCTGAACCAGCCAGTAGGTGGCAACAAACAGCTGTCAGTTGTGTGTATGCAGTGCAAAGATAAGAGTTAACGTGTGTGTTGTTACAGCAAAAGTCCTGCATTCAAAACTAAACTTGACTAAAAGCACATCTAGTTCAGCATCGAAATGTACTCAAGCTACTTTATATACTCCGAGGCAGTTTGGGTTATAAAAATATTCTTAACAACATCGAGTGGAAAGTACAAAAAAGTACAGAAAAGTACAATAATTGCAGTTGAAGCCAAAAATGGAGGTTTAAGTTTGTTTATCATTATTATTATTATTATTATTGTTGTTGTTGTTATTATTGTTATTATTGTTATTATTATTATAATTATTATTGTTATTATTATTATTAGTAGTAGTAGTAGTAGTAGTCTACCTGTTTGGGCAGTAGCACACCCACAGCTCACTGGGGAGATGGGGTGGGGCGTCTGGGGGTCTTTTGTCCGCAGCAGAGGGACCGTCGCTGTGCAGTGGAGACCTGTGTATGAAAGCAAGTCTGCTCCGTAAGTGTGGCCACGAGCAAAGTTTTTCACCTGGTTCCTGACGGACATTTAACCGGGTAAGCGGTGTCACATTTGCATTAAATGTCACCTGTTTCTCTCCCAACGAGCAGGCGAACCTCTGATTCCGACGTCAACAACAACTTCAGACAGATGTGTCTGCTGATGGTGCTAGCTTGTAGCTCCCGATTTAATGTGAAGAAATGCGTGCAAGCTGCTGTTCCCTTAAATAAGCTGTGTGCCTTTTTGTTTTGTTTGGCTTGATATGCTATCGAAGTACAGTAAGTATATGATTAATCTGTGGTAGTGTTATGACTACTTTGTTCAAGAAAGAAAGCTACTCTGTCAGTGATTAGCATGGGTGCTAATCACTCTTCATCTTATTCAAACCTGGCTTCATTGTCACCCTCGCAGGTTTTATTCTGCTGGAAGATGTTTGCCTCAGCCACCAAAAACTTTGTGGAGGAGGTGGATCATGGAGGTTTTCTGATCCCGATGTCCAGCCTGAATGACACTATTGCTGTTTTGACAGTGGTGGTGAAGCGCAAGCCTTTCTGGCTCTGGCAGAAGCCCAAGTACATTCCCACAGATTTTAACTTCAATGATATACTAGGAGGAGACACAGCCATAAAGCCAGGTAGAAGATAGAAAAGAATCTTCTTTGTGATTTATTATTTTGGGATCACAGGCAATAGCTCGTATTTCACTGTCCACAGATGTCATCGAGACAGACTTCATCAAGTACAGTGGGACGTATGGCGACAACGTTCAAGTAAACATGGATGCAAATTTTGTCTACTCCAATGTGACCCTGCAGGGTAAAGACTCTTCCAAGCTCCAGACATCCTTTGGCAGTTTAAAGAAAGAGGAAGTGGACGTGCAGAAGCTGCTGCGAGATACAAGAGACAGGTTTGTTCCACTGGTTCTCACTTTTCTGCAAATATCACCTGACATGCAGGACATATAAAGTTCTGCAAAGCGGCAGGGATGAGCTTTGCCCAACTATAAAGCTGCGCACAAAACAGTGTGCTCACAAGAAGATTGCTTGTTTCAGTTTAAGAGGAATAATTTTTGTATTTTTACTTATTTTTGAATTGAAACAGTTTAAGATAATACAAATGTTTACATTTGTTATTGTCTTTTGTGAATTCACTGTATCAGGGTCCTGGACATGTCCCATGGTCTGGTCCAGCAGACAAAGGAGAAGCAAAGGCAGTCCTTTGGGATTGTGAAGGAGCGTATTGTGACCACTCAGCCTTGTTCGGTCATGGAGGAGGTGCAGCAGGGAGGACAGTGTGGAGGATTACTGAGCTACTGCGGGCCCAAGAGCTCAAAGGTACTTTATTACCACTGAATTTATTTTGGTGGTGTACGGGTTGGTCCCTCAACTTGTTGGTGGTGGTTTCTTATTTTTTTCCAGAATGATTTTTAGTTCTGCATGCAACTGTGAGCTGTATGAGTAGGCAGAGAGCAGAGCAATGTTTTTTTCTGTTTAGGAAGAAATGAAATTAGTGCCAACTGCCAGTGGAAAATTCTTCTCTTTCACTTCAGTAATTTGGTTCCTATCTGAGCTATTGTCAGCTGCTGCAGAGTGACTGAAGTCAAAACCGAGTATTCACCATTCATGTTCTAGATACATACAGAAGTTTTCAATTAAATTCAATTGGATGGGAAATGTCAAATCGACATTTTTCAGCTCACTCATTTCCACATTCTTTGCAAAGATTCACCACTAATGGCTCTACAAATGCACCGTTTATCACCAACAAATACTAACCTGATGTAATAATAGTTTCAGTGGATATTTCCTTTAAAATACAGTTTTTTTTGTTCAGTTTATGTTTGCTCTCATGCATCTGTTGCATTGTCACACATCTGCAGGTTTCACTGAAGGATAATGGGAGCTTGAGTAAAGACAATAATGTTACCATGGAGATTCCCATCCATACTACCATTGCCTATGCCCTTATAGAGCTAGAGATCAAGCACGATGGACGCTTTGGTGAGAAATTCTGCATTCACTAAATCTCTAAATTAACTGGATAGATTTCATATTTTATATGTAACATGTAATATTTTCCGCAGAGCTGTGCCTGATGTCAGACACTGCTGGAGGTTTTGAAACAGATGGCCCTGTTTTAAAAGGGCTGTGGGACGTCTCAGGATGCCCCACAGAAGTCTCTGAAAAAAGCCAGCTTAGACGAGGTAAATTATTGTTTTCTGCGGCCTTAAAACATGTGACCACACAAGGTTGTTGCAGCTGATGACGTGGTAATAAATGCATGTTGTTTTGAAGTCACAAAGAATGGCTAGAGATTGTAACCTGCAGTGTTATCAGAATGGCATGATTGCTGTTGAACATGTGCTTTGACCTATATTATAAGGTCCGTGTAGTGATTACATGTTGTGCTGCAATGGTTCAGTCTTGCACATGCTTATGTGTTTTTAATGATAAGAAGTAAGTGTTGTATATTATTTGTTTTTTGGGCAGATCTCGAGCAACTGAGTGATCATTTCCAGCTGCTTTCAGCTCTTCCTGTCACCACAAGGTCCTCTCTGTTCCAGCAACTCACACAGGTGATGGAGGACCGAGTGTGTGTCAGTTCACTTCAGAGTGTGGTAAGCAGAAAAAAGACACTGTTATACCGTGGACTTGGCTTTATTCACTTCTGTGATGTTGGTCTTCAAATCTGTCCTCTGTTTCAGCTGGACCAGATGTGCCTGGATAACAAACATGCCCTGGGCGATGTTGCAATAACAGAGTCTCAAAAACAGACCATCCAGGCAATTCTGGACCTTTTGGCGCCATCTGGTCAGGAGGAGTCATCTCAGGCTTGCCAGTCCACACCAGCGCTCACAGCCGTTCACCTCATTGTCAGTGCCTTGGATGGTGAGAAAACTTTATTACATAGCTGATTTTTTTAGGCAAAAAGTTGCATGTTGTCCTCACTGCGGGGAAAAAGCCCCAATTTAAGGTCAAAAGGAGAAGCAAGCAGAATGTCCTGAAAACCTAATTTCTTTGAGTTCTGTTTTCATCCTGTATCTGGGTCGTTAACTTTCAGAGATGACAGATGATTGTCTTGACCTCTTGGGGATGTTCTGCAGGCTCAGAGTGTTGCAGCCTCTAGAGCTCCTGGTTAGTAATCTCTCTGTTTTTTTACAAAAAAGAATACAACAAGATGTTATTAGAGGTTTTATTTTTCAAATCATGCATCATGTTGGTTCAGCTACCTGTCCCCACTGTTCCAGGTGCAGTGTGTGTCTGGGAAGGGGGAGATGCCTCTGAGCAGTTCAGGTCTGGCTGCACTGACAGAAGACATCTATGAAAAGACTGAACATATGTTTGCCTCCTCTGATGTGTCCCTGAAGAGAGATGGGGACACAGTGAAGACAGAAATAAACAAGGCAGGAAACCGTCCTCTAATCCTGTGCATCGCCATTCAAGGTCTCACCTCATTAGCCCACTGTGTTTAAAGTGAGGACGCATTTATGTTCTACACAGGAATGAACAGGGTATCACATGGTGTTATTTATCAGTGTTTTTGCTCTTTTTGGTGGAGTAGAGTGTCTCTTACAGAAGCTGTGTTTTGCTAGACATGAATTCGCATCTTAATGACAATCAAAACTTTATTCAGAATCCAGAATAATATGCACATTATTTGTGGTAGGAATTTGACCAGAAATGTAAAAGTTGAACCTGCCGGTGGCATCAGCATCACTATGAACACACAGAGGGGGTCCCCAGCTTTAAGCAGTGCTACTGGAAGAAGTGCCACTTTTTTGTTGTTCCCCTTTGCAATTATGTTTTATCTACAGTAAGATTTGTGCAAATTTGTGTCTCATTTGCCATAGAAATTTCAAAACTACTTCGATTTAAAGTGCGTAGCCATTATTTTACAAAGCATACAATGTCATGTCTCAGCCCCTGGATGTCTGGCTCATCTCTCCAGCTGTGCTTTTCATTACCTGTGGCTATCTTGTCTGCAATAAGTTCTCATCTTACTTAATTTTCCTGTTAGCTTTGACAGTTGGTTGCATTTTACCTCCAGACATTAGTCTATAAAGCAGTTTTTAATGTTCAAACTATAAACCTCAATCTTAACCACTTTTAACACTTTTTATGCAATTTGATTGCGTGTCTTTTTAATGAGCTTTTAATGAGCTGTGGTGCTTTATTTCTGGTTTTATACTGTATGTCAGGGAATTAAGTCAATATTACAGTATGTTTAATACCTTTTGTATCATTTTTGTATGTTTCTATCCATGCTGCCAAATGCACTAAACACTAAAATCAACTTAGACTGTTGGAAATGTTTTTTTCTAAACTCAACATGAGGTGTTGGTCAAGTAATTCTGTCTAAAGACTGAACCAAAACCAAAGCAGATCATTAGAAAACACAAGTTATTTATTTGACATCTGAAAATACATTTCTTCTGAAATCTTGTAAAATATACCTTTTTTATAAGTCAATATGAACTTTATTTGAAAACAGTTAAGTTTTATTAACATCACATCAAAAGGGATGGTTCACTGAGATGCAGTACCCTGTTCCAGAGTCCTGTGGAAAGTTTTTCTTTCTTCCAAACAAACACAGCACCATATGGACGGGTCTAACAGTCAGAGACACAGACGATCCAAATTTCTGACAATCAGTCAACATCATTAATGTAATCTGTTGTGCTTGAGTGAAAGATGGGTTAACACTATAGTATTACTTTTCTGTCTGTACAACATGAAACAGAGACTAGCATGACATTTCCCACTTACAATGTTGAACTACAGAGACGCCAGGGCAGAGATGTAGCCCTGAGGAGGGAAAACGTCTGAAAAATATGTCCCTGCTCTGCATAAATGACTTTGTTAGTTTGCACAGTAGTAATAAAATGAGATGAATTACTGGAGGCAAATGCACTGTAAACTGTAACACTGAGGTATCGTTCTTTTCAAAGAGCAAGCCCTCCTCATTTTTGCAGAATAAATACGCTATCTTACATACAGATGTAAAATTAAAACAGGACATGATGTGAAAAAAAATGCATTTACTTTTAAAACACTGACACCAGGGCCAGAATTTTCTTTCAGTCCACATGAATAGAAAGTATTCTTCAAAAAATATTTATGCCAATAAATAAGTACACTTCCTGTGTGTTGTGAATTGCATAGTGTGCTAGAAAGGAATCTGGCAATTCAGATCAAGGTGACTCAGCTTGGTGATGCGGTTTTGTGCGAGACCCAAATTCACAGAGGGCTGATGTTGTCCAACACTTTGTCTGCGTGTCAGGTACAATGTTGAATCCTCCTTCCCTTCACGTTTCCTCTTTTCATCTCTGGCCTAGGAGCTCTGACAGCACACGTCTGTCCAGTGAGGGGGGTTAAAATGTCAGTAGACCCAGCTGACTGGAACCCACTGAGGTTCTATGAATAACCGCTCCACCATCTCCTGCAACTTGTCAAAGGCATTGTCCAGATTGTCATTGACAATAGTCAGGTCAAAGTAGTGGCTGTATGCCCGGCGGATTCGGGCACTCTCGTCCACAGTTTTCTTCAAATCATTCTCCTGTTGCAGAAGGGAGATTTTGTCCATTAGAATGAAGGAAATGAAAGCTCCATCATCATCATTTCTGAGTGTTTAGGAACCTTTAAATTCTCTCAAGACGTACCGTGAGTAGCTTTGTTGTGAGTCCAGCATCTATCACAGCTTTGTGCATAGCTCTTAGTGTGTCCAGTTCAGGAGCAGCAATGAACACCACAAATGGCATAAACTCAGCAGTCTTCAACACTTTCAGGGCCTGGGCAGAAAACATAATGTCATAACCAAAGCGTTAGGGGAAAGAAATGCATCTATACATTGAGAATATGTGCATTTCACTAACCTGGGGGTTGACGTCCAGGATGCAGGTGCGGCCCGCAGCCACCACTTCGTGAATAGAGTCGATCTTGGTGCCATAAAGGTTGCCGTCGTACTCGCCATGCTCCAGGTAACGGCTCTCCTTGATGTCTTTCTCCATCTCTTCCCGCGTCACAAAGCAGTAGTTCTGGCCGTCTCTCTCCTCTTCCCGTGGACGGCGTGATGTGACTGAAGGTAAATGGTGAGGGAAGGTGTTACATATATATAACAGGACAAGAGACAACAACCAGCAACATCAGCTGTGTGTCTCACACACTTACAGGGTACAGTGGTTCCATATCGCAAAGGGTTCATGACAATAAGTCTGTTCTTCAGGCTCCGCCTCCCAACTCCCTGGGCTCCAATCAGAACCAGCGTTTTCCTCTGAAATGGCGGCATCTTAGCTACCTCCTCATAGATCTGCAGCTCATAACGGTCAAATTCTGTTCAAAGGAATACACAGGCTAGATGAGTATTGTAAAAACTTTTCATTTGAAGCTGCAACTTTTCACTGAATCTCTTGTATGAATGAAAATTGGAGCTGGTGGTGAAACACACCTGCGTTCTTCGACGTGAGGTACATCATTTTTTTCTTCTTTTTCTTTGTGGTTTGAGTTCCGCAAAGCATCCCTGAGACAAACATCACCACACGGTGGTGCTATCAACAAGGGTTTCCTGACAATAGCGATAACTAATCAAGAGTCTTGATGGTGAGAATGAGATCACATGATTCATACTGACCTCTGCCAGCAGTGTCCCAGTCTCTTCTTACAAAAGCTTTCCTCTTCTCCTCCAAGAACTGACTGGGGATGAGACCAGTGGCTCCACCAACCACTTTGCGTGCCTGTGTATTAAAATCAGAGTAGTTTAGAGATGCTGAGAGATGATAGAGTATTTTAAAACAGAAAACGAGGTAAGCCCCAGTATTTGTCATCCATACCATAAACTCATCTGTAAACAAAATGTGCCTACTCACCTGCCACCAGTTGGGGTCCTCCTTGTTGACTACATGTAGGATGTCTCCCTTGGAAAAGGCCAGGCCTGCCTCTTTACAGGGGATCAAGTTGTCTGTGGTTGGATTATAGTTGAAGTGTGGCTTCAAATAAACCTGCAATTCAGGGTGTGAACAAGATATCGGATATTAAAATTTAACATCATGTTTAACAGTATAATGTTAATAAAACAATGTATTTATCTTGTTTCAGTAACAGTGCCATGGCTGTATAAACAACCTAATGTGTCTGACAGCTCAATTATATCAAACTAATGTTTCTGTGTGTGCCCATATTTTTTCCTCTTATCACTTATCATATTCATTCTTCAGTCACATTTCAAGCTTTAAAGTTCCCCTTTACAACCTCTGCAGTTACCAGTGTTTACACTGTGCTTTCATTCTGCATCATGTCTGATGATTTTTACTGTCTCTTTTTGTACCAGGTATTTATTTTTAACTGATTTTATTGCCGTTCTGCATTTCAACTTCCCCTTCTGTCATTTCCTAAAAACAGCAGGCTGTATGAGGTGGATGAGCATTGACCACAACACACCAGTAAGAGCTGTCAGTAAGGTTTTTCACTAAACACAATGAAATGACCAAAATAAAGCTGTTGACAGATTTATCACGTCTGTCAGTGAATTTTTTACTACCTAAGCCTAATTTACACGTTACAACTCTTAACTGAGGAGTAACAGACACACAACCAAACACTGGAATAAGATCATCCGATCTTCCCTAGCACAAAGGTCAGTGTCTGACATAACCCTAAATACTGCTCCTCCATGTCAGCTGCTGTGTATGTCTGTTACTGTAAGAAGCAGGATGGTGTGTGTGAGGGAGTGGAGGGGTGGGGTTCCAGTGAATAGAGTGGTGTATGTCCCAGATAGTGTGTAGAGTGTTATTAATAGACCCTCCCTGAGCTCAATTTTCAGAAGCCTGGCATTCTGAGATCACCCAGGTCAGACAGCTCTCACCCAGTCCCTGACAGGTAAAGCCTGCTACACACCTGGACAAACACATCAACACAGCCTGTAGTCCAGTATGCTAATTTCAAGATTTCAACCTTGTTTAAAAGAGCCTAGTGAAAAAATAGTACTCATTCAGTTGCTTTTTCTGTGCAACAGCAGTATTAGTTATTATTAGACATGAAGCAATCAACGCCATCTCCTCTTTTCCCACCTGTGGAGGTGCCGGGGTGTCTTTGTAGCTGGGCAGGACCTTGAGTGTGATGCTCCCACTGCAGTCCCTGAGCAGCTCCTGCAGTTCCCGGGGGTTACTGCCAACCTCACGACCATTCACTTCGCGGATTATGTCCCCTGCATGCAGCATGCCCTGCCTGTCAATCGAGCTGCCATGAAGGATCCGTGCAATCACCATCTCTCCCCGCTCCACACGGAACGTCACCCCCTGAAAGGGAGTCATTTAGTATCATACATCTGCACTTCATAAATCATACAGGAGGTCTGCTTCATGGGGTTGGTCTGTCTTGATTGCTCTAAAAGACTCATGTCATGTTCTAAATAGATGTTCAATAAAAGAGGACGTGTGTACAGAGTAAACAGTTAGCAGCCTTAACAGGAGCATCACGTTTCCTCTGCAGAGATCTGGTTTATATAATCATCAGGCTCACTCACCAGCGGTTCCCCAGCTTTCTTCTGGATACCAATCATCCTTACAGCATCAGCTGGCATGAGTGAACTTGTCATCGACGCATCGCTGTTCACTGTGGCGTGGGGCATTTCATAGCACTTTGCAGCCACTTTGTCATGAGCCTCTATTAAGGACTGAGGCAGAAAGAGAGGAACAAGAGACAGAATTAGACTGGTTCCGCCCCACAAGCTCTGTACTTTAAGATATCTGTAAGTATCTTTCCAGCCCCTTTTTGGACTAGGAAAGACAATAACTGCTATCAAATCCATCATCTGCCAAAATACTAAAAAAATCACAGTGTCTGGCAGTGCAACTGGAATTTAATATATTACTATGAAAAAGCCATAAATCACTTCACTGTACCCATTCCTTCGTAAAACGCCTTTATGACTGCATCTACAGTTGACTAAGTGATATGTAGAGAAGATAAGTGAGTCTTGTTCTTACCCTGGCAGCCACAACATGCAGTTAGCATTGGTCTACACACTGCATCAGCAAATGTGAAGATGTGAAGAAGACCGTATTCTACCCCTGACTTTGCCCACATAACTCAGCCTGCTATTGGCCAAAGGAAATACACCCCCACCCATGCCACAGCTCGCAAGTGGTTGCAAATATAAAGGGCCGACAAGGGAGCAGGGCTGCCTGACCTCCTGAGCTGCCAGCACTTCAGAGAATATTAGGCAGTTGTTGGTGTAAAGAGCTCTGACATCTATTCCCACATGAGAACAACACCATACACCAGAAAAATCAAGTGTAATCACAACCCGCAGCAATTGCGAAGAAGAAGAAGAAAAATGAGGTCTGAGATACTTTAAAGTGAGGCTCCTGAAGGATTCTGGTGAGCTCAGAAACAGCAGCATCCTTCTCTGGCAGCTTGTTGAGGGACTCGAGGATCTCTGTGACCAGCTGAACATTATCATCCCGCACAGCCTGTAACTTAACTTCCTCAAGACGCTCATGAGCCTACACACACACAGAACATATTACCGGTTTTAGTACAGAATGTCAAAAGCCACACAGTTAGGAAAATGAAATTCAAAAACACAAATACAAATCTTGATATTTCTTTATTTCCTATATTTTCCTTAGCATTTTTGAGCTTATGACCTATTATTGTGTTTGAGGTGGTAGGTTAAAACGCAACTAAAAGTCTGGGTCTCAAACAGCACATTCAGTCAATTTGTCGAGCATTTGCATGTCTTATCACAACCTTGATTGTTTTAATGTACTTTTACACAAAAAGTCTTAACACCTGGAAAACAACATCTTGTTACTCCATGATATAATAAAGGGCATGCAGAAACATTTCTGTCAACCCTGTCTAATCTGTTCACGTAAATCCTGTTTCCTTGTCCTAAGGCAGCTGCTATCCTGTTTGCTGGAATTTAATCATTTTGGTGAATCTGGAAATGGTTTGACAACTGAAGAGAACATGAGGAACATTTCATAGTGAATTATTTTACCAGCTACACTGAGCACACGTTGGGCTCTGGTTTGGTTTGGCAGACAGATGAGACACAGATAGACCGGATGCACACCTGACAGTAACAGAAAGGATAAAGTGTCCATTTACTCTAATTTTATGTCTTTGTATTGATGTATATAGTGATACATTTTACATTTCTGAGAACAGATTGTTATGTTAGTACTACTGAAAAGATTTCAACAACCTGCAGTAGGTTTCGTTTTATCACACAGGTAAATGAGATCATACAGTTAATCCTAAAATGCTATAATGTTATACTCTGAGTCGTCGTTGTGTCCACACCCAGCATTTCAAACTACAGAAGTGAGGCACGATCAAAATGCCACGTTCTTGTGATTTTATGCTGAACTTTGATGGCTCTTAAATCAAACTGTCCATGTGACATAGGGAACCAAACACTTCACTGCACAGTCTATGACCTTACACTAGAAACTTCAGGCCCCTGTAGCAGGGGATAATGCAATATCCAAGGAAAAGAGTGCAAGTTTTAGAAATGGGGACAGGAGCTTGCCTCTGTGAGAGGTTTTCTAAAGAAATCATTCTATTCATAGATACGGCAGAAGAACCTAATGACCTCAATCTGCATTGGAGACTTTGTTCTCTTATGTAAGCCATTGGTTCATCATGCTGTCAGCCTCTCTCAGCGATGTGAAAAATTGATTTCAATGGAACGAAAGGAATGTTTTCTGTCTACTACTGCGTAAACAAGTGCCCAAGTTTTGGGGATGTTTTACATTTCCTTTAAGAGAAGAATTTATTAATTAGTGTATAAAAACTATGAGAAGTGTGCTGTCAAACAGTGCACATAGCAGATGCAGGTGCTTGTGTATGCTTTAGAGAGAGAAACAGAGATCAGCCTGAATGATTTCTCCCCCCAGCCCACAATAACAATTAGCACATAGCCTATATGAAAGAAGCATGTTGTGTTGCCTCAGAAAGTGCACTGCCAAGATGAGTTAGTCATCATCTGACACTCTGACATCTTCATTTCCTCAGGCTCACAGTGACATTTCCCCTTCTTCTCAACCATACATTACTGCAGCTTGATGGCCAACTGCTGACATTAAAACTCTGTATGTTTGTGAGCGTGGGTGTTACCTTAGCAAGGGAACGGACAATGGGACTCTCCATGATGCCTCTGAGGAAGATGAGGTCAATATCTTTGGCTCCTGTGCCTGGTGGCAGGTCTTTCAGGTTGTCCAGTACCTGCTGCATGGCTGAGGGGGGAAAAATACACATCAAGGACTGGGTTTAGTGAATGTCGACCGTTCTCATTGCTTCTTTTCTTCTGTTGAGCTTCAACTTACCACTTTTAAGGCGGAAATGTTGTCAACTAATAATAAAAATAATTTAAACTCTGGGCCAATGAAAACTCTGATGAAAGAAAAAGGCAAGAACAATAAGTGGCGAGTCAATCAATGGGCCAATTCACAGTGAACATCCCGTATTTCCATTGCAGCAGCAACAAGCACAGAGTCACAAAGGAATTGTTCTCCTCTAACAAATCTGCCTTGTACAGCCTGAGACTACACAGCAAGAAACTAGTGATAAAAACCATGACGCAGGCAGCGAGCAGTTTGATTAATCAGCTGACAAAATAAAATTGACAATCTTATATTTTTCTGTACTTGCCATAAGTCTTTTTTTTAATTAAAATGTGATCTTTCATGTCTATTTTGTTTTTCTAAGAATACACCAATTTCATCTTATTTCACTCCACACAGTTTGAAAACAGCAAACTGAGATCTGAGGACAATTCACAAAAAAAAAAATCACTACGAAGGCCGAAATATTTGGCTGCTTTGCAAGTAAATCATGTGATTTTGTTTCACAGAGGAACACAAGAAAGTTCAGAGGCAGCAGCAAACACGCCAACACAACTATCTCTGGGCAGTGGGCACCAAACAATTCAAATGATAATGACATGTCAAATGCTGCACAAGAACAGCGCGACAGACTGTACAAAAGATGAGCTGGGGATTTGTTTTTGACAGCTTACCTGAGCCAGACTTTGCATTGGCCACAGTCATGTTTGATATTCCTCAGCTCAGGACAGTGAAACTCTCGCAACACGGTCAAAAGCCGCCCAACTGCCGGCTTACAGAAACCAGAGCAACTGGAGGGCTGGAGAAGGCAGGAATACCCGCTCAAGTCAGTGCATCACCATACAGTACAAGCCATGTCATGAAATAAACTCGCTGAGATTTAAGAACGTGTGTAAGTGTTTACAGAAGCAGACGATACTGAAGCATGAGACACACAATGGCATAGAAAATTGCTTGTCTTGGTGTTTTATGCACATGTTAGCACAGAGGGCTCTTATAAAATAAGGGAATGACAAAGAGAGCCATTGAGTGACAAAGGATGAGTCTCCCAGTCCTTCTGGCTAAAGGTTGTGCCAGCCACACATAGGGAGGCCCAGAGGGACTCTGTGCAAACATGATCTCCAAACAGATCGAGGTAAAAACAACCCTGCCAGGGCCTTAGTGGGTAGATGGACAAACAGAACTATGCACTTTTTTAGCATAAGCAGCTCAGTTTAACTGTAAATGGTGAGCTGTATCATAAATGCAACACTGTACTCTATGCACACAATGTCAATAAAGACAGATGTCACAACAACGACAGATAATCATCCAGAGCCACAGAGAAACTCACCTACAAATTGTGTTCAAATCATCAGCGCAGCACTCCAACACGGAGCCCCACGTTTTCTACAAAACACTCATCTGGAACCTCTGGACTACAGAGACAACGGAGAGAGAAAAAAAATCAGCATTTGGTAGATTATTCTAGGTAGCCTGAAACCTGCCTGGGTACTGAAAAATGTACATGAGTAAGTTCCTCTTTACCTCATCGTGCACTCATTGGACAGGCTTCTACTGTTCTTTCAGTACTATTGAAATAGTGCCACTGTAATTGGTCAACTCAATCACATGACCAATGTCCATTACAATTACCAAATCAGATAAACGACCAGCTCAAAGAGAGTGAGACTGGATTATTAAATTGTGTTCTGTGAATTTAAAAAGATCAAAAGTTGTAAAATCAAAAGACCTTTCATTTTCATTTCTGGGGGCTATTTCACTGAATTATGATAAACATTTCCTAATTTTTTATATAGGCAGTTCTTACGGACCTGCAGCTGCTCAAAACAGTCTTCATGTTGTCATACAGAGCATATTCCATGTGCAGAAACATGCAAGTGTTTTATCAATTTGTGTCAAAAATGCAAATGTTCCCAACATTTAAGGTAAGGTCAACATTTCATGCAGTGCTTATAAACTGTTAAAAGTACATTGTGATCAATTCATTTTAATCATACACATATTTCTCAGTAAGCACTAATGCTGAATTAATAATAGCTGGAAGGCTGGTAATGACAGCAACCACAGAGCCTGACACTTTCCCAAAAACATTTAATATTAAAAAAAATTAGAGTCGGCTACAGTTCCCATCATCAAACGCCAAACAGGACCAGATTTACAGGTTTATAAATGCCCGACTAACTTTGCCCATGCATTGCATAAACATCAGTGTCGGTGTACATATTGGTCAATTAGTAACAAGAAATGGCTGTACAGGAATGCTGGGCTAGGTTGTGAAATTGTTTTGCGTCACTATTGTTCATCTGCAAATTGTCCTGCTAAGTATTTATCCTGAATGTAACTCTAAAATCTAAGGAGTGTGTATCAGGCCTGTTGGGTTATGTAAATGTTCAAAAATTACTGTTTAGACATGCAATGAAACTCAATACCAATACTAGCCTCAAAAATCTAGTTTCTGTCAGCCTGTGGTTTAAAGAGGATGCCTGTCAAATATGATCCTGGGTAGAATAGCTAGCGGCAGGGCATATTTTATGCGAAATACGGGTGTGATGAAAGGAGGCATAAATAACTTTGGCAACTGTGAGATACAAGGTTTCCGATTTTCAAGATATCGGAGTATAACTTTGACATTTATGTTGTTAGATGTCAACTCCTTAAAGCTCAAGTTTAAATTTCTCATAAGTTAGCAGCCAGGCTTTATTGAATGGGGCTCAGTTGCAAAAACCTCTAAGCTGCATGGGAACACTTCACCGCCTACAACCGTTCCTCATCAAACACAGAAGGAAGAGCCATGTAAGAAGTGAGCGCTACAAGCACATAGTAGCTGATAAGTTACTAACTTGTAGTTTCCAAGTCATGGAAGAACACTAAAGTAACTTATATTGGAGCTAAACCAATTCAACCTTTTGAGAAACGCCTGTAGTCTTCTGTCAAGCCACACGCGTACGGGGCACGTGTAACCACTTTCAATGTGAGGCTGAAAATGATAACTAGCTATTGGTAGCTAATTAGCGATGGTAAACCCTAATAAAAGCATCAGCACACAGCAGTTTGGCATTATTTGAAATATGTTAAACTGCGGCGACGTGCTGTCAGATCCTTTATTAGCGTCAATTCCATCAGTTCCCGACTCGTCCAAAGTTGGTACTAGCCGAGGCTAATTCGCGGCTCATATGCAGCAATGTTAGCAATGCTTATGGTTGCTATCACACACTCGCGTGCGCTTAAACATGTGATGCACCAGTATACGTCGGACTGACAAATGCCGTTACCGCAAGCTGACAAATAAGACAGAAAAAATATACCAGCTAACTTTGCTTGTCAATGTTCTCGTGTGGAGTAGCAGTAGTGAGGTTCAGTTTGCTGTACGTCTCGTCGTTAGCTTGTAGCTAACAGTTATATCATGCGGCTCAGACGAGCTAGTTAACGTTAGCTGAAACCGAGAAACTACAGGGTCCCATGATGGAACCGTTGCTAAAGTGGAATGTAAAATGAATGAATGATACTTTACCTAATTTAATCAGTATCATGCAGTCACGCTTCCATTCTTCCTTTCATTTCAGAATGTCCTTACTCGAAAATCACTTGCGCAACAGTAACTTGTTAGTAGATCTTCAGTGTGCCTGCTTGCCTACCACTCTACCCTCAGTTCCCCCTCCAGACAGTGCTATGCTAATGACATCCAATGCCTCCCAAGTTACATCTAAGCCACTGAGATCCTGCACAACCAACCTTAGTAATTTAATAGTAACTTCACCCTAGAACAACTTTTGGAAGCTGAGAAAAGGTGTGTGGAGGTTAACTGCATCCATAGCTTAACCGATCATAGTTTCCCCCATTAAATCCAGTGACCCCTAAAATAACTATGAAATACACTCTTTTTATGGAGGAGCATACGCATTGCAATCTTATGAGTTAACCACCCAGTATAACCATTAGATCAACATAAATCCCGCAATACAGTAGCCTTTTGACCTTGCTCAGTTAACTGAGATGCCTAACCACAAATCTGTTCTGATTCAAACTAAGCCAAAATAGCTGAAAAATTAAAAAGTTTCACTGAATCTATTAATTGGCTGCGTAATGGTGTTCCTGCAATACCAGATTTCTCTGTTTTCTCTTTACATTATGCTATTTCCTACCATTGTATAGAAAACCAACATATTTAAGAATTACACTTTGAGAATACACTTAGCCCATGAGGAAGATGTACTGTCTTGCTACCTCTAACTGCACCTGTTATATGCTATACCAACATCTGGCTGTGTATAATCTCATTTGTACAATCCATCAGCAGGTCAGCATGAAGCACCGAGCGACATCCATTCACCAAAATTAGGTGATTCAGCTTCACTGAAGCTTCTTTGTAGAGAATCAGATTTGCCACCATACATAGTTGTTCAGAGCCAGTATCTTGGACAAGTTGTCAAAACAGTTAACCAAATTGTCAGTGTTACGTGATTCGCTTTTGATGTATCCAGGTCACTTGATAGGATTAAACAGTTAATCTGTTTTCAGGCAGGGTGCAGGTAGATCTCTGCAGGCTTGATACAAATAATGAAATGAATGCAGTATGGCGTCGTACTTACGGCTAATTTTTATTTTACACCCAAATGTTAGGAGCAAACATGAATTACAAGTTATTTTTTTGCCCCACGTGAAAAATTCTCAAAATGTTTAGATGCTGGTCCATCAGTAGAGGGCACTGTTACTCCATTCGTGAATGAGACACTACTAGGACACACTCCAAGTATGATGGTAATACTATAAAATGTCTTTTTGCAGCACTAGGAACACCACAGACCAAATTGTTTGCATTACACAATGTTTATTCCATGCAGCACAAGTTTGTTTTTATTTCAGAAACACACACAGCTTTGTGGTAAAGTCAGCCTCGCTATGACCACACCAGTAGCATCACCACAGTGGCAGTCCGTCATACCTAAAACATGAGGGAGTCACTAGTTAAGTTAAAAAAAAATGTGTTTTTATGACAAACATTAATATGACAAACTAAATGTTTTCCTGCCCCTATTTACAAGATTAATACAGTGCATTAGAAACATCTCTTAAAATGATACAATACAATACAATACAATACAATACCACCACTAACTACAATCTTAAAAATCAACACTTCTTTGAAGATAGTAGCTTCACAATAACAGCTTTGATGCATGGTTGCTGTCTTGAATTTGAGTAGAATGTATGTAAGTTTGTATTTTTCTGGTACCTCACAGCACGGGCAATACCATATATGTATATTGCATGATATTGACAAAGCCATATTTTGAAGTTACCTGGCAAAGTTTGATCCTGGAATACTCTCTGTGCTCTCCCTCATCAACACATCTGAAAATACAGTATCAGGGGTGTCTCTTTTCCCATACCTATGCATCAAAAAGTCAAACAACATATCAGTACTTCTTTGCATGTAATTTCAAATTTTCTGAACCTACTGTATTTTATAGAAATTTAAGAACTAACCTCTGTCTTGTAATGAGATTGATGTAGTGTCTTAGTGCAGAATAATATTTGGCGAGCTCCTCAGGTGGTGCACCTTCACGGGGACTGGCAGGCTTGGCTGGATATGCATTTATGCCAGAGTGGATACAAGCCATCAGACAGAGCGCCAAAGTAGTCCGCGACATCACAGCACTGGAGCAAATCCTGGATCACAGAGAAAATTCAGCTATAAAATGATGAAATGAATGATCATCCAACAATGTCACAATACCAAACTCAGAAATAGTAGCTCCATATTAGACTGATATTTCACCATAAAATCTGCTAGATCCAACATTAAGTACTGATTTTTAATCAGAAAGTGTGCGTTTTAGCTAAAAGGTAAAAATTTTAAAGAAATAAAAATGTTGCTTACATTATAACGAAACAATTGAAAATACTGCTGTTGATGATTTTCTGTCTGTTCAAGGCACCTCTGTGAGATTCCCAACATTTCAAGTGTTTTATAGAGTGTGTCAGAAGGGGAGGGAGGGAGATTTCATTCACTTTTAGGGTACTCGTGAGAAATAACTACTGCCTCATTAGTTGTTAGTGGTGCCTCATCCCTGAATGTCTAGACAAAGAAACAAATGATGATATAGTTACATTATTGTCAAAAGTAAAGTGACACAGCAATAGATTCATTTTAATGTTAATTATATAACTTGATGACATGCATAAATATAATTAAATGCATTACAAATTTACTGCATATAGTCAACATGTGTGCTGTTTGGGTTTAATTACAGACATATTACAATGCAAATCACAAATCTGTGCTCCTGTGCGGCAAACAGTGAATTTAATTAATAATAAACTCACATGCACATAATTGATTCATATCAATTTGTAATGTAGTTAATTTATCCTTAGTCTTCTTCGTTTCTCAGCACATGAAGTACACTAAGAAGGCCTTAATTGTGTGTATGGGACACAAAAGTGCATATAATCACAGCAATTTCACTTTTTGTCCAAAAAGACTTCTGAGTGAATATGTGGAGTTACGTTGCCATAGCGCAGAGAGAAATCTTTATTTTTTTTAAGGAAGTCCACTTAAGAGTCACAAGCAGCATGACAAGTCTCAATAAAGCCAATGATGTGAAACTTCAAATGGGTGATGATGGTCCGTTGTTTTCTCATTAACATGAAAAATGTTAGGATTCCCCAGGTGTTTGGAAAGATGATGCTTTGGACTGAAATGGAACACAGAGGGGATCTGCATTAAGGCACAAATTCTTTCATTAATTTAATTATGCATAAATAATCTCAAATATATAATCCAACTGTGAGAATTAAAAGAAAGGGCTGCTGTATCACATGATGATAAAAAGTAGCTTTTCTGCAGGGTCTTGGTGTAATATTAATCATTTAAGATTGCAATTTATGTGTCTAATCTATGTGACTTCAAACAGTAGCATTACAGCCCCACTTGAGAAACTACTGACTGACATACAGTTGTCTTAAGACAATACGTAAACCATTTTAGCCAAACCAGGAAGCACATTTCCAAATTACACCAAATCCTACAAGAAAGTGCAGTAAATGGTTCAAACCCATACATTTCCAATTCCAGTTGATAGAGGGCACAAAAAGCTTTCAGCCCCTAAATGGTGAGATGACTTTAATGGCAACCATTTTCTTTGAAGAGCACTCGACTGAAATTTGACAGTAAACTGGTGCTGTTGTTTCTTATGAGAACTCCACTCGAGAGTGACAGCAAAGTCTTTGCTGAAAAGGTACACACAAACTAAAAAATCTCCCATTATATACCAAATGTCTGGATGTCGTATGTAAGTATGATGTCTTTCATTCATCAAAAAGTGTTAACCTTTTAATGCACTGATTTCAATGAACAGCACAAAATGAAAGCTTTCCTGTTTAAAATCAGTACAAAGTTGTTATCGTGATTCTTGGACTCCTTCACACATAAATTAAAAGTTTGCGTGCTTACAGCAATAAAGAAAGAAAATAACAATAAGAAATTATAATTTACCACTACATAATGGCTAAACGATTTTTAGAGTCACTGGTGTTGATAATGACACATTTATCACCTGTTTATCTGAAATATTGAATGTGATGTGTAAAGTTAGCATTGAATGACTGATTTGAATATGTGGTCATGGCCTGCATGGTAACTTCACAAAGTGAGGACCAGGTGGACAAAGCACATAAAGTCCTAAATGTGTCGTGTCTTATACAGTTAATGTGCTCTCTGCAAATACTCCCAGAAGCACACAACTGAGAGTCACCAAGTTACCAACCTACCTGCAGCACACAAACTGAAAAACTCCACATTTCACATCTGCTTGTTTTGAGATCGAAAATACAATATTTTAACACTTACAGCATAGATGGTACAGTAGATGGGTGTCTAGCAGAGGATTAAAAGGATTAAAAGTCTTGGCTGGGGATTGTACACACAAATTATTTCCATCTTATTGCTTAACAGGGGGTAATGAACAGCTACCAATTAATTTATTCTTTTCTACAACATAATGTTGCCAAGCAAATACACAGACACAATCATATCTGCAAATAAAGCACAATAAGCTTTGTATTGTATGTCTACATGTTATTAAATGCAAACAAGTGCTAAGAAACAAATATTGCCATGTTTCTTTGTGTTCCTTTAACCACATTTAATCAATTATGTGAGATAGATACTCTGCTGCTAAAAAAAATCCCTCTTTTCTTCTCAGTTTATTCCATCACAGAGTATATTGACATCATTCCCATTAACAGCTACACAGCAGTGAATGAAAATGGCTGTGCGGCTAATGAGAACATTCACAACAGCAGCAACTTTGGACTCAACTGATCTTTTTCCTTTAGTTTCTTTTTATTTTTTACTCGAGTTATTTAGCTAATTCACTGGAGAGCAGCTGGTTTAAAACAGCTTGATACATAAAATACCCAAAGGTTATGCAATGGAGTACATTTTATACGTTCCCAGTCATGACCCACAATTTGAAGTTTATGTTGTTGAATTTTAGTGAAGCTGTTGAGATTGATTCCCGTGAGTCATTCTTTGTCACACACATCACACAAGGACTCTGTGTAGGCATCTACTGCTTCATTACATTTTACATTTAGCTAATGTTCTGATTCAGCATGACTTACAACAAGTCACTGGAGCAGAATGGTCACTTAACAGAAAGTCATGACTGCATAGAGTACATGTATGTGTGTTCATACCCACTTGCACACGCTTCTGTGAAGCACATGCCTCTCCACAAAGATGCAGGTATTAGGAGCTTAAAAACACATTTTAATTTTCAAATGGTAGTTTTTCAGTGTATCTGAACGTGATGCCTTGACAGAAACTTAAAATTATTGCTGAAACCACAGTAATGCTAAACACATCAGTTTTATAATGTAGTCAAGCCATACAGGACATTTTAGAATAGCACCGTATGCTATCCAAATGCTGGTTATTTGCCAAAGACTGTACGGTTGCAGACTGTAGACGCTCTATGAATCGTGCAGATCACTCTACCTGTGGGTTACCAATTCGCTGGGCAATCTTTTAGTGCACAAAAGTGCTGAGTGAATGCATGTCATGACTAACACTTTGGATAACAACTTCTCTCTTCCTGAAGGGAGAAATTGGCTTGTTTGATTTGGTTGAAAGCATCAAATGGAGTGGCTTGTTTTGGAGACCCCACATAATCATTTCTGTTGAAAAATGTCCCTAAAATCTACACTTTGAAGACATTAAACTCCTAAATGAATGGGAACCATATGTGAGAGTGAAATGTAAGAGTTCATTTAAGTCAGTAGAGGTTTGTGCATTCTTTAATATTTCCTTTTCATGATACTGTATTAGAAACCATCATGTCATTAGTTTCACTGAAGCATCTAAGCATGTATTTTAAATGCAGGATTTGAATTTAGCTTATTTAGCTACTGGAAGGTTCAGGCTTCCTTTACATACACTGGGCACTGACGATGTGTTACATGTTCTGTGATAAGCTTAAAAACTAATATTTTTACATGCTTATACATAACTAAAAATCTTCTCAACATGGCAAATATTTGCTTTGCAGTAAATGTGGCTGCACAATACTGTCAAGACATTAGGAAATGTTTAAAGAATTATTTCAAGATATCTGCAATTGTATTAAAATCATTTATTTTTAACCATCAGAATGTTAGAAAATACACATTTTCTTCAACAGAGTCAAATATAATTCAAACATAATCAGTTATTTTACAAATACCAGATACACTCTATACAATTGGGGTCAGTGATTCCCACAGTACAGCTGCTGTGTGAGAGATACATGCATTTCAATTTTTAAACCCCAAAATAATTTAAGCAACAAAACACCCTCTATTTACAGTCAGGAAAGAATGCATCCAAAGTTAGAATTAGCAGTAAAGTCTGCAAACAACTTAGATGCTTTGTCATGTGTTGTCACTTTGTGGTGTCAATATCATATATGAAGTCTTCTGGTAGTATCTCAGCAGGGATTTGTTTTAGCTGCTCATCGTAGGTGCGGAGGGTCCAGAGTTTCTCTAGTTCATACACTTCTCTGGTCTCTGGTAACATGAAGTGAACAACCATATTTCCTAAGATGGAGAAAGGAACGTGAACAACACGAGCAATTCTATTGAGAGACATCAATTTGCATAAGCAACTGTCTAAACTGGACATAAGAGAACAGCATCTCTACATTTTACATACCAAAGTCAATACACATCCAGTCCTCTGAATTTTTTCCTTCAATCTTGACATTGGGCTCTCCCACTTTCTTCAGAAACTTGTACTGGAGAGAAAAATTGATCCCTTGTGTTAGTTTAAAAAACACAAGCCTTGCAGATCAATGTTTAACAATGAGAAATGCATGTTAGTTACCACTTTGATGGCATACAATGCCATTGCACGGAGATGTCTCACTGATACACCGCTGACAACAATGAAATACTCTGCGTATCTGATGTGCTCCGGTACTTTAATGACACAGATGTCTACTGCATTCTCCTGACGCAGTACAGACACCAGCACATCAAGAGAGAATGTCTCAGAGGATCCTGGAGAAAATGAGAGCGAAGCATTTTGTGTGACATTTTTCAAGTAATAAATGATGCTTAACAGTATGTGAATGAGTCAGTGTTATTGTTTGCCCAATGCATGGTTGCTGTGTTGCTGTCATACATAACAATTAAAACAATGCAGAGTGCAAAGACAAACAGAAAAGCCAATCTAAATTCTTAAATCTACAACAAATAATCCATCAGTGAATTAACAGAAAACTACTCTGTTATTCTGATCAATAACTGATCAGTGCTTTTTCTAATAAAAAGGGAGAATGCACTAATTTTCCTTTGTGGTGGTAAAATAAATACTTTTAGGTTTTGGACTGTTGTTGCGATGCGATGGGCGATTGTACTTTTTCTGACATTTTATAAACAAAAATTATTAATCTGGAAAACAATCGTTGCAGCCAGTTTCTGAGCCCAAGAAATGTGATTGTCAGATTGATCACAACACTACTAAACACTAACACTACTAAAAAACTAAAGTAATAAATCCTATTTAATATCACGATATACAACAGCAATCTGTCAGTTGAGTATCAAACAATCTCATTTTTCGACTGTAATTCAATGTACTATTGGTAAGATAAGGAAAGGCAACCGATAATCACATTTAACGAGAAAGAAGAAATATTTTGTATTTCCCTTTATTTAAATCAATGAATAAATTAATTATTAAAACAGCTGCCTAATAATCCGTCTACAGATAAGTTAACGTTGATTTATTTATCGACTGAGCATTTCAGCTTGAACACATCCTTACTTTGGCTGCTGTCACTGTCCATCTCATGTGATTCCCCTTGAACCACGCCAATGCTCTTCTTTGAATCACTGTCTTCACTGAACATCTCTGAATTATATCTGGTTGTGTCTATGTGACTGGTGCAGACTTGACGTCGCTGGCATGAGTATACGTTTACTGTAACACGTCGAGTCAAACACGGACTGTGACATGGACCTTTAGAGACCGAGCAGATACTTCTAACAAAAGCTGTTTGTTCCAGTAAGACGCTGCTTTTCAACAGCGGTAACACCAGTTTCTTACTGCGACCGAGGATATTCATAGTTATAACTTACAACACACAATATCACAGTTAGTAGTATCCACGAGTCTATCAAGGGCTAATAACAGGAAGTAACTGACGTCTTTGGCTTTTGATTGGTTCGCACGGCTTCTTCGTTTGTTTGTGAAACAAACTATCTTAGGGGCACCCCCTGTAGGCCACACAGAGTAAGCCTTCGCTTTTAACATGAATTTGGAGTTGACTGCCAAAGTTTTAAAATGTTTTAGAATGTGTGAAAATCTGCTAAAGAGAAGATGTCGCAGGATATTTAACACACTCAAATCATTTGGTAGTCATCCTGTCCCATTTGGTCATCCCACTTTGTTAATTTGTTTCTCTGAGCTACAAATATCATTGAGAATGTTGATGTATGACATATTGTCTGGCTTGTCATCACATCTTGTAATGTTTTATAGTGCAATTTGCCCATCCTCTATCAATGTCATATTTGCTAAGGTCAAATTATGGAATTCATAATTCATGGCAAATGAAAAACAAAACACACACTATGAAAGGTGTTTTCTTTATATTTTGTTCACGTAGGATAGAAATTCTAAATGAAAAATCTTACAAATATATTTTTTACAAAAATCAATACATCTGCCAGGGACATGCCTTAATGTATAAAATTGTAAACATTATAAAATTTCATTAAAATCGTAAATTCCTGAGGTATAATCTCATTGGTCACCACATTATCATTAAACTCACAAATTCAAGTATGTAAATAAAACATTGTTGTGTGCATATAAATCAGAGCAATGGACATATTTTATAACATTTGCTCCCTTTGTTTGAAGCTGATGCTGTGTTCACTTTAGTCTTCATTCATCAGCACAGTCAGAGTCCAGCATTATATTCAGTCTCAAGCCCACAGGAATATGGTCCGTAAGGCCAGCCAACTGGGTTATAAACGTCATCTCCTCTATTTCCTGGATGAAGAGAAAGAAAGACTTTTTTTAATGATGCTTTATGTTTCCTATTAGGGGATAACTTGTATTTAAAGAACTTTGCTATCAAAAATGAATAAAAATGAGCAGTAGTTTTTCTACATGCAAATGTAACATTTTGCAAGGGATAAGACTGAGCAAGGTAAAAGACACACAGGAATACATACGGTTCGGAAGTGCTTTGAAATGGAGCTTTCGCGGTAGAGGATGTAGTCGATCCTACGTCCAACCCACGGCTGGTCATTCTCAGGGTAAACCAATGGGGAGTTTTCTGCAGGAACAGGAGGGGAAATGTACTGCTTTCTGAGCTCCTCTCTCTCCAGAGTTCTACCCAGACACAGGGAAGACAGAGTGGATCTTCACATCAGGTACAGTGAATAAAAAGTGAGTGGGAAGTTGTGGTCATCACATTAGTAGCGGTATGCTACAAAAGCTTAAGAAGGAAGAGTTACCTTTGCAGATTTTCTGGAGTGTTTATGTTATCTTCATACAATGTGGGCTGCTCCAGCAAAGTACCTTTAGGTGCAAATCAGTTAAATATATCTAATTATCACTTGTCATAAAAACATGCAGAATTTACTTTAGTCCAAAGGTTTTAAATTGTACACACCAATGACCCAGGGCTTCTCTTTCCCAGGTCCTGCTCTACAAGGATCTCTATATTCATCAAACAGACAGTGATTCTGTTCCAGGGTGTCATCTAGACAAATATAAAAGAATGCAAAAATGCTAAAAATAACCATTCAGTTGGTCGTATTGAGAAAACCAAACTACAGTATGTTGTATAATTTTGATAAACTGAAAATTGTTAGAGACCAACCAGGTGAGCAGTTGTCAAAGTTGAAATCACCACAGAGTACGTCAAAGACAACATTCTCATCAGGCTGTCTGTGGGCAGCTTGAAAATCGCCAATCCACTTGGTTACCATGTTCAACTGCTCACAGCGAATTTCCCCTTCACCTAATGAAAGAAAGCATGGCCCAGTTTTCAGACAGCTAGCTTATCTTTGTTTTTTGTTTTTTGCTTTTAGGGAGAAATACCAAATTTCATTTAAATTAATCTAAGCAGAGCAGAAAAATTTGAAAATTTGACTTGCCCTCTGGTGCATGAAGATGTGTGCAATTAAAATAGCCAACCAGCCTCTTCTGTTTCTGATTCTGCCCAATGAGCACCTAAGAATTTCAAAAACATGTGTATTACAAGTACATCATGTTTGTACTGTCAAAAAAGCATGTGTGATTGATATAACTCAATAAATAAATAAATCAGTGGCTTAATAAATGATATGAGGCAAGTTACCTTGGTGGAAAGAAGACCCTTGGCAGCCAGTGCATCTTCCCCACGACTGTTGGGAAAGCAGTGGTACTGGGCCTCGAGCACAGGGAATCGGCTGGCTAGGAACAGGCCACTGTTAAAGAACTTGAAAGATGAACAGCTGCATGGTGGCTGGCATGCATACACACCGACGTCGTACAATATGTGTCCAAATACTGGTTTTAGTACTTGGGTGAGCTTTTTTGCTGCCCTCTTATCAAAGACTTCTTCTAAGCAAAGTATATCCACATTTGCAGGAAACAGTGATGACACTTCCCAAGGAACATTGTTCTGTTGGCGCAGACCCTGGGAGAGCAATGCTCGGGGAGCACTCCGGTGACCCATTCGGCCCTGCTGGTTGGAGTTCTGATTGGAGTTAAAAATGGGGGAATGTGACTCAGATGATGGCTCCTCTGTATCATCACAGGGCACACAGACCACATGACTATTGGACTTGGAAAATGAAACCTGTCCTTCAGCTGAGTCTGAATGGTGACCCACTGGAGGTTGTGCCTGTCTATCAGTAGCCCCATATGTAGATGAGTTAATTGTGGGCAGAATGCTGTTGGAGGGACTAAGAGTCCCACAGCTGCTGGGGGAGTCCACAAAGATGCGGATATGGGGTCGACACACACCCTGAACAATGCGCTGACCAATGGCTGTTGCCCTGTGCTGGGTGTGCCCCAAGTTGTTGAAACGAGCCAGGCTGTCAGGCAACAGACACAGGTTGGCTGTGGCAAATCCAAATGATGCCTTTCCTACCAGTTCAAAGCCCCTATGTGTCTCTTTCTCTGGTGAGGCTGGCGTCTCTCTATGGTAGTTAAAGGGCCTGCGACAGGCCTGCAGAGGTGCCCATAGCAGAAAGCCAAGAAAGGCCAACGGGGCTGTAGCCAGAAAAAGAATGAAGAAGATAATGGAGCCGAAAAAGACCTTGAGGGGCTGGAGGTAGCATTCCTGTTCCAGTCGCTGGTTTTGCTCCAGGGTGGTGGACTTGCACACAGCAATGAGGCGATCGAGAAACCAGAAGCAAGGCAGGATCAATGCCCATCCAATAGCATGGAGGCCTGCAACAAACCCATTAGGAAATGGAGACGCTCGCAGGGCCATGCCTCTGCTCCTTTTCTATGCAACAACCAGGATAAGCAACATGAAGACCTCTTGCTCTGGCCTCATTCACTGCAGGCCTCTCCTTCATGGGATCCAAAGAACACTAAGAAATGAAAAAGACAATATGTTATGAAACGGCCTATTCTCTACAACCCGTATAAACATTGTGGGTTCTCATGAATAACCTGCTTTTTTCACATGCCCATACATGCAGTTGTGAAAACCATGAAGCAATTGACAGCAGAGGGAAGATCAGACTGGCTTACTGAGCTCTTATGCAATGCAGCATGATCACTTTTAAGAAGGCAAAGAGAAACAAACATGGTGTACACAGCCCATAATCCAGCTGTCGACATCTGCACAGTGTTGCTAAATGCTGGTGATGTAAAACTGCACTGAAAACACCACACCTTTGTGTGCATTTGCAGATTACTTCTACAACATTAAAGGCATTGGGTGTGTAAAAGATAAAACACAAACATAATAGATAAACACAAATATATTTATAATCTTGTCCTGGTGTATATTTTAAATAACATCTCAAATCACAACATAAACACTGTTTTACTATGAAGTTTCCCTCTAACGTCAGTGTGTTGCATTTTAGAGTTGACTCCTACCGCACTGATGCGATGCGGCCGGACAAACTAGGACACTCTCTCTACCAGAATAAAACGAGCAGATAACAAACTCCCCCAACACCGCAAAGATAAACTCAAAGTCCCATTTGAGGCAGGCTACAGAGGCTTCGCGTGGTCTTTTTCCACTAACGGGACGCAAGCTCCCTGTGTCATTACGTCTGCCCAGTCGACACTCATACAGGTAGGTTAGGTTCGTCTCCGCAACAATACGCTGCGTACAGGTATGCTAAGCTAACACCAGTTACAGTTGATAGACGACTCAGAGAGAATTTAAAATCTTCATAAACGTTGGGTTTTATGGCCGCATTACGTAGCCGTGTCGTTGCAGCACGTGGTTATTAAAATCACAAATTTGCAATACATGCTTTATACGCGTTTAGTAATAACACATGAAAGCGGTCACCTGTCCTGTTACGTAGCTAGCTTAAAACACTGAGCTAACGTGGCAGCCTAGACGGTCTTACCTTAACTGGGACGGTCCGCGCGATGAAACTATACAGGGAGCAACCTACGAGTGTATTTACTTTATTGTCTTGTCACATGTTCAAAGGAAACACGTCGTTCCCGTGGTGAAAACGGAAAACCCATTCAGTAAACTAGTTCCAACAAACATAACCCCACTCTGCTCTGAGCGGCTGGCATTATTAAGCCACACCCTAATGGCGTTGTCATGGTGTCAGGCCCGTGTGACACGTGACCTTACCTGACGCGACCTGCTGCAGACAGATCTGCTTGTTTATCATAGAGAAAGACAGTCCTTATGCTACTTGATCCATAATATTCTCAGTTAGACAATATGGATAAAGACTGAGTCAAATCATTAAAAATATATTTTATATTCCATGACTATATATTATTTGATATAGATTATAATATTAGGTATAGTTTTAACATCAATTACTTGATTTATTACTGTTTTTGGACCATGTTTTGTGCAGTTTACCTAAACCTACATTGTTGTGTCTGTTTTGGCAATAAGCTATAACTTAAACCTATGAAGTATTTGTGTTAAATCAAAGAAGGACCCTGCATGGCAGGAATAAAAGATAAAGTACACTGTGTGGGAAGTTGTGGTCATGTATGTATAACCAAAACACAGCTGTAAGAGAAGTCCTGTTCACTCCCTCAAGTTGTCAAACTATTTTTCTTTCCAAATGAAGGTCTATATTATCCTGGTTTCACATCTAGAGGTTGCTGCCAACATATGTTACTCAGCACGGACTTTTTCAAAAATGGCATTTCAAAGTGATCACAGGCTAGGTCCATAACAAACTCGCTCATGATGCTTGTGTCTCGTGATCTGTGAAGTGGGGCATGTATAGCATGTCCACATCTATATATTTAATAGATTTTTTTTTGATTTTTTTTTTTTTACAAATTATGACAATTGTGCCCCAGTATATGATCTAATACTGGTTAAAATAACAAAGCACTGTGAGATCTAAGTTTTACAGTTTTCTTTTTTTGTTTGTAAATGAAATCAGCTTGATAAAAATGAAGTTTTTCCTCTATATGGCTGTTATATTTGCAAATGTATGTGAGTAAACAAAAACACAGTTGTGTATTTATAGAATTACAGGTTTTGATGTCTGCGTAATATAATATCAACACACTGTATCATTTGTCAGTGTTTATTCTCATTTTGTGGACAGAGAAGCTTGCTGAATTTGGATACAATGGGACATTACAATCATGTCTACCATAGAAAGAGGGGTTTTCCATCTTTCTCAGCCATATGGCACAGGCAGGTCAGCAAAAGCAGCAGGTCCTTGTGAAGTGTTCTGGGTGCTTTGGTCATTATCAGTTTGATCAGAAAGTCAGGGTTGTTGTAGTCCATTGTCTGGGTGCTGTTTTCACCAGGCCTCTCCCTTAGAATCCCATAGGTGTTGACAATAAATTCGGTGAAAGGAGGGTGAAGTTTTGTCTTATACCCGAGCTGGTTCAACCTCTCCATGAGGACAGCGTACCTTTGAGTAAGATGAAGCCGATAGCCTTCATCTACCTTCCCTGTTAGTGGGTGCGTGCTCACCTGCAAAGAAGGAGTAAGGCTTGTCACTTCCTTGTGAGTCATGTCAGTGGAAAGTTCTTGTCGTTGTTTTCAAACTCATGTTCAGATTTTATCTTATAGCTGTGTACTTCAAATTTAAAAAGCAGTATTTTTTTCCTTGTTCACAACCAGTTTTGCTAAATAAACTTTCTAACCTCTATGATCTTGTCTGGTATATTGAGCAGTGTGAAACCATAAAGCCTCCTGTGGCCCTGAAAGACGTGGGACAGAATCCTCCTATCCAGTTGGTAGGTAATCTCTCCCAGCAGCCTGTGTGAACCTAGAAAGAAAATAGTCCACATAGACAAAATCATGAATCTCTTTCTTTCTGGCAAAAGCACCATTATTGCTTTCAATTTCCTGCATTGCAGGCATCACTCACCTTTGACCTCAAGAGGAATATCAGCCTCGTAGCTCTCACTTGTGTCTGTATAAACTGAGCTTTGGATGAAAGACTTCATGTCGATGGGGGACGAGGTTCGCTGTTGGCTAAATTTGGTTCGTTCCAAGTCTTTTCTGAATTGTGTTTCATTACAGGTGTTTTGAAACAGACTGGGTGGTTTTCTTCCTGAGGACAGTGAGCAAACTGATGAAAACACTGTGAATGTGTTTATCTTGTCATTTATCACTGATGACAGTCAGAGCAGATATTTTACAGACAGAAAGACTTGCTTATGTCTCCTCACACTTGATTTTTCCTAGAGCCTTTTCATTTACCTTTAGTACTATTACTTGCCCTGTACATAGTCTAAGATCCTCAGCTAGATAGTTTGCAGTCACTAGCTTGAGGCTCTGGAACAATGAAAATAAGGCTTGCTGTTGATTAGAGCTGTTAGCGTTGCAAAAAGAAAATAATCAATACATTTATTCTGTAATTGTGAATTTGCCTTGAGTTTTACATTAAGTTAGTTTTAGCCAACATAGGCATAGAGTTTATGAATATAGTATTAGTTGCTTATTTCGGTAATAACCCCTAAGTCAATTACTACGGTTATATTCTTAGAAACATGAATAAATCAACCATTTCTGAAACTTCCCAGCATTTCAGTTTTTTTGTTTGAACTATCTATAACAAAAATAGACTGCAATGAATACCAAGGTCACGCGATTTAGCTTTGGATCAACAATAAAGACCAGAATTTTTGTGATTTAACACTTAGAAAACAACTTGGGACAGTTTCTTTTCCTGGTATCTCTTATGGCAAAGCACTGCAATGACAAATTAAGCTTTATCCATGAAGAATGTTTTGGTTTGAAACCTGAAATAGTCCTTTCTTGAATGGGTTTAAACTTTGCTGTATGTCAAAGATGGGCACACAATTCAAGCATGACTTGGGTTAAAAACTAAAGCAACCACAACTCTAACACTAACCCCAGCCCATTATGGTTAACAATTGAGTTTCAACATGTATTATTTCCTGTTTGAAGTTTGATTATGTTCCAATTCTTTTCCACTGCCCTGACAACCCTGGGCTGCACCACTGCTGTCATCTAGTGGCAGGGAAAAACACTGACAATACCTGATAATTCCTGCAGAGTGTCGTTGTTAAAGCTCTGCATCTGGGCTCTTGGGTCTTGGTTTTCCTTGACTACACTCAGCATTGCCTTCAACTGATGGTTTTCCTGCACCAGTTGCTCATTTTTTGACAGCAAGTTAGCAACAGATTCCACCGGGTCCATCTTGAGGCTCCCCGTTTCACAACTGGGCCACAAACACCCAAAAGTTTGAGGACACCAACAGAATCACATATCAAATCACAACAGAATGAACTCGATTCTTCCAGGATACATTCACTCCAAACAAAGGGGCACAGATCAGTTTTAGAAAAGCACCTTTATATTTAAGCACAAGGTTATTCTTCACCTTGGAAACAGTAGACTGACAAAAAGAAATCTCAACTCAAGGTCCACTTAGAGGCTTTGACAGGGCTTTCAAACACATTAGTCTTCATGATGGTGTAGCCCTCTCATTGTCATGGTAATGCATCTGTTAACATGCAAGTTCAGCAGCTGTTTTGATTTCATGCACTTCAGTTTTTTGCCCTATGCTTCCCAGGTGGTTTACAGGGCAAACATAAAAAAATCAATTTGGTTCCTGTAAACAGTAGTTTGACAAAACAATCCCAACTCATGATCCACTTATTAGATTTTTCCACTGGTATAACCATAACACAATGTCTTTATCTGCTGAAGAAGCCCACCTGGACAGGAGATTTTAAAAGCACAATGGATGAACTCAGAAACGCTAACTAGCTTGCACGTAAACAAGTTCATCTCCATGACAACTGATCAAACTCTTTTTGCTGATGTGGTAGAGTTTAAAAAGCCTTTAAAGAATTTGAAATATTTACACTGTTTAATGATTTTGTATGGTGTAACATACAAATGTCATTTACAATGGGTGAAGCAAAAAATTAGTGAACTATGTGATCAGTGTACACTACAAAACAAAAAACAAGATAATGGGATCCCTTATCTAGGCATGACCTCAAAACAACTTTCTTTCTGTTGTTCCTCCAGCTCAGTTCCCCCTTGACCTTCCAATAATAGCAAGAATGTAGATGAAGATGTTGATGATATCTAGGTACAGGTTGAGAGCAGCAAATATGTATTCCTCTGGACTCAGAGCCAGTTTCTTGTTGCCGAGCAGCAGCTGCGTGTCCACCGCCAAGAACTGTAACAAAGAGGAAATTTGCCATTGGAAATCTCACAGCCAATAAGTTTTTTTGGCATTGTGACAGTTAGAAACATGAAGAAAGAGATAGGTGTATGGCCGCAACAGGCCCCTCAACATTTAGTCATAAGCTTGGTGTGGTGGTTATGTAATTGCCCTAATCATTAGGCTACCAGGGTACCCCAAACTGTTTCAGTAGAGTTATTGCCTCAGTATAAAGTAGCTTAAATTGATACTACTGACACTGTATTTTGGGGGGTTTTCAGATTCATGGGAAACTCTTGGAAAGAAACACAGTTGTTGAAGTTTTTCAAATGTAATGTTTCAACACTGTGAGCTGTGATGTGGTCAACGTCCAAAGGCTTTCCTGAAGGCTTTTTAAATCAGCAGCATAATTTGACCAATTTGTCTATCACAGACATGGGGATCCTCTGTGTATTTGTTACTGATATGCTCTTTCATGTACACATATTTTCCCTTGTATATAAGGCAGAAAAAATGCTTGCAGTAATAAATTGCTGTCATTACAAAATTATAGAACATTTTAATTGAAATATATTCCCTAACGAAGTTCATATTAAAGAAAGTAGACTGCTTTGCATGGTCAAAATTGTCCCAAATCAATGCCTAGAAAATAAATCTTCATTTCAGACCATTTTGCCTCTGGTACTGGTCCGAAAAATCCCATGTCAGCTGGATTCTTTAGTTTGAAACTCCTGATTTACAGTCACCAAATGCCACAAAAAAGGAGCCAAATGGTACAATACTTGAAAGATTTGTTGTCAGAAGATAAGATCAGACACTTTGCCTTTGATCTAAAGCATCCACGCCAAAATGTGTCATCCCAGTCTTGCTCAATGAGACCACAGCTAACAGTGATGTCACATTACTCATACGGACCCCTCTTGCTTTCAATGCACAGGTTTCAGAATTACTTTTAAAATAGCCATTACTGATCATCACCATTATATGCAAGAAGACAAACGTTTGTCTAAGGACTTACGCAGGAGAAGAGCAAGGCTCCCAGTCCAGCATACAAAATATCCAGATTTCTGTGACGGATGAAGATGCAGAGAATGCACATGATGATCATGACAGTTAGACAGATGAAAAGCACCCCGTAACAGGACGTGAAGTCGTACTTGGTCTGTGGGAGGAGGCAAAAAGTGACAAAAAGTGATGTTACAGTTACAGCAGAGTATTATCAATGCAACTTACGTCCATGCAACACAACTTTCCATACTTTCGGATGCACAACATGTTCAAGCAGCACGGAGGGTACAAACCTGCAGAGAAAAGATGACCACTGTGAAGCACACGACTGCTGTGATGCCAACAGCCATGACTACAGAGTCAGTCTCATGGAAGCTGGCAATCATTCCCACCATGTAGGACATACTAAGGGTCAGGATGGACTGAGATCAAGAAACACACAAATGTCAGCACTGCTGCACATGTTTGAGTGGAGTGCAGTTCCAGTCTTTTTGCAGCAACAACAGTGATTTGTGAGGCTCAGTCTGAATCGAAGCTGTGAAAAAACTATTAAGAATAATTAAACCTTACATTGTACTGAAACTTATGAAAATATCAGCTGTTGCAGCTGTTGAAACATTTTTTCTCTCACTTTAATCAAAATTCATTGTCATTTATCCAATTCAAATATTAAAAGAAAGGATAATACAAGACTTCTATTATTATTATTTTTCTAAACAAAATGGATTTATAAACCAGATGACCCACACAATGATTATTCACTAGTCCAGATCATATAACACGGTACTTCCTGAGCTGTGACTCCTCCCTCTCTCTTTTCTGTTTTTGAATTAACAAAGTTTAAGCAGGCTTACTAATGCGACCAAGTTCCAAGGATGTCTTCGGCGAACACTCCCACAGCAGGTGATCACACAAACGGACGCGAGGAATATCCCATAGGACAAAAAGTACATCCAGATGTTTGCCTGGATGAAGGCCTTGACTTCATTCACAGTGGAAACAGCCACAAAGGCAAATGTCACTACCAGCTGGGCAGTCAACACCAAGAACACCTTAAAGGAAGAGTATTATATTTATATATATATATATTATACATATATACATATACATACACATCATGTTTCATATATACATTCATATAACATATAATTTTTGTATGACAACAGTCTATTATTTAGATGGATCTCGATTTGCATAAAAGCACATGATTAATTACACCAAGGAGGGTGTGTATGTTGTTAGTCAGCAGGATGTATCAAAAGCCTGATTTCACTTAAGAATGGCAAGATGTTGAGAATTATTTGATCTTATATAATATATATACATATATATAACACTGGGGAACAATTTGAAAAAAAATTTCTGTTGAGTTAGATTTTTATGCTGATTAAAACTAAAATTGGCATGCTGATTCCAAAATTGCAGTCAGTTTTTTTCTAGCACGTCAAGTTTTTTCTCCACAGCTTACCCTCCAGATAAGCAAAATTCCACTGATTAGCTGTAATAGTAGTAGTAGTAGTAGTAGTAGTAGTGTACATATGATGGCTGACTATCGTTGGAGCATCAAACGCGATAGTCCTCAAGTTGAACACTCCAGAAAGAGCTATAAACATAAATTTTTACCTTAACTACTTGCACACAATTATAATTACAGTAGCCATATCCTTTGTAAAAACATAATACTGTTAAACATTGCAGTCATGCCTGTTTCTTTCATATTTCATTGTATGTCAATATTTGAAAATTTTTATAAAACAAGCACATATCTGTTAAGTACAGTATTTTTCATATGTTTTAAGAAAACGGGGATCCTATAGTTCAAAAACTTGACGTGATAGAGAAAAACTGAGATCAGTTTTGGATTCCGCACCCAAAAATTAGTTAAAAACAGCTGTCAGACCTAACTCAACAAAAATTGTGTTCCCCAGTGTAATATATATAATAATCATCCATCCATTTTCTGTAACTGCTTTATCCCTTTTGGGGTTGCGTATCCCAGCAGTCACTGGGCAGGAGGTGGGGAACACCCAGGACAGGTCACCAGTCCGTTACTGGGCTGACACATATAGACAAAGTCATTCACACTCACATTCATTCCTATGGTCAATTTTGATTTCCCAATTTAGACACAGAGGGTACATGCAAATTCAACGCAGAAAGGACCAGGTCAGGAATTTAACATGAGACCTTCTTGTTGTGAGGCAAAATGCTAACCACCAAGCCACCGTGCCTCTTTCAACAATCATTTTGGTACAAATTCTCACTCTTTATGAGGTTTCTTTTATAGAAAAAGACCTTATTTGACTGCACATAAAAGCATCTTATAATAGCAATACGGAAAATTAAACAAAATCTAAATTAAACAGCCTTGCTAGGAAATATTGCAATCTGGTCTTTATGTCAGATTGAGCAAGAAGGATAAAACTTTCTAACATTGTATATTCACTTTTACATGGCAATGTCAATATGAGGTGATATTTTTCTGAAAATTAAATTGACAAACTGCTATAAAAGGTATGGCTGCTGTCGACTAGCCCTGAATATTTACATACAGACATATTTACACAAGATATGTCTGTAACTATGACAAAAAGCAGTCTTGCTCATTGATTTCCAACACTGCCAACAATGGCCTCATACCCCCAGCCATTAAGTAATTAATATGACCTTCTTCAAACACACTGACTGCTTACCTTTCGAATAAAGGCTCGTCTTATGCTCTTGTCATCTAATTCAAAATCGAAGTCTTGATTCTCGTGAAATGGAGGTGGATCGTCCTCGTTATGGTAATCATCATCTACAGAGGCACAAACCAGAAACATCAAATTAATTTAAGCACATTATGAATATAAATGTCTCACAATGCTGGAAATGCATAACACAAGTTGATTTTAAAGCTCTGACCTGGTGAAGAATAGGGTGACGAGAAAGGGTTGGGACCATATCCTGAGCCACCTTGAGGGTTTGTGGGCACTCCGAAAGCTCCAGGAGCACCTTGTCCAAAAGCAGTCGGTGGAGGGAAAGGGAGACCAGCAGGTGAAGAAAGACCACCTGGTGCAGTGTAACCACCAGGAGCAGTGTAAGCACCAGGAGCAGTGTAGCCACTAGGTGCAGGGCCTCCGAACATGTTTGGGCCTGGCATATCCATGTCAAATGTGACAGGAAACACTGGCTGCCCGGGCAGCGACAGTGGAGAGGTTCTCCCCTCCACGGGAGTGTATGCTGTCTTCTCGGTGGTCATCTCCAGCTTAGATCGGGAACAGGGACCAGCTGTTGTGTTGGATGAACAAAACAGGGATGAATAGAAAAAAGATGCCACACGATAGGTTATCAAGTTAAATTGCGGCTGACTGTCCACAGCGCGAGTCACCATCACAAAGATAACAGGACGACACGGACTTCCGGCAGAAATCACAATTAATAAGCGTCGATCAACAGCTAAATCCTTATAAGTAATGACATGCAGCGCACATATTTTCCGCATTTCTGCATTTATAAGAAAAAGACAATAATCTGTCTGATAAAGCTCAATTTTCCCGAGTTTCCAGCAGCACTCCGCTGTGGCTAACGCACTGAACAAATGTAGGCCCAAAATGTCTCTTTCAACCGAAACAACCCACCATCGACCTGCATCTTTTACATTATACTGCTTATTTGACTCAACTGACAGCCAGTATTTTCAGTGACAGCGAGTTCAGGCTTATTATTGCAACACAACGAGGGCATGGTTTTTACTGCAGCAAACAATAACGTTTTACCATTGCGGCTGGACAGCGGAGGTGCAACAAAGATCGACAAAGTTAAGATATTTTAAGTATTTCAGAATTACTCACACTGTCCGCGATCAATGTTTCAGTTGCAGCTGGATTCCTCGACAGATGTCTGCGGTGGGTTTTCATAGGTCCTACGTCACCTCCCCCAGGCTGCGGAATGCCGCGTTCACGTCAAATGGGATTATTTGTAAAGATGAGAAAGGTACACAAATTAACGGCATGAGAGTTTAAACTTCGTTGGACAGTTCACGGTCCTACGACTGTACAGTATGCGTTTAAAAATAGTGTAGATCAACAACAAATGACAATGTCCATTTAATTCAGGTTAAAATACATTGAACGCTGCCCACTGGCTGGTGTGAAACGCGTGTGTTAGTCGATTGTCTTTCTTTTCTACCATTGATCATCAATCCGGATCCAGCAGAACTGTCTGCGAAGTTCAATCTTTCCAGTCACATTTTCGACTCGGATATCGACTCGAACACATTTTCGAAAGTCGGAATTACAGCAAATTCTAAATGACTTGAACACAACACGTTAAACCTGTCTGGCGACCTGTCTGAATGACATGCGTCAGGAAGACCGAGAAATGAAAGTGCACAAAACGGGATGCGAAGGAAAGCCACCACACGCAACTGAGAGCAAGTCGAGGAGGATCGTGACTTAGCTGCAAAATGCTTGGCAGAATCACATGAGTCAAGTGTCAGAAAACTCCAGGTCTGGTGAGAAAACTTGAGAAGGAAAGCAGATAGTGTGTCGAAATCGCACATCATTGGTTGTGAAGGGTGAATCACACAGGGACGACAAACAGCGATAGATCCCAAAGTGGCTTATGCATTTCGGCTGTTTCAGTTTGATCAGCCACAGGAGAGCCAAGAGAAATTAATTTAAGTATGTAGAATCTAAATTAATAAGAATTTCTCTAGAAATGCGCTTTAGTGGTCTTTTATAAACAACTTGGGTTATTAAGATATTTTTGTTTTGATCAGCATGAGGGAGTCTGGCAGTCACGTGGAGAAAGGGTCTCGCCTGCCACAGAGGGCTTGATATGTGATATATGTTACACATCATCTTCTCCCTTGATTTGTTATGTAAACAGAAGCAAACATCAAACTCTCTGGAAGTGTCTTGTGTGGAGATCAATTTCCCAAAATTTATTGTTAGATGGTGGCACAGGTCTCTTGGAATGTAGGATGCATACTTTGGCTCATGAGTTTTCAGTGCTGTTTTCAACTTATATACAGAACAGTGTGCAGAAAGACTTTTATAAAAGTCAACAGCTTATAGGACAATCCAGTATTTGCTGGTTTATATGTAGTTTGAGTAAAACACACACAAAAACACACACAGTTGATGTAAAATGTCCACACACACTATGGAAAAGGAACAACAATTAAAATGTCAGTCTGGTGCCAATTCTAATGTGATGGTATAACAAAGAAGGGAAAAAAGTGAATTAGGAACATTATAAATGTGAAAAACTGCAACACCTTGATGGCTTAAGCATGTACTACCCAACCAAATAATACATTGTGGACACACCTTTTACATTTATTACAGCAGCAAGTTTTGTCAAATACAGTGGATATAATACATCAAATATAATATAAAATATAAAGACAGAAACAACAGCAATGCAAATGTCAGCCTTGTTCCATCTTTAATGTGATAAGATAACAAACAAACATCCAACCATTGCTCATTCTACAGGTTTGTAATGGGATTGAGATCTGGGCTGTAACTGAGGTGTTCAGAGATTTAGTTTTTCCTTTTCTGAAGCACTAGTCCGCTTGGACGTGTGCTTTTGGTCATTTTTACATTTGAATGTGAAATCTTCAGGTTTCTGGTAGAGGCCAACAGGTTTTATGACAAAACATCTTTATATTTGGAGCTATTCATTATCCCTTCTAACCTGACAAGAGCCTCTGATCAAGCTGAAGAATAGCAGCATTAAAGCATTATGCTACCACCACCATGCTTCACAGTCAGTGTGGTGTTTCTGAGCTGCGTGGACTTTGAACCAAACACTTCTTTAAGAATGAAGGCTGAAAAGCTCAACCTTTGTCTCGTCAGACCAGACCACATTTTCCCACGTGGTTTGGGGTAACTGAATGCATCTTTTTGCATAATTCAGATGGGCTTGGATGTTCTTTTTGCCATCCTACACCACACGCCAGACCTGTGCACAATACAGGAGATTATGCATGCATGGACTGAGGAGTACCTGCCAGAAATCCCCATAGTTAATTCATTGTTGCTCTGGGTCCTTTAGTGCACTCCCTGATAAGTTTTTTCCTGATCCTCTAATTACCTTTGGAGGCTTGTCCTGATATTTGCAATGTCTCTGTTGTGCCACATTTTCATCACTTATGAACAATGGATTTGACAGGACTCCTGGGTATGGGTACTTGGTACTACATTCAAAGCCTTCCATATTCCTTTATAGCCTTCTCCTGAGTGGTAGGTTTCAAGGATTAGATCTTATAGTTTCATGTCACACTAAAAAACAAATCCTACAGCAGCACTTTAATCTGGTTTATCAAAATCACTTTCTTTGATGGCAGGTAAATACTGTTTACCTACACACATGATTTGAATGTGATTGGTTAAAGCTGAACACTTGATTTTTGTTTTTATACAATCGCATTCAAGATGGAACAAGAATGAAATGTATTATTCCCCTGTCTTTACACTTTACAAACCTGCAAAGGGTGTGTAGACTTTCTATATCCACTGTATGCCCTGCTGCACAAAGACAGTACATACTGAACACAACACATTTTGGAAGTTGTTCAGATGCATACATGTATTGATTCGCCATCTGAAATGGTTTTGTATTCTTTGTATTCAGCTATGATTGTCACGTGACATGACTGCATCAAATTGAAGGCTGTGAGCAAAAGTGACAGAAAACAGATGGTAAATTTCCTTTTATTTCACTAATCAAAGGTTTGCATTATTTTGAGTCATGCGTTACAAAATGCAAGGCAAAACATGGCCTTGCATTAGAAAACATTTAATGTCTAGTGACATCAAATGTAAAAAAAAAAATTAAATTAAAAAGTAAACAGTTCTCACACTGTCCTTTATCAAACTGGTCAAGTATAAAAAGCGACATTAAAGATTAAGAATCTGTTTGAGACAACATTAAATCTACAGGAAAAAGGAAAATGCTTTGACTTATTGTCGCCTTTCCACTCAAATTTTGTTCTTTATACACAGTGTATCCCTTTGTTAAGCCAAGTTCGAACATGCATCTTATGCTCTCAATCAATATCCAGAGGCACATGTGGACATGTTCTACAGTAATTGTCATACTAACGTGAACACAACAAGTAAATGATTTCTTACTGTAAGGCTCCATAATAAATACATAAATAGCATAATTTAAAAGGCACATTATGAGACATTTTTGTCAAAATGAGAGATTCACATTCAACAATGTTTCTTCCTTTTTAGCTGAACTTACTTGAGGTGCAATTTAAAAAGGGAAGAAAAAGTGAGTGTTTTTACCGGCTTCAGCTGTCACCACAGCATTTTGTCTTATGTTACATTAGGAAAATATATTTTTAAAGGGAACTAGCTGAGCGTCTCTATTCTATTTCACTCCAAACAGTTATAAAAAAAGAGAACAATCCCAACAAATCACCAACTTCTATATCAACGTCTGCATAGCTTTACCAAACAAAATACTGGTCCAAATCTGTGAAATACTGACAAATGGATGATGATGTCACATACTGTTTGGTTTGTTTTCAAAGAAGTGGGGTAGAAACTTGATCATAAGACATGAATGCACTTAGGAATTTTAAACAAATTCCACTGCAGTATATATACAAAATTCAGCAAAAGTTGTTATGAGGTCCAGTGAGTCTACTTCAATTAACAATTAAATATTACTTGCTGAATAAATATTAAATATTCATATATATATATATATATATTCCATAGTGACAAAATACTGATCTCACTTGAAGAAAATATACAGTAACTCCTCCTCTGTCTATACATTTTTGGTGATTCTGTTCAGGCTCTTTGGTAGAAGGACTGCTAAGTTAAAACTTGGGAATGACAGCCATCATTCAGTGCCCACGGTCTTTCCCCTCCTAACTTTGCCCTCTCCAATGGAGGAGATGAACCCGCTCGCCCCACCACTTTCCTCCTTTAAGGCAGCTTTCACAAATTTACTGCATGCGATCTGTCTGGAGCTGCTGAGGCTGGTACTGGCTGAAGGCGGCAGCAGCAGCGGCAGCTCCCGGGGTGGCAGCAGTGGCGAGCGGCTGCTGGACAGTGTAACCATACCCTGCTGTAGTCATGTAGCTTGTTGGTGCTGGTGAGGCCGCGTATGGGTACTGCTCATAAGCAGCGGCAGCAGCAGCAGCAGTGGCAGCAGCTGCAGAGTATTGGGCATACGCAGCTCCAGTATAGTCAAGGTATGGGGAGGTGGCAGCAGCTGCTGTTGCTGTAGCAGCGGAGGGTTGTACGTGAGGGATCACAACGCTGGGTTGGACAAAGGCCTGAGGATAGACGTAGTGGGCTGGGACTCTGTAGGACACAAAGACACACAGGGTCAAAGCAGAACTACAGCCAGTCATGTTTCCAATGCTGAAACTAAATTCAGGAAAGGTGAAAAGCAGGCGCCACAAATACGTCAATCCAGTCCTCAGAACACAGCAAATCCATTCATTAACAACTGAAAAAACCCTACCTAGAAATGAAAAGTTAAGAAAGCAGCAAAACCACAAAGAAACACAAGCGTAGCTTTTAATTTCAAAAAGCACCTGAATCTGAAACACAGTAAGGCATTAAAAAGAAGACACAGCCCAGCTCTGCACCCAGTATTTCACTGAAAATGGTATTTGACAAAATGCGAGCTTATCGCACACCACCACAACATATCAAGAAAAGAAAGTGGACGGTATTGTGTCCACATACTGTCACACCAACACCACACGTATAGGCATGCCCACGCATGTTAATAGGTCCTTAAACACAAACAACTAGGGCAAATAGAGGCCTTTGGTTTCTTTAAAATGGAGCAGCTTATGAATGCAATACATTGCGATGCAGTGAATAAACCCCACAGTATCTTATCAAGTGGGTCATTGGTTGTCTTTGGGCTGAAAGAAATGAATGTACGTATTTTAAACAAAAACACTTTTGTGAGAGTAACAGAACTCCATTTGAAGTGCTCTGTATGTAGAGCAAAGGTATAAATGGATAAACACAAGCCTGGGTCTCTGAGTAAATTAAGCCCCACTTTAAACGTCTGTTAAAGTCACCCTCTGTAAATATATTGAGGAGCAGGTGTGAAACTGTTATATCTGTCCATAGACAAGCGCCCCCTCCCCCTGTGTACAGACATACACGCCCACACAAACATACATACGCCAACTTGACTGACAGGGGAGGCTGGAAGCATGCTATTTTTGCTCCCCTTGTCATTTCAAAAGTGCAAGCTGATCTTCTCCTTCAGTAACACATGGCAGGGCACTCATCGTCTGTAATGGCTGCCGACGCCACTCCACTGTCTCATTGACTTTCCTGAATTTGCGCCTTTATTATAAGGTTGGGGGCGTCATGGATGATCAATAAATGTTATCCCCTTTATAAGCAAGAGCTTACTGTTTTGTGCTGTAGTTGCATAGTGATCAAATGTTGCAATTCTTACACTGAATGTGATAAATTGAATGACATTATATTTTCAAACCTGGCAAGACAGGACCAACATGCCGGTTTCATTTCTTTGTGATATGACCTTGTTTTAAGATCAACTGGTCAAGCGCTGAAAGGGCACAGCTGACTTGAGCCATCTCTATTGAAAGAGATGGGTTGAACATTTTGTGGCCCTGCGAGTGGAGAGCTAAATAAAGGTGCTTTGTAAATCACCAGGACACATGGGTAATCCCCAGCACATAACCAAAAGGCTTCACGGGCACATGGCTCAGCCCACCTGTTGTCCACAGCCAAGCGGCCCTGTCTGTGCCATACATTATTAACAGCACTGCTGAGTGACTCCCATTTTCCATCTGAATTTGAGAGGCCGTGGAGATCAGTGTAGCCAACAGCTGCTGCCTAAGAGACCGGCTAAGATCTCTGTCTGCAACGTATAGTGCAGCAAACATTTGAGTCTGTCTACATATAAAAAAGGCTTTTTAGTATATTGCAAGGCTAAGAATCACATCTGTAGTTAGTTAGTGTCTAAAAATTGTTTTAATACAGACAGTGACCCAGCTGTAATTTGAAGCCTTGACATTTTTTGCACTTACTTCATGAAACTGTAGCTTTGTGATAAAAAGTACCAACATGGTGGAAATTCAACTTATACTGTAAAATTAACCAGAAGTTCTGTTGCATATTTTGCTTTTATTTCCAATGAAAGCTACTAAAGTGACTATTTTTTGTTTGTTTGTTTGGGTTTTTGGTTTTGTTTTTTCAGAAAAGATGAGCTCAGTATGGAGTATCTGGAGATTTAAGCCAAAGTGAAAGCAATGGGTTAATAAATAGATAAATAAATAAATAAATAACACAGCATAATGGGTAAGGAAACAGAAAGAGAACTCCCACATGCAAGCCAGTGTTTGTTTTGTTGCAGGGGATCAATTTTGAAATCAACACACTGTGAGTGATCATCAGCCCCCTTTTGACAACAAAACATTATCACCTTAATGTTAACCAGAAACCGGGGGGTAGAAAAAAAAGAACCACAGGCTAAAGCACAAATCAATCATTAAAAAAGGGAAACTCATCAACACCCCATTACAGAGTTACAGCTTCCCTATCAGAATTCACAAAGTCTGCACAAAAACCTCCTGCACCCCCACCCCCACCTTCCCCACTGCAAGTAGAAATAAGCACACAGTTAAGCTGAACACCACATCATACTGGAAAAACAAGGCACACACAAATCTATGTACTATGGAAAACTGGAAAAAAAAACAGAAGACTTCCATGCATCTAGTCACCATTTCAGTTCGTTTGTGTATGTCAGAGTATACAGGTAACACTTTAGCGCTCTGCCCAATGCAGACTCAGCTATTCCTCAAATCATCATGTCCCTTCATCTGCTATTTTAACCGTTACCGACCCTGTCAGATCAGAGAGAAATAGACAACATGAAGTCAAGTCCTGCAGTGGCTTGGGGACAAATGTTCACTTCCTTCACAGTCAATACCAAGCAGAGCACATCAGCACTCACATGTCCTCATTCAGGATTTTATAGTTGTAGGCAACGATAAATTACATGTACAACAATTTAAAAAAAAAACCCAACAGATCAATTTAAATTGTGAAAGGCAATAGCAGAATTTGTGAAAGCAGTGTCAAATTCTACAGCTTAACGTACCCATAAGGTCTCTGGATGAATGCTGGATGGATCTGAGGCACCCCAAATGCAAATCCTAGAACGAGAACAGACACTTGTTAAAGCTTTCTTTGTTTGTTTACATATTCTCTTAGATTTCTATCTGTTTTCATCATATCTAGCCATGCAACTTCAAGGAAACTGTATGTGAGCGTATGAACAGTCACTGAGGCTGTTGTCTTTGTAATCCACCTTGATGATCCAAGTTAAGGCTGTGGTCCAGTCCCTCACCTGGCTGTATGACCCTGGGCTTGGCCCCCAGGTAGGCCAGGTTCACATTGGCTTTCCTGCCATCTATAATGGGGTTGGGGTCTTTGCAGGCTCGGTCAGCGGAGGCCCGGTCAGCCATGGTCACCTGAAGGAAACAGAAACATTTTCCATTGACCTTAAAGGACATTTCTTACTGTATAATTTGATCACAGCGACTAGATGGCAACAATTAATGGCAGATCATTTATTTTTAGTCTGAGAGTAATCTTAGGGTAATTCAGTGGTTCCACGTGCTGACTGTCAAATTTCAGGCACAGTAACAGCCATAAATGACCTATTTCTGTCCTGGCTGACCCACACAACAGAAAAAAGACAAATCGACCTTCCTTTCAGCTGATACTGGTTTGGTTTCTTATCCACCGACAGCGCACGTGTGCACGCAACTTTAAAACGGTAGGTCAAAACTGGTCACAGGTCGTTACTTACAAATCCATATCCTCTGGACTTTCCCGTCTGCCGATCGGTGATGACCACAGCCTCCTCGATGTCTCCAAACACCTCGAAATATTTCCTGAGACTTGAGTCGGTGGTGTGATAAGGAAGACCTCCCACGAAGATCTTGGTGAACGTGGTGTCTTTCTGTGCCGCGTGCATCATTTGGATATATGTGTTTTAAAAGTGGTTTCCTGGACGTTGAGGGGTGAGAGAAAGTAAAGAAGCGCGTTCGGGCGAGTTGAGGGAGAGAAACTGCGGCGCGGACAGGCAGCCCCCCGGTGATGTGACTGTGGATCTGAAGGAGGAGGAGGAGGAGGAGGAGGACACCTGTTAGTTTGTTGCCGGAGATTTCCCAGTTGTCAGTGTGTGTGTGTGTGTGTGTGTGACAGAAACTTAACTCCACCCAGATCCAGACCACCACACGGCGCTCAGGCTGCCCTACTGCTGCACAGCTGCTAAAACAGTGGCTGCAGGGACTCACCGTGCAAAATGAGAAGCCGCAGAAAACTGTTTACTGTTTACTGTGTTCCCAGTAAAGCTGATGCCGCTGTTGGTCAAGGCAGATTTTAGAAGGATGCAGTCAACAGAAAAGTTTCACATCACTGCCAGAGCTGGGGCAGCGCGAGCAACGCGAGCTCCTGTCCCATTGAAACTTTCAGCAGCTGCCAAGAAACAGTCTTTCGAGCTTGTCATAAAAGTTTTTAAATCCAGATCATGTGCTGTAAATATTTCCTGTGCATTGTTTTCTCCCACGCAAAGGTCTAAATTCTGCTTGGGAGACAATAAATTCTCCCTCTAGGCTAAAGCTGCAGCTGCAGTTTTATTAGTATTTGAATTCAGATTTAATTTACAAACCTCCTAAAAACTGATTTCAAAAAACTCCCAGCAGCCGATGAATGAATCAGTGCAATTGTGAATTAACAGCAGTATCTGTATCCATTGCTTTGAGTCAAGTCAAGTCCATCCATTACTCACACCTGAATGTAAATTTTGTAATTTAACACAATTTGTTTTTTTGTTTTTGCTTTTTTGTTTGTTTTTACTGTGCTACATTATCTGATAGCATTAGTTATTTTGAAGGTTCAGATTAATACAAAGTATGATCAACAAATAATAATAATAATATTAAGTGTGAATAGTGAGGCAAGCTTCTGTTTTACTTTACTTGGCTAAAATCATCATAATCATATTTAGACATCAATACTTTTGTACTTTTACCTAAGTCACATTTTGAATGCAGGACTTTAACTTGTATTTCTACATTGATATATTTTTAATGAAATATAAGATCTGAATACTTCTTTCATCACTGCAGGAGCCTGCATTCTCTTTTGGGTGCATGTTTGCATGTTTGTGTTGTTTACGTGGACATCAGTCACAGACAGGACATGTTCCAGAGAACCATAAATCTGACAGTGACATGTGACACGTTTGCCCCACACTGAGAGGCCAGAAAGTGGAGCAAACATTACTGTTGACATCTCATCCAAGAGATGAAGTAATGAATCACACTTCACTATCATGTTAATGTTTGGTACAGGTCTTGGCCAAAGCAACGCACCTCAGGTTGACTTTTGCACATTTTCTATCCAAGGAGGATATTTTGTGCTAAAAATACAAAATATATATATTTTTTTTTACCAAGTGTATTAGTACATAATTTTATTTTCAGTAACAGCAAAATCCACTGCAGATCTGTTTCTTCTTTCTGTACACTTCTGCAAACTGTCCACTATATATGAACTTATTAAAGTAAAGTGTGCGTGTGTCACATTACAGATATTAATATAATGTCTTAGACAGACTATACCACAAGACAGAGTGGGAACTAAAAACACAAAGAGCACATCTCAAAATAAACTGTATGTATAAAATGACATATTATTGCTTTAATGTAAAAAGTAATTGGACATATGCTGAAACATGTTGGTCATTGAGACAACATCTCTGCACCAGTAAATTATGGAAATTATTTTACAAAGATGTTGCTGTTAAAGTTTTAAGGCCTCCTTTAATGTCCAGTGAATCTTTATTTCATAGAACTGTTGGGCAAAAGTCCTTCACAAATTAATACTGTAAATACTAATAAATACTATCTGATACTCCATGTATGCTGGGCTAACTTTACTTGTTAAACACACTTGAATATGCAAACAGAGCCCGCTTGAATGAGCCAAATGAGGAGTCGACACAGCATGCTGATTGTAAATGTTCTATTCTAGAACATTTTGTACCAATTAAAACAGTTTGAGATACATTATAAATACAATTCTGTACATTATAATATTGTAAATACTATGTTCAAATACATTTCTATTTACAACTCCTTAGGAGGGAGAGCAGCTTTGTTCTCTTCTTTAAAGTAAGGTCTTGGGTTTGTCTCATTTATGTAAAGTTACAGCTTGGATATATCACTAATTTCTAGTCAGTTCCACAGTTCACCACTTCCATAAAAATAAAACTTCATAGGACAACACTTCTCCATAGCTAAACTACTTTTGCACCATCGTCTGTGACCTGATACTGTCCATGATCCATTCATCCAATCCTCTGTGTGAAAAAAAATGCATTGTCGAGTACCTTTTAATATGTAGTGTTATACTACCAGTCAGTTAACATATAAAATGCAGGTAAAAGGGGTTTTTATCAGTCAGTCAGTGAGGCTGGATTGCATTTCGAATGCCTCTGGGTGTCATTCATACACAGGTTTCAGGTCCATACAGTTGGTTAGTTAGTGTAAAACTTAGTGAACTTGTCATGGAGTTTGGTGAGTAGTCGGCGTCTATGTGCCTGCCTTCATGGAAAGAGGACATTAAGGCATCAGTATATTCAGGCCTTGGACAAAGCCTAGCTGCTTTGCTCCCCATATTAAAGCAATGACGCACGCTTTCTCAGTCACTTCTGTAGAAAATATTTCATCAGTCCAATATGGAAGACAGTCGGTGAACTCTCCAAGAATCCTTTCCAGTGCAAGCATTCAAACAGCAACAGTCTCATGCTGGATGGGGATTATTTCCTCCACAGTGTTACAGTACTTCAACAGGATAATTTAACATATTAACTGCAGTCAAACACTGAAAGCAATTCAGGTTTTGCAGAATTGTCCTCTATTCAGGGTATGTGGCATTACTCCTAGAGATATGGCACTAAGCTTTACTTGGACACATTTATATATATTGTTTGCCTCCACATACATTAGAAAAATAACATATTCATAACAGCAGATACGGAACCGTAGTTCTTTGGTTACCCCTGACATATCATATTGATGTAAATATCAATGTTTTTTAATAACAGTAGTACATTCTTAATCTTCATATCCCAGATTAATCTACTATGAGCCTCGGGGGAGGATGCATTGTCTTACAAAAATATTATAATGTTCAGAAATCAATGTAAGAAAATGTATTGGGGTGGGTTTTTTTCCATATGGACTCCCAGTTAAAAGTGAAGTTCTCTATCAAAATATCAGCGTGTAGAAAACTCAGATATGTGCATAGTAAATTTTCAGTGGACAGTAATTAGGATATACCTTCATTAAATGCACAGGTCAGATATGCTTTAGGAAAAGCTTACAAAGTCCATCAGCTCAGAGTCACTTGAGTGTTCAATTCAGCCCACGGTTCCCCCATAGGCACTAGATCTGAGGACCACCCTCGGGTCCCTGCTGATCCTTGAGAAGCTGGTCCTTCTTTGGGTCCTATCTGATCAGAGTCTGTGGTTCCGTGTCCATGGAGGGCGGCCCTCTGGTGAGACGTGATGGCTTTACAAACACGCCATGGCCTGGGGGGCAGCGGAAGTACACTCTGCCCTGGACAGTCCCATTGTGTTTACCTACAGGATGATCAATATGTCAGATTTGGACCTTTAATACTTAAGGGAAAATTATTTTGCACTCCATATTTGACAGTAGAGCCTGGGAAATGCAGATTGAATGAGTTTTGTACTCAATGCTGAATTGTGAATCATGCAAAGTGTGCAACCACCCTTGGGCCCTGGACCCTCAAGGGTCCTGAACCCTCCATGTATAATCTTACAGCGTATCAGGCAGTAAACCAGAGTGTTGATCACTACCACAATAAACTTTTATTCATACATTTCCTACGTGCAGTTTTCAAATTAATCACCTACTTTGAGCTGCAGCATAGTGTCCTGCATCATCATCTGTCTTTTGCCTAGAGTGGATCTGTGTCAAAATTGCCCAGGTTGACTTTATTTTTAACACATGCAATGCTTTTTATTAGGATTCTTAAAATTTTGCTATAAGAGAAACTGACCAAGATTTATTCTGAGTGGAAAAGTCAGTCCTCTCTGGTGGACAGACTAGTAGATCATAACACTTTTCTAAATAACCTCGACTTATGTCAAGCTAAAATTGTCCCTTAATACGGTGTACGCAGTATGTATTTGTCAGTTTTTGTTAAAAAAATCTTTTAAGGGACTCACCCACTGCCATGTCAAGCTTCACACCGATCCAGATCCCCTTTGCAAACTCCACCCCTCCGACATAGTGGACTATTCCTCTCCTCTTCCCAACCCACACCTGCTCCCCGGGGGCCATCCAGTCGGGAAGCTGAGCCACGGGGGTGCTCTCGTCTCCACTGGAATCACCCGAGGGCTCAGCGCTGCTGGGGTTTGGGCTGGGACAGGGACTCCCGTGGGGCAGATCTCCCTGGGCCGGCTCCTGGATTGGAGGTTCTCCTCCTGCTCTTGAAGTCAGGGCAGGCAATGGAGCTGTAGATAAACGTGCGAGCGGGGATGGTGATGCTGGAGCTGGAGCAGGGACTATGTCAGGCACAGATATAGGGGTTCTGACTGAAGTGCAAACCACAGGTGTGTTTGGGGCCACAGCGGTATTAACAGAGTCTGTATTATTTGGGCATTTGCATATAGCAGTTGTAGTGTTTTCAGGAACAGATGTGTTGATAACACCGTCATCAGAGACATCAGTGGAAGTGTGATTGCCACATGTTTCTACGTTGTCTGATTTCTTCGTCCGGTTAGTAGAGAACTCCAAACCTTCCTGGTCCCATCCCTCTGTAAAGTGTGCTAACTCAGACTCTCCAATACTGTCGTCAGCCCCTTTAAAGTCAGTGAACTCCTGGCTGGCACTGAGAATGCAGTTCTGAGGCAGAGGGAATGTTTGCTGCATGTCTGTGCAATTAGGTATACTGACAGGTGAAGAGGCAGGACGGCTGAGCAGATCCTGAAGCCCACCTGCCGAGAGGGAAGGCTGCTGGGTGTCACTTACTGCAGGAACACTTTTGGTTTGGGTGCAGCCTTTTCCAACAGGACAGCCAAGTGAATCAGGGGGGTCTCTGGAGGTGCAGCTGAGGTGGTCAGAGCTCTCGCTGGCACTGAAAGGCATGTCTGACAGCGTAGCGTTGGAGGCACTGTGTGAAAAGTAGCCACTAGTGCAACTGCTGGCTGTGGGGCTGCGAGGCACCTCCCTCTCTCCGCTCCCACCTCCACACCGGCTTCCTTTTGAGTCAGAGCGGGAGGCTAGACATCCCTCCTGGCTCTCCAGCGTGGCATTGTAGATCTCAAAGTTTGCAAAGTCTTCTGGGATATAAGGCTGGAAGGTGCTGTGGTCCTGAGGGCCCCGATCCACATTCGGGGTCATGTCCACATCCGTCTCCTCATCCTCAGAGTCCTGCTGATCAAAACAACAGCAGCAGGACAAAAGACACATCCCACCAGATGTGAAGTCAGCGTAGCATGACTGCAGCAGTGGCATACATAAACACTGTTTTTGAAGTGAATGAAGACAATTGAGAGATGGGGTAAAATGTGATAATGGAACATGAACATAGTGAATGAATAGAGTGCTACATATTTCCTTACTTGTGTTTGCTGCGCAGTATACATCATAATGTGTGGGAAGTCCAAAATATGTGTGCCCCAAATTAATGACTATTAGGACTATTATAATCTTTTAGTGGTTTCATGTGTACAAGACAGCATTATTTTAGTGAAACACCGCTGCTACACGCTGCCTAGATGAGACTGGACAAGATTTGTTGGATTCTGGCAAGAAATAAGACCAGAATCAGTTGACCAGGGAGTCAGGTGTCAAGTTTGGCACTATCAATGAATATTTTAATCTTAGGTTTTCACCCCTCTGTAACAATGTCTTTTTTACTTACTTGTGGACAATGTATGTTTGTTGCTAGAGAATTCACAATTTGTCAGAAAGTGTTTGACCCTTCTGCCAGTTTATAGAAATCCTCTGGAACCAGCACAAACTGGTAAAAAAGGGTAAATCTAAAAATAAAGCAAAGACCTGCAGTGTGTACACATCTTACAGTGGTGTCTCATGGGGTGTATGTGTGCAAAAACTCTTAGTAGCCCTCAGTGTGTGTGCCGATGTGTGTAGGACTTACAGCAGCATGTGGCAGTGTGTGGCTGAGCTGTCTGCTGGGAGTGGGAGTGGTGGTGGTTGAGGTGAGGGTGGAAGTGGAGGTGGAAGGCTTGCAGTGGCCCTCGCTGCCTGCCCTGGGCCGGTGCCAGGGGCAGGGAGGGGGGAGCAGTGCAGGGCTGTCCACACATGAGCGCATGCTCTGCAGATGGGTCAGAACAACAGCAAACGCTTCACACACACTCACACACACACAGCATGCATGGAGCTGGGCAGGCCAGTAACAGTTAGTGCCATGCAGTTGAATATTTTACAAAAAACGGTGCTTAAAGCATCCTAAGGATGAGTAATGGTACCAACACTGACTGAAAGCAATACATACATCTGTTTATAGTCTCTTAACCTTTGTTTTCTTATATCTACAAACAACTATAGTCCATAAGAAACATCGTCTAACAACTCTTTAACAGCTAGGACTGATTCGTAAAGTACCAGGACTTCTTTTAGTCCACTTTAAGCACGGATGAAAACAAATATGCAAGGTTAGTGAAAATGGTTGGAACAGCCACAGACTGTGAAAAATCCAGTGAATACAAACAAAATCAGACAAGAGGCTTTACAGCGTAGCTTTGTCTAATTGAAGGTTATGGCTATCCACAGTTGAGGTCATGCTCCTGTGAGTCATGCTGTTTTATTTTAATATAGTGACATAAATGCAGTGGATGGTGCCATTGTTTGGTTTGGGTTTTTTTAGCCAATACACAACTGCAGCAAAGCCATTTTAACAAAAATCTTTAAGCAGCTTTAGACAACTTATTTGTTTTTCTCAATGTCAGTGTATTTACAATGTTGTGGAGATTCAACTTGATATGAGAAGTGACATGGCAAAACATAAAAATGGGGTTTGACAGAGGACTGACAAAATGAGGATACGTGGAATTGAAGAGAAGCCCAATGGGAAAAGGAACCACCTGGTAAAAAGGACATTAATACTCTCCTTTGTAGAAATAGTGAATTTAATTCCTTCCTTCTTACCTCTTGTCCCAGCAGTGGTCGAGCCTCCAGGGCTTTCTTCACCTTGTTCTCCTCTTTGACAGGCAGTAGAGACTTGAGGAACTTAGGTGTTTGAGGGGAGAGGACTTTGAAGGGGCTGGAGTTGAAAAACGTGGGGCTCTCTGGAACCAAACCTGTGTTGGAACATTCATTGGTTCTTATTTACAAGAACAAACATTGTTTCTCAAACACGACAAAGGCAGGATATAATATAATAAAGGTGCCACACATTTGCCATTCTGTGGTTCACCTGGATTCTCCTTGCTTTTGATGGGTGTGGTGCAAAGTGAACCATCCTGGGGATTGCAGTTGGAGCTGTCCACATGATCACAGTTATCCTGGACAATTATACACAGATTATATTAGAAAGTTGAGTAAAGTGAAACTGCAGCTTAGAGACTCAGTGCTGCTATATTGCACACTTTACTTTTAACCATCTACCCAGAGGCCTGGTGGAGGTGGAGACCGCTAGTTTGAACTGGGGAGAAATTCCTTGCAAAAACTTTAAATATGGGAATTTTATTATAAAAACAGCAAAAAACACTAAACACTATTTTGACATGGCTATTATATTGATGTTAGTATAATCAGATGCAGCCAAGACTGCAGAGTGAATTTCATGCTGTTGTTGTTAAGACACACCTGACCTACCTTAAAGTCTTCGTCCTCACAACCAGTCAGGTCTGCTTTACTACATGAAGACTAGAGAGCAAGAAACAACATGCTGTCAGAGTCACACTATTTAATGACAATCGTTTTCATATGGTTCGGTGAGGCAGTGAGGAGTGTATTCATTACATGCTGTACATTTGGTGTGCTGATACTTCTTCTTAGGTGTCTCCCCTTGGCAGTCAGCGCTTCCTTCACTGTTACAGCCTTTAGGGAAACAACAATCCACAATGATGAGTGATTTGCTCTGCACTCAACTGCACTTTGTACTAAAGAGAATATGTTAAAAGATTTATGAAATACCTGTCGTAGCTTCTCCAGACTGAGGATGTTCTCCACTTCTAGAACTCCACGTGTGTATTTCTCTATGTAGGTTTCTCCATCCTGAGTCTCCTCGCTGTCCCCGCGAGCAGCCATGAGGGCCAAAGTTTCCCTTTCCTCCGGCTCCTCTGAGGCCTGGAAAAGGTGAAAAAAGAAGAATCACAGATTAGGGCTGAGGAATATAAACAACTAACTGTTTATTTGTCACACATCTAAAAAGCATTTGACACATACTGAGTAACAGACTGTATTTTGTCAGACAATCTAAGTTGTACCTTTGGTATGTTGGAAACAATCTCATAAGTCACACCACAGGAATAAAGTGTGTTCTTTAAGGACATTCTCCGCTTGAGACTCTGAGTGAAACTCTGCAGGAAACAAATCAAAACTGTGTTAATCATTTAAATATGATCGGTGCCCGTAGACCCCACTTCTGATGTGGGCTGACCTCCTCTGATTCAACCTGATCCCATCTGTATTAACCTGTTTGTTGTAGATGTTGACAGCGATCCTCTTACGGAGCACCAGCTCCATGGAGGCAGGGTGGCTGAGCTGTACTGTGGCTTTGATGATTAGGTAAATGCGTTCATTAGGAGATGTGATGCGGTTGAGGTACACAGAATCATGTATGGATGAGTCCCAGGAGCACACTGCAGACACCTGGTGAATTAGAGGAAGTTGTATTTATTAATATGGCTTCACAATTACTCACAGAGAGAGAAATCTGCACTGATCTGCTGTAACTGCACACAAAGAGGCATGCATTGCAGTGACACTGGTGGGCTGTATAGCTTTGGGTCTGCAACTCTAAGCTACTTCAGCACAATTTGGCACAATTAAGATGGTAGTGATTACTCTATGGTTAGCGCTTCTGCTCAACATCAAAGAAAAATAAATTAAGATGACTTTTCTTTCTTTTCATTTAAATGTTTGCTTCCATGCATGATGCAGCACAATTACAAAACTGTGTAATTGTTCAATTATGCACATAATTGTAGGGGAAAATATGTTGCCCTAAACTGCTCTAGTCTGTGTGTGATTATCTGCCAAAAAAGAACTCCTAGCAACAACTGAAGTAGTAAAAATCAGCAAAATTCCTCTCTTTTCACAAAGAGCCTTTGTGAAACTGCTTCAGCCAAAACTACTGCTATTTTTACAAAAACACACAACACACAGCTTGTTGATGACGATGCAATGTAAGAGCCAAAACATTAGGTCTACACACAGCTTTATAAGCTGTTTTTTATGATTGTCATATGGCAAACAACAGTAAAACTGCACCTGCATTTGTACTTATGTAAGTTTCCCAGAGTTCTTTTCTTTGACCACAGGAGGGCAGTCTAGTCAAACCCATTGCTCACCTCCTCATCACTGTGCCTGATGATGGGCAGATAGAAGAACTGGCTTCCATGCTCCTTAGGCAGGATAGAGTTAACACCTGCAGCATGTGGGCCAGTTAGCTGCTCATTTACTGTCAGATTATCCGCTGGTGGCATAAAAGACAGTTAGTGTTTGCACAACCTGAAAGGAAAATGCAAAAAACATCAGTTACATTAATGTTCAGTCTGCCTTACCATTCAAATCCAGGAAGAGCACAGGGATGTGAGCTTCCATTCCTGCAGGTGGGGTCCTAGAAGGAGTCGAGAATGAGGGAAATGGTTAGAAAGGGATGCATGAGACGTGAGTCTGACATGAGCATATGAGTTGGTTTGTGTGTTTTACCAGTCTGCAGGAGCTCCGGGAATGCCACTGCCAGGTGCAGGTACCAGCACTGCGTTTCTCTCTTCTGTCAGGCCGACCCACTGCTCCACCAGCCGAGCCTCACGCTCAATATCCTCCTCTGACTTCTCTGGACACACAAATGAGGAGAGGTTTTACCACAACGTGCTGACAAAAACCCAGATAAGACACAGCAGCCACTCTGCAGGTCCTTCAGTTACAAAAACACAGGGCCCCTGTCTCACCGTGCTTGTTTATGATTTTCTTGATTTGTTCATCAAGGTACTCTCGTCGTTTGATCAGGGCCTCTGACCAGCGCTCTCGAACACAGTTGAGATCTTCTTCCTGGAACCAGACAGAGACCAGACTCAGTGCCAGCTGGCTCAGTAAGGCAGTAAAGTTGCTGGGCACAGTGTGATGTCAACACTGCAAGGTGAGGGTGCACAGGGCTGATCTGTCTGCAGGAGTACCATAACTGCTCCTTAATACACCCGCTTCTGAAGATTTAGCCAGCCCAAGTGAAAGCTAATCCTGATACACTGTGAGTTCCAAGGTGTTAGAGATTAAAGCCTTCAGGCCTGCATTTTTGTCTGAAAAAAGACTATGGTCAAAATCTTCAAACACACATGTGTAAAACCTCCTTTTAGCCCCTTTACAACTTACACACATGCATTCACGCACACACACACACACTTGCATGCACACACTAACATGTCCTCACATGCAGCTGCAGCCACAGCCACCACCCAAAGTCCTACCTGGATGCACAGCAGATCGCTCTGTGGGTGAACCACAGACAGCAGATTCCTCTTTGCAAAGTCCACAGTAACCAACAGACCTCAAAGCCAAACCATACAATTCTCATGACGTCAGCACACTTCCACCATGCAAAGTACTGTAATCATGCAGCCATGCAATGCCCATGTGATTAAGTGAGGCGTTTTATTCCTGCAGCTCTTCAGTAGTGACAAGCAAACAGTAGCATTAGTGTGCACAACCTGAGGGGGAAAGGCAAGAGAGAGCGGGACAAGATCCCTGGCAGACAAGACTGCTGGCTGGGAGCTCAGCCATGGGTGGGACTGTACTTTGCATAGATGGCTGCCAAAGAATGGTTGGTGCGATTGATAATTACAGCATCAGAAATCATCCACATGTGCAGCTGCCGTTTAATAAAGCACTCGTTTAGCTGGCAGAGGCACAGCCCTCTGCCTCCTGCCTCACATGCCCTCAGCAAAAGGCCTAGTCGCAAACACACGGTCAGTTGAGCTTCCTTCATGCTGCAGAATGAACTATAGGGGGAGCAGCAGCAGGAGGAGACTGAGAGGGTACCTGATAACTATCCACATCGTCTTCCATCTCTCTCTGGCAGGAGAGAACACACTCAGTCAAACGTGGGGAACCAAAAAAAGGCCCTGACATGACAGCTCATCGCTCTTTCTCTACTCACCTAACTTTGTTAGTTTGATTCGAAAGAACAATTTTTGAAGCTTTTGAGTAATAAGTCACATTAAATATAAGAATTAACTATTCTGATTGTGCTAAAATAAAAAGAAAGTTTATAAAACTGTGGCTTTGTCTCTGCATCTCAGTGCATGTTAACAGAACAAACACTGCACTAATGCGTGCATTAGTGCATTCCTTGGCCATCTTTAGACTCCATGTAAGCTATCCAGATGAACCAGTCATTGCACAAAAAAACAAAGATGGACCACACAAACTTTGGATGAATCAGCAAAAATGTTGTGTATCACTGGCATAAAACAAGATGAGCATCCTGTTAACTCAGTTAACTCAGTTAAATGCAAATCATCATCATATTTTTTTAGACAACAGGCTCATTGTCTAAAAATGTGTATTTGAGTGTTACAGACCTGGTAGCTGTCCAGTGGCCTCTGCAGTTTGGTGGAGCGTGCAGACACACAGCCAATGGAGACGGACAGCACAGCTTCCACTAGCAGAGGTAGCGTGCCAGAGTTTTGGACCGGCTTTACGCACACCTGCAGCCTCCTGGAGTGACCCTGCACAGACAAATCCCCATAATTCAACATCAGAGTGCTGCTTCCAGCACTGCGCTCTCACAGTGTTTCATGTACAAGGCTGTTTGAAATTACATAATTAGTTATGAACCCTTTCAGTGTGTGTTTGATACAGGGCATCCTGTCTGACCTGAGGGGAAACTTGCTTAGAGTTGTTCTCTGACCTGTCGGAGTTGGAAGACTCCTCCCGTGCTGATGTCTTTTCCAGGATGCAGTTCCACGGAGGAGTACTCTCCCTGCTCATTCAGCTCCTGGATGGAGATCCAAAGCTCGATCCTGCGAGACACCTCATTCCACCTAAACAGCCAAAATTAGTGAAGTGTGAAATGTCAGCGTCTGCATGTGTCCTTGTGCAGAGGTACAATATGTGATACATGTACCTGTCTCGGAGCGTCTGGGTCTTGGCCTCCAGTGCGTCTAACTCCCAGAGTGAACGTCCGTTCCCAGCGCAGCGGTGACCCCACACCTCTATGGCCAACGCTCCATCTGATATAAACTCCAAAAACTCATCCGTCACATGCACAATGTAGTCCTGCACAATGATGAGAGGTTTGCAGTGGAGTTGAAGATGAAAGTAATTAGAGTTAGAGTTAGAAATTTTAAATTCTGATTGATGCTTCCTGGTAATGCAATAACAAGCGGCAGCTCCTTTTCACTTACCTTACAGTGATCAAACTGGACAGTAAACTGGGCATCTGGGCTTCGAGGGGAAGGTCTGTCTGGGCTGACCATAGGAGGAGCCACGGTGGGCTCGCCGTGCTCCCAGAAGGTGTATTGACAGAAGACAAAGTTGGACAGGTTGAGTGGCAGACCTGTTGCCTCCCTGATCCTCACCTGCAGCAAAGAGACAAGCAGACAGAATGACGTGCTGTGACATGTCATCGTTTTGTCTTAAAGCAATGTCTCTCAGTTAAATGCTTATGCATTTGCAGACACCAATAATCCTGTCACCCTGCAGGTCAGCCTCTTGGCCATGTGGACGATCTCTCCATTGGTGTCCATCACCTCATAGCAGCTGCTCTCGCTGGAGTTCTCGGACGAGTCGTCACCCCCAGACATGCGCTCTGGTACTGCTCCACTGACTCGCACCAGCTCAATGTGCAACCTGCCTGCTACCTGTGCACACCAGGCAGAACACATCATCTCCCACATCCAAAATGTCTTTGATACTCTGTCTACATAAGCATGTGCCCCCATCTGTTCAAAAGTTGGACTTAATCATCTTTATATCTCATTGTTTTATTTCTCTTCTTAAATTGTAAACATATGCGCGCCATCCTCTCATATAGACATGATGGAATAAGAATATTGGAAAGCTGCATCTTGAATCATTTATCTGTGTATTAATCTGTGTAAGTTGGTGTCTTCTTACCTCTCCCTGTTGGCTGATAATGGGGACAGCATATTGCAGTTTGACATCATGGAAAAGACACTCCAGGAAAATGTTGGCCACTCCTATGAGGTTGTGGTTCTCTTGCGCCTCATAGAAAGGGTCACAGTTATTAGTGTTTGCCTTGTTATTCTGAAAAAACAAAAACAGACGGACACCTAGATAAGCTGATTCATTTTTTGACACATACTCTTTCTCATGTTTCTGATCCCCTGTTGTTGTTTTATACCGTCTCTTCTGTGCCCTCCTTCCAGTCCCTGTAATGGTCTCTCATGTCCACCAGTTTGTTTTCCAGCTTCTCGATGGTCCAAACCTGGGTGCCTTTTCCTTTTCTCCGCACCTGGATGGCTGGCTCACTTACGATTGCTCCACGCTATAAAAACAGGTGAACAGATTTATATTCTTTTAGTAGCTATTCACACCTTGCAAGCATAAATGGATATTAAAATGTGTACCAATCAAATATTCCCTAATAAGGAGATGTGGCGGAGATGGTGTGTGATTGCTGGGGCTTCAAAGGTCTGACCTTGCGGTTGGCGCTGAGGTTGGCTGCAGGAATCTGAAGGGTGACCTGATAGTCAGTCAGTTTGTTCATCTCTTCAGCCAAAAAGTTGGCTTCTCGCACCAAGGTGTTGGCTTTCACGACCTGCTCCCTGAGTCGAGAAAGGCTCTGACGGAAAAGCTCATCCCTGAGTGAGAGACGCACACAAACCAGAAGATAAGATCAATCATTCATGAAGAGGAAGACCTGGGTATGAGGGTCTGTACCCTCAGTGTGGGTAAAATCCCAGCGTTTAAGTATCTGGGATTGACCCCTCTTTTAACTAACTTAACATTAGAAGAACTCAGAGGACAAAAAGCTAACTAGCTATCAATTACACAAATATCGACTCACTGCTACAGTGATGGGCAGGTCAACCCTAGAATAAGCTACCATTCTGTTGGTAGTCGGGGAAAGGTTTGCTGTTGGAGTAATGCTGGCTGGCTCTTGGGACACAGTTCTGTACTGTTTGTACCAAAACACTGATTGAAAACCAGTGCATCCATTTTTCATAATACTTGTGAGTATAATGGTACTTGTGAGCAAATGAGAGTGTCACACCTGAGGATTATTACAGGAAGATGGAGAGTGGCTTTAATTTTACTCCACATCTCTGCTCACGCTCATGCTGCCTCACTGATAAACCTGCAGGAACTGACTGACTCAAGCTGAGTCAGTTGGTGTATATCTGTGTGTGTGTGTGTGTGTGTGTGTGTATGTATGTGTGTGTAAGTGCAGTCCAGTCACCTCTCTTCTGTCCACAGCCGCAGCTTGCTGTGTGGTGTGTGCGTTGGGAATGTAAGGCGGTCACTGCTGCTGCGGTGGTGTTGCGGTGCTTTCTCTGGAGACAGCTGTTGCCGTAGCGTCTCCAGCTCTCGCTCATACATCATCCTCTGCTCCTCCAGAGCTGTGCGCTTCTCCTCCAGATACTGCTTCTCCAGCACCTGAACAACATTCTGCATTGGGTCTACAAGCACGAGGAGCAACACAAGTCTCAATTATCACGGGCACTAAGGAAATCTTCTTCAGTTAAGAAACAGGATAACAAATTAACAGGTTAACAAATGAAATAAGCGCCTCAACATGCGATCCTTCTACAGTGAATATTCAGAACTTTTTCCAAAGGTTAGGGTTGATAAAATAATTATTTAGTTGGTCGAGCAAAAAAAAACAACAACCCAAAAAACCAAAACAAACAATAAATATTTCACAATATTCTCATTTGTTTGGGTTTGCTGTAAATCATCATCAGACATCAGTTGAGGACAAAAAACAAGTAATATGAAGATGTCAACATTTGCTCTAGGAAATTCAGACACTAATTGTCCTGAAAGTTATCTAGAATAAACGTCATCATTTCTCCGAGCCCTGCAGTAAGTAACTGACTCAGCTTTGGTAGCTCAAAGCCCACCTGAGCTCCTAGCAGGCTACATCAAACCACAAAAAGGTGTATTTTGCAGAAACGATTGACTGACAAAATAGCCAACTGATTGGTGCAGTTAACATTAGAATTGTGCTTTCCTACATTGAAAATCAGGTAAACAAAAGAGAAGAGTATAGTTTCACAGGAATGTAAACAAACAGTAAATTACATGATGTAACTCTTTGGTCAGATAAGCTGCAATAAGCTGAGGGTGCAGAAACACACGCTGTATACAGCTGAGCCCTGAAAGCCTGAAGCATAATGTACGTATTGCAGATTGCCCTAATCATACCATTGTTCCCCAGAGTCTTCATTATGACCTCCATCTGGGCAAACTCATAGCTGTAGTCCTGTTCAGAAGAGGCCTCGCTGGCAGTCTCCACATCAGCCTCAATAAAGCTCTCTCTGGGAGAAGCTCTCTCCAGCTCCTTTAAACGGTCCCGCCGCTTTCGTTTAGGCAGGTTAATCCTGCAGAGCAACAGGACGTCCGATCAACGACTTTCCTTCTGATGACATACTTGAGTGTGGCCACGTTATACCAAGTCTCATACCTGAAGAAGTGATTGTTGCCCCATAAAATACGATCTCCGTGCCACAGGTGCACCAAGGAATCAATCATTGTTCCATTCACACAGGTCCTGCAGAAAACAGAGGAATTCAATTGTAATAATGAAGATGTCAGATGGCATTATAATCTTCATCTTTTAAAAGGGGAAACTAATTGAGAGGGAACAATCGGTTTGTAGTGGGAGGGAGACATGGCTCTGATATCAAAGCGAGGAGCTCAGATCATAGATTCCTGTACAGTGAGGTCATGTGAAACGCTGAGGTCCAGTCAGCCATGAAGGATAGAGACAGCAGAGAGAAACAGAGATAGACACAGAGTAGGTTGGAGGTAGTTGTATAGTAGCTCACCTGGCATTCCCTAAGGGCATCAGGGTGACATCACCATCTGGGCAGAGCTCCAGGACGCAGTGCTCTGGTTGGATACCGATCCCAAACAGCTGGATGTCCTGAGACGTGTCTGCGCCCACACGTGTGTGCTCCTACAAGCAGGTGGAGGACAGATTAGGGGAACTGTAATCTACAGATCTGAAAAAAAATTATACTTAACATCTCATTTTAACTGTAAGGTCATAACCTTAAGAGCTACAAACTGTTTACTGAACCAATTTGCAAAAGGGTGCAGTCAGCTGCAAAAAATAAAAACTAGTAACTCTTTAATTTCAAAAAATTCAAGAGTACAACTGAGGCAAAAACACCAGGACTAAGTGAAAAAACTTGTGTCTCTCTCACTGCAAGAGTGGGCGTTGTTAAACAAACATCCCAGATTCTCGAGGATGTCCTACCCTGCAGTGAACTAACCCACTTCGCTCATTCCACACTGATATGCCAGGCTGGTCTGAAGGACCTAGACAAAGGCTTGTTGTTCTGCTGCTTTCTCACATGCCTCTGCTCTTAAAGGTCCAGCTAACTGCTTGGTTCTTCCACTTTAGCGCTTGGCAAAGCCCAGACATGCTCTGACTGTACTCCTCTCTGCTCTCACAGTCTGGATCACTGCAACATATGTGTTTCAGGGCCATGGCTGATAGTAAATGTTACGGCTGTGGTATGTGTGGGGCCAAGGCAGTGGGTCATTGTGTGTACTATCAAGTGTATACTAAGAGTATACTAGAGGTGTGAATGTAGAAGTGACTGACTGGCTTTCCTCATTCCCCAAAATGAGACACATATGAAGAGAACATTATGGCCCCTGTTGTAACTTCATGATGAATTACAGTGGAAAAAGTGGGTTTTGCAAATTAAATAGGGACTGGTAAGAATACATCTGATCTGTATTCTTCTGTTTGTGTTTATGTTATTTTTTCCAGTGTAGTCACCTGAGATGGTCGTGAGGATTGTGTAGAATCCACGACCAGTGAATTTTTTTACCTTCAGGTAATACACCAGCAGCTCATTCAGGGCAGGATCAGCATTCAGATTGACCAGGAAACATTTGTCTTCACCCACTTTAATCCCCGATGTCTCCAGAGAGATGCCCATGCTCTCCAGCTGCTTCTGACGTTCCTGTAAACACAGGTAATCACAGTGGGACCATGCGTATAAATATGCTGGATTAGAATTAAAGGTTATGGAGTCTGTTTATGACTGATGTTCATACAGTGGCAATCTCCTCTGTCTTTCTCAGTTTCTCCTCCCAGGTAACAGTCATCTCCTGAATGAGTTTCTCAGATTCGTGCAGTTTCTCCTTCAGCTCAGGCGCCTTCATGGACTGATGGGAACAATCAGAACAAAACAAAAACAGCTGGGTCATCAAGTGATCAATGACAGATCTGGCATAGTTTCATTCAAAGCCTGTGAGCCTCGTTGGTCCGCCCAATCCCTCTTCTTACCTCGGCCTGAGAGAGCTGAACTTTGAGCTTCTCCACCTCCTCCCTGAGCTCTCTGATGATCCGAGCATTGGGGTCCTCATTCACCATGGCGTGGTTGACGATTCTTTTTGCCCTATCTGCGTAACGGAGCGTGGACAGCGTCTCCTCGTAGTTATCAGCTGCCGGGCTCACTGTGGCTATCATAGCTGTTTTGCTGTTGCCGCCAAGATTGTCCTAGAGCAAAGAAAAACATGTTGCAAGGAAGCACAGCTGCTAAATCTTTCCTTTTGGTCCACATGGACTGTGCAAAAAGTGCAGCAACAAAGTGCAAGTTTGGGTCACATTTCAGCACATCCAAGAAAAATTATATGTCATAACAACCAAAACAGAAGGAAGTTAGAAGTATGTGTAATACGAGGGTCAAACCTTCAGTAGCCAGGTGAGGACTGAGTCTCTGTATGGCACAAACTTGGCTTTCCCCTTTCCTGCAGACTGATCAGCCAGAGCAGAAATCACACAGCCTAACGTGGTGAGAGACCTACAAACACACACACACACACACACACACAAATACATTGAGCCATGTCAAATGATTAATCTGCCCTTCATTTGTATGCCTATCATATCATGAAAATGTACCCACTTGTTGATGTTGCTGCCCTCTTTGAGTCTCTCTCCAGCAGCTCCAGTCTTGGACACACGCTCGCTTCCTGCCAGGTCAACCAGACTCATCTTGCTCACTTTCTCCCCTGAATTCTGTTTACCACAACAAAAGAGTTGGTCAAAGTAATGCATGCATGGGATAAAACAAAAAGGTTGTACAATTCAGTAAATTAAAGGTAAGGTAATTAATTGTGAAAAGCAGGAAGAGACTGACCCCAGACTGAAGATCATAAAGTGTTTGCGTGACAATGATACTGAAGACGGCGTGTGATCGACTGCTCTCCTCATTCATGTTGGTGGCTGCAACAGTGCGAGATTTGTTCCCCTCTGACATCAACACCTCAATGTCCTGAAGAGATTGAGAGCATGGAAAAGTTGTAAAGCAACACAGTTTGAACTCATGTCTTAATTAAATTACTTGAAGGTGAATCATTGTGATAACAGTAAAGTCAGACGGTATCCACAGCAGGCAGTGGGCCAAGGCTGTGGGCAATGTACTGGACTAATATCAGGCACAGCAGAGCACAGAGGAACAGGGTGGAGATGTTTAAACTTAATTAAGGAAGGCCCTGCCAAGGCTTGGCATACAAACTACATGAAACCCCATGACTACATCCCCACAACAGGAATATGCGTCATTAGAGTTTTGGCACTTTTGGGAGGAAACTGAAAAGCTTATTCCAAATGTAAATCAGTGGCTTTACAACTGGGGATATGAGTTAAAGGCATTTCTGCTGCATGCTATAAATCATGTCCATGCTTATGTGAAATACGAAGCCTCTGGTCAGTGATACGGGGTGGATTCAGCTTCGCCTCCGGTCTCAGTGTGTTGACAGAAGGGTCAAAGACACACCTCAAAGCTGGTCACAGCCAGCTGAGACAGACCGTCCACGTATGGACCCAGCACTTTGTGTTCCCGCACTTTCAGGGACTGTCGGCTCCTTTAAAAATAGAGAAAGCAACAGAATAAGTAGAAGAAAGAGAAGAAAGAAGGAATGGAAAAAAGCAGCCGAAAGGCGCAAAAACCAATAATGAATAAAAATGTGAGCAGGGTTTTATAATCCACGACATTCATCTCTCTGCAGAGTTGTTTCCATGTCACATTTCTTAGCAGCTGAACAAATTCTCTCTCTGGAGAAGCTAAAAGCATCACCACTGACCTCAAGTGCTTCACCAGAATGAATGCAAACTTAAATGAATGCTTCAGCTCATATGACCCATTTATCCTCCTCTTGGAACATTAATTCAAAACCATCTCTGGGAAATTAGAAACAGTCTCCTGTCCTGGTGTTTGCTATTATGGAATAATTTCAGTTATTCACAAATATCTCTGGCAGCATGTCTCCCTTTTAAATACTTGCATTTGTTATTTTTAATATATTATATTAGCTGTGGGAGTGAATGGAATGGCGCATTTGCAATATTGAATTAATTAACTTTTTGTCAACATGCACTACAACTGCAATAATATGTTAACAGCAGTTTGATGCCAGTAAAAAAGACCAAGACAAACAACATTTTACTTTCTGACGTCCCCAGCCTGTGACACTCACTCTGAAGTCCACTAGTTCCTACAGAGGCTGTTACTCCTAACACCTAACATGTATCATTATTAAAAACAAGAGCTATGTTACGTATTTTTTATTCCACAATGTTCAGACCCAGATAAATCTGTGAAAATGACGAAACACAACATGACTAAAACATCAACACGTCACCTGGTCCGTGAACATTTCTGCCTGAGTCATGTCAGAATTTCATCTGGAATGGGTGGTTGCTGAAGATGGCAACTCCATTGTTTCATCACTGCTTCATGACATCATTAAACTATGTCTCAAACTATGTTTTTACTGATTTGATTGAACAACGCTGAGTGTCAAAAATGAGATACTGTGCATTTAACATTAGCAAATGTCCTATTTACGACTTCATAAAAATAAAAGACTAAATAATTAAAACAGCATGCATTTGTTAGGATAATTTGTTGGGAACTGAGGATGTAGTTAATGTTAATCACTAGGATACTGTGGGATTGAGTCAAAATAGTAATGTCATGTCAACTACAACACCAGTGTGGCTCGCTGATGTGTTTTTGGACAACAATGACATTGATAATGCATGTTTGGATAGGCTTCCCTGAACAAAATGTGAGTTACAACCTAATTATATAACTCTGCCATGTCACAAACTACAGGTAGGTGTGTGATTTGCTCTTCGCTTGGCTGGCTGCCAGATGTTGAGGAGAAATCCTGTAGATCAGTAAGTCAGTGAAGGAGTACATAACAACAGAGGTTAGCTGTAAGCAGATTCCCTCCTTCCTCACTAGTAATCAACCGCCCACTGCAGCAAACAAGAGGATGCAACCGCCACCAACTGTCACGTGTCTATACCACAGCCAGAGAGTAGTCCTAAAAATCACAGGGGCAGATAGATCAAGAGAGTGTGGGCTTTGTTATATAAGCGAGAGGAAGTTGCCATCGAAACGGCTCTGGCTGCATCTTCAGACATCTGCAGCACACAGAGCTTTCCACTGTAGTCGCTCTGTGGGGCTCAGCTCACAGGCTGCTCTGAGCACTGTCCTGCTCCCAGCTTCACGAACAGATGTCCCTGAAACACACTCTTTCACAGTTCACTCTCCCCTGCAGTCTGTCTGCCAACCCACATCAGACCTCGGAGGCAAAGAATGCAGCAGTGTCAGAGGACGATGCTGGCCGCTGATCTGCAGGAAATGACTGGGTTGAGCTTCCTACTCACACCATTCTGTCGCCGTCGCCCATTCAGGCTCCTAGACACAACAGAGCTATAAACGGAGATGCAAACTAACACAAAGTGGGAGCTGACGGAGGGGGTCACTGCCCCTGCCGGAGTTGGAGTGAATCAAGACTTTGAGGAATTAACGCCATAGTTTGTGCAACCAGCTGTGTCGGTCCTCCCATAGGCCAAAGCATTAGCTCATTAAATTCAGATGTGCTCATTCTGAACAAAAAGTACAAGACCACACATCAAACTCACCCTTTGGGATCAAGCAGGTCACGGACCTTCTCATTGTAGATCTCCATGTAGGACACCTCCACCTTAAAAGTGTGGGCCTCATTCTCCTCTCTGTGGACCCTCTCAAACAGCGAGCAGCAGAGTCGAGGGATTAAACCCGGCTGCTCTCCATTTCCCATCATGGAGAAGGATTTGCCTGAACCTGGATGGACATTTAAGAGTCACACATGATTATAGCCCCCAAAAAGAGGTCAGTAACAGTAAAAGTTAGTTTTAGTCTCCACTGTCACCACAAACTGTTATAGAAATAAATGATCTTTGCACATCAAAATGGCCATCCTCATCATTTGATGAGATATTCTCCATTAGTTTGCCTACACTGGCTGCTAGCTGCTACCTGTGAAGCTGTATTTAGGTCATACTTTGGTGCTTTGAGTGCTAATGACAGATTTTAATGCTAGGGTCAGCATGCTAACAATTGTCAATGACAATACGAACTGATGTTAGGCACGAATAAAGTTTATTAAGATTATTAAGATTATCATCTTAGTGTAGCCATTCACGCAACAACACAAACTTGGGGCCAAATTGTAAGTAAGATGATGACCAGTACTTTAGCATTAATCTTGTGAGAACCACAAATGACTGAATGTTTGAACTAAAACAGTGGACCAATTGACCAACTGACCAACAATGCCAGAGTTCCTGGTTAGATGGCTTAGAAATCAAATCAGTGTGCCTCCCATCATGACTAACGTGCTATGTTTTTTTCTACATCAGGTGACTGAAATACTGGTGCTCTCCTTTTCAAACTTCAGTAGGTGTGTCTCTTTACCAAATGTTTCCCTCTTCAGCAGGAAGTGGAAGAAAGGAGCTAATTTGATTCATGGTGAGGAAGGATGTGAGCTAAGTGATTCACCAGTGTGATCAGAAATAAAAGTCTTCCTGTTCTTTAACCTTTTTACAGACACATCTGGAGACCTGCAAATATGCAGAAGACTTGAAGATTTAATCTGGATTTTCAGTTACCTGTTTGTCCATAGGCAAATATACAGGCATTATATCCTTGGAATGCATTTTCAAGTATTCCCTCTCCAAGGCACTTGAACACCACCTCTTGACCTTTTGGACAAAGAATCAGTTACCATGGAGATTATGGTAAACAGAACACTTGGTCTACATGCTTAAACTGAACAATCTGGAGAAATGTATCAACAGGGGCCACTAAACAAGAAACAATGCAGAATAAGATTTGTGAAAGGTGACAGATTCCTGTCTGGTCGTGTGGAAAATGTTGGGCTGTGTAGAGAAATCTCTTGTGTTGCTCACTGTCGTGCTCCTGCTGAATGAGACAGCTGTTTAATGAGCTAAATAAAGCCTTGGCCTGGGCCCTTGAGGCAGCCCTTCACTGAACAGATTGCCTTGTCGGTTCAACACAAAGCAGATGTAAGCATTGCATTTCCATCACAAAATAAGAGCGTTATGACAAGGAAAATATCGACAATGATTATGTAAATCTGCCTCAGACTGGCTGTAATAACCTATTTTCTATAGATGTTACAAAAACTGTGGCTGTAACCTTTTCTGTGCGGTGCTCGTTAGAGAAATGAATAGAAGAGGAGAATGAATGGTAGCTGAAGAAAATGAATTTACCATATTGATGAATACATAAAAGGAAGAACACTAGTGAATGACTACATAAGCACGATTGGGTACAAATGTCCAATATTGCGTAATACCACATAATTATTTTGGTGTTTTGACAAATACAAAGACAATCTAATTTATTCACTCACAATGCAAATTAACATATACGCCCACGCCGTGCTTTGCTTTGCATGATGCAAAAACAGCTTTCCATCAAGTAGGGAGTTTCCCTGTGCTGTTGCATCTCAGGGCTCAGCAGGGCTTTACATGGGACCTTATTTGACTTCTCTGGTGAAGTGTGCAGGATCAGTTTCACAGCAATTTATGACTCACCAGCATATTTAGGAACGTTGGACTCATCCATGGACCAGAAACAGTGGTCAAAAGCGAACACCTGCAGAGGAGACAGCGCAGGGAGTGTAAACACACACTTCTCGCACTTGTTCAAGCATGTACAGGAGAACACAACCTGATCTGCCTTAGTAGTGGTCTTATTCAGTGGTACAAAAGCAGGCTTATTGTGCCGTACTGTAGCTTGCCACCTTGCAGTAAATCAGCAGGACTGAGCTTGTCTGAGTGAGTAAGATGAAGTCTAACCAAGTATTGTTTGAGGTAATGCTTCACCAATCCACTGTTAGCTGCCCCATGTTTTGTCATAGTGGCTGCCGGAGTTAAATGAATTCATAAATCAGGGTCAGCGCTCCCCAGAAGAAATTCCAGCACTCGGTGACCCTTGTCTCCAAGGAAACGGGGCCGTAGCTGCGGGCTGGCTCTCAGCCCTCGGCACTTGGTCTAAAAACACGGACTTCATCAGCAGCAGAGACCCCTTGTGTCCCCCAGGCACCTGCATGAGCTCTGGATGGACAAAATACACAAAGAGGATGCTCTCTGGGAAAGAGCATTGGCCTCATTTACCAAAAGACCACTACTCTTCAGACAGACCAACTCCTGTTACTGTAAATACTGCAAATCCACTCAGACCCTATGTGTCTAATGAGCCCGTTTAATTTGAAATGTCTCATTACTGGATTTACAAATATTCTTATCAAAGCTCAGGCATTTCTAGATTGCAACATCATCCTGCAGTGAAGGCACAGCACTGCTGCACATTACTACTCCTGGCACTCAGTTCACTGCTGCTGCTCTGCCAAAGCACTTTCCCCTGTACAAATACCCCAAATAATGGAACTTCCCTCTAATCATAATAAGGGCTATTGGCCAGAGAACCACTGGTTGCACAGTCAGCATGGGAAGAAGCACTGAGATTACTCATTGCTTTGAAAGCAAGACCTCCTCTTGTGACTTCACACAAGTGAGTGGGTGCCATTCAAAGGAACAAAAGTGCCATCATTCTCAATTAGGGTTGGTTTGGAAACTAGGTCTTCAGTCTCCTCTGGTCTGTCCCTGTCCAGCCCGAGGGTGTGACTGCACAACAAATTGTTCTTGATTGGACAATTACTATTAATCAGCTGCGCAAATAATGATGAAGCTGAGAAGCACAATGCCCCTTTTTGCAATTTCCAGGATGACAGCTGGTCGAATGTGATTGGACGGCAACTTCTGTTTACCCTTTTCAAATGCAGGGAGACCAATGTGAGCACCTCTATAACTTAGCAGACAGCCACGTGCTTGACTAGCTGAAGGGTATTACAGGGTAACTCAGGTTCACAGGCCCTAGGGACCACGCACGCCTGTGGCCCACGTTAACGCTCTCTCGGTTCTGTCAGCGGCTGAGTGTACTGAGCACAAAGCCCGTCCCTGGTGTGTGAAACATCTCTGAGCGAGTCACAAGCGTGTTGTCAAGGGGGGAGCTGGGGGTGCACTCCAACAATGCAGCTTTGAATGTGCACACACACTGCCCCAGTGTCCGCGCTCATCCCTCTCTCATTGTGGAGCCTTTGTGGGTGTTCACGAGATCTTAGAGCGCTGACACATTCACACGGACATCTATCCGGCTCCTGCTGACCAACAAAACTACTAAAACACTCTCAATCACGTCCCTAGAAACAACGCCACAACAGTACATCGACCCATGCAGGATGCTTCTCAGCCCCTCGGGAGACTAGTGCTGCTTGTGCAGTATCCTGCTTCTGGATGATTTCAGTATCTGTGATGCCAGGAAAGTCAGTGAGAAGTCACTACAGAAATAATCGTTTCTGCTGACACTGCGCATCATCTCTGTTGACACTTTTTTTTTGTGGAAACAGATGAAACATACATACCTTAGGTTGTTTCCTGCAGAATGAAACGGGCAATCCATCATTAACAGACGAAACCCACAGGGGAGACAGAGAGAGAGAAGAAATAACATTGTTAGTATTGATGCCATTTAACAGTCAGAACATGTTCACACTCAGTTAGATGCAGCTGCACTTTCACAGTGGGAAACTTCCCATTGTCTGTGTTGACACAAACAGCTTTGTCCAAATGAAACATGTGCATTGAAAACTAAACAACTTGATATTTATAAAACCTCACAGTCCCTTTCTAGCTTTCCACATTTCCCAAATTCCTGGTTCGACTTCCTCTTTCACTCCTTTCCTCATTTATTCACTCATTCATTCACTTCCACACAGTGGCGTTTCCTGGTGGTAGGTGCTGCTGTGATTGGGTTCATAATTGGGCCAGTGGACCGTGAGGAAGGGAAGAGATTTAGGATTCAATGTCCCACTGACTCTGTTGAGTAAATAGCTCTTATGCCTGTGGACTTAACAGAGAGGCCAGGTTGGGGAAGCCGCACTCAGCATTAGCAGCTGCCGGAACTGAGGACAAAAGGGTAAAATATATGGCTCTAAGTTATGTAGGATTATTCTCTTAACTGCAGAGAGAATTGCCCAAAAGCATAAAAACTGTAACATAAACATGAGACCCAATAGCTCCAAGCAAATTTTATAGCTTTTATGATATATGGCCAGGAAATCATATGTAGTATTTTGCACATTTCTCAGTTTGGTGCAGAACAGTACATGCACCACCAAAGTGCCTCTACATCTGTCACAGTGCTGTCCTTCAACAGTCAGCAGATCCCTCCCGCAGGCGTCTCCTGGCACAGGGACAGAGGTGGGCATCACCTTCACATGGTAATTAATACAGGGCACGTTGCTTCAGGAGGACGGAAACACTGCACCACAGTGTCTCACACAAACTGCGCTGAGTCACCATCAATACCACGCCTGGAGAGGTGTGCGGCAATACAATCAAAAAAATACTTGTCCACACCTTTATTTTCATGTTAACCATTAAAGTTTTGAAGATAAAAAAGCGAGGTGATCGTCACAAAAGCAGATTTCCTCTGAGGACGACACCCAGGCCATTAATTGTGCTCATTATAATTAGGGACAGAGAAGAGAGTGAGTGGGCATGGGAGTAAAAGGAAGAGGGCCTCGTTTGGGTTCATACTCTGAATCTGAATCTGGGCCACTGACAGCCACTGTGACTCGGTCCTAATCAGAGCAGACTGCGGCAGGGCCCCGTCCTCTGGTCAGGTCCCTCCACACTGCAGAGCACTGAGAGCAGAGAGGCGGCTTCCACGAGGGGCCGTGTGATATGCATCAGGAGCAGACAGCAGGGAGCACTGATCTAAGACTTCCCATAAGCAGAATAAGAGGTATGACGGAGAATTAGTGAGGAGAAGTCAATGCGTGTGTTAAAAAGGAACAGTCTGAGTCTGCGTGTGTAAATGTTGCTGCTAAGTGGATTGAGGCGTCAGGGATGAAAGAAGCGCAAGGAACAGTTACAACAACGAAGAGACAGACAGCAGCTACAGCCTCACGAACAACTGGACAAAGAAAAAGAACAGATGTGTCCCTGTGGAGAACAAAAGGACAACAGACACAAGACCGGAAAGACACACACACACATACACAGACGGACACACACACTTTAAATGTGGAGACAAAAGACATGCATTTATGGAATGTGTGCAGTCTAGACTCTCGAGCAGCGGCAACTGACTATAGCTGAGGCTCGAGAGTGGTTTGGTCATTGCGCCTTGCTCAGTGTGTCACATACTGTATGTACAGTGGGCACGCTGAACAAGACAATGGGGGGAACTGTTTCTATATTTAGGATGTTCAGGGGGCTACAGTTTCCTCACAGAGTCTCACAAGGAATGCATTTCATTCCCAAAATTGACAAATCATTTCAGACTTGTACTTAATATGACAGTGTTCCTCCTTACCTCCTCCCCATCACACTGTTAAGACCTCCCCCTCAATAAGTTAAAGTACATAAGGCTCCAGTTCTCCCACTCTGCTTTAAACATAATCTCTTTAATCTCTAGAAATCTGTCTTTCTTAGCAATTTTGTACAGTGCTTGTAGAAACCATGTAAGGTATGTCCTTTCTTTCAGTGATTCCAGCTAAATTTGCTTGCCTGTTATTCATACTGATGTTATTGAACTAATAGATATTAGTTTTAGCAAAATATCCTGTATTTTCAAAGGGTTTATGGTTAACATTATTAATTGAGAATGTAAGAATATATATTACTATACAAGAGATTGTTCAGTACGTCAGATGATATATGCAAAGCAAAATTATTCAGTGCTGTCAGTGTTTCCTATAAAATAATTTCCCACAGCTCTCTCTCAAACTCAGAGAAATCCACTTACATATCAAATATGACAATGAACTGAAACCACAGCATGACTGGCAGTTTATAAACAACTGACTGAAAAAACAGCAATGCAATATACAATGGTTATTTAAGTTGTTATTACAATATCTTAATCTAACGTCTCGTCACTTCACTTCACTTCAGAAATGTCAAAAGTGTTATGTGCAGCTTCAGATGATTCACTGATGAAGAACACAGGCTGTTTACTTAATAATCAGCAAGCATGTCAAGTCATGGCTTGAGGCCTTATTAATGGCTGCGTTATGTTTGAAGAAGTGTATGACACAAATGTATGGCACAGAAGTGCCAGATAGCTTCAGACCCCCCCCTCTCCGAGGCAGATGCAGGCGGACACAGCAGACCCAGCGGGGCACGGCCTAAGTCTAAAAGTCCTGTTGGGGGCTGGTTCTGCATGCCTGAATGTGTGAGTCATCAAGGGCACGCTCAGGCTCCCACGCCTCCAGCTACCTGATGCCAAGGCACCCATGAATGATTTCAACTTGGCTGAGGCTGGAAATTGCCTCTCACCCTACTATGATACTCGCCCTTTATACTGATCCTGTGTCAGACAGGCGGATTACAAGTGCACATTTTGATCTTCTTTATAAAATATAAAATCCAATTTTATTACAAAGCACCTCCTCAGATAAGTTTTAGAACCATTGTCATTTACTATTAAGGGCCTCATGCATTCATACCCCACATGACATGGTAAAAACATGGCATCTTCCTGTGCCTTGAAGCTCAGACCCGCATATGCTGGTGCCCAAAAGGAAGGAATGACAAGTAGGAGAGCAACAGTGGAATCCCCCCTGCGGTTATAGAGCCGGATTAAGGCCAGTGGGTTATTATGCCACCGAAAACTGCACTCTCCTAGCCCAGTAGGCAACACACCAGATTAATCTACTGTATCATCGACCCACTGAAGCATCTATCTACAAATAAAAAAATGACATGCCTACATTGCATGCCTACGCTCACACAAGTATCAAATAAGTGGATATTTTGATTTTTTGATTTGTATCATTTGATTTATTCTGACACCACCCTGAACACAACTTCAATGGACAAATCAGGAGTCAGCTGGTTCAAATTAGCTACAAGAAATCATGTAAGTGTTGTTATCCTCTCAAATCATGGATTGACAGTTTAGAAAATGAGTTTCACATCAAAATGAAAATAAATACGTTCAAATCTAAACACACACATGCAGTAGCTCATCATTTTCCAATGCAGGAAGGATATGTCAGATTTATCAGTGTGCTTTAGCAGGCTTTACAAGAGTTTCTGATGATATAATCCTGCTGCTCAAACAGAATATGTATATCACATGGATGGGGCACCCCCCATTGAGATGACATTCGCAAAATTGATCTTCCCTATGCACACACTCACACACTCACACACAAACATTTGCTTTTTTTCCTGGCATGAATTCAAATTCCTCTTCTTGATATGCCTCCCCCACCCTTTTAACCGCACATATGACTCTTTCCCCTGTTTGGCTCTTGACATGCTTTAGACAGTTACAATTCAGCATGCTCCAGAGCCAAACACAACTTTCAGAGCTTTAAGCATGTGTGTACATGCGCATGTGTGAAAGTGTTGGGTTACAATGCACTGTGCTCTCACAAGCATCAAGCTAACATTTCAGATGGTCCTCCAGTATGTTTAGAACTGAACATGCCGCCCACTCAAAGCAGAGGTCACCCTGCTGCACAGACAGACAGACAGACAGACAGATAGGGAGACAGGAGAGAGCAGGAAAATGCCAAGCAGTGTTACAGTAAAAGGGGGTGGCTCTCTTGTCTGACCAATGACACTCGAGATGATTCCAAGGAGGCAAGCAGCCCAATCGGCTGTCGCTTTTATTAGCATGAGTGAGCCGAAAGTAAACAAGCGGTTGCAGTCAGACGTTTGCAGAGAGGATAAGTATTTAAAAAACAGCACTAAAGGAAGTTGGCTTGCTGATGACAGAAACAGACCTGCAGGTCTGATCCAAGCTGTAGACAAAACTACCAATGACTCCTGCCACACAAACAATTTCAATTTCTTCAGCTTCATTATGTAACATATCTACTGTATATTTGCGACGTCTTGGTCAGAGATGGAAGAAGTACTCAGGTATCGCACTTAAGTAAAAGTACCACAACATGTATATACTCCATTACAAGTAAAAGTTCTATATAAAAGCTCCTCGTAACTTCTATTTTTAATAGATTACATTTTAATACTAATGCATCAATGTCAACACAGAATTTTGCTGTGGGCCTGGTTATGGTTCAAACTTCTTTATGAATTACTGAATCATTTTAAAAGTGACTTGGATGAAATAATTTGAAAAGTTAAGAGGAGAAGATAAATGTAGTGAAGTAAACAGATATATATATAGTTGAGTAGAGCTATAAAGTAGAATAAACATAGAAATACACATAAATTGTAATTAAGTACATTACTTCTGTACTTTCTTCCATTCCACTTGACTAATGAAGCATTTTGGAAACAAAAGAGTTTATGGCTCGTTGTTTTAAATGCTAATATTAGCTTTCCTGTGAAAATATTTTAGGTGGCTGGGGGACATCACTCATTAGATCATCAACATAACTCCAGAAAGTCTGTATCGTGGCAACCTCTGTCACTAAGCAACAGCGGTAAACATGGAGGGGAGACAACCTACCAGCCTCATGAGTCAAAGTTCCAATATGAAAGCCAAACTCAGGATCTCCAAAACAGCGTTAATGAAGAGCACTGCCATCAGCAGCGCACATAATGCTCAAACCAACTTCTGTGTGGAGTTTCCATAACAAACATTAACAACACAACATATGATGCAGGCAGGTCTAATTTAATCCTCTCTGGCATTTCTGACACCACTGTGACAAGCTGGGTCAGCAGGCTGCAGGCCAAGTGCATGTGTGTGTATGTGTGTGCTAAAACAGAGAGGGGGATGCTGACCACATCTGCCTTAAAGCCTTAAATCTGGCTAGTTTCAAAGGCAACGAACAAGCCAGAAAGAAGTTAAGTTCATCAATTTGTTCAATATGGTAAAGCCTCCTCCCCAGTGGAAATGAAGTGACACATTTACTACAGAGACACACCTCCTTTGACTCTGTCTGGTTGCTACATGTCACTTATCTGAATGCATGTGTCATGTGGCTGGTTAGGACAATAGACAACAAAAACCAGAGTAAGCATGCATACTAAGCTCTTAACATCTCCCAAAAATCATTATTTGCAGGGAGAAATATGCCAGATAGATTGTTATGTTAATTACGTGTTTGAACATAATGAGATCTAATGAGGAGAATATTTCTTTGCAGACAGGGACAAGTTAAAAACTTTTTTAAGTCCTTGTTAATGTTTCTGGCTCCACTTCCCCTGAATGAGACTGAACGTGAGCCCACAATAAACCTATCTCACTGTGAAATTAAATTCATGTCAACACAAGTCAGCTCCAAAACTTCAAAAAGGCCTCAAAACTGAGAGCATCATGCAAGAAGGAAAACCACAATCATTAAGGGAGAAATGTCTGCAAGTGGATTTTTACATAGGCTGCTCACAGAATGTGAAGCCACATCTGAGATTAATGAGGCACAGGCTTGACAAAGTGGGAGGACGCCATCTTTTCTCAATTCTGGATCAAGATGTAAACAATGGCCCACCCTCTAAACAAACAAGGAACAGCACTTGAGGGAACACAATTGTTTTATCAGAGGCGCAGAAAACTTTCTCCTCATGGCACGCATGAATAAAGCCTTAAAGTGAAAAGCTGGTCTGATAGTGTGCAATTTAGGCTGACTAACTGTGTGAAGAACATCTTACTGAATGGAAAGGTTGATTATTGGCACACAGGGAGTTAAATGGAAAGACAAAAGGAACATTCCTGAGGGCAGCCATTGGACAAGGCACCATTATCGTTTGGGAAAGGATTGTTTTGGAAAGCATGTTCACACTTGGTCACGTGAGACTTTGGGATAAAATGTGAACCAACATCTGAAACTTCACCATCGTAGGGGACTGTCATGTCTGCTCAACACCTATACGTGTATTTGACATCCATGTATCATGACGGTTAGCAAACAAACAAAACAAAATTAGAGGCTATCTGTAAAGGGTTAACTGAGCACATGTTGACCACATTGAGTTTGTCTCTGGCAGTCCCCAGTGAAAAACTTTCATTTTCTGACAAAAAGTCGCATGAACAGACTGATACCATTCACATATCTGGACAGTAAATAGTACATACAGCAGCTAGTTAGCCTAGCTTAGAACAAATGGAATCAGCTAGCCCAGTTCTGTTCAGAGGTTACAGCAGTACTCAGTAGATGACAAATTATTGTGTTTTATCTGGCTTGTTTCATAACATGTTTCCAGTCTTTATGCTAAGCTAGGCTAACCAGCTGCTAACTTCACTGCACAAACATAAGAGTGGTATCAATCTTCTCATTGAGTTGCCCTACAAAAAGAAAAAAACAGCATTTTAAACAACTTTTTTAACCTTTTACCTTGTGAGAGAATAGACACGGTAGACCGTACCACAACAACAAAAAATAGTGGTTCAACATAACTTAAAAATGTGACAGCAGAGTACAAGTAGCCGCCTCGTAGTGGATTAATTGAAGGTCCTCTCCACAAGATTCAGATTACAATATCCAAGTAAGCAAGATAACTTAAGTCAAGTGGAGATAAACCCAACTGAGCTCCTCTGACCATTAATGATAAGGAAGAGATTACAGCGGAAATTACAAGCTTGGTTACAGACGATCAGATAAAGACGCCCAGTTCATCCGTGGAGCATCTTAAAATTCTCTTCTGCAGAGCTGCAGTGGCACAGAGTCGAAGAAAACTTAAGTTACACTTAAACTTTAAAAAAAAAAACACATTTTTATCTCGCTACAATAAAGGATGACAAAACAGAATCACTTTTTGACAGACAGCAGAGTCCTGCCCCTCAGTTTGCTGTAGTTTGCTTTGGCCTTTTAAAGCAACTCTGTGTATTTAGAGTGAATTATACAGAGAAGGGAGGATTTAGATGAAGAAAGCTTTCCAAGACTTGATGGCCCTGTGCTCAATTGTTGCACATTGACGGACATGCCGGGGCATGATGGATGTAATATGGCCCCATTGTGTGAGTCGAAGGGTATTTTCTTGTCATGATGCACCACCACTCATCCACTGTGCAGACAGCAGCCTCAGGTATTTCTCTGCCTCTCCGCCCCCACCTCCATTGTGTCTAAACCCCAAAGGAGAGCAGACTGGTCCGTGAAAACTAAACTACTTTCCCAGTTTCACATTTCAAATATGCCACTGGTGCCAACTTAACAGGCGGGTGAAAGCTAAAACTTAGGAAACTTAACCTGTCGCCCTGAAGTCACAATCCATGTTTCATTTGCCCACCACTAAGATTATTGTTCATTTCTCAGGGAAATAAAAGAGAGGGGGGGTTTGGGTCACGAGTGCTGCTATAATGCTTGGCGGTCCAAAGAATGAGGCTTAACCATCAAAGGAAATCCCTTATATTTCTACAAATTCTTTAAGTGACTTACATGTTTTCGTGGTGTTGTGTGGTCTCTGCAAAACCTGATTAAAACTCAGTTCTCAGCTCTAAGTTCAACTTCATGCCAGACTTCATTTCTGTATTTCATCAGACGGAAGCCATATTTAGTATTTTTTTAGGGATTGAGCAAAAATAGTTTCATTGAAATCGAAACAATGTTCATTTTTTTCCATTGTTGGATCCTGTATTTCAAAATCTACAGTCAAGCAATAAACAACAGTTCAATTTATTCACACGTGTCTACATAAAACTATCTATTACTGCAGTTTTCTCTCAGAGACTGTGCCTTAGCTTTCCCATGAGAGAGAAAAAGTTCCCATGATCCTGGCCCCTGCAGCCATATTTGGCATGTTAATACCCTCTAAATCTGACACATTCGCAACACACTGGAACAGGTGTCTTCAAAACAAGGCAAAGTCTTAGTGATCAGGGTATCCCCCTTCTGTGGCTCCACAAGCAGCCGAGGGGAAAATTATATGGTTCAAGAAAACCATGGCAGCCTAAACACAGTGACCTAAAACACACACACACATACACACAGCACTACCACTGAAATGTTAAGTAATTATATGCCTGGACTACACTATAGAAATGTGACATAATAAACCACACCAAATAAAAAGCCTGTAGTCCCTCTACAGCTACAAACTATGAGCAAAAGAACTGATGAAACTGCCCCAGTATTGAAAATAGATTTGTCAGAATAAAAATAATGACACTGCATAAAGTGATCTCTGCATAGCCCTCCCGCAGAGGTTGAAAACAGTTATATCAATGTCTAAGTCAATGAAATGAAGCTCTGTACAACTGACATGACGTCTAAATCAGATATAGAAACCTTCCCTGACTAAAAATGTGTTTGTGTCTCACTCAACAACATAGCAACAAGTAAACAGCAGGGAAAAGATCAAGCATCAGATCCAAACACTTCCTGAGAAAACACTGCAGCTGTAGTTGCTCTAAAATCCCAGTAAGGTTATTGTCATTTTCTGACCTCTCTCCCACAAAACCTTTCTGTTTTGTTGTTTTCTGTCTTGTTCCACATACACTATGTTAGCATCGAGTGTGAGTTGTTTAATTGTCTGGAAAGCCGTCATTGTGTGACAATTTCTGTCCTGATAATTGCTTTAAATGCAGTTTACTGTTTGGACCTGAGCTGCTGGGGGGAGCCAGCTCATTACCATTTAATGCTGACTGTTGGTTCTGTGGAACAGCAGAGAAGGTGTTACACTTTAACAAGACTGGATGTGGTCCATGAGAAGAACCCCGAATGTGGCATGTTTTTGCCTCCTATGACCTAACTCAAGAACTGCTGTCATTACACTTTATCCACAATAACCTTATTTAAATGATAAAATAAATAGCCCTGTTTTTTTCCCCTAAGTGAGCATCCTTTTAGATTTATTTGCGCCTGTGGGTAATCAGGTCAGATGTTTAATCATGTGTGACACCAACAGCAGAGGAGAACAAACGAACCAAGCTCAGGACTGTTGAGAAAGACTTCAGCTGTGATGAAATACAGCATCTGTGACCGCTGCTAACAGGCATGACATTTCAGTGACTTCACAAGCAAACAGCCATCATTAGCCTACATGTTGTGTGGCTCCAGACATCTCCTCGTTACATTCTGAAAGCATGTCAGATCACACGCCAGCAGAAACTGCAGCTTTTTTTTTTTTTGCCGACCTTCACTGTGTCAGGCAGAGTGTGAGCAGCGTTAGAGGATGCTCAGCTTTCCTTTTGTTGCCAATCAACTGCAGATAAAGAGTGCTGCATCTTGGCACTTCTTAAAACACACAGTGTGGTTGGAAAAGCGTTCTGAACACTGCTTAAGTTAAGTTAGTTCTGACTCTGGAGATTTACAGCGATACCCTGAGGCTCGACATTAATCTGTTCTGTCTTAATAGGCGTCTTCATGTGTCAGACACGCTCAACCGCCTCCCCTGGCTTCAAACCTCGACATCAGATTATGCAAAATATGAGGGTATTATACTATGTGTATGTTTATTATTATGTTGGGGTGATTCGTATTGCAAAGTTCACATGAATTACATAACATGATATCATGTTGCAAGCAGGTGGGTGACAGACTTGATGTCCTCAGCAGTAGCCGCAGAAGTGCAGTATTACTGTCTGTCTACTGCATTTACTTACTGGCATTTATGCACAGAGATACTTGAAATACAAGATAAAAGTGTGTCATGCATGTTTAAAACTCATTACTGTGTATGAGGACCACGCTGTCTGATGTTCTGGTGTATTTTCAGACCCTTGAGTTGGACATGTGGTTCAGGGGATCACTGGATAGCACAGTTATATGCAAACTTGCATGTTATTGTTACTCTATTACAGCCAGGGTGGGATAAAGTTATTACAGTGAGGGTGCAGTCTGCGTTTTTTTGTTGTTTTTTTTGCTCTTGCAGACATTTCCAAAACACCCAGAGTCTCCATACGTGCACTGCAAAGACGTTTTTGTTTTTACTCTGCTGCACTCAAACTAACCACAATAAGGAAGGAAAAGATGCATCACCTTTAACAAGCTCACACTGACTGCTCTGATGCAGTATTCATTTGCAGAATACAAAGTGTTGGCAGTGTTTCAGCTTTGTTTACCTGTTCTCTCCTTTTGCATTTGAAGGTGGTGGGTGTAGGACTGTTTGGTTGTCCTCCATGTCCACGACGCATTTTGTGTTGAGTTCAATTTCTGTCGAGAGAAGTCGGTTTGGGGAGAGTAAAAGCTGAAATGCGGGGGTGTGAAAAAGTAAAAATCCGAGCTTATTTTCCTCAAGCTACACTCAAGCAATGACTTGAGTGTAGCTCAAACTGAAAGCAGCAATGGCGAAGAAGCCTACAAAAAAGTTTAGTGATAACGCAAGTGTGAATCCGAGGAGACAGAAATTAGAGTTTGCAAGCAGAAATCATCACACTTACCCCTGCGGTTCATGGGCCGAACTCTCACTGCAACTTTTACCTTTGTATCCGACATTTTCGTCCACTTTTCTCTCCCACCCTGTCTTTGCGCCGAGCTATCAATGTATAGTCTGTGGATCCCCGACGAGACGCCCGGGTTTGTGCCAGAAATAAAGGGTCTACTTAAACAACCCCCAAAGAGTCCAGACCTCGAGGAGAAGCGATAGGAACATGTTCATCCTTTTTTTTTGTTTCCATTAGATCCATCCGGGTTCGCTTTTTGTGCAAATCCAGCGCTCTGCTCCAGCCCCACACAGCATCCCCACCGCCATCTTCCACTGGGAGCACGACTGCTATCCCCTGGCAGACTGGAGACGGCTGTGCCAGAGAGGGGGAAAGGATTTACGCACCGCACCGGAGGAGGGGGGGTGATCCAGTGGACGAGAAAATGTGAGGCTGTCTGACAAGTTTACATGCAACCATGATGATCTTTTAAAGACAGATTGAAAAGCAGAGGGCTTATTTAAAAAACAAACATGTCTCTCTGTCTAAGCGACTAAGTGAATTGTATCTGTTAGGATTTTTTCAGAATTAAAATGAGATTTATACTACGAAATAATATTTAACGATTGTTTTATGTACCACAGCAGCAGGGCTGTAGTTAATGTTTTAGCAATATTGAGGGCAGAACGTGTCCCCCAACACCATCAACCTTTATATTATGATATGCAGGATATATAGAGAGTAAACTGTACCCTTTTTGTGTAAATACTGAAGACATGGCCGCAACATCCTCTGTAGCTCTGTATAGCACCAGGTCCCAGTTTTTTGCTCTGTGACCCCATTAAGATGAATTACTTTCTATTTGGCTGACCTGTCATCACAGGTACATGGCCATGAACTGTAAGCAATTTATAAATACAAAAATGATTTCACTTATACTGATTGATTTGAAGGAATTCTTTGACTCCAAAAACTGTTTTATGAAAAAAACTTTTTTTTCTCTTCCCTTTCATCTTCTCATGACCCCTCTGATTATCTTAGGTTCCTACTGAAAAGAAAAATCTTGACCCACTCTACATGAAGCGCTATGTATAAGTAAATAACAGTTTTATTTTTAAAAGCATACATTTGACATCATTGCACAACTGATATTCTATTTAAACACTTTTCATGTACACTAGTTTAACAATCTGCAAAACAAAGCATTCATTTTATTATATCCACACTTATTTTTTTTCTCTGTTTTTTCAATGTAAAATCTAATATTTATAAAAATGGTATTGTCTGCTCTCCTTCATTGCTTTATTACAGAATAAGCTATATTTCACATAGGTTACCCTAAAGCAGTTCATACATGAACTATATGTTGGGCCCAGCTTCTAATTTAGCAGAATAAATCTTCACTGTGTGGTCTCCACCATCCAGAATAACCAGGTTATTGCTCTTTGACACCAGTCCAACTGGGCGGACAAGGTGGCCTCCTACCAGAGGAGTCAGGGCAGGGCCATTCAGAAGCTTTCCCAAACTCCAAATCATCCCCTGAATAGAGTCAATCACAATCACATCTCCATCTCTGCCAAAGGCCATGCCTGACATGTTGAGCCTCACTGTGGACTGCAGGCTCAGGGTGAAACTGTCGGTCTGATAAAGGAGGTGAAAGTCTCTCGAAAAGACTGCCAGCCTTGTGTGCTGCTGCCTCCTTTGTGGATCTGTATCATGAGGTATTAAATGCTCCATAACTGCAGTGTTTCCAGTTACCTGACAGCAGGCCACCGCTTTTGGATGCTGAAGGTCTGAAACAGCTGTTTGAGGCTCCAGAAGGAGACCGTTAATATAGTCAACTTTTACCTGGACCAGCATGCCAGCCTGGACATCTGAGACCAGGATGTGCCCACAGTTGTCCGTGTCCACACCCCAGGGCATCTGGAAGTAATCTTTGACCGTCAACACATGGTTACCCCTGGAGGTGAAAATCTTCACAGCTTTATCGCCTGCATCAGTCACCACCACGTGACCACATGGAGTCACCGCCACATCCACTGGGTAACGGATCATCCCGGTGGCTCGACCTTTTTCCCCAAAACTGTGTAGCTTCTTTCCCTGTGGACTGAACACCACGACTGACTTCTTTCCATCATGCACCACCACCATTGTCCCTGAAGTGCCCAAAACTGCTATCCCAGTGGGGTTAATAAGAGTCCCCCAACCACCAAAAGCTGTGTGGAGGTGCAGAGCTGTGGATGTCAGACCCACAGCCAAGCTAAGGCCTCCTATTGCCCTGTAAGCACGAGTGGACGATGTGGGACTCCAAGACAACAAGAGCTCCTGCAGGTCACTAAGAACCTGACAGTGGGAGGTGCTGTCATTGCTGCACAGCTGTCGACAGAACGGGCACTCCAGCTTCCTCAGGAGAGGGTGGGACAGAGCTGTGATGCATTCCAGACACAGAACATGGCCACAGGAAAGGTTCTGTGGTCTGCGCTCCTTCTGCTGAGTGCTGAACTTCTCAAAGCAGACTTTACACTCCAATAAGTTGATCTGGATCTCTCTCAGGATACCCTCAGGACTCAGGCTGCCTGTCAGGGAACCAGGACTCTTGGCCATCCTGACAACGGCTGCAGGAGATTCAAAAAATCATTAAAAAGAAAGGCTGGTGACTAAGTGAGATGTGGAGAAGGATGAAGAGAGGAATATGAAAGCAGAGCGCTGCAACATTTTTGTCAACACACTCATGTCCTGTGCTGTAGGCCCAAATGGTCATGTGACTTCTTGCACACCACTGAGGCTCTCTGCCGCCCTCCTCTGGAGATCCACTTACACACAAGTTAAAGAGATGTAATGGTGACGTCTCTTAGAGTATTTAAATAGAGACCTGAAAAGAATTAAGAGGAAAATTTTTTTTTTTTAAATTTAGATGTACATTTAGTATTAAAACAAGAAGGTATTCAAAGCCAGGAGGTGTCAATGAGATGTGATGGTGTGCCTGAATACTCACTGTATGGTGACAGCTGCTGGTAACTTTCTAGACATACCTTCGCAATAGCTGCTCATGTTTAGGCCTATACAATATTTTTGTTATATATATATTATACAATATTTTGTATTTTTGTTGTGCACTCCTAGGGAAACTCAACAGTACCATCAAAAACATCTTGTTATAGCTCAGCACGAGGCAGCTATTTCCGTGAGTCTCATGGTGTGCAGACTGGGTGAAATCTGATCCGAGACGGGCAGTGCTTGAGTCAGCCAATCTAGCACTCCCTTACTGCAGAAGGGTGCTCTTCAGGGGTCGAGCAAGGTCATTCACGATTTCCTATTAAGTATTCAAACAGTACTCTATTTACAAACTAATACTAACACTACACAACATATTTTATAAGTAATAAAGGAATTCATTGCTGAAAGCCAGTATAGCATGCTGCTCAATTCGAAAAACCCAATAGGGCGAATGCCTCCAATGACAACTCAAAGAGTTAAAGAGGAAATGTAAAACATTTTAATATGTTTCAATATTTCACAGTGAAAAAGAACAGCACAAGTCATCTTCAATGGAATTGCTTTTGGCAAATGACATCTAAATCCAGAGACAATGTACCATTTATAGTTTGTACTGTAGCACAGGAGCCTGGTCCATTCCACAGAGGTCAACGTCTGGATTGTCGAGGATTATGAGGGATATATCTGTGCTGAGATGATGCTGACAGCGCAAACGAAAATAAACCCTTGGGAAAGCGTACTTGAAGCGCAGAATAATCAGACACAAAAAGGCCAAATTTAGTCTTAGTACAAACTTCAGAAAAGTCAGGGATAAAAAAGAACATGCAAATAGGCACAAGGGGTAAATTAAAAAGTTACAACAGTGAAAGACAAAAAGAACAATACTGGCGTCCTGGTGTGTGTGGTGTAATATAAAGATCTGTTGACTAGTCTTGTAACATTATCCTACTAAAAACACTTGATTTGACACAGCCATGCAAATGCAATATATGCAATAACAAGTAGGTCAACAGTAAAACAAAGCTGCCTGCACACAGACAGGTGGAGCCTGACAACACATGCAGGAATCATAATTGCCCTCAGTTATCAGTAGAGTAAAAAAAAAAAAAAAAAAAAAAAAAAAAAGATAGCAGCCACAGATGGACAGGAGAGTAAAATCACTCAAAGTCACGATGATTCACAAAATACTCAAACATTAAAAAATGTACAGTATTTGCAAGAAAACATTCTAAAAAGTGCTTAAACTGTGTGCTTTGCTTTGTTCCAGGTCAAATAAAAAACCTCTGTAGATACTAAGCTAAAGCTGTCTTGCATTGAAATCCTGTCCACATCAAGCCCACGAAACAAGTGTGAACGTCGATGATGTAAATAGACAATCAATAACAGATGCAAATAGAAAGACTCTAGCCTTTCTGTGCTATAAACATACAGTCTCCAATTTATGTGATAAAGTCTATATAATGGCGTTTAACATTGAAATGTGATGACCAACAAACTGGAGTTAAAGCTGGTGTAAACCAGTCAAATGTACATTAACCAGCAATGGCATACTGTTTTGTAGGATAAATGTTTGGAAATGATAGTTTATCGGCTACAATGATCATGCAGTCACATCTAAAATTGGCAGTTTTTATTGCCACCTGTTTCTCTCACACACTCACAGAAAAACACTCTCTCGCTCTCTTCACACACATGAAAACCTGTCATCAGTGGTTTAGGAGTTTTGTTTATGACTACAGCTCACAGTTAAGTGTGCGTTTATGTAGTCCAAGCCTCTGTGCACTCCTGATAACACTGCATGGACATGTTCATCCACTTAGTCTCTCCTGTCTCTACTCCTACTGTAGGTGGGGGCTTTCTAGACTTCAATTACACCAGGAAGTGGCTACACCTTTTTCCCCTCTTCAACCTGTGATCCTTCATGCCTGGCCACTTGGAGCGAGTTCAGGAGTCGCCCACAAGCCTCTACCTCCGACTCCTACTGGCTGTCTAGGCCATTGATGGATTTGGTCTTTCCTGAGCCCTTCCCTCTGCGTCTGATCGTAGGGCTGTCGCCGTCCACCTCTGATTCTCCTGGAACACGGGCATCAAACACATGGAAATGAATTCATAAAAAGATGCAACTGTACTTTTTACATTTACAGTGTAACAAAAACTCCATTCCCAACACAGGGGTCAGCATTTTACCACAGTGCAGTTAAATGTATTCTTTTTGGATACTTAATGTGTTTGATAATTTACACCAGTTGCTGTACCTTTAAATCCTTCTGACATGTAGTCAGCAGATTCTGCGTAATTAGTGTCTTCACATTCCGAGAGGCTCTGTGAAAGGAGAACAGGTCAGACACATGACACAAATACCATTAAATGGACAGAGAACATATAGCAGCTAATTGACACCGTGCAGCTTTCACAGTACACTGAGGGAGAACACTCTTTAAGGGAAGATATATATGGAACATTGCTGGCTTCACTGATCTGCTGTAGAAACGACTCTGTCCACTATGTAAATGATTGGTGCAGCTATTCAGACATGACACGATGGTTAAAGACAGCCAGTGGGCTATTGCAGTATTTACCACTGGACACAAGAAAGGGAGTAGTGTGACTCAGCAGCTTATTCTGACATTAAATTGCAGATATTTACATAACATGTCCCAAGGAGGGCTTTTGTTTAACCACCATTACACCAGGGTTTTAAACAAATAACACCATAAACCAAGACATTTCTTTAACAAACTGAGTTTCTATTCCCCTTTGACTAGGATACAAATCAACATTAGTTATTTTTTGTTAATAACTACATGAAACTTCACAAGAACAAAAAAAACAAAAAAACAAACCCAAACAGATTTAAGGCAATTAAAATACCTTTTCTCTTGGACCATAATTTTCAGCAAACCACACCATTCCATACAGGCACAGGAATGTAATGAAAGCCTAAGAACAGATCAAACGTAATAAAAAGAGTCTGTTTAATGATTCAGGGAAAATCAATCAAGCAATAACTTAAAGCATAGAAATTATGATGTGTGGCCAAGTTAAGGCACGTCAACTCATGTTGTTTTATTGGGCCATCAAGTTTTACTAACTGCAGAAGTCCATAGTAATTCACTTTGACACAGAGAAGAAACAGTAGTGTGATCCACATCTTACCAAACACAGCAGCCAGAGGATCACATAGAGGATTTGTGTTTTTGAGAACAGGTCCTGTCCAAACTTAATACACGCCAATGCCTCCAGGAAGGCTATTGCTCTGTGAATAAGGTAAGAAGAAACACAACAACACAGAACTGAAACCTCTGACCTCTTCCAGTAAACTTTCATGAAACAAATATGGCTGTATTTTATTAGAGCAACACTCCTCTAACTGACCTGAACATAATCACATTTGCTTAGCAAGATTTATTACTGGTTTACATTGCCTCCTTTGTCTGCCCTCAGTGTTTGTAGATAACAGGCATGCACACTGCGACACTACAGATCAAATACAAATATATGAAGCAGTACTAAACTTTAAAAATACATTCTGCAGTGTGAAAATACAGGTATTTTATGAGAAAATTGAAAAAAAAAAAAGTAAAAAAGTTTAGTCAGGCCTAATCTTACCCAAACACCCAGCACTGGGTTCCAACTCTCTTGCACTGTGTGTCTGTAAGGTAGGCATAATACTGCCTAGAGCAAAAAGCAAACACGATGCAAATGTTAGCAAGCTTCATGTGCAGTTCTTCTCGCATTGTTTGTCAAAATGTGAAAGAGAAGAACTGAATATGAGCATGGGACAAAGTACAATCTCCAGATACAAAATGGACTCATCTGTTTCTGGAGATCAATTCATTTTAAATTAGTGATTAAAATAAACGTTTTACCTCACTGTTGGAGCTGTGATGATACCAATGAACAGGATACGGCACCAGCTGAGTGCATGGCTTGCAGGAAAGATGAAAATGTGTTTGAGGAAGAATGTGTTCAACTCTGTTAGCTACAGACAAAGAGGAAAGAGGCAGATGAAAATAAAGACTTTCAAGTGTAATAGCTATTAAGTATAACAGGGAAGCAGGACACAAACACCTTTATGTTTTTTTTTTTTCCTATATTAAAGTAGTATATTAAAGCACACTGACTATGAAATTATGACTGCAGTTAACTTTTACACTTTTGTTCATAATTAAATTTGGTGTGGCTTGGCTCTAGAGCTTTTGTAAATATTAATATTCAAAAGTAATATCCAAGGTGCTGCTCTTGTTTCAGTATGTTTTTTAGCACTGTAACACATCGAAAGTTGGATCATGGCAGTGTGGATGTTCAAAACTCTAAAAACAGCAAGTCATCATCAAACCCAGTGATGGGAGAGCAGAGGCAACACAACAAATACTGCGTCACTGAGATAGTAGGAGTAGTACATGCATGTTTCTGATAACAGTAACATATGTACTCAAACTGCCAGAAACAATACATATTTAATTTCTAAAACTATTATTATATTGCCTTTTCTCTGTCATGAGCTGATTTTTGTCTCACGATGATTTTACTATAGACCAGTTTCTGTTTTCAGGGGCCATAAATCTCCCTGACAGCAGACATGTTGATGTTATATGCACTGAAAAGTTCGACCATTTCAGCCTGAAGTTTCACGTGTAGACAGAGCTAACATATGTGACAGAGATAAACATTGTGTTGCCTAATATAACTGAGTCTTTTGTGATTACAACTGAGTTATTTTCATTAAATTAGAGTTAAAACTTTGTGCAATACATAAATAGCTTTAAATAATCAATTGCAACTTAATTTACAACCATTTAAAACACTTTGCGCAGAGGTTAGGAAACTAACAAAGACTCTCTTACAATGCAGATCACACTTGAATTAACTAACTGGCAACAATGTGACTAGTTCATTTTGGGGGACACTTTGTCCAAGGCTCTCTCATCTGAGCTAGAAGGTAATGAGAGGGAGGCCTGCTGCCCTGCTATTCACTCATTTGGCCTGGAGCCTGAGTGGTTGAATCCATCAAAGAGAAGCTACAATGTCACCACACTGCCATCCTACGTCTCTTGAACTAATTCTCAAAGACTGGTAATTACTATTCAAAGCCTCAAGAGAGTTAGTAGTACTGCTTGAACAGAGGAGGGGAGAAAACAATGTTGTTGCGTCACGAAACAAAACTTAGAGAAACAGCAGCTTTCATCATCATAGCAGCCAGCGGCTAGAAATCTGGCAGCCATGGCTGACTCTTCAGCACAGAGTAATGGAGCTTACTCAAGTTCTCCATCCATGGTTTTCTCATTACCATAAACTGCTCTAAAGTAATCCAGTCTGTCTTTCACCTCTAAGGAGATTAGTTGTTAATAGTGTGGACAGCAGGACACTCATGCATTATATGGATCCATGAGAGTCAGGTTTTAAATTTCAACAACGGAGGAGGCAATTAGCTTAGCCTGGACTTAGCACGCAGGGCTCACAGGATGATCCCGGACTAGTCAGTGTGAGACGGTGAGAAAGGATTTCTCGCTGACCCACCTGCCAGATGATCATGAAGAGATAGACGCCCATCACTCGCTGCAGGGAAGACTTTGGGTCAAGCCAGCGTACATACGTCCAGCTTGCAGGGGTGAACTGTAACACGGCTCGTTTGATCTTCCCTGTGGTGGTGTGGATGTCCCTGGATGGGAAGAACAGGAGAAGGATTACAAAGACTTGCAGATAGATTTACAATAAGTATTATGGTAGTGCAGTAGACAAAGCCAGATGAAAGCAATGCCATCACATGAATCATTCAGGCCCACTCCTACTTGATGAACTTGTGGGATCATATTTCAAAACAACATTTATGTGTTTTAAGATAGAATCTATTGTGCTTTGGTTTAGTAAACCTAACTTTATCACACTACAATCGAGCAGAAGCAAGATTGACATATTTAATGCAGAAGCACTTATTATGCCTTTATGTCATGCTTATTCTGTTTTTGGGTTTTTTTTGGATTGATTTTAACAGTCAAGTTATGCTTTTATAGCATGGACAAAACTTATCAATGAAATGCAATAATGCTACTATTTATTGGTCTCATAATAATAAAAACAAAAACCTTGAATTTACATAATGATGGCCAAATATAAATAACTGTTCAAAATGTATTAAACATTGATATTATTTCAGGCTAGATTTTACATTTTCAGTAGATGTATTATGACTGAATGTTCTGAATCTGAATCATGAAAAGCCAGCACAGGCTTACAATGAAAACCCCACTTCCCTTGTCACAACCTAAACAGCTTAGAAATTGGTCATGTTTCTGTTAGTGCTGGATCAAACTGCAACAATGTTTTAGCTAATTTCCAGACTGCAAGGTCATACTTAATACTGGCCCAGTGGTAGGTCCTCATCTCCAAAAAGCGGCAGACAGTCATGCCAAGCCAGATGCCTCCTCCATTACACAGCAGAATGTCCAGAATCACCTGGTCCCACCAGCATTCGGCAAAATTAGGCAGGAGATGCATGAAGAATAGCTGTGTAGAAAGGAGATGAGGCGTCGAAACTCTATATTATAATTAAAAAGCTGAGAACTCTTCAGCTTTCAATGATATTTAACCATTATATGAAATGATGGAGAATGGCCAAAACCCATCAATTTCAATAGCTTAGCTGATGGCCAGAGGATGCTACAAGATGCTAAAGGTATGATAAAGCCATGTGATGTGCACTTCCTTACCTCAGTAAGTTCCCAGGTAATACTGATGGTCCAGCACAGGCCATAGCTTCTTATGAGCAAGGCCTTCATACCCCAGCCCCAGAAATGGCTGAATGCAAAAATGTCAAAATGGCTCAGGATTCTCTCCCAGGTGATGACATGGCAGTTTACAGCGTATTCCTGCAGACAGCAGTGGAGCGGCCCTCATTACGATGATTGATAATCTGATAATCCTGGTAGTAAATGCAACTGGTGCATACACATCACTTTGAAAATTATTTTCTCTGTAAGCCTACATCGCTCACCATTATGTCTGCCTCTCTCTTGGCATAACGCAGGTTTGGGTCCAACCAGTACATTAGCTGCTTCACCTGCTGCCAGTTTAGGAAGATGATGAACACCAGGAACAGGAAGTAGAGCACACTGAGACCTGAACAGCAGTGACATGTTATTCGGAAGGAAAATTTAGTGTCTAAAAACAACAACAAAAAAAAATCAACAGTCTTTAGTCTTGGACACTGTTAGCAATACTCACCAAAAACTATTCGCCATATTGCCGGATGTGGTCTGGTGAATGGACCTACAGCGAAGGACATACAGGTAATAATGATTCAGGTTTCTTCCCCAATAAATCAGTTTTTAGAGGTATTACTGTTTCACATTCAAAAAATACCAACTTCACTGCCCTATTCTAATGCTCACCATTAGGAAATGCCAAAACACTGATGACTAGGAAAAAGGAGATGACCAGGATGAGCCCCACCCAGAGATTACTGTCAGGATTTCCATCATCTCTGCAGCCAGAATAAACAAGCGTTAACAACATCATCACTGATGGTGTAGCACAATGTTGAATAGGCAATTTGAAAAGTAATCTAGGCTTCATGTCTCCTTCACAAATGTGGTGATGTGAATGGGTCTCGCATATCTTCTCGCACGTTTTAAAGACATTGCAAATACATAAGGGTTTACATTATATAGATTTATGGGGCTAATTGTGGGCTGTATAGTATAAAATCGCTTTAAATGTAACGTTGGGGGTCGTTTCTTTGCTAGTTACATTGTTGTAGCACAGGAAACTGTTCATCACTGGACTAACGTTATAAAACAAGACACTTTTCAGTAGCTTAGCTAATAAACGACTAATGACAACGAAATCTAAACACCGTTCTCTAAAACGGTTATTCAAGTGCATTTGTGCGGAGCGGAAGTTTCTTTAAGCAAGAAAATCCATTAAAGAATAGCTACACGCTAGCTATACCACCCGCGTACCTGTCACAGCATCACCGCTCCTGTTAGCCGAGCGCTAGCTGGCTAAGCTAATCTCGTGAGCTAACGCTAGCCGCGAGCGACTTACCTTGTAAACGCGAAGTACATCAAACTGAGCACGGTGCATGTCAGCAAGGTTATCGTGTGTGGCCTGTAGAAAAACTCTATGGTGATATCTTCCACCTGCTGCTCGTTTATCATTCGGAAATGCATTCTGTAATTCACATCATCCTTGCTCAAGGTATGAGATCCGCTGTACACGGACGCCATCGGTGGACGCAGTCCGGAGAGCAGCAGCAGCAGCAGCGGCGGCGGCAGCGGCTCTTCACAGTAGCATGAGAAAGTGATCCACCGCGGTCAACAGCGGCGACCACCACCACAACCTCTAACAGGAAATAGTTCAAATAAATATTAAATGCCACATAGCAAGCATGCAGCACGCAGCACAGATGAGTGACAGTTGAGCAGAAAGTGCAACAGAGGGGTTAAAAAGGGGAAGAGAGTTTGGGAGAAACTGCTCACTTTTGATTTTGATTGGTGTGCATGTTTGTAGGGAGTGTCCCAAAGCGGAAGAGTTCACGTGCCCTTCTTCATCATGTGCCGCTATGTTTGTTTCCAGCGTGACCTCCATGCAAGGACTTTAAAGCATGGAAAATTATAAAAGGTTGACTTCTGTACTTCCCAATGTATAACTGTCTTAAATTGTGACCTCTTGTTTTAACATTTAACAACCAAGCGCACACGTGTTTTGGAATTGGGACATAGTATAACAGTACAGTTGGTTGAATGTCAAATGTGTTTCCTAGAATACATCCTTCACTGAAAAGTAAATTTACTTGGCTCCATCTGGTGTTTGTGTATCTCCCCCATGTGGTCGTTCGCGGGTTCACATCTCAGTGAAACCAAACCAAACCATCCTCAGCTGCCAGCAGGGGTCCCTCCAATTTTTCATTAAAAGCTGCAAGAAAGACTTGGACATTATGTCCACCAGTCGAGTAAATATTTACGTTCAGGTTATTTCTGGTGGATTAGATGAGATTAAAAAAAATATTGCGCATATAATTTTCCTGACTTCAGTTTCAATGTAGCTATACAGGCAATGTTACACAAAGAAATAAGAAATAAAGTTGGAAAAATCTAAAAGCATCTTTCGTAGGCTACTAGAGAATAAAATAATCCCTACTATGGGGTAAGGACGAATTTACTGTATTATTTTTAACTGTTTTTGGTTAAGAGAAAATACCTCACAGCTGTAAGTTTTCCTGGCTATTATTTTGTGGTTGTGACACACAACAAAAAACGTGAGCACAGTGTTTGTGGTATTGCACTTTTTCCACTTGATTATAGTATCTTATGACTTCACAGAACTTCAGAGCACAGCAAAAGCAGACAATTTTTTTTAATAGTTCATGGTATGACAGATTCAACACAGTAATCAATCAACAGTAACACAACATCAGCATCAGGTCTCACTAGGATAAACTTTAAAAACCTTAAAAATGGACGGCTTGAATCATGTGATGGCTTAAAAAAAAGACACATTAAGATCTAAATGTCCGGGGGTTGAGTACAACGTTATTTAAGACTCAAACATCAAAGGTAATTTTGGAATACAAAAACACCAAATTTACAAATTTACACAATTTAAATTTCTGTTTTTAACTGTTATAAAACTATTAAAGAATGCAATATAAACAAGTAGAAATATGCAAACAAAAATAAACACTGATCTGTAGCCAAGTGGTGTCTCATTTACATGCAATGTGCTACCTTATATTTCAACCACTACTATAATGAAAACAATTGTTAATTGTACTTTATTCGTATGGTGTATGCTGAGGGGATATGGCTAGGCTACTATGCACCTTTGATACAATAAAGACTTTAAAAGAAGCATGTAAACGGTTGGTTGTTGGTTTGTTGAGCTCCATCAAGCCTTTAAATTCAGTCTCCCTGTTTCAGCAGTATGATAGGCTGCAGAAAAAAAGAATGACCACTGTTAGATCCAAATAAACATATTTCTCTTACCTTATCTGTAATTGCTGCGTGTTTAAAGAAAATGGCATACCAAAGTGTTGAAATGTTGTCTGCACACAGCTTTACTCAACCAGTAGATCAAGAAAAGGGCTATTAACTTCTCAATAATAAGCAGAGTCATGATCAGTCCATTAATTCCATCATGGAGCTGTGGAAAAGGAGGCAGCGGTGAAAGTGAATATATATTTGCTTTGTTTTTCTGAGAGCGTCACAGGTTACTTAATAACGAATGAATGCTGTTCATTTACCTTCAAACTGAATGGACCACTCAATGCACAGAAAGAAACTGCAGCAATTGACCAGAAGAAGCTGACAATGTTCAGAGAAAATGACAGCTTGGTCTGGAAAGAGAGAAATAGGTGTTAACTTAAAATAGGTTATAAAGAGTGGAGTAAAAATATCCATTCAGAAACATAATATACTTAAAAATCCTATTAGAGTCATTAAAAATATTATACTATATTATGACATAATCCAGTCAGCAAATAAAAAGAATCCCTTTTACCACTTATCGATTTTATAGCAGGTGAACCTTTAAAACGCATTCCTCATCTTACCACATGTATGTCTGGAGATTGTCCAGCAGCATAGGTCAGCAAACCAGAGACCACATACTAAGACATTGAAAAGAAAAACATATTGATTGGAGCAGAATATCAAAAGAAGATGAGATAAAGTAAGATAAACTATTTTGATCACATGCAGAGAAACTGAAACGTCAAAGCAGCAAAGGAAGTGCAAGAAGAGATGCTTTTAAAAGTTCCCTTTTAAAAAACTGCAAAATAATACAATTCACATTCGTAATTACCACAACACTGGGCAGAGTGCAGATCCTGATCATCACAGAGAAATTTTCTGTATGCATTATGATCAGGCCAAGAGTGAGAATGAACACACCAGTGATGGCTTGGGCTGCCTAATAACAAAAAAAGGATAAATATAAGCATAAAACTATGAGAGAATCTGTGGTCATAATGACTTGACCTGAAAAGGAAACAACTGAGCTCACCCCGAGAGACTTAGGTTTTCCATTGACAGCAAAGACCTTGAAGGAATCTCTGTACACACACTTAAACTTCTCCGGCATCAGTTGACCGTCTCGAGCGTCCCTTAGATTCCCAATGGGGATGGTGATGATCATTGACTCGTCACACACAAATGTGTTCTTCATTCTTCTATAAACCAGTTCAAAGTAAAAAATGTTAGAATGTTAAAAAGTAGTTTCTGTCACTGTGCTGATCTGTTGTTGAGGTTTTCACCAAATACCTTTTTTCTTCTTGTGTCTGAATTCAAACCTGAAATTTTCTGCGTTGTCAAATAACTTTAACAAGGAAATGACCCAGAACGACATTCTCTCTCGCCCTCCCTCTCTCACACACTAACCCACAAAATGGTTGTGTGTGGCCTTGAAAACTGATGATGATGATGCAGAGGCCACTGGCTGAGTGAGGAAGTTAAGGTGTGAGGTGACTTTGTATTTTAGGGAGGTGAAGATCATGTCTAAAAAGTGAGACACTTATTTGACACAGATACAGAGAGTGAAATAGATACTGCTCGAGCGAAACATGGTAAGAACCCCAATCTTACATCTTACTTAAATTGCACTAAAAAAGCTTTGAGAGGAGAATATGAATTTGTAATCATTTCTATGTCTGCATAAGGCATAAATATAGACACATAAATACATGTACTTGTATGTATACGCCATTTAAAATTTGTTGTTGAAGAAACCCTGAAATACCACTTAGCATATGAGAATTAGGCTGCTTTGGATATTTTATATCATATCTTTGTCTGTTTTGTGTTAATGTTCTTTTGAGGGTTTGAGACAGTTTGAATCACATGCATAGAAAGATGCACTTTTTAAATGTTGGCTGAAAAAGTTGATCTATGTTCATCTTTATTTAAAAATCAGTTTGTTAGACCTTTGTCTGTATATTTATTATTATCATTAAGAGCCAGTGACGCTCACTTCAGTACAGTAAATGAGGGCTGTGCCCATACGTACACCTATAAGTGGGCAAATGTTCAGTTTAACAATAAAAGTGTAAAATCATTTCAGGTCAGATGCTATACTTGTTTTATTTACAATTACAATTAATACAACAACATGTTTTAAACATTTCAACATATTTTACATATTTTAAATACTCACAAATTTAATTGTGTTTGCTTAGTTACATGGCCCTTTTGAAAACTGGACTTTAAGATACTTTTGTTTTGGACTGCATTATAATGAAAGACACCACCTTCAACTATAATGCAAAGACACATCAACAGCAGTCTCAAAAATTAGGTTTGATCATCACCTAAAAATCTAAATTTATTACTGGACTAATGTTTTGCATTGCAGAAACTGCATAAAGGTGTCCATTTGTCTGTTCATGCATATGTCTACTGCAGTGTTTATTCCATGTTAGGCCCAAAAGGCAAAATGATTTACAGTGCAAATAATAACAAACATCTATCATCTCTTCAGATGGCCTGTGCCGATGTTGACATGGATATCCTTGGAGCTGATGAGGAGCCAAGCAGAGATGAAACAAGAGAACCACAGAGAATACGACATTACCAAGCTATAGAGTTAATACCAGACAACAAAGGGCCGCTTCATGACCTGCTGCAGAAACAACCTGCTGTGTTGGGGGTAAGAGTGAAGAAACTAACTTGGGATACATAAGAAAATCAACACACCCCAAATACAGCAACATGTAATCCATTGCAACAGCCAATAACCCAACCATCTGATGAAGTCAAACTATTATTAACACGGCGTCACAAGGGTGTTGATTCATGGTTATTTCTGGTGTTCTTGTCCATCACACAGCAATAGCTGGTGATAGATGTGCTGCAATGTATGATGTTGCACTGCTCATCAGGAGCAGCTGAGGTCTCAGTGTCTTACCGAAGGACAGTTAATAGGAGCCTCGATCTATTAATGCAAACTGAGCTACTGTCAGTACTGTCATTGCCTCATGACAATGTGTTTAAAAATGCTCTTTGAAAAAATGTCTAAACCAAACAAATATTGAACATGTAATCCAGTCTTTACAGGAAATGGTTATTATTTAGTAATGTTTTTGTTTATTTTGTAAAATTTCCATTATATACTATGCAGTATTTAATTGGTCATGGAAAAAAGAAAAAAAACTGAAATAGTGAATTTTTTTTTCTCATGAATTACTTCTTTGTATTGTGTATCGTTCCCCCCCATGATTGTGATATTACATGTCTGAAAATATTTATAGCATAGGCCATACAACAGATCACAAACAAATAAGGTGCAATGAAAGAGGATGTCCAATATAATGTGCACATTTGGGCCAAGGCAACAGGAAATGCTTGACTGGGAGGGGGTGGGGGGCAGGGGGGATGTGGTATTCTGTGTATGTCAGTGTAAAGTGTAAAGTTTCACACATCCCATCTATATGGTAATGTGATCATATGTACATGTATAATTTGCTCACTCAGATGGTGTTTGTCTAAAATATTATAAAATATATTTTTTTCAGTATAGCTGTGCAGTATAGTTACATTTTTTTAAATTACAGTATAATTCATGCTACATTGCTAATACTTGATGTATGCCATTTTTCTCTTTGTTATTCATTTTAGATAAGTGAATTTATTTGGTAACAATTTCCACTTGAAAACATACATTATGAACTTATGAATGCAAGAAAACTCGCTAATTATCAGGCATGTGCAAGATTTAACTAAGGTCATCTATGGCTAAACACAAGAACAGCACATTAATTAATTAAGGAACTATGATACTATTTGCATTGTCGCACTTGCTGTGGCCATAAATGCTATGTCCATGCCTTTTTCACAGGGGCCTTGGTTTTTCTGTTTGAATCAGAATTTTATAATATTAACTGCAAAAATGAACAGAACCTCTGTTTCTCTGTCAGTCTCTGCAGATGATGAGTGGTCTCCTCAGCGTTGGAGTGGGAGTTATCTTTGCTGTGACCCAGGAGATGGATCAATCCCTTTTTACTCTGTTCAGAGTCTCCCACCTGACGGGAGCGCTTGTATGTCTGCTCAAATTATTTAAATGATAAAAAAAAGTCAATTTTACAAAACCATGAAAGGCGGGTAATGTTTTTGAGAATTAGTTAATTGAAATCTTGATACATACAACCTTGCTTCAACAAAGTGACTCATCATGTCAAACAATGTGAAAAACCTGTTGCTGTTTTTATACTCTGCAGTTCATTATTGCTGGAATTGTTTCAAACCTGCTATTCAAATATCCAGGATTACTACAAGTAAGTTAAACTCAGTATGAGCCCAACAAACAATACATGGAAATGATTATTGGCTAATAATATTAAACTCATAATGATAAACTAATGTTTCCCTTACGTTCCAGGTGTCGCTCAACATTAACTGTGGCTGTATTATTGCAGCTGTGATTGCAGCTTGTTTGATAACCATCGACCTGGCTCGCGGGAGTATAAGCAATGATGTGTATTTGAGGGTAAGGTGCTATGATACTATGAAGCACTTCTTATTTACAGATTTACAATTAATGTAAATATTTTAGAAATATTTTCTGTTTGCATCAGAATATTTTATAAATATTTACAGATGTAAAATTAATGTTGTAAATGGTTTTTTGTTTTTAACAGATGGAGCTCCTGGAACTTTGTGTGTTGGCACTTGAGGTTTGTCTCTCTGCAGTCCTCTGCTTCTGGTTCTCTAAACACACCCACGCCAAATCACCATGAGCAAGCTGTTGAAAAAACTTAACTTTAACTTTCAGAGAACCAAGGAAATGTGTATTAGTGCTTTAAGGTTAAGAGTCTGTATTACATTTTTTGTTCAGTGGTTTTCTGTTCTGTAGATAAACAGGTCTGGCTATGGTCTGCATTTGATGTTTGACTTGGACTGAGAATACAAGACTTGTGGTAAACACATGTCAGCTTCCTTCATGCGCAGGAAAAACCACTTCTTCATTCTCCTCTGCCTCTGTGTCTCAGCACAACGGTAGCTGTGGGTCTCATGGTGACAGAACTGTCTTTGAATCTGCAAGGGTCTCTGTGCATGGTTTTACAAAAGCACTTGGTTATCAGTGGAAATATCTGCCACTTGTTGTCAGCTGCACTCACGCTTTCAGCTGATTTCACATACTGAAGTCTTTGATGAACTGTAATACATGTGTATTTAATATTGAAGGCTTGTTTTTTCGTAGGCCACTGGTGGAAATACTTGATTTTATGTTGCACTTAATGGCCAAAGAAACAAATACAAGAACATGTTTTAAACATTTTAATCATCTGTACAAACTAGAGATGACACAGGACTGCCAACAAAAGAAAACAAAGGAAACATGACAGTACAACATTGCCTGGATTGATCTGCCTGCTATTTCTTTATGTTTTGTAAAATACATAATAAAAAACTCATCTACAGTATAAACATGGATTCATACCTAGTTTGTTAAAAGAAATGTACAGACCACTGACGTACCATCATGGCAGAGTATGTTAAGTGTCAATTGCCAATTTATATTTTACATGAAAAGTCATATAACAGCTGAGCTTCATCCATTAAAGTCTTTGTGTTTTGCAGATAGATTCCTCTTATTTCATCTTCATAGCCTGATATACAAACTGCTGCGGCGTCAGGTAACGTTCAGCTTGACGATGTCACAGCTATGAAGAGAGAAGAAAAAAAACAAACGAGGATTAAAAAAAACATTTCATATTTTACATTTTTTATCTATTCTACACCTCATTAAAACTTTTGGTATTGACTGGTCATCAGTGTTGCTTATAAGATCAAGGAGTTGAGCAAATCAGCAACTTAAATGGTGTTTTTGAGCTAGATGGCCTTTGGAAGATGTAACAAGTCAGACTGCCATGTCTGTTGCTGGTATTTTTATGCAATTTTTAACGATAATATTAAGAAGCGTGCACACAGAGTCTTGTATACTTATACTTTAGAGAAGGCATTCGCTTTATAGAGAATATATATGACTGGATCTCTGTGCTATGCCTGAAGAATGAAAAAAGGATGTTGAGCTGCAGGGGACACTTCGGGCAGGCTATTGCAAATCTAAATTCAATACAGACTTTGTTAGCCCAAACCTTTATCAAAACAATTAAAGAGGAAAAAGTTTGTGTGTTTTTGTTTGTTTGTTTTTACTTTTTTTGAACAACCACTTTTGGGGCCCTACTGGTTGACCATGTATTTAAAGCAATATCTAAACACGGATAAACAAAGTGCAAATTAATTTTAAAGGTTCTACAGTTTTTATTTATTCCACATGCTTTCACTTTGCTGTTTACTTCAGTCCATTTCCTCCAGCCTCCAGGTCATCCAACTGAATGCTGCTATTTGCAATGTGATATTTAATGCATCAATCATTCAAACAGATTGCAATTATGCAATTCATTTTTTTCCCCAATGAAGACCAAACACTGAACTCAATTACACATCACATTAGAAACAGATAAAACAGTCAAAACAGTAATAAACAAACACAAAACTAAGGTATCAACAAACAAAAACTTTTAACCATAAATGCAATCCCAAACCAACGGCTGTAACGGAGCATGCATGCATTCAAAAATACATAAAACTCTTGACAACGTGTATTCTATTTCACCCTTGTGTTAAACGGTTGCACAAAGGAAAATGAGAGCATACGGGCATGAGGAAACCAAGAGGAAACCATGAAAAAGTGACAGAAGTTTACAAAACCCAACACCCATCAGGGTGAGAACCCACCAAGAGAGACTGCCATGCAGCAGACAATACAGGCACCAAAAGCACATTTCCACACAGATTAGTAGTCAGGCCACAGATCCCTCACAGTTGTTAATTAGACTGTGAAGTGCACAACACAGATATCCACTCTGGTGACACCAGTTACTTACTGAGCTAAAACCCCTCAGCTCTGAGTCAGACCACAGTAGAGAGGCCTACTGCTATATGAGAGGTCTTGCTCTGGTAAAAACAAAACAGCAGAAGGTGGTGAGTGAAACTGTAAATTCAACTCATTTCTCGAGCTTGTTTTTACTGCTTGCAGTCTAATATCCAACTTAACATATACCAGCTCATTTAAAGAATTAGCTCTCCTGCACTGGTTATAATAAGCCAGTCTAATCTTCTTGGCCAGTTTTGTTGTATTTCTTTACAGTTGCTAATGAGAGGACGGGAGATGCCTGAGACCAGAAACTCCACACTCATATCAAAGAATGAATAAAGAGAACATGTTCTACCGAATTGCAGACTTCGCAAATGGCTGTTTTGTCTACGTAAAGAAGAGGTTCAGTTTTAAGTTTTCCAGGAGGAAAAGACAAAAATGTTCAATATAACTGCATAATGTAAGATATCTGAAACCTAAACTCCTTCATATGACCATATATCCATACAAAATGTAAATCAAAATGACTAAAAAACAAACAAACATCACAACCAAATTAGGTTTAAAATTGAACTTTAATGTTTCATATTATGTTTCTGGCTGACAATTTATCAACATGATGCTAAAATGTTTCCAATTACTGTTCATCCTAATCTCTATTGTCTTTGTGTATGGAGAAAAATGCAAAAACATGACATTCATAAAGCAGAAGAAAGATATTTTCATATGCAAACTTGCTTCTGCAGCTTGTTCTTCTGCAACAAAAATACCTTTACTCTGTGCAAGCAAATTTTGAATTGAATTGTTCATACTTGTAAATGAAGGCTGGACTTAATATAAAAACAAAACCAGTATGTGATGAGGTAAATTTGGGGAAGTTTCAGAAATTTGTCCAATTGATTAAACAAACTAGATTACTCTCTTTAAATTAAAAGAGAATGAACCTAACACCACTTTATAAGCAAGCCATAAAATGTAAATGTTTTATTAATGTATTTATTTCTTAATCAAATAATTCTCATCTCCCATGACGCACTCTGTTGTTAGCAGCGCAACTCCTTCAGGTTATCTTGGCATGAGAAGTTAATATGGAGGATAATTAGAAACACTCACTGCTGTGATGAACTTGGTGCCCTGGGGTTGGAGGTCTTCCTCTTTCTGGAATATTGAAGGAGACGCTATGGAGGAGGGAGGTGTGGAGGAGCACAGGAAAGAGGGGGGCTCATTGTTGTTGAAAGAGTCCATCACGATGCTGGGGTGCCCTGGTATGGTGAGGGTGCTCAGGCCTGTAACACTGTCACTGGAGGTACACTGGGACGATGTCTCTGAGCTCTCAGTGACTGTCACACAACACAGACACCAAGACACATCAGTATCATATTTGCTGAGAACTCTATCTTATCAACATGATCAAAACTTTCCTTGTTGTATATGACCTGACACATGTATTCTGCCCTCTAAAACTTTTTTCTTATTCTTCCCCTCAAAAATGCCCAATGTATCAAATGTGATACAAAACAAATATCATAAACAAAACAATATGGCAAAAAAATATATTTGGATTTTGTTAAAAGGGTTAATAAATATTTCAGTTCCAAAAAATTTGAATTTTCTGGCTATTTTTTGATGTGTCAGGCTTTACAGGGTTATGGCAGAGTTTGCCAAGGCTCTCTTGTATTCTTAAAGCTTCTGTGTGGAGGATTTGAAATTGTAATACACTGGCAACTCCTAGTGGTAGCAGGAAAGAAGATACTATGGCAGTACAGTAAACCTACATCACAACGCTACAGCAGGTTGTAGGATACAGTAAAGACTGACTTATGCACACGTGTATTTTATTTTTTGTATTTTTATGTAATCTAAATCTAATTTGGTCTAGTGAAAGCTCTGGTTATGATGAATACATCTTACAGTCACTGCATGTTAAATAAAAAAAAGAAATTATATTAGGTTCTTGTCTAACACTGACCACTTGGAAAACACTTCAATAAGAAGTGAAGAGAAAAATAAGTAGACAGTACAAACAAGTCCCTCAAGAAAGTAAAACAGTTAAACTACAGAGTCATATTAAAAACAGTATTTCTAAAATTGAATTTTCAACTAGAGCCTTTCTATATTTTAGGCTTAGCAGTTTTTTTTTTAAATAATCAAATAAACAGATTCATTTCCTGATGTAAGTGTGGTTTCCACAGCTGCAAAAATAGCCACTCACTCATGGAGGGCTGGCTTCCGTTGTCCTGCTCCAGCTCGTCCTCCTCTATGCAGTCATATGGCCACTGGGCAAAGGAGGGAACGCTGGTCATTGGGTATGGATGTGCGTGTGGGTGAGAGGGGGAGGAGTAGAAATGGAGATTGAGTGAGCCCAGCAGGGATGAGGATGACTGGCTGCTGGAGGAGGAAGTGCTGCTGTTGGAGATGGTGGAGTGAGGTCTCTTGAATGAAGTGGCGTGTTCATATGAAGGCACTGCGATGGATGCCCTGGTCCTAGACTCTGTTGGCAGAGACAAACACAGTGAGCTCTCAGATCATGGACAAGAAAACTGACAAGAAAGTATGAAAATTCCTGGGGTTGTTTATGACGATTAAGGCATGAATGTTTTTTTAACTACATCTCTGGAAAGCGACTTACTGCTTGTGGCTTGAATTACATCTGGTGGGATCTTTTGTGGTTTTAGCAAAGAAAATGAATGATCATGATGGAACAAAAATTATAGTACAAGTACAGCTCACCTGACCCTTTCATGATATAGTCAATGGCTCTGTCACTGATAGCTGCATCACTTGGCTTGATGTCCATGAAAGGCTTGCTCCCAATCCCCATGGAAACCATCTCTTGCATGCGCAACGCTGGAATTCACAACACAAATGTAAATCTTTAATGTCAAAACCCGGGTAAAATGTGGGATAAAGTGTCTGAATGTTACATTGGTATTCAAATCCAAATTACAACTATAAACACCTCTGTTTCTCAGCGCCTGCCTCCACAGTATCTTCCCAATGATGGCTGTCCACACAGCCTTGACTTCAGTGGAGCTAGCTTGGAGTATAAAGGTGTCCTGTGACTTCCTCCGACGGAACCAAATCTCAAAACGAAGGCCGCTGTCACCAACATTTTCAGTCATGCCGATCTCTGCTGTCTGAATAAATGGAATAGAAGAAAAACATAAGCTTTCTGTCATTATACAAGCAGCATATGGCAGAAACTACCAAACAAACCCATTATATTCTTACTTTGAAGGACTGTTTATAGATGTAAATGTCATATCCTCCTTCAATCTTTTTAGTCTTGCTGAAGAGGATGAGGTCTTCAAACAAGAAGACATGACGGAGGTATTTCCTCCGTCCACACCAGACTATGAACTCATCCTGGCAGCGGAGTTGACCCTGTTCTTTCAGGTTCACCTGGCGAGGAAGCACAACCGTTCACATGCGTCAGAGAGAACAATACAGTTCCTGGTTGGATTCTGACCTCACTTCACTGAAGATGACCTCAAATACAAAAATAGTTTTAATGACCTCTGGCTTGTCTGATTGTCTTACAGTGATGTGTAGGTAGCATTTACATCAAAATATTCATCACAGCATTATGTGGCTCTGTGTCCATTATTATTACTTACATCACAGCCTCGGATAGCATCCATAGCCAGCAGGTCATTGCCATGGCGTAGCTGAAACTTGACCATCTCCTCTGCAGTGCGAAGGTCACTCAGCTCCTGCTCCTGGGACTGACTGCACTCCTTGATCAGGTCTTTGAGCAACAGCGCATACTTACTCATTCTCTGTATTGGCTTCAGCAAATAGGACGCCAAGTCCATCTTGTCACCAAGCTCCATCTGTTTATTCTGGAGTGACACAGTGCAGATTAGTACTGTGGTGTCAAAACAGCAATCTTTTGAATATGGGGCTACATATGTGCAAAAATGTGACAGACGTGATGAATCATGCAAACTGTATTGGTCAAATTCAAATATGTATAAACATTATACATTTAATTTAGTTTAAATGTTTGTTTTAGGATAACTGATGAGTATTAATTATTGGGGGCTGGCTTGGCAAATAAAAATTGCAAAAATTGCCAATGCTTTGTACCTTCTTTTGTAAAATAAAAACTCAAAAAGAAAATAAGAGAGGAGCGCAAGAGTGGTTTGCATCCCGGTTTAGTGATGACCCCAGGGCCTGGCACCCACTGTGTGAAGAATGTATCCAGAGACAGAGTGTCCAGACGCACCTTAAAGAATTCATTCCCATGGCTGCTGAGCAGAGTGTCGGACTGCGGCTTATTCTTGCTGTACAGAGCATACATTCCAAACTGATCCTCCTGCACACAAGATTAACAAGTTACAACACTGACTAAAGTAAAAAGTGTGCAGACTTTTCAGTGTGCTTTGCCAAACTCTAAGAAGAGACTGCAAGAGACAGTAAACGTGACTTAATGTTACTTATGTCCTATATGTTAGAACAGTGTGGGTGAAACCCTGACACTTCACTGGAAACATTTTGTTAACTTGTTTTGAAAAACATTAGGAACTGCTGGTCAACACATCATTGCAGTCACTCTTTCAGGGAGACACTGGAGTGTTGTTTTTGAGCTGTCAGCCTCGGGGCACACTGCCTGGACTCACGTGTCTGAGAAAACAGCTACTGATGGACAGCGGGGAGTGGGCGCACGACTCCAGATCCTTCAGGAAATACTGACTGTGGAAGTCCCACAGTTTCTCCACGTTCCCAAAAATGATGCTGCGCTTTCCCCGCAGGTCCTGGGGCAAGTCCAGGCGCTCCATCTCTGGGAAATAGTGCTCTATGATGTAGCTGAGAGATCGAACGTACTCCCTCTCTGTGGAAATCATCTCATCCATGATGTGCTGCACTTTACTGGTGAACAAAAACACACAATACAGTGTATTTTACAGAGCACTTGGTAAAATACAATACAATACAAAACAACTTCAGGTAATCAATTTTTTTTCATTCTTGATGATTGTTTTACTTAATTTATCAAGCAGGAATGTTCTAAGCATTATTTCATTACACATATTATTTGGTGGTATTTGGGACATTGATCATTTATTAACAAATTTATTTAATCAGTTTGAGAAATGGTAATGTGATGGGCATTGTCACACATTTTACATATTGTGGCCTAAATGTATCATAGAATAATTGAAAAATAATGCACACACTACTGGGCAGTAATCAAAGTAATTGTTAGCTCCTGCCCTAATCAGTATGAAAACAAATCAAAATACAATTTTGATATAGCAGAATGGGAGGTGGACAAACTAACAGCAACAGTGCAAAAAGGTCAGACCAGGGTAACTTCCAAACACTATGTGACAGAGTTACAGTACAGTTTGTTCACTAGTGTCAGGATTTTCTGAAGGTAAACATTTTACTCATGAGTTGCATTTGGTGTGGTATTTTGTCCATGCTCTGTACACACATATTTGTCAATACAAGATAGTTGTAAAGTGAATTCCCAGTTCATGTTATTATCAGTGGTTCACTCCCTTACCTGCTCTGCTTCGTGCCATCTCCGTCACTGCGTCTGTGGGCTCTTGAGGGCGTAGACATGCTGCGGGTGCGTCCTAAGGCAGGGCTCGTCACATCAGGTCTCTGCAGCTTCTTTTCTGCAGACACATTATTAGCTACCTCCAAACCCTTGATGTACACACCCGTGTAGCCATGAATGTGGCTGACATCGGAGTGACCACCATCCCTTGGGGTCAGCTCATAACTCATGGTCTTCTTCATGATCTTCTTCATTGGCTGCTTGCGAAGACGAGCGGCCCCAGAGTAGACTGGCTCTGAGTGGCAGGAGATAGTCGAGTCGATGGTGCAGTCACTGTCCGTGTCGTCAAACATGGACGGACTCTGCCTCAGTTGGCTGTCACAGTCGGTGGGGAAAATGAAATGCGAGGAGGAGATTGAACTAGTAGGGCTCTTGGAGAAAGGCCCAGCAGAGTGAGGCTTGTTGTCTTCAAAGGTTAAGGGTATAATTACCCCAGGTAAGGGCACACATGGATTAGCTCCACACTGTTCTGTTGTGGCAGTCTGGCTTTCTGAAGTCTTTAGAGAAGCTGCTGGATCAACTGCTGCAGAGTCTGAGGCTGCTGTCATTGCAAGGGCCAAAGTCTCCTCCAACTGCTGTTTCGTCCGCTGACATTTGTGCCAGACTGTGTTCCACTGCTGCAGCTGCTGAGGGCTCTCCAGGGAGAGCACCATGTCATTAAGCGTGCTGAAGTTGTCCATGGAGAACTTGGATGCCTCGGTGTAGTAATCCTGCAGGATCTGCACCACAGACGACGAAAGGCTGACACCTGTACTGTCCAGACTGAGGTGATGGAAATAATCCTGGCAGTGGTCCATCCACCGGTTCACCTACACATATAAATGTGTTATTCATCTAATTTAGTCATAGGGAGAATTACAATATAGTTAATCCTGTCAAAAAAGTTCTTTGGGAATATGCCTCAGCTGTGGAGGAGCCCTGATGGTATATGAAAGTATTATGCAGGTTAATTCATTGATGTGCAAGATTTTGACAGCATCTTTTAGGATATTGCTTGTAACCCTTGTTATAGGTTTAAGATTTCTCTTCTGTGATACTAATTCTGGTTTAAAGTATACACTTAATCCCTCAGTACACAAGTAGGATGTAATATGCCTTTTGACGGGATATCAACATTAACTTTTAACACTTACAGAGTCATAGAATTCATACAGGTTGTTCAGGATGTCGAGCTGGGTCTTCCTCCTCTCCACACGGCTTAAGATGGATCCCAAATGTTGCTTAAAGTCCAGGAGAACAGAACCTGGAAGTGTCTCTGGTGACTCTTTCACCAACTGTAGGCCATGCCTCTGCTGGTGCTGTCAGGACAAAGACAAAACTGATCAGTTTAGCAGAGACTGTGTTCTTAAATAACTCAATAGGAGTTGGTCCACAAGAAATGTGTTTAGAGAATCGTGGTGCTTTTTTACCACTGACTCCTCCAAAAACTGCTCCAAACTCTCTCTCATCTCCTTGATTTTGGGTGCAGACAGAGTTAACGATTCCAGAGGGACGAGTTGCTTCTCTCCCTCACTGCTGAACCAGAGTTTGATCTTGGAAGACAAGGAGATTGTTTATTGATCCCATTTTGTCTAGAAAAATGGAAAGCAACAAAAAAAACCTGCAAACACAGATGACAATGTAAAGCATGAAATACTTTAGGTTCACCTGTTGGGTCTGCTCCTCAAACTTGCACACCTCCAACAGGCTCTCTAACTGTTTCTGAGACTTGTTTGACAAGATCACAAGCTTATGGACTTCTTCATCTACTTGGTTGTACAGTGCATTCAACATGTCGACTGCATCCCTAAAGGATCAGAAAAAACAACAGAAACAATTCAGAAAAGTTAACTTTGTTTTTTCTCATATTGCCCTTTCTTGTGTGGATGAGAGTCCACCTGACTGTACCTGTAGTTTTCATTCTCACAGGCCTCTTCTTTCCTGATGCGAGCAAGGACAGTGCCACCTTCCAGTCGCAATCTGTTTAGACGGGTATCGTCTAGTACAGACTTCATGAGATGCTTCTGCTGCTCCATCATCTTAGACACCTCCTGAATAATGCGTGCACAAGGACAAAGGAAATCATATGGTTGAATTATTTGGTTATAATTTACTGCAAAAATGCCGTGGATTATCTGTTTTATTTCAAACTAAGAACTAGACTCACAAGTCAGTCTCTAAATATTTAACTCAACTACTCAACTTTCTCGCAGTTTACATTGCTAAAACTGGGTGGAAACGAGTACAGGGTCTTGCACTGAAGAATCAGTCCAAAGTCTTTAGAGTGGCCCTTCATATTGGGCTAGTTACATTAAAAGGTGTGTACTTTGTAATTGTCTATACTTGTAGTTTGTAAGGGGTTGGTGGGCAGGAACATCTCTGATTGTCTGGTATCACAATACTAACTCCAAACTAAATCCTGTGGACGTTACTGCCCTCAACAGGCACAAAGATCCTGAAAGTTATCCCTAAAACTGTTTACTCCAGTTAGAAGGAAAAAGGCCAGAAAAGACTAATTGTATGTCAGTGGAGACGCATAAATCAGAAGGCCAGACTGCCTGTAGGGGGTGGGTCTGACCTTTGAGGTCTTCAGGTTGCCGCTGTTGCTCAGCGTGCTGATAGACTCCTGAAGGGAGGAGATGGCTGCGCTACAACTGCTGGCAAACGGTTCAATTTTCTGTGAGATAGACGGAAAAAGAGTTTATTAGCACTAGCAGTGTCAGAGTTTCTGCAATTACTGGAGCTCAAAAGCAGGTATTAACAGTGTAAACAGAAAAAAACAACAGATTTTCAAAAGGTATCCCCACCCCATCCAAGTTCTTACATCACTTTCCACATGTGTTTATAATATTGCCTATAGTCCAGTCTCCTCAATCACACCCACCTGCCTGAAGTGTATCCAGTGGTTGTGGTCGTAGTGGAAGGTGCCCTCCAGGTCTCGTGTGAGCTGGGTTGGGTCGATGTGCTTCAGCAGGGCTTTCAGAGATGACAGTGTCTCAGTCTGTGATGAGAAAACACATCAACTCTCTACTACTGCCCTGCTTCAAAGCTACAGTAACATTAATTACACACAAACCAATTCCTGCTGGCTTCAATCCAGTTAGAAATGGGATCACCATATTCAAATTCTTGCAATTCCCTTATAAAATTACTAAGATGTAACATTTAATATAAATAACAGCATTTTATTTGAAATAAGTAAAATCATTCTGGCACTAAATGTCTTTATATACCTGTACATTGAGGTCTCTCTCCGTTTTAGCTGCTGCCTCCTTGTCCATCAGGAAGAGGACTGAGTAAAGTGCATTTGGTGCTAATGCCTGAAAAACACACACAATCAATTTTATAGTCACTTCAAATAAAGAAAATCAAGCATAATACATGTAGGATCTTTATATGAACAGTTAAACCATGTATGATGAGTATTTAAAGTGTCTTATAATGTACATGCTGTGGTTTACAGAATTATCGTCCTTACATCAGTAAGAAACTCATCATCATAACATGATGATATGTCTCTTGTAAGCTGGCTGCAGCCAGCCCACTCCCAGTGTGCGGTTAAAAACAGGCAAGTAAGCACAGGCTTCTCCACAAGAGCCCTGAGGCAAGGCTTTTTCAGAAAAATGTCTTGGAACTGCAGTTACTACAAATTCAAAGGTGTGCCTCTTTTTGAAAAACCAAACTGTGTCAGAGACTGAGAGGTCGAACAATAAGAAACGTGTGAGGAATGCTGTAGTGTAATAACTCTGAGAGAGACATAGCATTACAGCTGACAGAACAATGAAAATTCAGCTGGGATTGAACACTCTTTGGGGCGGGTGTTGGAGACTAATTACATATTTTCCATTGTGAACTCACCTGCAATTCAGACAGAGATGACAACAGAGCTGGAACAGGCTGCTGCCTCCTGCTATCTATTACAACACACAGACCTTGATCACGCCTTTCTTTCCTGTAACCAAAATATCCTAGTTAGTGTATTGAAGACATTTGAGACAGAAAATTATACCATATTTTGTACAAGCTTAAATATTCGTATTGTCTGATAAATGAGGAAAGCCTAAAAGGAGATGTATTTGAGCATTTGTTTTAGATTTGTAAATGAGGTATTATAAAGTCTAACATAAAGACAATGATGTAAAACATTTATTTTTAACAATCAAGTGAATCCATTTAATACTCTGCTTTCCAAAAAGTGTAATGTATAATTAAATAATCTGTAATATAAAAACACAGACCTCTCTAATCAGCTATAAGCGCTGAATAACAGCTACAGAATGAAGGAACATAATGAATTCTGCATGGGACAGTGGTCATGTTCACCTTGGGGTGTATGGGACAGGTGAAAACATTTCTAGATTTGTTCTGAACACGGAAAAAAACCAAAACTGACTGTGCATGACTTACTGCAGTGTAGAGTAGTAGTAGCCCAATAAACAGGTGAGATCATTGACTGTGCAACTCTCACCAGCCCACACCTGAGATCTCATGCACACCTGCAGAACTGCCCTCCCACTGCGATCTCTGTTTCCTGAAAGAGAGAAGACCAGCAGGGGCTCAATGCTTACCACGCAGACATCTGCTATCACTTTCTACATACTGTTAAAACTTGAATAAGAAAAAATATCAGCGTGAGCTCTGAGCACATTTTCAAACTAATAAATACAAAGAATATACAGAATAAGAACACTGATTGAATTTCTCTTCTCCAGTGTGCAAGAGATACTGGTAAGACAAGCTGTCAGGTCAAAATAAAACTCACTCGTCCCCTACCTGGTAAGATCACAGCGCCTGATGTGAGCAGCTCTTGATTGACCTCTGACACCAGTTTGGGGAGAGCTGAGTAACTCTCATAAGAAGAGCATGATACTGAAGCCATCCTGATAGCAGTCCCGTTGGCAGCTTTAGGACTGTGCAACTCGTCTCCGCTATGTCTGTGTCGCCTGCTCTCACTGCTGATGGCATCATCACACTGTCCTGTAGGAATAATTATAAATAGTGTCCACAAATATGGTACATTGTCTAAGCGATATTTACTGAGTGACATTCGTACAAAAATACATTACAAGCAACAGAGATTAGAAGCTCCCTTTCACCTCAGTACTATCTTACCTAATCGTAATACCTCATGGAACATGTGTTTATTAGTGGTGTGCAGTAGTAGTGAGTTCACACTGACTCATCATGACATCCAGGTGTTTAGTCAGCCTGACTCACAGGTAACTCTGGTGTTAGTAGACTCTTGTATCTTCACATGCTCCATTTCAGCCATCCATACCTCGAGGCTCTGTTTATAGGAATGCTGCTCCTGACATTCCCAAGTGGTACCACAATTTATAGACTCGATCCTATTCCTGAGGCAGCAGAACTGTGTGCAAATCCTCACAGAGAGTGCACATCTCTGTATACTTCACTGTACCATAGTCAAGGCAGAATGTCAGTGACTGGGATAAAATGGTTAGCACAGTATGAGTGGTATAAAGTAGAGCTAAAATGATTATTTAATTATTGAGTTAGTTAATCAAGCTTGATGGTCAGCAATGTTAACGATTACTCTTTTCTGTCATTTAGGTCAAAAAGCTACACATCCTTTGTTTTTAGTATCAATAACAGGAAGATGTGCTAACCATCTCTATCATTTAACAGTAAATTAAATATTTGGGGGATCTGGACTGCCAGCTGCCTTTTTAGAGTATGGTACAAACACAGTGGCGCTTTGAGCTAAATGCTAATGACAGCATGTTAACATGCTCACAGTGACCATGTTAACATGTTTAGTTGGTATAATGCTTACTGAATTTATGTATGCTAAGTAGAGCAGTGGCTGATGGGAAAGTCAACTGTTTTGCAGGTTTTTGTTAAAAGTATTCATATGGAAAATGAATGTCTGTTCATGTTAATTCATCCACTATTTGCTGAGATATTTCAGTCTGGACCAGTGGGGTGCTGTCCTTCGAGCTCCAGTCGTTTCAAAAACACCATCCAAGCATCAATAACCTTGAGAATTAACATAAAAACTTGATATTCCATTAATTACCAAGTCTGCCAATACATCTGTAATTACAGATCTGTGTGTGGTGGACACCTGTTGTGTGTAGTGTTTTTAAACAGTTTGAGGCCTCTTGTATTTTCCTGCTCTGTTATGTGACAGTAAACCCTCCCAGCTCAGCCTCTATTGTCTTCAAACAGTCAGTGCATTTCCTGTGCGACCGTGTGGCCAGGCTTGTGTTTGCTGCATGTTTCCTAAATTGCTTTGTTTTCAGAGGAAGTGACAAATGAAGAGTAAAGCCTCCTGAATATTGTCCTGCGTGAAAGCCTGTTTTCTGTGTTATCTGCTGGAGTAACTTGTCAGAGAGGCTAAATCTAAATTGCTTTTTGGAGCTTGAACCTCCTGATCACATACATCACGGTGGATATGTTCTGATATTGCAGAGTTTTTGAGGCTCATATCACCAGTAAGCCAATCCTTTCTGGAGTATTTTTTCATAGTAGTATGAGTCAGCTAGGTCTTGTGTTTCTGGACTCAATGGACTCTCCAAAGACACAGGCATAGTTTGAAAGGCTTTTTTGTGGATCCCCAATGGCTGATTGATTAACAAAGGAAACTTTTGTAAATGAGGCAACCCATCTGGGATCAGTGCAGCCTCCAACCCCAATAACACTGTAGGGTCATCTCATTGTGGGATGCTGGGGTCCCTGTGGTTGGTTTACAGGGTTTACAGGAGCCTTTGTTGCCTTTGAAATGTCGTTGTGGGAAACCTGCTTTGCAACAGCTGAAATACAATCCTCTCTGAGGTAATCTCAGGATTGCAACAGTGATTTGATTTAACTACTGTAAAAATACTTCCCTGGGTGTTGTAAATCAAACATTTTTAAATGAACATATATACATATTTCACTTTTATTTAAAAATATCACTTAGAGCCTTATCTATGGCCTGGCATTGTCCAGAGATTTAAATAAACTTAGTCAGTTTTCACCTCACATTTCAATTCACGGAAGAATCTGTGTTTTCTAAAAACAGCATGATTCCCAAGGTGGTACTCTGACATTGCTGTTTTCCTGACCTACCCTGTATGAAGCAACACACACACACACACACAGAAAAAAAAACATATTGGCAGTGGTAAAGAAAACACAGGGCTGTGACTGAAGTTCTGTTTCCAGGGTAGGGCCATACCTGTCCCTTGACTGTGCCAAAGAATACACCCAGGATTTGAAAAGCAATCTGTCACCAATGACAGCATTAATGCTTCGGAGTGATGAGCAAGTCAGACTACAACTGCAGCCACCTGAGGAGCTGTTATAACCAGCACTGCTGCAGGGTATGATTACACACGCTGGCAAGCAACTGCCATTATACAGCTATTAAGAGTGAAACTTGGCTTTTACACCCTTGGGTTGTATTATCTGATAAGCAATAAATGATGAGTAATGGATTGTTATGGTGACCAAAACACTGTTGGTCGTACTTGTCCATAAAAGAGCATACATTTGTTCAAACATATCTTTTAAAAATAGGTTTAACAGATACTATTAAAAGGAATTATAAAATTACAGTTGGAGAGGAAGCAGTAAGATCCTTATTGGATGAGGTTAGTATTTTATTTTTTTTTTGCCTTTTTGTCAATTAATCCCCTTAAAGACTAAAACCAACAATGTGTTAATCTTTCTCTGACTTGTTCTGACTTCCTTACTGTTTGTGGCACACAGCCCAAAGCTCATTTAGGCAAATGTTCCTCAAACAGGAAAAAACATTGCATTTACTGGGAACTATTTCAGTTGTGGATTGATACACATTTTGGTGCTCTATTGAGTATTTATGGTAGCACCATGATGTATATGGGATGACCTCAAAATAAAATGAATGTGAAATGAATGTAGGGAAATAAAGGCTACCATTTTTATCTAAAACATATTTAAATACAAGATTCAAGGACCAAGACTATCTCAAAACTCTTTATCCTCCTAAGACCTAAACTCTTGCATGGCATGCTTTATTGATTTCTCTTTGTTATTTGGGTTGATTGGGACCTGCTAAGTGTAAAAACAAATAATTATTTTTTTGCATTCCCAAAATGTGTTGTCCACATATGTGGACACCAGGTCCTAGGAGGTTAAAGGTGCAGTGCATAAGTAAATGTATTTAGGTTCCTTCTGCAGATGGTAGAGCCAACAGACATGGCATTTGCCTGTAATATAAACAATAACTTAAGTGTGATTTTTGTACATTTGAGAAAGCAAAGGGTTGTGCTCCAACACATACCTGTCTCCTCTTTGCTACTTCTTTGCTCAGAACCAGGAAGAGCTGCCTCCACATCCAGCTTCCCAAAACGAAGAGCATAGCCATTCATTAACTTTTTGGGTGAGATGCTAACCGAGCCCCCAGATGAGGATCGTTCCCGGTGGCCTTTAACCTGGCCTGCTTTGTTAGTCCTCTCAAGTGACTTTGAACGTCTTTCTGCCCGTCTCTCTGCGCTCCTTAACCCCCTCTGTAAGTAAAGCAAAGGTGTGCTGGGCCTGGAGTCATCACCACTGAGCCAGCCCCGGCTACCCAACCTCCGAGATAAAAGTTCTCTAGAGGAGGTCCGCGTGTCAGGGCTGCTGCCTGGTGTCACTGTTCGCTCTCTTAGGCCAGTAGTATGTTCTGGACTTTCCTCCAGGATGGACTCAGAGCTGGACCCCAGGCTCATGGGGTTCTGGAGAGCTTCCATGTATGATTTCCTGAAAAGTCTCCTGCTCTCAAAGGCTACAGAGTCCCTTGGGAGACGGCGTCTAAGGCCTGGATTACTGAGGTCTGTACTGAAAGAGAGCATCTTGGACCCTGGTCCACTTTCTCTGCCACTGCTATCCTCACTCCCTTGTCCTATCCCACATTCTTCAGTGGATCTTTCAAATTTAATGATGGGTGTAGCAGTGTCCTGGGCACTGACACCATTGGTCTCACTGGGGTCCATGTGGTTTCTGTTCGGGGACTCCAAGAAGATGGAGTCAGCTCCCTGAGAGTGCAGGGACTCTCTGGAGCTGCGGTGGCTGTCCAGAGTCCCAGTTGATCCACTAGTGCTGCAGGTGCTGAGGTGGCCGCGGAAGCCACCTCTGCTGCAGCGTGCTTGCATGATGGCGTCTGATGTGCTGCTGACAAACAATGGATTGACCACGTTCTTCCACGGCGTCCTGTACACAGCCGTACCAGTGGTGAGCAGACAGTTCTGTAGCGGGTGTAGGTTTCGATCACGTGTTACATTCTGCAAGAACTCAGCTGTGAAGACGCTGCCATACATGCTCTCTACGATGGGGATTTCCGTAATGGCCTGCCCACTGGCTGACAAACATTTTATCACTAGTTTGGCAGTCTTGCGACCTAAAGGAACAATCTGGAGGTAAAAGTCTCCTTGCTTTAGTCGCACTTTGTGCAGTGGGGCAAGCTGCAGGACGACCTTCTCATGGATGCAGAGAGGCCACCCCTCATGATAGAAGAGCAATCCTCTGAACCTCACCTGAGAGAAAACACAGAAGTCAGTCAATACCCACTCCAATAAAAGATTGTTATCACCACTGTGTCATGGTTCAGCTGTGGTACAATTTGCATCATTTCAACTGACATCTGCAAAGCTGTGTTCAAACACATGTTTAACTTTAATGGAGAGGCAAGATGTTTTCATGGGACGAACTGTGTGAATCACTGTCAGCAATCATTCGACTAAAGGGAAAAACCTGTCTGATCAGGTCTAGTTTCGCAGCAACCACAACAAAAAACTTCACTGTGACGGAGTACAAAAAACACAGATGCAAGGAGCAAAATCATTGTACTCAAGGGTTGCCTTTTCTCATCTCTTATGAATGTCAAGACTGAGGATGAGATCTTCCTCTGAAGCCTCTCATATTGCCTGCAGCACAAAGGCTCACATGCACGTCAAGTTGTTCTCAGGGACTAGGCTTAGGTGAAACCATTGCTCTATGGCTATCGTCACAGTGTAATCACAGCAGAGATGAATACAGAGGAATAAAGTTTCAATGCTTTTGGTCGTAGATCCATAACCCACAGCAATCAAAGCTGGTGAGAGAGAATATTGAATTTCACTTTGGACCAAAGAGTCCGTGGCAGCCTCTCAAACAGACCACAGTTTGCCTCTGTTTCCCTTTTCAGGGAAAAAGGGCTGCTTTTCAGCTTGTTTTCATAACAATAATCAACTCTGTCTCAGTCTGATGCTCCCTCTTCCCACTCAGCAAAGACATTCACATTCACAGCACAGTGTTCTCACATTCTTTGGTCACAAACATTTTGTCTGGGCTTTTTTCTTTATCTTTCAACATCTTTATTATACCATGTTTGAAGTCTTCAGGGAAGAGCGTGATTTAAAATGGCCTGTCACATAGAAACATGTTTTCTTGTTGTGTCCTCGTTGCACCTCTCTCAACCTTTAATTTCCTACAAACTGAGGGCCCAAAATGAGATTTGACTCAAACATCCCACAGTCCTGCAGGAAACCTGTAAGGTTAGTAACAGGCAAATCTCTGACTATGCTTCATGTCAAGGTGAATAAAACCCCAAAGGGATTAGTGGATTCCTCAATTTAACCGCAGGTGCCACATCTATCAACAACTCACAGAGGTTTCTTGTTGGATGATCTGCAGGATCCTCTTGGCAGGTAGCAAGAAGTCAATGAAGCAGCGGAGGCCGTCTCCTCTGTACTGCCTTTCCACCACACTGAAGAGTTGCCACAGGACGGTGGCAGCAGTAGCACTGAAGGGTTGGTACAGAGCTGACAAAGTGCTCTGAATACAGTTGTCCAAAGACTCAGCGTCCTGAGGGGAGAGAAGAGCTGGTTTAGATTAATCTATCATTAGTTGAAGCTTAAGCTAAATACGTCACAAAAACAAAATGGCTGAAAACCACATCAAAGGATATTTTTTATATAGGAAATTATATAGGAAAAATTTTGATATAGGAAATCATTAGAACATGAATATAGACCAGTGGGATGGACTTGTGACTCTTAAAACAAAGCAACATCTACCTAATGACTGGTTATTGCCTTGTGTCAACACGGGCTGTGAGCAGCCAACAAAAAACTTCTTCACTCTCAGTGAGTTTCATTTCCAGGAAGTTTGGATGTGTAAAGAAATGAAAGTATTCAGCCTTTCCATTAAAAATAAACAGTAGCTTTATTCAAAAGCTTTTTTTCATGTGCGTATCCCTTCAATCATTCTCTGACCACTTTTTTCTTAGTACCCCTTGAGGGGTCCAAGCCCCCAGTTCTGTAAGGCTGTATAGTGACACAGTGGTGCTTTTCAGCTAAATGCTAAATATTTAGCATGCTTAAAATCTTATAGTGACGGTGTTAACATGAGTTTAAAATGTATTGGGTATGTTTACCTTGTGCCACCATAGTTTGGCATTTTAGCATACTAGCACTTTATTCTATTCTATTTAGCAGTACACATGGACTCAAGGTAATCCATTCAATAGTTTTTGAGATATTACAATCTAGCTGCTTTTGGATGGCTAAAAATATCACAGATGTTGCACAACTGCAGCTTACTGTTCATGTATTTCAACCACTGCATATTGCATATGCACATGAGTTCTGAGCATGACAGCCCTTAGCTAGACAGTCAGGAAGTTTGATCATGACAGGAAATGTCAGCCATGATGGTCTTTCCATCAGAGAGAGGGGAAGCACCTGGTGAAAGTGACGTCACCGACAGCGGACACAAACAGCAGAACTGGAAAGTCCAGCCTGGACTCCAATTGCAACTGGGAATGTACACTGTTACCCACTAATAACAACCTTGTCATTGCTGACAATTATGTGACCTTTACATGACCTGGGGCTACACCACTTGTGCCCACCAGAACAGGTGATGTGTGACAACTTGTCCCCGAATGAGGTGGCACATTTGATTACAGTCGTCCTGTATGAGGTTGACCTGGTCTTATAGTTCTGCTCTTGGTTCAGGCTGTGACCTTCCTCTCAGCAGTCAGAGCCAAGGCCAAACATCCCTCAGCTATCTGTCCTTCCCAAGTGGAACACAACAGTGGAATAGAGACATCTGCCTCTAATGATAACCACACAGATAAAAAGAAATGCCAGGGAAAGTCCCACACTATGACAACTGTGTAGCAAACTGAGGAATGCAGGGGGTGAGGACAAAACTCCTCAGAAGTAATTTTCATTGAATGTCCATGCTGCATTTCCATGGCCAATAAAAGAGTGAAAAAAAACAATGTTTAAAATCAAGAGATGGCCTGTGCTCTGGTGAACTGAGCCCGTCAGACAGCCCATGTTTCACTCTTTGTAGGATCTGTCCTGTTGATCTAAGCAGCTCAGCACCATCAATTAGAGGCAAGTGAGTACAGTTCAGTGCATTGGTACACATGCCACGACTCTACTACAAGGCACTCATTGTGTACTCCGCCTCTCTAAGTGGTATGTGCTGTACAGTGTTGGTGCCCTGAAACAAAACGCCCACCTCCATTAGCAGTCAGTCTGCTTTTAGTGAGACAAAAATGTCTCTGGGCATTAGTCACTGTTGCACCCGGGAGGAGAAGAATAACATGGTGTTTTATTGGAGGAAAGCTAACAATGGGAGGAAAGCCCTCACTACATAGTTAGGACGGACCAGAAAGTTTCTCTTCAGGTTCCCAAGGCACAAAAAGTTTGAAGTTTGAAGAACAATTACTCAGCACAGAAGACACTTGAGCTCACTGATAAATCAATTGCTACAGGAGTGGTAATCCAATGCCACAATATGGACACAAAAACTGCCCTTATCTGAACAATGGCTGCATAACACAATATTTACATTTAGACTAGTGGCAAACATACATTGTATCACTGTGTAGATTATTATCTTACATGATAGGTACAACATGTACAGCTTTGCACATGAAGCTCTATGTCACCTGGCTATTGGGAGACATATCTGCATGTCTCAGCAGAATGACTGAGCTTAGCCACCAGAGCTGAGCTTCCCATCCGCTCTCAGCCACAGAGGAATGCAGTGTGTATGGTTGTGTATGTCTGGTCTCAGACCCTCAGCCAGGACACGAGCAGATTGGGAAGTCCCACCCTTTCTGATGCCAGGTCTTTGTAAGCAGCCGCCTGTGTGATGGAGGACCGAGGTGGTAATTAATGGTTTCAAGCTCCAGGTGGGACACTTTTATCTGCACTGTCAGTAAACCAGCTGTTCAAAAGGTGCACAGAGCCAGTGAGAGGGCTGGGTGTTTTAGTCTTTCAGTGTAACAGTATTCTCCTTAATTTTAAAGTTTGGTTTGCAGTTTGAGGTGCAATGTAAGTAAATGTTTGTAGACCATTACAATGCAGGTATATGGATGTATTGGACACTATTTACAGGTTTTTAAGTAAATCACAAGTGATATTAAATATACCATTGGCTAATATTTTATTAGCTGGTTCCACGCAAAATACAACACTCTTAAAATGTATGTCACACTGCAAAGTTAAAGATGGGTGTTAGAGAAAGAGAAGTGGTACATCAGAGAGAAAGAAAGAGTGAGAGACCTACAGGGACAGAGAGGGAGAGTGAGTGAGAGGTGGTCACTGACACATTTAGTGGGTCAGGGACACAAAAGGCGCTGCCTACCAGGCCTCCAGTGGAGCATGAAGCCACCAGGGGAGTGTAACAGGAGATCCCTGGAGCCCCCATACAGGCGCTCACTAACCAACCTACCAACAGCCTCAAAGGCAGAGAGCTTACAAAGGCTACAGGTTGCTCAGACCTGCCCCACTGCCAGGTGCCAGGATGCTAACAAAGCACCTAGTGAGACCTTCCCATTGAGCCTGCAGTTTGATTCAGCTTTTGATCTTTACCAATAGAAATCCTATCTAATGGAGGAGATGTGAGTAGAGGGGGTGAGATATGATGTCAGATCTGAACGTTCTACTAATAACGCCCAGTAAAGTTATTAGTTATATCAAGGGGACATATACAAGTAGGTAACTTACAAATGCCAGAAAAAGATCTCTGTTCAGTCAAAATATGATGAATTGAAGCGTTGCCTTTTGCAGATCTTTTATTTGACCTCTGGTTTCATTCATCAAACACAATGAAAGTCCATCCCTTATCTGTACAAACACTACAGAGCACGTTCCTCAGTGGACCAAAGTATAATATCAGAATACCGAAACAGTACAAGGAAACTTTGGCAAATGTTATAATGTTATCTCAGCAGATAAACTTTAACCCCCATGAGGCCCACACTGATTGTGTGACAAACACAGCTGGGTCTGTGAGGTGACAGTGGGATCAACAATAATGGAAGTCTGGAGGAAATAAACTGGCCCACCCACTCGCTTGCAGCAAAAGTTACTCATTTTAATTTTGCCCTTTCATTTACATTCACATTTCTGTGGCTTGACTGTGATGTAACTACGAGAGAAGAATTTTTGCTAATCCCTGGGCTATGGCATATATTGTAAATAATGAATACATGTTTTCCATGCTGGGTTATTACACAGAAGAAAGGATCTAAGATAAATGAAGCAAAATTAAACTGTATTGAGAACTAGTTTACAGATTCCCACGTTGCTTATCAGAGAGACCTGATTTATGTAGTCAGTATGCTACGGATGACTTTGTCCTGCAGGATGTAAACAACATTGACAGGATATTGTTCCTGAGCAGCCCTGACAGACCTCACTGACCCTCTAGATAGTTGTTGTTCTGTATATAAAACACACATCCAGAGTTTTGATTGGACTTGTGCATAAAGGAAAATCCAGCAGGAAGACAAAAAGTGAGGCCCTTCAACCAATCAGAGAAGTGATGAGCAGCAACAGAGGAGACAAAGGCTACAAACGTCTGCTGATACCTCTGCAGGGTAAATATAGCATGAGTGCATACCAAAACAAGTGGGAGGATGATAAAAGAAACCGACTTATCAGAGAGGATACAAACTTGTGTATTTCACTGAGCCCCGAACTGATAAATAACAAATTTATCAAATCATTCCTATCTTTTTTTAATACAGATAAAAGCCAATCATTTCTGATAATGGCAATGGAAATACATCAATGTCTGTATCTGCTAAAGAAATAAAGTCTAATTTGTCTTTAATCACTGTAGAGATGCACTATATCCAGTTGTAGTTGTCATTCAACCGGTGGAAAACGTGTTGAGGGGCCATCAGTAAAGAATTAAACACCAAGTGTCCTTCGAAGTGAACACAGAGTAAAACAAACAGGCAGATATCTGAGAGGAGCAGAGGAGAGTGTCTTAAGAATGCAAACATTTACACTTTTTCTGTGACACATCAATCTCTCTTACAGAAACATAAAAATAAAAATAAAAGAAAAGCACGAAACAACTGAAACTAAACGGGAATATATAAATAAAAGTAATAATATATTGTTCAATCAGCGAAAACTCTCTTTCTTACTCAATGAATGCATGTGTAAAAAGAACCTGCTATGTTTTGGCTACAGAGCAAGACAAACTATCATCTGTCTACAAGCGGAGACAAAAATATTCATCCCCTGAATGTGCACAATAACACACACACACACACACACACACACACACACACACACACCAGGTCGCTGAAGGTTCCCAAGAAGACAGGTTTACACTCACTACAGTAGAGAAGGGAGCTTGTAACAGTTTTAAGTGAAAACACAAAAGTCACAGCAACTTCCAGAAAGTCATTGTAAACCTACAATGAAGACATATTTCAACCTCGTACCTTAATACTCAGGTAGTTGTCACAACTCCGGGACTTTGCTCTGGAGTGCATTTTGCCCAGTGACAGCATTTAGGCACCAGACAAAATACAGAAGACGGACAAATAAATTTTTGTCATCAACTCCCACGGCTGAAATCCAGTGCACAGTCCTTTCTGTAAGTCATAGCTGTGATATCAACAGGTCCCGTGCTTTATCTCTACCCTGCTCTCCGTGTGTGTGTGCTGTGGTGCAGGCAGCTGGAGCAGACTAAACTCCTGTTGGAGCGTGAGAGAGGCAGATCGCTGGCTTCCCCGTCAGTCGGCTGCCCTCCCTCCCTCCCTCCCTCAAGCATAACCTCCCCCGCCCTGCTCCTGCTCTGCCACTGAAGCTTCTCTCCAGCTGGATAAATGCACACTGCTGCAACTTCAGGCTCATCATTCAGGAAAGAAAAAAAAAAAACCACACTACCTGACCTGCAAACCCCCACTACCCCGAGCCCCCAACACTCCACCCAGTAGGGGTATGGACTCCGACTAACTCCACTCTGCCCCCCCTGACCCCTTGCACCCCTACCTCCACCGGCAGCTCCCCTCCACCCCTCCTGCCACAATGGTCTCTCTTTGTCCTGACAATACAAATGGACTAGGGTTTCAGCTTATTCTGCTGCTTTTCAAAAGGAAAAAGAAAGGAAGACATCAGCATAGGATTGGTGGCTCAGGTCACTCACTACAATGACTTTCCCCTTCAATATTGTCAGGGGAATACCCAATCCTTTAACTGTCCCTTAAACACTTCTGACATATGTGGGACATCCTCCTGTTGCAAAAGACAGATGACATCTTCAAAATAGACTTAAAAACTATCTAGGTCTATAGATGCCCCTCTTGGAAAGCTTTAGGAACAAGGTTAAATACATGTATTATTAATACATAACATTTCTTGATGATGACATCTGATGAGCATCACTAGAAAACCCTCAATGAGACACAAAAAGAGGAGAGGTGAGCATGTTTTTACCACTGGAATGCAGCAAAGTGACAGTTTGTTAGCTCCTTCCTATCTCCTCCTAAACACAGGAAATCCTTGTTCGGGAAAACATGCTCCACGAGAATGCACGCTTTGTGTGAAAATGCGAAGATCATATTAAGCCAGCCTGTGTAAACAGAGGAGGTAGTGAGGATAGGTAATTGGGTTGGTTTATATTTAGAGACATTCTTGTCATTAGAGGCAGACCTCACAATAACCCAACAGAGATGAGACACACTGCCACTGGCCTCAGTCACACAGCACACGTGGGCTCTCACAAACACACTGTTAGGTTCTCCCTTGTTGACAGAAGTATGTAGAGAAACTTACACTCTGATGGGTAAACTTCTGGGAAACACTTGTGATGAAAAAAGCAACTGTGAACTCAGAAGTATGATCATGGATCAGCAACAACACACATTGTTATATATACAGAACGTCTACATTTAGTCTTATGTGTATATCCACTGTATAATCTGCTATATAAACACATACACACATAACTCGCCTATGCACTATGCAAATACACACTCCTCTCTCTCCAAGTCACATACTGCTTGTGCCATGGCTGACCCTGTAATTTTCGCTGCCCTGGCCTTTCCCACTGTGCTGGTTTCACTGTAAGCGAGAGCAGATTTTCTACTTTTACATCTCCATAGTTTCCCCCCTTTTCCCTCCTTTTCCTTCTTTTTGATTCTTACTTATCTAATTGGGTTGAAATTGTGACACATGGCCAGCAAAATGGTTCAGACTGAAGTCAACAAAGGTCTGATGTCGGCAAATGTCCAAGATCCAGGCGCAACAGCCAACTGAGCCAGCAGGATGCCCATTCAAGCAGATTTTAGGCCGTCCTGTATAATTTTGGCCAAGAAAGTGAAGCTTTGGCCCTGGTTCTCATGGCTGTTTGGTGAGCAGTCAGGTTTTTAAGATTTTGAAGTAAATAAAATGAAGACGACTGGAGAAACGACAGGAAATGAGTGGGAATGACAAGCAACAGAGGTCCCCAGAGGCTCGATAGAACGATGTGTTCTATAGCCAACACTTTAACCCCTGGGCCACGGCGTCACCCCTGATTTTTAACTAAACCGTTCTGCAAATTTTATAATCAGTGTACTGTCTTTAATTATAACATCTGATTATTTGATACATTTGATTATAACATCTGTAATGGAGGTATACAGATTGTAGCCAGATGGTGGGATCATGTGACACACACCAACTTCCTCCATCTTAATCTTCCCCTCCTTATATGTCCAATTATGGAACGTAACATGTTGTTCCTCTGTGGCCACTTGAGGAGGAATCAGAGTGTGTTTGTGTTTCTGTTGATTTAGGTCATCAAGTCCTACTGCAGAGGGGCAAACAGTAAACAACGAAGCCAAGACATATGTTTAAATTTGTGGTGATTTAGTCCACAGTGCTGACGTGCCTGAACTACACAAAAATAAATCCATCTGTGGACTTCATACGCTCTTATCTACTTAATGTTTGGATTCATATCGAGACAGAATAAGTTCTAAAACATCAGCACAGTTCAAAAGTGAATATGTTTGTGAAACAACAAGAATTAAACCTTTCCTGTTGTTTTTCCATGACCAATCATAAGGATTAAAATAGCCTCATTTACGCAGACTTGTGGTAAACAATATTTATGTGATCTGAAAAAGCAGATAGAGTGGTCCCATGGGTGGCACGCTATCTGATAGCTAAAGCTGTCAAGGGAATAAATTAGTCTGATGACATGAGAGCTGCAGTTTCATCATTTTTCAACGTCATATCTTACCGTAAATTCAACAGATACAATTATAAGATAGATTTAAGGGGGAGGATAGACAAGTTGAGCAGACAGTAGTTGTTTGGATTAAGATTGAGAGATTTCAGTCACACAGACAAACACACATGAACACACACATGCACACATGTTCAGACAAACCTGACTTAGAACATGGAGGACTGCTACACTACGCTATTCAATTTGACCAATATTAGATCAAGTACATGCTCTGTTATAAGTAGATGGGAGGTCATTTGTGATGCACCCACACACACACCAGCACACACACACACCAAACTGTGGAATGTAACACCTTGGTCCTACCTCACTTCATACCAACCTCACAGGCCACCCAACAACAGTTGTTATGAAAACTTTAAACTCTTCCTCCACTGACCTCTATCAGTTTATATTCCACTGTGACTGTGGCAGCAATCATTTCAGTTTACATGCACATAGTAGCTTAATATCTGTCTCTAATGTGTTAGATCCATCTAAGAAACATGATTACATTGTAAAACATTTTCGCAAAAAAAATGTAAAAAGCCAAACAAAGTGACATCTCCAAATGTCTTGTCCAACCAATAGCAAACATGTGGGAGCAAAGAATATAAAGAATACAGTAAATTCTTACATTTGACAAATAATCAAATATGTGTTGATTACTTGATGTACCTAGCAAGTTGCAGATTAATCTTGCTTTAATCAACAAATCAAATAATTAACACCAACACTATTTCAGTGGCATTTCAATATCTTATCAACCAACCCTCAGTGCTTGAGAAACAAAAAATAAAAATTCTAACAAATCCCACACCTGCCTCCTTTAAAAAGGATGAAACAGAGTAAATGAAAAAGAAAATCACTGTTTAACATGGACAAGCAAAAAACTGCAATTTGTAAAAACTTTGTAAATACTCACAAGTCAGTTTTGGAACATGAAGTTGAGTCCATACAGAGTACAGGATGAACGAGTCATCACTGCCCTCCTGTCCACCTCACACAGCCTTGAGAACTCACATCACATCACCATCCTGGATCACGCAGACTGAACTACTGCCCCCACTGCCCATTTCCCAACCAGTCCCAGCAGGCGGGTCACAGCATTCATGGGGGGCTCCCACTGAACCGTTCCTCCTCTCTCAGACAGACACTGTGGTGCTGTTGCACACTAGGCTCCAGGATTCAGATTGATTACCATGCTGCACAAATGCACACAGCTACACAAACACAAACACCCACATAGCATCCCAACCTCCAGCCTCCCACTGCCACTTAGACTGCTCTTGGACCCAAATCTGAATGGGGAGCATGCATTCAATGCACATTAAAAGACAGCAATCAAATTTCAAGGTCTATTTCTAATGTCTTTGTCAAGAAAGATATTTACCCCCTCCTTCACAACGTTGTGGTGCAGCTGTCCCGACAACAGCCCAACCATATTCATGCTTTTTACTGTGTTGGGGTGGGGGGGCACAGGGAGAGCATGCCACCTGTCATAGCTGTCTAATGTACCTTAGCCCCCTGCTGTGTGGACGTCTCACTCCAACACAAAAGCCTGTGTTTTCTCTGAGCACGCGAGCACAGGTGGCTGGAGGAGGCAAGGTCGAGTTACAGCAGTGGCTCCAACAGTTCAAATCATCAAGGAGTCAAGGAGAGGACATGCCAAGTCTGACCAAGTGTACATATACACCACTATATAGTGTGGACATGGAGTTAATACAGTGAAATGTGATTTAAACTCAAGTACGTGTAGTATAGGTTTCATATGGTTTAATAAGCAACCCCTGTTGTCAACAACATTAATAGATCTTCCATCCTCTTTGAGGTCTAATCTAATCGAATCAAAAATGTGCTGCTGGGCAGAAGAAAAGATAAGTCATGAAATAAATCTTTCCTATCTCAAACACATTGATGTTAGATTTTACAGTCATGCACAGACTTGTCTGGATAACCTACAAAACAATAAATCTGCTCCAGCAAGGATTTAAAAACATACATCCACCAAATATTGTGACTGACTTACTATGGCATGCAATGCACGTGTGTTGACTGTGTTGTCTTTACTGTTTAGACTAACAAGACAGTAGTAACTCCTCCAGCTAGAGGAGAAGTGTATAGTTTGACACAAGATATATGTAATATCGTGGTTCTATTGCTGGTCACATGATTGGTTATCAGATTAAGAAACCAAGGATCAGTAATCCTGATCTTTGGTTAACTTAGCTTACATTTTGACAGAAACAGAACTGACTTTAAAATACAAGAATCAGTCAATAACCACTATCCTCTACAGGAAACTGTACATCAACAATAACACTTCACTTTGCTCTTAGATTAATTGCAGTCAACAATGGCTGCTGCTCAACTTGTCCATTGAAGACAGCAGCTTTAATTCTGTGAACAAAAACAACAATTCCACATAACAGTGTCTCAAAAGATCTCATAGCTGTAAATAACTCCTAAAGACCAGAAAATACAACTTGACTCAACAACCCAACATAGAATCCAAATGAATCCCAGCTAAACCTTTTCAATTGTTTTGAAAATTAGCACTCACCTCACACTGCTCTCCTGCTTTGAAGTTTTCAAAAACACATTGGAGGAGTCACAGGCTCTGTGGGCTATGAGGGGTTGACAGCTGTCTAACCAGAGGAGAGGACCAGCCCCCGAGTCCTGGAGGAAGCTGACGTGTTCCATCAAATGCACTGCTTTGTTGGCTGAGGAGAATCACAATATTAAGGCTAGCCAGGCAGAAAGTTTCCCAGCCCCCGAGGCATCCCAATTCCTCGGTTGGGCGTAACCCAGTCGTTTTATCTGCACCCATCTCCCTTCAGTGTGTACACTGCGAGAGGAACCAAAAGCAGTGCAACTGCCATGTCAACAAAGTCTAGCCAACTGCACTTTACCTTTACCTCTCTTTCATACCGTCTTTGATGTCTGCAAAGGTTTTGACTGAAGATTGTTTTATTTCAGCATTTTTTCTACTTATTTAAAAAACTCATCTAAAAACTCAATTTTGCTGCTTGTATTATGTTAAAAGAATCAAAGATAAATGTCTGAATAAAGAGATCAACAAGATCACAGCTATGCTGATCCATAGAGACAATGCAATGCTTGAAAGAGCAAACAGCCTCGAGTGTTTCTGATGGCACCAGATGTCAGCTTGCATTGTTATATGGATTACTAGAGCCACTCAGCAAACACCTCCAGGTGTGCATTCCTCACCAGGAAGGGAAAAGGTGGGAACCACTCCTCTAAATCAATAAAAAATGCTGACTTTTCTTTCTCCTGAACTCTGCGTGCCTGAGCAGAAGGAGGGACTGATGGAAGGTGGGTTAAGTGCTGGTTCACCCTTTTAACTGGACAGTCAAGAGAAGCTCCCCTGCTCTAAAAATGGAAATTGCGCACCGTCACAGAGGCGGAGTGTGGTGCATGAGAACATCGTTTATGTGGTTGAGATGAAGGGAAGTGCGATGGGTGGCTAATCTTTGGTCTAAACTGTACACCTGGTCTCCACAGGGTCTCTAATCTTTGGAGGAAGGAGCAGAAATTAGAGGCCCCTCTCCGGCATCCTTCACATTGGGCTAAACTGCCAAAGGCGTGTAAACATTCAATACAAATGAATCACTGGCGGTCAAAGCCAAAGGACTGTGGTGCAAGTCAAGCTGAGGAAAGTGAGAGGATTAAGCTTTAGGCAGCATGAATGAGTGACATATTTCATATTAGTAGTCAACATATATAGAATCGAAAAACTTATATATAAGAAAACATGTCTGCATACTTTTCTCACGCTGGTTATGTTTGCCACAGCATGGCAGCTAATGATTAAACAGTTAGCCAATAAATTGATATGTCTACCAACATTTGAAGTGTTTTCAATCACTGTAAATTGCAAGAATGTGTGTGTCAAATTTAGTTTGGAGTTAAAGACTAGAGTAAATCTAAGAAATTAATCTATACTGAAAATACAGTGAGTCCTCATTCCAACAGGAAGATAAAAAGACTTAGTACAATTGTCCACACTTAAAGTGCAGCTTAATTACGTTAATTGCTTTCTGGGAGAAGAAAACCAGGCGCAAGTCCTCATTTCCAGTAAACTTGAGGATGTAAGACACACTGATAACCATCACAGGAGTCATTACAGGCCTCACTCTAAGTCTCTGCACCTGATAATCTGTACAAATAAATGCACATCTGAAACGAGAGAGATGAGGAGGAAGAGAAAGAGACAGAGAGAAAGGGGAGAGCGAGGGGGAGGGGGGGTGATAGGGAGGGCGAGGTGTTTCCTGTTTCCATAGCTCTAATTATACCTGCCTCTTGAGGATAAAGCCTATCAAGAAAAGGATTTTTTGTCATTGAGGAACTCCTCAATGACACATTTGTTCACTTTTGTAGATCTACTAACACATTACAAGTTTCAATAACTTATTACAAAACTGGGCATAACATGGAAAAGTAATTCAAAGTGGGAGATTCATAAATGCTAAAACTCTCCTGTGCAAATGTATATGAAAAATTATTTTCTTTGGATGTTTATGAGTCCACCAGGTCTGTAAAATGCCAGCAGGCTGCTGTTAATCTATGTTTAAAAAAAACACAAAAAATTACTAAAACAGTAACAGACAGTAAAATTTCATGCTAATTACATCGATGTGGTGTTACGCTAACTGCTGGTTCACTGGTGTCCTTTAGCAATTGAGAGCGTCTGTTTTTGTATAAACTAAACACTCGCTCCATCTGTTTGTGAGTTGTTGTCAGAGTAATGGTGCCTTCCTGTTTAAAGATGCTGTGGAGATAGACCCATGAAATTATGTGGCTTTTGAAAGATGCTGAATCCGGGGCAAAAATGGTTTGTAGCTCCCAAAGACATTTTTATCAGAGTGCACAAAAGAAAAAGCTGTTTTAGGTAGGTCCACTACTCTGCAACTACTGGGAGTACTGCTTCAGAAGAGAACTTGAACACTGCCCTCATCTGGTTGACAGCATAACGATACATAAAAACTTTACTTTCCTGCAGAATCCAACAAACACATGCACCTGACAGGAACTGTGGACTGGTAGACTCTCTGTTTAGTGCACTTCACAGCGAAGTACTGAAAACAATAAATCTAATAAACAATGGAGGAAGTTCCCATAAACACAAAGTGAAGAATATTAATAATCAGTTTGACAACCCTGGTTTGTAATCAGCCTTTGGTCCATCTATTAGTATGCACAAGAGGAGAGGCAAGCTGAGAGGAGACGTGGGGGGTTTGCGAGACAGAAAGAAATGGAGAAAGCAGCCTGAGGGAGAAAAAGAGCCATCTGAGCAGCCTTCATCCAACAGCTCTCATTGCCTGGCAACCTCACCACCAGACAGGGAATGTGTACAGTTGTCTGCAGGCTGCTTCTGCTTACTCTCGCCAACAGATGATAATTGCTTACTAATACTGGAAAACCAACAGCAAGAAATCGATTTTGCATTTCAAGTGTGCTGTTTAGAGGATATGTGAGCTTGCTGTACCAGAGGGAGGCTTGTGACAAAGTGACAAAGAGCCACTTAAACTTGGCAAACTTGTCAGTGTTTTTCATGAATTGTAAAGAGCTGTCATAAAGTGCACTGGTGGGATTCACAACACAGTGTCCACATCTAAAAAAAACAGCATTTTAACCTAAGTCCATTCAGTTTCTATGGAGTTGCGCATGCAGGCCTGATGTTAATGTTTGGTTTGGTCAGTAACAAGCTGATTTTGGTGTCAAACAGTCAAAATAATGTTATTTTTCTATGTTGATGCCAGCACGTCTGTTATGCAATCAGCCACACTGTTTTTGCTGCACAACTGATCTGTAGAAGGATATCAAACACCTTATACATACAGTCTGCAGCAATACATTTGGGCATCATAAGATGGCAGTAATCAAACAGCAGCTGCATTTAAAAAATAAAAATATGGAAAACTTAATGTTTGCTTTCAGTTGCATGTTACTTCTTTCCTTGTCTACTTTTGTCCAACAACATGGTTTTCAATCTGGCAGAGACAACTCTTGTCACTGTATTGAATCAAACTCAAATTAGAATGGAGAGAACAGTCTTCTTCTTTTGTGTCACACTTGAGAGTCAGAATTAGTGAACCATTTTCCCTCCAGATTCAACTCTGCTTAGTTTAGGGCTTAATCAAGTGGAAATTGGGAATAGGGGGTAGTGGGGGTGGCCTGGGTTGGGGTACAGGGTAGAATGGAGCAATTGTTCAGATAAAGGCCTCATGTAGAGTCTGCTTTGATGTTTCTCTGGGGGGATATTCCAGGATTTTACAGTAACATTGCACTCCATTACTTTTTGCTTACCACTGGCAAAAACTGAAGTGTGCACAGATCATGCAAACTGGACTTCAGAATTGACTGATCATTTATACAAAATCAAAGACTTCTTTAGTCCACGTTATAATGAAATACTATGCATGCTCCAAAGGGTTTCATGAAAAGATTTATGAAAATGTTGCCTGTTTTCAACATATGGAAACCAAACAATAAACATTCAAGCGAGATTTGCCTCCGTTTGCCCCAGGCCTATACAAGCAGACAGGCTCCCACTGATCTATTATGTTGCAAAGCTTTTCTCATGCATGTCTTGAATGAAAGCCAGCGTATCGATGGTCTGAGGATAATCACGTTTTCCTGAGGCAGGCTTAGCTGCACTAAATAAGCTGCACAGCAGAAAAAGGTGGGTCAAACAAAACTGTTGTAGATTGAAAAAGAAGAGAGGAAAAAAGTTTTTCCTAAAAGCCACACTGGAATGAAAAGTAGGACTGAGGACTGCAAAAGAGGGAAAATGCTCATAAAAGATAGAGTGGAGAAAATAGTTCAAGTCATTTTTCAATACTTCCTGATGTTGCACTTGAATCTGGACACCTTACCTCTCCTATCTCTCGGTTTAGTCCCTCAGCAGGTGCACTCGGCACGTTTCTGAGATGCTGCGGCGTCCTGTCTCCACAAACCGTCTCCCGTCCTGTTTCCCACTTGTTGCTGAAACAGGGAAGCCTCCATATGAGCGAGGACTTGATCCGCAAATGTGCGCAAAAACGGAGCGACAAACACCAAAACGCGACGCTGTTTTACACTCAGCGTTCACTCACTTTTGGGTGGAAGTTGGTCGTTTGTCAGTGTTTGGTGCAGGTTCTCTAAGGCGCACAAAGTGGATATTTGCATTAGGCCGACCCTCCCCTCGCCTTTCATAGCTGCCATTGTTTGTCTCAGTCGGGGCTCGGATTCAGTCCTTCCCTAAATCCCTGACGACCGGAGCAGGGAATGCTGCTTTCTCTGAGCTGGGCTGGCAATTAACAGAAGCACGTTGATGTGAAGCGACACAAAGAAACTATTATTCCGACAGCTATTTAATTATAATACATTAAATAATCTGTCTGATAAGTCTAATTTAACTGGGGATTAGGTTACATGTTGCACTGGTGGTGCTCTTTCCAATGGTTTGCTTGAATGACAGGTAACAGACTGCTGCATGCATGGTCACGTGAAAACGGGCACGTTCAATTAGGTGACAGCTCAACTTTACCCTTTCAAGGAGGTGATGGAAATACCTGAAATAGCTGCATATGAAAGGCAGGAGGATTTGGACTTTCAGGGCTTTAATGGCTCCTGATCATCCATTTATACGTGGAAAAGCACCGAATTATATGTCTCTAAAGGCTCAGTTTATGTTTGTTATTGACAAGAGAGTTTCATGTGGTTTCAAAAATCATCATAAGCCTGTTCTAATAGTGTGGTTTAAAACCTCCCTGCTGTTAACAAACTTCTGGAAAATATTGTTAATAATTAGTTGTAATAATTAGTCTTCATCATCGCATCACCACAAAGTGTATTTAGTAGCTGTTTTGGAGCTTTTTGTTTTTCTTTGGCTGATGAAGTTCGTGCTGCATGATCAAAAGCTCAAGGACAGCCACTAAATAGACTAGGTGAGATTTTATTGTTACCAGTTTGGTCCAAGGTTTGTGACAACAATGATGAGTCCTTAAAGTGTTCAGAGGAGATTAAACTGGGAACAATCTATCTAATTTTAGATCTCCTGATGAAGATCATGTGTTATAATGAAAGCTCCAGAAAAGCTGCTAAATGGACCTTGCAGTGTTTTTGTCACTTAATAACCAGGTTTAGTTGTTGTTTGGTGTTGCGTCATAAAAAACCCCAATCAGTCAGTTTTGGAGAGACAGCAAGTTCCTATGTTTCACTGGTGCAGCAGCTCTTTTGTTTACATGTGGATCAGACAGTGTCTTTACCTTTATTTACACAGTGTCAGTTAGCTTAGCATGTGTGCTCCTCTACAGTGATTCCATGCTTATAGGGTCAGTAATTATGAAACCACCATTGCAACAGATCTAACTTTAGCGTGAGGTGCTGCTGAATTTCACAGGAAAATTGTTTTGTCTGTTAAACATAAACATGTTAACCATCATGTCCCATGTCTTATATTTTCACCACACACATTCTACATTATCATTATCACATCCCTAACTTCACTGTTTCTACAGTGTGTGTGTGTGTATATGTGTATGTCTATTATGGGTTACTGTTTGTTGCCATCTAGTGGCTGAGACAGACTCCTGTAAAACCAAATCTTGTTATCCTTATTCTCAAGTTTCAGATTTTGTTATTTATTTCCAATTTTCAGGTTTAATACTAAGCCATTGGCCTCAGTAGCTTCACAGTAAACATAGAAATCAATCAATCAGTCTCTCAGTAAGAGAGTGAATAAATGCATTTCAAAATGTCAAACTGCTCCTCATACATAACACAACACTTCCTGTGTAAATGTCCTGGTTGAAGCTCATATCATAGCAACCACAGTCCATATTGTTTAATGATTTTATGTAATGCCCTGTAGGGGCATTTAGGACATGGGTTAAAGCGTAACAGTTGCTGACATTTGTGTTGACAATATATTTATTTATAAAACCCATACTAACTGACTTTGCACACCTTTGGGTATCAGAACAGCCAAAGCTCTGTTTTCTCAGAGAATGAAAAGGAAGTGCAAAGAGAGAGAGAGAGAGATGTATGACACTTCTGCTTTCAGAAATAGTCTTTCTCTTGTAGTCACCTTTGAGGTCAGACAATCATACACTATCTGGTGACTGTAAAAATACTACATTTGTAGTGCAAATGACAGATAGTTTCTGCTGTTCCCACAGTATATTTATTTAGATTTTGTAATTTAGAGCTTTTCTTGGGCTGATGCAGTCAGTCTCAAACCTTAAAACCTCAAACCTCATCTGTGTGCTGGTTCTCGCTGTAATATTAAAACAAAACCATCGCATGACAGCAGGTTAATCCTTGTACTTAATGATCAAAAGACCATGAATTTATAATCAGACATACAAAATCAAGTGTGTTATGAGCACAATAAACAAACCGTCACTCCAGTAATATAGATGAACTATATAACGTTTATTAAAATATATAAAAGACAAAATACATATATGCATAATTATATCCATGATGAAATATGCATATACAGTATAATAATTATACAGTAAAATGTGTTTACATATATAGATTTTTTTATACATATAGCGAGATATTTTTGCATTAAAACTGGCAGTGGTGATTTCATAACCCCCCCACCCCCCTGCACCCACAAACAGGAAACCCCTCAATTCACATCAGGCCTCCCAGAGGGAGGAGCCTCTGTGAAAAGCTTGAGAGCAGCAGCACCTTTACACCTGAGATCCATGTTTTGGAAAGGTCTCCCACAGAACAAAACGCCTACCCTGACGTATAGCTTCCAGGGACTTCCACCAACAGCATCAGGAGAGAATGGATGTTATGTCAAAAGTCCTCTGATCTATTCTGGCATCAGTACCCCAACTTGAACATGGCTAACGATCGCAGCAGTCCCAGCAGAAAATCTACAAAAACTTCAAAACTGTGCCACACATCTTTTGTTATTACACATAACTTCAGAAAAACATCCTTCCGGTCCAAAACCATCTGCCATCACACTATGTTTCTTCAGTACATCTAATCTCAGGATATATCTGTATAGCTTGCAAGAGGAGAATAAAAAGATCCTGGACAGAGTGTGAGAAACTCCTGTGGGATGTTAAGTCCTTCAGGCTGGTGTGGTTGGTTGTGGTTGGTCCTGTACATTTTCAGTCACTGCATGTGGAAGGCGGTCATGTCTGATGGTAATGATGGTAGTGGTGGTGGTGGTGGTGTTCGTGGTGATGGTGGTGCTCATGACGCTGCACCACAGGAACCACAAACCCTGGGCTCCCAGGAGGACCAGACGCCTGCTCTCTCTCCAGGCTTGGCAGTACAGAGGGCACAGGGGGTTGCTGCTGCTGGGGGTGGGACTGAGGTGACAGCGGAGTTTTGGATGGGGACATGGCCTCTCGGGCTTTTGCCCGAAGACGTTTGCTGTGACTGTATTGCAAAGGGTGCTGGTGGTGGCTGGAGGACTGGGCTTGGTGTGGCAGGTGGTACACATCCTGACCTCCGTGTCCTGCTGCACTGCCACTGTGCAGCATGGTTTGCAGAGGGGGGTGGTAGCCATGACATTTAGTGGATTTGCCACCTCCACTGCCCCCATTATTTCCTCCACCTCCCTTGTAGGTTCCTTTGGGGGATTTGAGGAATTGTGTTCCCTTGCTTCGAGACTCTGTAGGGTTGAAGCTGTCACTGATGACCTGTGAGCGCCGCTGGTGAACAACTTGGATTTCTGGTTCATGGGAACGAGATCGGCTCTGGCTCTGGGAGCTCCGACCATGAGCCTCCTGAGGTGGCAAGGGAGGGGAGGTTCCTGAAGGACAAGCGATAGACACGCGGTCAGTGGTTCATATTAATATGACTTGTACACTGTGCTTTTAACTGCTCTGTTCACTTCATATCTACAAAGTTTAAGCTTTTCAGTCAGGCTATAAAACATAATACACTTACCTTCAAATCTGGAGGTGTAGTTTTCTATACCAGCCAGGTCCAGGTAGTGATTCCTCCTCTCTGTGTTCTCATCCACACAGTAATGTTGACCCTCAGTGGCTGGTGCCTCATTGCTCTGCCCTCTACTGCAAAAAAGGGTGAAAATTTCATGATTAATGGTCAAATTAGAATACTAAATACACAAATGATCTGCAGGAATTATTGTAAAGCACACAGCAACCTTTAAGCAAACTATACCTGATTTTACTTGTACTAACCTGATGTAGGAGGACAGCCGCTTGTCAGCTGAGCGCCCCTCTTCCTGGTGACAGCGATCTGAAGAGAGAAAGTACAGAGAAAGTCAAATGAGGAAAGAGTGTTTGCTAACATCCATACTTAGAGACTGAAACACTGGGGGGCGGAGTTTTTCTATCTACCCGATTATGGTTTGCTATTGAATGAAATTTACAATTGAAATGATTTGTTCATGTTTTATGGAATGGTAACTAAGGACTCAGTAAGTCTGTGAACAGAGAAACCATCTGACAGTTTCCAGAACAAGTCACTGCACTGATTGAACTGAACTGAGAAATAACCGACAATCAAATTTGAGTGTCAGAATCAAAACTTCCTCCACTCCAGGGACAATAAATTATGTCTAAAATGTGATGCTGTTGTCTGTGTCATCTACCTGTTCCTGCTTCTCTTCTGTGGCACCTGGGCTCTGGAGTGACGGTCAGTTTGACCCGCAAAGTCTTGCTCTTGTTATGGCAGGAGTGATTCACGGAGGCATCCACCACATCATAGATGGTGTGCATCAAACTGGACATGTCCTGTCATGATAAAACAAATTTAGGACAGTCTATAGTCCTACCTTTGACAAAATAATATGCAAAAGAGACAAATAATCAATACTAAGAAGACATAGTATATTAAGGAACAATGACACAACACACACACGCACCTCTTTTGTAACTTTCCCACTGTTGTCAAAGTCATAAAGAGTGAAGATCCACTCCTGACGGTTGTCATCCTCCACAGAAACATCACACTCCAAGTCCTGTGTGTATAAACATGTACTTAATACATGTACATTTTTTGTCAGTAGGACTTGCCGACAGCATGCAACATTTATGACAACAGGGGGCAGCAAAGCAAGTCCAACTTAATTGTTTTAGCTCCTGTCTTTGGCGTAATTTATGAATGTTTTCAAAGGACCTAAGTGTTGTTTTCCTTTATTCTGGACTGGAATTTACTGTTAACAAGACAGATTCATGACATGATCTCCTCTCATCAAAATTAAACCATGCATTTTATTAAAAAGTACATTTAAAGACTCCATTCTCCTGCAAAACGATGTACTGATGTTTCAAAATGCATGAATCCATTCTCTGTAAGAGCAGAGAGTAACTGAAAATCTGAATTTTCCAGCTGCCTTAACTTGTGTGGGGACGGGACAGAGAAAAAACTTCAGGGTGGTGGACCCTACCATTATGACCTTGTCTTTCTCTCTTCTTTCAGGAAACATAAGCATGACCATTATTCTCAGTTTCAACTTTTTGGCAGGAACTTTGATTCAGATGTATCTAGTAACATGGCCATAATTGGAAAAATAAACATCTGGAATATAGGCCCTGCTGCAGGCATGGTAGAGAGCGGACACTGTGTGAAAGGGGTGTGCATTTACAAGGGAGGAGACCCCAGGGAGAGAAGCAGCCCTTTATGGTTCTATAATATCTCCTCAGCTCACATAACCAAGTGTGATCACCAAAGGGCAGATCTAAGCAGCTCTTTAAAACATGCAAGTCCAAACATAACAATCTATTTATTCTATTTATTGGTCCCTAAATTCAATTAGGATATGGTCTGGAGCAGTGTCAACATACAGACAGATGTTCGGCGCACAGGGTGAAGGCATACAGTGGCTGCCAGGAAAGACGTTACCCACCATGCATTTATTGTCTAACCTCTGTTTAAATCATTTTCACTCACTGAAACACAAAACTATCAAGTAAGACCCCACAAAACATCAGGTGAAGCAATACTAGAGCACTGTTACTTATTTAATGAATTGTCCCTGGTTGCATTATTTTTTCAGCCTGTCCTTGACTGAAAGACCTTGTCAGTCAGAACGACAGACAACCACTCAAACATACATTAGTAATTACTGGTAAAATTCAGGTCCCAATCCACCCAAGCTGCATTTTTTTGGAATGAAAAAGAAGAAAAAGTGCTTGAACTAGCTGAAGATGCACTACCCAGCACCTCCAATGGGTCACTCCCCTTTTGTAGTATATTCATGTCACTTTGCTGAAATACAAAACCTCACAGCACTGCAAGGCTGTTGAGTGATAAAACTACTCACATCCAGACTGATGCGTTTCTTCCCTGTAGCTTTGGTGGTATCTCTGACTATCTCTCGCTCTCCATCCTCCGAGTGCAGGTACTGCAGGTAGCTTTCACAGCCCTCAGCTTTCTCCGGAGGAAGAACCACTGACAGCACAAGAGGACACAAAATGTTTATTTCTCATGCAAATGAACTGCATGTTGTCTATAAACTAAAAATATCTTGATATTGGGCTTTGTGGCTTTTAATTGTGGATAATAAAAATACAAAGACGATAATCATCCACCAAGAGAGAGACCATCTATATTTTTTATTGATCATCATGCATATTGAGTATGAAAGCACCAGGATGTAATAAATGCACACAGTGATATCATACAGATCTATTTATACCAGGTTTCAGGTTGTATTATTTATGGAATCATACATAACTGCACATGAATGCTCATCTATCATGCAAAGTTAAATCTGCTCTCTGCAGCCTAAAATATTGAGAGGCTGTTTGAGCATTAAGCAAGACGGTGAGCGAGAAGACATCCTGCTCAACCTACCCTCTAGGGGACAGTGTTGATCTGTGAATTGTCCTTCCTTCAGCTCAGCATTCGGAAACTCCTGGGACATGGAAATAAGTGAGGAGAGAAAGAGAGAAAGGAGGAGGAGAGGGGTCAGAGATGTAAGTGAATCTACAGTTCAGACCACAGACACAGAGAAAACAAACAGTTCCAGCTAAAGCATTTCCTACTCAGATGAGAGGGAGAGGGCTGGAGGCTCCAGTGCAGCCAAACACTTTGAACATCTGCACGCTTATTGTGTTTCACTGTCTGGGACACAGCGAGCACGGCCACAGCCAAGCTTTCAAGATTCCTTCAAGCCCTTCAAACAGACCCCTCGCATCCATCAAAAACCCCATAATGCACTTCATCATCTGAGCTTTCTCTCTTAGCCAGCCTGTTTATTCTCATCCTGCCTGACAAGGAACCCAGTGAGGGGAGTTTGATGGCAGAAGCCCAGAGTTTAGGAAAAGCTTTAGTTGTATTCCATCATTGAAAACTTGACTCTGAGAAGTTTGGTTTATGTAAAACAAACCCCACAATGAGCTCTCAGCAACATGTGTGTATTTATTTTGAATGGAGAATAATTGCCAGATGGAAATTTCCGTGCAGATAGGATGGGGCTGATTAAATACACAATTCCATAGCCATAAAACAAAAGCAGGACAAAGCGGGGGGAGAGGAAAAAGCTCTGCTGTCATATGTGAATAATCTATATCCTGCATAAAACAGAACCACAATGTATTCATAACCATCCCACACATGTGCTAATGCAGAGGCACACAGAGGCAAAGGCAACAGGGTCTCCATGTGCGCATGCGCACACACACAGCAATTCTTTAATTACAACTGGATTGTGGAAACAATGAAAATTAAGTGCAGCACAGGCCCTAAACCACAAGTATTTAAACAACAAATGATTCATCTTATTTACGTCATTCTCAGTCCTCTAAGCTGCTCCACACACACTTTGAAATAAAATCTCACCAGATTGAATCAAGGAGGCCCACTGAAACGAGACAAATAAAAAACAGATAGATGCTAGAAAACAAAAGAACTCCATGTACCTTCAACAGAGCCGAGGCTCAAGCGAGAGTCTGAACATCTGCATGCGTTTAGGTGAATGAGCCCCTAACACACACCCCCTTCCCCCCTTCCCCTCTTTCGCAGAGTAATGACAGCGCCAGGGCCTGTGGTTCTATTTAACAATCTCAGAGCCCGTGATTATTCCTCACTTCAGAGGATGATACCTCCAGCCTGTAATCTGGCCCTGACCTTCACCGCTGAAGGGGGGGCCCCAGTTGAGTGTCAGGGTGAAGGCTCGGACAGCCCCTTCAAATTGGCCACCGGAGACACAGAGAGAAAACAGCGGAGAAATGGGAGTCAAGGTTTGAGGAGAGAGGGAGACGGAAACAGGAGAGGGGCAGGAAGTAAGCGGGAGGAATAAAGACAGAAAGGAGCAAAGGACATAGGGCACAAAAGAGGGAAGGAAAGATAGGAGGAACAAAGATTGGAGAAGGAAGAACCAGATAAGAGAAGAAGCAGAGAAGGATGTGGTTTGTTAAAGGGGAGATAGGGCCTATCTATGGCTTACTTCAGTCCCTATGAGCTCAGTGGGAGAGGTGGAGGTGGGTTTTTACAGACTTTGGAAGGCTTCTGGGAAAGGTGGAGAGAACTGGTACCGCTCCCTGGGCCCCAAACTAGCAGCAGCCTTTAATCACCAAAGACACACACGAAAAGACCAGAGTATATGTGCATCCCTTTGCAAAACCTCACACAGAGACACACACAGTTTCCATCTTTCGTGGTTTCTGCAGCCAAGTTGTTGTTTCCTTTCTGCACTGGATGCTTTTATCTCCCGTCTTTGTACCGCAGTCCCTTAATGAAGGGCAGTATGTAAGGAAGAGGGAGTTCACACAGACACACTATTCTGCAGCTCAGAGGAACATCAAAGACAACCATTGAGTCTTTCTCATCCTCATTCCCAAGAGGGTGCAGAGCAAGGTATAAGCACCTCGAAATGAAAGACAGGATTCAGCTTTAAAATATAATGAAACAAATCAATCAACCAACAGCCAAACGTGAACCTGGTCTCTAATTAAAATTCAGATATCAGGGGACGTCTTGCTGAGTGCACAAGAAGGGGACCAGTAAGGCTTGTGTTGAACACATGGCTGGCTCCCCCACCACCACCACCACCACCACCACCACCACCATCACCATCACCATGCTCATTACATCCATTGGGGGAGCTAATGAGAGAGCAGGCTGGGTCTGACCGCAGTCTGCAGTTTAACGTCTAAACACATGGCATCTCCATCCACATCGCCCACGGTGTCGGGCTCAAATCTGCCCACCACATGTGTAATTAACTGCTTTCTGGCATCTAGCAGCTCTCATTCTTTCACTATCAGATCACAAACTGCTCTGTAGGCTGCGCAAATGTGTTAGCACTTTGGAGCAAAGTGTTCCTTGTTTTCTACCGGTGGCATACACCTGAAGCCCATGATGTGCTCATCTACAGGGTGTGTGATATGAGGTGTGGGGAAGACAGATGGAAAGTTGTGCATTTGGGACAGACCCTTCAACAAGAGTGACATGAAGACACTTGAGATCTCAGCTGTTTTAAATAACACTGCACTGGAAATATGCACTCACTGACAGTGTTCCATGTAAACAGGTTCTGTCTTCCAGACTCCTTGACATAAGAGACAGACAGAGAGGTGTGTGATGTTTGTTCCTGTTTAATGCAGCAGGTCTGCCAAGCTTCCCTAAAGCCTCACTCTTCTGCCAGGCTTTTATGTGGGATAGGGTAACCAGGAGAAGCTTTCATAGCTCCCTACCAGGTGACATCAGACATCCCCCAGCAGTTTCTCTCTCTCTCGCTCTCTGCCTGACTACCACCCATCCTCCCACTGGAAAACACTGCACATCTTTGTTCTTACTTCCCCCCTTCAAGCTCACCCCCTAAATATAGGTACACACACATCTTTTAGTCCATTCTTCAAACCATACGATCCACAACTGATTTTGTAAATCACATCTTCAAAATACAGGGGAAGCTAACATGAAGATTGTTTACACAGTTCCTCTGGCCTTGGGGTATGAAATATGGCAACCTGATCAGAGGCCTGGATGCGTATCCAAGCACAAACATATGCTGGAAAAAAGCACAACAGGATACTGTCTGGATGCTTCTTCATATAATTTTGAAGCTGTGTGGTTTTATGAAACACTTCTTATGAAAACTTTAGAGCACAGTAGGTGTTACAACTGTACATTTATCTCTGTTTGAGTCTTTTGGGTCTCTCTCTGACGTGCACTGTGTTGTTCCATCTCCAAACAGGACCATTGATCTCAGTTATTTCTTTACTTAGATGCAGAGTGCCTGCGAGTTCTTCAGGATATGACCAACAATACAAAATCACCTGACACTTAGGAGGGCGCCACAGGAAAGCCTGAATGACCACCAGCCGACCAGCATTCCCCCTCCCACTAGCCATTAATTGGGGATGATTGTGGTGTTCCCCAGTAATGAAAATAAGGACTGAGTAGAATCAATATAAAGAAAAAAGCACCAGTTCGTAAACAAACTGCATACCCTCCACCGCAGAATGAAACTGGAGAGGGAGTGGGGCCATTGAGAAATAAAAGCCCTCCATTCCAGAAGAAACCAACCTGGCCTTGACTCAAAACCAGATGTGAGCGGTTACACTGAGGAGAGGCAGAGTAAAAGAGGGAGATGAGGGGTAGAGAGAGAGGGGAAAGGGGCTGGGGCTGAAAATATGGGGAGCTGAAAGGGAGAAGGCCAATTGCACAACTTTTGTCTTTTCTCTTGCAAGACAGTAAAAGAACAATGTGTTGGTCTCTTGACGGCTGAATTGAAAGCTCTCACTCCCTTTGGTTCATTGGGCCTCAGCTTTCAGTCCAAGTCAGGGTAATTATGGTGTTCAGAGTCAACAGAGCAGATTGGCTTCAGCTAGTACTGAGCAGCAAAATTAAAACAAACAAAACTGCACATACTGCTGGATTTGAGTTAGCCTGCTTCAAAATGTTCATAATGATCACAATATAAACAAAAGCTTAAAGCATGTTATTATGACTCTGCTATCATAACTGAGCCAAGGACCCTCTATAAAGGTTTGGAGCATTTTCAATTTCAGCCTTAATGAATCACAATCTTACCTGTTTAATCCTTCTCATTACTGGAGGGCTAAAATATGCCTTTGTCCACTAATTAGGCTATTTTATCTGTGTATCAGGGTACTTTGACATGTCTTTCTATGAATGGAAATGAGATCAGAGTAGAATGCCATCCTGTCATCTGGACTGGCCCCATGTGGCAAGATGGCCCAGATACGGTCCTTTCAGGGTAGCGGGACTCTCTCTGAGGTCAAAGAGGAGGCAAGACCTCTCCCTTGGCAGGACATGAATCACTGGGCGAAGTCTCTTCGGTCCTAGTATAACAACAGCTGTGGGGGGGGGGGGGGGGGTGAGCATGCTTGCCTGTCTATGTAAGAGCAGCACGTAAACCACTGAAAGTCACCCGCTCCCCTTCAATCAGAAGAGACTATCTCCTAAACTCTGCACGCCCCTCCAGTCCCCTCCTCACCCTATCACTGATCTCTCTCTCACTTTGATTATGACCCGCTGGATGGCATAAACAAAGATTAGCATCACTGGCTGACCACCCTGCATCTGTCACCGGTGCTGTAATCAGCTTGCCTTCATTAAAGAGGGCTTTGATAGGGGTCTGATGCAATGAAGTGCCCTCCTCTCAGCTGTCACGAGGGCAGCTACTGTAGGGACTTGGAAACCGCTTGCTTCATACCAGTGACTAGAATCACACTTATGAATCACACTTATGAATGTGTTAAATTATAGAGGTAGTATATCATAACCCTGTTTATGGATTTTATTCGTTACTGGGAAGAGAAAACACAAAGCACCTGTCATAGTTCACTATATACACAAAAGACTGAAGTAAAACTTAAAATGTGGTGCCACACACATCATGAGTGAACCATAGAGAGCATGCTGTTTTAATTCAGCGGTAACAGGCCTTCTGTAATGCAATAGTCTCTGGATGGACTTTTATATGACCACTGCCATGTGTTATACACACTCAAACATTTAATGACCTGTCCAGACATAAGTTCAGTAAAATGGGTTCTTTTAACAGTCAGTGACGTGGTCTGATTTTAACAGGTCAAAACTCTCTTGCTTTGGAGTTTCAAGTGCATGAATCAAAAATTTTAGGTTAGTAATAATTAAAACTATCTTTACTCACTATGTTACATAATTGTGAATAAACTGCAGATAATCATTTCACTACAGCCTTTATCAATTATTCTTTGAACTTTTGTCTATAAAACATCATGAAATTTAGAAAAATTCCCATCAAACGTTCCAGTACCCAACATGACATCTTTACATGCTTTTTTCTGTAACTAAGAGTCCAAAATCACACAGATATTCATTTAACAATGACAGAACACAGAGGAAAGTGGCAAGTCTTCACATGTGAGAAGGCGTAGCCAGAAAATGTTTGAATGGCATTAACCATTGTATCAAAATTAAGCTCATTATCTTTAAAAACAACTGGCTGATCAATTTCAATCATTTCAACTTCAAAATAAAATGTAGACTGTTGCACCAGACATCTACAGAAGAAAAAAAGTACACAGAATCTAGACAGGACATCCGCAGTCCAGATTTCAAACAGGCACACACAACCTGACAAACAAGAAAGAAGCGAGTGCACAAGGCGACGGCATATCAAAGCTTGTGTGGGACAGGCGGTTATACTCAAACAGGATGTTCCTCTGTTTCTGGCCTCCATGTGAAATTCTGTAAGCTCCCGCGCAGGCCCCTGGCTCTTAAGCCTGGCCAATGGGGAGCACGCCCAGGCTGATAAAGCTGAGGGGATTTGTTCCACATTCCACAGGCCCTTTAAACAACACACTGGATCTCAGAATGCCAGGTTGTGGGTGAGGTGGCTGCGACGCCAATCCCATTATGGTCCAAAGCAGCTCCACCTCTCACGTAGTCATGTATTGCTCTCCACGAGTGCCCAGCTGAGCAGTATTCAAAAGCGATCAGCTGTAATGATCTTATATGGCTGGGGGAGTTAGTATAAATCAGCTCTTCAAACTGATTGTATGTCAGTTACCTTCAACAAGCACCTCTCTGCCTTGTCTGCATCTGCTGGCTGAAAACCATTTCCACACAATCACTCTCACCTGTAAGGGCACTTTTTGTGTACTGTAGTTAGTGTCAGGTTGCAGCTGTCTGTCTATTATTGAGATGTCAGTTATAATTGCCCTCACCTGTGAGATAACCACCACCACTGCTGTTTTCACTGCTCGTTTTGTTAAGCTGAAAGGGATTTGAGTCACAGCTTTGAAAACCAGGCCTGGCAGTTCATAGGGGCGAGGCTCTGTGGTTGGAGGCTGGTGGAGCTACAGGCGTTACAGTGCTCCTGTGGGTGACTGAGAAATGTAAACAAACCATGTTGGGGAAGGACAGCTGCGGGCCAGTGCAGAAGAGCCGCAACACTGCCCAAGCTTGCATGTAGAGAGGTTCCCAACCTTTTTTGTCTGATGTAACCCAACAGCCCTGTCAGATGAACTACCTCTTCATCAACGCCACCTGTCATGTTCCAAATGTATTCTTAGAAATCAATTAGGAACAGGGTGTTTCAAAATCAACTGCTTGCTTGTAAACTAGCTTTAATCACTCTCAAAGCAACATGTGATAAGTGTATCAGTTTAAACATTAAATTTACTAAATATCAGTTTCAAATCTAGTTGGAGGTTTATTTCCCTCTTAAACAGAAGTATGTGTATACACTTTTTATGAAAAATTGCATTTTCTACTAGTTATTTGAACTTTTTATACAGCCCCCTGGGAAATACATAACATCTGCAGTACAAGAACCCCTGGTTAGGACACACTTGAATGACGCTGTCTATCTAATCCATAACGACTCTTTGGCTGCTCACTTAAATCTGAGGTACTCCTGCCGTTAGGGGCTTGTTGGCTGGTGGATGAGATGCCTGCTGGTTTCCTGGATAAGTCTTTCAGCAGGATAAGAACAGGTTCAGGGTCAAAACCTTCACTCCACAGTCCACTAGTTACTGCTCCCTCTGGGCGACTTCCACAGAAAAGTACAGATCCATATGACTGACCATGATAAGCGGAGTCATGACCAATCAGCCAGTAATGTAGCATGAACTCTCAACACATCCATCTGGGGGGCATATTGGGCAAACAGAGAAGGACAGCAGTTGTACTGTAACGTTATTGCATCCAGCCCTCAGGGGGAATCAGGCTTGTGGGTCAGAGAGCGCCAAAAAACAGAGTTCACCACAGAAGGATGCAACAAATAACCAAGGTAGACAGGCAAGCACACAGGCAGAGCCCCTAATAACTCATCTGCTATAGCCTAACTATTCCCAGTGACACTTGCCAAACCTCAGGCCCTTCGAGACACCACTTGTTTGCATAATTGGTACTTTTCCTCCATACTATGAAATATTTTAGGCTTGAGGCCATCTTGCCAACATTGTTTGGGTAAAAAATGCAGAGTTCTGCAGTTTTTGACACAAAAATCTGACAAAGAGGAAGAAAAGATATGCTGTATACTTAAAGTGGCTGCACCTCTTTTATCTCTGGTCTCTCCCTGTGTTGTTGTGTAACTCTCTGACTGTCCTGTACCGCCGTCTCCTCCAGCGGGTAGGGATTGCCAGTCTCAAAGACCACGAGAATTCTTGACACTGCAAGAACAGGCTTAATTCCAAGCTGTGAAGTTCCTCACAGGCCTGGAACTGGACAGGGGGTCATCCCAGGGTCAACACCAAGTGTTTTCCTGAGGATTCCTAAAAATACTCTCCTGCTGGGCTCAGGAAGCAGAGGAGACTCCACGATCCTGAGATGATGTGAAGGAAGCCTGATTATGTGAAATGGATCATTGCTAAAGGGCCACTGGCTGTAATGTTTTGGCATATGAGATTCAACTTCCCATGAAAAAGGGGACAAAGTTGAAAGCTGAACTGGAACAGATGAGATGTAGAAAAAAAGAGAAAGGAGCACACGGGCCAATTACGGATGCACCAAAATCATGCAAAGCTCATTCATATTTCTGTTGAATTATTCTCAAAGAAAATTACTGGTCGAGAAAATAAAAAGGATGTGAGGGTGTGCGTATGATGAATTACTTGTGAAAACACTGCAACAAGACAAGAATTTTAAAGCCTCATGGTGCAAACCATGAATTATAATTTAAATTTGTGACACATCACAGAAGTATGCCAAGTAGAGATTTTGAGGCCACAGTCGGCGAGACAGCAACATCTGTGCGTCTTCCTTTTTGGACTGGAGCTGCCCTGTGTGCACTTTAGTGACCTGACAGACAAGCTGTGTGTGTGTCTGAAACACTATTCCCCAGTGTGAAATTCTGCAACGTAATTCATCCATGGCACAAGCAGAGATCAAAAGGCTATGGTGCAGAGGGCAGCTCAGCAGAGCGCACAGAGAGCTGCTGCTTTCACAGCCATAATTACTGGAAACCAGGGCTGTGAGTCTATATGAAGTGAGCATGTGTGCTTAAACAGAAGCTGAGTTAGCTTAGCTTGGCTGCCTGTATATTCTTATCTTATCTCAGGTATAAAGCTACAAGCTCTGATGGAGCCTTGTTCTCTATCACACAGCAAGTCCGGAGGCAGTCCACTTGAAAGCACTAAGTGTGACACTCAGTGTTTGATAAAAAGTCCTTGAAAGATGATTTATGCTTCAAAAAGCAGAAGGGGCTGATTTGCAATAACACCTTAAACACTGCGAGATAATCAGGTGGTGCCAGGATAAAGCAGTTCTAAAAGCTGAGCACATGACACTGTGGGTCAAAGTTCAGATATTCTGATACACTGGCATTCTTGAAGTGATAGGATCAGCGAGCCCCTATCAACACAAAGAAGTAGGTGCTGGTTATAAAAGAAAGACCTACTACTAGATCTGAGGATTTTTTTTTAATTAATATAGAAATCTTTGCTGGGACTATTTGAACCACCCACTTTCAGTACAGTTTTTTGGTAAATTGAAATATCAATATCATGACATAAAATCCTGATTTAGAAGAAACCGTTTTCTTTGTGTAGCACCTCCTGTGAGCAGATGGTGTCTCTGAAAGGCTCTCAGTGAGGGGGGCAGACATCTCAAGGAGAACTGCTGTTTATTTGAAATGAGCCTTTAGGTAAACATGTTACATGGCACACAGGGCTAGGTCAGCTTTTGAAGTGGACGGGCTCAGGAAAGAAATGGGTGGGGGGAAGAAAAGAAGGCTGCCTTCAGAGGAAATGAGAACAGTGGCCTCTTTCAGCGCTGTTTCATCCTCTCCCTCCCTTTCTGTCACATATATAGAAAGAGCACAAAAGGTGTTTGGGTGTATGAATACACCGACGCAAAATGAGAGAACCGCTGATGTTTTATTTCTTTCTGAGCACATGCAAGAATCACTCTGCAATCATTCTTTTCCCAAATTAAATTCCCCTGAAAAATGACCACCCGCGACAAAAATAAACCACTTCCTTTCAACAGAGACCCATTGAGGGTTTTGATGACGGGAACAGGTTTGTGTAACAAAAGCAAGTTTGCAGCCATTCCCCATTGGAGTGGAATGTGATGTGCAGAGGGAAGGCCAGGCCTGTGCTGTCTGCAGAGCCTGGATCCAGGCTTTGAAGCTGCTAGTGTGTTTCAACAGCTAACCACTTTCAGATGGGACTGTGGCGTTTTATGAGCTGAGTAATAGCGATACCTACACATGTGCAGGCTTGGGGTCCCAAAGAGGGGGAGGCTCAGCTCAGAGCACACAGAAAGATGCCTAACTCCTCGGGGGTCTGGGTTTAGGTGTGTTTGATAGATCTCATGCTATGGTTTTCTGTATATGAAACTGGAGGACAGGAAGATGGATATTGTGTAAAGTCTGTTCGGGTCTGCAATAAATTCCACATTTTTGTCCAAGGTCTTGAACATCAAATGGACTCCTTGTATGGAATAAACACTCTAAATCTTGGCATTACTCCTAAATCTCATGGAGACGCAAGAATGAATACCAGAAGCATAACATCCACGCAGAATAGTTGATTTGTGTGAAGTCATTCACAGCATCACAACAGTCAGTAACAATGTCAGCAGCTCTGCTGCCCTCCGCTGTGCTTTTTTTTTTTGTTAGCGTACAGGAAGCCAGGGTTTGTGGTGTACGGTGCTTCACTCTCTGGGCTCAAACCTAGCAGGGCGTCAGGTTCAGGAATGTGGAGTGAGGATGAAGTTTCGAAGCATTCAGGGGTGACTCCAAATGCTTTTCTTTAAGAACACAGAAAGTGAGGGAGATCTACCAAAGGGTGAAAAGGAGACGCACATGGAATCAAAACATGAGGAGCACTGATGAAAAGCTTAACAACACAAAAGTGCGGCTAGATTTGATATTTTAGAGATTAGTTTTGCTCTGATATTAGTGTCCTTATACAAATATGTCCTTTTGTACTCGTTCTTTTTCTCACGCATACGACAGAAGTGGAGGTATTCACACCAAGGATTTATGTTGTCAGTGTTTTGTGCTGCACACTGCTATTTAGTTTCCCCCGTGCTTGTATTGTGGAATATATGTCAGGTCAGCATCTGACCTTTGTGGAGAGCTCAAGTTTCCAAAGGCTGAATTCATAGGATGACAAATCCAAGTCCAAAAGAGGAATCCCCTATCCTCTTTTTAAAAAATAAGCAAAACCTCAGTCTCCCTTTCTGCAAATATTTAAAGCAACAAATTATTGAATAAAATAGATCTGCTCTGTCCTCTCATAATGTTTAATTTGTGCATTGAGTCTTAGGCTTCCTGTGTCCTCCACCAAGCGCCTCACATGCACCACACTCACTGAACATGTAATCTAAACAATGTAATCAATTAACAATGGCTGTAATGACAGCATATAATAACAACCACCAACAACCATAACTGAAAAAATATGATATTCCCCTGGCTGCTCTAAGGCTTGCGAAATGAAGTCCACTTGGAAAAGAGCTAAAGCTTTCTAAGGGGGAACAGGGGTTTATGTGGAAACATACCTTACACACTAAAATGTAATAACCTTTGAGTCTCCCGGTGTTTTACTTGGCTGGGAGAAGCACGAGATCAAACACAGACTTGGATCCAGCAGCCTTTGCCAAAAATGTCAGCGCTAAGCACTGGGCTCCAGCTTCAGGTATTTTCTTTCCCCTGGCAAAGAGCGAGAGCAAAGACACAGACCAGTGTTAACCCTCGACGGGGCTGCCCCAAACAGCCACCAGCACACCAACCAATGAGGGGGAAGTGACGTCTTCCTCCCTGTCATCAGTGAGCATGTGTGCATGTCTAGGTCATGTAGTGCCACTGAAAACCTGAGACTGGCTCCGTTAAGGAAGCTGAGATGTTCACGTACAATTGCACGCTTGATGATTTGCTGCAATCCGGTCCTGTAAGGCTGCACTGATCTCTCTGAGGTACACAAACAGATATCTCATAAATATCATGAAAAGCATTGACTTCAAAGCAGCGATGATGGGACTGAGATAACTGCAAAGGCAACAGAGCTTCATTCTATATGTCTGCAGATAAGAGCTCCAACAATGAAGGAAGTTGAGCGACTGCCATTTCTCTTGTCTAAAAATATTTACTGGTGATCCTGTTTTGTACAGCAAGAGGACTTTAAATAATTACTTCTTCAATCGAATTTATGTATGTGGATGAAATTCTATTACGGTTGTCACAGTGTTGTGTCTTTAAAACCATAAGATTCAATACAATGTAATATATATGTCTATGGTGATATAGACTTTTTTAAGATGAACATAGCCAAAAATATCAAAATATCTTTGTGTTTTTGTCAATGGTTGATAGCACTCCCATGCCTGTACAGAAAATATGAAGCAACAGCCAGGAAATTGTTAGCTTAGCACAAAGACTTCAAACAAAGGGGGAAAGTTAGTCTGGCTCTGTCCAAAGGTGTCGAAATCTGCATACCAGCACCTCTAAAACTCACTAGTTCACACGTTATATCTTGTTTGTGGGGGACAATTATTTTGGCAGGAGGCAGTGACTTCCTAAATAAACAAGGAATAATGTGTTGCGGGCAGCCAGCAGAAATCAGGGGTGGGTTCACGTAACTGGTGAGACATGAAAATCCAGGACGTTCAGTTCAATTGATAGCTGCTTGAATTTAAAGGCTTCTCACATGACAAGACAATGTGCAACTTTGTATATACACAGGACAAGTAATCCGTGATCCTTGTGAATGTCAACGCAGCACTTTGCCCAGTAATGCTAATTATTACTGTTACCAGCGAAACTGATTTAAAATACTAGAGTATAAGTACAAATTTTGCAGAATATTAGGCAGTGGCTTATTTAACAAAGTAGCCTACATTATTAATACAATTTTAATATAAATATGATATATAATTCTTGTATCAGTCACAGAATGATTTGCTATTATTTGCTTAGCTGACTGATGAGATTATAGTGGATGGCAGCTGGCTGTGTTTTGATATCTATGGAGATGCATAATAAAAGTACAACTTGTGTGGGGAAAGTGTTTTAAACCTTATTTTGGGGCAAAGTCATTAAACTTTGATTTTTTTTTAAACCATATTTGATCAGTGACTCTATGCCTGCAGTTTTTATGTCCTGGTGACCATTAAATGTGACATTATCGCACTCTCCCCATTCGTTTAGATAGACACCTGGTCTTCTTAGCTTGACGGGGGCGTTACTATGACGGCTGCCAAGTGGCAAGACTCACCTACATGGACTTTGCTGGAGCTTCATATTTACTGCACAGACATGAGAGCAGCATTAATCTACTCTCAGCAAGACAGTGAATCAGCGTATTTGCCAAGATGTCACACTATACCTTTAAGACTGTGTTCAGGTTACCAACAGGCAAATGCACCAGGGCTAAAGGCCTCTCGTTCTCTGTGTGACATGTGGGATGACTCTGATTCCTCCTGATGGCCAGAGCGAGGCCTCACGCTCCTCACAAGTGCAGGTTATGGGGGAATATAAGTGAGAAAGTGAGCAAACTGCTTCAAAGTACTTCAGACAGTACAGTATAAATATCCTCAGAAAAACAAACATTTGATCTGCCAGCAGTGTTCTAATGTCTCTCTCCATTAGGCCACACAAACCACTCTCTCAGTCATCTGCTCACAAACATAGTTACAGAAAGTGAGAGAGGGACTCGACCTCTGGCTCAAAGGGGAAGCAATGTGGTGATACTCACTGAAACAATCTAACATGAAAGAACAGATGAAACAAGCATCTCACACTTGATGAGTGTCGAGGCCGACCAGGTGATTATGTTTACACTGACAGAGAGGTGAATGTTTGCTCTAGACAAATGGCAACCAACGTCGACAAACAGTCGCATGAGAGTGGTGTGATTTGCATGTTTAACAGCTGTTATAAGTTAATGAAGAAGGTATGGTGAGATCAGCTCAACAATGCAGTGGACAAGGCAGATGAGGGTCTATTACGCCCCTTCCCCCACTACCTTTAAAACCCCTCAAAATATCCCTCCCATGAAAAAACACACCCATAACCCCCCCTTTCCTCCTCCTCCTCTTCTTTTCCTCTTCCCCCGCCACTCTCTCCCACCCCATTTCCACCACAGCCCCTCTCCCTGCTCCAGGATTTTGCTGTACAAACCAGGAACAGATGTCTGCCGGGGCCGTGCTGAAAGACCCCGCTGTTCTGGATGCCAGCCACATGCTTTTCATTCAGAGATGAAGGCTCACAGCTCGCCTTCTTGTGAAGCCAATTTCAAAAAAAAAAAAAAAAAAAGAGGTGGAAAAAAACAAACTCTCCAAATGCCTTCAAGTTCCTTCAAAAGCAGTACATATATGAGCGCACCTTTTTGTCTCCTCCTCACCATGTATTGCTCCCTGCTAGTGCTGCATCGGCGACAGGCTTTTTTGTTTTTTTGTGGATGTGAGACGGGGGCTGTGAAAAGTGATGAGATGTTGCTGACGAGAATATTTCTTAAAAGGAGTCTTCAAGTACTCTTCAGGATCTGCGCAGTTGTATCCAGCACACACAAGTCAAAAGCTAAAAAGAAATGACCTCAGTTTCAAACTTGCGGCTGTGTACTGAAAAATAAAATGTCATTTCGGGTCACGGCCTTAAGATTACACAGATATCCCAGCCACACATCCAAATTAAATACTGCATGCTCAAAATTAACATGGTGACTAGAAGATATACCCAAATGCCCAGTGGCAAAAATGTCCAAAGACAACATCCATTTGTGCAGGACTGCCAAATGAGGATTTTTATATAAGGGGAAAGTCTTATTCACAGATTCCAAATGAATGTTAAAAAAACATTAGCTTACAATTAGTTTAGTGAGCTGCTTGGGAACTTTGCTCTTAAACTAAATTTATTATTGAGGGGCGAGTGCTATGTAACTCTCTGAAAGTCAAAACAAATTTGCGTCTCAGAGCTTTTGGCACATCATTACATCCAACTGAATCCCTAACTGAGCCTTTTTACTTCAAGTGTGATATTATTAACCTTTCAAAGTGGAATAATAAAGGTCTTTGTTGTGGAATTTAAAATGTTGACACGCTCCCTCTTCGTGGGCCAAGTCTGTGGGAAGTTTTGAGACAAAAGATGGTGCTGAAAGGCTGAATTAGCCTGTCATTATTTGGGCATCCAAGCATGTCTGTTTGAAGCTCCGAAATGAAGCACTGTGGTTGTGTGTGTGTGTGTGTGTGAAGGTCTGGACTGTTGATGTGTTGATGTTTCCAGAGGTGAAACACAGTGAACCTTCACAGAGCTCTTCCACTAATGAACACAGGTTTGGATAAGTACAGGGTTTGGAGTTTTCTGTGTTTTACATATTCAATAACAACAGTCTAGGCTCATTTTGGGGGCGAGGGGGGTGGCTGACTAAGCCTTGGACTGCCACTTTGATCTCACTTGTAATATTTCTACATTACGCCAGGTGTTTGGACAGGTAGGATTTGTCTGAACACCTGCAACAAAGTGTCAAAATCTGGATGACTGTAGCCAGGATGAGCCAAGTCATCCTGCTGAATCACGCTCTCTTTGTCCACTCAGACCACACTTTAAGGAGCCTATAGCGTTACATACTGAAGGTAGCCTGCAGCTGCAATCTGGATTTATGGTTCTGCAGCAATATCAATATTTAAACAGGTCTTTGCATCCTTTGATCTTTTGTTATACAGCAAAGCATTCTTAATATGTTGAACTGCTTTATTGAGGAGATTCGCAGGTTCACACGAACTGATGATGGGCACAGGTTATGTTAGCTCTCGTTTCTTTTCCACCCTAGTTGTACTACATCCCTCAGCCCATCCCCCAGGACAGGCCAGGGGGATAGAGGGGTGAGGGTTCGGAGGCTCCACTGATATCAGAGCCCTTTTATAACTCCCAGCTCTGCGCTTTGAAGTCACAGTCAGACAGCTCAGGAATCTTACTCCCCCGTTTGACAATGAGGAGGGGGATGGTCAGAGCTAAACAGTGTGTTTGGCCCATCTCCTCCTGTACCAAATCATAAGTCATTTTAACTGTGCCTGCTAAGTGGTTAAACTACTGGTGAGCGCCATTATGCAAAAAATAAATAAAAAATACACTTGGGAAGAGAGAGTGTAGCTGAAATTGGTCTAAAAACTTAAAATCCCATTTAAAAATTACATAAATACAGTTATTTTCTATTTGACTTGGGCTTGTTAAATCATCGTCTGAATCCCAGACATCCAGGAACCCATAATCCAATAATTACATCTGGAAATGTGACAATGTAATCCGATCCCAGCGAAGAATCAATTAGCGGTATGTGGGATCACACGTGGAAACGGTGCTGATATCCTACAGCAGACATATATTCTATCTGTGTTGAAAGTCTTGCTGTTAGACAGGAAACTGTGCAACATGAAAAGCATCCCCGGGGACATCATCTATCTTTACATTAATGCAGGCATAGGCTCATTTCAAACAGCATGAATAGAGCTGTCACTGTATGTGAGCAGGTAGTCACATATTGCCTCAGAAACACAATAGTGAACATATATGCCACATATCATCGCAATACCAATTTCATTTATGATATTGGAATATCTGGCATTGGATACTATGCACCAGGGCTGTAGCTAACCTACATTTTCATTATCAGCAAATGTTAATTGTTTTCACATTAGCCTATCATCATTTTGGTCTATAAAATGTCAGAAAATAGTTAAAAATCATAATATTTTCATAAAGCCCAAATGAAGTCTTCAAAATTCTTGTTTTGTCCAACCAACAGTCCACAAGCCAAAGATATGTCAATTAGACAAAGAAGAGCAACATAATTGTATTTTGGCTTAAAAAAATACTTAGAAATAATTTATCAATTAATTATAAAAGTAGCTGTGGATTAGATTTTAATGGAAAACATGTGAATACAAAAATCCACATTGTATGTCCACCTCCTCTCGAACAATCCTAAGTTAGTCTCAAAGAAAGCAGGAACGTAAGTTGAGCACTGATCTGTGAACGAGCCTCTAACATAACCAGCTAATGATGTTAAATAAATCAGGAGTATGACAGAAGTTAGGGCGGGACCCACCCACTAATAAGTGTCAAGCGTATGCCTTTGGTGGTTTCCCTCGAGGGGAGTGTGAACTCGGGCTCCTCTGAAGCAGAGTAAAGTTCTCTTTTAATTTGCCATGAGTGGGCGGTTTATAGCCCTGATATAATCTATAACTCTTCCACTATTACAACCACCCACCTCACAGATTGTCAGTACCTCTGTGTGAACTTGGTGCAGTTTCTGTCTGAGAGCTCGTGGGCCCTTGTGCCCCTCAAAACGACACGCTAATTGAAGTGATGTAATGTTATGCCACAGAGGGCTGCCCACTGGGAGACGCGCTAGAATGGGAGGCATTGAGGAAAAAGACACAGCCCTGAGTCACGATGCCAGCAGCCACAAGAGCAAACTTTATATCCCTCAGTCTGAGAAACGACTACCTTTCCATCCAGTCCGTGTGTGTGTGCTGCATTGCCAAGCCGCTTCACACATGAGGCTCACTGCTGTCATAACCCCATCCAATGATGCTGGCAGGGGAATAACCGCTGCAGTGTTGTGTCGGAGCCAGACATGACAGAAAGAACAGCAAGCTACAACTTTGCAAAGACATCAGCATGTCTTCACACATGCTTTGTGAATACAGCTAGCTCCCCCTCAAATCAGACTCTCAGCTCATCTTTGAAGTGCTTGACGGACTCACCCAGTGAGCAAATACATACACATAAACAGACAGACAGACAGACAGACAGACACACGCACCCGCACACACACACACACACACCTGGCACTCTTTTTATTTTACCCAATAATGAATTATGAATTGTGTTAATGTAAAACTGTTGAGCAAACATGAACGTTACACGGCATAACAAAAGAGGTTCAATGAGTATTTTTTAGACCGGCAATCAACATTTTACCAATCGCGAAAATACATTATGGATTTTTACTGAATCCTTTTTTGTTTGTTTGTTTGTTTGTTTGTTTTACTCTTGAAAATGCTTTGAAGCTCGCATTAAAACACAGCCTCAGTAGTCATGAAAGGGAAAATTTAATAGCCTTACAGTCTTTTCATTTAATTTTAATCTAAACAGGGAATCAAAATAAGCTGATTTTGTTGTTAAGGCCCATTGTCACTAAGAAGCCAGTGAATATAAAGTGAAATGCAGAGGAAAATGCTGTAGATACCTGCATGTTCTTCAGCTTGTGATCCGTCGCGCTGTACCTCTCACATTCCTCCATCCCTCTCCGGAGGAAAGCGTTCACAACAAAACTGTCTCCTGGGACAAGAAGGAAACACACCGATCAGCCTGGAGTAAATCTTAACCTCAATATCATCTGACTCATTATTAATGATTATAAACCCCCACGATACAAAATCATCCATCCTCACCTTCAGGGTTTTCTCTGCGCTTGCACGCTTCAGATCCACCGGGGATGCAAAACAGACTTTCGTTAGTTTTTTAAATACATAGCAGCAATCGAAATACTTCTCATAATAATAATACATCTCATTATTTGCGTTCAACTACGACATTTCTTACCATGTTTTGACTGAAGTTTGCCCATTCTTAAATCCCTCTTCCCCGTATCAATAACGACAGCTTACTCCGGAATCGGACACAGATAAACCAGTCACTGACTCAACATGGTCACATTGTGTTTGTTTTGCGAGAAGAAAAGTCCAACTTCATCCAGAGGAAGGTGATTAAACCGCGCGTTCATTGAAGGATCAGCTGTCTTTCTGCAGGAACAAGATGAGTGTGTAAAAACGATGTGTGAGGGAGACACTCGCTGTCTGTCTGTCTGTCTGTCTCCAGGCTTCCCCTCAGCCCAACTGAATGCGGGAGCGCTTTGAACACAGCAGAGATCACGGAGTCACCGTCAAGTGTGAGAGAACATTCACGGCACTTCCGGTTAGTGCAGTTGAAAACTAAAAGATCAATGTTATGGTGAGCGTCAGAACCAGTTTTTCAAGTCTAAAAACATCTTTTAAATCATGAATCCTCTTAACTATAAAAAGGAATTTCTACATGATTTTCTGTGTTTGATTAGAGTTTTTTATACTGCCATGGCCAATTGATTGTTTTAATGATCTATTACTCTGTGTGTCTGATATAATAACACATTGTTCAACATTGCACATATGCCAAAGTGAAGTGATCTTGTTTGTGGTATTTTAGAGGTAAAAAGACTGGAGTTCACAGACTGATGTGCAGCATCTAAAAATGCAGCTGTTTACACTATACCAAATTATATTATGAAGTAAATATCATAATTAAAGTTTGCAAACCAGAAGAGATGGAGGTGAATGTGCTCCAGACATTTTCCACCTAAATTTGTTGTCTTTAATCTGCAAAGTGCCTAACCGAGCTGCACAATGCTGGATAATGGGACATTATCAAGTCTGCTTTGACCAAGCAAATTCTCGAATTTGATAAGTCAGAAGCAGTGTGCTTTCTTAAGCTAGTCCACACAATGCATATTTTTGCTTTTACCCAATGTAATGGAGCCTTTTATAGTAGACCATTCGAGTATGGCCTTTGTCCTGCTGCACATCGTCTTTTTTTCCTTGGTCGTCAGTCGCTGTATTATTTTGAAAGGATGATTTATGTAACTTCCGGCTGTAAGTTCTGTTTAACTTGTCGCACTGAACACTGGTTTGGCAGCTCATGTGTAGTTGAACGTAAAACCGCGCGTGTTCTGTTGGTGTAATTTTCAGTACTGGTCCATTCATGGTTTTCAAAGCAGACTGCAGATTTATGACGAAGTCACTTTCGTCATTTTGTTGCGTACATTCTATTTTTTTGTTTGTCACGTTAGTTTATGAGCGTAGTTGTGTCATTTGTTCTTATGATTCCTTATATTCCTGCAGACTGTCTTCAGTTTGTTGTTTGTTCTGCTTTACACCAAAAGTATAAAAGGTTATTTGAAGCCAAAACAGTTAATGAGACCTATCTGTACACATGCTTATGATCATATGTAAACCATAACTAGAGTGACATATTTTATGCTGGACCACTTAAACCTAAATTAGATTTTGGCTTTTTGAAGAACTGATGTTTCCCAAATTTTCTGGTGTCTGGGGATGAAAAACACAATTAATCACATAATGATTGAGGGAATGATTATGCTTTTGGATGGGGCTAACCACACACTGATAGGCTGCCCGTTATAAGTTCCAGTATTTGTTTTAGGTTTGCACACAACAGATGCAAACTTTTGTTTATAAAAGAAAACCAGGAAGAACATGCTGTACTTTAACCCACCAGACATCAAAGCTCTTCAGCACTTTTATAGTTTGTTTCCTTTGGCAGGGAGTTAAAGCAGGGCTGGGTGCACATGCCAAGTGTTATGAATATTCATTTACTCAGGTAACCTTATAAAAATACAACTGTGATGTTAGTGTTTTGTAAATATTCCACTCCTGTGCAGATTATATTCAAAACGAGGAGAGATGTTACTTTGATCTTTGCATGTTATCGAGGCATAAACTGTTATTATACAGTTGGAGTCGATCACTCACACACTCCAAAGTGCTGCTGTCACACACCAAATTACAGTCCGTGCGCTAAACCTTATCTTTATCCTTTATTACCTAAACAGAGGAGCTCAGCCTGGAGGAATAAGAGACGTTTATTCTCTGTGCTACTGGAAGGACATCTCATTTTCTGCGCGAGTGCTGCTACGTATATCTTAGTGTCCCAGTTTCACGTCTATACCATGATGAATGTGGAGTGCAGCTATATTGCTCTTCCTGTCAATTTGTCTGCCATTTGACTTCTCACAGACACAGGACTCTCAGATCACTGTTGGTGCTTGACAGGATGAGCCGACATTTGCATAGCTCATTGATGGCAGCATTCTTTGATCCTGCTTGCCGTGCCTAATTATCACCATTTCTTTATGCAGCCTGGCTCCCAGGATTCTGCCTCTTTACAAGGTGTTTCTCCCTCATCCTTCTTTCTCCAACTCCTACTAACATCCCACTTAAATGGATGATGACATACATATGGGATGGAAAAAAATAACCTCAGAAACAACAACTGCTCATACACTTTGAGACAGGATAGTTTAGACTGGGAACAGAGAAAGAGAGAGCCCTGAAGTTGTCTTTTAAGGGCAATGTTCACTTGGATAAAAGTCCTGGTTTATCATCAAAGGCTGTCATGCGGATGAAGAATTGAGCAGCCCTGACACCATTTAAGTTTTATGAGCTCATTGAGTATTTGTACAGAGGATGTGGATCATCACACTGGCAAAAGCACAGGGTTTTTCAAAACTTTAAAATCATCTTGAAGATCATATCAGCATAAATCAGAACCTCCTTAAAAATTGAGTTCAATCTGTCATTTTATGCTCAGAGAAATGAGTTATAGTTTCCAGGGTTTTGTGTGCAGCTCTGTTCTTCTTAACATGCCTATAAGTATGTGTGTAAGTTAATCCCCTCCCTATGTGAATCACCACTGGCACATGCAATGATATTCCATTGCTTTCAGCCATGTACCTGAACAACGGTTGGGAGGATAAACATCAGACTGTTTGTTTTGTTTGGAGTTTTCTGACATTTTCAAACTGCTTGAAACTGTGATAAAACCCTGTAACAATAAGGCTTTTGACTTTTCTTCCTTCTACGTCTTGATTGCCTTTTAACAGCTGCCTGGTTTTGGACCAACTACAGTCAAAAGAAAAAGGGCCTCCAGACAGAGCAATTATGGTTTTATTTACCATGCCCGTTCCTACAGCTCTCCCTTTCTCTATCTGCCTTTTTTCTCTCCACTTTGTGATCATTGATCAGATTAGAGAAAAGTACAAGCTTCCTCGTGCAATTCATCTCACATAAAAACTTCATTGGCGCCAAACAATTAGGTGTAAAAAGATACTGTGGCATTAAAGGGATAATTCACACAAACAGTTATGCTTCCTTGGTGAAATGAGGGCTTTGTGCATGAGGGAAAATCCACTCTGGGTTTCTTGTAAAAAAAACCAAAACAAATACTTAAGAAAAATCTGCCCTTGATGGTCTTGATTAGAGTATAAATCTGTTCCTTGATCTTAACGACAGACTCCAGACAGTAAAATCAAACCCAGCAAAAGATTTCATGTGAAATGTGCTTAATAAAAACACCCACAAAAGGTTAAAAGGTGATTAGGGCTGAGCAGGAATGAAGTGTGTGAATAAAGATGAACTCAATGTTTGCTTCCTTTTTACATTCAGGAACAGCCTACACAATCCACCTTTGAAGTGGAGTGAAAAAGCTGTTGCCCAACAACAAACAAAGGGCACCATTGTCTGAACCCAGCAGCTGACATGCAAAGCAGCAGAGCATTCACAGAATGCAAAACACGTTCATACAAACAATAGCACCACTGATCTGTTCATGTAAACTGTGCATACGACTGATACATGTTTTTTTAAAAGAATCATCTTTCAGTAGTTTTGTCTTTTGGGAAAACTGATGGCAGCCACATGCAAACACGCGCCTAACAAAGTATCAGGGTCCTCATGCTGGGACCTGTCATGAAGGACTACTGTACTGGCCGCATTTTAAATAAAACCTGGAACCTGGAAGCCATTTTTACCTAGAGATTTTAAAATCAGCAAAATTATTCGGATAGTTTCAATTAGAAAGGCTCACCATCAGCAGGCTGTTTTAACTGCTGTGGCCAATTCAAATTACCGCCCTCAGTGTGATCATCATGTACACACATTGCACAAAATCCACTCCATAAAAATCAGTCTTTCCATAAGAAAAACTGTGTGACAGCATCTACACGCCACCAAGTGGTGGCCCAGAGGTGTTGTTAAAAGCTCTGAAACGCCTCACCAGCAAATGCAGCATTTCAACAACAAGCAATTTAACAATACTGTTTATTACAAAGTTATGTACAAAATTAAAGTTGTAATGAACAAATGACTCCAGAGAGGATTTGTTGTTAGCATAAATACAGAGCTGACAAATAAAAGTGATAACTGATGGGTATAAGGAACATCAATTTTTAAAACATAACATATAAATACAAAAAAAACAGCATGTATAAGAGGAGGTTCATATTTTTCGACATAAGTTGGTATCATACATGATCAATAACTTCACCTACAGATCCTGAAGATGGAGGTAATCTCAGTGAGCTGGCAGCTTGTAAGACAGAGATGAGTGGTGGTAAAGAAAGCCAACAAACTGCATAATATGTCCTGTTTTCCCTGATGTTTTACTCTTCATTATCATGGGCCTGCTTTCCATTTCTGCCCGACAAGCTGAGATTTAAAGAATTCTCCAACGAAATCCACAGACTGAGCTAAAATGTATGCAGTGATGTCAATACAAGAAACTCATGCCAATATAAATCTGAACTACCCCTTAACATGAGAACAGACAAAAGCTGACACTATTAACATTAAAGCTTCATGTTACGTAAAAAAATATGACTTAGAATATGAAACTAAGAACAGAGTAAACACTTAAGTTAATAGCACAGAAAATTCAAGCACTGGGTACTCCATCTCAAACCAAACTGCCTAGCCTGAAACCGACATGAATTTGGTCTTTTAAAGGTAGCAGCACCAAGAAAATTACCTGAATAAAGAGTTATGCAACGATAACATTTGTTAAAACTTGCCCTTATGTCCAAATGAATTGGTTAGGTTTTATAAAATTTTCTATTTGTAGTTTCTCAAGCTCCAAACAAACAAGCATGGGATCTGAGAGCTCATGAACAATCACGTGTCAGCCTTTGGGCTTCCTAAGAAGTTAAACACCGTTGATCAGGTTAGCTTTTTCCTCCTTCTGCTTATCCACTGCTCGGTCCATAGCCTCCAGAAACCTCTCAAGGGTCACTGTTGACGCCTGCAGGCAACAAACTACATTAAAAAACAATGACTCTTTTCCCCCTGCACTCTCTATAAAAGAAAATCAAATACTTACCTTTACGAACAGTGCATGGGCCAGAAATGGTAACTTCCTGAGTGCTCTCCCGCTCAATCCTTTGCTTTTTCTGGAAATGAAAAGAAAAAGAGAATGCTAGCTGCTGGCTGTTTGCAGTTCTCATTTGATCGCCCTCAATGTTGTGATTAGAGCACAGGGACAGTGTGATTTGGCTGCTATTGTATTACAGGAAGCTAAACTCACAGAGCAATCCTCCTCAGGGTCAGACTGTGCTCCGATACCTCACTCTCTGCAAAGTCCATCGTCTCGAGCTCAAATATGGTAAACAGTTGCTGCTGGGGGTAGATGATCTGGCACTGCACATATCACACATTATGAAGCAAAGACACATGGGAAATTATGATTTATCAACTCCTCCAATTCAAGCTTTTTCCAATTGCTGCTCCACTGTAAAATTACACATACTGCAAAATATATATCAGCCATAATTGGCCACGTTAGCCAAGTTCATTATTTATGCATGTTTGTCATGTTTGTTATAACAAAGTAACTTAAATGTTGGTGTGTTTTCTGTTCTGTCAAAGGAAACTGACTGCTGAACAGATGCATTTATGTGTCCCTTTTATCCAAAGCACTTTACAATTTGCCTTTCACTCACCTATTCAAATACACGCAACCTTTAATTAGGCCCAGCAGTTCTAGCTGCTGGGCCTGGGCTACTATAATTATTGAATTATGTCAAATTACCCACTTATTGTAAGTTGCTTTGATAGAAAATGAAGCAGCAAGACCCCTCACAGCTACCTTATCTCACCTGTACTGGGTTCTCTTCAATGGGAACCAGTGAAGTACAGAAGTGATTTTTTATTTTATTTTTTTTTTTTAAATGTATTTGTCTTGAAAGCAGTGAGACTGTTTTGTCTAAGGTCTTCTGACCAATTACAGTTAAATACCAATGGACATCAAGCTTTTTCAGTAATTGGCCATAAATTGTGGATTACGTTGCATCTGACAATTAGATCTTACCCCTTCACTGCCATCTTTAAAGCATGCCTCGAGACACATCTTCTTTCGTTAGCTTCCTGACTGTCATTATGGTGCCTTGTCAAACACACACTGGATTTTATTTGTTTGTGCCGTGATTTTCTGATTGACCTTTCCTGTGTTTTGTTTACTGGATTGTAATTTATTCTGTCTGTAAAGCACTTTGATTAATCCTTGCTCTTTTTATGTGCTCTATAAATTGACTTGACTAAAAGCTCAGCCTAAACACATGCAATGCAACAATTCTGTCTTATGCCAAGAAATCAATCCTCACCATACTTACAAAATAAGCCCAAGTGTTTGAACATGAAAGATCACAAACACTTGTTAATGCCTATTAATAATGTGTAATAGTGAAGAAAAATGTTGCTAGTCAATTCAGTCACCTTCATGAGCTCCTGCAGGCAGGAGAGGTAGATGTTGTAGATGCCCCTCTCAGATGGAGGTCCGATGTACTGCTTGATGTCTGCTCTGTCCACAAATGCCAAGTCTATCTTTTCTGTCACGTTGGAGGTTGTTAGGATCACGACATTGGAATGTCTGAAATATGAGTCCAAAAGTCAACACAAAGCTAATTTGTGTAAATAACACGCCAGACAGAATGATGAATCAGTCATTATAGTAATTAAGTAATTGGCGGAAAGGATGCAAATTAAGGCTTCTGGTGTATTACAACTCTCTCATAATATGTAAGAGAGAGGTTTTACCACAGTACACAGACTCACCGTTTGATCTGGTCCAGTTGAGTGAGAACAGAGTTGACCACTCGGATGGCATCAGAGGGCTCCGTTCCTGCCTGAGAGGCATTTCTAGCTGCAGTCAGACTTTCCACCTAGCCGCCATTATTTAAAAAAAAAAAAAAAAATCAGAAAAGGAACTGCTTTAGTCAGCAGCAACAGCAGAGATGCTCTGGAACATGAGATAACCAGTACGCACTTGCAGAAGAAGGTCTTCTGTTTCAAGATTAATTAAGGAAGATTAAATTCCTTAAATCAAAAAGTTCAAACTGATAAAAGTTAATTTCCAAGATTTTACCTCATCAATGAGAACAAACACAAGAGCATCTTTGTCATCAATCAGTTGCTGGATCTTTTGAAACATCTTTGTGACCAGCTTACCGCTCTGTAACAAAGAGACTCGATTACCTACCAATTTATTATCATTTCAATCTAGAACATCCTCCAACTGAAAGAGTTCACATAAAAGCTGCCAGGTGTACCTCTGAGAACCACTTTGAGAACAAGCTGTGGCTGTTTATCTCGACAAATTGCCCATAAGAATACCTGCAGGGAGAGGAGTGTATTTTGAAATGAAAAGAGCAGGTGTAGCTACTGCTGAGGCGGGTTCAATAAAATGAAGATTGTCTTACCGACTTGACAGTCTGATTGACAGCTTCTGGGCAAGAGCTTTGCACAGTGACGTTTTCCCTGTGCCCGGGGGTCCTGAATTTGGGCACACACAAAGTGATAAATCACTTATTTTCCACACATCATCTCTAACCCAGCCTGCTCAACCAAAAAATGCTACTCATTAGTTATTTACCATGAAGCAGCACAACACGATTCCAGGCAATCAGGTTGCTGTCAACATTCTTGTCAGAGAAGTAAATTGTTGTTGTGACATAATCCAGGAGCTAATGGGGAAATAAAAACAATGCAAAGTTTAGCAGAGTGAAAAGGTTATGATATATGTATTTATATGTAAAGAGAGAGATTTTTTTGACCTGGGTTTTGACACCGCTCTCATATACCAGACTTTCCCAAATCCCATGGAATTCAGCTGTTAAAAACATACGGGGGTTAAGTTATTTTAGGTAAATATTCCAGGTCTGAAAAAAAAACACTACGACATTCACAGAAAAATTCTTTAAACCACTCCTGCAGCATAGTCCACTTGTGCCAAAGCCCATTATTAATTTATGAGAATCATTTTGAGGGCATTAAGTAATATTGAATAATATGATGTAATGCTTCAATGATGAGTTATTGTTTTACACTTTGGATCAATTGTTTTCTGCAGTAAGTCGCGCCTAATGAATGAAGCTGTCTGACAGCTTCATTAGAAATAAATCAAACTAAGAGTGCAGGATTTTCTCTACGTAGTCTCTTCCATATACTTTTATCTGCTGTGTACAGTGTCACCTGATGGCAACAACCAGTGGTTGGCTGCTGAAAGTTCTTCATCCTCCTCTAAACTGAGTGTGCTGGGTTCGTCCTCATTCAGAGTGAAGATGTGAACAGAGATGGAGCAGCTCTTCAAGTCAAGGGGCTGTGTGGGGGAAAATGCAAAGCATTATTAATTCCATTAAAAAACATGGTGGATGATGACAAATGTTCACAAAGCAAACCAACAAAATGGACCTGTGTTGCCATTTCCTCAAGATCAACTAGAGCGACAGATTCCACATGTTTCTGCATGAAGTCATCATCAAATTCGGTCCATCTGTAGTTTCCAAAAACCATGCTGTGGCGATTCAGTAGAGCCAGAACATGTATTCTTACATCAGACATCTTAGCTGTGCTGAAATATGAACAAGAATGACATTTTTTTCAAAAAAATACAGAAAGTATAGCTGCAAAGATAACATTTCCCCCTTTTTGCCTGATGTACAAATATCAACATTCATACTGGTTTCTGTTTTTGAAGGAGTCAAAGATACGTGATACTAGATACGTGTCATTTCTAGCGGTTCATAATGAATATAAGTATTAGTAAACGTGAGTCATTCCATATAGCGTCGAGTGACACTAATCAACCAATAACTTCGATTGAGCTTGTGGTCAGTTAAACTCAGTCTGTAAGTGTGTGTGTGTGTGTGTGAGAGAGAGAGAGACTTTCCTGCATTAAGCTCTGTGATTTGATTTGATTTGACATTAATTCCTATATTCACTGACATGTTTTACACTACTTAGCGAACCCACCTGTGAGATTTAACATGCACCTCCACATGGATGTTTTGTTTTTGATTTTCCACCTCCATGCTGTCACCGTCCATTCCTGTAAAACTTAGGATATAAGGGGAACTTTCAGAGCATTAAAAGCAGCATTCGTCGACTAGAGTGACATAGTTTAGTTATCTGTAGATGTTCAATCTGGTGCTAAAGATATAAGTCTGCTTCAGCAAAGGGAACTTCTCATTTTATTAGCTAGGTAATTTGGCTAGCTAACACAGCTGGCTAATGTTAGCATCCCCCCAAGAGTAAACATAAACAGTGCGTCATATCAATAGAACTGCAACCTTACCTTACACCATTTACGTTATCTATCTGATTACTTGCATCAACCGAAGTCGCGGTGCAAAACAAACTACCGACGGTCCGCCGTGCCGTCGGAAAGACGAAACTCACTCGAATTCAGCGCGCTGATTTGTTAAACCGGAAATACATCATTTGTTTTGGGGAATCACTTCCGTCTGCCGCTAGCTTTGTTGTTGCAAAGATTTGGTACAACGTTAGCCAGCAGTGGCAGCTGAATTGGGATAAATATTAGACTCTGGATATTAAAACGGAGAAATGGGGAAGAAACACAAGAAACATAAACCGGAGTGGAGAACAGTTGATGGTAACCCAGTGCACATTTTTACATTCGGTTATCGGACCGCGTTTGTCTCAGCTAGCTTAATGTTAGGTAGCTTAGCATAGCTGGATAGCTCAGCTGGCAAACACAGCCGATTTGTTTTATGTCAAAATCTTTTCTAGCCTAATCGCCATGAAGCACATCCATCGACTCTAGATAAAAGCTGTTGTTGGAATAATGTCCTTTAAAATCCAGAATTCATTTATTTCCTCTGTTTTTTTTATGTGCTAGAAATATACAGTTTAATGCATAAGTTAGTTAAGTGGGCGTGAAGTTGTATCCATGTTACATGGTTTCGTATATTCACTTTGAAATTGTTGATTAATTGGGTGCTTAAGTAATTACTAGTTAATTGATCACATCAGCTATGTAATTACGCCAAACAAAAAATACATTAGTACACAGTACAATATAATCACAACGTACAGTGGAAGGTTTTCATAAGTTAATTTACCGCTAGTTACATTTACCATTTACAATTCATAATCTCACTTGCATCATTTGACATGTGTGCTGGCTACCACGATTCTTATATGATCGTTAATCATGTTTGTAGACTATGAGGACAAGGCTCTTGAGAAGCCTCTTAAGCTTGTGCTCAAAGTTGGAGGAAGTGAGGTGACAGAGCTCTCTGGCTCGGGCCATGACTCCAGCTACTACGATGACCGATCAGACCATGAAAGAGAGCGCCACAAAGAGAAGAAGAAGAAGAAAAAGAAAAAGTCTGAAAAGGATAAAGACAAATATGTGGATGATGAGGAGAGAAGACGGAGGAAGGTTAGTTTACAAAAAAACATTCTGCCTTACAGCATTAGCGATTTCTTTGTTGCCACTAAAAGTTAAAGTCTTTCGTCCTTTCATCTCATCCTGTAGGAGGAAAAAAGGAAGAAGAGAGAGCGAGAGCAGAATGAATCCGAGGCAGCAGCTGCTACAGCTTCTACCAATGCCGGTGTGCCAGTTGAACCTTTCACATTATCAAAAAGTATTAGTATATCATTAGAGGTGAGTAAACCTAAGTTAATCCTGAGAACATGAGATACATTCTTAATAATTTCATTGACATGTGTTTCATATATTGACTATATTTCATCAGCCAGAAGAGAAGAAAAAGAAGAAAGAGCGAGATAGAGAGTTTGAGATCGAGCCTGAAGTGGAGGAGTTTCATCCCAATGTGAAGGTGGAAATAGAACAGCAAGGAGACCGACCGGTCCGAGCATGCAGGACACAACAAGGTAAGAATGCCCGCCTATGAGCACATCACATTTTTTGGTCAGGCAATTATTTATTTGTCAGTTATCTGTATTTTTTTATATCTACCCCATTCAGAGATTGAATCCACTCCTCGTCAACAACTGCTGGAGCACTTTTTGAGGCAGCTGCAGAGGTGAGGAACCCCTTTTTAGTCTAATTCAGCTTTCCCTCCTTTTAACGTTGAAGTGCTGTTTCTAAACAGTCAATACGTCAAAGGTACAGAGGCCTGAAGACTCGGGGTGAAGTAATGTTTAGGTGATGATGAGTCCTATCATTTTTGGGCAACCTCTTTTCCACTAACATGAACACCAACCAGCACACTAAAGATAAGAAATAAAATAAATGTAAAGCTGTATTGCCATTAAATTTATTTACCCCAGTTACATTGCCCAGAAGATAAAACTTTTCAATTTTGGACACTCTTAATCTTGTTTTTTACATCAACCCAGGTCAAACTCTCACCATTGCACACAACTTAAGCTATAGGCCTATTGACAGATTACACATAATGAGCTGAGTATGAAATTGTTCTCATGAGACAAAGCTGTTTTTGATTTTTATGACCCAAACAAGAACAGTTCTAAACAAATCTTAAGGTAGCTATACTGAATGACACTGATGTTACATTACTTGCTTTCCCAGGAAAGACCCCCATGGATTCTTCTCCTTTCCAGTAACTGATGCGATTGCTCCTGGTTACTCAATGATCATTAAACATCCTATGGACTTCAGCACCATGAAAGACAAGATTAGAAACAATGAGTACCAAACAGTAACTGAATTTAAGGTGAGGGTATTTTTCAATACAAAGACAGATATGACGTGATGATCTATTTCCTTTGGGAGTATTAGAGTAAAGTGAATTAATGAGTTTGTCCTCATATCTGCCTGAATACCTTTTGGCCTTCAGGCGGACTTTAAACTGATGTGTGACAATGCCATGGTGTACAACCGACCAGAGACCGTCTATTACAAGGCTGCCAAGAAACTGCTCCATACAGGATTCAAGATGATGAGCAAGGTAATGAGGTCAATGACATTAAAATGAACACATTTTTAGCCTGTATGTTTTTTTCTGTTTATATTAACTCATCCATCTTGACTATTTGACACACAACTTGTCTTGTGGAAGTCTCATTTACTCAGAGACTTCTTATAGTTTGTCTTCCTTCCTTTTGTTTTGATCATACCATAAACTATGTTTCCATTAAGTGTAGTTTTATTTTGTGAGCTTGAGATGCACAGCAGGCAAATAGACTGCAGTTGATGATGACACCTAGAGTCAAGTCATGGCACTGCTACATATACAGTGAGTAATTGAATATATTCAAAGCCCTGTGTCATTTTCTGATTCCCAGCAGCTGGGCACTATGAGCCCCACACACAAATAAAATGCATTTAGCTGTAGTGATCCAAACAAAGTCAATACAGGAAGTCAGTGACTAATGTTAATGTCAGTTGACCAAGGGGTGATTTAGAACATCTCTGTGATCATCTGTAGGTTTCTGCTGTCCCTTTCTAGTCCGTACATCACCAGAATAACAAAGTAAAGTGTATGCCCTTTTTCTCTGTCCTGTGTACAGGAACGGCTCTTGGCTCTGAAGCGTAGCATGTCTTTCATGCAGGATATGGACTACACCCAGCAGGCAGCCATTTTGGGGGATGAAGACCTTACAGCTGATGTACCTCCTCCAGAGATAATCCCCATACCAGTAGAATCAGCCAAGAAGTCCAAGAAACAACCAGTCAAAGACATGAAGGAAGTCATTAGGTATTTATTATCTGTAATATGTCTTAAGTGTGACTTTTTGTACACATAGGAATGAAATTTAGTCAAAGCTGCTGTTATTGAAATATTGAGTATGATATGTTATGTGATTCTGCACTTTGTCACTATAATAAACTGATAACCCTGTCGCTGCTGCAATTTCAGTTACCTGTATGAACCAGAGGGAAATGCATGCAGCTTGACTGACAGCACAGCAGAGGAGCATGTCCTTGCACTTGTTGAACATTCTGCTGATGAAGCTCGGGATCGGATTAACAGATACATGCCCAACTCAAAGGTTTCCCACTTTACTAATTGTGCATAAAATTCCACTCCTATGTAATGCTTTTACCAATTATATCTATGATTTTGAGACAAAATTGACCTTCAAGCTCTGTGTTTTCAGATGGGCTACTTGCGTAAAGAGGCAGACGGCTCTCTGCTATATAATGTTGTAAATCAACTCGATCCTGATGCAGAAGGTTTGTGTAGTATTTAAAACATTTCTCAACGTAACCACCCAGGATCTACACTTTATTAGTATAATATATGATATCTTTGAATGAGGCAAAGTGCTCTTCATTTGCAGAAGAGGAGACTCATAAAGTGGACCTGAGTTCTCTGTCAAATAAACTTTTGCCTGGACTAACAACGTTGGGTTTCAAAGACGACAGGAGACACAAGGGTATGTTATGGAGTGCACAGCTGATAATTGCCAATAAGTATAAAGCCTATATTAGCTGATGTTTTTTTTCCCTGTTCTGTGTAGTAACGTTTCTCAGCAGTGCCTACAATGTTCAAAGCCTTCAGAAGAACTCCATCTTTCCCGACCTGTTACCTGATGAGGTGGACATGCTCTATTCAGCTTATGGAGATGACACAGGGGTACAATGTGCTCTCAGGTAGGGAGACTTTTCTTTCAAAGCTTACAATGCAATTTCAAATTATCTAGTTGAAAAGTGTCCCTGTTTTCACTTTGTAATTGCATTTACTTTCAACCTCAGCATACAGGAGTTTGTCAAGGGTTGTGGAAGTGCCACAAAGCATTGGGTTGACGGGCTTCTGGATAAGATGACTGCAGGCGATCACATTAAAGCTGTCAGCCAAATCCGACAGGTATCTGACTTTTACCTGATATACAGAATTATGCAGATTAACACATATTCAACATCTCAACATCTTTTCAGCCTAAAGGATTATCTTGATCAATTCTACCTAATTCTTGCAGCAGGCCTGTTACATGTATGATGCTTATTTTACATTTCAGAAAAGAAACATCATGCTGAAACCTGATGAAACCAAATCCAGCATCTGTGACATGCAGGTAAACTTAGGTTCTGTTAAACCTGAAGATATGTTCTAACATTTATCTTTATTAAAGCTGTGTACTTGTGTTTAGATGACAGACAGCACTGGCCTCGGGGAAAGTGGCTCAGTCCTGGACTTCATGTCAATAAAGAACTATCCTGATATGTCCCTGGATATATCCATGCTGAACTCATTAGGTGATTATCCCTACTAACACTATCTAGTGGCTGTGTTTTCATGTATACCAATAATCCAAGAAAAGAAAAATGTACAAGGTTTAGTCCATGTAATTGCTAAGATTACATTATGTTAATTGTCACAGTAAGTGTAAAGAGAGTAAGGTGTGTGGAGTTGCAGTATTGAAAGGTATTAGCCTTGATCATATTAAAACTCAAGTAGTGTTTTTGCAAATTCTCAGCAGACAAACTACTCGATGGACACATAACGATAACGATAAGATGTTGGATATGATGCTCCGCTTTTCTTCTTGTCTTATCTGCTTAAAATTTTGATCTTTCTTTACAAAAACATCTGTGTAATTCTCTCTTGAAGCTATTTTGTTACTTCTGTTTATGTGTACTTGGAAGCCAGGACCTCACTATATTGCAACAATGTCATTTCCCACAATTGACCTTACCTTCCTTCTCTCTTTATCAGGTAAAACAGTGAAAAAAGAGCCAGGGAACGAGGATGGCCAGCAACACTTTGATGATGCAGACAAACTCCTGCAGGAGTTTCAGGATGCTCAAGTCGACAGAGTTGGCTCCAGACCCTCATCCAACCTGTCCTCCCTCTCTAATACTTCAGAGAGGGATCAGCACCACTTAGGTATCCACAATGGGAGTAAGATTAAAAAAGGGGTGTCAGCTAATGTGTTCTGCTAATGAGTCTTAGTCACAGTTTACAGTCAGTAAGAATCATCTGGATGTCACATCTGGACTACTATTTGTGGTTTTCCATGGACGAGTAACACCAGTGAGACAGTATCACAAACATTTTTCTTTTATCCACAGGGAGCCCATCACACCTGGGTGTGGGTGACCAGTCTGAGATGGTCCATGATCCGTACGAGTTCCTGCAGTCTCCAGAGCCAGAAAGCACAGCCAACAGCTGACCACACACACTGCCAGTTTGTTATCCTGGTGGTAACAGCACAGGGGTGCTGAGCCATTGACTGTTCAAACACTGTGGAGAAGACACGAGACTCTGACATGTTTTAAATACTGAGTATGATTGTACAGAATGTTTGTAGTAGTAATTGTATGGTTTTGTATGAGTGCAACATTTGAAAAATAAATGCTTGCATCTGTATTTACAAATGTGTGGGCTAATAAGAAAATTACAAACTATTATCACCTGCATTATACTTACTGTGGAAACAGCTGCAAATATAGGCTGTCTACCAGTAAACCATATCCAAATTTAGCAGATTTGCAGTAAAAGGATGTGAGATGGTACAGCTGCAGAAAAGATTGCCTGCTTAAATTACAGGAGTGACTTCAACTTTTTGCCAGATGTTACAGTGTATGAAAACACAATATGGAAGTTGAAATGAAACATTGGTCATGCAGTATACATTAACATACAGCATAACGTTACTTGAGAAACTTCAGATGAGAGAATGGCCACGATTTTGAAAGCAGAAGTGTACGTATCAGTATATCTTATGTTTGCAGTTCCCTCTTACTCTCATGGGGGAAAAGCATGGACTGTTTTTGCGTATCTTATATTCTCCAGGGCTTAAAAGTGTGAAAAAGAATTACAGAGATTGTGGGTTTGATATGCGAGCTATACGCATGTTTATTCAGCCAGTGAAGGGCCACAATAAAACAGAGCTGGGTATCTTGAAGAGAGCTGCGGCGCGCATGCGCAGCAGGGCAGTTTCCATAGCGCTGCGACGACCTGCTGAGTGAGTTGATTCTTCAACTTCTGACTCACGTCCTCTGGTGACACAAATCCAAGAACGGCGGGGCATTTTATCCATGATTTCTAGTGATTTTAATATTTTGGCGTTTTGCTTGCAGCGTGCGTTTGTTCATCATGTAAATGTTGCCTTTTGGAGCACCTGCCCGGCCGACAAACTAACCATGGGATATCAAGTGGTGGACATCACTGCCTGTAATTGAACAGGCGCATATTGTTTTATTTTGGGGGTCACAGTCTTTCACCGGCAAAGTAAGTAACTTTCATTGGTTAAAACTTTGTACAGACTTATTACCGTATAGTTTATTGTTGGCATGACTTCATTGCTAATTTTAAGCCGTGAAAATATAAAACGCGGGGTTAGCTTAAGCAGATAACATTTAACTTAACCTGATGTTAGCTAGCACCTTTAGTCGTTACGCCAGAAAGAGCCGGTCAGAGGTGTAACATATTACCGCTTTGCTTGACAACTGGCGTTAAATTTCACTCTCGGCTCTAACACAGTAATAAAGAATATTTGGCATTATTTGGTATAATTATTGGTAAAATTGCCTTCTTGTTACAAATACAGAAATCATTTCCAGGTTTTGAGCTAATTTTGTTAACTTTAACCACTGTGCAAGTGTTGTGTCAGGCTCAAGGCCAGGAGCAAAACATGTGATTACAAGGCAGAAAGGGATGTTGCACTTAGAGTATCTCTCTTACTCTGCATCAGCTGCTTTCTGTAGGCCTTTGACAATGTCCTCCTTGTTATTTAAATGCAGTGGTGTCTTAGTAAGTTTTAAAGATGAGTAAGATCTACTGCCTCTCACACAATACACACTGCTGCGTGTTAACCAAGTAACTAAAACTAATACAGCATATCTTTTGTGTTAGTTGTTTTTGAAGCAGTTAAGAAAGAATGAAATGAATGAAAATTCCTTGTTATATTTATACAACCAAGGCTAAGTGAAGGCCGTTGCATTAGTTGCCAGTGTTTCAGGTATGCCTCGCTAAAGCTAAGTGTAGGCCCATAATGGGCAAACACTATCACATCACTATCATTATACTCAACTCATTTTCCTAACTCATTTCCCCAGCAAATACAGCCACACTCGGCTGGAGCCTGAGTAGTGTGTGTGTGTGTGTGTCTGAATGTGTAACGTGTGGATGGATGTTTGAGGGCACCCGGAGAGGAAGCTGATCCTCGACTGACTGTGGCTGCTCTCCTCTTGTACTGTTTAGATGAACTGCTTCAGTCAGAGGCTGAGACGCACGTCTCCCGCACATGGCAGCAGTAGAAATGAGCTGGTCCCTTCCAAGCCTCCTAGGATGAATGGGTGGTCATGGCCCCCTCAGGCTTTCCAAGTGGTGGCCTGGCTGCTGTACTGCTACCTCGCCATAGTCAGCTTTGGCATCTACATCCCTCTCCTGCCTTTGCCATGGAACCATGTGGTCTATGCCGTATCCTTAATGAGCAACTGAAAACATCACCGTTGTTGTAGCTGACTGTTAAGTGTGAAGCTTTCAGATCTGAATATCGGGCAAACATTAGTCTCCGCTACGGTTTTGTTTGTGCTCCCTGGCAAGACAAGGATTTTGTTGTGTGGGTTGTCTGTATGGGCTCCAGTCACAGCAGACGTGACTCTGTCTCTGTTTCTGTGGTGTCTATAAAGCCCAAAAGACATAATCAGTGGGGTTTTTGTCACATGTTGAATGCTGCATGATGTCAACACTGGTTTATTTAACTGAAGCTTCACTCAGCCTTGAGAACAGTTGATTTCTTCAGAACTGACTTTATTTCTCACACAAAAGATCCAGTTGTGTGCAATACTTTGCATTATTTTGTTCATGTGTACTTCTGACACTTTCTATTCCCCACTTAATTGCAAACTTATCACACATTGCAGTATTTTTTTCCATTTTTTTTGCTTTTTCCCTTGACTCTTGTTGTTTACAGCTGACAGCCATAGCATTTATTGTGCACTTTTTCACCCATATTGCTGCTGTGACTATAGACCCAGCAGATGCCAGCGTGAGGGCCAAACAGAGCTATTCCAGTCCAATGCCATTTTTCGACCGGACAAAACAACCACACGTCATCCAGGATCTTCGATGTTATCTATGTGATGTAAAGGTGTATGTATTCAAAGCAGAAGTGTCTAATCTGATACTTTTCATAAAGCTATTATTTGGTTACCACTACCAAAAGTAGTATTTTATTATGTTAATATAATCAATCTCTTCATGTAGTGGCCCCAAAGTAAAACACTGTGGTGTTTGCAACAAGTGCGTGGAAGACTTTGATCACCATTGCAAATGGCTGAACACCTGTGTGGGTGGAAGAAACTACTGGTGAGACAACATTTTCGTTTAACTTTCTGTGTCTGACTTCATGTTCAAATGAAATGTGTAATTCTTTATAAATTAACTTGATGTTTTGTGTGTCGCCTTCAGGTGTTTCTTCGTGGCACTGTCCTCTGCTACGCTAGGTGTGTTTGTGCTCGTTGTTGTCATTTTTTTCATATTTATACAGCACTACCTGGATCCAAACAGCCTGCGGACTGCCCCGCAGTTTGACAGTGAGTCACCATGATAGCGAGCTGTCATTTTCTGACTGAATAGAAGATATAGAAGTGACTTAATTATATTTTAGTTAATTGCATCATTAAAAGCTGTATGTGTGTTGTTCCTTCCTTTCTGTAGGTATGCTGGGGAATAGCACCTGGCTGGTGTTTTTACCTTTTGCACCCATAAAGACTAGTTCAGCTGGTCTCCTTATATTAGCCTTTGCAACAGTCATGCTGAGCATCACCTGCCTTCTGCTGCTCGGCCATCTGCTTGGCTTCCACTTTTACCTCTGTGAGTCACAGTCTGTGAGACGGGCATTTGATAGGGTTCCTCATTTAGTCATCAGTGCTTACCGTTCTTCTTCTCCTTGACTTGACAGTTTATAAAGGCATAAGCACATATGATTATGTAAAGATGCAGCGCCAGAAAGAAGCTAGAAATCGAGACACTGAGGCAGGAAATCCACATGATGCCAAAATCGATAACAAGGCCCCACAGGTGATGAGATCCCCCTTATGCCTCTCACAGTCAGTTACTTGTTCATAATGTCACATGTGTTTAATCTCTTTTTTCCCTTTTTTAAAAGAATCAAGAGAGCTCAATTGACTGTGAGCCGGCATTGTCGCAGAGCTCAAGGTAACATTAATTCTTTCCGCTTCTTGTTATAAGTATATTAAAACTAATTTGTACAGAGAGATAATTAGTGATATTTTGGTTTCTCTGCAGCACCTGCAAATTTGATGATAAAGGCCCAATTACAAGCCGACTATCAGAGTCTATATGTACAGAGGTAAGCATGACAACTTATATGACCTTTTTGAATGATTTTACATACGTTAGATGGTGCAATACTGCATTAAATATCTATTTTTGTCTAGCTGGAAAACTTCAGATCATCAGAAAAGGAGAATAGTTTCCATTATGGCACAGAAAATCTTAATGCAACAAGTAAGTATTTGACCACTATTGTTTACCTATGCCTGTCTTTGTGTTTACAAAGATTAGGGAGTGATAAGACTAGAAATGCAGTTTGTAAATAACACTTCCCTTTTTGTCTGTATGTGAAAGGGGAAATCTGTATGAGCGACGTCAAAAGCTGGAATCAAGACACTGATGAAGAAGCCCAGAGCACCAATGTAAAGTCTGTTGACAGAGTCCCTGGGGTGCAGGACCCTCTGGGCAGCTCAGTTATGATTCCAGATGATACCTAGCAGTTAACAATTTCTGCACAGCAGTGCATCAAGATATGCTGCTCTGACAAACTATTTATTATGAAAATATCCTTCATAAAACTGAGCCACACTACCATGGATCATTATTGATGAGGACATAGGACGACTTGGACTAGACGCCAGTGTTTGATACACGTCATGGAACAGTTTAGTCTTTTTCCATCCAGCAAATATTTTGTATGCAGATAACTGTGGACCTGTGAGTGGTTGTGTTTTGTTCTTTTTTTTTTAATCTTTGCTTTTTTATGACAGTGACAATTATTTAAAGCATTGTTTTATATCACTAGAGAGCCAAAGTCTAGCCCCACCTCCAGGACAGCCTGTATTTCTCTAGTCTGACTCAAACTTGATGGATAGATGGATTTTGGCATCTTCTTGAAAAGCTGAAACGTGATACTGGACTTTACTGCTCACAATCTAAATGGGCAGTGACAGTAATGACTTAGCATTTTGTTGTTCTACCCAAGAACCAAAGAGAACTGTTTGTGGCAAAATGCTGTCTGTAACTGAAGGCAGAGGAGCAGATAAAAGCTTGAAGAGGGGACTGCACTTCAGCTTTCTATTTCTGTTTTATCATCTGTTGATTTCACAAAGCTGGCAGTGTTCAGTAACAATTTTATAGTAAAGAATAGAATTTTAACTTTTCCTGTTTGTTTCATTATTTGTAGCATACTTGACTACACAGTGGCACCACAGACTGCCATAGTCCCACCACCTCCTCTTTCCAATCTGTCTGTGTATACTTGAGTCTGTATGAACTGATTGGATTAGCCATCAACACATGGATGCTTTTCACAGCAACAGCTTTGTCTACAGTTAAAACTCAAGTTTGTCTAAACATTTAAAAGGGTGTTTGTAGATGGAAATTCAGATAAGACCCTGCATCTTGACTGATTTCTCATAACATTAGCCATACAAGATTGAAAAAACACCCCATGACAGATCAATACAAGAGGCCACATTATGGCTTAACTACTTTTCCAATCAGGTCAAATGAAATGGATATCATACCTCTAAATCAAATGCTTGTGTATACAGAGGAATAGTTTGAAATTATGAGGTGTCCCAGACTCAGCCAGTAGGTGAACAGGGAGTTGCAGGAATGAGACTAGAGGTAGACCTCGCTAATGCTACTAGAAATAGTCTGGAGCAAGAACATGCCTTGAACATACATGAGTAAACTGTTTGAGCACAGAACAATATATGACCAAACAGGAGGGCAAGATCACAGATGTTATATGGCAGCAGAATATTTTCTAAAAGTGGAGATTTGAAGGATACACAAATAGGACTACAAAGGACAGACCTGAAGGACCAAAGCTGAGGTAGAGTTGGTGCATTAAAATGGCTCAGCTTGTGATTATTGTCCACTGTGCTGCTCCCATTGTTGTCAGCTTGTCAACCTTCTAGCTCTGCCATACTTCAGCTCAGTGGCACCTTGAGGCTTTCATGCTCACAGCTACTTAGCGGGATGTTTTGATGGTCCTAGATATTGACCAGATTAATGGCAGCGCAGCAGAGAAAACTGAGCTGCTGTTGACATTTCCACTCGGGTGTTAAGGTAGGATAGATGTATAAATGTTTCATACCATCACATGTCAAAATAGTTACACCAGTTTTCTTTCACTAATATATTTTCCTTAGTAAGTACTTCAAGCAGGCCTCTGTATGTTAAGTGACCTCAATTTATTTTTGGCCTATATTTTTGATATGCGTATATTTAAATAAATGTTCACACCTATTTTATTCAAAAATTTGAGAAATGAGAGATTGTAGCCAGTTCATGTCTTGTCCCTGTGTCCTCACAGTATCAGCCATCACATATTTTCACCACTAGAGGGCTGTTTGTGCCCACAGTCAGCTATTTGAGCTGGTGGGTGAACAGGAAATTGGGTGGCTGGGGTAAAAATAAAAACATTTTATGTTTTCATCTCTCATATTGTTTCAGAGTGGTCTGCCTGTGATGTGACTTACAATAAATGTGTGAATTGTTTGTTTTGTATTTGACTTATTGCATTTAATATTGTTCTTTATCTATAGATATTTTCAGCCATCAAATCCTATACTGTAATGTCATGTGGGACATGGACAATGGTTAGTGTACTGTATTGTAGAGAGCATTTTGGTCCATTCTATAGTATCAATTGTGTCAATTGATGTATGCAAATCTTTTTTTTTATTGTTTGCTTCATCTGAAAGGGCAGACAACACCTGTGAGCACACCAAAAACTTAAAGCTTTGAACAGCAAAGTGTATCATTAATAACAAAAGAAATGGGAACAATAACTAGTGTTTAAATAATACAACTGCACAAGTTGCTTGTAAACGTTAATGCATTGCCATTCTGTTTCTTATTTTCCATGAATGTGCACATTTTTAAGAAACTCAAAATGCTGGAAGCCTGAGTCAGATGTGCAGGCTCAAGGAAAAAAGATGTGTAGCTCTGTTAAAGTATAATGGGAATGATCATCATGACCCCGAGCCTAATGATCATACTGCACTGATGGACTTACTGCACTCATGATAACACAGGTTTGATATAATGGGTCAACTTTACAGTCCAGTGGACATCTTCTTTAAACCTAACACCAGGACAATATGTCTTGTTCTTCTAATTCATAGTATCTGGTTTCATTACAAACATTTATTTCACGAATTTGTAACTGTTGTCGGTCGTTGGTCTCCTCAAGCTCTGCCTCTAACCACGCGGTGGCGCGATTGTAGCATCTCGGAACAGATTTTTATATCATCAAGTAATTACACCCAGGCCAGGCTGCTTTCATCGTGATGAACCCTGTCACTATTCTCGTCCCTTTCTTTTGCTCACAGGCGTGCGTGTTTTTACCACTTGCCCCTGTCTTTGAATTGTACGTTTGAGAGCCGGGTACTGCTACATGGAACAGGTTACATAATGTCCATCCATGTCCAGCCATTAGGCTACTACTGGTTGTGTAACACATTACTGCACTGGGCATCAGATGTGGAAGTTTCAGAGGGCAGCCTCAGGAAAGGAAGCGTCCTTTTTAAGAGGATATTTAAAAAAAAATCTTTTTAAAAAATTTGCCAGTCAAGAATTTCTCATAATGATATAAAGTGTTGGAGTCTATTCCCTCTGGCCACATTAAGACATCCTGTGCACGTCCAAGGATCAAGTTTAGATTACGTGTTTTTATTGCTGCTGTTTGTGACCATTGGCCTCTATGATACGTTTCTTTCCTATATTATCATGATCTCACACTTCACAGAAGACTGGTTGTTTATTAATGAAGCTTCAAACGATCCTCCCTTTATAACCATCACGTCCTTTGTTTACATCCACCATCTCCGCCACTCAAAGCACGAAAGAGAAGATGCTCCGAGCTCCAACTGCTAGCTTTATCAGCGCTCCACTGAGCACTGAAGCACCATCACAGCCCACAACAACGAGGCGAGAGGAAAACAAGCTCGTCGCACAAGGCGGCAGCCAATCAGCGGCCTGGTTTCTCTTCAGCATCTCGACGGGGACTGAGCCATCGAGCGGACTTGAGCTCGGGCAGCGGAGAGGAAAAAGACCTGAAGACTCCGCGACGCGCAATTATGGTTTTGTGAACTTGAAACCAGGACCAAAGACACCAGGTGATTAAAGCTGAATTTAACATTATCAGTGTATTAGTTGTAGTGAACTGTAGGTGGAGTTGGCTGGTGGCAGACCTGAATGTTTTCTCAATATGAAAAATGAAGAATTCGATGACAGGCTACACAAAGTCAGTCCTGAAGGAGCTTTTCATTTTTGATTTCATGTCTCGGCATGCCTGCTTTATACTGACACTGCAATATGAGATGCATATGATGTTGTATGGACGTTTGGCATTCATGCTCTACCCATACCACACAATGTATTTAATTTACCTGTAATGCCATGTTTTGCCTTGGCAGACATGCAATAGAGGCTGACAATAACAAACGCATCACGTGGCAAATTTGGCATTTGCAAGTTTATGTAATACGTTTCGTCCGGAAAAACTGGTTAAAGCAGCAGCTGCAGCCATGTCCAGTAATGTAAACATTGGCTTGTTCTTCTCTGTTTATCTCTTATACGCGGCCTCGATACGAGCCAGCACGAAAGCTTCTCCAATAAGCACCATTATTGGTTAGGAAGAATGACTGACAATGCATTTGGCCTGTGGCTGCAGCCTTCATGCCAAGCTGTTGGGTTACATGTAGGTAGTTACATAATTATGCACGGAAAAAAAATGATGCCCTCTTTTATTAGCCTCCTGATTCTCTGCGAATTGAGCTCTTAATTATGAGAAGTAGGAGGCTATTTAAATGATGTAGTCACATTAGTGTGTTGTTTTGACTGCTTGGTATCAAAATAATAATATTCAGAATTTAATTAATATTATAAATTCAGCACTGACACTGGAAAAAGTCATTTATGCATTATTTTGTCTGCTCTCACACAGAACACCTAAGGAACGCAGGGGTTTGTTTCTTCTCATTCAGTGGTTTTATAGCTGCGTTTTCCCCATAGGTTGAATTAGGTATGCATGAGAAGACGACACAGTCACTGAGTTTGTCCCAGATTTCACCGTTCTAGGTTTCATTGCACTGGTCAGAGAGCCTTTGGGTTCTGCCACAAACAATTAACCTCAGCGTGTAAATTACTCTATTTCATTTGTGATGACTCAAAATTCAGGTCAGGTTGACAAAATAAAGGGAATGCTTCAGGGCAAAGTGAAGATAGCATTGTCTTTACTACACAAAACCAAAGGGAGAACTATTCATTCACTGTGGCCTTAACATTAGGAAATAGTCACTATTGTTTGTTTCACTGTGTTTTGGATTTTTTCTGTGGCTGCTGGATAAGAAAATGTTGTTACGGAGTCATTAGTTGGCATTTCCATGACAACATAATAAGACTTTAAAATGAGCTTTAATGACTTAATTAATAAAGTGAGACATTATGCTACACAGTCTGGCTTCTAACAGTCTTTAACTGGACTTTACGCAGAGCTAATTTGCTGCTGGCTCAACAGGCCCCTCTCCATCTGAGCCATTTCAGGGACACTTCTGCTGTCTCTGGCATCATTTATGTCTCACAAATGTGGGGCTGAATGAGGACCCCCGGGCTTTCTTTACACTGCCTTATACCTCTGTTTGGCTAGCCACGGCTGCTGCCAACAATAACCGCTGTAGTTTGTTTCGAACATCTTGTTTTTCTACTGCACAATGCTTGCCAAGATCCTTGACTCACAGAGCAGTTAAAGGGGTTTAGGGAGGCGAGGACTGACAAAGACGGCGGGGTGGTGACCTCAGACCCGGACTGCAGCATGTTGATGTCATGCCCTCTCTCCCTCTGTCTGTGGGGACAAAGTGAGGGTTGAGACTGTAGCCGAACTGGGAAATGGTTAAGAGATTGTATTTAATAGCTTCAGGTGGTACAACCCTGAAACAAATTTGCGACCATATTGAAGCATAGGGCTGCCATGCATTTTATTTATATCGACCTAAAACAACAATCTGTTTGTTTGTCCATTTCTCTCTGTGTTCAGACTACCCCATGCTGTCTGTGGCACTCAAAACCACAAACCCATTGGTTTCTAAGGATGATGTAAATCTTTGAAAAACGTTCACAAAGATATTGTTTCATTGTGAAGAAAGCGTTAAGCAATTTCCTGAAACAGCTGGGCACTGCAGCAAACATTACTCAAACAAGAGTGAATAAAGCAGTTGTCTGGGACTATTTTCAGCCATGGAGTAATACAGCCTAAGTGCACTAGACCAGAGCCTCTTTGTTAGTTCTATGTATTTGCTTTTATTAGATAATTTACAAAATATGTACAGCTAGGAAACAGGGGAGAATAGAGAGATAGAGATTAGACCAAGGGGCAATGAGATTAATTAGTGCCCATGTTAAACCAGTATGAACCCCTTTAGACAGTGTGTGTGGGATTCATTTAAGTCAGCCTCAGCACACATGTTCATGGTAATGAAAGAACATGTCACTCATTGCAACAGTGTCTGTAACTAATGATTATTTTAATTATCTTTAATCTGCAGATTACTGCATCAGTTAATCAGTCAATCAATCAGTTGGTCTGTAAAACATCAGAGAAGGTAAAAATATCTGTCACTATGAACTTGAGCCCAAGGTGAAGTTAGTGAAAAGCTCTGTGGCTTAGTCATTTAATAGTTTTTGCGACAACAATGGGTGTTTATGGCCCAGAGAAGAAGGGCAGAGCAGGTAGCAGAGAGCTTGCAGATATGGTGTAACTATAGATGGAGGTCAGTCTTGAGCAGAGTAGGAGGAGCTTTAGTGTAGTGATGATGATGGTTCTTACATTTTGATAGACTGATGCTGTCACATTCCAGTGCAGCAGTCTGGAAAGGACACTGATCTAGATAGAAAGCAGATGGGATCTCTGCATGCCCACTCACCACGATGGCATGATGGAGGTGTAGGCTACTGTTAAACACTTGCACAAACACACACACACACACGCATCACTCAGACAACAGTGTCATCATTTTGTGAGTTAAACACCATCTGCAAAAACAAACAGCGAAACACCATTTTTTTGTTTTTGGTATTTCAGCCTGCATGTTTACTGTCTACTGGCTGATCTCCTCCCTTGAGAATGAATAGAATGTTCCAGTGTATTGTTGCTATGAATAGATGCAGTTCAAAATGGGTCAATTTATAGTTAAAGCACTCATCTGTGCAGTGTATTGCCAGAAGGCGAGTGTATGTAAGCATGCTGTCATCGAGTCACAGATTTGTCTCTGGAGATCTGCCCTTAACCAAATGGCTCCCTGTTTGTATTTGGCAAAGTGGGGCAGAAAAAAGATGCAGGACCAAACTGTTCTAAAATGACTGCTGTATTTTCCTATTTTTTGATATAAAAGAGTAATAATTTTGTGAGGTTGAGCTTCATTGTACCCCATGGTCTCCATTCTCTATTGTCTATATCATCTATGATACAATTAAAAAAAGCTTTGTCATAGCATTACATTTTCTTTAACATGTGTCCTACTTGAGGCCACTGAAATGCAGTGTTAATGACCTCTTACTCATGTATTGAACATGATGTGGTTTGAGGAGGCTTGTTGTATTGAGGACTTGAAACACTTGAAACTACTGACTATAAATTGGAGGAGGGGAGTGAAAAGATCTCTTTGTTTCACATAGATTTTGCTGCTGTCAATGAAGCACAAAGGAAGACACACAGCAAGTAGCTGAGCTCTTTGAAAGGATGCAGATCCCCACTGAAAGTAAAGTTAATGATGGAACCTCAGTGTGGGCAATACAGGAAGCTGCTGCAAAAACATCAAAACCAACATCACGTGAAGATTTTGCTTTGCTATAAATGATAAAACATTTTCCTAACTGTACATTACAATACAATTCTACTGATTTTAAATGGGAAAATCCTCCACATCAACTTGCAATTGTACTTGAACTGCATTAGGAGTCCCAACATGTGGACTTTTTGCATTTTTACATTTTGTATAATAATAATGATTAAGCAATTCATTTTAATCACTATTTGAACTAACCTTAAATTGCTGCTCTAGATGTTATTGTATCAGTTCCATGAAAAAAGAACAACACATTGTTGTCCAAATGTCCTTGATTTCATTCAAATCCTTTACTCCATCTTACACTAAATTTGAGCTGATCTTGGAAGATTAAATTACATCAGATAAACACTAACAGAACATTGATATGAAACCACTTTATAGTCTTGCTTTGAATTCTTGCCTAAGACAGATTTTAGAGCAAATTTTGGCTAAACTGCGAACACATTCCACTTAAACAGCCTGTCATGCAAAATAAAACCCTAATATCCGTAACACTAAGTGCATATGCTCACATATTCACTGAGAAAATTGATATTAGATAAATTGATCATTTGAATCAGGAGGCAGGGCTTTATTGTAGTGTGGCTGAAAGTCATTTCTTTTCTTCTTTCTTTTCTTTGTAAGTTTACAGATTAGCGTGGCCACTTAGTGCAGCAAATGGATTTGGATTTTCAATTTACAACAGATCTCATTTGCAGCAATATATAAAAGTACTTTAAATTTGACTTTAAGGATGACACGTATAGTTTAAAAATAAAAGATTGAGATTGTCTATCTAGATTGTCTTGGCCTGAGTCCTCGATGACATATGACTACAAAAACTCCTGCCCCGTGAATAGTGGTACTCTGCGATGTCACCATGTGTATATGTGTGAAGAAATGGGCATGGGTCAGACAGAGAAGCTACTAGCACTGGACAATGGGTTCCCAGTGTCTGCTGCTCTGAATGCCATTATTCATACACATTCATAATCTCTCCTTTTTTTACCCCAAAGAATTGACATCCTGATGATAATGGCTTTATGCAGTGTCAATCTTGGAACTTTTGTACTCATTTAAGTGTCGACTGTACTTAGCTGGTCACATTTGTAATTATTGGTTGCGGGGTCGTGGAAACAAACCCCTTTGCTTTACATGGTGCCACTGGTGTTGAGGGAAAGCAAGTTATTGGCAACCCGAGGGTCCGGAGCAGACGTTTTAATCCACGGGACACGGCATCTCTCTCCGGTTTGCATCTTGTTTATACCTGTTTGAACTGTAGCAAGTGCAACTACTGGCAAACTGTTGTAGAGACTTTATTGAGGTGTACTCTGCCGTGTCAACACGTATACTTTAAGGATGCTGAGCTAAGTATGGGAACAGCTGAAAGGTGAGCAGAGCGCTGTCACTCGCTACAACAATAGTTCAGGTTTACATTATCTCAACATATCTTAAGAGAAGCTGTTTTGCCTGTCTTGCATCTTACTTTATTAATAATCATTCAGGTAAACAGATGTTGTTCACCTGAGAAGCTGAGTTGAGGTGGTGAAATGCCGCTGCTCTGTACATGGAGATGGAAATCAGGACGATGATGTGTTTGGAGGGGAATCCCTGAGCTGCTCAACCTTTAAAGACTTGTCATAACAAACAATAACTATCATACAGACGTTGATCTGGAAGGAATCTGGTGTTAATGATGATGAAGAGATTTTTGATGATGTTCCCTCTAAAGGTTATTCCTTAAATGTAGCTCTGTGTGTGAGTGTGTTTGTGTGTGTTTGATTAGATTAGACGTTATGTCATAAATAATCATGCGCAATGAAAGAGTGATGAGGACAAGAGAGGAATATTGTACTTTACGTAGTGATGCTGCATTAATTCTATTCTCTGGCGCTCACACGTGCGCACGCAGAGGAGGCATCCGCTCACAGTATTCACCTCCGTTCTCGTCTTTCCCACAGCACAAAGAGAAAACAAAAGTCAGCTAATCGGAGCACCGCGCAGAAGGAACCAAATTCCTGTACAAGCATGGCAGACCAGAAGTAAGTTTTAGAAGTCATCCGCAGTATTGTGAGCCATCACCTTGCAATTTTTGTGTTTAATTTGAATATTCATCTGCTCTCTCTGTTCTTGATTTGTGTGCCTTTGAATTCCACAGAGATCTATTTATATCCTTCACCTCTGTGCCAGAGCATGTAAGACATCTGCCCATTCACAGGCACAGAGTGAGCTCAGAAACGCACCTCTGGAGAGTCTAATCTTGCCTGTAACGCAGAAGTATCATTCAAAGAGGGACAGCCAAAAGACAAACGAGCAAGCTGTGTCTTGACCTTAAGGCATGACGCACTGTTTAATTTCTGCAGTAGAGTTTGTCTGTTGCTGAACAGGGTTACGTCAGATGTACTACTGCCAAAAATCCTCTTTCCCCTTCGTGGTGTACAAGCTGCCATAAAATGTGTTTTTCCCATGGATGTGTTGATTTTGATCAACACCATGAGCGTTTCCTGAAAATCCTGATAGGGATTATTTTACATTGTTACTTAACCTTATAAACCCCATTGACTGCTCTTGTCCAATTACTTGTGTTATTTTACAGAGCTCTTGTACTGAATACTCAGTCAAGTGGTTGTAAACATTACCTCAATTGAAAACTGTCATGTATACCTCTTACGTTACATGGATGATCAGATGATGCTGTATTTATTTATCTCGCAGAGACAACATAGAGGACTTTAAAGTCCAGACAGCCAGGCATCCTAACACCAGCTCGGCCCCTTTAAGGCCACACAGTGAACAGTCTAAAGACCGGGCATCCAAAAGGCTTTCATCAGACTCTAATGGAACCAGTGAAGGAGGTGTGGGGTCATCCACACCAGTGGAGCTTACCGCTTTGGAAGAGGCGTTTCGGCGCTTTGCCATTCATGGTGACACTCGTGCTACCGGCAAGGAGATGCATGGCAAGAACTGGTCCAAGCTCTGCAAGGACTGCGGCGTGATTGACGGCAAGAACATCACCCTCACTGACGTGGACATAGTCTTCAGCAAAGTCAAGTAAGAAAACTACAAATGTATAGTGCTCCAAACCCTAAAATCACTAAAATCAAACCTAATCACTAAACCCTACCTTTCATTTTCTAAAAGTCTGTTTTAGTTAGTTAGTTAACAGATGTATTACTACAGGCCCGTGTTCTTTTACTACATAGTGCTACTTTACTTTGTTGCAGCTGCAGAGATGACTACAAGCTTAGTCACCAAGATCAACGTGCCCTGAAGACCACTAAAGTCGTGCAGGCACATTAGGGTTGTGGTTGTAAAAACACAGAAGGGGAAATTACTCTGGACAAAGGATATTTCTATTCTGTTTCATTAGTTTCTGAAGAATTGAATCAGTGGCATCGTCTTTAGCCCAGTGTCAAATAAAACTGACACCAACCTTATTGTGCACTGACTGATCAGACAGAGCTGACAATGAGAACTTAATCATTCATTTGTGTCAGTACCAATGAAATGTAAACTAAAATTAGCATAGGCATGATAGAAACACAGTTTTTGACTGTTTTCAGGCAGCGTTGTGGAAGATGTATTTGTTTTGTATATATTTAAGGTGGTTCAGCTGAAGCTGTCCATCAGAAACAGCAGCCAGAGCAAGAGGCCAAGATGGCTCATCCAGTGCCACCTCAGGCCAGATTGATTCATCCTTTACTGCTTTATTTAAGTGAAGTAGAGTCTAATAATAAGCTGTGACCTCAATATAATTTCACTAAATTTTCATCTGCACAGCTGTGCTTACATTCACCAAGTGTACTAAGTCCCTGCAAACTATTTGACTTGATAACTCATTGACCGATGAGTGTACATATTTTCCCCATCACATCAAGTGTTACTATTGTTGTAGTATTGGTCACAGTACACACAGTTGTATCCAAAGTGGCAAAGAATGAAGCTGATGTAAGAAAGAATGAGGCTTTAACAAAGTGGGTTTGTATGATATTTGTGCACGGTTATTTTGGAGATCCTCATTCATACACAAAGCAGCTTTGAATTCTTTTCTCCCGGTTGGATTTTGTGAATAAAATTGTTCTGCTAGACAGCACCAGAATAGATGGGTATGGCTGGAAGCCACTCATCACTGAGTCTTGCTACAGGAGCGGAGAGGCCATGAAAAATGTCTGCTTGGGAATCTCATATTGATCTAGTGGATTTTCAGTATTCTGTGGGTGTGTAATCATAGTTCCATCTCAGTCACTTTGTATACACACGTATATACAGGGGATTCCAAAATGGTTTTTAGTGTTATTTTTCTGTTTAAGTCTGTTTATGCTCGTCTTCATAACAGAGAAGTGTTCAGGAAATATTTCAAAAAACAGCTCCCAGAATACCGAAAAAAATGTATTTTCTAGAAATCAGAGATGCAAGAGTTAATTTCCAAAACTGACGCCAAAAAGTCACACAAAATACAGGAAGACAGCATTCACTCCAGCAGCCTAACAAGGGCCTGGCACGTGGCTTCCTGTGCAAGAGACTGACTTAAATATTGGACCTGTTCCGTTTATGCATGGTTTATTGTAAACTCTATCATACATATTTCATATTTCCATGCTCCAAAAGGCTGTATATGTCACTGTACAATAGAATCTAAAAAAATCAAAGTACTAAAACAAGTACTTGTAGTCTACATGTTTCCATGACTGGCATTCATTTCCCCTTAATAATTCTGAGAAATTCTGACTTTAGCCTTAAGAGTCATGCAGTTTTTCTATCCCTCAAATGTGTAAACATCAAAATGTGTGTTCATTATTTCAGCCATCACTTTACACAGTAAAGCAAAAGAATCATCCTTGTTTTTCTGGACTTTGAGTCACCCACATTAACACCTTCACAGTTGGCATGGCAATGGGTGCTGATGTTTACTGCCATGCACATTTTTCTTGGCAAGACTAGAGTGGGAACTTAAACTGACTGTGGGAATGAAGCTAGTTTACATCGTGCTCCGTTGCTGAGCAATATTTAGACATGTGCAAACAATATGTTGTAACCACTGAAGAAAAAGCTCCCTGTCATACATGCCTTTTGAGGTGCATCTGTGCAATGCTGTGTTCATTAGGTCCTCAGATGAGGTTGTCGTGTGAATTAACAGGCTGTCGTCTGAGCAGTATTGGGTCTAATCAGGGAGGATAGTACATTCGAATCGGTAGAGTCCAAACATGTGTGGTGTGTACACTTCAGATGCAGCCACTGAATAAAAAAGAGGTACAGACTGGGGGAGGAGCTCATTTTCTGAGTTTCTGACTCCAGGCGTGACTGAGCCAGAAAATGCTGCCATGCCAGAGATGCAGATCTCCACTTTTTTCTTTAATCAGTATCAAAGCTCTTCGCTTACACATGAAATACTTAACAACTTAATGAGCACTGGCTAATCACAGTATGGCTGAATGAATCCCTATTTATTGTGGTTATGAAGGTCTGCTACCACATTGAGGCTCTGCGCTGCTGTCTGCTTGCTTGGAGGCAGAGCACCACAGCATAAACTATGGATGAGGTAGAAATCTGGCATTGGCTAATTAATTACTAGCACAATCTTATGGTGGCTTCATTTTCCAGTCACATATATAGGAACATGAAGGTGGTGCAGGAGCTTTTTTGCATGAAACAGATTCAGCCAACTACTGTGTCAGATCCATATGGATCATGTACTGCAGAAGGTTGAACTGTGTAAATAAATAAACAGCGGGTCAGCCACTGCAATATCCTGAGCAAAAATAAAGCTCCATTCGCCCTCTAACCTTTGTCCTTTCATTCCCTTATCACAGCCTTCTCCGATTCTGATTTGCTATTCATTTATGGAGCTTAATCATTTGTAAACTTTAGAGAATTTATTAGCTTATTATGTGAAGATCTCCAGTTATCTTCCTCAGACAGAGACTGCAGCTGGAAACCAGGTTTTCCTCCTAACAATAGACAGTGTGGAACAGGCACAGAGGAGCGGACCTCTAAAATGTTCAACACTGATGGATCACCCAAAAAAAACAAAACAAAAAACCCCAAAACAAAACAGGTCACTGGATGAGTCAAATTAATAATAAACCCAAACATCCCTGTTTACCATTGCTTGTTGCTATGACAGCTGGTTGCCCAGGGAGACTGCAGGGTTTATAGGCTGTTGTTTAGGTGATTTATCACCACAGCAATGGCTGTTTGTGTTTGTGTTACTATGCACTTTTAACATGGAAGTGAAATGGGCACTTGGCCAATTAAACAACTGGAGCACTCTCAAAAGGAGAGTGATTGATGATGATGATCTGTGGTATGGTACTGTCAGGGGTTGCAGCTTTTCAGTTTTATACATTTGAGAATACAGAGGTTCGAAATACTTGCTCACATCCAGCAGGTCGAAATGTCTCAGGCTGGAATGACAAACATCAGGGCTCTGGGTCCTGACTACTGGAGCTCAGCACAATATGATACATGATATGAAGAGACAGTCACATATACAGCCTACAGATGTGTGTGTGTGTGAGAAAGAGAGAGAGAGAGTCTGTCGACAGTTGCTCAGACGACAGTTAAGCACTGAGACACACACTGGGAGACGAGATCCAAACAGTGAAAGTTTTCTCATTGTTTATCTCAGCGGGATACCATCTCCATGCTGTCTTACATCTGCCATGTTGAAGTGATCACACATGGCTCTGTGTACACTACTGTCTGCTCTCATTTTTAAGCTTTCAGACTCCAGAGAGACTGTTGAAAAGACCTGCTAAGAAAGCAAGCCTAAATACAGCATTCCTGTCCCTGGAGACACAGTTTTTAAGGGGGTTTATGCACTTTACTGTGACATGAAGTGTTAATCCCATACTTAAGATGCTTTTCCACCTACATTTCAGAAAGAAATCCTGTCGCAACATCACATACGATGAGTTCAAGATTGCACTCGGAGAGCTGGCCCGGAAGAAATACAAAGACAAAACTGGAGAGGAAGCCGAGGCTGAGGTGTTCAAGCTGATTGAGGGGAAGACGCCTGTCATCGCAGGAGTCACGGTAAGACTCAAAACATGAACATTACTGACTTCATACCAGTGGTCACAGAGTCAACTGAAATGTTTTAAAAACTTCCTCACAGAGAGCCGTGGCCTCCCCGACAGTGAGCCGTCTCACGGACACCACTAAGTTTACAGGGTCACACAAGGAGCGGTTTGACCCCACTGGCCGTGGGAAGGGTAAGGCGGGACGAGAGGATATAGTTGACACTTCAGGATACGTCTCGGGATACAAACACCGAGGGTCATACGAAAAGAAAGTGAATAAAGCCACCGTGGGCAAACCCATGTGAGGGTGAAGATGAGGAAATAAACATTTGATCAACTACTAGGATAATTTTCTATTAAAAGAGTACTCAAAGAAAGCACAAAAGAATAGGATTTCATATATTTTCCCACCCATCTATTTTGTCTGTGTGTGTCTGTATGTGTGTGTGTGAGGGGGAGAGAGATGGTCTTGAGTTCCTCTCTTTATGAAGTGTGAGAACTGGAAAACTGTTTACATCTATTTTTACAAAGTCATCACCAGCTGGTACATTCCTGTCTGATTGCAAGTTACTGCCAAACACTGAAGAGAACAAACAAGAGAAACTGCTATGCTACGAATACTGATGCTTTGTTGTTATGACAGGGCCTTATATTTATTGAGCACAATTGAAACAACATGCCAAGAAAAAACAAAAGTGGGACAAGAGTTTGATAAATTAACAACGTTGCACTTTTGAATTGAAATTTTTGTATTCCCATATTTAGCAGGAGAGATAAATTTTTAATCTGTTTTGCAGACTTTCAGTGACAATTGGCACACATATTATTGACATACATATTATCAATGTTGGCTTCTTTTGAAAATGTTAACTGTTAATTCCATCTTCATTGTTATTTGTCTGTCATCCCCACTTGAGTGTTTGAAAAAAAAAATCTGCTGTTCATTTTTAAAAATTTTATAAGCTTACACTGTCATTTGAATTTGCCTTCAGCTAAAACCAAGAAAAATATGTTAATGACTTGTTTTTAATTAATGGCAAAAATATAATTTAGTTCACTGTTAGACTGAACATTGACCACTGCCATGTACTCTTGCTTTAGAGACTATGTAAAACATGAAAAACAAAATTTCCGCAGCAAACCATTTAAGTGGGCCTGCTTAGAACTTAGAAAATCAATATGATACACTATATAAACAATATTTTCTCTTACAACATTGCTATTCATACCCTGTTGTACTTTTACTCAAACCATTTTGCTTTTTGAATTTTAAATTGGTGAATTCAGCTGAAGAGGAAAGCTGTAACCACAGTAGATGAGCTCAGTTGTACAAGATTGTATTTTTAACATTTTACTTATATTCCTCATCAGATTTCTATACAGTAGTTCTAATATATTTGTGGTAAGATTGTGTATATTCTAAAAAGCCACATGGCTTAATTTATGACACTGGCTTCATATGTTGTTTTTTTTCTGTATTGCTGTACTTTGTGCATGTTATGTATATTGCATATGATTCAGAAGCATACAGATGACTGTAGGAGTTTGTCATATCTTATCTGAACTGCTGTGCCTGCTGTGAGGACAGACTACTGGACAGACTTAAATATGTTCTTGCTAAAAAAATATAAGTGATAAAATTGTGGGCTAATGATAAAATCAGTGTTTTGCTTGAAATCAATATGTATAAACCTGTACATGTACAAAGTCAGTTGTGCTCTAATGCTATTCTAGTTGTCTGTTGGTAAAGAAAAGAGGTACCTTCTATGTGTGGTACTGTCATCCAAGGCACAAATTCAACTGAAAACAAAAGCAGGGTTTTATTGTTGTATGCTAACATACTGTCTGAGATAAAAGGGAAACATGTGATATACTTTTGTAGAATATTTTTCCAAACATAGTGACAGTGTTTGTCTCACACGTCACATATTACACGTAGCCTCAGCTGATGAAGAATCATGCATCCAGTGCAAAACTAGCAGCTATCAGTGTTAGTCTTTGTCTGCTGCAGTAGCTCAAGTATGATCTGTTTTCTGTGCTTAATGCCAAATACCCTGCACCTCTAATGTGGATGAACAATATTGTCTTATTTTTCTTTTGAAATAACTTTTAATGTACTATTGTGCCCTGGTGCATGCAGTGTGTTTTTGTTCTAGTTCTTTAGGCCTCTTAATGTGTGTTCATGATTTGTAGTGCATTATTAAAAATAATAATAAAAAAAATCACTCCTTAACCTCTGCTGAGTAGGTTACAGGGTGTCAGTCAGAACATATTGCTTCATATTCTTATGGCTTTTTTTTTTTTAGGAACACTGTGAAGTTCACTACCAGTAACACCAACCAGTGACCTGTAACATTCACATAGAGCCAAAAGCTACATTCGGTTTATATTGTAACATCCACATTCTAACCTGGCTTGCCAGGTCTTGCATTAGTGTTTGTGAGAGGAAAGTGCGTGTGTGTGTATGTGTGTGTGAGCGCACTCTGGCCCTAAGGCAGAGGTATAAATAAAGTCACAGTGCAGCTGGAATCTAGATGCATTCATTCCACTGCAGTGTACAAAGCAGATGGCGGAATGAGTGACCTAAAAAAAAAATTAAAAAAGCTAAGAGCACAACCAAGAGAGACAATCTTGCCACTGATCCAGGAAATACATTATGACCTTCTTGCTAACATTTTTCCTCTAATAATCATTTAACATAACAGCCCTGTCACACATTTATAAACAGCTTTTTTGAATGAATTGCCTTTCCCTTGCACGGTTTACATCAAGCAAACACAGCCTATACATATTTTTGGAAATAATAAACACTATTCTTCACTATAAACACAGAAGGACTAGGAACTTAATACAGACAAAAAATAAACGTACACTGCAGTGGTGTAAAATAAAAATGACTTAAAAACAGTTTGCAGCTGCTGGGCTTTATGCACCGATAGCAATGCTAATATGATGCTTGTCTTGCAGTCTTGCTTTGATATTTGCATCCTGGTGTGCTTCTTTTCATTGAAATTCTCCTTTAAAGTTCCCCACTTCCCTTCAGCTCGGCTAACAAACACTCGTTAGTAGCCACCAGAGACCTGCAGAACATACACAAACCCAATAAATTAAAAAAAGTAGGGCTGATTTAAGAGTGAGAACACATTGTTGAGGCTGTAAAGACATAAAACCAGGCTGCATTCCAAATATCAAACTATTCCTCTTTACTTGTACATACTGCACCTGCCGTTACAAAGTATGTGCTGTTGCATGCAGTATGCATTCAGTGTGGGAACGTAAAATAGTAAGTAAAAAGAAAACGTATGTGATTGGGAAGGCAGTTGTCTTCTGTGACTGAGCTGTCATCTGTCTGTGCAATCTCTGCAGCTCAGTTGATGTGAATCATCCTCAACTGCAGAGGATCACGGTTCAAAATAGTCTGAAAAGCACGCTGGCTTGCACGCTGCTAAATACAACTGGATGCAGCAGTGCATCCCGTTGTTTTTGGCATACTGTATTTTAACACACCGTGTACATGATCATGTAAATCCTAAATCTTTTTCTAGGATACTAAAATAGTGTGTTATTCTGTCACCACTAAGGTTGCAGCATCATCTCACCTGTGGCTTTCTTGCAGCATGTTTGACAATTCCTTGACTTTGTCAGCTTCCTGCACTTTCTCCCTCAACCCCTCAATCTCTTTCCTCAGCTCCTCCACTTCTGTCTGAGCCTCTAAGGATGTGCAAGCAGAGAGTGTGACAGTTTGTAGGGAGAACAGAAAAAATGTCACTAAAATGCAACTTCCACTGACATTTATACTCACCTTTAATCTGAGTAATCGGAGAACTTTTCATCATTGACTTTAGATACTGTCGTTCTAACTTGATGAGCTGTTTCTGCAAAGCCACATTTTCCTCCAAGACAATCCTCAGCTGCTCATTTAGTTTGCCCTATGTTTGTGTTAGAGTAAAGACAATAAACACAGTGTGCTCATCAAAGCTACCTGAAACTCAGTATTGTTCTTCCAGTGCTGAATCCACTCACAACTGCACTGCGAGTTTCCTCTAGCTGAGCAGAGAGGTTATGGATTTCAGCTCTGTGCCCTTCCTCTCGCACAGCTGCTTGAAACCTCAGTGCATCAGTGTCCCGTCTTAAGGTCCTGACTTCAGCCTCCCGACTAGAAATATCATTTTCCATCATGGAGAGGATCTGGACTGCTTGAGCTAGAGCCAAAAATAGAAATGATGAGAAGACATTCATTATCTCAGGCCCCTGTAATCAGATACTGCATTCCCTGGAAAGTAAACTCCAGCTCACAGAGGAAGTTGTTGTTATGATGCAGAGATCTCTCTCCCATCCAGTGTTTGTCCACGAGGTTGAGGAGCATCTCCAGGGGTTTCCTGTAACTACCCTGAGAGGTGAATTCAAAGATTAGGTGATATGAGAAAAAGAACAAACAAATAATAACTGCTTACGTGAAACAGAAGACTGAATTAACTTCCCACCCTTTCTTTCTTTTCTTCTTGCTGTGGTTGGCTGGAGCCCCCTTCTGTCTTGTTGAAGCTAGAATAGGTTAGTCTTGGAGGATGTAAGATGGGGTTGGTGGGGTCGGACAGATTAAAACCAGGACGACGTGGACTGGGAGGCCGGATATTACTAAGTGAAGAGCTTTGATGGTGACTTTGATCTGGGAAAATGTTGAAAACAAATTCAACAACATGCAAAGAAAGTGAAAATATTTATATTTTGCATTTGTGGACATTAATAACCATAATTTATTAAAGGTCTGGTATTTTAACACCGATTCTTTCTGTTGCCGCAAGGCATGGTCAGATTTTTTTTACTATGAAGAAGTGGAGGGTGATGATTGTGTAGTTAACACCACTTTGCAGAAATCCTGACGGCTCACTGAATGGCATAGTCTCTGTAGATTAAGCATTTTGATTTCACAGTATAAATATTGCCCGTTTACCTGCTTTATACTGAAAGAAGACATGAAAATCTCAGTCTCTTTAATATGGAAGTAGAGACATTCAGATCTTACCAGGATTGGGAGTATAATATCCTTTGGCTGCATGTCTGGTTTGTTTGTGGAACTCTTTTTGCTTTTGTTTTCCAGGCACAGCTTTGCGGTTCTCTACATAGGGGCCAAAGGACACCTTTGGTCTTTCAGTCAGTTTTAATGAGCTTGAGCTTCTTTTATGAGGTAGGTCTTTTGAGTGTGGCACTTTGGACTCTGTGTTATCTGGTCAATTACAAATGACACAATAAAACACTGATATTAATTGATTTTTGACACACACATTTATACACCGTAATGATTAAAAACACATAGGAATGGGCCTTTGTCTCCACCTAGTGGTTGTTTTACACATTGTCAACAATATCTGTGCTTATCTGTCCTTAATTTTAATCTATTTCTAATCTTAGCTGATATAATTTTTCATAAATCACTCATGTTTTTTTCCACCCATGATTTCTTTACTGCCCAAGCTGAACTAAAGCAGTCAAAATTGTAATTGTTTCTATCCTCCTAATCCATTAAGTGTACATGTCTGACTGTACAGGGAGCTGCATTAAACGTACCATATTTTGCAGATGGATACCGGAGGATGGATTTAGCAGTTCCCTAAAATGAAAAATCACATACAGTAGAAATGACAATGCAGATGATTCCCAATGATATTAGCAATATTTGTCTGTCTGAAATAAAAATCACCTGATTTGGAGTTGAACTCCTCTGCCGTGTAAAATCTTTTGATTCCTCCCCTTTCAGATATGAGACAGACAAATCAACAGAAGTTTAATAACAACACATCGATTCTACTAGTTTGATTTTGATTTGAGAATAAGCATTTGGACTCTGACATCTAACCTTCTTCCTCCTTGTGACCCGAGTCAGAAAAAGGCTGAGCTTTAATTTCGCTTCGATGATTCATTCCAACAAAATTTAACACAATATCATCACTGTCGGTCAGGAGAGAGAGCCTCTTGGTTAGGCGGTCAACTAAAGCCAGTCTCTGATCACTGCTCCTGCGAACCACAAGCAAGACAGCAAAGAAACAAGGAATGTATTGATTGTAAATGGTAACTTTTTGTGGGTTTTTCTGTCACACAGGATAACAACACTTCAGTCGATTTAAACTCTACAGTGAACTGTATATGTCTGCTTTCCTCAAAATGAAGCACTTTGTTCCCTTTTCCTTTGACAAACCTCATCTGAGCGATGAGCATTTCTTTAAGTCTGACGTGCAGCATGGTAGTATAAATAACATCTTAAATACCACAAATTAAGGAGAAATCATTCTGTATTTCAAAACAAGACAATTTAACGCCTATGAGGTTAAATTGAAGCATTAGTCCTGAATCTATTTCTGTAGAGAATACAGGATCATATTTGCTCTCCATTAACATCTTTGAGATCGAGACTTCTCTGAGTTAGAAGTGTAGATCTTGGATAAATGTGTCATGGTAAAGTATAGATGAACAAGTCCTTCCCAGATGAGATATGATAAGATAGCGGAAAACATCTGGTGAAAAAAGCACAGATTACATGAAATGGTTGTTATGGCTGTTGTTTGTGAAGAATAATTAACCAAACCATTCTCAAATTTTGCCAGACCTTCTTTGTCCTTCTTCAAGCTATTCTAGACTGAACAAACATCCCAACCATTTCTGGTGTGTTTCCATGCTCTAAAGATTATTGTCGGACATTATATCAAGCCAAGTGGAGCCTTGAGAATGAACAAGTTGCTGACAATTAGTCTACCTTTGGTAAGCAGCCTGATTTAAAGATGAGCTCTTCTGCGGAGGGAGGATGTCAGAGGAGAACTGCATCATGGCCACTTTGCGCTCAGTGTCTCTGACTGAACAGCCATCTAGAAAGAAATTGAGGAGGCTAAGTTGTGCAGAAAACTAACCTTAGGTCAACGCAGTCAAGATGACATGGTTTAGTCTTACCTAGTTTGCGTAGGCTGGGCATGGCATGTACCAGATGAGGGCGGTAATGTGGGTCACTTTTGGTCAGAGGATTGAGCCTGAGGTCCAGCTCTCTCAAAACTGGCAGCTCGTACAGAAGCTTAACCTCTTCAAGGGAAGGTATGCAGTTATAGTACAGGATCAGCCTCTCCAGCACTTTCAAATGTTGAACCCCCTGAGAAGAAAATAGTGCAGATTTAAAAGGGGTGAGTCAACAGTTAATGTCAGTAACAATGTAACAATGCCTGGACCCCACCAACAAGATGTGGTGAAATGCTTGTTGTGTGAGGAAGAGATGGATGAAGTGAGACACCTGTGTTATCGAATAACTTTCAATCACATATCTTGAGAGTGTAACCCGAAACATGTGCTAGCTTTCTCAAACACACAGAACTTTTCAAATATACCAACTACATCTAAAGGTTGAATTTGAGTCAAATGTGTGTGAGATGATGCACAAGAGACTTACACACACAATATTTTACAACATAAATGCAACATATTCAACATCATATGGCTCTGGGGAGCTGTAAGTAAATACACAATATAAATGTGATTTCAGCAACTTTCAAGCTACTTAAAGAGCAAACTTAAAAGGATCAGTGGACGATCAGCGTAGTGTTTAAACTTAACGTTACCTCAACAGACACGAGCGCATTGCAGGAGAGGTCCAGCGATTTTAGTCGGACAAAGTTATTCAGTGCGTTTCCCAGATGCTCGATCTTCTCCTCATACGTCCCCGGGAGGCTCAGTGAGCGGACATCAGCTGTATACAAAGGATAATAAATACATAAACGAGACTGCATTACCTTATTGGCTTCAGGTGCTTTGGTTTGCTGCAGGCGACAGTTGCTTGAGGCAATTTGATAGCGGTCGTTAGCTTAGCCTGACTCGGGAAAGAAACTAGCTAAATTTTACTTAACAAAAGCTAAAGCCACTGCTTGTTAGCTGTTATTTCTTCCTATATGAAGTTTGTATCTGCATTAAAAATCTTACCAAGGCAAGGGTGTTTTAACTGTAGCCTGTCCCGTATCCACTGCTCTGTTAACGTTACTGTTGTCAAACACTCCGCCGCCATACTTTTCGAACTTTAGCTGCGTTCAAGTACCGTCAAAAATTCCCATACTAAAGATGTGAATGTTTATTCACTTTACTTGCTAACGCGGTTTAGCGTGCTCTAATTATCCTTAATCCTGTGAAACCTTTAACTGAATATAACTGTGTTTTGGAAGTGTATATATTATAATTGTATGTAGCCTCCAGCAACACTTAAAATGTATAAAGGTAAATATACATTGATTTTTAGTCGAAAATCTTCAGACATTAATGTAAAGGACTTCAGTGTCACATTTACGTTTTTTTGCAGAGTAAAGTCTCGTGCACTGAATTCAGAATAATTCTTGTGGCACGTGGTCGAGTTCCGGGTTAAAATGCTGTGCATTCGCAGAGTTTACGAGCAGCACTTAACGCACTTGTTGAAGCATGCGCACTGTATATCCGGATTTGTCACGTGTCAAAATAAACGTTTAAGTGTTATTTCCTCAAGTTGGGATCACTTAGCCCGGCACTGACTTCATTAAATACTAATATAGAGCTAGATTTATGTTACTGCTGTAGTAGTTCACCTCAGGCACGTTCATCAGACCAAGGTGTCTCTGTTGCCGTTAATAACGATAGCGTTGGTCACATCGTGGATGTTTACAGTAGTATCACAAGACCCCAGGATCAATGGCGTACTATGTGACAGAGTGGTTAACATCCTGTTCCAACATCATTTTGTCCGCCGCAGCGCTGCAATCTTCTTACAGACTCTTTAAGGTGGGTGTGATTTAGTGCCAGTAATAATGGTAATGTTATAATTTACGAAATCCCAATGAATTGTGCTGTTATGATCTATTCTTTTGATATTGGCCTGTTGGTCGAACAAAACAAGCTATTTCGATATGTCACATTTAACACCGGGAAATCCTAACTTTGTGGTGTTTTGGTGATCAAAATTTTTGTCTATAATCAAGAAAAATAATCGGACAGGTAACTTAGACAGAAAATGGTTAGTTACAACCTCATAAATTTATTTCCTTAGCCACCGCCAGTGCTTGATGTGATTGGGGGTTTTTTTCAGTTTATTGGGAATGCGGCTAATTTCCCATATTTAGTTGTAATGCATAATAAAAGTATGTATTCTGAACAACTCATGGCTGAGAACTGTGTTTCTCTTGGTTAGACATTAGGTTATTAGTAAATGCTATGTAATTTTTCCATTGTCGCTCTCTGCAGGATCACAGGGCTCCCTCGGTGGGCCTCTTTTTGCTTGGACTCTCTGCTGCACTGTGCATCTTACATCCCTCCAACTCATACCTCCTTTCCATCCAGAGAGAAGGAGAGTGGGCAGGCGAGGTTCTGGCACCAGCGCTGGTCTCCTTTGACTTCCTGTGGCTCAGTGAGGACCACAACACAGCACATATTCTCCTGTGCGGCTCTGGCCTGCTGCTGGGACTGTGTGACTGGCTCTCAGCAGATGCTCTCACAGTGATGACACGCTGCCTAGGCCTGTCTTCCCTATCCTGCTGTCTAACAGTGTGTCTGTTTGCCAGTAATGCTTTAGGGGCCTTGGGCGGTGTGGCTCTCAGCCTCCCGTTGCTTGTGGCCCCAAGGGTCGGGACAGACACTTTTGTGCCATTTATTTCTCCTGCTGCAGCTGAGGGATGCATCAAGTGGCTTTTAAAAGGTTCCATGTCTGTCGGCTGTTGGGCCTCCACAAGGGCCCTCAGCAAGTTTCTTTTAGATGTAAAAGATCGATGTAATATAGACATTTAGCACATCATTAGAGATCTGTATGATTATCAGCGTGTGTGTGTGTTATTTATGGACTGTCAAGTGAGATTTAAAAAATAACATGCCTAACTTAAAAGCATTTCAGGACATTTGTGATAAAGATATGAATTGTTTTAAATTTGAGTGCCTTACAGAAATCCTTGTTAGGATTTCCCTTTGTGAGCTCATAGTGAAATGGATAGGATAACATCAATATAGCTTAGTAAAAGCAGTTTAAACATTAGAACATATTAAAATACACTACCATATTAGTTATTTACTTTAATATACTTTGTATATTAATACCAGTTTCAGGTAGTGCTGAAGAAATGATTCAATCAGTGAGCTGACACAATAAAGTGGCAATTTACCGATAAACGCTAATTTAAAACATAATCAGTGGGTTTTGGAACACTAACTTCAAAGTTCACATGAATTAATACATTAATGCATCCAAGATTATATTACATTTAGATGTTTTAGGACTAAATAATAGAAACACTGACATATGGGAAAGTAAATCAGATGATTTTCATATCTATCATACTTTGTGATTAAAAGTGGAAAAACTAATTATCCTAATGGTGATGGAAAGCCAAACTGGAAGTGGATTTTAGTGTTTCAGTGATCTGATTCAGTAATTTTATTGGTATTGCCAAATCCTGTCCTGTATTGGGTCGTCTTACTGGACTTTACAGGAGCTGCTAAACCAAAACTGTGGATGAAGTTCATATGAACTTAATTTGAATAAAAGCTCAGTATCAGATAAAACACATATACCACTGAGTAAACTCATTTGCATGTGAATACATTTACTAAGTGATTCATTTTTAACTAAGATGAATGCCGCATGTGGCCATTTTCATTTCCTGGGTGATTCTATGTGTAATGTGATTTCCAAGAATGCTTAGCAGACTGTACTCACTCTCAGGCTGGTGACATCTTCCACACATCTCTCTGCTAACAGTTTCAGTGTTGTATTTTCTAAAAACATCCACTTGCCTCAAGAGTCTGGGTCCTGTTTGTCCTGCAGCCTCAGCAGTATGGCTGTTTAAATATCTGCAGTGGTCTAAGCTCTTGGCCCTGCTTTTACCTCAGTGTGCCCATTTGATACTTATCAGCACACTTTTTATTACTTTCTTGGTTTTTAGTGGCTGTAATGGTAACAGAAATGACCTCATCTGTTTAGTTCACCCTCCCCCCACAGTGTTGTCCTTGCAAGATATTAATGTTCTTTATGGAGATTTGTAGTGGACACTGCAGATTCTCTCTCAGGATTTCAGAGTTGTGAGCAACTGCCTCAGCAGTTTTGCTGCAGTGTAAGTGCTAGCATGCGTGGCTCGGTGCTTGTCTGTGGGACAGTGCCTGTGTCGGACCTGGAGGGACAGGTGATCAGAGGATTTTGAAAATATTCAACAGCACATTTGTCGGTTTGAGTTACCTAAATGACAACTGTGGTGGTTGTGCTTCTTTTGTAATAATGTATCAATCGGTTCATGACTTTCTTGCCAATGTGGAAGGGTTCTGTAACAATGGACTTTTATTTGTTGTTATTTATTTATTTTTTGTTAATAAAACAATCACAAAAGAAAAAACAACTTTACTTGAATGAATTATGTTGATGTTTATCAAAACATCACCCCAGTTATATAATGTGACACTCCAAAGATTTCTTGGTTCATGTTCAGCTGCAACAACTGTGGTCTCACTTAATCTTTTTCCTGTTATAGTCCATGCAAACATCTCAATACTTGTAAGTGCATTATGCTGCAGTTTCTGATTTTTATGAGCACCTGGAACCTGGCACATCTCGTCCATCTCTGCCACAGGCAACTGTTATCATCATCAATCAGTATTCCATTCTGTATTTGTCACTCCACCACTGCAGCGGACCAGGAGTGTGCACTGAGCATGCTCGCCGCAGATGCAGGCTGTAGATGGAGCAAAGTGGAGAGGAGGAGAAAGGGGTGGAGAGAGGACGGCAGAGAGAGGGAGTCACACAGGAGCTGCACACAGTGCAGGGATGCTGTTGCAGACAGAAAAAGGGCTGCATGGGAAGATTTGTCATTGACAACACAGATGGATTGTGAAAGGAGAACTCAAGTGATTGGAGCGCTAGATTGCAAACACCAAAGAGGAGAAGACATGTGATAAGGTAAAGAATATAAAGCATTATGCCTGATGGGATGGGGAGATGGTTAAGGGAGGACAATATAATGCTGAACTTCCATGCATCCTTTAATAATTAGTGTACTTATGATAACCTCAGTGTACAATATAAAACTGTTGATTTTCTGCACCATGACAAAGGTACTATATAATAACTTGGTGCATCTGTCATTTACAGGGACTCTTGGACAGCGTGGAGATGTATGCCTTCTACTCTCTTTTAGTCTACATCTTCTACACTGTCTTTAAGAAGGAGGAGGAGGAAGCCTTGGAGGGGGCGTGTGGAGCTTCCTCAGATGTATGTCTAGCCACATCATGTCCAGCCCCGGGGGTCCTCAGTTGGGAAAACGTTTCATGCGAGTAAAATGCATGCGTCACCACCTACCACCTGACAGTACAAAAAGCCTATATAGTCTCCATTACAAAGGATGTAGAAACTGGTGGTGTTATAATTCTGCCTTTGCCGTATATTCCTATGTTTGCCATGTGTAAATATTTTGAATGTATTACCGTCTGACCCTCATGTATGTTGCTGTGCTCAGGAACCAGGACCTGTTTCCATGGAAACAGGGAGCAGGAGGAGAAATGGCCACACCTCCAAAATGGGAAAAAAGGCTTGTGCTCAGCTTAGTGAGTCAAGTGAGTCCTCAGATAGCTTTTCATAATATTTATTGTCCAATATAAAGACTGTTGTACGTTACAGATGAATGGTTCAACATTTATAATGGTTTCTACTGGTTGATTCATCAGTACATTCATTACTTTATTCTTGTATATTTATATAATTTGTTGTCACCCAGGCAGTAGCAGTGACAGTGATGAAACGTCTCTGAGTGATGAGGATGACAAAGATGGCCTCGACATCCCAGCATGCACTCCTCTGGCTGCTTTTTTGTCCTTCAAGCAGGAGGCTGAGAAGAGGAGGGCCTCACAAGTTCAGCTGGAAACAACAGGAAAGGTAGTAAAACTGTGCCATCACCTGATGCTCACCTGGTGCAGGAGCATAAATTAGCTGCTCCCCAAATGGGAGCATATGCATTGTCACTAAATTTTGTGTGTATGTGTGTTTCGGCCCAGCTGTCAGAGTCTCCCCTGGTGGCGGTGATGTCCCACTTGCTGACATTTCTGGAGCAGTACTCCCACTTCCAGCAGCTGCAGCAGCAGGCCGACCAGTACCGGGTCCAGCTGAAGAGGCACCGTGTCCAGCACCGCCGTCAGATGAAGGCCCTGCGAGCATCCTACCGCCAGCGCCTCCGGGACAAGAACAGCATCATTAGCAGCTTGGAGGAGGCCATCAGCCAGCAACAGACCCCCAGTCCACTGAGTGAGGGTGAGAGCAAAATGGAATAAGCAGCAGAGGGGGAGGGGAGAGGACAAATGGGATGGGGGAGGGTGACATTAAGGTGAAATTAAGGTGCAAGAGGAGGTGGGTTCTTGTTGCCATGCAGTGGGTGTGAAGATGATGAAAAATATAAAGGAGTAGAGGTCATGGGGACTAAAGGTGGATTTAAATCAAAATGAGACTTCATATTGAATGAGATCATATGGATCTATGGAGGAAAGGTGAACAGGAGAACAGTGAATACAGAAAGACAATTTCACATGCTCACGTTAGCAGGCCCATTGGGTTATGTAATGTAAATGGGAATGTTATATGCTTTGATTTTTTGATCTATTAATTTTCTATTACTGCATATAAATGTGACAGGATTTGAAAAGGAAAGTGTTTTTGTTTTTTTTTTCAATTTGTCATCAAGTCCTTTTTTTAGAAGAATAAAGTCACCAGCATGAAAGCAGACTGATTAGATTTACACCCATGTTGATCTAAGTTGAGCTGGCCAGACTCACACTTTACAGCTGCAATTGACCTCAAAGCGTTAGATGTTGGTATCTGCTGTGTCTCAGATTTGACCAGATGGTTCTTTGACCCCAGAGCAGAAGGGCTAGATGAGACAACTGCACTGTCATCCCTTTTCTGTACATATGTACAGCTTGTTAACAAGCGAATGACTCCATGAAGCTGTAGACAGATCATATTCCTGCCCTCAGGCTGACTGATGCAGCCTCAGAGAAATATGTTGATATATATGATAGCCAGACTGGTTTCTATGTGAATCCTGCTGTGTAGGCCGGTTTAATCGGAGGACCTCATGCGCACTGACTCTCATTAGTCACAGGACCAAGATACATGATTATGTGGCGAGTGTCTTTGGTACTTGGATAGTGACTCTGTGGCTCTTTGTTGTGAATAAAACATGACTTAGAGTGCTGTTTTATTCTCCGCACATGCACTTACAAGGTCTGGCACATGCAAGGCACCACGTGTACTTGTGTTGGACTAAAAATAGCCAAGAGTCCATGTCCCAGTGTTACAAGGCTGTTTGGTTTGTTTGTTTACTGTAATGCAACATGCAGGCCTAAGTGGAGGAGTGATGCTGTGCCACTTGGATGTGCAGAGTGCCCATTGCTTGGGCAATTTACCTGTGTTGTAATATTCTGTTATTTAATTTGAATGAATGACGAATGAATTTTTAAAAAATCTGCATTTTTCAGCTGGAGGAAATTGCTGCATCATCTCAAACTGCTGTTTTACAATGCACAAAGCCATCTCACTGCCTCTGGAGACCACAACAGCTCTTAGACGTTTCACGTTTCTTTCAAAGCACGTTTCCCTCAACACCTCTGATGCACAGCTGTGGCCTCTTCTCCTTGCTGACACCACCACCTCTATCTGCACCATTGTGAAACAGCAAACCATGGCGTGTTGATAGAATTAAGGCCCTGCAGTGGAAATCAGAGGTGACAGAGCCTGATTAATCATTGAGAAGGAGGAAGAAAGCAATTAAAATGCTGTTGGGCACACTGTTTAGGTTCCACATGAACGATGGAGGAGTTTTTGCACGTGGTGCGCCATATAATGTGAATCTTGGTTCTGCACTTGACACATGCTACACGTGAGAAGCTGCTGTAATCCTATATAGGTCCCTGGAGTTACCCAGGAGACTTGAAAGTGGAAACACGGCAACTATAATGTCAACTTCACTGCAATACACTGTGACTACATGGTGTGTAAAAAAAGCTTTAAGTGCATTCTTAATGTTCATTAATATTACACACACATATGCAAGCATTCGAGCACACTGTGGAAATTGGTCATAACTGAAAAGAAAACAGGTCAGAGGAGGTTCAACGGAAATTTTCTTACTATTTCTGTATGGCCTACTATGAAAATGGGTCCATAGATGACAAATTATGATTACTAAGGTTATAAGAGGCTGAGTAGAGTTTTTCTTATTTATATCCCCCAGGTGAGTGCAGCAGTGACGCAGGGACACAAGCTGGCGTCCACAGGCTGGTGGAATCTCTGTACGGTCTGCAGGGTGAGAGAAGTAAACTGAGAGGAGAACTCCGTCTGCTGCACTCACAGCTGGAGCAGAAAGACAAAGACAGACATTCTCGCATACAGGCCTTTCAACAGCAGGTATGATGCTGCATATTAGCTCAGTGTCAAAATGCTCTATCCTCTTAACTTAACTCTTAACTTTAATAAGAATTTTTATTATGCTTTGTTGAAGTATTCGGAAAGATAATGTGTTATTACGTTTCTGTGTCTCTGGGGTATTTATATTACACCAATTACTTCACATGCATACCTTATAAATAAAGAGTGCCTCTCAGGAATGGTGTCATCCTGGATGGAATGAACTGGTTAAAAGAAGCTTAAATAAGCAATAGAATTATATAACTTTACACTGTGCAACAAACACTGGAATGATATAGGCAGATGCATATGTCTACAATCTAAAATCAAATTAGTGTTTGAAACTTTGGACTGTTCTTAAATGTCCTTATTCCACAGATTGATGAGCTCAAGAGTTGCATAGAGGAGCGCGAGGAGGAGCTGTCAAGACTGAGAACAGCCACTGTAAGCACTGTGAACTATTGATTTGTCAAGTCTTTGTCACTTTCCACATCATCAGCAAAGCAGCCATGATGGAGTCCTGCACTAAATGAAATGTCCAGCTGTAAAAATGCCGAACAACTCTCAGCATACTGTGTGATGCGTAAACACTTATCTACAAGGATATTGTGTAGATAGAAAGGATTTCTTGTTTTGATGCACGTCTCATTGTTATGCTGATGCTCATGTTTGATTTCCACAGGGGGCCACAGACTCAGAGAAGCGGGTTCTGTGTCTGTCAGCAGAGAACGAGAGTCTGAAACAGAACCTGAGCGTCACTCAGGGCCTCCTGCAGCAGCTGTCAGCCATCCCGTCGCAGTCCAGCACCATGCTCATCAAGGTGAGACACACTAGCACACTGCTCACTGATGTGCTACCATGGCAGCTACAACCCTAACTCATCAGTCACTGCAAACCAAAGTACAGCTTTGTCATAAATTACCTAACAATATACTAATAGTATACAGCCACAGAAAAAAGAAAATTAAATGGTAAATAATAATAATGAAAAGGTTTGGACAACACAAGCATTGTGCAGGTGTCACTTTGGATGATTGTGCTGGCATATGTACTTTTTCTAGACTTTTTACAAACCAAAATAATCAATTAATTATTAATGGAGAATTTAATCAGTGGATTCATCCATAATAATTAATATCAGGAATTATCAATAATCAGTTCCACTCCCATATGAAATAGTTAAAACTGAGCTCCACTTCCACCAGCTACAGCAGTAAAATCCTCTATTACTTTTATATTACAGTGTGGTTTTACTACTTTTAGATAAGTAAACAATGCAGTACTTCTTCCATCACTGCGGCAAACACAAATGCCTGTAATTTACTTTGTTTTATGTGCTGTAGGAGAACGAAAACCTCCGCAGCAGAGTGCAGCAGCTGGAGTTGTCCCTACAGCAGCGTGCTGACCAGCTGTTGCAACTGGAGAGACAGAGCGAACAAAGTGAGTGGAGGAGAGGAGAGGAGCTGAGGAAACGAGAGGACCGAGTGAGGGAGCTGCAGTTGGAGTTGGACAGAGAAAGAGGCAAAGAGCCAGCAGTGAAGGTAAATCTCTTCTGAAAGGGTTATTAAAATAAATATAGTAGGAATATTGAACAAGATTGGAACAAAATACAAACTTCGTTTTTTGTGTTATTGGAGTAGACTAGATGTAATTACATGGGGTTTTTTTCTCTCTCAGTATGTCACCCAGACTGTAGAGGTGGAGTCACCTGCTACATTAAAGCATCTGGCCAAAGCCAGACAGAGGAATGAACTGCTATCTGAAAAGCTGTCCAGTCAGAATGAGCGCTGCAAACAGCTGGAGGAACAAATCAGGAAGTCAGATGAATACAGCTGTAACCTGCAGCACAAGGTAACAGAGGCTACAGAACTACGGCTGAACTCTTATCTGTCATATCTACATTTAAGAAAACATACACACTAATACGCAGATATACATGCTAATTACAGTGATTTTAACATGTAGTCTAAAACAATAAGTACTTGGGATATTTGCGGGATTTTTAGAAGTAATTGATCGTGCTACTGCAGTTTTGAACATGTCTCTGGCAGAAACAAGCTGGGCATAAATTGTAAGGTGAACCATCATGTTGGCTTTTGACAATAATGCTCCATGATGACGCTAAATATCCAGTAGTACAAATAGCAACAGTTGCACAAATTATTACTGTTGGCTGTCGACCAATAAGAGGCAAGGAAACTGGCAACAAATCCCAGATGGTGCTCCTGATGTCATCAACTTTTAAAAAATGAAAGAGACAAAGTCCAGAGGGGTAAATAAATCACACTGTGTTTAGAGAACAGATGGTCAAAGGAGAGAAAATCAAAGGCAGAAGCAGGAAGTTTCCACTTTGCTGCTGGAAATTCACAACCTGGATCAATTTCATTGACAGATAAACTCATTACCGAGCAGAACTTGCACAGATTGGACCGGTCAAGCTGACAGATTGACAAATTGCTGTGCTGAACCTTTTACAGATTGCTGCGTATGAGAGAGAAATCAGTAAACTGAGAGAGGAGCTGTTGAAAGAGATTGGACACTTGGAGGAGAGGAAGGAGGAAGCTGTGAAGGCTGCTGCCAGCTGCTCAGCGGAGCACTTTCAGAACCTGCAGGACCAATTCTTCAGTGAGTTACACCATCTCATCAAATCCCAAAAAGAAATCTTGGTTTCTGCACACAAGAAAATTAGAAGTAGAAAACACCCCTCTCATGTCTGTATGCTCTTATGTCATGTCTGTCGAAAATCAAACAAAACACAAATGTGGCTCAGTTTAATTCCCACAGAAAGTTTCAAAAAAGAATGATGTACTTTTACTGGTGAGTTAACTGAGACTCTGGGTAGTAAGAGCGCCCGTCCAAGAAATACGCACAACCGCACAATACCCTTTGTGAATCAGTTTCCATATGGAAATCTAACATGTTAAATAGTAAGATTTTGAAACCTTTAGATATGGCCGTGTCAGCTGGTGTCTTTCCAATCTTCAAGTTAAGCAAAGCTAACTGACTTAGCCTTTAGGTCATATCAGAGTTAGTTAGTTAGAGTCAGTTTATTTCCCAGTTGCAGTAGAAAATCACATTGGAATTAGAGTGCAAGAACCCAAATACACACAAAGCAGACCACACAGACACTGTATGAAACAGTTGAGCAAAACATTAAAAAAAAAAAAAAAAAAAAAAGGAAACAAATGCCCACATGAGAACAGGTCTGGCAATCTCCTAAATCAAAAATGCATGTGCATCATCAGTTTAAGGTGGATCGTTGTAAAATGCATTAATGACATGGTTCAAAACAGCTTACATGATAAGCAAGCTAAGAATGAAAAAGATAACAGATAATTTACTGATAGATATTGAAAATGAAGAAGGTAGAATTCCTTTAAATTCTATGTGAGTTTTTATTTTTGTCAGACTTGCAGAAGCGTCTGACAGCACTACCTCCAACTTTACGCTCCATGAAGACAGACTACGCCAGTCTGAGGAGCCAGGTCCGAAACTTCTCAGACTTTTACGGAGCAGCTATCAGCGATGCAAAAAAACAGGTAGGTACACTGACATAACGTCATGATTAAGTCTTCTCTTGACAAGCCTAGTGAAGAGTTTTTCACCGTCTTTTGACTTTGGCAGATCACAGCAGCTATCAGCGAGATGTCTGAAGCCAACAAGGATCTTCTGGAGAAATACAGGAAGGAGGTTGCACTGCGCAGGAAGTACCATGAGCAGCTGGTGGAGCTCAAAGGTATGCAGAGAAATAAAAGAGTCACTGCAGAAAATAAAATCTGTGTCACTAACTGAGTACCCTGCTTTTAGGCAATATCCGAGTGCTGTGCCGTGTGAAGCCTGTGCTGAAGGAGGACCAGCATGAGGAGGGCCACTCTGTGGTGGTGACCACAGACCCCAACAATGAGTCCTCACTCAATGTGCTAAACAAGGGAAAAGGTCGCATCTTTGAACTGGACAAGGTCTTCCACCCTCAGGCAACACAGGAAGAGGTATGAAAATAAACAGTATACGTAGGATATGTCATTGTAACAAGAACTGTAACCCATTGTTTTGTTTCATCAGGTCTTTCAGGAGATTGAGCCTCTGGTGACGTCCTGCATTGATGGCTACCATGTCTGCATATTTGCTTATGGACAGACTGGCTCTGGAAAAACATACACCATGGAGGTATATTCTCTACTCTATCAGCATTATTGTAGCCATGGAGTGATGATCAGTAATACAAGCTGCAGGGTATGTATCCGTCGATTTTTTTAGGGCAGTGTGGAGAACCCAGGAATCAACCAGCGGGCCCTGAAACATCTCTTCAGTGAGATTGAGGAGAGGAAGGACATGTGGTCTTACACTGTCACTGTCAGCTCTGTAGAAATCTACAACGAGGTGCTAAGGTATACTGTGCTGCACTTTTTACTCAGAGAGCATAATTTACAGCTGCTAGATGACGGTTGTTTGATTGTTTGTGTTATATTTGGCTTGTCAGAGACCTGCTGAGTAAAGATGGAGAGAAATTGGACATAAAGATCAACCCGGACGGAACAGGACAGCTGCATGTGCCGGGCCTCAGGGTCATCGAGGTTAAAAGCTTTCAGCACATCAAAAAGGTGACACAGTGTGTCTTAAACATACTTGACTTTGAGAATAACATATTACACCAATGCTAAAAAGCACTAATGCTTTTGTTGTTGTTGTTGAAGATTTTAGCCACAGCCCGAAGGAACAGGATCACCTTCGGCACTCAGATGAACCAGCACAGCTCTCGCTCTCACGCTCTGCTCTGTATCACTGTTCAGGGCACTGACCTCGCCACCGGGTCAAAAACCACTGGTCAGTCATGCATATATTTCTTTTGTATAGTATAAGTGTTTTAAAGGCTTCTTACTAACACCTAGTATAATTCAGATTATGCATTCCTGTTTGAATCCATTTGTGTTGTTTTCTTTTTGTTTGAATGAAGTCTAGCCTCTATGGATAATACTGAATTAAAAACAGTTCCCATTGTGGATATCTGCAGCAGAGGGAAGGTCACAGTCAGATATCCAGAGGGCTTTACCTTAACTCACTATTCACCGTTACAACACTTCTGTCCTCAGGCAAGTTGAACCTGGTGGACCTGGCGGGCTCAGAGAGGGTATGGAAGTCTGGTGCAGAGGGGGAGAGGCTGAAAGAGGCCCAGAATATCAACCGCTCCCTGCTGGCACTTGGGGACGTAATTCAGGCACTGAGAGCTCGGCAGACTCACATCCCTTTTAGGAACTCTCGCCTTACGTACTTATTACAAGACTCCCTGGGCAAAGGCAGCAAGACTGTCATGGTGGTGCAGGTGAGAAGCTCCACATGTATGGATATGGAGGCGTGATCTATTTGCAGTAAAGCACATTTTAAGTCTTTCTTGGTCTTTGTTATGAACCTTGTTTTGTTTCAACTTTTGTACCAAAGGTGTCTGCTCTGGAGAGTAATGTGGGAGAGACCCTGTGCTCACTCAAGTTCGCCCAGCGTGTGTGCAAAGTGGAACTGGGTCCTGCAGCCAGGAGGATTGAGTCTGGTGGAGGACAGTGCGACTGACAGCCTCGAATCAGTCACCTCCTGTTTCAAGTGATCACTAGGAAGCCATGACTACACCAATCAGATTACCGCCCACCCCACAAACCAATCATAACGCTACAGTATCAACAAGATCAACAGCAATCCTGCTCAAGGGCTAAATCTGCAGAGGTCTGAACACCAAACTTTGATTGAGGTTCAGTAGTGAGGATATTGGCCTCCTTCTTGCCATTTTTCTGCTTCTGACCAGTGATAACCATTTATCATGCGATAATCTGCATGCAGGAATATTTATTCTTCCACTCTGAGTGCCAAAACAACCTCTGACTCCCTTATGGTCTAAGAATTGATGCTTCCTCTACTACAACATCTCAGTTTCCCTCTTTATTAAAATCCAGGATTTATCTTATCAGCCTGATGAGGCTAATAATCTTACAGTGTTTTAGGGCAGCATCAAGTTCAATAAGCTTCCAGAGCCACAATACCAACACTTCAGTTTTTGCAGTATTAATCATCTTGCTATAAATGTCAGTAGTTTGTGAGCTTCATCTCCAGTTGTCTATATTTTTGAAGATTGTAGTGAGTAGGAGAATCCATTGGGCTGTTAATCATTTCAGTAACACGTGTGTCACGTTAGTGTAGTTTTTGTGTAGTTCTAAAGAGCGCTTTCTGTTTCTTTTCGGAGCCTTGATCATTTGCCTTTGAGGAAGGAGGAAAGCAGTTGAGGGAATCAGGTGGCCTTGTAAGAGAGGTAACATAACGGACAGTGCAATATCCTCCTTATCAGGGGGACAGCGTGGGCCTCTTTAGAAAGAAGATGCACTTTATTGTGAAAGGAGTGTTTCATTTCCAAACAGGTACTTAGGTGCTTGCAATAGATATCACTTGTGAATGTCATAACCAAAAACAGCTTATTGTTATATGTTCATCATTGTTCCTCTATTTATCACCCATTGAATCAACACTGATTTTTGATTCAATTGTAGCAAGACATTAATGTTGCAGTATGATAGAGGTCACTTCATGATGATTAGAGAGTGAATTTTCTGATAATTTATTGAATAAATATGATGTATTTAAAATGTGTCTTTTCACTTATTGGACACTCAACAACAAAACAAATCATCAGTGGAGGTTTGATACGTTACTCTTCCTCTCTACTGCAGCCCCATCAAGAACTGTTAAAAGATGTTTGATATGCTGTGGTCACACCAACATCTCTGGAAGTATTAGGGCAATCTAGGTTTTGCCACGAATAGGTCAGGACCACTTTATGGAAACATTTTTATAATGACTGCTTTATAATATGTGCATCACTATGAGGAATGTTTGTTTTTCATATTACAATGTATATCAGTATAATAATATAAAATTACCAACCCCCGATTTCAAATGAAAACAAATAACTGGAAAATAAAAATCAGGCACTTGAAAAATTCACATTATTTTACTTGAAAATATAAAAAAATACAACATATTGATGGTTACATAAAGAATGTACCTCAATAAACCACATAAAGTGAATGTACTATTACATATTCATATGTAATAATGCAATGACACAGGGAGGCCTCACAAAAGGAACATGAAGACCTGACAGTTATTTTACTCCCTGCTGCAAATAAAGTAGCCATCTCTTTGAGCACAACACAGTTGCACCAGTACAGTCCCAGGATGCCGAGGCCATCCGTGCGTACGTCCTGTAACTTTTTTTGATCTGACACATCTTGGGTTCAATCTGAGTCGCCCTCCCCCACTCCTACTGCTCCCACCACTCCGGCCAGCTCCTCCTCACTGCCTCGAAGACGATCGCCTGGACACACCCAAACACCCACAGTCAGTCTGACTCATTCATTCAATACATTTTTAAGTCACTCGTCATATTTATGTGCAGATGGTATTGCCCATGACTCTAGTGAAGATCTTTTGTTTTTGTTAATTAAATGCAACATTGAGACCTTGTAGCAAAGCAACCTGTTGCTCAACAGACAGTATGCTCTGCTGCAGAGTTACTTCCAGTGCAGGTCAAAATAAACAATGTTCTTTAAAGTAATAGTAAAGCCTACTGCCTTGTTTTAATTAACATCAAAGCATGACTGTAATGCTGTCCAGGTTTGCACCATAGGCTTACACCAAACTCAAAGAAGACTTTTGATACCGCTATCAATTGTAACATATTAGCGTATAACATAGCTACCTGTACTTTCAAAGCCTGCAAATTGGGGTAATTAGTAATCAGTGTCAAACATAAACAACAGACAACCTTTACAGTTAAACCTGTTCTGCATTCACCACAAAAGCTTGTGCTTATTTTTAGAATGTGGATCACACTTCAGTGGAGGAATCACACCACTCATGTTATCAGATGGCTTCAAGCCTCTGTGGAGTTGGGAAACCACAAAGCAATTAGCCTAAAAATTCACACCCAGCTCAGACAGGCTTGTCTCTGCAGTGTCAGGAAAACTCAGTGATAAAATGTAAAAAACAAGAAATGGGAAATACTGACGGATGAGCTCAGCGATGGCTCTCTGTGTTCTCCTCTCCAGCTTTTCCAGTTTCTTTGCCACATCACGCTTTAGATCCCTAGATTCATAATCAGAACAGCAGGATGATGTCAGTAACAACAAAAACATTTTATTCAGAAAACAGGTTGAAAAATTATTTTCAATAAGGTCTCACCAGTCTGGTTTTCTTGGGGCAAGGTTGGCCAAATCCTGAGGAAAGGCGACAGCTTAATGTAGCAACCACAGCGACTATGCTTCTTCAACAAAACAGGTGATATTGAGAAAGAACAAGTACTCACCACTTCTTCAATGATGGGCTCCGGGTTAGCTGCCTCTAGCTGGTCTTTTACTTTATCCTCCACTGCAAACAAAGAATATTTACCATCAGCTATGCATGTAAAGTGATGACAGCAGCAGGAGTGTAGGAGGAAAACTCATGAGGAATGATCTTCCTGGAGGTAATGTCATCTGAGTTAGTTTCTTTCCAAAGCTTGTTAATGACTGAGGAGTTCTCACCTGATGCAGGTTTGGCTTTGGGGACCTGCCTCTCCTTCAGCTCCTCATCCTCTGGGGTGTAATTCCTCAGCTTCAGCTCCCTGAGAACAGAAATACAGACTTATGCATGTCTACTTTTTGAAAAGATGATAGTATATTATCAGCAGACAATGCCCTGGTACTCCTTTTCCCCACACTCCTGTGACAGACCAGGAGGTGGCAGTGCAAGCAAATATATTACACCAGAAGCCAACGAGCATAAAAGACCATCTGCAAACCCTACACAGCTGCACATCTAATGCCTAGAGGGGGGTCGAGTATAATGTCCCTCTTTATTCCTATGAACACGTCTGATTAACATGTTCCACCTGCTCCTGGCCACGGACTTGAGGAGAGCAGCAAACAGCTGAGGAATGCTCTCCTTGATGTTGAATTACGCAGTCTTTCATCAGAAGTCCACACAGGGGAATTCTTGGCAGGCTTAGCTGACATCGCTGCAGATTATACAGAAAGTCCAGAGGCAGAGGTAAACTATTGTCTGACCAAAGACACCAAGAGAGTTATCAGCTGTTGCAAGCTTAACATGGATTTGTGATGAGGCACGAGAGGGTGCACCCTTGATACATTCATCACGCCCCTGCTGCCAACAGACAGACTGATGCCTTGTATGGGTATGGGCAGGAATGCTGGTCATGTTCTGCCTTTGGCTGCCTGAGGTCCACTCCTAGCACACACATCTCTCTCTGTTCCTCTTGGTTCTATCCTGAGGAGGAATATGTTATTCCATCCATCTCATCCTTAAATTGAATTTTCATACCACTCATGCAGCCCCTGAAAATGTATCTGCCATCTCATTTCTGGATACCCTGTATGCTGGAGTCACAATGAATATAATAATAATAAAATGTGTTTATTTTTTCTAACATTGTATTGCATATCTTCAAAGTGCATCTTCTATAATATACAATGTGACGTGAAATGCAGCACTAGCAAAACAATAAAAATGAATGGCCTGAATAAGAAGTTTCTTAGCTTAGTTTGCAGTAGCCAAAGGACACCTGTCGAGGGCCAGCTACAGCTCATCAGCTATCAGCCTTCAATAAATCATACTGTGATATAAAAATAACACCATGTGTTCAATGTGTCATTGAATCGCCGTATTTAAAAGGGGTACTCATCTTGGAAGCGATTTTTTTCTATTCCTTAACTGGGCTGCATTATGCGATATGCTGTGTGGAAGTGGCAATTTCAGCATAAGGGTGACCCGTGAATCACCATAATCAACAACTTTAATTTGCAGACAGCAAACTTCTGTCCCCTTTAGGCAATGAGATAACTGAACACACACTTTCAAAGCATTTATGAGCTTTATGCATCTTCATGCTCATAGTAGCTGTAGCCTATTTCATAGCTACATCAGCTCTCATGAACCTTCCTGGTTGATGTAAAATTCATCCGCAACACAAACATGTGCTACCAGACACCCGGTGTAAAGACTCTGTATTCAGAGAGATATATCTAGCAGTCACAGGCTTAATCAGCAGCGTGTAAACTTGTTTGGCAGGGGCAGGAACGTAACAGCCGTTTATTTATTTGTAAAAGTGCTGCACTTTAGCTTTAATGGATATTGCAGCATTCATTTTTAGGACCTCTTGACAAGCACAGTCAAGTCAAGAGAACATTCTGACCTCTTGGGGGTGCAACGCAAAAGGTCAGGAGGTCACCGGCATCATTAAGAATTCTCCTCTGGGGACCATTAATATTCAAACTGAATTTCACAACGCCGCTGCAGAAACTGTCAAGATATTTATGTGATAGACCAAGGCACAGGCGGGAAGTCCTCATAAACACTGCCCTCTTAAGTCTCGCCATTAGCAGGACAGAAAAAAAAAATGGATAAACAAACTGTACATGTAAATTCAAAGTCTGACATCCCTCCTTTTTTCTTAACTGTCTCTTAGTTTGATGCGTTTCGAGTGTGTTTACACTTCAAGCAGGCAGTGGCATCAAAGAAAACCAACGACACATTCAGAGCACTGATCCAAGTGTGGCCATCTCAAAATGTTTAGAGTGAACTGTAGCAGAGGAGGAGGTGCAGTGGAGTGTTCAAATGTTTACACACTCATATCAAGCTACCTGCCCCATTCAGCAGAGCAAAAATAACTCCAGATAATGATCAGCCTTCTCATTTATACGTGAGTCACAGAGATTGTTTAAACAATTGTCTGATTAGCCAGTATCTTAGAACTCTGAATTTTATTTTCTGTTTCCTATAATGATAAATCGACAACCACTACTGTCTGTCTGTTGGTCTGAAAACAGCAACCTTAATGACACCAAACAAGATGCAACAAGAAAAGCTGCATGGTGCGGCCGTGCCTTTTGTGGAATAGGCTTGAAAGAATGTGTGATAACACCCAGGGAGCGAGAGCTGAACCTGAACCTTCTGCCAAACATGTTAAATTGGTGGGTCATTTATTTGAACAGCAATAACTGCAATAACTGACAAACATGTTGATGGTTGTGGTCTTTCATTTCTTGGTTCTGCAATTTGATCTCCTATGAAATTTTAATACCAATTACAAGATACATTACACTCACACCATGCTGCAGATGTGTGACTTGACTTTGCAAAACACAGATTAAAAAACCCAGAGTACATTCAGCTCTGATCTTCTCTCTTCGCTGACAAATGTCTAAATTAAGCCTTTAAACTCTGCAGCTAGCTTCATTCTCTTGAGAGAGATCTGTCCTGTTGGGCTGGAGGAAACACAGCGGCACTCCCTCAGTGCAGTCATTAAATATAAACAATGGAAAATGGGTCCTGTAGGACAGGAAAGATGGCTGCTGCTTCCTACCAACTAATACAAAGTTGAGTAACCTGCAGGTTATTTGAGCAGTGAGCTGCACATGGCTGTGATCCAGCCCAGTGTAAACACTGAATCTCACAACCTGCGCTGAGACATGTATGGTGTTATAAGAAGATGGTGTTCAGATAAAGGGCAGATAAATGCTCTGATGATGTGATGACGTACTTCCATATCAGTTTCAGTTCCGTTTGTGCACGTTAAAAAGCCTCAGATAGACAGGGGAGCAGCAGTGAGCAATGGCTAGACAAAATCATGACATGCTTTTATGAAAAATAAAATGGAAAAAAACCCAAACAGCTATTTTTGTGTGTAGTGTGAAGAACCAACCTGTGTCTCTCTTCAGTTGTTGCCTCTAGTGAGGCTTTTTTCTTCTCTGGCTCTCCATCTTCCTCTCGCCCCTGTTAAAATATCATGTACTCATTAAAATAACTTTGATTTACAATTCAGTAATCTTAAAGTACAATCACTCACACATTAAAACGCCTGAATTATTAAATAAATACAAAATAAATAAATAAATACTGGACAAATTATTCCATCGGCACTAACACTAAAACCTAAGCCCATCACATATTCAATCACAGGCTTAAATAGCAGCATTAATGCATGCTGCTATATTTCCATCTCTGCCTGTGTTATGTGTATTACAGCAATCGCCTCTTTACTTCATATAATTCACATGATGAATATTTACCATTTATTTAACATTAAGCACCGCCTTGTGTTAGAACAGGCATGCAGCTGAGTCATTAACAGAGAATAGTAAAAAGAAACATCCTGTGGTTTTTTTTGCAATTTATTATTGGTGGTTATTAAAATATGTGTAGAGGTAGCCAGTTTATCTTGACATATATTACTGGCTTTAATAATGACCGTTGGCATAGATAATAGTGATCCTGCCCTGGTATTACTGGGTATTATATCAAAAAAGGAAAAAATGCAAAAAAGATGCATTAAAGATTAAAGATTTCCTTTATTAACCCCACACTGTGGAAATTTCATAACATTTTAGAGACGGCACAATAAAGACGTATACAGCAGGCTAAATTTTGCAGAAAAGCAAAAGCAAATTAACATTTACAGTTTGATAACTACTGAGGCCAATGTGCTACTGAGGAGATGTTGAACTTTGATTTCTGGGCCTGATAAATTAGGAATTTCAGTTCACTACTTGCTCTGGGAATTCTACCAATAATGAAAATAAGTTATTACCTGAACAAACACAACGTATCAGACTGTGTCTTACACTAAACTATCCACACATGAACAAAAATAATGACACAGGCTTGCAGATATTTGGAAAAAAAACCCCCAGAAAAACAGTGACCCCAAGTGAAAAGTGGTACTAGTAACAAATGATATTGAACCCCTCCCATCTTGCATTTTCCTGAAGAGGCTTCCTGTCCACCTGCTAGAACAATTCGGGGGACTGACTCATTCTTGAAGTGCAGTACAAAAGGAAAAACAACCCCTAGCTTCAGGAATGTCAACAGTCGTTTATCAAACATTAGTGGCCCTGCCTCTGTATGCCTGTGTTCAGCAGCAGCTTAGTGAAACACATTCTGGTCTAACTGCCAAAACAGTGGGCTACACATTGAACAGGGTTTCCTGTTGCAAGAGGAATTCATATTCAGAACTGAAACATTGTCATTGTAGAGCAGAATAACTGTAATGTTCCAATGGTTCAACACAGACACAGACAAACCTACTGAGGAACAAGGGAAAGTCTGCCGCAACATCCTGCTCTCAGTCCAGTAGAACATGTGGGTCAAGACCGACGGTGTGTGTTGATATGGTATTTTGGTAGTAGTACTATTATCAAGGTTAGAATTTGTTTTGCACACAGTGGCATCTTGATAATAACTGATAAGATAAAATCTGCAAACACTTCTTACACATAACTTCATTTTACTGTACAGTGTGTGGTAGTGGTTATTTTGTGTTTTTGTTGCCTACTTTCAATTTTTTACACTTCTTCATCTGCAGGGCACCTGTTGTGCACCACAGGAATCTCCCGTTTTAAAGCAGTAAAGGTTGAGTTTTCTCATCTGTCTTTTGACTAAAGTAACGCCACCTTCCTTGACCATATGTGTTTTTTCACTGGTATGCCACAGAGTACATCGAAGAAGTCATTTTTTTTTCCATTAGTAAACCACTGATTTGATAAAAGACAATTAAGGCAAAACACGTTGAGCACAATACCATCACCATTTTCCTCATTTTAAAACAGCTGAACATAACTGACATATCGCTAAAACTAGATCTGGTTCCCTCATGTTGTGGCACTAATGATAAATTTATCACCTCTTCCATGACTGCTGGTGAAACGTGTATTCTTTGTGATTATTATTGATGCCTTCATCTTAAGAAATGGATGAGAAGTCGACAAACATACTACCATGATTGGGCTTGTGTGGGAAAACCGCTAAAACCAGGACTTATTGTATATATACTAGTGTAGTGCATGTGTGAAAGTAGTGTCACAACAGAGGTCATATTTATGAAAAATGACCTAATAAGTGTTTATTTTTACATTTCCCTATTTACAAAAATCTCTCTGGTTCCATTATAGTCCAAGACCTTTATGACAAGTGGCAGCCCTATATGTCTGGTCATTATTTAAGGCATAGTGACTTAGTCATGAAAATACAGCACAATAGACACATTTTAAAATCAAATGATTCATATATCTGTCGGTCAGTAGAGCTCTTTCCCCTCCCTGCAGCCACCATCTATCCTGTACTTCTTGTTAGCAAGATATTGATATCTGTTAAATTCATTGCATCGGCCATGGGCTACTGTTACAGATCTGGTGTAACCAAAAAGTCTGCAGAAAAGTGTAAGATTATAAAATGAGAATATGAAATAGCATCACGTGCCTCTGAAGGGTTTTGGACGTGAAATTCTATTAATTTATATTATTTCACAAAGGATCTCTGAACTATCTCGTGTTAACATGGTGGAACTTATATGTTGCCTATCACTTTACGTGAAACTAATATTCAGGCAAGGGTCTTGACTTAGAGGTTAAAAACAGTGTTAAAAGGTGAACACGAACAAAACGGAAGGCTTTTGTCTTAAATTAGCAACTAAGTCTCATTCATTATAATTATCAATGATTAAGCAAGATGTTAAATTTGACTGGAAGTTTAATTGTGTTGCTATTATCACTGAAAGGAAGTCTGTGAAAGTTAGCTTCGGGAAGCAGCTGCACAAACAGAATAACTACAAAGAGACTTTCGCAAGTAACTCCTGAACTCGATAAGAATTAAATATAAATAAGTTTACTCTCAGCAGAACAACAACGCCACGGACCAAGCGGGTACGATTGATTTTCCAACTACATGAGCATGCTAACGTTAGCTACAAGCTAACGTTACTTCACCAACAATATGAAGCGTTTTCTGCAAGCTAATTTGCTATTATCAGAGAATCGATATCACCACACAAGACACTCACGTGAAGTTGTTTTTCTCTAAGTGCTTTTAGCCTCTCTTTTCTCTTCAGGGCCTGCTCTTGTAGTGACCCGACATTTCTCTCCATGTTTATCCGTGCACGCCGCTCAAGTCTCTCTGAGATCCATTGATGGTCCTGGCTGAGGATGTAAAAACGATCGTCGAGCGTATCAATTGCAATGGCCTGTTGACTGGTCATGTGATATAATTGTGTTTTGTTGACAAATCTCGTCCAAATAATTATTATTGTTGATTCAATTTGAAAATATATTATTTAAAAAGCAAGTGCCTCCTTAGGTTGATTAGATTTCCAATTCTAATACAATTTAAATAGACAAGTATATGCTGGGATTTATTGACATATGGATTAATATTTGAATTGACTGACATTCAGTAGCGTTTAGGCAACCTGTCTGGCCCTATTCAAACTTAATAATGTACTAGTAACAGATATATACATTAAGATGACTGGCAGACAGACTGGCACACTGTCCTGTCTGTTGATGGTCATACTGTCAGGTCCTGGTTAGGAATGTAGGCCATCGTCATGGTAATACAGCTGCCTCGAGCTCCACTGTGTCCATCCTCCTAATGACCAGCATTAGTGTGTAACAACACAAACCTGGTTGTTTTAAAGAGTCTGACAAAGTTGATGATCACAATGCTAATAACTTAATAAATTACCCACTTTTAAGACATATTAGGGCACATCAATAGACAATTTAACTCCTGGTTTAGATCACATACTGTAGGCTATCATAGCAGGCAGCAAACGTTGCTTGCACAATAACTTATCCACTCAGTACAACACAGAGATGTGTTGAGAGACAAAGTGTAATTTCTGCTTTTTTATCAAGATTTTCAGCACCTGACTTTAAAACTTTAAAAGGTGTTCTTACATCTGAAAACATTTGCCAAACATAATAAACTTGTGACATATATGATGCTTTGTTAGACACACAACTGCATAGATGCACCAAAACCTGACTCCTTTTGCAGAAAGTGTTTTTAATATTATTTTTCTAAAACAAACGTCTTATTCAATACTTATAAGGACTTTTCAGAGATGAACTGAAAAGTTAATTTAAATACATGCGGACTGTCTCCCCTTCTCAGATGAATCGTTAAGCTGTAGCCATGTAGGTTCACAATATATGAAGTTAGAAAAAACAGTACAATTTTAAAAATCCTTATAAAATAAATACTTGATATTTTTATACCTCAATTTCAAATATTTCCACACTTTAACTGGAATAATATTACTTATTACTTGTTACAGCCTGCTAACGTCGGAACAACAATTACAGGTAGCTATCTGAAGGTCAATAACGTCCTGTTTGTGTGTCTTTGTGTCATCCGTGAATGTTGGTGTCTGTTCAAAGTGACTGCTTCGTCCTTAGTCAAAATTGCACGACGAATGCCCTTTTATTCACGAGAACAAGGATCACTTGGATATTTGCAAATATATAGTTATATTTTTTCTTCTTTTTTGATTTTTTTGATCACTCAGTAATCATTTTTGATTTGTGCATATAGCCAGGCATAAACTTTCCTTTATGGTGGAGGCTCTATCTGTGTGTTTATGTGTGTGTGTGTGTGTGTGTGTGTCTTTAAGAATATCTGCCTACCTGTGAGCATGATCTGTAATCAACTCTTCACTATATTTCTTGCCTTGTCAGACACTAGTTGATGGTAATTCGCTCCTGCTCGTCACAGTGGACTGTGCACCTCCATTGACTGAATCAATATGAGCAGCGCCGTCATTTCTCGGTCTTGAGCGGATGGCATCTGTCGCTTCCGTGGGAACTCTCTCCAATAGGAATTATACAGCGACAGGCTCGCTTTAAATGCGGACATGGGTGTTTCTCCAGACATGCATTTCCACGCATTTTTGTTCCTGGTTTGACAATTCCGCCAGTGATCGCGCCGTGGTCACATCCACACCAGCATGTTTGGCTTTTTCATGTCGCTCTAATAAGTTTGCGTGCCGAGACAGAAGCACTTTTGTGCGGATTACTGCGCCTGAATTTGCAGGAATGGTTCACAGGAGCGTGCCGCGTCTCCTGCTTGAAACAAACAACTTCAGACAGCCCTGGCTTTGACCATGCTCGCCAGTTTTATGATTTTATAAAGAAGAAAAAAGGTAGATTATGAGCAACCACAAGGGTGGCGGGATGGCATCGAAGGAAAGGCTGTATGAGCTGTGGATGTTATATTACACAAAGGTGAGTGCAAGTGCGGAAGACCTGACGGTGACACCTGTTGTTGCAGCAGGTCCTCTGCCTGAAGTTTATAACATGAGCCGATAAAAACATGAAGCGAGTCGGATGTATGAGTCTGTGCAGCAGGCGAGTATTCTGTCCAGTCTCTGGTGTCTGTTGTAAAGGGTTATATGAGGAAGTCGCCTATTTTTGCCTCGCATTGTAGCTGTTTGTTTACCTAATGGAGACGACTCAATGTGCTGCGCATTGAGGAAAGGGATATCATGTCATATCATATGACTTTGTCAATTAACGTTTACGCAATTTACGTTGTTGAGCGCTGTAAGTTATAATTGAAGCACCTAATTGTGTCTGATCACGTACCTGCAGGGCAGGTGTAACTAGAGGCAACTTCCTGTTCCTGTTCCCCTCGTCCCTCTTCCTCAGTTAAGCACATTTAAACCACAATAGGATGAATGTTGTTATGGAGCCCATATTCCCATAGTATCTTATCGAGCAAATGTTTTTGAGTTGTTGCCAGCACATTCCCCATTGCTATTGAGGTTTGGATTCTAAATAACAGACACTATTGGTATAAAAAGCTTATCTTATTTAGCTATATTCTATATAGAGTGTCAGATTGTTTTGTGAGGTATTTTAGTCTCAAATGTTGCCCCCCTGTGGGCGTGACTGCTTCTCATTCCTTAGGCTGTTCATCAAGGTGGAATATCTTGGTAATAATGATGCAAACAAATGAATAGTACAAGAATATTGCACATGGCCCCATGTTATGTCTCCTCTTGAAGCAGAAAGAAAGTTTGGCTCTGAATAAATTATTACTATTTAATGTGTTTGCAATCTGCTACCATGCCTAAGGACAGAGAAAACAAGACAGGACTTCTTTCCAAGTTTGCAGATATGTTCATGTGGGGCATTAAGACTCTTCTCTTATCATCACACTCTGTCTAGTTGCTATTTTCTTTTTTTGCTGAGGATAATGTCAGGGACATTTTTCATTATATACTTCTGTTGAATTTTAGTTTGATTTAGGACTAAGCTTAAAACACACTGGGAAAGTAGCCAAAGGCTTTGAAGAGGGCAGAAGTCAGTACTAGAATAACTGCAAAAATGCCCCAAATGCATCAGAAACACCAGCGACCAAAAAGCGTATTGCTTCTTACACCATTTACTATCAAAGTGGTCATTGTGGTCACTTTGGGCACATCCCAGAGGAAGTGTTTTTTCTAATATGTCCTTTTGCTTGTCCTTTGGGCTGCCGCTGCATGTGCAACTGTAGATTTACCGAACTTTCACGCTTATATTACAGTGTTTCACAAACAATACAACAGGCTCTGTAACAAAAAATCCACTGCTACACAGAGTTGTGTGTGTGTGTGTGTCTGCGTGCCCTCTATGTGACTGTGGCAGCTGTCTAGCATCTCCATGTGTGAGACCTCGTCCTTAATAAGCTGCTTCTTCACTCTGTTAGTTCTCTTGAGTTGCCCTCAAGTCGCTTTTTTCTGCATGTTTCTCACTGGAGAATAAAACATGCACGTCTGAGCTTTCTTGGAAGTAGAATGTGACCTGCCTTTATTGCCAAGCTGCAATGAAAGATGGCAGAGGAAATGGATTTAATTGAGCCCAGTATTAAACGTCACCACCTTATGTGACTCAGAGGGCCACAATAGGCTGCAGAACCACTTCAGAAAACAATCACTTGCCTCCCCTGCTCAGATCACTGTGCCTCTGTTTGTACTGTTTTTGTTGCCTGCCTGTTTGTCAAGTTGGCAACATCTTTTTTTAAACTGGACACATCCCATTGCCGACTCACTGGCTTTGCTTTCTGTTTCGTCACACGTCAAAGAAAGTTTTGACTGTTGCAAATGAGTCAAACAGGACGAGAGACCTGAGCTCTGTTTAATAGGCTTTTTGTTAGTGCTGTAAACAAGACTTTACTCTCCAGTTGTAATGACCTGACACACTCTGTTTGGGTCCCAACAAACACACCCCTGCAGCTGTCTTTAGACCCTCTAACTGATCTTATTATAAGTCTGTAAATATTTCAGTCTTCATGTCTATGTTGATGAGAGACATTTCCAAGTTCATTCTGCATTAATAGACCTCTGTGTGCTGGAGAAATCCTGACAGCATCAGCACATGTTCGCTCAGGTATTCAGTAAAATTTTCTATTAGATTAATATATTATAAAGCTGAGATGAATCACAATAATTGATTCCAGCATGTCTGAGTACATACAGTCTCGCAGCCATCTTTCTGCATCTGCAGCAAGAAAGCAAAACTTGCTCAGGCTTGTCGATGATAAAGGAGCTCTGCTTCCTCCGATTGTGCAAGAAATCACACGCCCCTCGCAAGCCTCTTAGATCAGCTGAGGTCCAAGGACTGATGTGAAATGTAGATGTGTAGAAGTATCTGGCACAAATGATGGCCCAAAAATGAGACGCTTTCTGTACAAATGACCAAACAACCAGACTAGCAATGACTCATTAATGAATGTTTTTATGGATAACATCTCCTGTTTTAAGAAACCTGAGTGTTTATTATTTGCCATAGGAAGACAAGAGTATATGGACACATTACAGACATGCAGTTATTTCATCGCATACAGCTACAAATTACACTTGACACTGTTAACATGATATTTATTCACTAAATGCTTCTTGACTGTCAGGTTTTTGCAGATTAAAATGTGGTGAGAGCATGTTAAGACAGGCGATGCTCACAGACACACCCATCTCTTTCTTCAGCTGGAGTTAAAAATGACTTGGCACAGTTTCAGAGCTCCATATCTCATATCTAAGAATGTGTTTCAGACCATCATCAAATGCTCAGGCCTGTCAGATATGGACATACAGAAAACAGTCTGTTCTAATCAGTGAGGGAGCAACATAACTTGTCAGATCGTGTCTGAAGACACCCAAAAGGGTATTGTTTTTGGATGTGCTTGTTCTTATCCCCAAGTCATAATAGAGTAATACTGTTGGAGTGTGCTTTCTCAACAGTTTAATCAAGGTTGGTGGTTTTGTTTCAGTAGATGTAGGGCTCCAGTTAATGGTTGTTTTCATAACTGAGTACTTTTTGATTCTGATAATTTTCAGTATTTTAGTTCAAAACTTTGGCAAGGCAATCAAATCCTCAAAATGGAGAAGCAGGAACCAATCATGCAGCAAATATGTGTCATTTTAACTGGATAAATGATGACTGATTGTTAGAATAGTCACTTTTTTCTATTTTTTTAATTGACTCAGCAGTTTAGCTGTTGGTGGTTGCAGAAAAGTAAGTGTAATTTCTTAAATAAGATGGCAAAAAGTCTCAATTTGAATCATTTCAGAAGACTATGAAGCAATCCCTGGTTTCTACTTCTGGATGAAGGTCATAATGGTATACGTGTGTTTCCACTTAAACACCTAATATAAATGTAGCTGCCAAACAAGCTGCTGAAAAAAATGTTATTTTCCTGTGATGATTAGCTTTAAGGGGGGACTAATTAAGGCCTGCAGTGGTAGAAATGGACCACAGTGACAACCCAACTGCAACCCATCCACACAGCTGTGAAACCACCTCCTCTGCTTGCTCTGAAGAGAGAACAAGTCACATTTCCTGGTTTGTGTTGCCATGCTGACTCTCAACCCACTGTCTCAGTTACTGATCTTGCTATGATTCAAGTCAGTATAACATGCTGAGAGATGAAGCAACAACAGTATTCCTGCAGCTCACTATGACTGTCCTATGAGCCCTGTGACTGAATTCCCTCATGTGCCTCGATCTCCCCTGTTTACCAACAGAAAGGCTAACCAGGAAAATCAAAGTGCTCTTTGCTTTCACTTGTGCAGGAAGCTGGAGCAAAGCAGAATGCCAAGCAGCAGAGAGCAGCACAGCTGCTTGGCCATGTGCAGAGAAAAAAGAGATAAATGACACAGTTTATAGGGGTTGGTACCTCATGGTTGGGTTGTGATCTATTCTAATGGTCCCCCTTAAAATTAGCCTTTTTTTTGTTTTTGCAAACATACACCAAATAAATCCTCAAGCTAGTTGCTCTTGATGACATTAAGGGAAAGAAGTGGATGAAATTGAAATCAATGAATTTTTATTTATTGAGAGATGTTCATAGGGTATGATTTTAAGGAAATAAGCACACACATGCACAAAGCAGGTGTTTGAACCAAATTTGCTGCAAAAAACCTTAATGTATTTCCCCTGGTTTTACTTCTCATTAGCAAACCAGATTCACTTCCTATCTGTGATCTCTTTTTTTTTTTTTTTGCACTAAAGATCTGTTTGTTGCAGTTACATCCAGCATGGGTGTACCTGAACAGCACACCCAAGGATGTGTGCTCAACAGGGAACAGAAAAATAAGATGTCCTTTCCCATAAAGCAGGGAAGCAACACTTACGAGCTGCATTTAGTCATATTCAGTTTAGATGTCGTCATACACTAAATTTCAAATCGCATCACCTTATTAGCCCTTATTAATATGTTTCCAGTAGACAGAATTAGAATTAATGGCGTGTCCTGTGCAGGTCATCATCATCAACATCGCTGCATTATTAAGTGTCATCAGAAAAACCTATTATTATATCCTCAGTTATGTCAGCGAGCATTCAGTCATTCAGCTTCCTGATATTTAATTGGAAAACAAACAACGCTGATGGGTGTTGCAGATATTTCGCAGTGTCCTTGCCTCTCCTACTCCCAAATACCTGATTGTCCAGATGTTGGAGACATGAAACAATAGGTTGTTTACAGTTTCCTGTTCTCACATGCAGACATTTCATACAGTGTGTGTGTGTGTGTGTGTGTGTCATTTTGTTTGTTTGTTTTTTTCCAGTAACTTGCCCATCAAATCAAACTGTCATCAAATTGTATATAAAGATTACATTGGCAGGTCAAAGACATATGAACGGAACTCTCTCCAAATGGAAACCCAGTGTGCCTAATGGTATACATAACTTTTATAACTCATTGCTCCATCTTGTCTTGTCAGGTGTGTTTGTGCTCTGACGCCACTCAGACACTAAGAAAGCTGAATTTAAGAGTTTTTCTTTCTGTTGCGTTAAATTTAGAATGTGTAAACATGGTCTTGGTGCTTTATTGTTGCTGTGGGGAAATTTTTATAGAGGCCTACTTCATATCTGCTCACAACTAGCAGTGGAACCAAAAGAGGAAGGGGTTTGACGAGGAGGCAGAGTATGAAGGAAATAAGCTTCGGTTAAAGTGACATGTCATTTCCTGGGTTGTTCACTTGACGCTGTAAGACAACAGAGGAGTGAGTCAGACGCTGGTGCTGGTTAGGAGTGATGTGCAGCGTCTGAGCTGGTGGCTGAGGACTACACCGAAGGCTCGTCTGAGACTGGGTTCACAAGAACCTGGCACCCTGCTCAGCCACATACAATGAGAGATGGACTGGCTCATAAGTCAATGCCAGTTGGTAATGTACATTTAATGTTAATGCAGCATTAGAAAAGCTGTGGTTACCCAATGTTTTTTCAGATATAAGTGAATTAGATTTCCATTTCTGGTCAGTGGAGGAACTGTGTTAACGAGCTACACATTAGACATGCAGGGAGCTCAAACATCTAGTCACTGTGTGTGTGTGTGTGTGTGTGTGTGTGTGTGTGTGTGTGTGTGTGTGTGTGTGCGCGCACGTGTGTGTGCGCGTGCGCGTGCTGGAGCTCTGTTTTTGAGGTTTTAGTCACGGTGCAGCTTTTAAACTGTTCCCACATCAGTTGCTGCACACTGTATATTGCTCATTTTTTGCATGTCGGCTAAGGGGAAGCACCTGATTGATTGTTGTACCATGTGCTCTTTTTCTAGTACTACATGTTTTTGTGTACAATGAGTCAGTCAGCCTGAGACAACTTATGTCTTCCCTCACACTGCCTGCTCTGAAGAAGCTTCCTCAGAGATCAGCAGCGTAGCAACTATTTGCAGACTCAGCTAATCGAAAAGTTCAGGTTGTTCCACCACATCAAGTGATATGTCCCATGTTTTGCAGTTAGATTTAGAAACACCAGGTTCCCATGGGTAGCATCGAATGTCTCATTCTTTAGGACTAATTAGTGATTATATGGTTTTTATATAAGATTAGTTCAGTACTTTTTTTTAATTCAAAGTAAGCCTGTTTCTGTGGTGGGTTATTCACTTCTGTGTTATTTAGCCACTGTGAGATTGAGAGACTGATGTGAGGAGGGAAGAGTGGCAGGATATGTTGCATTGTAGAGGCTGATTAAAGTTGAGATAACGAACATTGTATGTAAACATCCTTGCAAATTGAAGCCCACTTAAATGATACTTTATGGGTGCAGTAATGCAGGAATGTTAAGACGATGGCATACAGTGACAGCTTTTTTGCGTATGTTAGCTGCTGTGTAATAAGTATATTGGAACTGGACTGTGGATGTAGAAGATTAGAACATGTTGATTTGTTTTATTCTTTATTTAAACCTTCCTGTTTTGAAAAAGGAAAGAATTGGCTCATGTGTTCTTCTCTGTGAGTGACATCTCTTTGCAACATCCTGTTACAAAAACAGGTCATATGGTTTAGTCAGTGCCATGTTAGCAGCCACAGTGTTTCACTCAACATTTTTCCACAGTAGTGCAGCAAGTCAAAAGCATGTTCCACTGATATATTCATTTGTACGTACAGAGTTATTTACTACAGAGTGCATTTTTGCCTGGAGGCATGAAGGTGACTACGTTGCCTCACATGCTCTCTCCTCTTGCCTGCAGAAAGATGTAAGCTATCTGCAGCAGTGGTTGGAGGCGTTTGTGGCGTCCTTCGAGAGGCTCATTGATGTGCAGTCACTGGAGCCTCGGAGGTGAGTAGTAGCAGTTATTTAACATGAACTACACAACCAGGAGCTCCCACTGCTCTCTGTTCCCCAAAGCAGGATGAACTTTGACCCCCTGTAGTGATACCATTCTGACATGTTTATGTTATGTGTAAACACAGCCCCTATTACAACGCCCTTTGCCTCTTTCGCCCCCTCCCCTCTCTTGCCACTTCTCCTCACGTACTCCTCTCCCATCCCATCCCAGGCTGGAGGAGTGCAGCTCAGAGGTGCCCTTGCTCCCCAGGGAGGTCCTGGTGTTCCTCAGCAACCAGCTGTGGGACAGTGCTGTGTATCTCTCTGGCATTGCTGAGCACAACAGCAGCACCCCACACCCACTGCTCCTCATCAAGTTCTTCATCATTGTCTGCAGGTCAGAAACAAGCCAGCAGTGTATATTCTTAATCTTCATGACCGTTAACAGGCTACATAGTGAAACTTGTTTTTGTGATAGCAAGCAGCAGACAGCAGTAAGGTCCTGGACTATATCTCAATAAAATTAGGTCATAATTTCTTATCTCCCATCAGTTTACTTTATCAATTATTAAACGACGACAGAGGCAATGGTAATAAAGGGAACTAGAATTACAGTTTTTCAGCTTTTCTAGAAATTGCAGTACAGATTGTGCAAAGCAGCTGCAACTCAGTGTCAGGAAGTTGTCCTTTACATTCTCTGCACTTACTGTATTTGACTTTTTCTTTAACTGAGATGGCCATATTGGGTAAGAATCACCCAGATTTTCTCAACACTCAACTACACTGAATTTCTCTTTATTTCTAGGAATATGGAGAACATCGACCCAGACAAGACCCCAGGTTTTGTTTTTGAGATCATCAAGCTTTTGAATTTCTGTTTGGACCAGGTAAGGCCATTGTAAACTGGAGATCAAAGCAGGTTATGTATTTTAATGATTTATGATAGGGCTTGGCTCTGCAGCATACTCAATATATCAGCCCTGCAAAGATTATTTAGTGCTACTTTAACCAAACTATACAGAAATTAGATATACAGTAGAGAGACAGTGAACCTATACAGAATTTATCCTGTTTACAGTATGTGACATCCACACATAGAAGTGACAGAACGAGTTTACCGTGTAAAGAGAAGTGGGCGTGTAGCTGATCCTCTATTCAATGTGTTGGAATGTGTCATGTTTGTTTGTGTTTGTCAAAAAACAGGTGCACCTGTGCTGAGGATGAGTTAAATTGATTGTATGCTATTTTGTACATGTTTATTAGCTGAAGACAGGACAAGGAGAACAGTCGTCTCTGCAGCTGGCCGTGCAGTATGGACTTGTGCTCTGTGAGAGTCTGTTTGACCCTAATCAGACATGGAGAAGACACCTGGCAGGGTGAGTATCTGCTGCTTGACTCTGGAGAGGAGATCGCCCGTGTGAATGTGTGGGAGGTGGAATTCAGCCACACAAAGACTGAGAGACTATCTTGTGCATTTAACATCTTGCCCAACCTTTTGTGATGTGTAACACCCTGTCTTGTTGTCTCTTAGCCCTGAACTCAGGCCCCATTAGTGCCAGCATTATTAGTGGCAAGTGCTGACTGACTAGGTATGATAGGAGTGGGAGTCAGTGCAGTGACTTGAGACTTTGTGTGTTGCAGGGAGGAGGTGAGCTTGCTGGAGAGGAACAAGTATAAGTTCTCCCCTCTGGCTCTGCCAGAGGTGCTGCCTGCTCTCTTCCATGGTGAGGCACTCCCTCCCGTTTGCTCTACCACTCTGATCTCTCTCAGAGCTCAAATACCACAAGAATCAAACTGTTCCTGCTGTTGCCCAAACACAGCTTGAATCTATCATCTTTGACTTGAAAAAAACCCCATTGTCAATTAGTTTTCTTCAAATCTCACATTAAATCATCTTTGCTCTGCTGGTCACATTTTAGGTTTGGGCCAAAAAACGTAATTATATTTAGCATGTAATTATCAGGTTATCAGTCCAAGGATTTCTAATATTAGAAGTGCATTTGATCAGCGAGCACTAATCCATAAGCCATGTGGGAAATCTCACCCTGGGCAAGTTTCAGTATGTCCAAATTTGCGGAGGATTATGCAGTAATAGCATTCTTTAATTAGAAACGTTAAGACCTAATTGTGTAATACGTAGCAAATTAGCAAGGCTTTTTGACATTACAGTAGTGGTATTGAAGATAAATATTTTTGCTGAGCCATTGCACTATGAACATTTGACATTTGTTTATTTGTACTGCAGTCAACCCCAGCCTCCATTATTAAAAGGGAAACAAATTTCCCTTCATTTTCATCCTGTATTTGACAGTCCCGTGTTAATGTCTGCACTGTGGTTAAGTGATTGCTTGGTTTGCGTAACACTGTTTCTTGGCTTGAACACATGTTCACAGAAAGCCTCCGTGAAAGCGAGAAGATCCCAGAGTTCCTCACGCTCAGACTGGTTCATCTCCAGGGTGCTGTTATCAGTGGAGAAAAGGTCTGTTTCTCTGTCCATACTCTTCATCATTGATCATTTTGCATTCTGTAAAAACATGAATTGCACATGACAACTGGGCAGTCACTTTGTCTGTCTATCTAGGAAAATGGCCTGCTCTCCATCACCGCTCTCTCTGTTGAGGACCTGTTCTCTGTTTTGAGAGCTTGGTGCTGCCGAGCATCCCCTGAACCCAAGAGCACAGAGCTCCCGCGTCTGACTTTGCAGTGTCTGACAGCAATGATCCACCTCCTGCACTCCAGCAGCCCTGCAGAGCGGCATGTAGAGATCAGGACTATACTGGAGAGCTTCTTTCAGCTCCTCAACTGGAACCGTCCACTGAGTAGTGAGCACCAAGACAGGCAGAGCTGGGAAGACAGCCTGATCTCCCTCCAGAGCCAGATGCTAAGTAAGACTCCACTTGGTCTCAGGTCTAGCTGAGTTGAAATGCATTCCTTTTCTCAATCAGTATGGAGGCCAAATAATTGATTTCCCCAGTGTCTGATGAATGAATCAACATCCTCCTTGTTGCCAATTTTAGCTGCTGTTCCTGAGATCCTGCAGTGCTCTGACAGACCAGTCCTGCAGGCTGTGTTCCTCAACAACAACTGCTTTGAACACATCCTCAGGCTCATACAGAACAGCAAGGTCAGACCCCCTGTCCATCTCCAATGTGTCTGTCTGCTCTGTCAGCTGTATATCTGTTCATCTGTCAGTTGGCCTGCCTGTCAGTCTGTCACCTTTTTTATTTATGTCCTGTCGATTTCCTTTTTTTAGTTGCCAGAGTTGCCACATCTGCTGTCTAACCTCTTTCCACAGTGCCAATATGATAAATCAGAAAAATGTTTGTATGTTTTCCCCAAATAGTCACAACACACATTTCCTGCTGCATCTGCAGAGAGACCAGGATTGAACCTGTCTCCATTAATTATCACAGATATTTTTTGTCTAATTGTCTGTGTTCTTATTTTTGCCTGTTTGTGTGTGCACGTGTGTGCCTGCGGTGTAGCTCTTTCAGAGCAACAGGCGTAGGCCGGAGCGTGAGGTTATGTGTGACCTCACTTCATGTTTACTCACAGAGGTCGAAGTGGACCAGGTACTTCCCCCGTCCCCACTGGGTGTTAATATCGGCCTGTCAGCAGGAAACTCAGCCTTCTCTCCACTCGTTAGCAGCTCTGAGCTTTTTAAACAGGAAGCTTTAGGCAGGAAGTCTGGCTCACACTCGTTTGTAAATAAAGCAGGTAGTGCGTCTTTACATGACATTTGTCTGAAGTTCCCTTTTCATCTGTCTCATCTGTCTGGAATACAAGTCACATGTTTCACATATATGTGATTGCTGTTATTTGGGGCAGCAGCTTACTCTACTTGAAATACTTCAAAGAACGAGGCAGCTTTAGCTCTGTGCACCTTGAAAAGTTAAGATTATCTACTGGGGGATTAATCTTTGCTTATGTGGTTGTGTTGAGTTTTATTACGATCATAATTAAAGGCTGAATTCCCTGTTGACAACACCGAGCAAGACGAGTGTGTTGTGTTTTTCAAAAACATGAAATGGTCTTTTTTCAGTGCATGACTTTCCTCTGTTTCCTCGTATTTTGGCTGTTCTGTCGTATCACCAATTGTACTTGTGTGAAAGACCTGGCTCATGTCCTGCAGTTTGATGTTGCCTCATTTCCAGCAATAGTTAGGGGCTGCTTGAGTCTTTTTTCTGTGGTGGTTGGCTTTGGTGTTTGCATGCTGGGACCTATGAGTAATTGACAAAGAGGCGATTGTTTGGTGACTGGTACAGCAGTTCACTTACTTTGAGCCAGTCTGCTGCAATAATTGTGGTGTGTTAATGTGCTGTGCTTCCTCTTGCACTTTCCAGATGATCAGAACTAAAATCCACATTCATTCATATGGTGAAAGATGTCCTCAGAATTGATTTTGATTTCTTTTTGGTCAGGTGCAATTAAAATGTTCACATTTTCTTGAATATTTGGTGTCAACTCATGCCGATGCATATTTGTAGCTCTGCAGTGCCGCAATCAAGCGTGCCTTGTTGTTTTAATGCAGGTTTGGGAGAAAGGGACAGATAGTATTACAGTCCATGCCTTAGGAGTCCTCACAGCTATAATGAGTAACTCACCCTCTGCTAAGGTAAGGACCTTTGTGCCCATCTATAGTCAAATCATATATTCTTCAATATTTTGTACATACATTATAAAGTATATTCTACAATGATGCCTGAGGATGAAAGCTGTTTTCCATTCATTTAAGAAATCTCATTGTATCCCTGTCCAATGTATGGAAGTGTGTCAACTAGTTATCCCCCGTGGAACAGCTTTCTCCAGCCTATTTTTGTCTTTTACCCCCTCAGGAGGTTTTCAAGGAGAGGATTGGCTACTCGCAGCTATTTGATGTGCTGAAGAGTCAAGGTCAACCAACCAAAAGGCTGCTGCAAGAGCTGATGAACATGGTGAAATACATATTTGCTCATTATCCCCACTGAGTGCAGTCAATTTACTCCTATTGACCTTGTTCCAATTTAAATTGTGTTAATCACTAGTTAATCTGTGATCGTGTCTGTAGCTTATCTACACTCTCTGTCTTCACTGATTCTGTCCCTCTCCAGGCAGTGGAGGGTGAGCATGCCCACGCCCATCACCTCGGCATTAGTAACGACCAGCCTTTGCTGCTACTCCTGCAATGGCTGCCTGACCTGTCAGGTCAGAGAGACCTTCAGTTGCTGGTGGCCCAGTGGCTGGCCACCGTCTGTGGTGGCTCTTTATCCTGTCGCACTGTCGCTGTGGAGGCAGGCATGGTGGGGGCATTGCTGCAAGTGCTCTCGCAGCCCCAGAGTCTGGACAGACAGTGTGCAGACGCCCTGCTGGGCCTCCTGCAGGACCTGGGCTCTCTGTGCCTGAGACCAGAGGAGCTGAAGAGCCTGCTGAGATTGCTCAGGGTAGATCAGGACAATGGCACAATGGTGGGAAAGGTGCACCCCTACTGCACTCGCGTCATTCGAGTGCTTTCGGCCATGGCGGCCAGAGAAGGCCAGGACAGTGCCTTGCAGTACTTTGATCTTACGCCCCCAATGGCAGGTATTATGGTGCCCACAGTCCAGCGATGGCCAGGCAGTGGGTTTGCTTTTCACGCTTGGCTCTGCCTCAACATGGAGTTCTCCAACAACCGTAAACCCTCTGCCAACTTTAGCACAGGAGCCCAGCACGACATGGGAAAAGGACCACGTAGGAAACAGCTCTACAGGTAAAGGGCGGGAGATTTAATATGAATCACAGATAACAATTACTAAACAGTTTTCGACAGAATATAAATATATATTTTGTATAGTTTCTTCACAGCAAGTGGGACTGGGTTGGAGGCCTTCTTCACCATGGAGGGTGTGCTAGTGGTGGCTGTTTGCACTAAGAAAGACTACATGGCTGTCGCACTGCCTGAGCACCCACTAGCTGACTCATGCTGGGTGAGTGTGGGTACAAATAGTACAGCTAGGATTTTGGCCAACATTCGTCCTCATTTAGCCTGTCCCAAATAAAAATAGATTTGATCGAGGAGAAAATCACACATCATTTTTCAAAGCGATGTTTTCCGGGACTCTGACCTTGGAGCTTAATTATTGTCGAAAATTGAAGAGTGTACGTCCTGAAGACACAAGTAGCTGCAAGAACTCAATCAGTATGGTTGAATTAAAGCCACGAACTGTGACTTCAAAACTTAACAAGTTACTTTTGTATTGTAATTATATAACAAATGCGAAATTTGCATTGTCCTGTGTAGACATCAGTAGAAATGTATGTGCTCTTTCATTTCATCCTTATCACAGCATTCAGTGGCTATAGTCCACATCCCTGGCCGTCGTCCATTTGGTCAGAACCTGGTCACCGTCTACATCGATGGTGAACAGAGCATAACTGCTCAGCTTCGCTTTCCATCTTTCAGTGAGGTAACTGAAACTGGTATACAATGTGTGTATATAATGGACATATAATATTATTACTGAGTAGTTCCTCAATGTAACTTCCTGTTTCCCTCTCACCTGAAGCCTTTTACCTCCTGCTGCATCGGCTCTGCAGGCCACCGGACCACCATCACCACCACCTCCCCTAACCTGCCCACATCCTCGTACTCCAACCCATCATCTCCTGAGTTTGCATTCCCTTCTCACGCCCCCTCCCTCATACGTTCCCAGTCCTTCCCAGCCTCCTTTGCAGGAGGACGTTTGAGGGACTCCCCAGTGCACACCATCCCAGCAGGACTGCAAGACACAGAGTGGGGAACACCCACGTCTCTGGATGGGCTTCTGGGCACTGCCTTCATCTGCCATGAGGCTCTGCAGCAGACACAGGCAAGAGCTCTGCATGCTGCAGGTAGGTCACACTCAGTTGCAATGCAAATGTTGTATGCCTCATTCACCTGCAACATTTAACATTTATTAGGATTTTGTTTTTCCAGCATTTATATTGAACAGGAAAGAGTTAAGCCATCAGTTAAAAGAACAGTATCAAATATTATCCTGCAACTTTTTTTTTCATACCTGCCAAGTAATGTTTTCTTATATTATGACCTGCACTGGTTTCTGCCATCACAGGCCCCAATCACGTGTCTTTATTCAAAGTGGACGGAGAGTTATCTGATCTCAACAGCAGACTTCTGCTTTACTACACTCCACAGGTGACTCACTGGAAATATTTTGCTTCACTGTCCCTATTAAGTACATTTTTAACAACAGTAGCTTACACATGTGTCTGTGTGCGTGTTTTCTCTAGGCCTTCAAGAACCAGATATGTCTGGATCTTTCGCCCAACCATCAATATGATGGCAGGCTTACAGGACACAGGGTAGTAAACTGGGACATCAAGGTTAGATATAAAATATTTAGAATTCTCCTTAATATGAATTTGGTTGTGACGTGTCATTTTTGTAAAATTCATGCAGCTGACTCTGTCTCCGTGGTATGTTCATGAAGTGCTCTGTAAAGCTGCTGACTGGTTCAACACTTGAATTGAACTCTTTTTTAAAATTGTCGTTATGTTGGTTTTCCTGTTGTTCTGCTTCCTTTTTGGGCAGATCACATTTGTTAATTCATTTTCTGATCTAACTGGAATGAATGTGGAAGGCTACAACAAAACATGTGAATGCCCACCCCCTCTGTGCAGGATGTTGTAAACGTGGTGGGAGGTGTAGGCGTTTTGCTGCCCCTGCTTGAGCAGGTATCTGAGGCTGAGCCGGTTTTCAATGGTGGTCAGGAGATCTCAGACTTGCTGGGACCAGAGCTCACCTCCTCCAGAGGCCCCGCTGCAATGCTGCTGCCACTGAACAAGTCCTCAGGTTAATTTCAGCTCAGTCCCTATAAAAATACAAGTACACTGTTTTTGGAAAGAGATGTCATTTTTCATTTCTGTGAGCATGGATTACTATTCCTCGTCATTACACTGGGGTGGAGGGAGGCTTTTTTTTCTAGTTTACTTCTGCATTTTGAGGGCAACCTGTGTTGTTGTTCCTTGTTCCTTTGGCTCAGGTTTACATTGCCGAAATGCTAAATATGTCAATTTTCTCAGTGCAGTTCAGACTCACAAGATATGATGAATAACAGTGAGTCACAATCTACACACAATGCATGATGCAACAACAAACAGGAAGTGCTACGCAGTCAGACAAGAGGCACATAATGTAATATACAACAGACAAACAGAGTGAAGATTGCGAAATCAATGCTAATAGATTAAATGGCAGAAGCAGCACTGGCATACTGAGTCATAAATCCTAATATGATCACAAAGAGATAGCTGAACAAACAGTCTAACAGAAGTGAGACAAATACCCTGACATATGACTAATGACTCATTCTGTGATATGATAATGTCAATTAATTCCTTTGTGATGTATAAATACGACTGTGGGTAATGCTGGAAATCTTTAAAGCTGTTTTGCCCTTCTTTCTCAGAGGGTAGACTCGAGAGGAACAGTGTTGCTGGCTTCTTGCTAATGGTGAAAAACCTGATTCGTCATCACCCAGTCAATCAGGAGAGCCTGCTGCACTGTCATGGGCCGAGCATCATAGGAGCCATGCTCAGCAAAGTAAGTGCCAAGCACGTCAGTTTGATGCAGCAAGTGGGAGCTATTTGCCGGAAGAACTGATTAGCATCTAAAAGAGAAACCTTGACCTTTTCCATTGTATTGCTGCTGTGTAATTGCTGTGTAATGAATGGGTTGAAACAGCAGTGGTTTTCAGAATGACAAGATCACATGCTCATGTGGGGGAATTTATGCAGAGTTTGCCAGACTGCATAGTCTCTCTGACTGAGAACAAAGCATATCAGCCATAAAATCTGTTGCTTGAAAATGTTTTATTGAGATCTGGGAAAATGGTATGCAAACTAAAACAGAAACAAAAATTAAATATCCTATAACAGGCACAGTGAGTGGGGATGCACTATGTGCGTACTTCTGTTCTCAGCTCTTGGTGTAATCTTGTACTAATAAATGTCAGCTTCCAAGCAGCTTAGTTGGTCTCAAGTAAGTATGACTAGCCATATTGTAGTAGTAATGTTGTGAATTAATGGACAAAGACATGATGACAGGCAATTTTAGCTGCAGTTGATGCTGAAGCATGTCACAGGCCATCTTCCATAGCTTTCTCATGCTTTTTTAAACACCTGTGCTTTTTTAAATTAAGGGTAATTATAAAATGTTTTTTAAGCCTAAATCAGTGATGACCCTGTTAAGCTACAGAGTGTTTTACTGACAGCCAATCAGGAGTCAAGTTTGTGCGTTGCAGGCATGCTCTCTGCCTGACAGGATATGTTGAAATAAATGAAGTTAAGGTGGAGCATCCTCTAAGGAAACCATGTCCTAATAATGACACAGGGTTGCCAGCCTTGGCAGGGGCAAAGACAGAAGCCCCGTGCACCCACATACAAACACACACACAGTCTGACAGTTTATTGTGAATACACACACTTTTAATTTATATGCACTTAAATGAGTGCAGCACTTCTTTAACCTATTATATTATAAATAGAGGCTACACACAGATGAATCCAAATACATGGAAGGATACTTAAACATACCTCCTCTGTGCTTCCTCGACTACAGGTTCCTGGCAGCATGATGGACATGAACGTTTTAATGGCATGTCAGCTGCTGCTGGAGCAGGTTTTCAGTGAGGGCAACAGCCCACTTCTACAGCAACTCTACCAGCACCTGCTTTTTGATTTCCGCATCTGGACTAAAAGCCATTTCGCTGTTTGTCTGGGTAAGGCATAAGCGGCCCTAGTGTTGTCGAGTAATGCACCTGTGATCCTTTTCATGTATGCCGAAGCTGTTTGTTTCCCTTTTATATGTATATGGAGGCTAAAAGCACTGTAGAGCAGAGACAGAATGCATTAATGTTTTGAGTTCGGCTGTGGCATGGATTAAAAGTGAATCTGTGCCTGAAGCTGCACTTCAGTACCCTGTTTTGTAAATTAATGTACTTCTTCGGTACAACCTCACATTATTGCTTTGACATTTCTAAATGTCAAACTGAATAGAGATGACAAAAGTATTCTTTTTCTTCTGAAGCACATGTACAGTACCTGTCGTCTGTGATAAACAAAGGCAAGCAGCGCATGAAGAGAAAGTATGGTGTCCAATATATCCTGGATACCATTCGCACTTTCTACAGGTGAACCTCTGACGTCTACAATATGCTTTCAAACTAAAACACATGTGTCCTTCACAATATCGAATGATTCTAAGTAGACTATTATTGATTTAAGCTCTTGTGTATTTTGTTTACTGATATTTGTTGTCATAGCGTGGAGAAAGACGGCAGCCCTCTGTCTGATGAAAAGCAGACAATTCAAACCTCTCTGTTTGCTTTGCTGAAAGACTTTCTCAAGTCTCCTACACCAGAGGAGCTTCACAGTGTGCTCGCCTACATTCTGACTGTAGGGGAGGAGCAGCAGGTATGTTGTATCTGTGTTTATTAAGGGGGGTTAATTTTGTTATCATTTGACCTTTTCAGCATGATATTTCACTTTCAATCCCTAAATGAACTCCCAACCATGCACACTTTCTGTTTTATGCTTGTGTTTTGGCATTTCCCTACTTCCAAACTCCTCTTTTGACCACTTAAAACTTTACCCTCGCTGATCCATAGTTCTCGCTTCTTATCCCCCTACTTCATCAGGTGGTGAGGGCCTTGGATATACTGTATGAACTCTTAAGGAGCAGCCCTCCTCGCGAGCAGGTGCAGGCTGTGCTGCTGGAGTGGGGCGTAGAGCAGTTGTACTGCTTGCTGCTCACCCCAAGCTTTGGAGACGAGGCCAGAGAGAGGGTCTTCCGGGTGAGAACAGCCAACTGGACCTCTTATGAACATACTTAACTTAACTTAAATTTACTGCAAACTCACTTATGGTTTATTTTTAAAACGGAAGAAAAAACATCTTACACAATTTTCATTTGATCTTGCAGGTTTTATACAAAATCCTTAAAAGCGAGCGAGTGTCTGAGCGCAACAAGCAGCGCATTAAGCTCAAGGATTTTGGCTATCTTGGCCTGGTTTGTTTCCTTGAAGACATCCCAGTAACCATGACCACTGTGCGATGTCTGTACGAGCAGGTCCTTGCTACAGGTAATGTCAAAACAGCATTGCACCTGGGGTCATGTTACCTTGGAAACAAAAGTGTGACCCAACCAGCAGCTGTGTTTCCCTGTTAACAAATGCAAAGTTGCTGTTATCAGGGTCTGTTTCTAATTAATGCATTTGTTATTTCACTAATCATATGTAAAATACAAACAGCCATCAAATGTAACAGTAATCACATCTTTTAGTCGGCTGTTTACAGACACGCATGGAATTCAATATATATGAGGAACGAAGTTGACCAGAATAATGACTTGTGATAATTACTTGTATGTGTTGAAGTGGAGCCATGTTTTTACTGTAAATCCCAATGGAAATCAACAGCTGCTCAACTGTAATAACCGACTCACTGTTGTGTTGTAGTTTTCCCATTTATTTAATACTGAATTACATAGTTCTTCTACAGGATCAGTCAAGACGCTGATAGGAAATAATAGTTCTGTAAAATTCTTTTTAATAAATGTCGCTGATATTTTCATTTTCACAAAGTCCAAAAATCACAAATGCAGTAATCTTTGTTGTTAACTAACCAGTACCGTTGTTGTTTTTTACGATAAGAATATTTCTAAATTTTTATAGCAGAAAGCTGATTTTAAAAATTCCAAGGAGTTTAAAATGAAATTCGCTGCTGCTCCACAGATGCCAGCCCCAATTTCAGAGACCTCCTGGCTGTGGTCTGTCTGTCACATCGTGCTGAACTCACTGTCCGCTTAGACGTCTGTCGCAAGGTCAGTCCACTCACATAGTTTATACTAAATCTGTGAAACGTTATCCTAAGTGTATATACCATCACAATAATGTAAACAAGCTTTTCCTCTGTTCTCTCTGATATTACCCCAGCTGTTTCATCTGATCTACTCCAATGATGATTATGTGAAGCAGCTTGCTAAGCAGCCCGGCTGGCAGGATGTGCTCACCAGGCTCTATGTTAAAGAATCCTACGAGTCTCATGCTGCCAGCATCACAGACTCCAACACCCACAGCTCCTTTGACCCAAACTATAGGCCACCGCTGCGCAGGGATCAGGCTCTGGTCATAGAGGACGCAAACACAGACATCTTCTTGAGCTACCGCAACTCACAGGATATCGAGGATGAGGAAGAGGATGAAGGTGGTCAGCCAGACATATCTGAGGGATTCTCCGATTTATCCCAGTCTCCTCCAAGTGGAGGTGGAGGAACGCTTAAAAACTTCACTGAATCTCTCCATTTTAAGTCGTTTGACTCAGTGGACCAGGTGAGCCACTCATCCTCCATCTCCAATGCGGTTGATATCACGTCATCTCGACTCGATGAGGATGGGAGAGACTACCAGCCCCTCTCTCCCTTTGGTACATCCCCCTTTGATTTGGAGCTTGGGAGCATGGGAGAGACTGGCACACACACTCCTGCAGGTAGTCTGACAAACACACCATCTCCTCTGGAGCAATGCAAACCCTTTCCGCCATTAAGACCCAGGAAGAGCTCCAGTCTATCCAACGTGCTGGATGATACCAGCTATGGGACAGATCCTCCTACTGGAGATACAATCTCCAATACATCCAACCCACAGGTATGGCTCCTTCTTTAGCTCATGCTTGACTGATGTATCAAGCTAAACACTGATTTCTTAGCCTATCATTTGTCTTTTTTATCAGTGTGTATTGTTCTAGTTTTTTTTCTGCAAGTGAGTGTTGTTTGCAATATAGCAGACCCCAGAGGAGGAGCTGTGCAACCTGCTAACGAACATCATCTTCTCCGTGCTGTGGAGTCGCAGTGGGTCTGAGGGGTCAGAGGATGTGGTGTGGAGAGAGAGAGGACAGGTCTTTTCTGTTCTCACCAAACTGGGCTCCTCCTGCCAACTGGTCCGCCCTCCTGATGACATCAAACGCAGGTCAGTGATGAAAATTTCATTTCCATTCAAGGCTGTGAAGCTGCCTCGCAGTGGATAAACAAACTGAACCACACCCTCAACTGTGTCTGCTTTTGTCTAAACATTCAGCAATGTTTTCATGCATGACTTTGGCGATGTATTTAAAGTACATTTGTCTCTCTGTGTGCCAGTCTGTTGGAGATGATGCTGGAGTCATCTCTGTCCGACCTGTGGGACGCCCAGGGAGTGGCTCTGCCTTTCTGTCCCAGTCTGGTTCGGCTCCTCAGGTTACTGCAGGACTTCCTGTTTGCTGAGGGTACAGACAACCACACGCTGTGGAGTGAAAAGGTATATCTTATATCCCGAGATGCTCTGTTTGGGCTGTGGGAAATTTCAGGTCAATCTAAGGGTTCTCCCCTTCTTGATAAAGGTTGTTTGACTTGGAAAAGACTGTGGACAATTATTAAAATAAGCAAAGGAATTTATCATATTGTTGTACTTTACAACTAAATAAATATATTGTCAGTAACAACTGATAACATTTCAGCTGCAGTGCATTGTATCTGCTTACTTCCTCATCCATGCCTGTAAATTATCGTCTTCTCGTAAAATGGGGCTGGTGGCTGATCAAAAATAGACTTTGACTTTGACTCTGGCTTTTGTATTTGAATTTTTTATTTCAAAATATGCAAAAAATATTATTGGAACTCATGACAGTGCGTTGAAAATAGTTCAACGACAATAAAGGTACATAAAGGTACTTACCTTGGCCTAGCATAAAGACTGGGGGAATAGGGCTACCTTGGTGATGTTGGTTGCCTTGCTTGCTCCCAAAAAATAGTTCACACATTAACCCTGTAAAACTGCATTTTTTTGTTTTTGTATGGTTTAAACAAATGGGATATGGCATTTTAATTGGTGGGCTTCAGATGCGCTCTAGGCAGACTTTCCCACCTTTGGACAGAGCAGGTTAGCTGTTTTTGCCTGTTTGCAGTTTTTATGCTGAACTAATATTAAAGTTAATTTGCGCTGAAAGTTTATTTAACTTGGGCACAAAGAAAAGCTCTTGTGAATCACAAACCCTCACCATGTGGTGTATCTTCTCTAATCTTTAGGCCTTGAGAATAGCTTACATTAGTAAGACAGAAGCAGTCATGTGACTTCACTATCTGAGCAGTACTAACTACATACCAGTACAAGGCAGACTGCACGTTCACTTTTTATAAATACACAACATTGGAATTTAGATTACCAATTAATTACAAATGCTGTGTTCTCTCAGCGACAATCACCAATATTTTCTTCAGTCAAATCTGCTCTTGCCAAAAAGCAGTACAGCTGATTTCAGTTGTGGCTGAGCTGGTCGGACACAATGTCTGCCAAGAAATGATTTTATGCAGCTAATAAAATGTCAGTCTTCTTTGTCTAGATATGCCGATTTCATTAGATGAGTAAAGGAAATATCAACACAAATGTTGATATTGAAGGCACCAGAGACTTAAGTCATTCCACTCTGGGCAGCTGGGTGTGGTTGTCAGTTACTGTATTTAACGTCAGGGGAAATGTTCCTGGCCTGTCTTACTGAAGGGTGGAGAGTCATGGTTGGGTGTAGGTAGCACCTGAATCACCTTTTTAAATGCAGGTTAAGCTGTGTTTAATGTACTGAACGGCTTTAGGTTGTCGTAGACGCTGCAAGGTGTGGAAACAGGTCTAGCACTTTTGTGTGTCCTTTGTTGATGTGTCCTTTGTTGATTGTTGTATTGCAGATCTTTGAGGGGGTGGTGAACCTGCTGGACAAGTTGAAGGCCTGGCACAGCACCCCTGGCAGCCCCGGGAACACGGAACTGAAGGAAATGGCTCAGATCGGCCTGCGGATCATCACCGGATACATTCAACAGCAGCACACACCGGTCAGCTGCACCCACAACTTGTCTCTTGTCTTGTCAAGGACTCCGACCATAAATGTTTCTCACTGTACATGACTTTTATAATCCAAGCACCTGTAAACTGAACTTAAAAGAATATAAATTTCAAGGGGTTTACAGTATTTATTAACTTGATAAGCGCCTTCAGATAAAGCCAGTTTAGAAATACCAGGCCTTCTATGGGTTTCTTTTCAAAGGCATTGCAGTCATTCCTCTAAGGGAGTGTTCTTTATGAAAGGGCAGCTCCTCTCAGAGTTATGACTGCTGCTCTTGCTGTAGGGTTGTGGGATAGAGCGAGTGGCCATAAATGAACTGACCATGAGGCTTTCATCACATATTGTTGGTTATGTTCTTCTCCAAAGTAGCACAACACCCCCTCAAGCTATTTGTTTTTCCAGATGTGTCTGGTTTGAAATAAATTAACTTAATTGCAGTCTGACATCACAACTGTGGGTCTTTTTGAAATATTACGTGCCTGGTGCTTCTTAAGTTGAGTGAATACACAAATAAAAATAAAAGGAACCCTGGCATAGTCATATTAACTTCAGTAGTGAAATATAATCAAGTAGTGTACTTGCTATGAAGTACTAGTATTTCAGATTAATGATTAATATTATACTTGTACTCCACTGTACTGCATATCAGAGGTGGATAATGTGCTTTTTTCTCCACAATCCACTGTCATTTACATTTTATCTACACAATGATATACAATAACATAATAGCCACGATGCCATTTTCCTGTACAAATACTTTTACTCCTCATATGTTTAAGCTCATTTTGCTCATAGTACCTCTGCGCTTAAAGCTATTTTAAAAACAGGGCTTTTTCTTGTAAAGGAGTATTTTTACAATGAGGTTTTCATATATGTACAAAAGTAAAAGATCCTCATACCGAAAAGAAGCATACCGAGTGATTTGCCCTTTTACCCCTCTTCAGGTGTGTGAGATGGCCTATCTGAAGCTGCACTGCCTCCTCCAGACAGTGCTGTGTCTGAGCTGGGAGGAGGTGTGTTTCTTGCTGGGGCAGCTGGGCGCCCCCCTGTGGCCAGGAGGTGTAATGGATGGCACAAACTGTGGACGTGAGGAGACTTTCCCCCATCTGGTTCCCATTGTGCGAACGCTCCTCGACCAGCATGCCGACCCCGTCACTCTACAAAACCTACTACCTAACCTTCCCATCACCAATGGTAGCACCACCTTCGCCCAGGACCTGAGGGCTTATTGTCACACAGTGGAGTGGCAGGGGTTTTACCAGCAGCAGGTCAGTGTTTTGGCTGATATTGTGCATTTGAAGATAGACGTCATTTATCTTACGTTTAGGGAGTGTAGAAAACCTCCTTTCTGGTCTATGGTATGACTACGCAGTTACAATCAACCATCCACTCTCAGATACAGCTGGTTCTGTTCTTTGTCACATCAGTGTACACTCAGTAGTTTTGCAATCTTGCCCCCTGGTCTGACCAGTTACCTCCTGGTGGGTGGCTGAGATGTCTAATCCATATTTTGAAAATGCTATCACAAGTTTAGAAAGCAGAATAAAAACAACCCTAAACTCCCATGTGTTTTCTAGCTGACCTTTGATGTATTTTAAGCAGAGATCAGTTCATGCTCAAACTTGAAGCTGAGATATTTTACAAACGGATGCCAGACACACTAACCACTGGCTGAGATGTGGATTTATCATAGCTCTGTGTGACAGTGCATGTTCATAAATCTGTTTTGTTTAGATTACTTCTGTATACCGACCCTGCAATACATTAACCAGTATGGCATAACTTTGGCTGACATTGTGGCTCTGAAACTTGGCCCAGGCTGATTTCTCAAGCTTGTATGTCCAAGTGTGTATATGTTTGCAAGGTATGCAGTTTAGCCTCTGTATTTGTTTTAAATACATGTAATACAGCTTGGTGTTTTCAGGGTGAGAGGTTAAGGCAGAATAAAGAAAGAGCAGATGAGTTTATATATTGCAGTGGTGGTAAAAAGTACAATACAATACAATACAATACAATACAATAAAGCATACATACAATAAAAGCATGAATAGGAAACTGTTTAGTGTAATGATAATCATTCTGTTTTAGGCATTTAATGTACAGTATTCTACTTATTGGAATTCGTAATAAGTTACCTTTGGGTTTTAAAAATAACTAATCACAGTTTTACAAAAGGTCAAATTATGAATTTTGGGGAGTTTGGAAACATGGGCTTATCATCCACCTCATTAATTTAATATGTTTTATTTTGTATGTTGACTTGGAGAGATTTAATTGATACATGATAATGTAGGTTTTTGTTTTCTTGGTTTGTGAGAAATCTGATGTACTCTGAACTCCTTTGCATTTTTGCATAAAGGTTTTTTGGTTTTTCTTTTACTTTGTTGAGTTGTCCTTGACATAACTGTGGCATTTGTGTGTGTGTGTGTCTGTCTGTCTGTCTGTCTGTCTGTCTTGCTGCCTGTGTCCTCCTTCACAAAATCCACCTCCAGGTTCAGCCCACCATGGAGCAGTATGAGCTGGACACATTTGGGAGAAGCCATGACATCATGTCTAATTTCTGGAATTCCTGCTTTGATGACCTGATGAGTACAGCCTTCAGACGGGACAAAGACAGATCAGATAGCAAGTCCAAGTTTCAGGTTATAAAGCTTTCAGGCTTCATGCAGCAAACATATGTGTCATATGTGCTGAGAATGCAGTTTAATCCTTTCATGTTACTGATGTGACATTTGTGCCTGTTTGTGTGTGAGCAGGAGGTGATTGTTGACCCCTACCTGAAGCGAGTCAGGAGTGAGAACAGCAGGTACCTCAGTTGGCAGAAGCAGAGCGCCAGCCAGCAGGGGGTGGTGTGGCAGCACTGGAAAGCCCTCCGCAGGCTCCTAACCAGTGAGAGACGTGCATGGGCCAACAGGTAGGACAACCTCTGACTTTTAAATCATTCTTTAAAGTTATGTAGAATTACATGTGAGACGATAGAGTGCATCAGCAGTGGTCTCTCAGATCTGTTTTGCTCAAAAATAAATAAAAAATGCAAATATTTATCTGAGATGTTACTGTCCTTTTGCTGAAATGTCATTTTCTCATGGATGGATGGATGGCTGGATGAATGGATTGCTGGCTGGCTGTATGGATGGATGGATGGATGGATGGATGGATGGATGAAAGAATGGATAGCCTTATTGGGAAATTTTAACAAGTTATCCAGACATTGCACACTACTTCTACATATAGATAAATTATTAAATAACACACACAACCAATATCAAATGGATTCAAACTGAAGTTTAAAAAAAACGTACAAAATTCCATACTCGACTATACTATACTAATATAATAAGATATTAATATAAATGCCTTATTTTTGACAGCGTTCAACCAGTGGTGAAACTGAAATTGTCCAGTGCAGAGACATATTCAAAAATGCGTCTCAAACTTGTGCCCAACTACAACTGGTCTCCTCACACTGAGGCCAGTGCCCAGAGGGACAACATGGGTACGTCACTGGGTAGAAACATGCTAACTTCGCTCTTTTGTCATTTAAGAAATACAGTATACACATTGATTGTGCACTTAATATGTTGTTGTTTTTTGTTTCTGTTATCCTTAGGAGCTGACAGCCCTCGTAGCTCTGAACCCCTCCCATTGGCTGTTGCAAAACAAGCAAAAGTAAGCGACATGGAGGATGATCAGTTAGGAGAAGAGGATGTGGTCTTTTTGGACGACAAGTGAGTTCACGAAACTTTTGTTTCAGTGTCTGCAGCTTTCAACATGTCATTTGAAGCACAAAATTTCACCAATAAGACATTACAAATATTTGAAAGTCACTGAATGTATTAAGTCTCAGTTCTTTGTGAACATGCATTGCAAAAAATGTAAGGGTTTAACATTTTTATCTTCTGTTAGGGTGGAGGGAGAAGATGAGAGCCAGAAAGAAAAACTGGTTCTGTCTGAAGACTGTGAGCTCATCACCATCGTTGCAGTTGTTCCAGGTCGTCTGGAGGTTACCACCCACCATCTCTACTTCTACGATGGCAGCAGTGAGAAAGAAGAGACAGAGGAAGGTAAAAAAAATTGTGATCATGAACATCACAGCCAGCTTTTTTTACTGTTCTTCAAAAGATCCTCACAGAAGTGAATAATATCCATGTCTTTAGGAATCGGGTTTGATTTCAAGAGACCCCTGTCTCAGCTCAGAGAGGTCCATTTGAGGCGCTACAATCTGCGACGATCTGCACTGGAGCTCTTCTTTATAGACCAGGCTCATTACTTCATCAACTTCAGAAAGAAGGTGATCCCCAGTTCAAATTGAACTCTGTCCTCTCAATAATTAGAATTTAAAAAACTCTTTAAGCTCTTATACTCATTATTTCTGTCCTTTTAGGTACGAAACAAGGTGTACTCAAGGATCCTGGGGCTGCGGCCTCCCAACTTGTTTTACTTTGGCTCTCGCTCCCCCCAAGAGCTGCTGAAGGCATCTGGGCTTACACAGGTGCTCATTTAATCCATTTTTCTTAATTAATTTTTGTGATCTGAATTATGCTGATTGTTTTGGACCAATCCGTTTATGATGTATTAAACAGAAATGGGTGTGCCGAGAAATCTCCAATTTTGAGTATTTGATGCAACTGAACACCATTGCTGGACGCACCTACAATGACCTGTCGCAGTATCCAGTGGTAAGCAAACTCCATCTCTCCTTACAGCGTGTACTGCATATATTTTGTATCCTTTCATTACAAATGATGATTTTCTTACAGTGTGTGCATCATCTTCTGGTTGTGTGGGGTTTTTTTGTTTGTTTCTCTTTAGTTTCCCTGGGTCTTGTGTGACTACACTTCTCCTATTCTGGATCTGGAGGACCCGTCAGTTTTCAGAGACTTGTCCAAACCCATTGGTGTGGTCAATCCCCGCCATGCACAGAATGTCAGAGAAAAGTGAGTGGTTATATGAAGATGTGCTGCTCTCTGTGGACTGTGTAAAAGATCAGTCGCCAACTGTAATCTCTCAGATGTCCGCCACAAACACGAGTGCAGCAAAACAGTCTCTGCATTACCCCCTGTCTATGGTGTAATGCTGATGATAAAATATGAAGGCATGTTGATTGTCTTGTTGTACTGATGCAAGTGCACAGCAGTGGCTGCAAGGATGGTAGGAATGATTGAAAGATACGTGCATAATTTTTAGATAATGGGATAAACCAGGCAAAACACCATCAGCATGGTGCTTTAATCACTGAGTATTTTCTCCGTCTGTCACTAGGTATGAGAGCTTCGAAGATCCAACAGGCACCATTGACAAATTCCACTATGGCACACACTACTCTAACGCAGCAGGAGTCATGCACTACATGATCCGCATGGAGCCATTCACAACTCTGCATATCCAGCTGCAGAGTGGCAGGTGGGAAAACTGACTGTTCCGTGATATTTCACCAAGTTTCCTTGTATCCCAATGATCTCATATGCACATGTTGCTGTCATTTAGGTTTGACTGTGCAGACAGACAGTTCCACTCAGTGGCAGCAGCCTGGCAGGCTCGCATGGAGAGTCCAGCTGACGTCAAAGAGCTCATCCCGGAATTCTTCTACTTCCCAGAATTCCTGCAGAACATGAATGGTTAGGAACAAAGATGATTTGCTGTTTGAAAGCAGATTTATTTTCTTTGTTTTGCTGTGGCATGCAAAGATGTTATACAAATGATGATGCTGATGATTTAATGAAAGAACCTAATGCATCTCTGCTGCATGATTGTTGTAGGGTTTGATCTGGGGCATTTGCAGATATCTCAGGAACCAGTGACAGACGTTCTGCTACCTCGCTGGGCCACGTCAAGAGAAGACTTCATCAGGAAGCACAGGAAAGCCCTGGTGAGTCCACACAAACAAGCTTTTAAGACAGTCTTAAAATTTAGACACGCTGTTAAATCATGCATTTGCGTTCTTGGATACTGTATTAAGACATCTGTTCAATAAGACCACAACTTTTTTCAATAAGACCAAATCTTTAAATATCTTTAAACTCTAGGAATGTGAGCATGTGTCCAGTCACCTCCATGAGTGGATTGACCTGATCTTTGGTTACAAGCAGAGAGGCGAGGAGGCAGTGAATGCCCTTAATGTCTTCTACTATTGTACTTATGAAGGTAAGGCAGAGGTTCATGCTCTGTATAAAATAGTGGTGAACAGAACTTGCTGTCCTTGTAAAGATTTTTTCAATAGTGTTGTCATATGCTCATCATGTCAGGTTTTACTCTTCAGCCTTCATGCATGAACACTTTCTGTCTTTTACTGTGAGACTCACTCTAGTTTCCTGTTTGGCTCCTCTGTAGGTGCAGTAGATCTGGATGCAATTGCCAACGAGACAGAGCGTAAAGCCCTGGAAGGCATCATCAGTAACTTTGGACAGACTCCCTGTCAGCTCCTGAAGGTACAGCTCCCACACTAATTCACAGCTACTTTTAAAGCTTATAAACAAAATGCTGTAAAGCTTTATTCATCACGTTCTTATCTCCAACCAGGAACCTCATCCTCCACGTATGTCAGCTGAAAACGCAGCGAGGCGGCAGGCCCGCCTGGACACTATACCCCTGAATATCTTTGAGCATCTTGAAAAACTCAGGCCATTTGTGGAGGTTAGTGCTAAAAACTTATTTTAAGTTCTGTTGTGATTATCTAGATCGATAATAATGTGTTGGTGTCTACGTGCGTCTTTGCGTGTGTACACTTCAGGTGGTGAGTGATGGCCTTCCTCTGGTCCAGGCAGTGGTACCAAAGAACCAGAATCGCTCGTTCATCATCCAGGGCTCCGACATACTGGTAAAGTTCAGCTGGACACTTTTACAGGAGTCTTAAAACTCATCACGACAGCAATAAGCCATTTATTCAGCCATTTGTGTTATCCAACTGTTTTTTTCTGCAGGTGACTGTGAGTTCAAATGGGCTGATAGGGACACACAGCTGGCTTCCATATGACAAAAACATCGTCAACTACTTCACTTTCACAAAGGATCCCACCATGACTAACCCCAAGTGAGTGCCCCCAGAAAACGTACACCCAAGTGAAGCCTAAATTTAAGGGTTTTTTGTTTACATAATCATCCAACATCTAAAAGTAGTTTGCCAAATTTTCCCAGAAATGTCACAGTCACATGTGTCCTATTTGTAAGGTAATCAATGTGTTGTGTGTCTACGAGTTGGTGCAGCAACTTCCAGTTGCTTTTGTCCTTTTTGAGAATCACCCTGAGTCAAGCATAAAATCATTTGGATGGCTTTGTACCACCGTGTGTCCCTCTTTGTCTGTGAAGCTTCAAAGCCTGTTTATTTAATTGAAATTTGCTTTAATGGATCTTATTTTAAGCTGATCCTGAGCGTGGATTGCATAAACACAAAATAAATCGGGATGTGAGCCATTTGAACACCAGTTTTTATGCAGGCTGTAATTTGGGGATGTCATGACAGTTTAATGCTCTGATTATAAATCTCCTCCACATTTAGATCTCAGCTCACTCTCAGTTCTTGTTTCGAACTTGCTTTGAGTTTTCCACCCTGCTTTCTGATGCAGAACGCAGCGTTTCTTGAGCGGACCTTTCTCCCCTGGCGTGGAGATCAGCGCTCAGGTGCTGGTGGTGTCCAACGACGGCCGTCTGCTGTTCAGTGGGGGACACTGGGATTGCAGTCTCCGTGTCACCCAGCTGGGGAAGGGCAAGCTGGTGGGCAGGATCTGCCGGCACATAGGTGAGTTCTTATTGTGATATGTGTGACTTATAAATGAGCTTTGGGTCAGCGTAGCATGGTTATTTCTGTTTTTGTGTGTCCTCTAAAGACGTTGTTACCTGCTTGGCTCTGGATCTCTGTGGTATCTACCTCATCTCTGGTTCAAGAGACACATCCTGTATAGTGTGGCAGGTTCTACAGCAGGTAAACACCTTTCTCTCTTCTTCTTGGCTCACTCACATGCTTATACACGTGCAAAATTATTAACTGACATTTTTTGTTTTCTTGTCCTTCAGGGTGGCTTCTCCAGCGGCTTGTCTCCTCGGCCGGTACAGGTTCTCTGTGGACATGACCAGGAGGTCACCTGTGTGGCCATCAGCACTGAACTGGACATGGCTGTCTCAGGGTCAAAGGTCAGAGATATCTTACTCTGGAAACTTTTGCAAGCTTGATACAAAACATATAATAGATGATACAAGAAAATATTAAGGAAATAACGATGGGCTGCAGCCAATGACAATTGTCATAATCCACTGATCTCATGTTTATTTTCTTAATTAACTGAGTAACCATTTGGTCCATGAAATGTCATAATACTGTAAAAAAAAATGTCAGCCACACCAATTTTCTGCTGATCAACTTATCAATTAATCGTTTTTCGGCAATGATTGAAAACTGTTGTGCAGTCAACATTTTTCATTTTCCCCTCTCATACTGTTCAAGTTTTGTTGGTGTGAAAAAAAAAAAAGGCTGTTCAGCCACAGTATGATACGACTATGATACGAAAATACGACTTGGATGTTCTCCAAGCAAACTGTGATGTGGTTCATTAGATGTGAGAATGTAATCTGGGCCAGCTGCAGGAAACAACCCAAAAACATACAGGTTTTATAGGTTCAAAGACACAGATGTTGCCATCTCATAGCCAGTGATACCTGGAGAGCATAATGTAACAAACCAAAACCACAGTTTTATCTGACTCTCATTATGTGAGTGTTTTTCCCAAAGCGCTCCTAACTGGTAAAAAAAAAAAAAATCTAGAACATGCAAGTCAAGCCTAGCTGTAGTAGTTTAAATGCCTTACAATGATCATTTTCAACTCTCTTTGTTGCCAAAACTTCATAAACTATGTATACCTGAGGCCATCTGTCTTTGATTTAAGAACCCTGGTTTGCATTGTGAAACAAGAATAACATCCCTGCTGTTCGCCGTTTGTCAGGACGGGACTGTGATAGTGCACACCATAAGACGAGGCCTGTTCCTGCGAACGCTGCGGCCTCCGGGTGATAGCTGTGTCCCAGCCCAGATCTCTGGGCTCCAGGTGGGCATGGAGGGCCACATTGTGGTACAGACCTCTCAGGAGGGACGCTCTCACAGAAAGGTATATAAATACATGCAGAACATTGTATAAAAATACATAAACACAGGTAGAAACACACAATCAAACTAGTTTCTCAGTCTGTTTATACTAAAAACAAAATTCTGCTTCTTCCTTATAGGACCAGTGCTCCATTCATGTTTACTCAGTAAACAGCTGTCTGCTGTCCTCATTCACCATGGATGAGCAGGTGACTGCTCTCCACCTGGTGTCTGAATACATCATCCTGGGGACTGTGCAGGGCAGCCTGCACATACGAGATTTGTACAGGTAACAAAAACTGAGAGTGTACCTTCAAGCATGTTTGCAAATGGTGAAGTCTACAAGTTTGTTTCTTTAGTTCTAACTCTTCTCTGTTTTACAGTCTGGATGCTTCAGTGACGCCCCTGGCCTTGAAGGTTCCTGTGAGGAGTGTGTCCATCACAAAGGAGTGCAGCCACATCCTAGTGGGGCTAGAGGATGGGAAGTTAATTGTGGTGGGGGCAGGGAAGCCAGAGGAGGTGAGAAGCAGGATATGAAGTGTTCGTAAGATGGGGGGGGGGCATGTTTGTATGCGTGTGTGTGTGAGGGTGGTGGTGGGTGTTTATCATATGCTAAGCACTTGTCGAAAACCGTTTTTTTCAGATGATAATTGAGTGACTTTAGTTTAACATCTCCATTTCAGGCCTCGAGTGAATATTACGTTTCCCCTCCCTTTCTCAGGTTCGCTCAGGACAATTCCCCCGTCGCCTGTGGGGCTCCACACGCCGCATCTCTCAGGTGTCGTCAGGTGAAACTGAATACAATCCAACTGAGTGAAGTCAGGCAAATGAGACGAGCAATAGTGGAGGAACTCTGACATTTCTGCACCACCAAGATGCTCGCCACTCATCAAGGCCTTCCTTCCTTCCATGCTGGGAAACTCTCCTCCTCAGCCACTGATCTCTCTGAGAGAGCAACTATACACTGAGCACTTTTTTATTTTAAATGATTTGATATTTTACTGTGTGTGTGTGTGTGTGTGTGTTTCCTTTATGGTTATGTACTGTTTTTAATCAGCATCATTCCAAAGAGTGGCCTTGTTTTGTGGATGGAGACGAGCTCTGTGTTTGAGGTTATGAACTTCAGTTGAACTGTATATTCAGTGAGTCATATCTCAGGGATGTGAGTCACACGGATGCACATACGGACTCAGACACAGAGAGAAGTAACGCTGTGATCTCAAGACTCCACTATCTTGGCTTCATTCTTGTCAGAAGAACAGCTGTGATCCCTGTGCTGTCGAATGTCCCAAAGCCGTTGTTGTTTGGCAATGGCACCTTCGTAAAACTCCTGGAAACTTGAAACCCACTGTAAATGTTGCTTGAGATTTCCATATTGCAATACTGGTAAATACCACAAGAGGGTTGACTTAAAAAAAAAAAAAAAAAAAAAAAAAAAGACACAGGGGATAACTAATCACTAGTGAACTGACGCTGTGACGTGGTCTTCAGCTGTCGACATCAGGACCATGCTCACACGAGACGTGCTCCCCAGCACCAATGTATAATCCTGCATTCCTATAGGCTCAAAGCAATTTAAAAACTGTTACAATTAAAGCAGTAACTGCTTTAATGATTGAATATGTGAAATATAAACTCAGCAGTAGAGCCTTCTGATGCCTTACACACAGTGGAGTAAAGGCCTTTACAAATGTGTCTGTATTGTTTTTGCTATTACTCTGTTCATGAATATTTCTGTTTTATTTGATCTGAAAAGTGCCTTTTTTAGCCTTTGTCCTGAATAATGTATAAACACTGAATTCCAATCATCTTTCTCTGTGTAAAATCACTATATGTCAGATTTTATTCCTGCTGATCAGATTTAAGCACACCTTGCTACTCCACTATGACTCAGACGTCGGTAAGATGTTGTTGGTGAAATTCAGTAAACTGTTGGCTGGATGCACATACTTGCCTGTACTGGTATTGTACTGTTTATGAAGCGCTGAAAACGATGACTCTGAAACACGTGAGCAGAATGTCTGTGAGTGAGCTTCAGAGGAATTTGCTTCCTGCCAGCTTCTTTTACTGTGGTTGGAACAAAGTGGCTGTTTGCAGTGTCATGATGGGAGACAGACAAAGGGAACTATTTGGGCCAAATGCAATATACATAACATGGTGCACATGTACAATTTGCCTAGTTATTGAAAGTGATGCTTACAATAACCTTAAGTATAAGTACATATGAAAGAAAATGCATTTGAAATGTTTATCAATTTATCTGCCCTGAAAACTCTCAGATTCTGTACATTCAGGCTGTCAAAAATGACATCTTATTCAAATTTTATGACTGTAAGTTGACAAGCAGTACACGTTTGATTATCTGGTTTGCAGTTGTGCACACTGATATTAGTTCACGTAACATTGTTCTGTTGATGGATGTAATATTTCACTGTATTATGTTGTAACGCTCAGAGCCTTTAGTATATTCAAAACGAAGGCTTCCTTTCAGAATTGGGTGTTTGCAATCACAGTTTATCAAAAAGAAGTCATGCTGTATATACTGTATTTGATATATTTGTTGTTCAAATGTATCAGTTTTCATTTAAAGTGACACAGAACGCCTTAAGCTAAGGCCAGCACTGCCTTGAATTTGGATTTGATCCATTCCTCTTTAACCACTATTGTTTAGCCTTTGTATTGTTCTTTGAAAATGTTGAAAATACATTTTACTTTTTAAAAATCAAGCAGCTTGTTCTCCTTGTAATTGAGATGTGACAACTGGGGATCATGGTTGTATGTTTTCTCTCCCTACTCCATCTTCTTAGTATCTGACACCTTAACGGTAGTTTTCCTAAAATGGCCAATAATTGCAACTGCACACTTAAATATAATATTCAGGAATCCTCTTCTTTTTGTGAACCATGGCCCATATCCTGAGGCTGATCGCCCATAGCAGAAAAATGAGCTCTGACTTTTGTGTGTGAACCGCAGCAGGAAGGAAACTGATCCGCTGCCACGACGTAGATCATCCAGCTCCTCATACTGTAATCCCATTCTTGCATGCGTCTGTGATGTTAACCCTATTAGAGTTGAAAAGGTCACAGTGAGCCACGGCACATTTACTTGAAGAGGAGACTTTGATCTCCTGGTGGGCCGAACATCCTGTCAGCCTCACCATAAACACCTCCGGGGGTACAATTCAGAGGGTTAGGTAGGGAGGGGTGAAGGGGGTGATAAAACTGACCTGTAGACCCCCAGTCAAAAACAAACCACAGAATGGTGAATAAGGGAAGTGGAGGATAAAGGAGGGTAGGGAGTAGGAGGGTAAAGAGGGATGCAGTCACTCTGATGTGGCTCTATTGACAATGGTGGGAGGGGTCGACACCTCGCTCTCAGTTATTGGCAGTATATCTACCTCTGACCTCTCTGGACCTGAGGGCAGGCTGAGGGGATGGATGTCGTGAAATGCTGCAATCTTGGTGCTTTTCCTGCCAAGAACTGCAACAACCCTCAAACAGGCCTCTGTTAATGACCAAAGCCTTCCCCCTCTCCACCCTTTCCTTCTCTCCCCCTCCTTGCTCCTTGGGTCCTGGAGACAACATCATGCTTTTTTGTTTTTCTAAAATAGTTGTCTTATCGTTCTCACCCATGTATGACCACAGAGGGACTTGGACCTCAGATAAAGAGACTCTGCCCCTACAGCAAGACAAGTAGACAAGTAAAGAAAAAAGAGGTGACAAGAACTGTTTATTAGTTTGATTGCTGATGAAGTTGTGTGTATTGTATTACTTATTTGATGTTTGCTCCAATGCACACATCTCACTAAGTAGTTCACGTCCTAAAAGCTACTTTTTTAAAACTTTCCTACTGCTTTACAAGTGAAGAAAATGCACCAGTATGATAAGATTACAGGGTATTAATGTTCAAGAAGGACAAAATAAGGTAGATTTCAGCACAAGAATTAAGTAAAATTACACTTCAAAAACAAGTTGGTTTGTATTGAAAACATGTTAAAATAAAGACCAAATTTTAAAAGCTGCTCAGCAAGATGGAAATGTTTACAGTGCAGTGGAGCAAACATCAAATAAATGATTAAATAAACACTAAAAACCACATGAAATTACAACAAAATGATCTCTGAGTTTTTCTTTCCCTTGTGGCAAAGATTAGAAGTCTTTTATGTCTCTAATCTGAAAACAATCACTTTCTAGGAAGCAGTTTTTTGCAGTGACAGTAAAGCCATGCATGCTGAGAATAAACTCACAAAATCAAATTCAAGAAGACTTTTTGTCTAAATGAGAGAAGGGAGAACTCCATGTGAGTGAAATATGGCTGGAAGTTTGATCAGAGCAGGAACATCCTCTCCGTCTCCTCTCATCCCTCTGCGGGCTTTGAAGTGCAAGTAGTATTGTGTCTGAGAGATCTCTCCATTTGTTTTCCTCTGAAGTCTCTGGGACCCCTGTGATGCATTCAATAGAATTTACAAGGTGTGTAATTTAGCCTGCGTTGGTTTTCTAATCTTTTGAATTGCTGAGATCAAACATGTACTTCTTCTGAAGAGTATTTTCTTTGATTCACATGCTCTCTTTTGTCTCTGATAACAACTGATCACAGCTCCATGAAAGTATCTCTGTAGGGTTGTAAACCAGTGTAAAGGCACAGAGCATCATTAAATAAAGTTTGATCCCAAGATCCAAATTAGGGTTGTTGTTTTTTTTCAAAAAATCTTTTCACCCTGATAAATGTTGTTGGTATGTACCTAAAGTAAAAGTACTCATGGGTAATTCTATCATTGATTAATGCATTAATATATGTATTATTTTAAGATTATAGATGGTAAAGGTAGAAATGACTTTAATTACTTCCTATACTACCAGGTTGTTCAATCAATAACAAACTTATACCTGAATCCGCCATGTAATTAAAGCTTTGAAATAAATAAAAGATGGAGCTAAAAATATGACATTGCCTCTGAAATGCAGTTTAAAGAAGCATAACATAACAGAAAAGACCAAGTACTTCAAAATGATAAGGGCACTACATGAGTGAATGTAGTGAACTACTGCCAGCAACTATTGTGCCATATTATTATGACCCAAACTATAAATAGATGAGTAAAACATATTTGTAACAAATAATCCTATTAATAATAGAAACAAAATATACTACTTTATAAAAGTAGCAACACAAGAAAAAATACTCCAGTATTGAATATTTCAAGCAACGATACTTTAAGTATCATGAGCAAATGTTTTAAGGTACAAAAAGTAGAAGTACTGCAGTGAAATGACCATTGTCAGTATCATACAATTACATATCACATTACTTAATTATTATTACTGATGCATTGATGTGTAAGTATTATTTTAAGTATTATACGTATTGGTACTTTATGCATCATACTTTAAATTAGTGTAGGTACAGGAGTAGTAAATGAAGTACTCAAGCACATTTGGGTTTGTAATTATTAATGAATAAAGTAGTAGTAATAATGAAGTAGTAATGAAGTGGTTATGTTCCACCGCTGATATTTTGCCTATATATTGTTGTGTGTCTTTCAAATCACACATTTTCTGCAGCGGGTATGACGGTATATTAGCAATCATGTGACTGAGAAAAGCCACTCAAACAGTGACAATGTGTCACTTGATTGCAGGTCTTGTCCGTACCTTCCATTACATTCTTGTTTCCAGCACCGCGTCGCAGGGATGCAGCCAATCAGGAAGCCCCACTGAAAGCTGAGCAGATGGGAGGAGAAAAGGCCCAGGAGAGCTTGCGGGAGCTTTTTCCTGCCTCATCTGCTGCAAAGCTGCTGGAGAGGTGGCAGCCTATGCATCCTGCCAGCTGAAACAGAAGAAACTTTGTGTTAACTTACACAGTATCAGCGGGGGAATGCGCTGAAAGAAGGAAATGCGTCTACCGCGCTGTTTATTGGGAGACTCGGATTACACAGTCTGCAACGTAAAGACGCTTTCTCGTGCGTAAAGAAAAAGTTTGATTACTGGACTTCATCGAACTTTTCCGTATGCGGAACCAGTACGTTTTTAAGCGAAGTGTGACATTTTACTTGCACCTTTAGATTAAGACAACAGGAATCTTTTATGACTCTTTTGAGAGCTGCAGACTGAAAAAAAGTTGTGTCAGAGACCCTGAGACGCACGGATCAGTCCGCTCGAGGGATTTTTGAGACCGAAGACATGAGAGTGTTTGTCATCTGCGCGCTTCTGCTGTTACAAGTAAGCAACAGTTGATTACGGCTTGACTAACACAATGACACACAGTTTCACACCTCTGACGCCTTAATAATATGCTGTTTTCTTAACCCACGCTCTTTTGTATCGTAACATAACAACAGTGATTGTAAACTTTAACCACTGAATTCAATTTTACACCATTGTTCCCGGAGGAAATCTGTTTTTACTCCTCAGAGCCATATTTCCTTAAGGCTCTGTCACTTGGCCCCCATGGTGAATATATTTGTTGTCATTCTGTATTTGGCAAATAATAGTGGAAAGAGTTTTGGGAGACTTCTGATTAAATCTCATCCGATCTTTCTTTTAAAGTCACGTAGGATCAAAGTGAAATTAAACTGCACTTTATTTTGCTATAAAACTGCTTGTTTCTCAAAGTCACATTTGGACTGTGGCCCTCCTACTGTACATCTACACACACATCCACACTGTTAAAGACTTTTATGGTCTAACAAACAACCTGGAAATGTATGGAGAAACAACACAGGAGCACACAATTTACCAAGATTATGCCTCTTCATCGTCATAAATGATGTATTTTATGAACGATTATAGTTTCGGTGCTGTTTGATAGCATATTATTAAGCCAAGATCAGTGTGAAAAAAGGCCCCAGCTTCTACAGTTGCAGACAATAATTTGACACTCATCTACCTCTAAAAGCCCTTGGGGCTTGTAGTCCTGTCCTGACATGCTGCTCAGAGTCAAAGCACTTTTGTTAGATCAAAGTGTTAAGATAAAACTTCAGCTCTTAAAAAGATGCATATCTCTATTTTCCCTATTATTTGGGCGTAATAAAGGGTTTATTTTTGAAATGTAAGATCCTTGTTTCTCTTCCTCACAAACACGCTGACTTTATGTTTGCTTATTTAGAAGTCTGAGAAGCTGTCATTGGTGACATGATTTTCTGGATTATTCAATGCAGAGGTTGATTCTGACCTGCTGTGTGTGAGCACACCACTCATGATTTTCTCTTGTTTTATCTGTTTCTAAGACTCCTATTGCCTAGTTTACTTGTACTTTGCTATATTTGTTACACTTTCTGGTGAAAATGTGGCCTAAAATCTCAGTGTTGCTGGGTCTGGATATCCGGAGCAAAGCAATTATCATCATTTTCTCCCAGTTTGTGGTGTGTGCGTGTGTTGGGAAGGGGGGTGGTAGTTTGTGACCACAGTCATTTGAATTTCCATAGAGTAGTTAAGCGGATTTCTTAGGGGGGAGACCTCAGGATCACTTAGAAATTTTAACCACTTCTCAACTCTTACTCGAGAGTTGAAAATCAGTAGATTAATAGTTAACTGAGTGCCGTCTTGTTTGATTTAGGATGATAGTTTTTGGTGATCTTGATGCTGGAATAAAAAGAAAAACCCATGTCCTTTAATTTGTCCCTTATGCTCCCTGTGTAGTAATGACAGTAATCAGTGAAGATGGGATGTGCCACTTACACAACTTTCCCTCAGCTCAGGCTGCTGAAAGACCTCGGCCTGTTACTGTCACAAACCAGACTGTGAAGGCTCATGGGTCATTGTCTTCTCATGGAGAGAGGGAGAGAGCATCCTTTTGTCTGTTTATTTTCACGCAGATTAGATTAACTGTGGAAACTCCAGCCTATGCTCTTCAAAAGTGGTTCTACTTCAAAGGGACAGAGAAAATGTTTCATGCATGGAGAGGGCTGAAATGAAGTTTGTGTGTGTGTGGATGTGTTTGTGTGTGATCCGCGTTGACTGAGTGACTCCGGCAGCCGTGGAGTTGAGAGCCCCATTGAAAGCACTACTCCTCGGTGGTCCGTCTGTTCTCACTGGGGAATCCCTTCAAATTGCAGCTTCTAACCTAAATGGAAAAAGCAACTGCAGCCCCCACGTCCCTTCAGACTTTCTACCCCCGGGGCAACAGATAAGACTGAATGCTCTCTAGTGCATGCAACAAAATTAATATTCGAATGAAAATAGGATATTATATTAAAGTATGATACTGTAGAAACACAAGCAAATAAAATAAGCTGATAAAACTTTCACAAAGATCTACAATGGCTGACCATTAAATCGAATAATTAATAAGTCAGTTAAATGTTAAATGATAAAACAAGTTGGTTAAATGCCACTAAAGTAAAACTAGCAAATTTAAAGTTAAACGGGGCTAGCTTTGCTCTCTTTCTCTCTGTTTTACCTTAAAGCAACAAAGAACTTGGACAAAAGTGGTAGTGTGAATAATGTTTTAAACCTTCAACTAACAAATTTAGTTCTCAGTATTACCAACTTTTATGGGAATGCAAAAGTCATCAACACTTCCCATTATATACATATATAGTCAAGAAGAATTGGGCGAATTCTGGATTGATTTTTTACTCCTGCAAATCTCTCCATCTGTTGAATGAATGACCAAGGTTTTTCCTTGAGCTCTATCACTCACTCTTAAGCTTGTCATTGTTCTTAAGTCAATTCATTTCTTTTTTCCTTGCTGCTCCAGCCCTGGTATCAGCCAGCGTAGCAGTAGCAGCCATGCTTTCTTTTTATTGGCTATCGTACGTCTTACTACACAACTTTGCCAGGGACAATGTAAACACAGGCTCTTCCGGTCTGTGTGACAACATAATTCATTTTGTCTGACTTTGCGGGGAATCAGACCTGGCAACAGCCGTTAAGAACGGAGAATAGCCAGTGTTCTCACCGACGGTCTTGTTTGCTTTTGTAGGTAAAAGAGCGTAAACATATTTTGTAATGAGTTGTACTGTTTATGTATCATTTATCATGTATCATTTGAATTTAATTGAAATTGTAACAGTTTTAATCACGGTAAATATGAATTGTATACTGCAATATTTTCTTAAAACAAAGATTTAGAGGTGCCCATGTATGGTACTATTTCATAGTGTTTATAAAGGAGATAATGATTTACTCATTCCTCAATTGAGTAGATCACTGTTCCCCAGTCTCCAGTTGGGCATGAACTAAATATTTTATTGTACATTGGGCAATAAAATGGGTGACATGCCAAGCTCTCTGCACTTCCTGCTCTGAGCCGAATTAGCCCTCCAGGCAGGCTTACAGAGCTGCACCAGCCCAGACTCACGCTGTGCACGGTAAAATAACATAAATCCAAGCAGGAGTTCAAAATAAAACAGATCCACTGTCACCAAATATTTATCAGTGTATATATTGAGGGCTAAGAGGTTAGCGAGTGTGAGTAGAGGAGCTCCATCTGTCACACGTATAAGACCAACTGGAGTTACCAAGAAGTCTTTGTGTTAGAAAAGTTATCATGGTCCAGGCTCAGTCACAGTCTGCCAACTCCAGACATCCTCCTGGTTCCTGCCTGCTGGATCCTACCACCCCAGCACCCTAATACCTCTGATCTGGGTTCTGTGGCTGGTGCTCACTTATCATCAGACCTCTCTGTAAGCACTGCAGTAAAACTGGCTGTTGTTTTTGGAATGAGCTGAGCCCTGTTTCAAAGCTGTTTCTCCTGTAGTATCAGCATGGAACATTTCAGTGTTTTGCATTTGGGACATGACGTGTGTGTGTGTGTGTGTGTGTGTGTTTCTGGTGGGCTTTTTTTTGTTGGAGGCTCTACAGGTTTACACACGTTCCCTGTGTTTCTTGGCAGACTTCAGAGACAAAGAGAGACATCAGTGGGTTGTTTAGCTGTTACTTTTCCCCTTCGCAGGAGGTTAGTTGTTAGACATCTGTTTGCTCTTGTCAGGCCCCAGGCGGAGAAGGCCAATCTCCCTTAAATGTGTGCATGTTTAAGATGCCGTCGTTTGGAAGCCGGGAGAAGGGGAGTTAGTGAAATACGGACCTTCATAGACACACCTGCAGGGCTTGGCAACTTCAAAGGCCCCCCTCACCCAAACAGACACTTGCATGCTGGGCAGCCTTGGTTAACTGACACCCTTCCCTGGGGCTGGAACCGTCTTCTTTATATGCCTCCCCCTTCTTTTTCCGATGTTAAGAAACACACACACACACACACACACACACACACACACACACACACACACACACACACACAGACTGTATTCATGCACACAGATAGACATTGTCATTCACACTGATTTGGAATGAGTGGGAGCGCAGAAGCTCTTTTTACCTCTTCCTTCCTCCTTTTCTGAGTGTTTTCCCTCACCCCTTTATGTCTTATTCTTTCCATCCAACTAAAGCCATCTGATTAAAGCCAGCCCCTCCTGTCAGGCACCCACCCCGCTGCACAAGCCGTTAGGAATGTCCGATCCATCCCTCATGTCATAACTCAAGCTGGGCTCTCCATTACCCACTTGCAGATAAGGACTTGGAGCACTTTAAGGGTGAAAACTGAGGCAGATAGACAGATAAAAAACGGGCCATTTTCAGTTCACCCTGTTCCTCGCTTCTTTAATTGCACTAGGGTGGGATGTGTGTGATTTCCTTCCCACATGTGGTGTGAAGCTGAAAACTTCTGCAACAAAGAAAGTACTCTTCTTTGCTATTTCGTAACTGCTTAAGTTGAAAATAAATATGCAGCTTTTAACCCATTGAAATGTTGTAGATGTATGTATATGCAGAATTTGCTCAGTTTGGTATATTTTTTAACCATGTCATTTATTTACTGTAGGTTACTCTTGGAGATGCCTGTGCGAGTGGCCAGTTCACAGAATCAGGGCAGTGCTGCAGTCTGTGTCCTGCTGGCTTCCAAGTGGAGGAAGAGTGTGGGAAAGAGGATACCAAGTGCACACCATGCCCACAGGGTAAGCAATTATAATCTAATCTTACTCCACCAGTGTAGAATACGTTTTACCTGCCGTATCATTACTGTACTATAATTATCTCTGTTCAAGAAATATTTAAAATGGTTCTGTGTCACATTATTGCCACTGATATTTGTAAGAGAAACACAGTTTATCCAGACTTATGATGATTTTACAATCTGTTTTTCCAGGAACGTTTTCCTCATCTGAAGGCCTTGCCCCTTGCCATCCCTGTGGCAAGTGCCCATCGAGTGTCCCCATGTTGGCCTCTTGTTCTGCCACTCAAGACACACAATGTGAATGTGACAACGGCTTCTTCTTTTTGAGCACCCATGGCCTGTGTGCTCCTTGTGACAAATGCTCTCGTGGCGAGGGTGTTATCCGGGAGTGTGGCCCACAGGGAAACACGCAGTGCCAGATGTGTGGCCCGGGAACATTTTCAGAGGACCTAAGAAGCACAAAACCATGCCAGACCTGTACCCAGTGCTCAGACAGTGAAGTGGAGATCCGAGCCTGCATGCCCAACTCTGACACGCTCTGCATGGGTGAGTTGTAAGGAGGAACTAGACAGTGAAAACATATTGGATTTTTACACTGTCTTACTATAAACAAATCCCAAGAAAGGAAACAAAACAACAACAAAGTGATCATACTAACTAACAAAATGATATAGTTTGTCTTTCTATAGACCTCCATTGTTTTCCAAAAATGAAAAACACACAAATGAGGCACAGTGTTGCTCTGAGTGACATGGTCCTTCATTATGATAAACATGGGCACTATAATTTTGAATCAGTCCTACAGTCATTGTCCTCTTGCTGTAAATTCTCACCAGCACATCAGATCCACAGCTTAAAATATATATGCTGTTTGTAACATTTGCTAAAAACACAAAATACAGTCCCTGCCATTTTAGTACTTTTTTTAAACCTCTTAAAAAAAAGAAATAATACATTTAGATGTATGACCTGTTTTATGCCTTCAGTAGGAACAAACAGGCGTGGGTCTGAGTGTCACAGACGAATGCGTTGTTCATTTTGGTCTGGCATTTGATGACAGAAAATAATAGAACAGTGCCAGCTTTATTATATTAAAGATCTAATGCAGGACAGGCAGCAATAGTAAAAGATAAAAGAGTGAGATAAAGGAAGGGCAACAGGGAGTGGGAGGGTCTGTGAGAATACAACGACATGTGGTCAACACCTGCATCCACACCTCATATGAACACTCTGTAACACTCTGAGCTGAGAAACATGAGTAGTGAAAAAAGAGCCCACTGAAGTGCTGCAATCCAATTGGTATGAGCTTGACAGGTCTTTAGGTTAACTGCCCCCAAGGACCTTAGGGCCAAGAGAGGCTCCTGACCCTGACAACTAGTCTGCTTGCTCCCAAACCGCTTCATTCGCTCTCCAGGAGTAAGGTCATCTGCACACACTCTGGTTCCATATGTCATGACCCTTTGACCCAAGTGAGGTCAGCACAGTACCTTGTAGTGTTTGATCCTAGGATAGGCAGACCACAGGAGGGACAATGAGGCTGGAAACAGGGGCAATGAAAGGTTTGAAAACCCCAGGGGACTGGAATGACTGAGGGTATCAGTACATCAGGCGTACAGGCTTCTGTGGAATCATATCTGGCCCCAATTTATGCAGGCCAAATGTGCTTCTGATGTACATGTGTGCAGATGCAAGGATACTTCGCCTGACACGTCTCTCCCTTTCTCAATCTCAACAGACAAGAAGCTGCACATTTTGTCTCGTCCTGCTCTGGATGGGCCTGACGGGACCCGGGATGCTCCTCGCTGGCCAGGTGTCGAGGATGTGACAAAGGAAGATGAAGCCAGTCCTGCCCCTGGAACACCCAAGTTTACCCCACAGGATGAGGGTGGCAGCAACAATATCCTGGCCTATGTGTCTGTTCTGGCTGCCGTAGTGCTGGGTCTTCTTCTTTATGTGGCTTATAAATGGTAGGTTTTCACTAGCGATGGGTCCACGTCCTTAAATGGGTGTAATAATGATTATGAGATTAGGCCTGGGATCAAAAATAGCTTACTGTGGGTAGCTTGACTGACACTGTTTTCTTCTGTTCCTCTCAGCTGGAGATCATGTAAACAGAAGAGGGCTCTCTCAAAGGCCCGGGCAGCTGAGTTGGGAACATCACCAGAGGGAGAAAAGCTTCAAAGTGACAGCGGCGTTTTTCTGGACTCTCACAGTCTGCAGGACAACCAGCCAAGCAAAGGTGACGTTACATTGTCACGTTACTCCACTACTTCTAATACTTTTGGCAACGTGCACATTTCAGAGTAGATTCTGGAGTGGAAAGAAAGACAACTAGCTAGAAAATGTAGATGTATACAAGGTTTGATCATAGGTTTCAAAATACTTAAGCAATGTGCTAACTATTTATAAGGAAGTAAATGCACTTGACATATTTGTAAGGCTGCAAGGATACACACGGCGAGTTTTGGAACATTGAATATAAACAATAGTTGGTTTTCAATGTCTTACGTAAGAATAATGATGAGGAAACTTTCTGATTTCATACCTGAAAAATGTTAAACATTGTATTGTTGAACTATCATAGGACCTGTGCTTTTAATAGCCATTTAATTTGGAGTAATATCCTATTTTTTATTAATATAAACACTATTATTGTTATTGAACATATCCCATTACTTAGCTTAGCTGTTTTAATGGAAATAGAAATAAATGTGAGCTGTTTTCTATGTGTCCATAGGTATGAAGAGGGACAGCAAGCAAGACAATCGTCTATACATCAACCTACCCCCCCACAGACAGGAAGAGGTGGAGCGTCTTTTGGAGGAAGCAGGGGGCCGGGGGTGGCGGCAGCTGGGTGCAGCACTGGGGTATGAACCTGAACAGCTGGACCTGTTTGGGCGTGGGGAGGCCCCCGCTCACACGCTCCTCTCTAACTGGGCCCAGAAAGAAGGCTCCACTCTGGGACTGCTCTGTTCTGCACTGGCTCACATTGAGAGATCTGATGTGGTAACAATTCTTAACTGCCCCACGCAGGGTGTTTCAGTGGTCTGACATCTCCCCAAACACACGTATGACACTAAAAGACTCAAATGAGACACTTGGATATAAATGACAAGGGAGGCACTCTGATATCAACCCCTCTGTCACTGTTGGAGGCTGCGACTGATGGTTCTGATTGTTTTGTTGGACACTTTGTTGTTATAAATCCGTTTTTACCAACAGAGCAAAAACTATTCTTTTAACATCTCTTCTACCCCAGTTTATGTCACCGTTTGATTTTACTTGCATCCACCTGTTTGAAAGAATCTCCTGAGATACGTCTGTTATCATGACAGAGCAAATCACCAGTTACCAGAAGAAATGAACAGGCCGAATGTACGGTACTTTTCCCATTGTGTTGCCCTCTCAACATAGAAGAACATGAAAGTCATGTTGGATTAGACCCACAATGACCTCTACATACACTACAATAAGTATTTACAATGTCATTTACATGCACACAAATCCTGGTCACTGTGAGAATTTGGTTTGTGGCACAAAACAGAACAATGTGCTTACACACATTGCATGAATGTGATTGTTCTAAAACCACTGTGTACATTTTATTTGGAAAGTAAACAGATTTATTTCCCACCCCATCAAAAAAACATCAGCCATTCACATGCCGTTGTAAACACATATGGACGGCTTAGACCATCAAATTTCTGGTTAGCTTTGTTTTATATGATTCACAACTTCAGCAACCACTTTGGTATTGCAGTTCATTTTAAGACAGAGGGGGATGGTTTTCTCCAACAATACTGCTTTCCAACATGAATTGACTTTTCCTATTTACACATAAAAGCAAATGAAAGATCCAACCAATTAAGGAGTCCCTGGCCAAACACAAGAACAAGAACAGGTCATCGAATGCGTAGGTGGGAACTACTCACTAGATTGTTTTTAAAATGTGTCGCCTTGTTCTGTTGTTTTTTTTTCTGCTGCAGTCACTAAGAAGCCTTGGTATTTATTTACACTGAGGATATATTATGCACCAATGATGTTTTAAATCAGACACGAAAATGAAACATTCTGTGTAATACAAAAACAGATTTCTTAGCTCTTCCAAATAATCATCTATCATTGTAAATACCTTAAATTTTGCTTTGTTTTGATAAGTCATGGCTTAAAGTGGGAGCATTTATGAACTGTGAAGAACGAAGAAAACAAATAGAAATGAATCTATTCTCCCATTCATACATTCGTAATACACAGCTCCATTTCTATCACTTTGATTTCACTTATTGGAAAAATCCAAACAAACCAAAAAAAAATCCAAAGACACTGTTTAACATCGATACTTGTGTCCAAGTTGCCATTTTGCTTTTGTATTTATTTCATCACTGTGTCACGTCTATAACTGAATAAAATCTATGAGAACCATGGACATCTGCGGTGTGCCAGTTACACATATCTGATGGCCTCGGATGGTTTGATATTTTTTTAATACCAGACATGTATATGGTTTTGTGTATATATTTCCTTATGGTATGCCTCGATGTGTTTTTGTAAGAGTTTTTTATTCATTTAATAAATAACTTTGATAAGTCAGCGCTCTTTTGTTGTAACAGAAGTACTAAATCTATATTTGCCCAGTAAGTTTATCATCATACAGTCTGTCCACTGAGACTGTAAATTCTCAACCAGGTGTATGTAAGTACTGCAGTTGCTTGTTGTGTGTAAGATTAGAAAAAGATTAAGATTAAAGATTAAATTAAAAAATAAAATGACAAGGCCATTTTAGGAAGGAAAATGAGAAAACTAGCAAACTCGCAAAGAAGCTGGAGCAGTGAAAAGGGATGGCTAAATGTCTGAAAGGGATAGCCAATTTAAACATTAGATGATTAAAACTAAAACTAATGGATATAGTTAAAAAGTTACCTTCATAATTAACACTTTAAAAAGTTGGCATAAATCAATAGATGATAAACTACCTAAAAATTATGGATGATGGTTGGTGGTTATACAATCTGTCAGTGAAAGGGCACTTGAGTCACCTGAGTACGAACAAGATTCAACATGCCTCAGTAGCTCGATATGTACAGTTTTATTTTTAGGTAGCTTTGTGTCACATCTCCCATAGGCTCTAAACAATTAGCAGCTTAGCATAAAATGTGGCATTGCCTACGTAATAATTAGCATACCATGTTTTATGCTTTTGTTTTTGTTTATTTAGAAATGTTTTCCATTACATGGCAAGTACCTTTCTAAAGTATGTAGAGATAAAAATGACCGTTGAACTGGACAACAACCACAGTCCTGTCGACATGTCTGCCATTTACAGTAAAATATAAATCTTACTTCATGGATTATACAGCGAGGAAGTTTGGCCATATTTGGAATACACCCTGCTTTATCAAGGGATTTAGTGTATAAGAACATTTCCTATCCAAAATCCCTGAGGGAAATCAGTTAAGAGGTATTTAATAATTTGAGGGTGAAATGAAAATAATATCTTCATCCAAAATATTTTGGAGCAAAGTTTCCTCTTTCTCTCCGAGGCACAATCTCCTGCTCCCCCCTGCTCTGCACAGATCTCAAATCTGTTAATAATCTCTTTGCATTCACTTCTAAGTGGGAGCAGGCATCTTGCATGGCCTAAGGCAGTGTTACATGCCGTCACACACTCCAGACGGGACTGCTTAACTGCGGTCTGGAGCACACAGGCATGGGGTTGCGGAATGTGCATACACTGGGAGGGGGGTTGGGACAGAGAGGGAGACGGGAAGCACATCAGCGCCTCAATGCACTCGTCACGGGTCTCCATATTTAGAGCACACTGAATGTCTCTAATGAAGGCAGCCGATCACTTTGATTCCCTTTACTGGGGCCAAACATCTGGCTCAACACTGTGTCTGAGCTGTAGTGGCATTCATGCCATGTACACCCATTATTAGAGGAGGGAACCAATCTAAAACGGGACTGGGTGTGCGCTCAGCAGTTAATCATGTAACGGAGGTCACTCACATTTGCTTAGATCTGTTCCAGTCTATTTAACTGACACTCAAGTGAACCCAATTCAGCTGCACAGCAGGGACATATATAGTTTTACAAAAAAAAGTTTATTATCTTTTAAAATGTTTGTACACTCGGTATGACAATGTGCTTACACAATACTTACAGTAGAGTAGGGTGAAACTTACTTTGTACATAGAAAAATAATAACAAAAACAAAACAGGAAAACACATGAAAATCTCCCCCACCACTGAAATAAAATAGAGGCCTGTGAGTCAGCGGGGTCCTAAACTTGACAGACTGATGTGGGAACTGCATCAGGAGGGCTGAGCTGGTGAGGATGGGTGGGCTCACTGTGCTCCCCGACCCTTCTCTCCTGCATACAGCTTTAGTAATTTTACACATTATTTACACTTTCAATCATGAAATGATAGTCCTTTTACAAAGTGTCTGTTTATTTAAACATTCCCAAAACTATTATTCAATATATTCATATATAAAGCAATGTACATATGTTGGAACTTTGTTTAATGCATTTTAATAGGCTTCAACAAACTATGCTAATGAAACTACCTTGACAACTGTAAAAATGTTGGAAATTAATGAGCAACAGTTTGTGGAGCAAGGCCAGCCTAAGTGTCTCTAACGTCTCACTAGGACATAGAAATGATAAAAAGAAGTAGAACACACAAGTTAAAACTGCAATGCTACAACCTTCATTTTCAGCATTACTCCTGTAAGAAGAGGAAACAGGGCAGAACAAATCGTGGGAGGGGTTGGACAGGAAATGGGGAAAACTTGATACACAGCTAAACAGCACATCAAACATAGCATTCAAACCCTGCTCCCGTTATTAGACATAAATTGATAAAAGACATGGAAATATTGATCGCTAACCCCATTGCCAACCTGCTGGTTACTGGCTGATCCCTAAGTGTATCGTGAGTAGAAGCTCATCCCGGTGAGGGCATATTACTTGAAGCAGGAGACATGGAAAATGTAGGAATTTCCATAAGGATACCACGCTGACCTCAGCCTACATCATGCATTCATAAAACAACAGAGGCTCCAAAGTCTTGTGGTTAAGAAGGCAGGGTTTGAGGAGTGGAAGCTTGGACCTCCACAGCCCAGTTAAAAGCAGCACCAGATACTGAATCAGTGGCAGGGGGTTGAAGCGTGCACAAGAAAAAGGAAGTGGAGGGGGAAAAAGGACTGGACTGTTCTATCATTGATCCATTTTAACAGTGGAAAGTAACAAAGAAACTTTGATAAATATGATAACAAAGGCTGATTCTGTTGAGAAATCCTCATTCAGGGATAGAAGAGTTTAAAAAGTGGAATTGAAGTGATCATCTCAGGAACATTTAAGAGCCACAAATGGAAAAAAAGCTTAAAATCAAACAGTCAGTGAAAACATTAGTCTGTGTAGCACCCCTCAGTGTCATCCATTGAGAACACTGCGCCCGCTGCACCGCGTGTCTTGGCTCGTTCAGCGACACTCGGCATCTCCGACAGTCTCTAGAAATGGGGCTCCTCTGCGATCCACAGGGCCTGGAGAGCTTCTTGGGCAGCAGTGCAATTCTTAGTCATAAATACGCTTAAGAAACGACTTCACGGTTTGGTCTGGCCAGTACGTACATGAAGGAGTGAATGGAAAAGGCATATCTGTGCTTCTCCTGTGTCAGCGCAGAGCAAGTGTAACATCTGTGTCCTCTGTGGCTAGTACACCTCGGTGTCCTCTTTGGGCCTGTACACAGAGCCAAACCTCTGCATGTACTTCTTGATGTACTCCTTTGTCTTGTGCTTCACATTCTCGTTACACTCAAGGTCCTCGGGATTATTGCAAGCTTTCAACTCCTTATTCATGACTCCATGAGTTAGCTGGGAGAAGAGGAGAGGAAGAGGAAAGAGTTAGACTTGATTCTTGTCACCAGACTACAGTAAATGATATAATTACAATGTATATCTAAATTGTGGTTGAGCGGGTTGGTTGGTTAATTCGCCTTCAGTGAGTTTGCCCTTTATAATTTGAGACAGTAAAATGCCATCTCTAAATGAGTGAAGCCCAACTCGTCTTTTTTGCTTATTGTGCCCATGTCCTCAGAGTCCTGGTATGTTCGAGTGGCACTCAGTGCAAACCACTCCCTTCATACACACAGTCCATGGACCCACCAGGAACCATGGAAAAACAGAAAGCTGCCTTTTGAAGAAATGCTAGTTGAAAAGAGCTTTTAGAAAGGAATGAGTAAAACAAAAGAGAGGGAGATAATCGTTTACATGTACAATGTGTTCTTAGTCTCTTCCAGGGGCACGATACAAAAACATTTGGCTAGAGGAAGAAATCGTGGGAGCTCAACTATTTAGTTCTGGTTTGAGGGAAACTTTGAAAATGTTTCCTTTTAAGTCAAAAGCTGACCAATGCTTTCGTTGTGCTCTGACCACACAGCGGTCAAGGAGAGATTCAAAGCTTTTCAGCATAAATGGAAGTAAACTAATGTGTAGACATGTTATTGTTTAATCTTACCTTTCTAGCCAGGTGTTTGAAGTCTTCTGTGTTGCTGATGCGTCCAAGTTTGCAGTCGGGCTTCCGATAAGGGTTTAGACATTGCACTATGAACTGGGACATCTGAGTGACAAATGCACATATACATGCAGAAAGATTTGTTAAAAAGAGAAAATGCATGGCAAGAGGAATTTAATGTCCACACGGGTGAAGGTGTAGAAGTTTGGAAAACTGAATCATCTGAAGTTAAATAAAATTGCTGCAAACAATGTTTACAGAGATTGTGACTCACCTCTTTGCGAAACGTCTCTTTACTCTTTTTAGCCAGCTCACTGGAAGTGTCTGCTTCAGCTGTCTTTGTAGAGAACTGCAACAACATAATAGAAAAATAGATGATGCAATTAAAATGCTTGTTTTCAAAAAATATGCTATTTATGTCACATAAAGCTCTTGGCTTAGTAACCAACTTCCATCCAGTTCTACTGCTTTGAGCAGTTTAGTCAGCACATTTCATAGCTATAGTAAAGAGAGAATCATCATGCCATACTGACATAATGCAGCAGAGTCATATTCTATCATTAAAATCACAAGTGAGGCGTCACCTGTGCATCAGCATGTTTGATCAAACATGGCAACTGGCTGCAAAACAGTAGCTATCAAGGTCAGTGGGACATCAGCACCTGCTTGCCAGCTACTTGACACAAAGCAGGGATATCCTGCCAGGATGCTGCCTCTCTGGCCCAAGCCTTTAACAACAAAGGCAGGCAGGCAACAGCTGACTGCCTATACCCACAACAAAGTGGCGAGGATCAAAAGCAAGCACAAAAGATTCACAGACACACACGCACACAAATTCAGTGCCAGGGCCAGGAATCCACAAACAGTGAAATCGGACTCTTTACAAGTGCAGATTGTGTGCCATAGTTTCAAGTACTGGATGTGGACACCATCACAGTCTAAACACATGGTGGGAAATGATCCATGACCTTGTAGCAGTTCTTGGCGGGAAACACTGCTTTAAAAAAACCCCACAGGTCTCTCCATCACAATTTTTAATGCTTTTTTTTCCCCAACTCTGTTACATCTTTTTAAACAAAGAGACAGAAGGGACACTTGCGTAGTTGGACTATAATACAAGAAACCGCAAATAAATGAATGCTGGGTCAACCAGATGGTTTCTATTATCCTCAAAGTCAGGATATAAAATGAAGAGGGAAAACAAACGAGTCCATGGAAGATGAGATGAGCTGAGCCACCCCTCCCCTGGTGGCCTTGAGGCTAAGGGACAGACAGCTGAGCAGGGGGTGGGGTGAGTGGATTCTCTTGTCAAATCTTTGTCTCCATGTTGATTTCGATGAAGCCATTTTACGAGGAGGAGTCGACAGCGAGGTTGTAAACACAAAATGAATATGGTGAATATTGTGAGCGTTTTCTTTTTTCCCCTTTTTAAGACACAGCTGAATGTAATCACTGCTGCCGCATCTTCAATTACCTCAAGGAACAAACACTATAATCATGTTTAGCATCCAAGTACAAACTTTCTGGGAACTAAACAAAAAAGTGAAGAGAACACTTCCTCATTGTCCTTTCACTATGTAGCTATTATCCAAAAAAAGTCTAAACACACAACTTTGACACATGTTTTCAGGTGTAACTAAAAAGCTCACCTTGGAAGGATTCTCATCATAGGTGGGTGTTCCCAGGTCCATCTCAGATTCATGGTCCACGCTAGTGTTGTCACTGCTTCCTTCCCAGGTTGGAGGGTCCCACTGTGTTTGCCTAATGTGCAGAAGGAAGCAATGTAAGATCCATACGCATGAAGGCGGTTTTCTAGAGACACAAATGCACACTTTACACACACAATACCAACCTTGTGACAATATGGTAGTAGTAGATCTTGCCTTCAGGGTCCCGAGCCACTTTCCAGTTGGGAGGTAGGACAATAGTTTTGGGTTTGGGGGGAGAGGGAGGAGGCAGGTCTATCACATTGTTGGGTACAATCATTTCCTGGAGAAGAGAATACACAGAAAATAAGTATTAGCAGCAAATCCATAGATCTTCACTTTGAAATACCCAGAATTCCTTTTGGATTTTGCAAGGAGAAAGAACCTGATTCACTTAAGCTACATTTTTAATAACTGGAGCTGTAAGTCAGACATGATTACACTCAGAGTCTCATTTACAAACAGAGGCCATTGAGCAATTTCCCTAATTTGTTCTAACTTTAGTCTTAAAAGAATTATCATGTTATGAGACAGATTGACAAAGTTTAGCTAGGTTGCATAATTTAGATGTATACTACCCCCTTGTGGCTAGTTTGAGACAAAGCATTCTGCCCCCTTTCAAATCAAACCACCTTTCTCTCCTCAGCTAATATTTATTTGGTGTACAGTCATGAATTTGTCAATATGTTCCGTCTCTTCCATGATCATTTCTCAATTAAAGTCACCATTTTTTGGGAGCTTAATGGATTCTTATGTTTTGCCAGCAATCAGGTGTAGATGCATCGACACTCCATATGCTAGAGACAGTGGATAGTGTGTATGTTACCTGTTGGACAGTTTGGGATGTGACAATGGTAGTGACCGTGCCTCCCTGCTGCACCACCACTCCCTGTTGATGACCAGGATAAACAGGCTGACCATGCAGGTAGCTGGCTGTTGGTTCAGTGTACGCCTTCAGAAACAGAGTACAGTGATATCTGACAGTTACTCTAGACATCCAGAAATTGGTTAATGTGCCTTCAGCAAGTGCTGTGTTGTGTGGTAGTGTTATTATCATGAATGATTGATTAAAAGGATTTTCAATATATATGTTTCAACACTGTATCCTTCCAAAGGTAATTATTTGGATACAAAGGGTATTTGACCCAGGCCTACCTGTATAACGGGAGTGTTAGCCTGAGGGTAGGCGGTGGGGATGCTGTAGATGGTTTGGCAGGGCTGGCCCTGGTAATAGATGGCTGTCTGTGTTTGAGCTTGTGCTGGGGCTGTGGCATACTGCTGTGCAGGCTGTGTCTGTACAGTCACTGCCTGCTGGGTGGTGGGATCCCAGAGAGTGGTGTAGCTCTGCTGGCCCTGTACCTGAGGTGCCGTCTGTGCCGGTACAGAGAGGACAGCTACACCTGTGTCCTGGGTTGCTACAGTTGGCTGCGCATACTGCTGAGTGTTGCCAGTGGTGAGGTTAGTTGTGGTGATGTGCTGAGACAGATTAGAGACTGAAGTAGCCTGGGAAGTGGAGGATGGAGAGGTCAGTCCCAGGTCCGAGACAAGACGCTGGGGGGGCGTCTGTTCATAAGTCAGACTGGGCTCAACTGAAGGAGTAGGTAACAGTACTTTGCCTGCATTGGGGTTTGAGGGATCCACAAAGGTCTGGATGGGATATCCAGGAGGGTAAGTGATGAAGCCAGGGCTGGAGGCATAGGCCATTGCAGGGTCGTAAGCCATAGTTTGAAGCTGCTGCTGCTGCTGCTGCTGCTGCTGTTGTTGAAGCTGTTGTTGTTTCTGGGCTTCCCGCTGAGCAACCTCCTGCTCAAACAACTTTCTGCGCTCTTCTGTGGACAGTTTGTTGCGCTCCTTCCCACCAACTCCTCCCCTTGGTGTCTTGTTGTTGTTGTTAGATGGGTCAAACCTTAAAAATCCAGAGAAGAAAACTTTAGTACAATATAAAGCTGTATGCAGACTACACAAGCTTGGGGGACACCCTCCACAATGTTCCTCAGTCACACGAATTTACATACCGTTCCTCAGTGCGTCGACTGCTCCTCTCATAGGATGAGGGTGAAGTGGAGCGCCTTCTTCGTCTCTCAGTACTACGTGGAGTTTTATCAGATGCTCGATCGCGGTCCCGGTCACGATCCCTGTCTCTGTCCCTGTCCCTGTCCCTGTCCCAGTCTCGGTCCCTGTCTCTGTCATAATCCCGATCTCTGTCACGCTCCCTCTCCTTCTCCCGCTCCCTCTCACGTTCTCGGCTACCAGACGTGGTGCGTGGCGTCAACGCTGTGTCTCGATCTCGGCTGCGATCTGCGAGAAAATTTACATAGTCAAAATCAAATGGGAAAACTTTTGAGCTGAAAATGAACAGTGGACTAAACTTACCGTTTGCTTCCTTTTCCACCTGACTTTTCTTTGGGATTCTGTACACCTCCTGAGAAGACAAAGAAAATTTTGCCTTCAAATGTCAGAAAACAAAAGTGTGACAATGTCTCCATTAAAAAGTCACTCTAGTTGATCTCACCTTCAGATCTTTCCAACTTTCCAGGAGCTTTGCAGCCATGCCACTAATGTCCAAAGCACTAAGGGGGGGCTCCTGACTCCTCTCACTCTCCACATCTGACACACCTTCCTCTTCATCCTGAGAAGGAGTTCCTATCACTGATGGGTCCACTGGGGTCGCTACAACCTCAGAAGGCATACTGGCCTCTGGGGTCTCAAAGCTTGGGGCAGCATCAGTGGTAGATTCTCCAGGTTGAGCCTCATTGCCCAGAAGAGGTTTCTCCACCTCTTGTGTCTCAGACAGGGCTTCCATATTCTCTGAGGGCTGCCCAGATGGAAGATCAGCAACGTCTGTTGGGACGGACTGAGTCTCTGGCTCGAGAACTGTAGCAGTGAGTTGGTGTCCTTCTATTTCAGCCTTTTCGGTTACTGCTTGACTGATCTGTTCCTCCCCACTCTGTTCTTCACAAGGTTCTTTAGGCCCCTCAAATTCATCTGTTTGACTCTCACTTGTGTCCTCCCTCATCTCAATTTCCTGCTCCAAATCCAACTCCATGTTTTCTTTGACCTTCTCAGTTTGAGATTGGTGATGACTCCTTGAATTCATCTCAGGTTCTTCATGCTTCTGCTCTTTCACAGACTCTTCCATCATTCCTTTGTCTGGATGTGCAGTTTCACAAACTGAGTCTGTCTTCAACTGTTTGCAATCAGGAAGTCTTGCATGTGAAGATTCATCTTCTTCCTCATTGTCCTCCTCCTCTTCCTCCTTCCCATCAGATGCTTTACTAGCATCAGATAGTGCACTGTCCAGGCTGTTTTCACTAATGATTTTAAGGCGGCGGTACACAACCGGTTTGGAAGTGTCACCATCCAACTCTGGTCCCAGTTTGGTGGAGGAACCATCAGGAGTGTTAAGGGGTGTTTGTGCACGGGAGGTGTTCTCACTGGAGTAGCCATCCATCTCAACAGGCTGAGGGAGAGTTTTTGTCTGGGCCCATCGCTGAATGAAGGTCATGACTTTGCTCTCCTCCAACATGTTCTTCGTAGAGATAGGCAGCACAGCCAAGGTCTTCATAATCTGTAAACACAATAATAGAAGAACAGACACTGATCAAGCAGCAGATGGAGTGTGAAACATAATGAATGCTGTGATACAAAGTCAATGAAATATATCACCTCAAACTGCAGTTTGGTATTATTGGCACTGTTCCCTTTAGCTTCAGAAAGCTCCACCATGAAAATCCACAGCAAAGACAATCCATGATGGTCCAGGAACTGCTTCAGGCATGATGGATTCTGAGTATCCTGTGCAATGCAAATTACATTACAAATGATATTAAATGCTGCAAATCATGAGAAATTTTAACAACATAAACAAGGCGTCAACAATGCAGGTCATACTTGTATGAGCTTGAGGCAGATGAGCTTCTGCTCCATGGTTTCTACTCGGACCATTAGTCTGCAGAGAGACACCACCTGTTTCTCATCATACAGGCCTTCTCCATTCTCCAGTAATGCCTCCAGCTCCTCATCAACCTGAGGAGGAACAAAAGTGATGTAATGATTAAAAATAATTGGTGAAATTGTCGTGTAGACATTTTAGCCTGTAATACAGAGCCAACATCACTATGGCTAACAATTGGAGTATGGTTTATTACTAGCATAACATTACTGCCTGCCAGGTTTAAAACTGATGACAAGACACACTTTCAAATATGACTAAAAGAACTTACCGTGGTGAGAGCACTCTTGCGACTACGGTCTTTCTTCATCTTCCCTCCGGCTGCCCGAACACTAACTCTGTTCTCCCCACCCAGGAAGCCCCTGCAGCTGGGTGCTCCACAGAAGCATTTCTGTGCTTCTTTCCTTTAGACAAAGATAAAACAAAGGTAACATCAACATGGCTAAACCATCAGTTAGGAGGTTAAATGACCAGTCTTAACAGACATGTCTATATGAACACATCACCTTTATGTTAAGTATTTTTAAAGATGCACAAAAACATTGTGCCAAACAACACAAAATAAAAGTAATGGGGGAAATTAACAGCAGAGAAACAGTACCCATATCTCTGGAACTGGTAATCAAACGTCAGCTCAGTTCCTGCAGTGACAGCCTTGGTGGTGAAGAACCCAACTCTAAGCTGGCCATTGACAGTCCACTGTAATGACATAAAATCATCATTGGGTAAATTAGCTTTCAGTAAGTTAACCTGTAACCTGTAAGTATTTATCAGGTGCTCTCTTTTGCCACCATACCTTTTGGGTCTCACAGTTGGGTTCACAACTATGGTTCATAAATCGAGAGCAATTACCCTTCAGGGTTGCATCAATGATCTGAAAAGATATAATGCAAATAGAAGTAGTTCTTTCAACCACTTTACCCATATCATTTAACAAGATTTTTGTAAATATCATCATTAACTGCAATGTGCCATTGTTACATACCTCATTGTTCTTCAAAGACATAAAGTAGTAGTGGATGTTCTTATTGCGAGCGTACTCTTTTACTCTTGTTTTGAATTCCTTGTGATCCAATACCTCCCCACAGTATTCCAGTACAAAGGTGTTTCTGAAAGAGCGATAAAAACAAGTTTGACAATCACCCTGTCTATTTTTTCAGCCTTAACATTTAAGAACATTAATTAAATGTCACACAAATGTTAGAGTCCAGTGGCATATTAAATTATTGCTAGTGTTTCCCCAACACAGATAATAAGCTTCTCACAAATTATTATTTTATAATACCTAAAGATATATTCTAAACCATATTCATTTAGTGTTATTGTATGCACATATTTTAGTATATACCGGTATTTAGCTTTTTAATGTGCAAAGGTGGCAACAAAACATGAATACCCTTCCTTTTACCATGTAGCCTAATACAGTCCAATATAGTAATATAGCTGGGGGTTCCAATACTAAGTTTGTCAATCTTTTAATGTGAAATGCTTGACAGAGATTAAAATAATTATATTACAGCTCTTAGAAAGCTTTTAAGAGGCTTACGGAGCCAAGTCTTTAGCTGCCCGTAGTCCCCAGCCCTTGTCTTCTGTAAGGATAACGTCAAAGTCAGCATGTTGCTTCATTTGAAAGCGTCGATTAGAGCAGTAGACTCCGTTTGGGCATCGTGAGGAGCTGGGGAAGAAAGTTAACAAAAACAAAAACCTGTAAATGTTTAAGTTAACAAAGTACAAATCTTTGATAACAAATTAGTTGACAGTATAATTTATTCCAACTCTTATCAAGATCTTAGTAGGTACATCATGTTACTAGATCCTTATTGCTAAATCAAAGATTATAATCTGTCAAATTGTCAAGGCATAAAACTATATACGTCTGTAACTTTCTCCACTAAATGTGCAATGCTTTTAATACTAAAAATACATACAGTGGTTTTATACATTTCCATGGTTTTATCATGAAATGATCAACTCACCACTCAATCATTAGCAAGCGGTTTAAACAGTCTTCCCCGCATGCTAATACTCCCCTTGAACGTTCCTCTCTGGGTAGCACTGGGCACTCACATTGCATTCTCTTGATATCCCGATGAGATTTGCTCTTCTTTCTGCATAAAAATCCCAAAAATCATGGAAACGCTCAAGTATATTGTAAGTTTATTCTTTGTTCAAATATTACATTTTGTTTGTTTATCAGGCTGGACAACATCTTACCTCTCAGTCAGATAGAGGTTCTCTTCAATCAAGTCAAAGTAAGGGGGCATCTTCTTAGACTTGGACAACTCTTTCCACTTACTGGCATCTTGAAAGTCTTGCAGAGTGAGTGATGGACGATATACCTCAGTTTTGATGTGACTTTCCTTAGAGACTTCAATGTCTGCTGGACGGTCCCTCTTGCCTGCAGGCCCAGCTTCTGCCTCGTTGTCTGAATCTGACTCAATCTCTGGACGCCTTTTCTTTGGGGGGCCCCGACCTCTGTGGGGTCTGAAATTGTCTTCTCTTGGCAGGTCAGGCACAGCTGAGCCCCTGCTGTTGCTGCTAATTTCATGACCTTGTACAAAGCTCGATGACCCGAGAGTGTTAGAACCACTGCATTCACCAACTGTTTTACTAAGATTGGATGATTTATCCCCACTGTAGTCATCATGGTCATTAGTTAGGGAGTCAGGATGTATTTCACCTGCAGGATCCTGATGATGTTCATGCATGTGGAGGTAGCTTTTTCTTCGAGTCTGCATGTTAGGGGACTGACAGTTCCAGGAGGAATTACTCTGCATGTGCTCCTGTTCCTTTGAAGAGACTCCTGTCAGTTTAGTGTTTGGTAACTGTGGCCCATGACTGCTATCAGGTTGCTGGCATGTACTACTGGGCTGTTCTGGTTGTGAAAAATCCCAGCCCAGGCTAAAACCATTGTTGTCATTGATATTGTCAGCACTGGAGAAATCATTATGATGGTAATGGGAGTAAATCCTGTCACCTCTGCTGCTTACACTGTGCTGTTTGTGCCCTTGCTCAACCTGTCTGGAATTGTCAAGGCTGTGGGCAGGATCTGTGGCACTTCCATGGGAACAGATATGACTGGCCATGTAGGGCTGTGAACTGATGGAGCTGCAACCCTCTGAGTGACTGGTGCTATCGATCATATTACTCTGGGATTGACACAACATGTTGCTATTGGATGAATCATTTACACCAGCACAAGGAAAACTAGTCTCAACAAAGGCAATGGAAGGGCTCCCTTGCCTGTGTTTTGGGACTTCACTGATATTCATGTTGGCTGCTATATTGGCATTCTGCAGTTCTGTGGTATTCACTGGAGTGCATGGGGATTCTCCCGAGTCCTGTGTATCCATTGTTAGGGAAGAATTTTTTGGCACCACCACCACAGAATGCAATCGTTTTATAGCCTCACCGCAATCAGAGTCATACTCTGAGTTGTCACTGTCACTGGCCTCACTCTGCCCTCCTAATGCTTCCTGATTTAGTGTGGTTCCCTTACTCATTTTGCTCTTGTGAACACTGTCCTTGCTTGATTTTGTGCCATGATCGTCACCATTCCAACTCTGCATCTTTGCAGCTTCGTTGACCTGTGATGTGTCATTTAGTTGCAGAGGCTCATGCTTTTTGTTTGTTTTTTGAGAGACTTCCAGTTTTAAATCACAGTGGTCAATGCTGGTGCTTTCTTGTAAAGGCTCTCTTTGGTCTTTGAATTTATCGGTCATAGATATGCTGTCTGAGCACATTTCTTGCTTAGAGATCAGAATCTTTTCCTGTTTGGAATGTGTTTCAGCTTGTTGCTGAATAGTATGTTTAATGTCAGAGTCTTGTTGGCTATTTTCTTTTGAAAACTCAATTTTTTTGACAGAAATCACTTTTTTAACGGTGGGCTTACTCTCGAGACCAAGTGTTTTCAGTGAATTATCGCTCTCTGGGGTATCCTGCCCAACAATATCCCATCTGGATTTTTTGGTAGTACTGCTGCTCTTTGCAACAGTATCCTTATTGTGATGCTCAAGTGTCAGCTGATTATCAAATTCAAGAGAGGATGAATCAGATTTGAGTGGTACACTTGTATCAACCTGCTTGGCAACTGTTGAAACCATATTCAGCTCAACAATCTCTGGTTTAGTGTTCTGCTGGACATTGTGTACATTGACTATGTCAAGTGAGAACTTTGACCCTACTGAACAGTCAAAAACTGTCTTGTCCTCACTGCATATTAACCCATCATTACTACTGCATGATTTTAAGACAACTGCATTTGAGTTCACATGTGGTCGGTTATTAGAAGAAAGGCTATCCTTCACATTTGTCAAGTTTTCCAGGGTGGCATTTACCTGTTTTGGGTTTTCACTTAAGGTTATAGCTGAGGCGTTTTCATTTGCAACTTGAAGATTTGATTTTGTTTCTTTTCCATTGAATGAAGATTCTTGCAAACTCTTATCAGTGCATATAACCGTCTCCTTAAAGTCCTGATTACTATGTTCATGTCCATGTTGTTGGGTATCATCTTTTACTTTGTCAGTTTGAGGACATGATTCTGTGGTATTTGTACATGGTGGTGCTTTGCCAGGGCTGTGAAATATGTCATATGATTGTCTATCATGTCCACTGGTTTTTACAGAAGATCTAGAGGTGGTAATCTGCTTTGAATCTGACCTACTGCTTTTCTTTTCAGAGTTTTTACAATTATCCTCCGAGCCAGAGCTTTTGTCAGAGGCCTGTAATTTTCCTTTGTGATCTGCATCAGAGTCACTTGAACTGCTTTTTGGGCGTTTTTCATATATCTGAGAGTGGGTATGCGTACTGGAAGAAGAGGATTTGCTATTGGTCTCTGATTTGTGATGGGAGCTAGATTTACGGTAACTAGAGTCCAGATCAGGAGAGCACTTGTGCTGGGAATCAGAGTCTGATAGTCGCTTTGAGGTCCTTTCAGACTTGGATGATTGCATTCTTTTATCCAACTCAGAGGAGTGAGGAGAGTCTGCAGATTTAGAAGTTTTGTCTGATTTTGAGAAGGAAGATGATTTTGAATCTTTAAGTGAGCTTGAATGAGCAGAGGATCTGCTGGAATCGCTTGTCCTTGTCCTTGTCTTCCTGTGGTCATCCTCAGAGTCTGAACTGTCCCGGGTCCTGTCAGTACGGGAACGAGAACGTCTTCTCTCTCTGCGTGGAGAACTCCTATGTGATCTCCGATCGGAATCATGATAGTATGACCTTTCAGAGCGTGATCCTCGGTCACCTCGGGATCTCTCTGACCTGGAGTGAGATGAACTTGTCCGAGACCCTCTTGACCGTGACCGTGATCTAGACCTAGTTCTTCTGCGATCTTTGTCTGATCGAGATGAGCGTGAAGATGTGTGTCTGGAATCCCGATCTGATTTGGAGTAACTAGAAGATCTTTCATGATTCTCCGACCGCTTAGAGGAACTTTTTTCTTTTTCCTCCACATGTGAGGAAGACTTTTTTACTTCTTTGCTTCTGCTGTCAGAGTTTGTTTTACTTTTGGAGTCAACTGATTTGCGACTGGAAGACATCTGGACTGACTCCCCGTCAGATTCTGATCCAGGGGGAGCACTATCAGATTGGGACCTGGTTTTCCTTTTGTATACCTTAATGTCCTGCTCAGCACTGCTGGAACTCTCTCCATCTTTTCCTGAGGAAGCAGCTGGCTTCTTGAGGCTAAGGGTTACCCTTGTCTCAGAGGTTTCAATGTAAGCATTCTCAGAGGGGGAAACACTCTGAGCCTGGGGCATTGGGAATTCAGTTGTACTCTTACTTGTTGATTTCTGAAGAACCTGCAACTCAGGGGATTGTGGGTCCTCTGGAACAACAGATGTTGGTTTTTCTTCAGTCACAGAGACACTAAGAATTTGCTTCTTAAAATGCATCTTTGCTAAGTCTGTTTTCCACTGAGTGGCTGGGGAGACCGGTGTTTGAGTATGTGTCTCCTCTGCTGATGTTGGCACAATGGTTGTCTGCTTTTGCTCAGTTTTCCTCTCTGTATTGTGCCCTTCTTTCTCTGAGGTTGACTGTGACAAGGCCGGTTGAGGTTCAGTGACAGACTTGTCAAGGTTGGTAGGGATGAAGAGCAAGTTCTGCAGCGGCTTCTTGGTCTGAGCGAAGCTGAAGGACACTTTCTGACGACCCTGATCCTCTAGGTTGACCTTCATCTTGGTACCTTTAGGCAGGAGATGGTTGGATAGCATGACTCTGGGAGACAGGCTCTTGATTAGAGCTGCCTTGGACAGGCCCTCTACCTTCACCTACAATAACAGAAACCACAAATAAAGCTGCAAGTTAGATTTCTTGAAAATTGTGAAATTAGATGCAAAGCTAGCTGCTTGCAAATAGCATGAACAGAAATCTAAACACCCATTTACTTTGTTTCGTTAATACTTACTGAGGCACCACTCCCCTCCTCTCTGACATGAGAACATCATGGGAACATGAGAAAAGAGAGGAATGACAGAAATTAATTTACACAAGTCATGCTGGAACAGCCTAACAATTTTAAGAGTATTAGGAAGGATATAAAAAGCCAAAATTCTCAATGCAACATGTCCCTGACCCAATCTACAACAGAGTTAGGGGTATTTTACACCTAACTCCTATGTCATTCTGAGGGAAACACCAAAAGACCAATCAAGATTGATTTCCAAGTTTAAGTAAAGAAAACACCCACATAGAGAATGCATTTTTGATTTTCATCTTGACTGTTTAAACTATTTCTGTTTTTTATAAACAATGGTAAGGGACAGGAAATGGGTTTAATAGCTGACATGCAACAAAACTCCCAGGACAGATTCCAACTCAAGTCAGTCATAACATTATATGTGTCGAAACTACAAGCTTAACTTGGTGCAGTGATAAACAAACAGACAGGGGTAGAAAGTCATGAATATGACTTGAGTGGCAGGTGAATGACAGGAAGCACTTCTGTGGCTGTCAAGTTCATTAGCCTACTGACCACGCATTTACTGGCTTACACTGAGAACTGACATAGCTGAGAAAATAGAGCAGGTGGCCATAGTAATCTGAAAACTACATCAAAATTGTGTTCATTTTAACAGAGGTATTAAAACATTTTCAGTTTTCTCTTTTAAATCATTTCTGAAGACTAAAGGCCCTCCAACATTTAATTAAGTAAATGGGCACTTGTTGGGCTAGAAGCCCTTTTTGGTGCCCTAATTCACAGACAGTTGCATGTCAGATTACTATTTTCAGTTCTGTAATAATTTATGTTGTAAGATAAGAACAACTTTATTAAACCCAAAGGACAGTCTTGAGCATAAAATATGTAATAACATCTAAAAAAAAATAACAATTAAATCAGCAAGCAGACTGTATATCTGAAAAACCTGATCCATTCTAGTAATCTTGGAGCAGGGCTGCCATTCTCCAAACAGGGATACTCCAGTTCTAAAGCCAGTGCCTTGCTCAACAGCAACAGAATCATGACTTTGGTCTGCACAAAATGAACAGGATGGTTATTCAACCCCTGGAACTTAGGACTTCTTATTGTGAGTATGTGATGTTAAACAATGAAGAAAGACCACTACAGACTTTTTGTAAACAATTAAGTATGTGACAATGAGATTCAAAAATTCTTCTGAGTAATAACCTCACTTGCAAAGCATACTGTATATCCACAGTCATAGTTTTTCATGTCCTACTTATGATGACTGAGAAATCCTTTTATGTCATTCTGATGTATAGTAGAGTTTCAGCTGTCCACACCACTGAGAAACCAAACAAACACACTATGGCTTAAAAGAAAAGGCAATCTAAAAAAATCAGTATGACATGCTGAACTAGCTGTAATCCAGGCAGACTTGAATGTTTACTTTTGCAGTATGACAGTAATTTTGACAGTGTGATAGACTTGAATATTGCTCTTGTTTTGTTACTGAGGAATTCTGAACAAAAAGAACTTGTATTTCTTTACTCTAAAAAGACAAATCTGTGTTGATGATAATGAACAAGATGAACTTGTGTTTAAACATTTTTGTAATTCTGTGATCATTACTGTTCAATCAGTTTCACTCATGGTTAATCCCTAACCCTAAAGCAAGGTAAGCAGATCTCAAGCAGACCAAAATAAAATACAATATTACAAACCACTGACAAACGGTCACATTTACTTAAATCATCCATAGAGGTCAACTGAAAAAAAAAAAGGGGGAGGAAACAACCAAAACAACTAATAACCTACCCACTCATGTAATATTGTTGATTGACACCATTGCTGAAGCTAGCAAATGGTGTTGCCAATTTAAAAACAGCTGGAGCAAAAAAATCACAACAAGAAGCACAGGGACGTACGTATTGAAAGGAGTGAAATAATTGGGTTTTTGTTCCTCCATTTGTCTTATTAAAGTGTGTTTTCCTTAGGGTCTGTTCAATATGGGTGCAGGGTAATAACTGGGTCATTTAATCCTTTAGGATTTAATTTTTTTTCCTTTTTCACTGTGACCTTCAAAAGGAGACTTTGTTATATAGAAATGGCATTAACAAGTGGGTTACAATCAAATGATTAATGGACAGGACCTAGTAGACCAAGAATTTTACCCTTTAAGGTTGACGCAGCAAAAATATCTTACACCAAATACATGAATGCTTCCCCAACAGTAAGGCACAAGTCTTTCATGTTTCAAGACAATACATATTCACAGACTGATAGCATAACTGTACATACATAACATTCAATACCTAATATTGTAATCAACTTTTGTTCTTATATGTCATAAAAAACTGATACCTGATCACAGGACCTGAAATAATTTCTTTCTGCCTTCTTTCCCACTAAGGATACAGTTTGTTCATGCAAGACAATTATGCCACACGTCTTACTATTGTAAACTAAAATAATAGATACTAGTGGAGTGTGTGCTGTAGCTGTGGCTACTGTAGGCCAAACACTACCTTTTCAGTAAGAAAGGTCAACATATATGGATAAAAATGTAAACATCTTACCACTTATCAATTTGAAAAAAGAGCCCAAGACATTTTAGCAGAGGACAGTTGTATATTTTTAATTGTCAGTAACTATCAGTGCATAAATAACAACAAGTCCTTGAGCTTAGGATGACCTTGATATGAAAATGTTTAAATGGTAAATAGGTGACAGATATTCGTGCACAGTCTGCTTCCAAAACAAACTACAACTTGGTGACAACACTAAAATTATTTCTGGACTCATGTCAAACTACTCTAAACAAGACATGTACTGTGAGTTGCGTTTTGTGCTGTCTAATACCTGATCTCTGACTTGAGAAGAGTGTCCATTGAGAAACTCGTCTAGGATTAGAAGGCCTGAAGAGGCTGCTGGCCAAGAATAATCCAAATCAGAGAAATGAGCACTCCAAAGTGACGCCACACCTGGCAAGAAGAAAGATAGGGTTGCAATGAACTTAGTCTCATTTGTCCACAACAGCTTACAGCTACTCTGTCGGTAACATTGGTCATTTTTACATCACCGACGTGAGAGAGAACTTGCAAAAAAATGTGGTTTGCTAAATATAGTGTTCAGAAGTGGGTTTGGATTGTGCAAATTACGTTGTATATTTGTGCACCATCTGAAAGGGTGCTTGGTGCTGCACGCGTCTGACCATTAGAGTATTAACGACTTTTACAGGCGTTCCTGGGAATCAGGTTATCTATTGTTGCAGTGTGGCAGAGGGGTTCATAATCATTGCTGCTGCTGGACAACGGTTTCCTCTTTTCTCAACTCTGTCGTCCGTTTATCTGTAATGCTGCCGCTCAAGGCAACAACAAAAAAATTAAAAAGGTTGCATTCACCTGTGATTTATAAATAGCGCTTTCATTGTAGAAGACAGATAAAAATGCATGGATGCAGAGCTAAGAAAAAATGCATCCCATTATGAGACATGTACAGCGCAAGCAAATGGCCTACAGAAAATGAAGGGCATCTGTAGATTAAGGATTTGTGTCAAGAATACATCGACACTCCCATGAAACAAACGGTTGACTGGTTTGGAGAAAATTAAAAACTAACTAAGGCATGGCCTGAGCGGGAGGACTGAATGCAGCCAAAACATGGCCTTTAAAAGGGTGATTCTGCCCACTAGCAAACGAGTAGAGGATGTGTAGCATAGTCATCCATTCGGTGAAATAAATTGTCAAGACTTGCTAAGTAGTCACACTATCCCACATTTATAAGTAGTGAGCAGACCGGCAAAGCGGTATAAACTTAGCCCCTCGACTGCGACGCTGTTTAGCAAAATATCAGAACAAGCTAAGCTAATTCGGGTAAGCTAACATTAACGGAGAGCTTCCGTGGGCCATCTTTAAAGAAAGCGTTAGCTCGAGTTGTGCTATTTACATTTCATGTTGTTAATGTTGACTGGGGCGGCAAGGTTGTGCTTAGAAATACGATAAACATGGCTTTAAACTGGTTTATCTGCTACGAAGCAGATGTAAACAATCAGAACTGTTTCTGTAAACGAAGACGGCTAGCAAAAGGACACTGTTAGCTTCAGGAGCTAACGCTGGGTTAAGCTAACCCTCGCACTGTAGCTAGCAAACCAAGAGGCTAACACTGATCAGTTTTGTTTCACCTATTGATGTTTGATCTGCCATAAATGCGCAAAGTCACAACAATTAAGGTGTTCTTGACTAAGTGGGGGCTCGTTATTAAGCGGAAACAGAAAGGGCAGGATAATGCTTCCGTTTTAAGAAATAATGGATCCGTATTCTCAAGTCTCTGCACCCGGCTTTACTAGCACGCTTGCTACTGATGTTTTGTCTTACTTGTTTTTAGTGAGATGGTTAAACCACAATTAATGTAACGTAAATTAAATATCATCACTACTCACTTTACGAAGTGCTTGAGGTCACAAGGTTCCCCCATCTTCGAAATCACATGTAATCGGCCCTTTGTAAAACATCAAGCAACAATGTATGCCGACGTCAAATCCATACGGAGCTGTCGGAAATGATCGTCGGCTGAGAGGCTCCGCTGCTGCGCCCCAGCTTCAGCCTGGGTGAAGTACTACGAGCTAGCATGAGCTCACATACTTAGCCAAGAGTTGGAGAAGAGATCGAGAGCACAACTGATCACAGATCCTAAGTACCTGTAGGGGTATTAATTTGACCGGCCTACAAATTACAATAACAGTGACAACCTAGCCCGTTTCAATGATAATGAAGATGTGTTTGGGATACCTTTTTACTCCACACTGATTATCCCACCGTCTCTCTAGCTGTGGCCGCTGTGTTCAACAACATCACATGATGTGAGACATAGCTGGCGCGAACCCTGGAGGGCAACGCAACCAGTGACTTAGTAAATAAAATATCAACCTAAAACTAAAAGCATCGCTACCCTGTAGGATAGCGAATATTGTATTTCATTGTGTCTACTGAATATAAAGATCTAAGAGCGAATATGTGGACTGTCCCCTTACGAAGCATGGTGTATGGTATGCCCTGACACGAAGCATTTACTTTATGCTTCTCGTACAAGTACGCTATTCTAAATATTGCCTCATAACTACTGATGGTGTTTCTCTGGGCATAAACATAATCTGACATGATCGTTTGAGATGCTATGTGTCGGAGCCCATCAGGTACCAGCCATCACCTGCTGTGAGAGAGTTTGATTTGATCATTAAAACAAACAAACAAACAAACAAACAGGACTGCATAGGGCAAAACTACATATCGGTAGATAAAGAAAACGCCAGGTAAACACGAGTCCTATTGACTGCAGTTTAAACTTTGAAAAACGATGATAGGTTAGAGTAACTTTAATGTGGAAGTAGACAGAAGGACATGATTGCATGTATACTTGACAAGGGAGTTGATCATCAAATGTCTGATAGAATTTGGGGACAAAACAATTAGAGACAGAGAAAAAAACCTTTATTTTAAAATAATCTTGAACAGGTTTAATAGCCAGAAACTTCTAATGAAGTTTTGATGTTACTCACTTCGATACAGCAGGTGGCGACATACATCTTTCACATTGGTATGAATCTCGCCTTTAGTAGTGAAGAAGAATAGTAATAGAAGAGGAAGAAGAAGAGGGCCGAAGGTGGAGGAGATTCTCAATTCCAGTCTAAACGCGAAATACGCCAAATCTTTTTGTAATTCTCGATTTTGCCCGAGAATCTGTGCTTGTCAATTGTGTAAGTTTTTCTCTGGGTGAGGTAGCAGTATCTATAGTGTTATAAATAAAGTATACTTTTACATTGCCACAGGTCAGTGTTAACTGTCGGATGAGCTAATGCTCAAGCTAGAGGCCTCGCTGGCATCATAGCTAACGTTAGCCAAGCTCGACATTTTGCTGTGCTTCGTTTGGATAGGACGTGTGATACGTTACCGTCCTACCTAAGTTATCATGTTATCAAGTTAAATTGTTCACAGCACTTGGTGTAGTTTGACATGGTGTGACCTTTTTGACTCAAAGTCAGTTAACGTGGTATTGTCAAAGATATTCTGACGTATTCAGACTAACTGATGTAGTTTGTAAACTAACCAACGTTACTATGTAACGCTTTGTGTTCCCCAATCAGCAGCGGTAGCAGTCTTTCCCTCTGACCAGAATCAGATTAATATTTGAGTTAAATCATCAGTATTATTGTATTTCTCTGTCAACATGTGTGGTTGTATCTCGGACTTTTGAAGTGCACGCTCATACAGTCATAGTCTGCCGGTGACATGAAATGCAACTTTAAAATCTTAAGTAATATTTTTGTACTTGTGTGACGAGTTTGGTGACAGGCAGACTGCAACTGCTGCTGAGTGCAGATGAGCTCAATGCATACAGGAACAAGGCTGAAAACCAGTTGGGCAAAACAATGGCGCTGTTAATTTTGGCATAGTCGTGTGTTAGTTGATCTGTGGTGGCACAATTCTTAGAGGCACTCTAAGTTTGAATGTATTCTGCAATATTGAATTCCTGCACTCTAGTTAGTAACAAGGAGTTTTTAAAGAGGTAATTCATCAAAGCAATGCAAACACCTTAACGGGAAAATGTAAGTCAGCAGATATGACAAGGAGCCCCTTTAAGAAGACAATGACACTTTCTATGGAACAACTGTTGTACCTGTTTGCTGCAAAGTATACTGAGGAGGAATTGTTGCAAAGGCAAGCACAGTGTGACATGTAAAAGGCAAGAAGAGGGGAGACTGACACTATTGGATTAACCTAGCACAGCCCCTGGAATGAAGAGACTGCAGCGGTGGTGTAGCAAAAATTCTGCAACCCCAACGGAGTACTTTGTTTCTACCATGAATGGAATATTTGGGACCTGCTGTTAGAGGAATTAGAGCAAGGCAGCAATGTAGTAGATTTACCCTTTATGAGTGACAAGGCATCCTGCTGAGAAAATTTGTCTCGTGTAGCCAGTATGTTTTGGTCAGAAACATGGTGTGGCTCTGGAGCAGAGTGCATCCAGACATGACCATTCATAGGGGAAAGAGCCGTCTGGCTAACCAATCCAACTATAACTACACAGAAGGATTCTGTATCTATGCTATGGAAATTTGTCCTTGGATAAAAGATTGTTTACAAGCTTGAATTATATAACAGTGGGATATGAATGAAACACAAGCTAGTGTGTGGCTTCTTTGGGAAATAATGGCCACTAATTGAGGGCATTAGCTGATTCCTTTTTTTTTTTTTTTTTTTTTTTTAGCTGAAACACACCAAACCAGTGGTATTGTCCTCAACCTGGGTGTGGTACTCCTGATTTAATTTAATGACAGCCACACAGTGTTGTGACAGTCTTGGCATTTGGCAAGGAAGAATGTCTTGTATAGACATCAATGTGGATGCTTTTGATGCTTTTTAGCTTGTGGTCCTTGAGTGATCTGGAGCTGCTTTGGTTGGATCGTAGCTGGTGCTGATATATTGAATACAAATGCCTTGTAGGCATTATACAACGCTCACAGTGATATTGTCCTTCATACACAGCATCTCTGACCATGCTGAGGAACTTTCTTCTTTCAAGTCTGCAATTCAAGACCGAATTTATGACGGATCAACACAGCTGTCGATTTTCTGAAGGCCACTCCAAATGCATTGGAAAAACATTAACCCGGGACTTATTGTCATGTTGTCGGCTGTATACATTGAAATGCTTGGTGGTAAACTTGGAAAATTTTTGACCTACCATTGTCATGAAAATTACCTGGATGCAGCTTTTTTCTTAATCTCAATAGTGTGATTGATTAAAGGGATTTTATAAAATTGAGCTGACCTTTTATAATATTGACCTGAGGCACAGGTAAATGATTGTTCCAGATTGTGTTGCTTTGTGCATTTTGACCATATTCCCTTTTTTGAGTTGGACTAAAAATTGGACAGCATTTTTTGATGAACAGTGTATGGTGTGCCCTAGTTGTTTTCTAGCAATATCTTAATGTGTGGTTAGCAGTCTTGTGTTGACCATGACTGAATACACGTACAATAAGATTTTGGTCAGAATTATTTGAAAGTGTTTTGTAGTTCATATCTTAATTCATTAATCCAGCTGGAATTTTCACAGAGAAGGCCGTTTGGTTTAGGTAGATATTGTTTGCATGGACTTTCCACTCTGCAGTGTGAGATACAGTATTTGCTGAATTTTTAGATTGACCTCACCAATTGGATTTTGTCTAGCGGGTTGCTGTGGGTGTAATGGTGTATATTGTCTATGATGTCATTTATCTCACATTGCTATTCCAGCTTTTTGGAGTTGTTTTGGAATACCTGGAAATGGAGGCTGAGCTAGAGAAGCTCTGTTGGCAATAATGCTATTCTATACCCTTCTGTCTACAGGTGCTGTTGTTTGCGCTTCAGCATGGCGGTCGTCATCCGTTTACAGGGACTGAGAGTCACAGCAGGCTGTGAGGATATTCGCAAGTTCTTCACTGGCCTCAAAATTCCAGATGGAGGGGTGCATATTATTGGTGGGGAGCGAGAGGAAGCTTTCATAATTTTTGCTTCTGATGAAGACGCGAGAAGAGCCATGACACGCTCAGGGGGTTACATTAAAGGTTCACCTGTTACATTGCTACTAAGTAGTAAAACAGAAATGCAAAGCATTCTTGAAAGAAGTACAAAAAATGTAGAGCTAGACCATAAGAGGCGACTGGAGGACAATGCAAGACGTGCTAGAAGATCTGTTGACCCTGAGGTGGGCAGGAGATTGGGTAGCAGATCGGGTCATACCCCTCCCCCCCAGCACCAGAGAGCTTCAGACCCTGATGACTTCTTGTACTTGTTTCTAAAGGGAATGCCTTTTGCTGTGACTGAATCAGATGTCCGTGACTTTTTCAGTGGTTTACTTATTGATGAAATTGTCTTGTTGAGAAATGCACATGGTGCAAAGAATGGGAATGGCTTTGTTAAATTTGCAACAAGAGAGGATGCATATGAAGGCCTGAAGCGGGATAGGAGATACATTGGGTCAAGGTATGTGGAGGTCTCCACGACAACAGTGGATGATTGGCGACGGGCTACTGGTAATATGTCAATGACTGTCAACACGGATAATAGCTTTGGAAGAGAGCGATCACCTGTCCGGAATCAGAGGAATCCACAACATCATGCAAGGTCACTGTCGCCTTTGGCCCAACAGTCCATCGCTCCTTCTGATGATGAATACTGCGTTCTCTTGGAAAATCTGTCATATACTGTGGAAAAAGAGGACATAAAAAAGCTTTTTCGGAACGCGAAGCTTGAAGATGACCAGATCCTGCACTTAATTGGCAATGATGGCAGAAAAACCCGAAATGCATTTGTGCTGTTCAGGAGTCTGCGTGACTATTGTGAAGCTTTAAGTCATGAAAAAAGGCTGTTTCTAAACCGTTGGATTTTTACCCGCCCAATATCAAGAGAGAAAATGATTGGCCTTCTGGAATCTCAGAGCATGGATGACAGACCTCCTGGGAACTCTGAAAAGGTTGAGGATATCCCTTCATTTCACCCTACTGATGCTTATGACTCTGAGAAAACATGTCTGTTTGTGAGGAACCTGCCATTTGATGTCCGGAAAGTTGAGATCATGGACTTCTTCCTTGGCTTTAATATTACAGAGGACAAGGTGTTCATGCTGCGTGACCACAGAGGGGCTGGTGTAGGGAAGGCTTTGATTCTCTTCCGGTCTGAGGCAGAGGCAATGCGTGCACTCTCTCTCAATGGACAAAGATTTCTTGGGTCAGAAGTCATACTGAAATGCATTTCCCACGATCAGATGCGGCAGTTGGGTGTTGAGCCACCAGTTGTGCAAAAGTCAGGTGTACAGGAGCCACTTCCAAGAGAGGACCAGTACTCAGGCAGGAGCTGTAATGAGCCATCTTATCGGTCTAGTGACACGGAGCACCCTGACTCTAGGATTCCTCACGATGGTAATACACGAATGATGAATGCACAAAGTAATATCCACGGAGGCTGTGATTATGAGCCCTATGCACAAGGCCCTTGTGCTCTGCGAGACAAAGGTAATGGCATTCGTGGTGGCTTTGGTCCCCCAGTGCAGCATTCTGATGGTCCCACCTGTGTAAAGCTAGTTAACTTGCCATTCCAAATCAGAAATGAAGAAATCTATGACTTTTGCTATGGGTATCGCATTATTCCTGGATCTGTCTCATTGCAGTATGATCAGAGTGGAAAACCAAAAGGTTCAGCAACTGCAGTATTCGAGTCTCGTCAGGAGGCATTAACAGCAATTGAGGAACTGAGTGGAAGACCAATAGGTCCAAGAAAAATACAGCTTCTACTTGTCTAACAATGAAAGTGCTTGCTATTGCACCTAATATGCCTTTGCAGTATGGTTTGGACATGGACACAATGATGATTGAAGTGAAGTTCATTTTAAGGAAAGCAATTGCCTTTTCTCTCTTTTCCTTTTTTGTTAATTAAGGTAGTGTGGCTTTATATAATTGTGAATTTTAAAATGTTTCTGTTTAATTCAGCTTGCAACATAATGGAAAATGGATGTAAATCTCATTTTACTTTGGTTATTTTGCAAAAAAGTGCATTTTATAAAATCATACCTTTTGAACAGTTTGTTTTTCTTCACACATCCGACACAACACAAATAAATTTAGCTTGCTGATATAAACCATATGTATATAAAATGAGAGTTAACACCAGTTAAAAGTAATGAGTTATTAATAACTTCAGATTAGGTTCAGTGGCATACACGTAAGTGATTTTCTGTTTTTGTAATTAAATAAGTTGGCTTATGCAGCATTTGTGTTTTCTAAATAAAAATTTTAAACAAATTTCCATTTTAATTTAAGGTCCAAGACGAAGGCTTGTAAGATTAAATAATCATTACAGAAAGGAGAACTTACCTGCTTGCCCCTTACCCCTGATGTAAAAATTTGAGTTGTGGCATCCTCTTGAGATACCAATAAGATGGAATTTGAAGGTGAATATTGCGCTGACAACAAAACATACAGGATTATAATGTGGCAGTTGTGAGTGAGTGAGGGAAAATACTTAATATTAATTCAGCAGTGAGATAGATTTAGGTTCTTTAAAATTCTCCAGTATATGATAAGTTTTAATATCTTGTAAAATTCATTACATAGCAGGACTTCAGTACCCTATTGAAAATGTATTAATTAACTAATCAAATGTATTATTGCATTGTATTAGGATAGATGAATGTAGTGGTAGAAGAGATTTGAACAATTTCCTATTCACAAAAAAATAGTGGAACTTGACACTGAGCACCCACAATGACATGTAGAGATATCAAACACACATTCAATTTAAACTACAAATCCCGTAAGTGTTCAGTTAGCAAACTATGCAAGCAGTTCCTATCGATGGTTTGCTCATTCTGACAATATTATAATCTCACGCTAAAATGAACTTTACTTTGAAAGTTGCTTACCGGAAGTTGTAGTTTTGCTTTGATTAGCATGTCATCGGTGAAGTGAGCAGGCAGAACCCACGCAGAGGTAATTTTCTAGATGTGCAGGTGAATAATGAAATACGATGACTATCATCGTCTATATGTGGTGAAACAACTACGTCGATGGCTCGTACAGTGCGAAGGTTAACATTACTAGACAAATATTAGCATGGATTATGATTTCATAATGGAAGGTGGCATAGGATTATAACTTAAAACTTGTGCACAGTTACTGATTTGCTTGCATTTCTTGAGTGTAACCCGTTTACCGTTGGTCTTTCTTGTTATGATTAGATTTATGTTAAAATAGGAAAGCGGTTCTGGTAAACACAGTACCGACCGTTAACTAGGCACTGATGTAAACGTTAAACAGAACCGCTAATGGTAATTAGCCGGCTGCCGTTATCATGCAGTCCATGCTGGGGCACACAGATGTCTTCCATCTTTGTGATGGAAACAAGAACTGTCCACCTGGTCCTCAAAGTTGCTCGTTCAGTGCCCGATTACAGCCGAAAGATTGTTATAAATAATTTTAGATGAATGTCATTATTGTTAATAAATCCCTAATTTATGTCAAGTTAGCTTAACAGTTGACTTACTGCGGCTAATTTAAGTCATGTCGGCTGTTCACGTTAGCTATTGTGCTACAGTCGACCGTTTGCATCCATGTTCAGTGCTACTTTTGCTTTGTTCCTAGTATTAACTTTGATCGCTAACTTCATTTGAGAAACTTCACATAAGTGACAATTGTAATTATGCAAGAAGATCTAGCTACTTTTTCTATTAGGCATCTGTCGGATATGAATTGGAAAGCTCAGTGGAACAGGGATGAAGTTAGGCAGTTTTCATAGGGTGGCCGGGATGAACTGTTATTTCAATACTTTGGGTGGTAACGAGAAAGATGACTTTTATCTTAATAGAGAAAGCAGGATTTTCCAGTTTGTGATGTAATATCACCCCACCTTATAGGCAATATGAGCGTGTCTGTCATTGCTGCTGTCCTCTGGTCAAGATTATTAATAACTCCTAGCACTACAGTGATAATGGGAATAATGATGGATAATGGTGGACAGTTGTTTTTGTCTTTGCTACAACAACAGTAGTATGTTATAGTGTGTGAGCATTTAAAAGAGAATTGACATTTAGTCAACTTCAATTTAGTTTCTTCCCTAGTAGCTAATTACTTAAATTACCAATGAACTCATATAAAAGTAGTAAAAGTACATTTGATAGAATTGTATAGTAACTATAGCAATTTAGTCGTGTTCAATAACATGGACAACACTTTAAATAATTAACTTTTTTAAAACATAAATATGCATATAAGTTGAAAATAAGATGCCATATTAATATTCAGTGTACTCTACTTTTTTTTCCCCTTAAATCAACAGGTTAAGTGTTTACATAATACACTTTTTCTATAACTATTCTGGGGTTATCTAAAGGCAAGCCCCTTCTAACGCTGAGCAGAACTTATACTGGTATTTGAAATAAAACTGAATGCAATACAACATACACTAATGAACAGGGTGTAAACACTGCACATCTCCATTGCACAAGACCAAAAATATTGTCTCAGATTTCCTTGACCAAATTATTTCAAATATAATTTGACTTAAACAGGCTTGACTCATAATGTAACAACACATCTTTTTGCGCTCCCTGCACAACTTATGGGAGATAACTCTACCTTAGGTTTTTGCATAATACATTAACAAGTTAATGTTAACTATTTTATATTTACTGTTAAAAAGCAATCTTCCTTCTTACTTTACTAGCCTACCCGTAATCGTTTGTTGGTTTATTAGATTTGTGGGTGCGTTAACACACCTTAAATATACCCTAGGTTTTTGTTGTCTAGAAAAAAAAATATATACTTTTCTAATTATTATTAAGAACCCCCCCCCCCATGTTTGAACCTTACTGACACCAGAATGGAGGTATCAAGGAGAAGAATTCTCCAAAAACACCTGGAGCCTGCGAGACCTCTGCGCCGCTGCCTCCATGTTGACATTGGTAAGCAGTGTGCACCAGTTGGTCTAACTCAAAGGAGCTTGTTTGAAATTTTTTTGTGTTCAAAATTAATGACATCCTCATATTGGAATCTGTTTCTTTATTCAGAGCCCAACATAAATGCTGCTTCCTGTGCACAGGCACTGATGGAGGAAGTGGATCAGGGGGTAAGAGATTCCAATATTTCAATAAATAATTTTAGCTCTTCAGTATTTTAGTTTCACTCATTCACACCTACAACAAAGTGACTTTAAGTGAACTGTTTGTCTGTAAATTAATTACAGTTTTCTAATTTTGCACTTGATAGACAAATGTTGGTGTAGAGCAGTTTTACCAGATTGTCAACCTGCACAGACAGAGAAAAGGTAAGAGAGAAAGTTTTCAAAGACTAGTGATAGTGAAAATGTGCATTTCTCTTTAGGAAGTCTGACGGTTTTCATACATTTACTTAAAGCAGAGGCAATATTTTCCCAAATTGCATTATCAGAATAACAACATACCTTTGTGTTTTCTCAAATGTGGCTGACATGAACTCTTACAATGTGTATTTTAATATCTGTATATATTTTTGTAGGCAGAATATCTTACACAAGAGATTTTTTAATTGCTCTGGCAAATTGTCCTGAGGCCAGGAAGAAGCCGGAATTTTTGCCAGAGCACCCCATTGTCTTAACCGAGGCAGTAAGTTGGATGTTGGTATTCTGTTTCATTGTTTTATCATCACCAAATGGTCAAAATTACAATAACTGTTTTAAATTGATTTATGTTTTCATATTGTTTTAACAGAGAGATCTTGAGCACCCAAGGCTTCATGAAATGAGTTAGACTGGGGGAAAAGAAGAAATGTGAGTTTTACATAATGTGTACACAATGTGACTTTTTGAAATCATTTGATATTAATCTGTATTCTATTCAAATCATAATTTCACACTGATATAAAACTACAGTTTTATGCATATTAACCCTGACTCACTATTGGCCGTTTGATCATTGTCTTACTGTATGTTTTTCTATAGGTGCTGTCTGTGTGGTATTACACTAATATGAACAGTATGATAAATATTATTTTCTTTTTTTTCCAATATAGGATGGCAGAAATGCTGCAGTCATCTTAAGAAATTTGCACACAAGTTCACTACTCCAAAGAGTGTTTCTGTTGTTTTTTTCTAATTGCTTTATTTAGTGAATTGAATTCAATTTATAACCTTTCATTTGCATATTTGTTTTGATAACAGTTTGAAGTGAAGTTGCACACTCACTACTTAATTTAACACCGCTTTAATGTTTGAATATTGCCCTTTTTGCTTACATTTTCTGCTGTGTACTATTTTGGCTATAGTGAATTATTTATATTTTGTAAAACTCTTGTTAAAACAAGACATTGGCGGCTACTTTTCAGCTGTGGTGGTAATGTTTCATTTAAGGAAACTGATGAGAGAAAAATGCCATATAGTGCATTTACTCATCATCACTTATCATATTGAGCTAAAATACAAAACACACAAAGTGACAGTGATGTTTGTTGTCAGCTGTATTAGCTGGGGTTACTTGTCGAATTAAACCTGTTAACTTGTCTCCTAAACGACAGTTTGGCCCAACAGTTTGTTGACATTTTTCTGCTCATAGTGCTCATGGAATGTTATTTTTTTAGCTGATTGGTTTTTAGGGCCATGACTCTGCTCTTAATTTCTAGCCACAGCTAGCAGTTGTTTTACATGAAAAAGCTCCAGTACACCCATTACATGTTACCTGCGCCACACTGCTGACAAAGTATTCAAGTAACGTTTGAACACAGAAAACTTTGTAGCTGAATAGCCAGATTTTCCATCAGGATTGGATGCAGACCAAATCAGAGCTGCCAGTGACTATTGGGTTTCTGTCCATTATCCATATCATGTCAGAGAGATTTTCATTTATTAAATGCCAGATATTATAAGTCATGTTTTAAGTTTATACAAGCCCCCCAAAAATGAATGAATCCAGGTCGATACTCTGTTAAAATCCTACACACCAGTCTTCAAAAGTTTGACCTCAGCTATGGAACTGAGCAGTAAAGTTTGTAAAGGAACATGATGAGTTATTTGTGACTTATCTGGGACTGAACACCTGGGCTATTGTGATGAGTTTGAGGATTATCTGGGGTGTGGAGGTTACCACCACTGTCATCATTATTATTATGAAGCCGCCATGAATCATTTGGCAACATAGGGATTTTCACTGCACGCTGCGGTTTCCTTTGCGGACATTACTGGATGTGGTAACTGCACGTCACCGGAATACGTGACAGAGGCAGAGCTGCCTACATCCCATGAGGATGCTGCTCGTTCAGTTACCACGCTTGTTACGTGCTCGACGTTACGTCACTATGGGCCGGTCTCGCGGTACGTTTTCGATGTCAAATGTCCGGAGAGCGAAATTAATGTGTCAGGAACTGAGGAAACGGCAGTCGAGCAGGAACACACCGAAGGTAAACGCTATCCAGTGCTCGTATTGTGCCTTGTTTGGCTTTAATGGTCATGTTGGTTCATCTTGAAAGTAAAGGTAGAGCTAATTGGTTCTGTTATCCCCAGCGGTTAGCGACAAAGTGCTCTGTGCTGCAATCTATGATTGAGTCTATGCTGGGGGCGCTCATAATTTAAATCGTATTAATTATACGAAATTGAGCGTTAGGTTAGTAAGTTGAAGAACACACCGCACTGCGTTTTTTAAAAGTTGCTTTTGTTTTTGGACACTGAAACATGTTGTACGCACACAGCTGCATTCACGAAGATGGACCCAAAGGACGACAAGCGAGCCGCGTCAGGCAGCAGGTGAGACGGTCCGGTCCAGTCCAGGAAGAAGTTTAAGTCCTAACGTAGTTTGTTTAAAAATCTATCTATTGCTTCAAACCACTGACAAACAAGTTTATCGCAGACTATGTCTTAAGGTAAGTTGTAATTAGGGAAGTACCGGGTGTGTCAGGATATGGCATGGAAAATAATATTGGCGTTGGAAACAAAACCTGGACAGAAACAGGAAACTTTGGCATTCAAACATCTCTAAGGAAATGATGAATACACCAACCTTACAATAATATTACACCTTTGCGAAATATTTAATTTCTGGTGTGTTTCTTAATGACTTTCAAGTTTATTTTCAGTGATTTCAGTTTTGTTTTTTTGTTTTTTAACATTGTCCATTTTTGCTAGTGTCTGGTTTTCAGTTTGAATTGAAAAACAGGAGGGGCTTAAATAACTACACACTCAGCACCCCTCCATACAGAAGGTGTTGGTCCAGTTAAATTGACTGACCTAAATGTTAGAAATGTCATAATGCATGCAAAACTCAAATAGAATATTCACAGTAAGTAGTCTAACTTGACTAATATTGACAATTCTCCTTTTCTCATTGTCAGTTTTCCTTTTCTCTTTAAATAATTATTTAACCTACACCACACTTGTAATATACAGATACATCTACAACCAGTTGCCAGTTTAGTACAACTCCAGTAGCTAAAGCTTAGGAATTCCAGCACCTTTTATTAAAGTTAAAATATTCATTTTTTTTGTTGGAAATTATTTTAAAGAGGTGGTGATTCAGCGGGTGAAGGACCTTGTGGTGCTGTTGAACTGTATTGCTTTATAAAGAGAGGCGTTTCTCAATGAGGGCAGGCAAAGAAAAAAGAATACATCCCTTTTTATAAAGCAATACAGTTCAACAGCACCACAGAATACAAAGTCCAAAATGATCATACAGTTGAAAACAACACCTTTAGTGAGGAAATGTTTTTATTTGAACTGTCCTAGTCTGCTTTCATCCACTTAACTAATGAAGTGAAACACAGTGCAAATTCAGTCTGATTATGAGACAAGAACTAACCCTTAAAAATATGTTATCCCCTCTCCCCTCAAGCCCTGTTTGTGTGAACAACCCACACCTGGATGCGCTGAAAGATGACATCCTCTACCACTTCAGTTTAGGAACTGGGACTCATAATCTACCGGCAATGTTTGGTGATGTCAAAGTAAATATTTTTATGACCTTCATTTGTGTGGGGAAATCCTTTACATAATCATTCTTATCATGCAATTATTTATGATTTTTTGTTTGTTTCTTTCAGTTTGTGTGTGTTGGGGGCAGTCCCTGGAGGATGAAATCATTCATTGAGTACATTGCTGCTGAGCTCAGCATGGAAGACCCCAAATCAGAGTACCCGAATATCTGTGCTGGAACAGACCGCTATGCTATGTACAAAATTGGGCCTGTGCTTTCTGTCAGTGTACGTAGAAACACAATTATCTCACAATGCTATACTAATAGTAAAAATACGAACAATATGTGTTATTAGTGGCCATTAAGTGACAGACTACATAGATGACAAAATTGTGTGTGACAAGTTTGCGTTTTGTTTTTTTTTTCCTTTTGCAGCACGGAATGGGCATCCCATCTATTGCCATAATGTTGCATGAGCTAATAAAGCTCCTCCATCACGCCCATTGCACAGATGTTACAATAATCCGCATTGGGACATCTGGTGGAATAGGTAAGCTTACTGTTTGGAAATAGATTTTGTCATTGAAGTGCCTGGTAATACATCTCATGAGTCATCTGGTGCAATAGTGAACCATGAACACTGCTAAGCACTCGAAAGATAAAGGATGTCACTTACCCTGTGTTTCTAGAAATTAACTCAAGAGCAAGTTATTTGATTTGATTTAAAACCCTTATGTGTTCAAATGTAGTGAATACTGAGTGTTGTCCACAAAGATACCTTTTCTTAGTTTTACCACAAGAGGTAGCCCAAACTCCTTAGATTTCAGAGGAGAATCATCCAGTGTGGGGTTTTGTGTTCAGTTCAGTCTGATTGATTTTTTTTTTTTTTTTTTTGCCTAAAGGTCATAGGTCAACTTAACTGTGACCTCATACTTTTCTGCACTTTTCAACACTTTTGTGACCATTATTTGACATTTGGTTAGATACAGAATTGTTGACACTAATCTAGGGTGCCCACTCAGAAACTGCTGATTTGTAGAGAACATCTATGCTTGCTGGTTCAGCATGTGCATGAAGCACCCATGTTTTAGAATTTGTTGCTTTTTTGCGGCAACATCTGAAATAGTATGTATCATCTTTGCTGTCAGAATTGGATTTATTCTGCCACAGATCTTTGTAATGAGAGTGCAGCAGCTTTATCCAAGATAACTTTGATTTTATCCCTTTTCCTCCTCTCTGCCACTACCTCGCTGTCCAGTTCCAACCTGTTCACCTAGCTGGCCTTTCACAGAGTATTGAGACCTTTTGTCTCCACGCCTCTCACTGTGAAGAACATTACATTGGTAGATAGAAGATCTACAGGGGCCTGTTTTACAAACTGAAGGATCTGTCTTCTGAGACATTTAATTCTGGTTTGAAATGAATTGTTAAAGTGCTAAATGATGCATAACAACTTTTACATTAATTTAAATGCAGCCTTAAATATTGGGTGTTGTCCTGTGGCATATGTTTTAATGGACAGTACAGTTGCAATACATTATTTCCAAGACGGCTAAAGTGCATGATTTGATTTCAGATTTTTAACCATGACGACATTGTATGTGTGAGATTGTGCAACTGAATTAGAAACTGAACTGAATATATTATGTTAAAATTATTCAAATAATAATTTCTTTTTTTCTGGAAATGAACACAATGCTAACTTGACTTAATATTGTCTTTCCTAGTACACCATATCATTTAATCATGTATAAATGATGCTTTTTAAGTGAACCTTTTTCTGTTCTTATAGACTAGACACAATTGTTTATCTCACTTGCCGTTTCTGGTTTTCAGGTCTTGAGCCTGGCACTGTTGTTGTCACCAAGCAGTCTGTGGATGCCTCCTTCCTGCCCAAGTTTGAGCAAGTGATCTTGGGGAAGACAGTCATGCGCAACACTGATCTGGACCAAAGCCTGGCTGATGAGCTGTTGCAGTGCAGCAAAGAGCTGAACCAGTTTGAAACAGTGATAGGCAACACTATGTGCACAATGGATTTCTATGAAGGCATGAGTTGTGATGCTCTGATGTGTTAATCACATTGTTCAGCCATACACACAGTGGTTCAGACATAATTCTGCCTGTTTCTTTGTCCAATCAATCCCTCAGGGCAAGCCCGTTTGGATGGTGCCTTCTGCTCCTACACTGAGAAGGATAAACAGGACTACCTCCAAAAAGCCAAAGAAGCAGGTGTCTGTAATATCGAAATGGAGTCATCAGTTTTTGCTGCCATGTGCAAGCTGAGTGGTCTTCGAGGTAAGAAAACAATGTCAGCATTGTATTGTAGGTAACTACAGTTTTGATGTCTCAGTTCAGTTTCTAATAATCAATTTCTTGTGTGAAGCGGCTGTGGTTTGTGTGACATTGCTCGATCGGCTGAAGGGGGATCAGCTGAACAGCTCTCATGAAGTCCTTCACAGTTACCAACAACGTCCTCAGATACTGGTTGGCTCCTTCATTAAGAAGCAGCTGAAGGCCAAAGCAATATGAAGCTAACTCTTACAGTGTTATGCCAGCATATAACAAAGTCTGGGCCACTTTTACTGAAACATATGTAACAATGAAAGTGTGGTGCAATGCAAAACATTTTTATACATTCTTTGCTGCTCACCAGTAACCATTCCTTTTTAATATGTCCAGAATAATGATTGAATTGTCTGAAATTATGCACTGCCTCTTATTTATCCTTTGACACTTTTTAGTTTAGTCTATTAATTTCATAATAATCAGGCATGCACTATTTCACTTTTGCTTTTTCTTGTATTAATTTGGATAAAATTTACCTGAGTGAAAAATGTTATGTGGCAGCCTATGGCCATCAAATGTTTCCTTTAAGGCAGCCTCTGTGTTATACATCATGTAAAGTTTCTTATCCACAAAACTTGAACCACCTCATGATGTAAGTTTATCACTAAAAAGGTGCTGTAATTAAATCATCTGATCTGTCAAATGTTCCTTGTTTCATGAAAGCCAAAGAAATGAAGTGTGTGTCATTTTGTTGTATTGGTTGTGGCAAAACTTTACAAACATCAACTGTAGTATTTCAATGCATAATGTCTGTTGTTTGGGTTTTTTTTTAAGATTAGGCTTCTGAAATGTTTCTAGAAGTTTCATTCAGAGCCTGAAAACTGACAAATTGTAGCTTGTTGTCATTTGTCATTTTGAGAAATAAATAGAATCCACTGAATGTCTTATCACTAATAAAGCCTGAAGTCTGAAGTTGTTTGTTTTCATGTTCCGACTCATCAGAGTTGTTTACAAGTTTACAACATACCAGTTGTATCTCTGTGAAAGTAGCACATGGCATATGTGTGAAACAGTAGGTTTGTTCCAGTGTGAGCTATTTGTATTTGCAGCTCTGAAGAAACATCCTGATCACAGAGCGAAGGTGGGTTTTCATGTCAATCAGCTAATCTAAACCTCTTTCTGCAGATACTTGATAAATAATTATATTTATTATTATAATTATTTTAAGAATTAAAGCTGGACTTCACAAATTTTTATTCCATATACATTTTGTTCATATACAATAACCGAGTTTGTCATTTTAAAGTAAATTTGCCTTTGTTCTTATGTGTTTCTATGTTATTAGAAATCATGTATTTTAACGACTATTTCTTCTGCTGTGTTTAGGATTTTCAGGAAAATCGGGGCTGACTATTGCTGTATCTGATTTCTGATGATCATTTTTTTCATAAATTTGGAAATAATCATAACACAGGTCGCATGTATCCATTCTGTTACATACTTAACAGCTTTCTCGTATGCATGTGCTTCAGTCACTGGCTTTAAGTAGGCTATAGTCACATTGGGGATGTTTAAAAACCGCCATGCGCGTCAGGGGACAGAGGGGAGGGTCTGCTTGCGCGCTCCCGTGCGTGCCCACCTCCTGTCTGCCATCCGATCCTACCCCGGTCTATTCGCTGACTCAGTGCCTTAAGCAGCATCACCGTTCACCTGAACAGAGCTACAGCATCCTCTGCGGAGAAATACATCAGCCATGGCCAAAACAGCAACCGGTAAGCGTCTTCACAGTGGTCATGTTAAAAACCGTTGGTTGGATGGACTGATGAATGGATTGATGAATGGATTGATGGACTTGTGACAGATGCATCTTATCTGTATAGAGCTCATGTCGGCCCTGTATTGTCTACCGGCTTGGTGGTCGTGCTTCTGTAATGGCTCCACTCAGAAATGTTCTCTTTTTAATAATTAAAGTTAACCGAAATCCGATCTCGCGTGTTAATATTTCTTATCGACTGTGGGCCTATTGTCTCAGCAGCAAGAGTACGGCAATGAGGGGAGGAATTCTGGGTTCACAAACCAAGCATCCTCCGTCATTACGTTACTGAAATGTCTCCTTCGTTTTCTCCATTTAAATCAGATGTGTTAGCATTAATTCGCGTCGATCCTATATTGTGTAACACTGAATAATGGTAACAATGAAAAGTCTTGTGCTGCTTTATTTACAACGCCGCACCTGCGGTTCATGCTACAGCGGCCCCAACATGCAGCATAATGCAGACGGACCCCACCCAAGATGCTGGGCTGCCGACAGCAAAGCGTAGAGGGCTTCACCAGTCTGACTTTTAGATTACTTCGCTATAGTTAAACCCGCACAGCTGTGAATCGGTCGTTTTAAAAAATGTTTCTGTACCCTAAACGTCTCCTGAACGTGATCGTTTGATCGGTTCGTGTTTTGGGGTTATTGCTCCTTTTAATTGTGTCTGAAGCTTTCCTTATTTCTGCCTTGGCAAGGATGCATCACCAGCTGTGACAGATGTGCTGCCATTTATTTTGAAAAATACATTACTGGAAAAAGAGCAAATGAAAAGAGCTCCACTTTCAGATAATGTAGGAGTAGGCATGTTGAATATCGAATAGATAAGAACTAGACTGTGGCATGCATTAGTCATCTCCTCTGGTGGACAGTTATTGTTGAAGGCCAGGATTTAGCATATTTGTTTTCTTGGGTTTGTCTAGCCTCTGCACACATATACAAAATGTTTTTTAATGGCATGGGTAACACAATTTTGGTCTTTTAAAACACAGTAGTGTGTGCAGATGGCTTTATCGTGGTATTTGCAATGACAAAGATGAAGTGGAGAAGACAGGTGCATGGCAGGGTGGGAGGCAGGCCAGCCCTGCAGCAAGGGGCCGCTTCACACACTGGCCTTTGCAGCAGAAGGCTTAGCAGCACTGACAATCTGTAGTCTTCTGTGAGCAGCCAGGTGGGCACTTTGTCAAAGACAGAAAAGAGCATGGAAAAGGCAGCAGAAACTGATGAGATGAGGGTAAAAATAGTACAGAGCTGGAGAAAACACGCTTCAGATCTAGTATGAAAGTCAAGATCAGTAATCAACTGAATCTGACAGCCATGACAAAAACACAGAGCAATAAGGTAGGGGAGTGACAGTCACATTTAAGTGCTTCTTATTATTGTGATCATGACACAGGACAATCAGCTGAGAGTTTAGCAGGAAATTGAATAGCTTGACACACAGACCTGTCCAACCAACACTTCTTTTAGGTAGAGTGTATATCAAGATTTTGATTTCTTGATTGAAAGGGCTCACAAATGTCTTACTACTACATTTAATGAAAGCATTGTAGTGTGATCACCCTTAAGAATGCATTCATTCAATTAATTATTAAGCAAGGCACTTAACATACTGGTCATCACTGGCCTGATTCTAATTGTTTTATTGAGCATCTTTCCTTTCCCAACTTGTCACAACTTAATTTTTAAATATCTAAAGTATATTTGTGAACTTCTGACATTATTTGTGCAGTGTTAATTGGTATTGAACCAACCACAGGTGGATAACTTCCATGGTTTGCTGTTTTCATGAGTAACATAGAGAGACTCACTGCTACTGTGTGTTTATGTTCCCACAGCATACAAAGAGAAGATGAAGGAGTTGTCTGTCCTCTCCCTTATCTGCTCCTGCTTCTACCCAGAGTCACGCAACAAGCTTGTGTGTGAGTGTGAAGGTATGGATTAGCTCAAACATCAATTTTCTTTTTGATCAAGCAAATTTCCCCCCAATGAATGTTTGATCTGCCTTGTAGATAAACACATTCGTAATAATTATTGGACTGCTACATTGTGTTATTGGACAGTGATCTCATTGTAATTCCCTGATTTACAGACATGGAGGTGAAACCCATAAACAAGCGGGCCTCTGGTCAGGCGTTTGAGGTGATTCTCAAGCCTCTTTCTCCAGTTTCGGATGTGGTCCACAACATTCCCTCACCCCCCAAGAGAGACATCTCCTTGGAGGACATTGAGAAGAAACTGGAGGCAGCTGAGGATCGAAGAAGGGTGAGTATTTTGCCTGTTTCCAATCTGGTGTTTAGAATGAACAAAAAAAAGAAGAATTTTATTTTTAAACCATTTAACATCTGTTTTTAGTATCAGGAGGCCCAGGTGCTGAGGGCTTTGGCAGAAAAGCGAGAGCATGAGAGAGATGTGTTGCTAAAGGCCATGGAGGAGAACAGCAACTTCAGCAAGATGGCCGAGGAGAAGCTGCAGATGAAGATGGAGCAGATCAAGGAGAACCGTGATGCTCATCTGGCAGCCATGATTGAGCGTCTACAGGAGAAGGTGAAAACTGCACAAATCTCAAAAAGTACAAAAATGTCCAAGTTGAGGTTTGACACTTATGCTGATGACTGATCCTTCTCTATCCAGGAGAGACATGCAGCTTTGGTGCGCAAGAACAAAGAGCTGAGGGAAGAGCTGACAGCATGAGCCTCACACAAGTCCTGACTTCCATGGTTCATTAATGTCTCTCCATCCAGTCCTGCCCCCACCCTTGCCCTGCCCTCACCCTTCTCAGAACAGACACCCAACCCTGGAGGCTGAGAGGTTCAAGGACCTCTTCACAACATCACAACACACCACAGCACTCACCACTATCAGTATTATCAGTGGATACAAACATCAATTACACTCATCTTGAGAATGGATTTGTTGATTTTAGGGAAAATGTGAGAATATGGCTATTATTTTGTAAATACTTTATTCTTAAAATCTCTCTCTCTCTCTCTCTCTCTATCTATCTATCTATCTATCTATCTATCTATCTATCTATCTATGATGGCTGGTGAAGTACATGCATTGTTTGTTTTGTACTGCACTGTATGATTTCAGACATTTTGTTTGTAACCGAGTAACGTTTCAGCTCTTGAAATTTGACTCTGCAACCATTTTCTTGTGAAAGCCTCGGTGTTGTGAGTTGGCTGTAGACTGACATTTGCGGTGTTTCCTGATGATGTCATGATGATGATGATGATGTTACTGTGTCTTTGTAAAGAATGACGGTTGGTGTATCTAGACTGCAGACTCCTCAAGATATCAACGTATCCCATCTGTATCTTCCTCACGCACACCTACTCATTCTCAACACGCACGCTTGGAACTTAACAATATGCCAAACCCACAGATTCATAAAGTGTCCACCTCGTCTGAAATGAGCTTGATAATGAACTTGATAGGTGCTTTATTGTTATTAAGAATGTCTTTACCCAACGAGAGCAACTGTTTCTACACTTGCAGATTCCCACTTTCCCTGGCAACTTTGTTTCTCAATGAATCCATCTTCAGCCAGATCAATAGCTTGGTTACATACACAGTATTTGGGGATTAATCTCTTGAATGTTATGACACCATACTGGTACCATGCCTATTGTTTTGGACAGTGGAATGTGCTGTTGCCCCTAGCTTGATATTGATAGTGCGAACAAACGTATGTCTGTGTGGGTGTGTGTGAACGCAAATTTACCACATGGCATCACTAGCCTCTGCTCTCTTTAAGGTCTTAGATGGGGAATGGATGCAGGATGCTTTACATTCAGCACACTGAATTAGTCTCTTTTTAATATACAGTCCCACTGATATCTGCCTGTATCCTCTGCTGCTTGTGTTTCTCCCTTCATATATTTCTCTGTGAAAGCTTTGCTGAATAAAGGTTTGGGGTTCTGTGAACATGGCATGCACCATCTAATACTTTTCTGTGCTTAAAGAAGGAGGGATAATGTAAACTGCCAAATAAACGAACCAATTACGTACACATCCTGAGAAACACAGTCTTCCCCAGTTAATGTTTCCTTCATTTTTCAGTCTATTGGTGAAATCATTTGGATTACTGTATCCAATTATTAGCACAATAAAAAAATTACACATTTTATACTCCTCCAGGGTTAGACTAACATATAATAAACAAACACTGAAAATGAATCAACAAAATTTCATTGATGCGTCTAAGGCAAAATTCCTCCACTAGATGTCAGTGTCAGATTTTTTTTAAGCCAAAGACACAGAGTTTTCACCCACACAATCTAAAAGTAGGGCAAAAGTTCACAATATGCCAATGCAAATATTGAAATACTAAAAACATTTTAATTTATATAATTTATGTTTGATTTTTGCAACATAACACGAGTATTTGAAATTTTAAATAACAACATGAGTCAGGTGGGTTTGCATCATTCATCAGCACTTGAAGGACATCAAATACAGACACCTCTGCGTATTGTGCTCTAAACCAACTGCTGTTTCACTTCTCAAAGGAAGATAATATACTTGATTTATTATGATGCCATGTTGCTTAAGTCCTCAGGGAACAAATCTCAGACAGCAACAGCCCCTCCTAGGGGCATGAGGTGTTGCATGGATAAAGGTCATTAAAACAGTGAAGCCCTAAAAATCAGTGTCACTTAAATTAGAACATGAACGCCAGTGATTTACTGGCCCAGCCGTCTGTGTTGCTTGTCGTTACTTTTTAACCACTTTCCTCCAGTGTTCCCATCCTGTTCACACTATTGTCTCCGTTTCAGACCAACCCAAGCTGGTGAGGTCAGGGCAACATTGTAAAGGATTTCCTCTAGCTCTTAATGATTTCCTGGGTATTCATAAGGGCAACAATGCTCTCAGATTTGGTTACATACCTGGCACACAGTAAAAGAATTGCCTTTCAGTCAATAACAGGGACCTTATTAGCTCATGATTAACTTCTATTGGATTCCAACAGAAAAACACCTGTCTATTATTTTATGGTCTTAATCACGAGGAACAGGGCAGTCAGTCTGCCCCTGTCTGTAGAAACAATAGCCACCCATTATACAGATTTAAAACAAAAAGAAGAATTAAAGGAGCAAATACAACAGAAACAAATACTTTGGTTTCAATCTATGTTTTATACTTTAAGGTCAATTTATTGATACAAAATTATTACAAATAGATACAATAATGCAAGTTTCTCCATACTCAAGTGGTTAGTTTTCCAACAATTAGTTTTCCAACAATGGCACATACAAGTTGCATGATCATTCCCATGAGTTCTGATGGCACTATTGAAGCAGACCAAATTCAGTAACTCTGCATCATGTTAAATACAGACTTGTGGTCAACAAAACATCGCCTTTATGTTTGTGCTTACAGTGAACCTATTCATGACCCACGTGTCATATGTCAGTCCTCAACCTGGAGACAGCGCATGTAAACTAAATTAGTTATGAACAGCAAAAAATAAAAAAGAGGAATTCCTTTCTTTTATAAGAGCAATGATACTGACACCCTTCAACAATCTCTCCAACTTATTCTTTATACATAATAAAATAAAATCACTTTGCTTCGGTCCCCTGTGTTTTATTGCTATAAAAACAAATGAGGCAGGTTGTTCTGCCTAGTCTATGGTGGTAAGCACAGCTCAGCTGTTGCCTTCAGTCCAGTTGTTAGCTTTAGAAGGCCCCAATCTCTGTTCCCCATGGCCTGTAAGGCTTTGACAGAGTGGAGGAGGGGCTCACTGTGCTGATGGCTGACGGGGAGACCAGGGGAAAAGCACTGAAGGAGAGTGGGAAAGCCGACAGCGAAGAGAGGGATGAGAGGAGTGGTGGCGAAAGCTTGGATGTTGGCATGGGCAGAGTGAGGGACAGAGAGCCATTGGGTGGCACCCTGAGGGACTCTGTGGGGGGCATGACACTCAGTCTGGCTGTTCCAGATGCCTCAGTAGTGGAGGAGGAGGAAGATGTAGAGGAAGATGAGGTGGAGGAGGAGGAGGGTGGACTATTGTTGGTTCTGGATGCAGGTGTTCTGCCCTGGGGTGATTGTAGGAGGAGGGGATGGGGGAGATGTGCAGGGGCAGTCCCGTAGGCAGAGCCCCAGGCTAAGTGTTCCAGTCCAGTGTGCACCTCTCTCTGAGAGGCATAGTTGCTGAGGTGGGACACCAAACGTATACGGAGGGGGTCTGTATTCTCCCGACCCTCTACAATGCTCAGGTAGCGGGCTGTCTCTGCCAAACACTCCCTGAAGCCAAGGCTGCGGTAATCCTTAGCAAGAGCATGAGCCTCAAAGTAACCTGTCAGGAGACAAGGCAGAAACAGAGGGTCAGAAATCCTGTTGTGTGACTCACTGCACAATTAGAAAATTACAAAATAAATACATATTTATTCATTTTCCAAAGCCCTTGAGAGGGTAAGTTACCTTTGCCACCAGATGCATGAAGCATCTTTAAATGGTCCACAGTCATTTGCAAAATTTCTGCTTTTTCCAACTTAGCTGATCCCTGTAAAGACATAGGAAAGGGCAGCGTTACTTTTAATAGTAATATTTCTTATCTAGTGCTAAATTAAAAATAAACAATGTATAGCCAAATTTGCCTATAAGGATAGAAGTATAACCAACTCACCTGTTTCTCAAAAGCGCTAGGCACCAATCTTCTCAACTCTGACAGACTATTATTGATTCGGTCACGTCTCCGTTTCTCAATTATCTGTAAACGGTTCAAAAGAAACAATGTGTTTGAGTTCACAGGTGGCGGCGGAACAGTGGGCTCTGTAATACAGCAGTGCGCAACTTGGCAACAGAGATAATGAGTTAATTTACCCCTCTGCGCCTTTTTCTGGCTTGAACCTGGGTGGTTGTGGAGGGTGACATCGAGCCGTGGCAATCGAGTTGACTGAAAGGTAAAACAGCAATAAACTCATTTTTTGTTGAAAGAAAACTTACAGTTGTTTACAGGTTATCAGGGAACAAAAAAGTACTTGAAATAAAATTGCAGCCTATCAATTTAACAAAACAATTTTTCCTTAGGAAATATGATATGAAAGATTATTGATGTTTTTATTGAAAATGAAGTGAACATACCCATTTTCGTCGCCACTATCCTTCTCCACCTCAACATTGTCGTCCAGGTCGCTGTCCGATGAACTGTAATTGTGGCTTCGCTTCATTTTGTCTCCGAGTCTGCAGTGATCCACAGTCCTCCTTGTGCAGAAAGCTCCAACGGTGCACTGACAGCACAGGATTCGTGCGACAGTTTAAACATCAGTCTTGCGGCTGCTGTGATTACTTTCACACCGCTGAGAGGAGGCGGGGTCACCGAATGATGTGGGCGGTACTTGAATAAGACTTGAGCCTATTAAAATCGACCTCGCATTTGAGTGACACTTTATAAAAAGTAAATTTTGAGGAAGATATCAGTGGTAAGTTTTATTAAATGTTCCAAAACTCATCTCAGTTATTAAACTGATATACAATAAAAGAATGACATTCAATTCATGCCTTTTAGGGAGTACTGAGTCCTATTTCCTGCACCTAACAGCTCAGGCTAGCAGACTCTTGGCCTCAGGTCCCCCAGTTTCCCTGCTGAGACCCCAGCTCATGAGCAACAGGCCCCATTATAGAGGGAGCCTTCTTCTTCTTTGGTGTTGTGGAGGACACACGGCCTATTAGCAGAGTGTGTTGTTCATTGTCTGCTGTCAGCTGTGTAGTTCCACAACAGCATTGATCAGCCGGGAGGCCCAACATTAGTCAGTCAGCGTTGCCAGGCTCTCCTAGGAAACTCCCCCCACCACCACTGCCTCCTTCTTCCACCTCTTTCCCAGTCAGTCAGTCAGCAAACAGGTCAACTGACTGACTGGCGCAGAGAGACCTTCTCAGGGAATCACTCATCCTCTGTGGGTGGAAGTGGTGGAAGTGGTGAACCTGGCTCAGCTATGAAGAAAAAACTGAAATGTTTTTAGAAGCTAAAGATACATGCAACTATAAATGACTGTTTTGCTTATGCACTACAGTAAAACACACACACACACGCACGCACAACTTCCTAGCCATCAAGCTGCACTACTAAAGTGGCTCACTGAGGATGGAGAGCAGGGGTGGTCTGCAGAAGGTGTGAAAATTTTGACCTCACTAATACACCTGGTATAAGAGGGCACCTACATAAAACACAGGAGCTTTCAATGTTTATATTCCACAGATTCCCTCTGGCTGTTTTTCTAGTAAGGTTTCAGTAGAACATCACATGAGATGAAGAGATTTATGCCTATACACACACACACACACACATATTTATAAATCAACACCAGGAAACTGCTTTATGCATACTAATAAGACTATCATATAGCAGCGGAAAATACATTTACTCAACTACTGTGCTGTACAATATTCAGTCTTGTAGTTCTTGTACTTAACTTGAGTATTTCCATTTAATGCTTTGAGTTACTGGTTACAAATCAGATTAAGACTTTACATAAAAACATATTTCAGTATATACTTATGCTCCAGTCCAGTGTGGTATTGCCATTTAACTTAAACAAATAAATAAAATACTTTTTCTTCTTCTGCCGTTGTATATGTAGAAACATAAAACACCATAACAGCAGCAGTCAAATATCAATCTTTTCGTTGAAGATCTGGGAAACGGCAACACCTAATTCCTGCATCAAGACATGTCTGGTAAGGTGTGACCCCCTCCTCCTCCCCGCTGTCTTCCCTTCCAGTACCTTGTAGAGCAGCAGCTGTTTCTCTGCTCCATCCGTCAGGTCAGTTGTTAACTTGGTGTGCTGGGAGCTAGACAAGTGTGGTTGAGAGGTTGATTCCAGGGAGCAACTGGAGGCCAGCATGCTGTTCCCAGAATGTCAGAGGGGTTTCGGTGGTGACAGATACAGTGTGTGAGCTTCAGTCACTCTTGTTGATGCAGTGAGTATGGATGAGCCTTCACACTATCCCTGACACACATGTAGAGACCCCACCTCCCCCACACCTTCCATCCTCTCCCTGTCAGCACACACTTTCACTAAAAAAAACATGCTTACCTTCACCCATTTCATGCAATTTTACCCTCCAATGCTCACACTTGGTCGATTTATTGCCCTTAGCATGTGCATAATCCGGTGCTGAAAAAGCTCCTGAGGCCTGCATACTCCCCTTTCTGGACAGTATTTCTCATGGAAGTGTCTATATTTCTTGTCTTTGCAGAAGGTTTGGTGCTTGTTCGGGGACAAAATTTGTATACAGCCAGGTCAGGACAGGCCCTCTATATTCCAGACTAAACCACACATGGCCTTTCCATGACTCTCTGCTGATGGGCAGCCTGAGTATATTTGGGATTACTTCAGTATTGTTTAGGATGCTGTTATGATAATGGAGCTCTATGGTGCCACCAGCTCTCTACAGGACAGACAAGTTCATGTGGTCTCCATTATGCCGACAAAAACCACTCTCCTCACACCTGACTGTCAAGGTCTTTCACATTAACTCTGACATTCCTGTGGTCCATTAAACATAATTGGGATTTTTCCACCAAAAAACCTTGACTTTTCACCTGTGGCATCACTACATTTTCACAGCCCCCTCTCCAGTTGACCTGTGATGATTTTGGAAGTGAGCTCTGTGAAATGTAGCTGTATTTGAGCTCATTTGTCTGTGACTGCCATGTTTCTCTAAATGATCCTTACATTTAATAACCCAGAAAACATGCCAGTCTGCCCGTTGACCGAGAGTCTAACTCGGCACTGATTTGAAGAAACTATTCCCAAACTAGTGCCAGGAAGCTAAGAGGTATAAGCAAGCATTTGTTTGAAACTGGCGTGTGCCCAGCTGCCTTCCTCAATCTCCCCTTAGGTCTCCCTTGGTGACTCTTTGTGTGCAAGAGTGCGGCCTGAGTGTGTGCTGGTGTGTCTGTGTGTGTTTATGTGTGTGTGACTGAGAGTGTGCGAGTGTGTTTAGGAGGTGCTGTTTCCCACAGCCCTGATCTAATTCCGTGGTAACTCAATCTCCGTGTGAGCGCTTCCCGGCGAGTGTTCTCCCACCCGTCGACAGTCTCTCTCTGGCTGGCTGAGTGGCTGAGTGTGTCTGACAGAGGCCGGCTCAGTCCCATTGGATCCCCCCACCCCCCTAGCCTCCGTCCTGCCCACCCTCCCATCAGGATTGATTTACTATGTCAGCCGTTGGGGCTGTCGGCAGCAGCGACGTTCGCAGCCGTGCCTGCATCCTGTGTGCACACCACCCTGACATCTTATACCTGTCATTCAACAACTGCTGCAGTGGAGTTTGCATTTGTGTGTGTGTGTGTGTGTGTGTTAAGGGGAGGGAGGCATTTCTATGTGTGTGAGATCATGCCTTGTCTACGATTTATTCAAATAGAATGGAGGTGTATGTAAAAAAGGTAACTTGCTGCATATATACATGCGCTTCGACATATTATGTAAGACAGAGAAAATGCCACCCATGTTGCTCCTAAATAGCTTGTCTGACTAAGGGAAATGTGTCCCAGACAACTTCCATACAACAATGTTATCCTATGGGCCACAGCTTCCTGCCGGTCCCCCCTGGTTCCAGCACCCAGGCGCTATATTGGGCAGGGACCAGGCCAGTCCTGAGACCCATTCCCACTGTTTGACCACAATACACCCGCCTTCTCATTCTTTACTTTCCTGCCTTTGTTGGCATCCATTCTGCTTGTGCTTTTTGGATAGGTAAAGCCAGGGAGGATATGATTACTTCCTTGTTTCTTTGTTTAGCAGGAGCCTTTTTTATCTTTTTTTTCTCAGGACAGCTCCTCAGGTCATAATACTGACACCAGGATCCCAGCACAAGCTGCCAATTACAGGGCTTTGAGTCAATTACAGGCCATGAACAGGATTTAGGAAAGATTCCAACAAAACTTTGAACTCTGATATATCATCTACCTTATCTGCTTGCTTGAGAAAACTGTGGACAAGTGACTTTCGAATGCATACAATTCAATTTCATGAGTTTTTCCACAATGGCGCACACTCCTTTCACAATGGCCCCAAGGAATTGTATTGTTCCTAAGGTTTACCACTACACTGCCCATTACCAGTTAACTTGTGCAAGTCCACAATAGAGGGAAGGCAGATCACAAGACTGGTTCCCAAATAAGCGCAACAGGAGACAGCACGTGATGTCTACACACAGAAAGGAGGACCACTGAGCAAACTACTTTTAAGGCCACACATTGTGTTGCCACAGGAAAAACATTGTTTGCATATCAATGGAGTGTGTGTGTGAGGTAAGGTTGGGTGTGTGTGTGTGTGTGTGTGTGTGTGTGGAGGTGGGTTGTGGGGGGCTGGAACTTTAATTGAAATGTATCTCCTGGTTAACATCATGCAAAGGGGACCTCACTGGCACTTACCATATGAATTATTAGTTGAGTCAAGCTGTATAAAATCAGAATTTCTTCTCTCTGCTTTGAGAATGTGTGCAAAGACATGATAAGTTACTGCCATGGGAAATCTATGTTTTTGGGGAGGTCTGTCTCTGAAGGTCAACTATATTTTGAATTAGTAAACACCTAGGCCAACATGTCTTTGTGGGGGTTTGTGTGAAGTTTTATATGAATAAAATCTGATTAGCGGTGAGTAAAACAAATGATATTTTTGGACAGAACAGGGAAGCAAAAAAGAGTCAATTTATAGTGTGTCACAAGTTTATCAAAAAGAAATGCTGTTTTTTTTTCGGCGAGCCGGCTCCTTTCCCAGTGGATGCACTGTGCCAGCTGTCTGCGCTGCAGTAAAGTACTGCTTTCCCAAGCTCCGACCTGTGGGAAAATCTGTTGTGGCCAGTAATTGATTCCGCCCTGCCAGCCCCATTACTCTCCACTGCAGTCAAACTGCCAGTGATCTGCAGAAAGCCTGTTAGCACAGCCCCTTTACTCTTTCGCCCTCTTGCTCCCACTCACAGAAACATGCATCAGAATCCCATCAAGTCCTGCTATTAATTCATTTCTTACTTCTTTTGTCTTACTTTTCATCCTTATACTTTGTACAGTTTTTTCTGTTTTCTTCACCCCATTATCCATTTACCATATGTCCATATCTAGTTATAATGTGCTGCTGATGCTGTTAATGTCAACTGTTGTTTGTAGATAGCTTTTATTACAATCTTTTAAATGCTAACAACATTAAAAAACATGTTTAATTCTGCAATAATCGTGTTTTTGCATCACTAACTTATTATCTCCATGTCTTTGCAGCCCAAAAATGAAAACAGCACATTACATGTGTTACATGCATCACTTTATCACAGTCATACGTCCATGTGAGCTAAAGCTAATTTGAGCTGACAGTTGGGGTTAGAGAGCACTTGCCAGTTTACCTGCCAGGAGGTGTCACATTTATAAATGATTTCTGTCACAATCTTGACAAGAATGAATGTGTTAGGTATTTAGCCCCAGAGCTGCATGGCAGAACCCCCTCTGAACACTACCCCCTCCCCTCGAAGTGTGTCATGAAATATTAAGGGCAGTCATCTGCTGAGATGGTCAAGTTAATTGTCACAGCCTAACACTTACCACATGTCTAAATAAAGGTAAGTGCTTGTGATTAATCTTCAATTAGGGGTTCTGCTCAGCGCCTCTGCTTTTGTCTCTTCCAGTTTCAGCTCAGCAGGTGGGGTACAGCAGGACTGTGTGTGTATGTGTGTTCGTATGTGTGTGCGAAGGGTTATATGAGGATTATCAGCCTCTGAGGGGACACAGGACGGGGATAAAAGGATGTTTTTTAACACATATTCACATCATGACTGTCATGCTGTCGCACCACTATCATTTCCTGTCACATCGATTATATGGCAACACTTTGAACACAGCCTATGTAAAAGCTTTGGAAGAAAGGAACATATTATATTGACCAATAGAAAATAATCGTTCCAAGTGAGCTGCAGAGGGACATGAGAGGCCTCAAGCCGAGTGATTTATCAGGGATTCTCATGACTCCGACAGGCTTTATATAACTACCAGCTGAGGGATGCACTTTCCCATGTTGTAAGGGGTCAGGAGGCCACCCTCTAAGCACTGTGGCAGTTGTTTTTCACACAAGAATTCCAGCCCACTGTTGGGGGATCTAAGAGAGCATAAAAGAGGAGCGGAGAGCTGTACAGTATGCATCACTTTAGCTCCTGGTGAACCCTCCGCCCACTGCCCTCTGCACCCGGTGGCTGTGCCCCCATGGGCAGCTCTCCCTGCACTCTCTCCCTGTATTGACAGAACAAGCAGTGTCTCTGTGAGAGGCAGTCACCCCTCTCCCCTTCCCTCCCTTCCACCCTTCCCCCCTCCCTCCCTCCCTCTCCAACCCCACCATCGGTGTGCTGCAAACCAGAAGCCTGAGGCGCAGGGAGCGTGTGGGATGAAGGGATGAGAGAGAAGATCAAAGCAGGAAGCATGAAAAAGCTCAAAGCACACAAGCAAGAGGCACCTCTCTGACCTCCGCCACACACACACACACTCCTCATACTGGCTAAGCAGAACGATTGGCACCCACCCTGTCCTGTGGTTCTCCCTCATCCAGCAGCCGTGTAAAAAGGCAAAGTGGAGAGGGTACATCGCTCAGGTCGTGTGAGCCTCTCAGCAGATTGTTGAGACCTGCTGGGAATCAGAGCTGAGGTGACGCCCATGGCACACACCCAGCTCCAGCTGGTCCCTCACACTCATCAAACTTGAACATGTCTTCCCATCATTTTTTAAAATTCTACATTTTCAGCTTTTTGTCTTTCGCGAAGTGCAACAGGCCTTTAAACGTAATGTGTTTACTTTGGGATCGTTCTGATTTACTGCGTGGTTTTTTTATTGGCACTGAGTGGACACATTTGTATCGTTAAAATCTGATGCAGTGCAAGAGATGGCATGAAAAACATTTCAATTAAAAAGAAAGCTTAAAAAAACATGACTGAGATGAATCAGTTTAAGTTCATTTCGAACACAGGCGAGAAAGAGATTTCTTAAAAATAATGAAATCATCTGTGGGGTTTGGCCAAAAGACTTCACAGATTACGGACATGAGACAACATACACATGAAAGCAACTGCTAGAAGGCTTTCAGATCTATACATGGAGAAAATGTATCCCCTTGTGCTGGTAAAGATTACCCAGAATATAAAAATCAGTTTTAGGCTTCAAGGGAGGAAATTTAATATAAGGTACTGAAACAAGATGAGGAAAAAAAAGGCTTACATGATCTGAAAATGAGTGCGATTCAAATGTTTTGTGCCACTTTTAATAATTGTACATTATGAATCACTGCCATCACCTGCCAAATTCCTCAAAGTGTTGGCTTCATAGAGCTATAGCAAAGCTTGCCGTCAAAATGATCAGCTGTGACCGCAGTTTTACCTGCCGGCATATAAAACGTAGAGTTTGTAATGAGCCCAGTCAGACTTGCAAACTCCTTGTTGGCCCTGAGGATCCTCTCTCCATTATTCATGAGTCCTCAGGTTGGACCCTGGGAACAAGCTGAGCGAGGCCCTGTGTCAATACGAAACACTGGCCGCCACAATGGGCTCTGCCTCCAACTACACTGTTGACAGACACCAACACAAAGGAGCTGAAAGGGGTCCCCCTCCGTTCTCACACACACCGAAGAATGAGTCAGTGTGCTGCCGCTCAGAGCTGTGTTTGTACAGTATATACAGCTTTTGTCCGCAGCCACTGTTCTCCCATCAATGGGGGCTGAAGTGTTGATGAAAACCAGGAGGAAAGGACTTCTCTGTGGCTGCCAGCGAGAGTTCATGTTCATTAGATGGGCTCTGCGCCTGTTGGATGGCACCTGTATGTATGCAGAGAAACCCCGGGTGACACAACAACAAGAAATCGGCTTATTGAAAGAACAAACAACATTCCATGATATATTACAGCTCCCCCTTCCCCTTTGACTATCAAATCATTACTAGCTATCACTGAAGTAAATGAATAATTAATGTATCTGCACCATGAAATCATACATTGCAGCCGTGTGACAGTCTCATTAAAGCCTTTCCACATAGGCACAGATTGATTCCAGTTTCAGATTGACAGCTAATTTTGCATAATACATCCAGCACACATCTGCCTTGATAAAGGGCTGAATCCACCTCAAAAGGGTTGTCACAAAAGTTAGACCCAATGCGTGCTCAAATAAAAATGAGCATCTCTCCTAAAAAGCTGGAAACACTTCAACTAAATGACGATGGCAGGCAGAACCTGGTGCCATAGTGGCTCACTGTGCAGACAAAATGTTTTCTTGAGTGATTTCACTGTAGAGTGAACAGGATAAAAATGGGCTCTCAGGGGACATTTCACTGCACCCATATTCACCGTCAGATACTCCATTATTTGCTTATTTATTGTATAACCAAAAGAGCATTGCTATTTCTGTCTGAACTATTTTCAGCTCATGATAGAATAAAAAGGTTCTTACAAGGTGCTAAATGACATTGTCTGCAACACAGCTGCCTTTTTAAATTCAGTTTTTAATCTCAGAGCAGAACTGCAGACTTGATAAGGCTCATGCCCAGTGTACAGTTAGCTTTTATTGACTGCATTAAAGTGGAGAATGCAGAGAATACACAGTTCCCTGCAACAGATATTTTCAATATTTACATCCAACTAATCTTTCATTTCATTTACTTTAACAATTATTTCACAACTTGTCGACGGTGGCAAACCAGTATCAAGTGATTTCACCGAGCGATTCCCAAAAAACATAGTCTGGAAGACTTCTTAGACTCATGTGTGACAGTATTAGTGGTATGGTGAGAGGCAGTCAGAAGGAAAAAAACTCAATCCATGTTAATCCACTGAGTAGATACTATGTCACAGGGCACTCATCTGATCTGAATCTGATTTGCTCTAAGCATCTCCAATCATTTCTGTCTGAAGTCTGTTCTCCACTTTGATCTCCTTGAGATATTCATCAACAGCATTCATGAGCTCTTATATTGACTCAACAGACAACCCAACTGACAAAAAGGGATTTATACGCTGCTTCTCTTTGTGTTATTGTTTGATGAACAAAATATGCACATTTTGCATCACACTGTCTTTTTATATAAAAACAAATACATAAATATACATAAATAAATGAAATCTAATGTATCATATACTGAAGTCTGTCTGTGTTCAACTGTTTAGGACATGGTGGTCTCATTATACAAAAGCCTTGAACTAGATCATAAAAGCAACTCAAACAGCAGGACGAGAGGATGAGCTTGATCTATTACTGATTTTTCGTTTTTGGTAAAGGTTGCTTTTGTCCTTAAAAGGCCAAATATAAGACGTAGTGTAATGTAGTAGTGAAAACACTGGGAGGCAGCACACCACAGTCTGACATTCGGACACAAATCCACCGATTTCCGAGTGCTGTAATGTAGTTTTGGTTGCCTACATCGCAACATAATTTGAATGTCATAACCTTTGTAATTCTTAAATAATTAAAAATGCAATTATAAATGCACCAAATATGTTCTTGTAAAGTTGAAAAATTACATAAGGAATGGAAATAAATACGATGACGAATTTACTTTAATTTAGCGAGTCGTATTAACGCTTACGTTTTTACAGCGCGTGCTAAAATTACAGTGATATGAACAGAACTTCTAAGAGCTCATCTATTTGCTTTTCATAGGCGTCATCTACTGGTAGAAGCCAGTATTACAGTCACAGAGCGCACGAGCGGTGCTGTTGGGTAGTACAATATGATGTAATCCGTGAAGATTGAATGGGTTTTTGACGATATTTACAATATTTAGATCTTATAAGCTATATAAAACAGTTGCAGTCGTAGAGGAGAGACAGTGTAACTAACTACATTTAAAGATAACATTATCTTAACAACATTAAGAAGGTTAGATTAACATCAAAATAAAATACCGTTTTCGGAGCAATCGTCATCATTTATTGTCGTTTCACTACCAATTTCTCGTCTTATTTGATAATAAGTAGCTGTATTATTGTTAGTCATTTTTATCACAACTCAATTGTTATATAAATGGGAGTCCTCTTTAGGTTTATTGCTTAATGAAGCATATCTGAATATTATCTCTTCGATTAAGGAAAACAAAAAAACGTGAAATATGTCTGAATGTTTCCTTCAACGGTGGCGACATGCATCAAATGCTATCAGAACAAATTATTGCACAACTTTTTTCACCTCCATAATGAATGCTGGAGTCAGCAGACTCGGGCTAAAGTACTAATTTCCCTCCTATCAAACACATCATTAAAAATCTGATTTGAAGACACGCCCCCTCCTAATCCGAACATTTCCATGGCAATGACAGCTCCTGCATTTGATTGGTAGCCTTGAATGAAACACGTGGTTGACCAGGCTTCAAATATGCAACTTTGCGGGAGTGTTAGACCCACTCCACGCTTCAGTCACTGAATCAGGAGACCCTGAAACATCTTGTGTTCGTGTTGAAGACTACCCTTCATCTTCACCACCATGGTTGAACAGTTTGTTGGAAACTGGACTCTGACCGCCAGCGAGAACTTTGATGAATACATGAAAGCAATCGGTAAGCTCACGTCAGATTGTAGTTAATATAAAGTGATGCTTTTAAATGTCTAATTTGATTAGGGGACTAAGCACACACTGTGCGTTTACAGCATCACTTGCAATAACTCCAATGTAAATCTCATTGTATTTAAGGTGTGGGTTTCGCCACTCGGCAAATGGGCAACATGGCAAAGCCTAACCTGGTGATCAGCGTGGATGATGCTGGAGTTATTTCAATGAAATCTGAGAGTACTTTCAAGACTACAGAGATCACGTTCAAGCTCAGTGAGGAATTCGACGAGACGACTGCAGACGGCCGCAAAACCAAGGTGGGTCATTTTTGTCTAAACGGACGCATTTAAGTGCTGCGGCCCATCCAGCATGACTTCTCAATTTATTTCCAGACCGTCATTACTCTTGAGAATGGCAAACTTGTGCAACAGCAAACGTGGGACGGAAAGAAAACGACACTAGAGCGAGAGATTCAAGATGGAAAACTAACAGCTGTGAGTAATTAAATGATTAACCATGTAGTCTAATGGTATTTTCACGCGCATTCCTAATGTTAATGTTTTAAGGACTATATCTGGACCGTAATAAAATGCGTGATGTCTAACAAACACTGTCTCAACAGAAATGCATCATGGATGACGTTGTTGCAGTGAGGACCTACGAGAGAGCTTAATGGTTAAAGATCAAAGTTGTTCAAGTTGGACCTCAGTTCCATAAACTAAGACACCAAATGCAGTGAGCTATTGCCAAACATGCCAATAAAGTCTGTAATGGTGCATTATCAACAGTCTTACGCGTTGTGTGGGTTCAAATACTCTTAGGATTTGCAGAGTTGCGCCCTCCCCCAATTAAATGCATAACACCTTTCTTCAATGGTAACGCATTCCTTGTGATTGACCCTGTACATCCTGGACAGGGGGAGCTGATTCAGATTTTGTAAAATAATATTGGACACTTGAGGATTTTTAAAGGCACATTTAGAACTGGAGGGGAAAAAAAATTCAACTATAATCTTGGTTTAATTTCTCCACTTAAATGTGACTGCCGCTTTCCTATTTTACAAGCACATTAAGGTACATGCGACAGTGATGTCACTGTTTGCTAGTTTTGGAAATTTAGCTAGTCATTAAGCTTGTCAGCATGCAGCTTTTACAGAGTCCTTTTGTTCAAACAAAAGCAACATGTCCTAATGTCAGTGAAACCCTCTTGTGACAAAGATGTTTATGAATGGGAGGTGGAAAGGCCAAATCCCTGCTTGAGGTTAGGGCAGTGACCTCATTTCTGCCCATGCCTCTTGACTTAGATGCACAGACATAGAGATCAAGCAAGTGCACATAATTTGTTTTAATTAGGGTTCATTTGGGGCAGTAGGTTGAGGCCCAAATTCTCCAAAAGATTTCCAGGCTTTAGTGAATGATTGTGACCCTGGGTGGTACTCTAGAAACAATGACTACTGCCTAATGAAAAGCCGATTCGTTGTCTTAAGTGCCACATAAAAACCATTGTTTTAGAGTATTTTGTATTTCTTGGGAATATGTTTAACAGGTTTTTGTTCATAAACATTCAGTTCTCTCAAAAATCATTATAAACCAATGCATATAGCAGAGAGTGTTTATGGTGGCCTCCAGGTCTACCAAACACATTTTAGATTACTGAATACCCTATTGTTAAGGATTAAGCTTACTTGTGGTGGTGTGTGAGTGCAGGCCTTAAGGAGCAGACGTCCTTTGAAATGGTTTTACCCCTTTAAACACAATCACGCCATGAGCCAGTGAATTCTTAGAAATTGTTCTAGTTCACCTGCTTTGTTGAGGTGACTCAACTGAGGTGACTCAACAAAGCAGCAAATATCGTCTGAGGCATTTCATTTTGGTCATATGAAAAATTAAATTACATTTGATATAATGATATTTTTTTTTTAAATGTATAGAAATAGCACAACACGTAACCGGGACCTAAAGTGGTGTCTCAAACTGCTTGAGTGTGACCAGCAGATAACAATGGGAAGTTGCTACCCGCAAATGTTTGCAGCAATAAATTAATACCGTTTTCAAAATTAGGCTACAAAATATTTTATATCCTTGATTAGTCACGTAAATAGAATTCATTGGTTTATAATCACAGCTCAAAATGAGTCCAAAAACAGTAATAAGAAGTCCTTTGCTGCATTCAAACCTCATTTGAATTATTACATAATTTTGTACTCGAAGACCCCAGATGTCATACCCTTACTGCAAGCTTTGTTGCACAAACACCACCACCCTGCGGATGATGGTTGTAATAGCATGCAATTATTACACAGGACCACTAGAGCCTAATAATGGAGGGGGGGTCACAATTTGTATGAAATAGTATGGTGAAAAACTATCTTTCTTTAGAAAATGAATATTTCATTTGTTTCAAGTCAGTATTTTCTTACCATTTTTTTTTACATCATAATATTCAACATGCAGTTTTACTGTCTGCGACGTCCAAATGAAACGATCCGGAATGACGTCGTACGTGACGCGAGCCATCATCAAACATGGCGGACAAAGAAAACACAAACATGGAAGTCGATGAGGAAAAGAATAAACCTTCTGCTAACAAAGTTGAGTCGCTGGTTGACGAGGTTAAGCAAAGCACAGGTAACCAAAACAATGTCAACGGCAAGAAAAAGACCAGTGAGAGCCGCGTCACGGCGGAATACTGCCAACAGCTGCAGGCGTGGATGTGGCAGTACTACACTGGATATGTGAACTGGCAGAGCTGGTTGGCGGCGTCAGCCATGCCCTGCCCTTATTATTACTTACAGTCAGCAAGTGGGACGTCGACGGCGCCTCATGACATCAACTCCCAGAACTGGTATCATGGTCAATTTGGTCTCCCGTTGTCGCCGTATCCACCTGCGGTTACTTCTCCAAACAGCCGCGCAGGTGAAGCAGCTGGCGGGGCTGCAGTGTCCGCTCAGCCGCAGCAGCAGCTGCCGCAGGAGAACGGAAACGCACCGAGACCAGGTAGAGAGTTTACAACAGTATTATATTCATATTCAATATCAGTCATGGCCTGTAAGCAGATTACTGGTGAGCCATTTGTACCATAAACCATGCAAAACAAAAACTGAGGAAGACCATACAAACTGATGGGTTGATCACGCACAGTGGCTGCTGTCTGATGTTATGTCAGTAGAGATGTAATTGGATCATTAGTGGCGGATCCAGGGTCTGTTTTACTGTGAACTGTGCTCTGAGTGCTGTTGTGCAGAAAGATAGTATATCCATGCAGCCTGGTATCAAAAACTGTCCGTCACAGACTAACACAGACGGTTAGAGGAGGATGTCTTATATTGGTTTAGGGCTGACATGTTGAACAAGACACACTGTCACAGACAGGTGTCTTTTTTATAATCTGTACCTGTTTGACCTTGCTTTGTGGCTCTTCTTCTTCAGGTCGTGAGTACAGCATTCCTTCACCTCTCCAAAGACTCCTGGCTGAGATGGTAGATTTCTTCATATTGTTTTTTATCAAGGCAACCATAATCATCAGTATTATGCACCTGAGTGGGATAAAGTAAGTTTATCTCATTTTTGTATGTAGTGGTGGTAAAATGATTATTAGGCCTAATCACAATTACAAAAGCTAATCAAACTGTAATTGAAGAAACATAGAAACACTATTTTGCTTTGCTTCTCAGGGATGTTTCCAAGTTCGCCATGCATTTCATAGTGGAGGAAATAGATGAGGACACATCGATGGAGGAGCTACAAAAAATGATGCTTGTTGCACTTGTGTACCGAATATTAGTGTGTTTTTATGAGGTGAGCTTTCTGCATACTCTTATTATCCTGATTCTAATTATAGTGATGTGTGACACCACATTGATCTGGGTTCAGTGAGGTTTGTATCAGTCTCAATGCAGTTAAGTGACAGCTCCTGTACCATTTTCCCCTCAGATTGTGTGCATATGGGGGGCAGGTGGAGCCACTCCAGGGAAGTTTCTCATTGGACTCAGAGTTGTTACATGTGACTCATCAGTACTGGTTCAGCCTAACAGGGTGCTAGTCGTTCCAGCGACTAATGTCTCTCTGTCTGCGTAAGTAGTTCATTTAAAAAGTCCTCTATCAGCAGTTACATAACTAATATGACCCAGTTTGTTTGTACTATCTCTATTGTAACCATTGTCTCTTGTTAACTCTACAGATCAACAGTCCGAGCCTTGAACAAGAACTTTTCGATTGCCTTCTTTTTCCCGGCATTCATCACACTTCTGTTCTTCCAGCACAACCGGACTGTGTATGATATGGTAGCTGGTACAATCGTTGTCAAGCGCTCAAGGGTTAGATGACGCAGAAGAGCCCAGAAAAGAATCCTAAACTTATGCTCGGCAGACATTTTGCTGAGCACAACCCAGACATAGTCCCTTCAAGGTATTGTCGGAACACACAGGAGCGTTAAGATGGTTGCAGAGAGTTTGATACACATCCGTATGAACTAATCCAGATCCCTACAGTCTGGGTTTGGTTTGTCTCAAACATGCTGTATTTCTGCACGTTTGTCTACATGCTGCTTTCTGAATCTGTCCCTGTGCCAAACCGACGTCTTCTTTGAAGGCAGGAAAAACAATGGTACATGCTACCTTTTCATTAACAGAAGATTTGCCTCTTTTAAATTCTACATAATGAGGGTGAATGTTGTATCACTCAGTATTTAAGTCGCTAATCATGCATTAACAAGATTATACCTTCAGTATCTCTTTGTATTAAAAACCTGTCTTAAGAGTTTTATGCTCAGACTTTTATTTTTGAGTTTTTGAACTTCATCCCTGCTGCAGCGATGCATCATGCTCAGCTGCTGAAGTATTTGGTTGTAAGGCACATTTAAATGTATCAAAGGGAAATGTAAACATGACCATAACTGCCCCTCCTTTATTCCAAACTCAGCATGTGTGTGACTGAAGTTAATGTCTGTTTTTGCATTTAAAAAAGATTAAATGAAACCACTAATTCCCTGCATGTTTGAGATGTCTGTCTTTTAGCAGTTTATCTGCTATTTGATCATTCCTACAATGTTTTGATACTAATTAAATGGCGTCGTTCTGTTTTGTGAAGCCTTAACTTCTTAATGTGCCATTATGTTTGCCTCTTGTACTGGGTTAATCCATCAGTTAATGCTGCAACAAGTAATATTTTTGTTTTGTATTTCAAGGCTTAATAATATCACATACCCTAAAAAGTATATAATGGTGGTTGACAAAAAAGAAAAAACTTAATAAGAGAGTGGAGAAACATAAATGTAGAGAATTGCATACAAGACACAGTAGGTCTCTGAATAGTTTGATGTGTAAAAACAATGATTTGATTTAAAACCTAGTTCTTGTACTGTTACTGCTTCTCAACCAAAGACTGTCTTAGATAATGCTCCCCACCAACATCATCTGACACCAACTGAGCAGATCCACTTTTGAGAAGTCTCTGGTGTTCTTGCAGAAATTAATGTAAAGTGTATTGAAGCTGCTCTGAAACCTGTGGAGTACCACTATGTATGTGCAGTGTTCGTTGACTAATATCTCAAACATTTATCAGTAGAAATATGAGAGAACATTTCAGGAGTTACTGAATCCCATGAATTGTCACATCATTGTTATCCATAAACACAGTATTGTTTAATGTATAATTTGCTCTGTCATGTTAAGCAGAAATGACAAACATGGTAGTTTAATGAATGTAGTGTCAACACAATATTAGTGTGGAGTTTGGCTCCACCTAGTGTATATTTGTGGGTCATGCAGACATCACTGCCAGGGCTGATGCATCATGGAGACCACAGCACTGCAACCTGCATACAACATTTTAAATCCTCATTGATCCAGTGATCGTCACTTATCACCATCAAAAGTCAATCACCCGTCTACTCAGAAAATGTATTGTTCTCTACTAAACTGAGGGGCAGCCTAACTTCAGCCAACTTCAAGGCCTTTCTTCTGTTCTGAAATGTTTCTTGCATGTCACATATACTCGGAGGGAACAGTTGAAGCTCCAATTGTTGGCAAATGTTGACATGGTGATTGTGTTAGGCCCACTAAGTGGCAGCTTCAGCTGACAGCCACAGATGGTACTCCCAGATTACAGAGCGACCCTCCCACATGCTGCTGCCGTGCACCATGCCATTACTGTAGGCAATGGAATAATATAACTCTTAGTCGTGAAGGGCTGTACTGAGGACCAGAAAAGTGTGGGCAGACACTACCCACCACCATTACTGCACTGTATACTGATGAGTGAGTGGAGCTGTATTTGGAGTTGAGGCATGTTTGTAATCTATTTTTGTATCGACATGCTCTGGCTCATATCCATCGAGATTGTGCAGGAAGATGATTTTAGAAAAGCTCCAGGGAATACTTATTACCATAATTTATGGCAACATTTTGTGTGAAACTACTTAATGTTGCAACAAACCTCACAGTGGCTGTGATGAAATAAAAAATATCAATCAGTTATTTTTAAAAACACTTAGAATTTATGTTAGCAATATAAAGATGGTCTTTGCGTCTATAAATAGGAACTCTAATGTGGTACTTGTGATGGCTAGAACTGATTCCCTCAATTGCCACTGACTATGAAACCAAACATAAAGCTCTCCATCAAATGGTTTTAGTTATATATCACCTTAGAGTAAGTAGGTGTACTCTTATTGTAACTGTGCAGAAACAGTGGTTTGTTTATTCACATAATTTTTCCCTATTTTAGTGTTTTGTTGAATGCCACATATGACAAATCTAGTTCCTTGCTGCCACATGGCATGCCATACGGTATTGAGTTGGTGAGGTGTCCAGCCTGAGTTCCTGCCACCCTTTTTGGCTCTTTTAACAAGGGAGTCATCTACAGGCAGCATGGAGGGCTCACAGCTTTCTCTGACAGCCATGTGTCAGTGTCTGAACAGAGCCACGTACAGGCCAGAGGGACAAGGTAAACAGTCTGGGCTCAACTCGGCTAAAATATTCTGCGTGAATGATACAATCTGTGCCCTTAAAGTCATTATTCCTTCATTAGAAGCTCCAAAATGGCAGCTGGCAGCTGGCAGCTGGCTCCAGGTGTTTTGAAGTCATATGAAAAGTGCTGTGGACTGAAATGCTGCTCAGTGGTTGTTGTTGTGTGTCTGTGCCTGTTGGTATTCCTCTCAAGTGGAGTCAGTAATTACAGGCTGGCTGAGTTCTGCCAGAGTGGAGGGGGGTGTTGATGAAGAGGAGACCTGTTGACTAGGGAGGGATACAAACGCCTGCCCTCAGACTAGAGGTGTCATGGCGCGGACGAGGGTAACACACTCAGTCACATAATAATGCATACATTTTATTTTATAAGGTACTGAATCAAAATTATTATGGAGGACTGGGAGTCAAAAAGAGACGGGGAGGTTGTGTATTTTTCTTTTTATTGAAGGAGGAATATTTTAAATTTCTTTGGAAATGCAGAAGAAGTTTTCTCACCTCAGATTTTTTTTCCTTAGCCTTAATTTGAGCTGAACCGGACTGCCACCTGTATTTCATTTATACATTTTACATAGTAGTAATGATTGTCCAATACGATGACCCTGATAGCTCAACCTACTGATAAAAACACATGCAAAAAGACAAAACGTAATCAAATTGGGACGTGAGAAAACACAACCAAATAAAGAAACAGGATGAAAATGCACAAAACAAAACCAAATATAGATAGATGAAAGTAGCACAGGTGACAATCATGTCAGAGCCATGTACCTTGCAATTTTCATTAAAGTCAAAGCAAGAATTAATTAAAATGTTAACAAAGCTGAAGAAGGCTTTGCTTTTTTCCAAAAAATGCAGCTATAAAGTTTATTAACTTAAGTTGAGCTGCCCCCCTCACCCCAATATTTTTCATACAGTCCCAGAGCTTTTGCTTTTAAACTGGACGTGGGCATTGCATCAGCACTGTATCATTAGGATTTACTGCCATTTACAATGCAAATAAATTATGAATGAACTCATTTCTAGGAAAGTGAGCAAACAAGAGTGAGTATGATATGAATAAACTCATTTTCCAGAATAGTATGCTGCCTGTGCTTGAGTTCATTTTCCTGATATAAAAATAGATGTGAATATGAGGCGAGTACAAACTCAGGATGAGTGATGTAGAAGCACAAAGAGAGAAAGTGAGTGCCTGTGTGGCTGTGTGTTGAGGGGGAGCAGCACAGCATTCATACTGGTTTCTGTGACATAACATTAGGTTTCTGTGTGTTTGTGTTTTTGAATACAGTAGATTTCTGCTTAGGGCTGTGAGGAGCTTGAGTTGTCAAGACAACCATGGAGACTGCGTTGGTTACTGCAGAGAAATCCAGCCTTTTCTCTCTTTCTTTAGAAAATGTTGCTTAAGGGTCTAAAAACACAGTCTGCATTTGCTGCGCATATATGTTTAAAGAGAAACTGAAGGGTAGTGATGGACCTAAAATACATTTAACTCCTGCTATCATCAGGAAAAGCTACTTGTCCACTTATGACTTGAGTCACTGCAGTATTCCTCTTGTCAGGCGGGACTGTGGCATGTTTCCACTTCACCACTGATTTGAGCTGAGGAGCTGCTGAGTACATTTGCCTGGCAACTGCTGCATTATTTACAAAATAACACAACACACTCAATACCTTTGCAGAAGACAAAATAAACAAAGAGGCAACAAAGAAATGAAAGATGTTTTCATCATCAATACTCAAATGTAGTCACGCAAGTTGCTGTTGAAGAAACAATTCCAATGCTACAACATTTCAGTTATTTAGCTTACCACTTCAGTAATACAGTAGATAAATGTATTCAGAAAAAAGAGTAGTAGAGCTAAAGGTTAACTTGACCAGTTTTGCAGAGAATCAGCAGCAACAGCTTCTGACCCTTTTTATAAGGTTGGATGTGGTTAAGCTATACCTTTAAATTACACTGTTAAAATGAAAGATACTACTATTATATAGTATAACCACAGCTCAGTACTTCAGAAGGACATGGATGCTGAAAAAGACATTGATTCCCTTTTGTTGTCTGATTATGAGTACTTTATTGTAGGATCAAAATATATACTTTACAAACAACTGTAAGTATGATATCTAGTGATATGTTACCTATGTTATCCCATCTATTACCATTGTCACTACAGTTCATTCTGTATACCTGCTGTTTTTTGGCTGCGCATCATTAACTTTTGCACATCGTTCACTTTTGCACAACAGCACAATACACTGTACACTTACTTATGTACATATTTTAGTTCTATTTTTAAAAAAATATTTTCAATATTTTATATTATTTTGTTTTATTTTTATGTTATTATTATTATTTTGTTTTCTTCTTTTGCTGTTGTAACAACACAATTTCCCTCAGTAGATTAAGTATTTCTATTCTATTCTATTCTATTCCATGTTTGGAAATGTATAAATATTTTACACATATTCAAGAGATGAGATGTTTGTGTGCTAGAATCAAAGCTGAACAAACTTCAGTATAGATGTACTCTTCCTATTTAGTACACATGGATCACTGTATATTATTCTTTTAGGATTTCTTTGAGCACAAAGATGATGGAAATGTTGAAAATAGGAGGAAGGAAGCGATCTGAAAGAAATACTAACATGATCTCATCAGGGAATAGCTGCAGGCAAGAGTTAGTTTGCTTCCATACTTAACATAATGTTGAGATAAACAGATCTTTGCACTGTAAAGATCAATGTACAGCATCTAAGAAGTCTGTATACTGCCCTCTGTTGTGTGAATCTGGTATTTAACCTACATTACTGTGGGAAGAGTGGGCAGGCTTTCACTAAGGTCACTGAGGTCATTCTAATAATGGTACCTGTACTATCCAAATTAGGCACTTATGATAGAAACAGCATGGATCCATACTGATTACTTGTGACTTGCATTCTCTAGTGACATATATGTTATTAAATGTAACAGTAATCATTTTATTAAGGGTGTTTTCTCAGCTCACTTGTCTTTCCTGTCTTGCTTGTTCAGCCACCCACAAATCTCTGGTGTTTTGGAAAATATGATTAAAAATTTACAATAACTTTGCTTTCTGGCTGTACATTGTGTTATTTTTTTACCATAATTTGGTGTCTTTGTGATTCATGTGGTTCCTGTGTTTGAACAAAAACTCCACTGAGTTCCTTCAGTGGCTGTATTCCTCCTCCACAAATCACCCCCACCCAATCCTTTAGTTGCCTAAACTATGTTCTGGAGATGTGCGTAAGCAGAGGCTTGCTATTTTCAGCTGAATGAAAAGAGTCTTGGCACTTGGACTCAAGATGAAATCTGTTTTGTTCTGCTGAATTTGGCGTACACCACATGCACAGTATGTCCCTGTATCTACACGAGTTAAAGACTTGAGTCTAATGGTGTCCTACAGTAAAACCACAGCCATTTGACTAAGAAGAATGACATGTAAATGATCTGTTTGTGGTCATGTGAGAGGAATGATGTCCTTAGTAACATAAATACAAAATGTAGCATGCTGAAGGCAGAAAAAGGGTTTTATTTTTTTGGCTGATAGAGTAAATTCTGCACAATGCCTGTAGAACGTGGTCATAGTAATCATTTTTGATGTAACAGGCTGATTAAAGGGTTGATGTACTGCCTCACACCAAGCAGACACTGCCTAACTATGATTCACATTGCACTTATTTTGTATAGGAGAAACATTTAAACCATGAATAAAAAAAACCACCTCCAAACTTCCTGCCTTCCGGCCTTCCTGATGTGAAATCACACACTCACACACACACACACACACACACACACACACACACACACACACACACACACACACACACTCACACACACACACACACGCACTCACACACACATTCATATAGTTGAGACATAGATTACATCATGGCTGATTTTTGTTAAGCTTTCCTGGCTTTTGTGTAACATTTGGACTCTATGAGTGAAGGACACTGACCTTATGATAACCTTTAAATAAATAGGATGCAGTTTTCTTAGGCTTATTCTAAAAAGAATTGGGACAACATTTGTTGGTTTTCAGAGCTAACCCTTTGCTTATTTGTCATTCATTTTCATCTTCTAGGCATTTATACAATGACTCTGCTCAAGGTCACTATGAACTCTTGTCAGCAATCAACAATTGCTCTATTGTGAATAAAGTTGGAATTCAATAACAATCACTGTTTTTCTGCCCAATGTGCATGCACTATACCTGCTGGTCAAAATCGTGAACCTGACTAGATGTAATATTCACACACCTTTCACAAGCACATGCACCCAAATAGAGAGGTCAGTATCACCTGCCTGGTGGATTTGCTGTCCCTTTGCTCTTTTCATTAACTGCTGAATTCACTGGCTTTCAATAGGCTCTTTCAGTGTGTCATGCTACACCACCATTGAGCTACAGCCACGTTGCCACCCATCTTTCTTAATGGGGACTGGAGACTGTGGAGCTGCCTTGTTGCCATGGCAGCAAGCGCTTTCACATTCTCCCCACATAGCGTGCAGTGTGCATGTTGTTTCCTCCAAACTGGAGTGCACCACGGCAGAGACAGGTCTGATGTAGACAGAACCGAGCCAGGGTTATTTACCTCCTGCTCTGATACCAAATGCCCTCTTAATCCAACCACCCACACACTTTTCATTCTCTTTATAACTAATGTATAGCATTTCCCATTGGCTGCCCTCACAACCTGAACTTTGCTTCAACATTTAAAAAAATATATATCTTCAAGTTCTGGTGTTATTATCATTAGGTGTAGCGAAGGGAAAGATGGAAGTGCCAAGAGTCCAACATGGGGAGAGTGCTCAGAAAGCCTGAAATTAAAAGTTTATTTTTATTTACCAGTTGGAAAGTTTTCGCTATTAGCATAAGTCAAATTTTACTTATAGCTGACTAAATAGACTGAGAGACTATCTCATGTTTCTAAAACCGTCCCAGAAGCTCCTAGTCGAACTCCTCCCCCTCCAAATGCTACAGATAATATGGCCCACTCCATTAAATATAAGTGTGTTTGTCACTCTGCCGACTTACTGATGCTAGCTATGAATTTCAGGTGAACGTTAAATTAATAATATCATTTTATTAAAGTAAAATCAGGCTATAAACAGGGAAAGATAGAAAACAATTGCAGGGAAATGACAACACAGCTTGCTTGCCAGCATTTTATAATGACTTTTAGTGGTATTTTACCTTAGCAAGCTAATAAAATAGCTAGCTGACAAATCAAGGAGTTCTGCCTTGAGATTTAGGAGCTTAGGAGCTGACCATTGATGCTGACCACCAAATAATTACTTGTTTTCAAGTAACTGACTTTGTTTTGAAATGTAGAAAAAAACGGAAAAAAAATTCTAACGGCAGTGAACATGCATTTCCACCTTTGTCTTATTCTCAGAGATTTTAACTTTTATACTTAAACTCTTAAACATTTCAGAGGCAGATATTGTACTTTCTACTCTATTACATTTTTTCAACAGCTTGCAAAATTACACAGCACTGAGAACTTACTCACAAAACGTATGATAAACTTTTACATTACTACAGATTAAAGGTCCTGCATACACAGATGTGTACAGTTATATAAAGGGTTAATTACAGAATACTTTTTGTCTTGACACTTTTTAGACTGCTCCTGTACTTTTACTTTACTGCTGGACTTTAACCTGTAATACCTGAATATTTTATTGTTTGGTATTTTTACTCTAACCTGGAAATCATTGTACTTATTTCACTGCTATATTAGTGTGAAAGATCCCCTCACCAGCTCTGAGCTAACTTTAGACCAAAACTGTGCAATATCTATGCTAATGACCTGGGGCAGGCAATGTTAAAAATGTTCTGAAAATTTGTAAATGACTTCATGAATACAAACAATGACAAACAATGTGAATCAGCTTGCTATTTCCCATATGTGACTATTTGCATCATACATGCCTGCTTCCCTGTTCTGTGTGTATGAAGATCTCTGTTACATGTCTGGACATGTCTGCTGCATGACAAGAGGCTCACTCAGTCCCAGTGAGTGTACGGTGAGGATACTGAGCAGAATGTGGCTACTTGGATAATTGTTTGCAGGACTTTGAACAGTTTCAAGGTAATATGATTCATCTCTTTGGATTTGTGAGGAGGATGTGGTGGAAAAAGTTTCCCCAGAACTTAAATTGAAATTTGTGTAATGTTTCGTGGTAAAGGTCATGCAGTGTTATAACCTGCAGCTGCTGGAGCCCACTTGAGTTTTCTCTGTGTTTTCTGCTGAAGGCTACTGTGTACTAGTATGTGAGTAAGGGAGAGCTCTGAGAGGACGTGCGTAGAGACATCTGTGGGTTTAAAAATGGAGGATAGTTACCATAATGCAATGTTGGTTTGGTGAGATGATGAGGGAGAGTACTACTGCTGCAAGCTACTGCTGCATGCACTATTGCCTTGACTGTTATTACATTACAAATATTATGCACCTACTACTCAGATGATCATCAGCTTTCAATAGTTGATGGAGTATATGGTCTCATTGTATGTGTACCACACCAAGGAATGCAAAGTTTGTTGCATAGCCTGTTGTTGTGTGTGCTCAGAGTTTTATCCTCCTGTTCACTAATTTCACATCTAATTTCCTTGTGCTTACATGTATATATCAGTATATACTGCACTGGGAAGTATTATGTTGTATGTTGTGAGCTGTAATTTAAAATTTGATGATCGTCCTTTCACCAAAATGTGGGGAAAGTTTTTGATTTTAGCTATGAATGGAGAGTCAGATTTGCCTCATGTGTCTTCATGCAGTCTCACACTTCTACAGTTCAGTTCAATTGTTCAGTACAGTGAACGTTTTGCTCCATGCATCTCCAGCTAGATTTCACAGGAAAGCTTATTTCAGCTTGCTTGGATGACATTAATTCTGACCTTCAATGTACAGTGAGCCATTACAAGGCAAGGAAACCACAATCTCTTGTAGAAGGCCTTAATGCTTCATGATGGGGGCATGTCATGTTTTTTTCCCAATACGTTGCTATGGGGATCATGTAGATCCTGAGGTTTACAGTGGCCTAGCTGCCTCTTTAAAGGCATTTTCAGTCACAGTAGATGAAGATGAAGCTGTTTCCCTCCGACAGCACGTGTTATTTTTTCTTAAGTTCAGAAGCCGGTAAAGACATCTTCGATATCTGTGTGTGACATTCACAGTTGTTGGGATCCATCCAGGGCCAGATGGGTTGAGGAATAAAGAAAGAAATTATCCCAAAAGTCCTTTTTTGAGAAGGCTTTGCTGTTAATCATGAACTGTTGATTGTGAACAATTTGCACAAAATTTGCTTTCAGCTTTACACACTGCACCTCTTATTGTAAGAATTAGCCGTAAGAAAGTTTAGAAATCCCTCACAAGAGAATTGTAGGTACAACACTATTCAGAAAGCATCTTGCATAGCAGTGTTGTGTGATATGTTGCTTCCTCTGTCTTTTCCCCCGTCTGTGGTCGAGGTGGAGGGGACACCCAGCTTGTCCTTCCTGCAGAACAGGCTGGCTTGGTGGTGAAGTGCCTGTCTGCAGCCTTACTCACTCTGCTATGTGCTGCACAGGATGAGGAGGAGGCCCTCGGGTGAGGAGGGCCCCAGTGCCAAGTAGCTGGGTGGCTGGGTGTTTTTCACTGCTGCCTGCTTACACTGAGGGAAATATCTCTGAGGAGGAGATGGGGAGGCCTGGGAGACCTGGGGGGTTGGTGGCAGGTTACTCTGAGTCACTTTGCAGCTGAGTAGAGATTCTAATTGCAGGGCAGCTCAGAGGGCAGATTAGGAAGAGATTTGTCTCTGCAGGGAAAATGCATATGAAAATGAACAAGGCTGAAGTAGTGCATTAAAACAGCTTTTACATGCCAGCACACTGGACAATTTAATCCTCTGTCCGTTTGTGCTTGTACATATGTGTTAGTGTCTCTGCACGTATGTGCCAATGTGAATATCCCACAGTTATTCACATTCATGCAGTATGTCTGTCTGAGCAAAGCCTTTCTGAATCTCCAGCTCTCTCTCTCCCTCTCTTTCTCTCTCCCTCCCTCACCCTCCGTCTGTTGCTCCCTCCCCCTCCTTCCCTCTCTGTGTGAGCGTAGTCTGGGCGCTGAGCCAAGTAGAGTGTGTTTTTTTGAATGAATACCTGATGCGGCTGATGAGGCTGGCTGGGGGAGGAGCTGTGTCAGTGGAGTACTGAGAGAGAAAGAGAAGGAGGAGGGAGGTAGAGAGGGAAAGGGAGAGAGGCAGAAACAGAGAGAGAGAGAAGCAGCCAGGCAGAGAGGGAGCTGGCGGTCTGGTGGCCTTGCATAACACACGTTGGAGCAGCCTTGAACGCAGGACTTGGTGTTAGCTTCAGCAGTGGGGAACTTCCTTTATCGTCAGCCCGTTGCAGGGGGAGCGTAGCCTCCAAACCGGAGAGTCCAGAGAGGAAGGGCAGAGCTGGAGCAGCTACAGCACAGGCTCCAGGAGAGGAGAGCGGCACAAAGAAGAGATTCAGGAAGAGGAGTCCTAGGAAACACGTCTCCAACACACATACACACAGACACACACACACACACACACACACACAGAGGCAGGAAGAATCCTTGGACATGCTCTGCAAGCAGTGGCTGTGGAGAGACTGGTGAGCTATTCTTAGTACTCTAACCAGCGGAAGGGAGGGAGGGGGGGTTGTCTCTTTTCTTCTTGATTTGTGACACAGTAGTATTTTCTGCCCTGCTACTACACTCATGCGCTCTCACTATCATTCTAAAGCCCCCAGAGGCTACAGTCACAGTGCTTGTCCAAAGTCACAGCTGTACAATTCAACCGTATTGACCCTGTTTAGTGGTAGAGGTGCTTGCTGAGAGGGACGCCCGCATCTCCGCTTGCATGTACTGTGTGATTGGTGTGTATCGAGCAGTGATGCAGAACTCTGGAGTCATTGTGAAGACAAACAGCCTGAACCCACTGCCTGTTCTTACTGTCTGCTTTAGTCTGCCACACGATAGGTCCGCCTCTTAAAGGCACAGGCATCACTGTTGTACAGAGAGGGGGCAGTAAAATGGCTCTTTTGGGTATTAGAAAAAAAAAAAAAGCAGAACAGTGTATTGATCTGCTCTGGTTAAAGCAGCTATGTTTATAAGGTGCTTGAGGGAGGTCCTATTTATATGCAGCGAATTGCACATACACACACATACGTACATATTGTCTTCCACAGTACCTCCCCCTCTGTTTCATGCCAGAGCTCAGATTGATAATGATGTTTTTGTTTTCTATATATAGCCATTTGCTGCACAGGGTTCTCACTGCTGTGTATCTATGACTAGTCTAGCAGGTGAAACATGATGTATAGCAGGACTCACAACAGGTTTATCTCCCCAGGATCATTGCATTAGCTTTTTGCATCAATCTTGTGCATAGAAGCAGGAATCTCAGGACTCAGTTGCCTTTCTGCTGCCTCCCTGCATCATCCTGCTGCAGAGAAATGTTATTGCTATGAAGCTGTGGATCAATGTGAGGAGTAAATAGTGGGTCTGGGAGCATGAGAGAGAGGACTCAGGGCTCAGGCGGAAGGAGGGGATGTAAGGGACTGGAGGAGCTGGCGACTGCTGCGTAAGACAGGGGATTTAACTTGCTGGGGGGCCTCTCACCTGGAGACAACAGAGCAGAGGCTGAATGAAAACACATCACCTGCACGAACAGTGACGGCAGACACAAACCACTGCACAAACCTATTTCTCTGTTTGTGCAGCATTTTACGTGGGAGTATGAAAGAGTATCACATGCAAGGCTGGCTCTATCATTCTGTCTGAGCTGAAATACATCAGTGTGATGAGTGGAACAGAGAGTGGCTTGTCCCACCTCCTTCTGTTGTCATTCCTCTGTACATGTCTTAGAGGAGACAGTCCTGGACGGAGACACTGACTCAGGGTTCCCGTGGTGTCTGGCATGGTGTGACAGTCTTCAAAACTTGCCTTTGTTCTCCATAGTATCACATAGGCCGCATGTTTGTTGGTGTCAGTATTCTAATAATAGGCTGACGCTGGAAAACTGAGAGAGGCTTTTGGCTGCTGAGCTGTGTGTGTGTGTGACCATGTGCTGAGTGTTGTGTTAGGGTCATCTGAGGAAAGGAAATACACCTTCTTTAAGAGCATCCTGTTGTGCCTGTTGACAGTTAATGTTGTGTTTTTGTGGCAGCTGGAAATCAGTACAAGTGCTGGCTTTGTCTTCCAGTGCTGCTATAATCACAGGAGGTGCCTGTGCTTTAGATGTGATGTCATTACAGTGTTGACACGGTGTTGCTGAGGTGGGGTTGTTGCCACTGAGCAATGCTGCACAGTGTAGCTCAGGCTGTAGCGGAGGCTGTGTTGCTGATCGGGGATCTCTCAGCGAGGCGGGGGCTATGGCGCTCTGATGCTGCAGGCGCTGCTCAATGTGGGTCAGGAGAGGCAGCGCTCTGTCTTCTCCCCATTCTCTCTCCCTCTTTCTCATTCCTAATCTTCTTTCTTCTCCCCCCCTTACTCCCCTATCCTCCTTCTGCACAGCTCTATCTGTCATTTTATATTGCCTTTCTCCCTCTCCTCCCCCTCACTTTCCTCTCTTTCTGTTTCTGTTGCTCTCCAGCTCTGCTGCTCTCCTCCTTTGTTACGTCTGGTGGATCTACCCGGCTGTATGGTTTAATGATTTGCACGGAGGTTTTTGCTGGTTTTGGATGCAGTGACCTTGTCAGAGCCGGCATTAGAGGTAGATGCATCTAAATAGGAACTGACCAAGGTCGCCTTCTGCCTCCTCTGTGTGTTTTTTTTTTTACTCCCCTCTGTCTTTATGTAACATGTCTGTGTCTGCCTGCTGTAGTGAACCTCCTCCTGTAGTACGAAAATACAATTTAGCACTGTCAAATAGCCCTGCTCCTCTGAATGGAATGGGGGGGTAGATACACATGCATGTGTAAGTGTGTGTCATACACTCCATATCTGTGGTACCTCTGGCTAATGAACAACTCAGAGTCCTGTGCATTGACCCACAGATAAGCCTGTAGGAAAGAACAGTCATTTTGAAAAAGAAACTGTGAGAAAAAAAATGAGCTTAGGCGAAGCGAAAGGCTGCATGTCACTGTTGGCGAATTAATGGATGCATTGCATATCCTTTTTGTGTGCATGTTTTGTCTATGTGAGCATGCATGCATATGGATCTACAGTATACAAGACTGTATGTTGGGGTAGCCCTGCAGCCAAACAGTGTGCTTGTAGACTTAGATACATACTTTTCACTAACCCAGCTTACATACATCTTGAGTTGCAGTAACCTCCTTATTTCTAGCTTTTCTCAGTGCTTATTTGGCCCAGTCTTCAGCCTGCCTCTCACTCAACCCAACTCTGAGAGGTCCTACTCTTTCATTTGTTGTTGTCCACTTTGTATTCCCTTGAACTTTGAGACACCACTCAAACGAGGTACAGCGGAAAAGCCATTGTTAAAATATTTTGAAGCACTTCAGTGATAGAAACAAAGGCCGTTTACGCTTCTTGCAGACTGTACTGTAATCAGATCTCAAGTCATATTGTTTTCACTTCATTTTTTCTGATGTGCCCACTGACCCAGAGTTCCTGTCTGGAGGTGGCTGTTATATTTACAGTAGCCCCACTGACTCAACACAAGGCCAGGGAGTGTTAAAACAAAGACAAAAGCATACGCTTCTGAGGCTGCTACTCTGCGCTGTTATCTTTTCACTCTGCTCTGCTTTCTTATCCTAGAGCCTGGAGCAAGATAACAGCCAACAGCAAGGCAACATACACTTACCCTGTAAACATGAACACACACACACACACACACACACACACACACACACACACACACACAACTAGACACACAAACACTTCAGGAAACTCCTGCCCAGTGTTGAAAACATGAAAGAGGCTTTCTCATGTTATGTAAATGAATACACTCAACATTGTGCTGTACTTTCCTGGATGTCATATGTCATTACTCATGGAAAGGCTGGTTGAGTGTTGACAGATTAGTCCACATAGATCCTCAAGGTGCATCTTTAGAGGTGGATCTTGGAGAAACATGCACACAGAATGGCCTGCATGTTGTGCTCAAGTGCGTTAGACAAACAGAAATCAGATGCTGTAGTACATGGTACCGCCCAGTGGCATATGAAAGAACTACAACTTCTACAAACAGGAAATCAGAGACATTTTTAAGAGTGAAGTATTTTGGTGTTTGCTGTTTTGCATTTATTTTACTCATACTGAAATTATATTACCCGAGTACCTGATTTGAACTCCTCTCTGCCATCAGATTCCTGCTGACATTGTGGAAGAAGTGGACGGGCTTCAGAGATGATTCCTCATGAAGTCTATGGAGCTCATTTTCTGAGCTGGAGTGACTCCATCATCTCTGGTCTGAGACCTGGAGCTGTCTACCAGTAAGCATAAAGAGAGTTAGAGCCACACAGTGCAGAGAGAGCCTGCCCCCCTGGACAGAACCATCAAGAAGAGAGAAAAAGACAGACCCAGAAGAGCTTTCAAGTACTACTGGGGAATATTAAACCACGTTGGCACAATGAAATCCAACCAGGAGAGGAGTAATGGATGCCTGCCGCCTAAGAAGCGTGAGATCCTGGCTCTGGAGCAGAGGCCACTGGCAGTTGCTGCAGCAACACCTCCAGCTGCAGTGGTTACTGACAGTCCCCACACAGAGAACCTAGCATGGCTGGCAAGTGTAGCCAGCGAAAGATGCAAATCAAGGGATGCAGAGAGCCCACAATGTCCCATCTCCTCCACTTCCTCCTCTTCTCCTTCCACCTCTATCTCTTCTACACCCACTCCTCTGTCCGCAGTGCCCTTGGCCTCTCTGCCTGCTGTTTACCCCACAGCCCTTCCCCAGCAGGCAGGGACTATCCAGTTTGCTCAACTTGGACCCAATGTTCAGTTCATCAGCTCTGGGCCCTATGCTGGCTACATCTCCTCTCACATTATTTCTACTAATGCTAGTTCTGCACCCAACAGCTCTACCATAGGACAACGCCCTCACCTGGATGGTTACACAACAGCCCTAATCTCTCCCAATGCTAAAGGGGATCAGCAATTTCAGATAGGCCTCTCTCCAACAGAACTGGCTCCTGTGTCACTTCCAAACTCTCCCCAAGTCACCAACCAGTACATTCATCTGGACAGCAGAACACCTCTAAATGTGAGTGGAAACGCCGTCACTACACCCACAGCCCACCTGCAGCTTCACCCTCACACGGCGGTCCTCCCTCAAACACTCACCCTTGCTCCATCCCAGCTGGTGGTTCAGTATGCAGATGGCTCAGCTGGGAAGAAACCAGAGGGGAATGCTAAAGGTGTGTTGAATGGGGATCTGGAGGTTGTCAAACAGACTAAAACTCCAAGTCAGCCAGCAAATCATCAGCAGGTCCAGAGCTATGAGGCCAGACACATTCTCCTGCCTGCAGACTACGGGCAAAACCCTGCAGGACTCCAGACCTCCTTAGTGCTGGTTGCTCAGCCCAACCATGGAGCTGAATGTGACACTGGCTCAAATAAGATCTCCTTAGTCCAGACTGAGAAAGGAGGCATCTGTTTGGGGAAACCAGTATCCAGGTCTTCCTCTTTCACCTCCCTCTCTTCCACAGAAGTGGTCAAATCTGTTGCTTCTCACACAGTCATCCAGACAACTCTCCCCTCTGAGGAGCTGCCAGCCAGTCTCTACTCCTCCACACAACCACCCATCATTGGGTATATCACCAGTGCAAATCAGCATGCTCTAAGCTACCATGCGACACTGCCTCAGCACCTGGTCATCCCAAGTGGCCAGTCCCTCCTAATCCCAGTCAGTGGAACCAATAATGGCACAGAAATCGAGGTTAGTCGTACTGTCAGCGCCCTGACAGCTACCACTGCTCCTCAGATATCAACTGCCATGCCACATGCCTATCTGGCCACAGCCCTGTCCAAGTGTGAGGCGTTGGGGCCAGATGGAAACCAACCACCCCCTGCAGTCGCACAGGCTCCAGTGCTGTCGGTCCTGCCCTCAAACCCACCTCCTGCGTCGGTGGCAGCTCCTTCCCCAACTCCTGCTCCTGTCCTTGCTCCTGCCCCTGTTTCGATCCAAGCCTCCCCCTCTATCTCCTCTTCCTCTTCCCCTGTGGCGCTTCCTCCATTCTTCATGCGAGGCTCCATCATCCAGCTGGCCGACGGGGAGCTGAAGCGTGTGGAGGACCTCAAGACTGAGGACTTCATCCAGAGTGCGGAGATTAGCAGCGAGTTGAAGATTGACTCCAGCACTGTTGAGCGTATTGACAGTGGGCAGAGTCCTAATGCTGTGGTCATACAGTTTTCTGTGGGAGAGCTCAAAGCCCAAGTAAGTTATTCCTCATTCACCTAGAATTTGTAACTTCAAGTCTTTGTCGCCCCCTAGTGATAGCAAAAACCCACTGTCTTAGTATTGCACCCACAGTCACCAACTTTCTATATTCTACCTAAAGACAATGAAACTGATGAGAAAATATAGTAAGAGGTTCTTGACATCATTATTCTCCAGCTGTTATTCTCCATCATTACCAACGATGCGCTCTCTTGTGTGCCAGATGGAAAAAAAATACTTAATAATGCAGACCCTGGCTTTTGAAAGATGAAATGTCATCACTTTTACAGATAAATGAAGCAGTATTACAGACCCTATGCATGTAAGTGCTACAGAGAGCAACTGATGTAGGATTGTTGAGGCTGATACCAACATCGATATTTTAGAAAGCCAAAAAATAATATTCCACCAGGATACTCTGAGTATCTGGATTATTATTTTTTGGCTTTCTGTGGTTATCCCACACCAGCTAGCTCCCAGGAGAGAAGCCCTGCTGTGCATGTAGTATCATCAGTTTAGAAGTTTTTTTCACATGAAAACAAAACAATAAAATTTGCCACAGGGCTCTGTGGAAATGGTTTAAGAATTGTTCTGAACTTCCTGAGAATTTGTTATCTTTTGTTTGACAGATTGTGAGTATTTGAAAATTACCTAACACATATCTTTGGCATTTCTGTACTTCAGTTACTCATTATTGATCTGACAGATGTATACAATGATACAAATAGATTTAAAGTTTTATTAGCTGTCCGAATGTATAGTAGACAGCTAACTTAACTAAGATTCTTTTCACAGCAGACATTTTGATAAGCACAGGTGTAAATAGTAACATCAAAAACATTCGGCTACAACTACATTCCCAGTGTCCAAATAATCTGGTGTGACGGTGTGACAGTTTCAGAGTGTGTCAAGATAAAAGCTAACTGTGTCCATTGTGCATGTGCTCACCACCAGGTATGCGTGGAGGTGCTTGTGGAGTATCCCTTCTTTGTATTTGGCCAGGGCTGGTCGTCTTGCTGTCCGGACCGAACCACCCAACTGTTTGAGCTGTCCTGTGCGAAACTGTGTGTGGGCGATGTATGCGTGTCGCTGACCCTCCGAGGCTTGAGGAACGGTTCAGTAACAGACAGTCAGCCTTTGGGGACCAAGCTGAAGACTGGCCACCTCCCTGACTCATGTCACAATGTGGATGCCGCTGCCAGAAACAGTATGAGTCCAAACGCTGCACACGGTAACAGCAGCCTCCTAATGAAGGCTTCCAGTGCAGACCGGCTGGAGAGCGAGCAGGTAACTGGACTGGGACCAGAGCTACCACCGGGACTGGGACTTGCCCTAGGACAAGGGGAGGGGATCTACCCAGCTGGATCAATGCTGGCAGTCTCTGGGATTGGAGAAGTAAGACAGGAATCAGTGAAAACAGACATGCCTGCTCATTCCAAAATACAATGTGGTGACCCAGAGAGACCCACAGTCCGCAAGAGACGCTGGTCAGCTCCAGAGCGAGACCAGACTGAGAGAGCTGAGGAGGAGCCTCCACTGACTCTGCCCAAACCCTCCTTCATCCCTCATGAGGTTAAAATAAGCATAGAGGGCCACTCCAGTGCTGGGAGTGAAAGGTGCTTGAACAAACGAGTAGACTGTTGAGAGAACTTTGATTACCTGTGGTTTGCTTTGTGTTTTCGCCCTCTCTTTTCTCTCTTTCCAGACTACTGTAATATAGGCTGAGTTTACACCGTATTTACATGTTTTCTTTTCCTTCTCACATGTCTGATATCTACAATGAAGTACAGCAGAGCACCTTCATAAGTGGTATCACTCTCGAGATCAGTGCAATCAATGCTGAAAGCAAATATGAATGCAGCGTGAATGTTGAGTACGAATGGCAGTCAGACACTTGTGCGTGTCACATATCATAAGCTGGAGATCCTTTGTTACGTGGCTTAAACCTGTTGGATGCAGACCAGTCTACCATTAGAAACAAGCACAGACCGCGATGTCAGTGTGTACAAAGTGGGTAAACATATTTTGACTCTCATTTTGTTTATTTGGTTTGTAGTTAATAAGTGTTTGGAGTCAAAGAGAGACCTTTGGTGTTTCATTGACAACGCTCAATCATCATGGCTGTGATCTCTGCTGCCTCGTGTGTCTGATAAGTTTTTGAATTATATTTTATTACTTTTTTGACATCATTACAGATGCGTGTGCTCCTGCAGGTGTATGTGTGTGTGTGTGTGTGTTTTTCTGTGTGGCTGTCAAACGGCACACAGGATGAAAGTGTGTTTGTGCGGCTGTAGACACAAGCTCAGTCGTCAGTATGGCCCACAGATGCCAAGACTGAAAAGGCCTGAATGTAAATCACTAAATTTATCCTCAGTACTGAGTGGTGATGTCATCCACGTGCATTTTACACAACTGCACCATAAGAGTGACAGCAGTCGCTCATGGGAGCATTCCTCTGATCCTCAGTCACGTTTTCCTCATCATTTTAAAAGTCTCCTTTTAAGGACAGTATGTGTCACAAACTAATGTCCATTTTTAATCCTGGATTCTGTATGCACAATTTCACATCTGCACATACAGGGAACAATCAAGTTATTTCTATTCTTTCAGGTACCTAGTACCTGACTTTAGCCGATATACTTATGGATTCAGTCCTCATACTGCAATATAATCAATACGGCTAAAACGACTAGTCAGCTAATCTGGTTCTTTTGGTCACTTTGGGGTCAGCATAGCAAACTGCAAACACATGATATATTATTCCCCAGACTTATTAATAAATAATTGCATAATTACGCATTTTACGCAACATTGACATTCATCTGGAGCCATGTGTCAGGCATCCTGATAATTGTAAGTCCAGCTCATCCTACTTTAAGCTCTGCTTTGGTTTCCCAAGGTAATTATGGGCTTGGTCCCTAACAGTTTAAATACACTTTTCATAATATTTTCACTGTAATAAACTGCCTGTTGAGAGCAGTGAGAAAAATTTAGAGACCATAAAATCAAAACGAGAAGCTGAAGGGAGCTAAATAGCTTTGTAGAGCTGAGAGGAACTTTAGAGTTGTGTAACTTTAGAGTGTGTAACGTGCTCCCTTTCAGGTTACACATGGCCCTCTGACCAAGTGTTGATATAAAAATATTGATTAAAGCAACTTTAAATGCAAACACATTTTAAAATAAAACATTAAAAAAAGGAAAATATTTAGTTATTGATGGAAAAATGCAACCATCTCATTCCACTGGCCTGTCCCATTGCTTTCTCTACAGAAAATATGGCCTTAGAGATTATATATATATATNATGCACCTTCAGTAAGAATTTACTTCCTGTCCGCAGTGACCACATACTGCCTGCTAAGATACAGCGCCAGTAAGGTTTCGTTTGAACCTCTGTTTGCCATTCATTACATAATGTCTAGATTGAATGGATATTGGATGCCACCACATCAAGCAGAGTCCCATCTGCAGCTGCGGGGTGAGTACACACCAATCACACATGAGAGACAAGCCAGAGGATACCTGATATGCCGCTGAAGCCAAGTGGATGGATTTACTCTCTAGAGCCAACAGACCTAGCAGAGCTCTGAGCCATGAGTAGTGAACATCTAAAGGCCCCACCTCTCCTCTTGTAATTGAAAGTGCACTCACTAGCAGAGCAGCAAGAATGTGTGTATATATATATATATATATATATATATATATATATATATGTATATATATATATTTTTTTTTTTATATAACTAGTTCACAGCAGCACATGTTTTTAGGGTTTTACCATTAAAACCTATCCTCCTCAATGACGGTATGCCTTTCTTAAGTCCATACCTGTTATATCAGAGCTCTGCTGTTTTGACTAAAACAGCTTTCTTTGTCTACATCATGTCATTTCGTAGAGTTAGAGCCAAAATAAATATCCTACAGTTCATACTCAGGAACAGTGAGTATCTATGTATGTGTGTGTGTGTGAGTAAACAAACAGTGTGTGTGCGTTTGTAGGCCTGAGATGGTATGTGCATGTCCACAGTCACATGTGTATTTGTGTGTTCTGAGCAGCAGCACTTTGATGAAGCATCCAGCGGCAGTGTGTGGTGGTAATGGTGGTGGTGTCCCTGTTCCTCAGCTGTTAGTTATAATGAAAATAATCAACTGACTGTTTTTCATCGCCTCATGTCCTACAGGTTTATCATTGAGAGAAAACATTATATGCCGGAGCAGGGAATGTAAACACACATCGGGCAAACTATCTCGACTTTATTTTTGATGACAGATAGAGCTACTATACAGAGAAAGACAGACTTGTAGAGTTAACTAGCCAGCTAGTGTTGATTATGTACAGTAAATTGTATCCTAGAGTGTACAGTGTGTGTATAGATATTCTAATCCTTATGTAGCCTATGTACTGTATGTGCCACAGCGCCTCCTTCTTCAATCATTCCATTAACACACCAACATCAAGTGGTTCTGCTATCGTTTTTGTCTGTTCAGGTATTGATCTCACGTTCATGAATGTGCTACACAGTTCTTTGGGAACATCTAACTTAATTTGGCCTCCTCAGAATTTAATTTGACTTTGCACACTGTAACATACAGTATGTGTGTCTATGAACTGCATATTTATCATAATAGCCATGAACCTTTTATAACTCCTGAAAGGTGTTTATTGTAAACCCAGACTGTTCTCTTTTGTTTGTGTTTGACTGCTCAGGCTAAACACTGCCCAGTGACTGTTCCTCTCCAAAATTATGTGGTCTTATATTTTTCACTGTTACAAAGTAGAGGTACTGTTTCATCAGTTTGTCTTTGTAGCCATTTTCTCTCCGTGAGTGTGGCCTATGTTTGTATTTTTTCTTTAAGAAATTGTTTTTTTCCCAAATACAGACCTTAAACACATCGTGACACAGTCAGATCTATGAAATGTAGAATTGATGCTCAAAGGAATATTTTGACATTTTAAGATATACACTTATTTGCCTTTTGCTGAGAGTTTGGTTAATACATTGATACCACTTTTATATCTGATGGGTTAATGAGAAGCTTCAACCCGCAGCCATTTAGCTTAGCTTAGCACGATGACTGAAAACTGGGGGAAATAGCAAGCCTGGCTCTTTCCAAAGCTAACATCCAGCTGCCAGCACCTTTAAAACTCTCTAATTATTATGTAACATGGGTAGTAAAAGCATCATGTTGTGGTTTTATGGAGGGATATTATTCTTATATACTTTCCTGGCTTCATGCTGTCATTGTGAGTGTATCAGGAGTTTGTCAGCCCAACCAGTGGAGACTCCAGGAGGTAGTAGGTAGCATTATAACGTTTCAGTTTTTGTACAAGCAAAATATATTTGCATTATGTGGTATCAACACTGTCACCCAACTTCCAGCTAGAAAACAAGTAGGCTTATTTCCTAAAATGTAAAACTATCCCATTAAAGGCCCTGTACACCAACTCAGTTATTGTGGCTGATCAGACCTCAGCTCTGGTTGAAGCTGGGAGGAGCTTTGCTGCCCCAACAGGCGAAACAATCAATTTCTGTCCTCCCAGTCTTCAGATGAGGTCTAATCAGGTAAGATAAGTGCAAACAGCTGTGAGGGCAGACCCCAGGTGTGTGGGGGCATTAAATTCAAAGGTTCAGTAATAATATTATACCGATTCTGCTGACAAATATAATTTAACTGGGCCTCTTAAAATATCTAATTTTCAGAGCCTTTCTAAACGATGTTGAATATGCTGTATAAGCGCTGCCTTGTGGTGATCTATGGAATTGCACTTTGTCACACGGGGGTTGGGGGGTGTTTTAGTCTAACTAATACACAGAAGTAATGTACAGCATGTCTGAGAGAAGCTGAACACTAACAGTGCAGTATCTCAGTGATTTGTAAATAGCCAAAGTCTTCCATTAAAATGTTGGTATGACCTTGTTGCCAGTGGAAAGGATGAACACTGATCCCAATGTACAGACCTTTTGAAGTGAAGTTTAATTTCCAAAATACATCATCATTTATTTGACAGAAATACAGGATAACTGCTTCACCTAAGATATTTTCTTTTTGCACCAGCTCAAAAAACCAGGAAATTGCAGGAGTAAAAGACTTTTAAAAAATGATTTTGTAAACCGGGTCTGTTTGTTGGATAAATCTCAGCTAAGATACAATATGTCCTACGTACAGTATGTAGTATGTATCAATAATGTTCCCTTATTTTGATGGTGTTGAGGTTTGCTAGTCAGAAACTGTTAAATCTTTACTTCAAATGTTGGATTTTACATTTGATCAAATATATTCAAAGAAATAAAGAGTCTAAAGAAAACTCTGCGTGTCTTTTTCTGTGAGAATGACAGGGACAGAAAAAGTGTGTTTTGGCTATTTGTATGTGAATATGTACTTTGTCAGCTGTATGACTGATAAAAGTCTCTGCTTGAGATATACGTCTGATAATATCTTCACCGTCTCCCTCCTGCTTTTCCATTTCCCACATTGTTTAACAGCTTCAGTTGCACAGTGTATTTTTCTTTTTTGTCACATTAAAGGTCATGCCCTGATCTTGTTCAGAATGGCTGCCAATTGTGCATCAGATTATGAGGACCAGCACGCAGGCCTCCAGTTGAAGGGAACAGAATACATGTAAATCACCTCCTTTGTGTTTCAGAATTATCTGGGTGTCTAGCTGCACTGCTAATGAAGAATAATACAATTCACAGTTGAATAACTCATAAATGATAAATGGTGTATGAATTCATGCAATTATGGAAATATGAAAGGCTAATCTAATAACTGCAACAGTCTGATCTACATGTGCATGGATTCATGCAAAGTTCATGTCTAAAGAAAGCTCTGTGCTGCTGTGTGCTGCAGCATTTTGTCTTCTGTCAACAGTTACCTCTGTTAACAGTTTATACACCTTTGTAAACACATTGTTAATGTAAAAGTTGGCTTTAAATTTGAGCTGCCTCTATTGATCTGATATACTATATTCTTCACAGGCTTCAACATTCATATGTTCTTGCTTTATTGTAGAAAAGAAGCATGGGCATATTGTGCTGGACTTATTATCAGTGTTATTTAAAGGCCATTCATTAGTAAGATTATTGTTCTTTGTATGCTCTCTGCCAGTCCAACACATATTGGAGAAATATTACCATCTACATCTCCATAAAAGCCAAAAACTTGTGATGTTGTTTGGTGTGTGTTGTGAATTTTGGCTGCTTCAGAGTAAATGAATTTGGAGAGATGACAGGAGGTTTACTAGTGAAAGTTTACAATTGATAAAACTACATACTTAACATTTTGTGGCTCAATCAATCTCCTGTCATGCATCGCAGACTTTCACACTCCATGTGACCACAAGATTAATCTTCCGGTGACCAGGTCACATTGTAAAAGAAATATATTCAAGTAATATAACAGAGTTGTGTTTTCCCATGAAAGGAAGGTAAGTCATATTGCTACTAACATACAGTGCAGTGAAGAGAACAGTAAATGAAGAATATCTTAACAAATTGTTAAGGAACAAGATTGCCACAGGCTCTTTGCTCTTTCACCTTAAAGACATATGTGCACAAGTTGAAAAACACATTAAGATAACAAAACTTGCTCACCCTTGAAATTGCAATTAGCTTAGCTTAGCATTAATTGTATCAAATTAAAGCTAGAAACACAGTCACTCAAATCAAAAATGCATCCATCCTGTTATTTATATTTATGCTTTTTATCAAAGTGAATGAATCAACACATTTTTTTTGTTCAACTATAACCACAAGAGATCACTGTCACTGTCTCCTTCAGGTTTTACCTGAAATCAGGGCTTAAAACTTTACTGTTTACTGCAGCATTTCAATAACTTAGAAAAATATATGCTTTGATTTCCTTATTTCTTTTAATTCGATTTTTTATCTGTCATACCTTTATTTATTTCATTTTTTAATATTGTCTTTTAATCGCTAATTACTTTTTTTTATCAGTTCTTATTTTTGATTTCCTTTTGATTTATTTAAATTGATTGTTGATTATTTTAAATCCTCTGTAAAGCACTTTGAATTGCATTGTGTCTGAATGGTGCTATATAAATAAACTTGCTTTGCCTTACCGTCCTGCAAACAGTCATTCAGGTTGATTTCTTCTCTGCACCACCTGGGGGAGCAAGAGTCCTTCCTTTGTGGCGGAGACATCAGCCTTAACCACTCAGGTGACATTTCACAGGACTAACCTGAAAAGATTTGAAAAAGATGAGGCTTTTACAGCTTCGGTATATCTATCTTTACTCCTCTCGTGTTGTACTTTCATTGAATCATTTTCCAACATTGTTTAGCAAATTTAAGCTTGAAACATGAAGTGTAAATGTTATATTTTTAATGTTGGTGTCTAAAATCCTCAGAGTTTTCACAGTGCATGTGATATTAGTATAAAATGTAGGAAAAGACAGACAAGTAGGGATTTTTTGGTTGATAGGTGAAATAATTTACATGCATGAATTGTTTATTCTGGGCTGCTGCCACTGAGGGACTCTGCAGCACAGAAGGGAAAATCATTACTTCTTAAACATTTTTAAAAATTAGTTATTCTTCTGTTTTGTCTGTTGCCACAAATTTGATAATTTTACTCTCTGTTGGACAGAACAATGAAAACTTCATTTACCTAAAGAAACAACACTTTATTGTGATCAAACCTCACACTTGATACAAAAAAACAAACATGACTCAGACATGACACATTCAAATTTGCTTTTAAACTCTGTTACTGTTTCTGTCCTGGCCAGTTTTTTTCCTGCTTACCTGTGCATGATACACTAATATCAGTTAAACCAATGACAACATTAAATACATTGGTATATGCCATAAGCAATGTGCAGAAATGTATACAGTCTCAGACTGCGTACAAAGTGTTTTTGATATGGACTGCTTATCTTTGCAACAGGTTTTTGAAGCGTTATCTACTGCCATGTTAGAAAAAATCCAAAATAACAGACACACATGAACCTTGAACTAGCAGGGCTTCAGCTGTGGAGATATGGTCTGTGTCCTCAAAGATAAAATCCTATAGACAATAATAAGTTAGTTATTTGTTATTTGTCCACTCGCTTTGCTCTATTTTCCCCAAAACAAACAAACCCAAAAAAATCATGTAGGGGCTCTACTCGAAATCCAAACAAACCCTTTTGTTGTTGTTGTTCAGTAATACTAACATCTTATATACCAATTAATCATTTATATATACATAAACAATGAAAACATTAAGCTCTAATAAAATAATGCCAGTGTAAACAAGCTTCAGTATCACGCAACGCCCAAATATTGCACATACATTCATAAATATATACGCATCAACTTTGTGCCTTTGTGTTTATGCATGTGGTTGCATCTGTTGTGTGTGTGTGTGTGTGTGTGTGTGTATGTGTGTGTGTGTGTGTGAGACAAAGGGACAGACAGTTTGTATACAGCCCAGTTTTAAATTAAATCAGGTGTGGAAAAAAACTGAAAGAAAACATAACACGAGAGGCACTTCATAAACACACGCACACACACAGATATGTACAGTACCTACACACGCACACAAACATGCACAAAATCACTTGTGCATGTATCTTTAATCTCCCTGTGCCTCACACATACAGACACACAAAAATGTTCAGTTACGGAGACATTTAAAGCATTGTCTTCACAACAAAGTCTGTTCTGGCTTCAATTCGGGTGCTTCATCACAATGGATAAACAATGGACATGTGTGTGTGATTGAGCCTGTTAAGTGTTTTGGTCCCACTCTGTCTGGTTTGAACCTCGTTCTTTGGTCCCAGTCTGTGTGGCGCTGCAGTCCCCAGTCTGTCCTGTCTGTCAGCTTCATTACCAAGGAGGTAGAAGACCTCCAGTCAAGGAATGCAGGGTCCAACCAGTACAGATCTCAGCTTCTCAGAAGATGCACATCCCTCCAAAACCACAATCCTCCAATCAGGAGCTGTCGCAAATCATCTTAGGCATCTCCTGTTTGGTCAGAAGTCAGCTGCTCTTGGTCGGAGACGTCATCGTCAGCTGGTGGCCGTGCCCGGTCAAAGAAACCACACTGTGGGAATCACGTGAACCCATTAGCGTACTGCAATAGTAGATCGTTAAAGTAGATGGAGTGTGTAATTATGTATGTGTGTACCTTCCACATAGCCAGTGTTAACATGGCCAACACCAGCAGCCCCAGCAGTATGGCCAAGATGATGACCCAGAGAGGAACAGCAAATGACACATCAGGAGTCCCCCATAACACCAGAGTCCCCATCTGTAGGACACAGATTAATGCAGTATGGTGTTTGTAAGTACTGATACATGCATTTCCCTCCTTTGGCACCTGAGACAAACTTACACACTCCAGTTATTGCCTGCATCTTACCGAAGTGGTGTGCTGAGGCAGGATGGAGGGTTGGACGCGGTAAGGCATGGCTGTGACCATGAAGGACACAGTAGAGTTGAGAATGTAGGGGTCGTTACGCCGCTGTAAGACAAATATGTATATAAAATATGTCATTTGACTAATCATATACTTTAATTATTATGTAATAATTACACATATGGTATGTGGTTAACACATTTAATGGAGTTTGAATTTTGAACCTTGTACAATTTTAGGACAACTGGGCAAACTGTATTTGCTAATGAAGATCATGTGATATGACTCAAAACTGCTACTGAATGGATCTTATTGGGAAATACTTTTCACATCTGCTGTTTTAAAGGTCAGGAATGAACTTTAACCCTTAGTTTATTTAGTTGGATGATTAAAAGGACAGGAACAACAATGAAACCAAGCACACAGCCAAAAAGAGTGATCAACTTGGGAAGGAAGTAAAGCGTCATCTGAGTAATCGACAAAACATTTCAATATGGCAGACCAAGATGCTTACCTGCAGGAAAGTGTGCGCCCAGAGTCTCGAGCGGATCTTGACCACCGCGCTCTGTCTACGATCCAAGCGACCAACTACACACATGATCCTCAGACAGGAGATATTGGTGCAGTTCTGCAGAGAGAGAAAGGAGAAGAAACAGAGAGCAGAGGGACATTACACACACACCTGTGAATCACTGACAAACACTGGGTTTAGTTTGTTTCCTCAGAGAATGTACACTTATGTGAAGCTCACCAGGGTTTTACCGCTGTAACTCTGAGCAGTAGTGATGGCTCGTTTGTGGCGATGATGAGGAGCACTGGTGTTCCTCAAAAAACCCAATAACTCAGGCGTGTCCTGGAGAGATGAAATCTGAGAGAGAGAGGGGGAGAGAGAGAGAAAGAGGGTTGTCTGCTGTTCAGAAACTGGAAATGATAAGCCTAAAATGAAAAGATGATGGAGAATTTGAGACATTTGATCAGACTTGTCTCATGTATTTCAGACAGTCAAACTCCTACATTTACACTGGAGTCAGAGCAAAACAAAAGAAACTGCTCTGTTTTATCTTTAAACCTTCTTTCTGCAGCTTGTGTTTGGGTCTTTTGAGGACATTTATTAGGCAGAACATACTGATTATCACATTTTGGTGGTTTAGAGTTGTCTGTAGTGCACATGGGCTCTGATGCAGCCAATAAGAAGGAGATGGAAGACCTGAAGGCTTACTCTAGAAATGCTTGTAAAGAAGGATTTTAAAGATGGTTTAAGAGGTGTAATGAAATCACACAAAATAACCCACTGTGGAAACAAGTGTGATATTTAGTGATCTAAACAAGATGTGTTTTGTTGATTCAATGAGATTCTGTTTCCTGATTGCAGCTCAGGCAGTCAAGCTGACAGAAACAAGGCAGACTGACAGCCAATGAGATTAAATGACCCTAATGTTCTCAAGTCGCAGATAACTGGAGTCTGACTTTAGATAGAAGCCTGTGAGAACAGCTTGACTGACTTAAAACCATAAAAATTATTAAAAATCTAACAATATGTGCAGCACATGATTTGCTTTCTCTTCTTGGCTATATTTTAAAGGTCAGCATTGCAAAAATAGTTTCCTCTTCTTTCTGCATGCTGTGGGTAGCTTTAGACATAGTGGCTTAGGTGACAGAGCTGCAGGACCCATGGTTGCTGACAATAACAGTACTTTTGTCAACAGTTTGAGATGTGTAAATGTATTATTGTATGATGAATATTTTACTGACTGCAACAACAACCACCACAGGGGAGAACTGGATACATTTACCTTGAGCCGTGCCTCCAGTTTGACCAGGTTCTTTAACAACGCTAATGGAAGTGCTGGCGGGTGGGAACTTGGTTGGAGATCACATTTTTGTTTCCGCAATAGTGGCTTCTACTGGTCTGTGAGCTTGGCTGAAGCTGTTGATTATTGTTTATTTAATATATGTATTTTTTCAAACGTATTAATTGATCATTTAGCTTTGATTTGGCTTTAACTAGCTGATGATAATTAATGTGTGTCCTCTCTGTCAGGTGAAGGAAGAAGTGTCTGCAGTCGCAGTGTGTGTTAGTCTACACACAGACAAAGTGACAGACACTGGTACATATTAGGAAATTGGAAATGACCAATTCAGGCTGAAAATAGAAAAAAATATGGCCTTCAAACATATAAACGTTGCGCATGTGACTCATTTTGTTTCATATATGATTCCAGCTTGTAGCATTTCACGTTCTGACATAATTATGTACTTTTTGAAATAACAGTGTGTTTTCTTTTTGAATTGCCCTACAGATGATTTCATAGATACTGGAAACTGTTCCAGCTCTAATTTCTGCTAATAAGCATAATACTACATCCCCCTCGTTCTGAGCCAACTGGCAGGGAACGTGGGGAGCCTCCAGAACAACGGGTACAATTATGTTTTAAACAAGCGGGTATAAATGATCAAGGGAAGGATGGATGAATAAGCCACTAGCAATATAATAAATAAAAGTTTGAAATTGCAGTAGATGGTGGAGGTGGTTTGACAGTATACAAGAAAGATAAATTGGTGGTTTGCAAAACTATGAAACATATTCATTTCCACAACTGGCAATATGGCCATTATTATATGTTTGAGTCTGGAAATCTGTTTTTGAATGCATTTCTGATTGCATAAGCATGTATATGCTCATGTATCATCGTGTTACCTGAAGTCCAAGTGGGTTGAGGCTGGTGTTCGTCCGGCAGCTAATTGGTCCGTCAGTTTGAATCTCCATGGCATACAGCAGGTTCTCGTCCCGGAAGCGGGAGGGCCAGCCGACATGAAGCTCAGCCTCCTGAATGCTGCTAGGACCGGAATTATGGAGCTGGAGACAGAGAGAGGAAACAGAGGAAAAAAACAGAGAGTTGTCAGTTTTGTGCTCTCTTCTGTCTTATTACTAGGTCTCAAGTGACTGAGGCTATAATTAGGTTATCATAACTGTGGGATGATGACACAGGCCACCTGTGTTTTAGTGATGATAATACTACTACAGCTGTCCGTCAGTGGGGATTGAAATACAAGACAAGGAAAACTCACGGCATCACCTAGCTCATCATTCCACATCAAAATGAGGATAAATGAATTATGAGCTTAAATGAACCATCAATTCAATAAATCCTCATTTCTTACCCTGATCTGTATATTCTCTCTGTCTCTCTCGCACACATACATGCACGCAGTCATTAACACTGAAGCAAGTCATCCAAACAGGACATGATCCTGGTGCTGCGGGGCAGGAATTCTGCAAGAGCAAAAAAACTCTGTCCTCTCTAACTAGAAGCAGCTGCCAACTGGGAAAAGTACCGCAAATGAAAATCATTATCAGCTGCAGGACAGGCCAGACACTGCTGCACTCCGGTTCAATGGAGCGGCCGTCCCTTTAAAACAAAAAGAAATCACATGTGCAGTGCACAGACGCACACATGCACATACCCCTATTGTAAACTGTCGCCAGTCTGTCTGCCATCCTCCTTCCATTCTATCTACTTGTCTGTACCTCTGTTTGACCTTATTTTTTGTCTAAATGGTTATTACTCATTACACTGCGTCCAGACTTAATACATCAATCCCTCCTCCATCCCTTCCTTCCATCCAAGGAGAGAGGCCTCCTTGCCTTGCTCCCTACTTCCTTTTCTGTTTTGCCCCCCTTCCTCTCTTTTTCCCAACTTCACAGCTCTAATTACTCCTGAGCTGGAGACCTTTGATCAGCCAGAGCCCAATTCTTTATAGAGCTACTGTTTCTGCTGTGTGTGTGTGTTACTGTTTACTCCACCTTACAGAGCTCCCGTCTTGCTTCAGCCTAATTTACAACTTCCCACACTTATTTTCCTTTTTATCTTAACAGTCCGCACAGAGACAAGCAGCACCAAAAACAAAACAGGCCAGCTTTCTGCTCCTTCACCTCAACATGTCTGAGTTCACCTACACCTTCCCCGTCAAATAAGTGCAGCTGCTTGGCTGTGTTTCGGGTTCAAAGATGTGCATTTGTACCTCATAGATGTGTGTTACTTGTGGTCCCACGTCATCCTCCTTGACAGGCTTCTCTTTGGGTTCCCAGCGCGGGAATGGCAGCACCACCTGAGAGGGATGAGACACCCTGAAGAGAGAACAAACAGGTTGGTGACGATGATGCATGTACACATCGATAGGTTTGGAAAGTCCAGCTAAATATAATACTCACTGACCACATGAATGCTGACTGCTGGTCTGTGTGATCATCCACTAAAGTGTCTTTTTTTCCCCCCACTGTGGCAGAGGGTTACTGTCGGGTTGTGCCTTTTAGGTCTTTTTACACACAACCACAAAGTTTAATCCCTCCACCATGGCACAACAGTCAAGTAAAGTGTACAAGATTTGCTCTAAATGCACAATAACTTTGAAAAATACCCATTTGATTTGGATATACTTAGTCATACTTTGGAACAAGTTAGTATGTACAAGTAGATCAGTGTAATGTACCTATGGGTAGAGGTGTGAGTATAACAGAAGACAGACAGGTAGTCATATTGGAGGGTGTTTACTGTTGTTCATACACAGTGGCCACATTATTGGGTACACCTGCACAATTATTAGCAAGTCAATATAAATGCTCTGCCATAAAATGTACATTTACAAAGGTGATCAATTTCACATTTTGTTTTCATTGTTGTTTCATTGTAAACTCAATTGTTTCTTTATTACAAAGGTCATAGTTGAAGGTGATGTTCAGGACTTCATTAATCCCGCACTGCCACCCCCCTGAAACCATGTGTTTATGGTTGCTTTGTTTATCTGTTGTTTAATAAGTCTCCTTTTATTATGAATATGGTGTGAGGTGGTGACTATTTGATTGCTATCAATTGTATGGGAGTGCCACGCCTGCTTGCAGTGTCCTCAGTGCCCTGGACTCCTGTGGAGGATATTCAGTAGTTCATCCATCCATCAGTAGTTTATATAGTTCAGGTGCAAAACATTGTAGCCCATCGCCTTTGAATGTACAATTGCTGTATCTGTAGACCAACAGTTTCTAGTTTGAGTATTGTTTTGCCTCCCGGGTTTGTTTTGTGTTACTTCTGTTTTGCATTCAGGGGATCAGTTTCATTTAAACATGGTTTGTAAATTCTTCACTGAAGAATTTCCACTCACTCTCTCGTGTGGCTCAGAGTTTGCATCTGGGTTTATCCACCTGCCTTATGTCAGTTACACTGAGAGGTATGTCAAATTTATTGTCCTTTATGTTCACACATGAGATAGATGATTTTATCAACAGTGGAGATGTCTGAAGTTTTGCCCTGAGTGGGCAAAACTGTTTATGCTGTGGGCGTAGTTCAAAATGCAACATTTAAACGTGGTAGATGGACACTGCTGATTCAGGACAGTACAAACACAGGAACTCGCATGTCCTCACCTCTCTCATCTCTCATCTTCCTCTGTTTGTATGTACAACTGACCACACCCAAACAGCGCTGTGCAAGAATCCAAGCTTTGAAGCGTGTACGTGTGTGTGTGTGTGTCAGAGGGCATGTGGGCACCCATGAACATGTCAAAGGCTCACAAGCCTCCCATGTGCTCATGATTAGCTCAGATTTATTTCAAGAACTGTGTTTTCATGCTGTTTTCCATCTGTATATAAACAGGCTCCACAAATTTAAACATCTCAAAAGGAGCTGTAATATCCTGCAAACACCAAAAGATTTTGTCTGAAACCAGATCAATTACATGTTTGTGAGGCAGACACAGCAACAAAGAATTTTGTCACTGTTTCTCAGGGAGGACACCACCTCTCACATGCAAAGATGTTTGACTCACCCACGAATATCCAGTTGAGCTACAGCAGAGATGGACAGATTCAAACTAACTGGGTTGCTGTCAGAGTTATCTTTGTTGGAGCTGTGGAGAGATACACAAGGGATTTAAATAAAATCTAAAGGCAAACACATGTCACACTGCCTATGGCCTACATTCTGTCTATTTGCAGACATTTGAAATGAGGTTATGAGTGAATGGAAAGGATCACAAAGCTCATAATAAAGCTGTTTTTGTATGTTCAGCTGACTCCAAGAAAGAAGAATTTCTCTGGCAGTGGGCTTTGTCGGCATTTAACCGTCTGTGTCTAGTGATGTGACGTATCATAAGCAATACAATGAAGCAAACAGTGAACATGTTGTGTGGAGCTTGTCCCTTCTCTGGAGTTCCTCTGGGCCATCTGTCTTCGTCTCCTCTCTGTGGTTAGTTTCATCAAACCACAGACAGCGACGTGATCAGGGCAGACACAGATCTTATTTACATGGCTCAGAAGAAAGACAAACAGCTCTTTGTGTGTGTGTATGTACTGTATGTGTGTGCATGGGGGGTGGCTAAGTGCGTGACAGTTGGTGGGTGTGTCACCTGTGGATCTGTAGCTCAAAGCTGATCTTCGGTCCAGCATCTTCCAGCCTTTGGACAGAAAACCTCAAACCAACAGACAGCTGGGCAAGAGTGTGGAGGCAAAAAGAAGAGAGAGAACATGTAAAAACCATGTGATGGGAGGAAGAGGAGGACAGTTGAAGAGAGATGACTGCAAGGAAAGAAAGACAGAAATAAGACACATCTGTACATCAAAGGCCACATCATGTTTAATGTGTCCAGTAATAAAGAGTAAAATCCTTGTTAACTACATCCTCCTCAACTATACAGACAGAAGATCAAGTTTCCGCTTGTGTGTGTGTGACAATAACAGCAGATATCTAAAAATCCAGACTACACACACAGACACACACTTAAAAGCTAGCTACGTTCTCCCTAGTTTAAATCCCCCCATCCTCCAGGCTAACTCAAAACACGTGAGGGGTTTAGTTCATCATCCACTGGACGCGAAAACACTGTGTGTATGTAGGTGCTCGCCACTGTATGACAGTGTGTATGTGCCCGTGTAACTCAACTGAACAGCAGGTCAAACACATGGTTCGGAGAGGGAAATGACAGCATACAGACGCGCACTTCATGAGGGAAGCTTGTAGGGGTGTTAAGGGTGGGGTGTGGGACTACAAAGTCAGGCCATCTTTATGGGGCACATTAGAGAGAGACTGGAGGAGAAGAGCCAGGCAGGAAAGATCTGAAGAGACAGACACCAAATGAGTGAGTCAGAGAGAAGACGTCACTATCAGCTATGATACTTCCTGTCACTGACAGAAGAGGAGAAGGAGGAGGAGGAGGAGGAGGAGAAGAAGAGCCCAACAAAAGTCTCAAGAGGTCAACTGTGTCTCTTAAAATCTGTCCTTTAAGCTTTGCTCCCCAGCTTGAAAGGTGCCTGTTAAAAGTTTGTAGTTCATCATTTAAAGAGACCAGCAGCTGTGGTCAGCTAGAATTTAAGTTAGTTAAACTGAGTTGTACATTTTCACAGTGGAAAAAAAACATCCAAAGAAACTTTTTACTGAGTGTCGTCTGATTCTCTGCCATCTGTCTGCATGCTCAGTGTATTCCAAATAATCATCATCTTTGCCACAATATGGCTACAAACGCTGCTTCTGTGTTGGATTACTGCCCTCCTTGAAGCTACAGCGCTTTGCCACAAGAAGTGTATTTAGCCGCATTTTGGCAAAACAATGATCCGTTTGAACAATACTTAGAGAAGTAGTTTATGCTGAAGCGGTGGTTTGAGGAGTTTTGGAAAGCATTATAACACTTTTTGTCAGCCATATAGTGTTGTCACTATTGGTTATCCAATAGAATAAATAAATATTCAACTGACCGCTGCTGCTGTGGGATGAAATGAAAGGATGCAACTAACAAACTTTTAACAACCACCTACATGGCCTAAAGGTTCAAACCTTTTGTATTAAAAACCCTCAAATTTAGGGCTGTGAGATATGGCTGAAAATAATTTTAAAAGAAATGTTTTTCCAATGTAAATAAAGTTGTTGATTGATGCAACTGGAATCAAATTTTTTTTAAATAAATGTATCCAAATAAATTGGAGTCAGTCTGAAGGTTCTGCTTTATGGTAAAGATGCACATCTGTGCTCCCTATAGGGCAAAAATGCAAACAACCAGTTTTGTAGTTTTCTGTTATATTTTGCAGCATTTCACACCAAAGTTTTGTAAAACAGGGAAAAAATATGATCATTTCACAAAAAGGATTCAGCTGAAAGCCAGTAAATAGCTAGTGAAATGAAACACTTGTTTAAATGAATCCGTGTGTGTGTGTGTATTCATTATTACCTGCACCAAACACTGTCAAAATATGCTGAGTTGTGCTTAATGCCACCAGAGCCCATTGAACTTAAACTAAGACAAAGAGAATCATGCAGGCAGGCAGGCAGGCAGGCAGGCAGGCAGGCAGAGAGGCACAGCCAAAACCAGCTTTCCTTCAGGCATGTACCTCCTACACTGGTCATCCTGCTCAGTGAGGCACTACAGCTGTGTCATGTGGCACGAGGAATGAACTCCAGTGATGAGAAGTATTTAGCTGCACAATATAACCAGAGCCTGTATGTGGAGGTATGTTCTGCATAAGCTCATGGATTCCTGAACATCCAACGGGGCAAGGGGAGAGTTAAATATGGGAAACATCTGGACTGCTGGGGAGCACACACACACACACACACGCACACACACGCACGCACGCACACACACGTGCACATGCACACAAACACACACCCCTTGTCCGTTTCACATGCCTTGTTTTGCTCTCCTCCCCCAACAGTGAAACATGACCACATAATTGATTTATCAGTACACCCTATGTCACCTCCAGAGCTTGAACGCACCTCCCTGTCAGCCTTGACACCTTTAGAAAACCCCCACAATTGCAGTAATACACACACCTGATCACATTCAGACCCTAAGGCACATGTGACATGCTTTGTGGCGTACGTAGGAACAACGGCGTGGTAGAGTTTCATGTAGGAAGGGACCACTCTTTACTTTACAAAGCCTTGGCTTCCTGCATGTGTCAGCCATCCAAGAGCTAAATGGATTATTATTACACACACGCATACACACACACACACACACACACACACACTTGTGCGCATACACACACAGTGAGTGTGAGGCATAGTCAAGGGAGTCAAAGTGTGTGGAATGTGGGTCAAGGTGATGATCAGTAATCATCAATCAGTATGAATTAAACCTGAGGAGAAACAGTTGTAGCTTCTCAGTGTGGACATTTGAAAGAGATGAAGCTTTAGTGAATAGTGTGTGCGTGCTTTTGTGTGTAACAACTCACCTCTGTTCCAGCCACCATTGGGTTCCCGAGGTCACACACCACCATCCTGGACTCATTGACCATCTTGTACTCACAGTTTGGCTGAGACAGGGACTAGAGAGGCGAAGAGAAAGAAAAGGAAAAGACAAGTACAGTGAGTGAGATGATGAGGCAAAAGTGACAAATTAGTAGCACCGAGAGTCGAGAGGGGAAAGAAGAGAACAACGGAGTGAAGTGTAACATCATCAAAGAGGGAAGGGAGCGAGGGAGTGAGAAATCGAAGGAGGGAGGGAAGAGGGATGGCAGGAGAGGAGGAGTGATGAATGCTCTGACAGAAACAACCTCATCAATCAAACAGCCCCATTACACACTCATTAGCGCACACACACACACACACACACACACACACACACACACACACACACACACACACACGTGCAAACACACACACGCACACACGCACACACAGCAGTTGACCCTATCCATTTCCGTGGTCACTAATGCAGCTTGTAAATCATAATAGGGGCTTTTGGGCTGTTGCCAGTAAAGCATACCCTGCTGATAGCCTTGCCTTAATCACTCCAAACAAACACACACACCACAAAGACACAACAGGATGTGATGTTGCACTGTAACTGTAGCCTCCACTTTTTGTATGATCACATGTACATGCCTCAATCCTATATGTATGTTTTCTGTATCCATCCTACCGGCCCTCAACATCAAAGAAACTTATATCAGACAAATGCGTTTGCAGCACGAGCGACTGTGTCTTTATTTACCTCTACCCTGCGCTTTATTCCAATATAGTCAGCCTCTGGTGGTATCAGTGTGTGGAGCTCGGTCTCATAGGCTCCTTCTCCTCGGTTCACTGCAGTGATGGTCAGCATGACCAGATTGTCGTCTCCAATAACCAGCTCTGAGCGATCCCTGTGTGTATTTCATTTAAAAAATAGAATGGCATACAGAGAAAAGAGATCATTTCAGTCATGTAGAGCACAAAGGAAATAAAGCACTTTGCTGCAGTTACATGCAAGAATGACCCACTGTCCTGTGTTTTTTCTTTGTAAAATTCATGAATTTAGAACTGGTTCATGTGCAATACGCTCTGCTGCAAGGAATGCAATACCCCCTACCCCAACAGCAACCCCAACAATATATGTGTGTGTGTGTGTGTGTGTGCTAGTGTCAGTCAGTAGAGGGTGACAGGATGTTTGTATAACGCTGCCATGGAGATATCGTACAGCTGGAAACACTATAGAGAGGAGGCTAATTCACATACACACATACAGACACTCACACCACATGGTAAATGGGACTATAATATGAGCAACTTCAGTGTAAACTCTGCTCATTGTGTGAGGAATAACAGACATACTTGCTTTGGTTTAGCTGTGTGTGCATATGTGCGTCTGGGTTTGGTCGTGTGAAGTGTTGAGTGTTTACAGGTTGAGGTCAGAGGGTGTGGCTGTGTCAGTCTTACATGCTGGCAGAGAGCTGGAGGTCGGGGACACAAATATTGTCATCACCACAGTCCAGGAGGATGTAGGCCTGCGAGAAAGAAGGGCAGAGAGAGGGGTGTGGGTTGGGGGTTGTCATGAGGAAAAGGTTTAAAGTACACTGGACATCATCATGAAACCAAAAATAGAAAATAAATGAAACAGGCACAAACCAAAGGATGCAGGTGCAGATATGTAGAGACACATAACTTGCACACCAGAGTTCTGCTATCAAGGTGCAGAACAAGTTTTGTCAGCTTGGGACTGAGGTTTTTTTGAAAATGTTATTTTTCAATAAAAATGTTCTCCCTCCCTCTCTCTCTTCAAAGTGACTATAATTTCCAAGAATGTATAGAATGTGCAGCCTGACAAGGCTAATTGCAAGTAATGAAAAAATGAAGCAAATACTTGATCAAAGAAAGACCTCTTCAATGAGGTAATAGCAGCTCATATGATCCGTGAGTGTGGATAACACAGAGTAATACTGGAATCAAAAATGAAGAAACGGCTTGCTGCACATCAAAAACTCAGCTCTGGAAAAACCTCAGCATTTATTTCTGCAAACAGACGAACAAGTAATGTGTTTCAGAGATTCTTCATCAGGCTTGTTTGACAAATAAATAGTCTGGGTCCATCTGATCTATCCTGTTAAAAACAAAGGTAAGCTCGGTATTAACATGAAAGTCTGATGAGTTTTTTTATTTGTGATGAAGCCTTTTTGTGTCTAAAGCATTCACACTTCACTTCACTTCACTTCACTTCACTTCACTTCACTTCAGGTGTACACAGTCTGTACAGCATATAACTTCCTCTGTCCTTAGACCCTCTATTTGGCAAAGGAAAAACTCCCCCAAAGAAAGAAGGGATGGACATGCAACAGATGTACAGTACTGGATTTTTACCATATATACACTGTATATACTCACATGCTCTTGAAGGAAGGTGCTGCTGTAACGGTTAAGGACAGGTGGGAGGTTTTGGCCATGAGAAGGTGGAGCCAAGCTGTAGTTCAGAGCCAATGAGATTGGCGTCAATTTGTCCCTGAACTCATCGTCCTCCTGAGAGGGTAACACAAACTTTAATTAGTAAACTGTTGGATGGCTGACTCTCCTGTAAGATACTCAATGCTAAGCAAAGCTTATAGTTTTGTGTTTTGTGTTTGTATCTGTAATTTGCTCACTTTTAGGTAAATGGTGTAGCTCAGGCATCCACGTGGGCGGTTGAGACCCAGTCTTAGGAGCCCTGTGCGCTGAGGCTGCTGGGTGTCCAGGAACGACACTCTCTTAACTCCGCCTCTCGTGCCTTTCAGCCAATCCAGCTGCAGCTCTGCTCTAAGGTCTGGACAGAAAGTAATGATGCAGTGGTTGAGGTGGATGGAAAAGTGACAGAGAAGCATAGCAGTAAGGAGTAAGGCAGTCCAGCAACTCAGACACTCCCTAACTAATGAATCCACATGGTCCAGTCCTTTTATGTGTGTGACTTTCCATTGGTTAAGGGGGCTATCGTAGGCGTTTTACTCTACAGAGCATTATTAGACAGTGGAAACAATGTTCTTTACACCTCCACTGTCTGTGTCTGTCAACCCGATTCTTGTTTCCACCCACCCATCTTCATTAGCTAGAGATGTACAGCAAAGCTGGCTCTGACTTCAGTCCCTCCCTCTGTGCTCTTCCCTTTTGCCTCCCTCTCTTGCACACATTGTGCACAGCTGCTTACCTACAGAGCTGGGGATCCCCACTCCGCTCACTGCTGCACATACATCCACCTTCAAGCTGCAGGTAGACAAAGAGATGGACAAGAGGAAATGAGAAGACTGTGATAACTATTGAATTGGATTGGATGGTTTATGTCTCAAAAGATCTGAAAATAAGTCAAGCCAGAACGCACACTCAGTTTATCTTTTCTATGACCTCTCATGGAGGTCATCATTTTATATGCTGTTTTTAGCATTTACATCTTCGTATATAGACAACATTATTTTCATTTAAAAATATAGGAAGTGCATTCTGAATGTGGTTTACCAATTTGTGGTGTCTTTTAAGCTGATTCAGCCTGGTTAAACATAAATAATCAGTATAAGATGTGTGGTGAATGCACACCAAAAATTAGGTGGTGGTCCAAGCAGCGACCTGTTTTGCAGAAACCGTGACCGCATACTAATCACCAATGATATCATTCATTCAGTCACTGCAGACTTTTTAACCACACTCTTCATTATTCATATTTGTATTAATGCCAAAGTCGTGAAACAAACTATGCAACTGACTAAATAAACTGCTCATAAGTGGGACGTTTATTCCCTCTTGTACTCCAGGGGGCAGTGGGACTTCCTGCTGAGAGCCCTGTGGGCCCCTCAATTAGACACACAGACATAGGAGACTGGGCAACATTTCTGCATTTCCTCTATTTGTGTGTGTATGAATGTATGTGTGCATGTATGTTATCACCTCTTTAATCAAGAACAGGAAAGTGACTCCCACACAGGGAACTCTGCACTGTTAATATCCACTAATCTGGGGTAGCTCCTGATTCTACGCTGACGACTCAGCAGTACGAGACATGAGGTAAATGACTTCATGTGATTATTGTTTGTTTGGTTCCAGCTCACAAACCCTGACATCCAAAATGCAGATGTTGTTGATGCCTGTGTGTTTGTTAATAATTAGGATCTCCATTAGATGACACAATGACGATGAGCCTGTTTCCCCACATTCTAAATGTGTGTGATGCAGATGTGTGTTTGTGTAAAATAAAATGCAGGTTCCTATTTTAAAAATTGCTCGCCCTAAGTCGTTTCGACCTCTCCAGGTGGTTTCACCCATGTTTAATATGTGTTGCATGTAAGCATGTGTGTGTTTTTGGGTGGGTGTGCTTAAGTGTGACTCTAATAAGCACTGTGTGTCAAACTTAAGTGTATGTAGCACGGAAATGACCCCCATTTTACTCGCAACAGTTCTAGTCCTTGGTTACTCATTACTGTATGTTATTTTCCCTCAAAATGCATCTGTGCTTCACCACCCTACACACTGCTTGCCTCATAGCACACATAAATCGCCTCCTCCACCACCCTTGGGTCCGCTTAATGAGTGAGAATGTTCAATTTAAGACTGGTCATTAAGTAGCTGTCCCTCTTTTTTGACTTTTCGAGTCCTTCACCCTCCCATCCAACCCCACTTTGTGCCTCTTATGTATCACCACGACATTTGAGTCACAGAGCTAAGCATTTGATTTTCCAAAAACTAATTTCCCTACGATCTTGGAAAAATCCAGATGGTCACTTAAAACCTGCAATAACAGATCTTTTGACCCCTTTGCGGCACTGGAAACAACTGGTCTCTTCCAAATCCTGTGAAACTGACTGTTGCTAACCTTGCCTGCCAGAGCTACACAGGTATGAAGTACAGAGTCGATTTTGAGCTGTTTTTGGTGACAGCATCCTCTGTCCTCTGGTGCCTAAAATACTAAAAGAGCAGTAAGACGAAACTGAAACAGTAAATTTGCACAGTGGAAAAACTAAAACAATGACCTGAAATCTTATTATGAAGCTGCAGGAGCAGCAGATTTGACTGATCATTCTCTGTTTGTTTCATCACATGACCTAGTATTGACTATTGCTACTATAACACTTCCCGCTGAGCCAAAGGAATTTCCAGAATTCGCAAAAAAAAAAGATATTTAGTTGGTATAATAATATTGGAAAGGAACATAAATATGCACCAAATAACTAAATAAAATGGGTTTTTTTTGTTCTTGTACTTGACCAAGCAGGAATGTAGTTTCCTCTCTGCTTGTTCTAGGGATATGAAGCACAACTGTCTGCAACAAAAGCTCTAAATGCTCAAAAAATGCTTAAAATGAAAAGGAGATGAGCAGCGGCTAGGATGTTTTAGAGAGCATCACTTCAGAACAGTGGTCAATGAAGTTATACGATTTATTTTTCTTAGAAGCAGATGCTTCATCCTGTGGCTCAAAAGTAGTTTTAATACATAACAGGCAAAAATTGGTGATACCTCAAATCAAATCTTCTCCAAGTCTCATCACTGGAAAATGATCATAAACACAAGTGCGTCAGACATCCTTTAATTCTACATGCTGGTGTTTGACTCTTTACGTGCGTGTGTGCCCCGTGTCCTATCTGATTCCATACCCCTGACCAAAACTTTATGCTGGTCTATTTAAATAAGCAGAGTTCTGCTTTGACAGAATTCCACGGTTTAGTACTCTCTGTCAATCTGACCCCAAGCCCTGTTCCCTTTTCACCCGCTGCCAACACTCACACACCACGACGTGCACACAGACACCACGGTGGCATTTAGCCGAGCACACTTCTCCAATCCAAATAGTTCTGCAGTGGTTTCAGCCCCAATAAGTTAAGACCAACAATAGACTGTGGCAAAGCAGCAGGAGCCTTTACAGCCACCCTCCTTTAGTTCCCCTCAACTCAACTCGCCCCAAGACTGTTCAAAGCCAGCCTGCCACCCACAGGAACAATAACATAATCAAAACAGAATTATGCAGTATCAGATTAATTGCAGAGTCCCATAAATCCGGCTTTCCAGGTTACTTGAGTATGTTTTTGCAGTGTGCTTCTAAATCATTGCATTAGACACACAGACAAACAGACCTTGGCTGATGGCAGACGTCTAGAGCACAGAGGTGAAATATTTGTCACATCTGTCAGTGTGTGTGTGATTTGTGAATGTGTATACTTTAGACTGCACACCATTTTATGATACAGTATAAGCAGCACAATTTCTGGTTCAGCTCTGGGGTTCAGTGCAGCAGTGGGTCTCATTAGTCTCATGTTTGTTTAAGACTTTGATCCCTTTAGCTTGAATTCACCTGCAAGTGCATGCGCGCACACACACACACACACACACACACACACACACGTAAGTCTTTGGAGTTTGAACAATGGAGTTACTAAATTAATAATATGCAAAGATTTTGCACAAAGATTTTAGTTAGACTTTGATTGTGGTGTTTTTGGTTGCTATTGTCCCACAATGCAATGCCCAGTGGAAGTGAAGGAGTGACACACAGCTGGGGGAAATTACAACAAGTTGTGGACTGTGGTGAAGGGCTAGAGGAACATTTTAAAAAGCAAAAAAATATCTAGTATAAATTCTTTGGGAAAACACTTTGCTTGTTTAATTGTCAGTGGTGTCCCAAACTCTGCATTTCTCAAAACGTCTTGTACACTAAGTTTAATGCGTTAGCATATTATAATATTTTTCTGTTACTCTGTCTTGCAAAAGTTTTGTTTGTGTCTCTTTCAAGGCAGATGTGGCTTTATCAGAGATTGTCACAACAATAAATATTAAAAACAGTTCAACTGGCTGAGGCAGCTGTCACACCCTGACAGAAGAGTACAGACAATATTAAGTTAAGATGCATGACTAGATTTCCACACACTCAAATTTAAAATAAGAAAAAGAAGAAAAACATATTTTCCAGATCATTTAAAGCTGACTTGAATTCACCAGCAGGAATCAGCTCTGATAGTTTCAAGCCGAAACAGTTTCAGTTTCAACCTTGTTCCAGCAAACAGAGGTTTAAAACTTGTAAAAACTTGGTTTTTTGTCAAAATCTGCTCTCACTTTGCAAAACAGACGGAGGCCATACAGGTTTTGAATTCTGCATATAAACATACACAGGAGAGATTTATACATATGTTAAAGTCAACCACTGGATGTATATTTATAGCGCAGTCAGATTTGATTGTTTGAATGGGATCAAAGACGAGCTAGCTCTTCTTACCAGGTAACCATAATGTCTGTTTGAGGAAGGTGACACTGTCGGTCATCTGGGTTCAGGATTCTGGGAGTCAAAATCATCTCAGCCTCTATAGACACTACAGCTCGAGACCTGCACAAACACAAAGATATATGACGCAGTCTGACATAAGCAAACCTCAAAGCATCAAAAAAATTCAGGAATATCATGAGAAATGAGAAAAGAAAAGTGTTTCAAGACATGACAGAACGCCTTGTGCATTCTTACCTGTATACTGACACCTCGCCTGAGCCGAACGCCCCCACGATCAGGTCTGCAGAGAGAGAGAGAGAGAGGGAGAGAGAGGGAGAGAGACGGGAAATGGAGAGCATCAAAGAATGCCACAGATGGGACTGATTTCAAGGTCTCCAGCAATCTTCATCAAACGCAGACTTCGTGCAGACACACACAAAACTTAAACACTGTGACGTTACGCTGACTTTCTGATATCACCATACTTTCTAATTATTTTACACATGACTCAGTTCACACTAAATTCACAAATACAACATCCCTTAGTGTGTGCATTTATGAGTTCATTGTGCATATATGTATATGTGAGTGTTCACATGTGTGTGCATTTGTGCAGCGAGGCAGAGGACCCCATGTTGCATTCCAGTGCCATTAGAAAGTTCACATCTCTCCAATCACATTTTACTAAACAACATTTCCCAACAGCCTGCGTAAGAACAGCTCCTAATTGTAAGCAGCAGCAGATCTCATCTATATTAGATTTTTATTTGTTTTCATGGGTTTTGTGATGAACACACACTTTAATTGGCTCTCAGAGTTTAAAATAGGGCCTGTATTTAATGGCTGTGGTTGGGGGACACATACCAATGAAAGCCACACAGACATACACACATGCACACACACACAACTGCTGATTAAAACAATGTGAAACTGGAGAGAGGCACTTAATGGATACAAGCCACCACTGCAAAATGCAGAAAAACTAAACTTGTGTGATCCTGAGAAAGACAGAATAACCCCATGCTGCTCGGTAAGAGGCAACTGGGGCTGCAGCTAATGAGCATTTTGATAATCAATTAATCAGTTATTATTAATTTTTACAGTAAATTAATAAATTTCGTAGCCTATAAAATCACAGGATAGAGAGGAGTGATAAATTCATAGGCTCCTACAGCTGGAATTTACTTTTTTACTTTATAATCACATAAACTTGAAAACACCAGATACACACATCTGAGATGAGAAGCAAGGAAATGTTTTCATGTTTTGACTTGATTATCAAAATCTTGGTCAATTCATTTTTTGTTATATAGCTCATAGAAACTAACTGATATAGAGCTAGGAGCCACTATCTGGTAGAAGTGCTTGTACCCTGCGGCAGGCAATACTGTACTAAGCTGGTGGAAGTGTACTCTTGTAGACTTTGCTTGTCATTTGCTGTGTCTTTCCTCTCCTGCATATTTAAGAAGAAAGGGACTAATTGAATCTGAGAGAGGCACATCTGTTTCTGCCTTTGGCTGCAGTCACTGAGTCCCCCTGAAACCACAACATTAAACATTTAGGCCCTGTCCCTCTTCCCCTGGGGTGTGCTCTGTTGCTATGAGTATGTGTGTGCATGCGTACGCGTGTGTGAGTGTGTGCGTGTGTGTGTGTGTGTGTGTGTGTATGCGTACTGTATTGAAAAGCCTGTGACGAGAAAGGACCTAAAGATGTGGGTTTTGTGCAGAGGTACTGAAAAGGGGAAAAAAGTACACAGGAGCAGGAGGAGGAATGGGGGAACAACAGAAAGAAATAAAGGGCAGAGGACAGCACACTTGGCCTTTAAACCACAGCCTGTGAAAGCCATCAGAGTCAAGGTGTGTTTTCAGCAGAGGGAGGGAGACAGAGAGGGACAGCCTCACTCCCAGTCCAAATTCCTCCATCCGTCCCGAAATCCAACTCCACTCCTGCACACAAAGGTGTGTGTCTTCAACACAGCGGTTGTCTTTACTCCTTATCCCAACTCTTTTATTTGCTCTCAAAACCGAGACATGACAGGGGGCTGATTCGAGGACCGGGCACCTCTGGGGTTAAGTGTGTGTGTGAGAATGTGACTATGCACATGGCTGCACCGAGGGCTAAATCAAATAACGGCCCACTTTCCTTTTCATGTCAATCCCATTTCCTTACACACAGGAAAGCTTGCCTACCACTGTGATTTGAGGTCTGGGTGTGTGTGTGTGTGAGTGTGTGTGTATGTATATAGAGACACACCACACACAAATGTCCTGACAAACCAGTTCATACACTCCATTTGTTAATGGCAGGTCTAGGTGCAGGTATAGTCTTGGTAACTGAGCTGCTTTAGCTGATGGTGTCTGTCCCGGGCTGTGAAAACACAAACTCCATCCAGAGTTTAGACAGACTGTCAAGCTGTCACTGGCTGCCTGCCCTGAATGCCTGTTTGGCTGCAGGAGATCAGCCTCCGTGATGAAATGCCAAAGGTCAATGGCACTCAGTGGAACAGGAGGTGGTTTTGAAAGAGAAATGAAGGATTTCTTAATTCTTGGATGCATTTGTGGGATTTTGACTCTACCCAACAACAAAACATATTTTCTACTCGACACTAACACTACCTCTTTGTTCTGAAAAACACAATTTTCATAGCGTTTTTTTAAAGGTACAATTGAGGTACAAATCTATAGTGAAAACAGAGGGATCTTCCAAAAAATCTCTCAAAGACAGGAAAAATGTCCAGAGTTTGTCTACTTTTACAGATTCGAGCTGAAAGTTTGTCCAGAATGGGCTGAAAATAAAGATGGCCACTAAACGTTTGACTAGACGTGGTGCCACATAATAAATTTTACACCTACTTACCAACCAAATGACCAACCCAGTGACCCCTCACCACCACACACATCCAAATCACCGAGCCTGACATTTCTCTGTGTCTGTAATTCTCTCAGCAAGTTGCAGTGATTGACAGGTAAAACACTGTCAGTTTTGACCTTTGACCCCTCGGCTGAACCTGAAATGCACCCTGGGGCAATCTGACCCCCTTCGGATGCACAGCTAACCCTAACTCCAGTTTTTTAGCCTTGGCCATATTCTGGATCTTGGCCTTCACCAAATCAGTGAAACATCAACAGTACTGCTTATGTGTCATGCTCACAACCACACATGCCCATAGTTTAATTAAGTCTAACTCTGAGCAGTAGACTTTAAGTGACGGTACATTTTTGTTCATGTGCTGTCCCTTTGTGCCATGATGTCTCTGTCCCCTTTTATTTACTTTCACGATGTGAGCAATCAGGTAAAAACACAAATATATGACATAATCTTTTAGAAAAAAAGGCTCATTCACACTAAAAGTGGAGCTTAATCATCATCCTTTCTCTCTGTGCTCCTGCAACAGACTAATGACATTTAACGTCGATAGGAGCATATGGCGGCTCCTTCAGGCCTCCCAGACGCCTGTGCAGACCTCTCATAATGATGATCAAACATCTCTGGCTCCTTTGAACAGTGTGACTTTACTACCGTGCTAATGACACTCCGTGTGTGTGTGTATGTGTGTGTGTGTGTTTCACTTCCGCCAGCCAGTTCTCTAATGACAGACGACACAAGTACTGCACCGTTTGTGTGTGCGCATGTTTATACGGTGTGTGTGTGTGTGTGTGTGTGTGTGTGTGTGTGTTGGCTAAAAGCTCTGCCACCCATGAGTTTCTCCTCCACTTCCTCCTCCCAAAGAGCCTCCACCAGCCTAAGTTTCAACCTGTAACCCCTGTGTGTGTATTTACTGTACAATGTTTTTAATTCAGGATCTTTGATTTGCCGGTGGGTCTGCACAGGGTCTCGCTTTGACCTGGAGCCTGGCACACGCTCAACACACACTCTCCGGCTGCCAGTGAAACTGATCACAAGCTACACATGTGAACTTGTGTGTACTTGTGTGTGTATTTCCCTTGATATCCTGTTTGTGGAATGAAGAAATCTGTTATTATAGCCGAATGAAAAGGAAAAGGGGGAAAGGGAGTGGGGGGCAAAGAAAAGGTAAAACTAAACAAATTCTCCTTTTCAGCCTAATCTGTGGAAGCACAAAGCCAGAGTAATGCTGGGAGTAGAATGGCTCTAAATTAGGGAGAAAATGAGGTAGTAAAACTGTGGTTTTACAGACCTGCTTTGCTTCAAATGGATTTTGTTTCTGAACTCAAAACTCATGTACATAAACAGCTTCACACTCGAATAAAAAAAAAAACTTCTCCTTTTCAGGTCACGTATGATTAAAGTCAGAAGGTGAAGGTGTCTGGTAAAGTAGGTGCCACATAAAGAAGGGAGCTTGCATGTAATTTGATTGAATGCTGCTTTGCCTGCTCACAGTTTTTAGGGATTTGGGTTGAGGCTTGAATGTCTGGCAGACTGAACATGCGGATAATGTATTATTACACTTCTTTCTTGCTCTCAATCTTGTGTTTTCTCTCCTTCTTGAGTACTGTAAATCCCTAAAGAATGGATGCGGCAGCAGTTCACTGGCACTTATCCCGATACCCCCTTCCTCTGACTGATGACTTTACCAGAGAAAAGGAGGAAAGCAATGCAGGAGAACATGGGGATGGTAGTGGAGGAGTGCATGGGGGGAACCATGAAATGTGGAGGTCAAGAATGAGGAGGAGGGAGGCTGTAATGAGAGGAGCTGGACGAAAAGTGGAGAAGTAAAGGAATGCAAGTCGGAGGAAGAATTTTGATTATAACATGGAGAGCTGAAGAGAGAGGGACTGACTTGTTGAGTGTGAGTATTTACCAGGATACTGATTGTTGTCCAGGTCTTCGCCTCCTCTCAGAGTGAATCCATATCCAGGCAAGCTGCCACTAGGGGTCCAGGCGGCTCGCAGCTCTTGGCTCAGAGTCAGGCCTTGTGTGGACACATCTCTGTTACCGTTAAAGATCAAAACTCTGCCTCCACGCTCCTCACCTCCAAATGGACAGCCCACCGCCACGTCTAAAGGATGACACACACACGCATGGTTTAGACATCAGCAAGGTTAAGGCCCCTCTGAGAGGAAAGGACGAGGAAAACATACAGGTAGAAGTAAGGAGGGGAGGAAAAGAGCTTGACTTTCATTTACCTGCGCAGCGGGACTATGACAGCATGGTCATTTACGTTTCATTAATTTCCATTTGTTTCCCCCGTCCCTTCAATCTTTATTACATTGCCCCACTTCTTGGAAATACTTGGTAAATAAATGTGAATTGGTTCAGAGGTAGGCATGGCAACAGATCTGTTTGGTTCTTAAAGGAATAGTTAAACATTTCAGGAAATATGCTATTTCACTTTCTTACTGAGAGTCAAATGAGAAAATCGAGACCACAGTTGTGTTTGTCTGTTAAACTCGAAGCCATAGCCAGTAGCCAGTTAGCTTTGCTGAATGTCAAAACTGTGAACAGGGGGCAACAGCAAGCTGGCTTCTTTAAAGGATGAAAATTAATTAACATATCGTATCTATCTAATTATTTGATCCATACAATGACAGCAGTGAAACAAGAATGATCTAGAGTCAAGTGAGCATGCTTGTAATGTCACAGGCATTGTGCTAAATGCTAATCTGTTTGTGTACAGCTTAAAGAAACAAGATAAACCATGTTAACTAATATGAGCTCAATGTGCCCAGTCAAGCTAACATTTCCCCCTGCTTCCAGTCTTGAAGCAAAGCAAATTTTCTCAATCAAACAGATATGAGGGCAGCTTTTATCTTCTAATATAACTCCTGGTAAGTGAGTTTGTCCATTGCCCAAAATGTTGAATTTTACGTTAAAGTCAATGAAAACTCCGTTGAAATCCAAAGTGTTTCTCAAAATTCTTCAATATTTATGACTAAATATGCAACAATCAGTATTTGGAAGACGTCGATACTCAAAATCTTAACTAATTTGTTTCATCAGGACTGTATGAGAGTGGTTTGAAAGGATTTGATTGACAATGTTCTGGCAAAACAAGCAAACATTCCCACAGTTCCTCAGTTCATCAGATCTCATCAGATCTCATCAGATCAAATGTTGCCCTGATTGGTGCACTAAAGTATGCAACTATTTCCGACTGAGGCCTGCCCCATGTCATACCAGTGTGAAAGTGCAAACAGAAACACAACTCCAGAAATGTCTCAAATAAAATATTCAGATCTTTTCTAACTTTTTGTGTAGAACATGATTGCTCAGTGTGAGAAGATGATTTGGAAAGAAGGTTTTCACTGCATTTAAGAATTCCTTCAGATGTACAGGCATGTAGTTTGGACGCAGCACCCGGAAAAGAGAGATCTAACAATTAATATACTAATAGCACCTGTCCTGATATGAAAAGTCATAGATTCCTCTATCAAACCATACAATACCATGTTTTTTTTGACATTTGCTCTTTACCTCTTAATGTCCACACATTGCACTGTCATGCATAAAAGTATCCCTCAGTAGTGTAACTGTCCAAACACCTCTAGACATCCTGTTTGTCTCCGGACCCCCCCTCTCTCAGCCTAAACAAGTAGTTCCACATGAAGCAGATTGTGGGGTAGAGAGGATAAATGCAACCATGTGTGTATGCAAGTGTATACATGTGCTTGTGTGTGTTCATGTGTGTCTGCGAGTCTGTATGTCTATGCATGGGTATTTGTACATAACTGGATCGCTGTGTAAAAAAAAAAAGAACATACTTAAAAAAAAAGGCTTCAAATAATGGTAAAGTCACTCACGGGCATTGCTCAACAGCATCCCACACAATGCAGACATCCACAGCAAAATGTGGAACACCCACAGTGATCACTGAGACCAAAACTATAGGAGATTGTTACTCACAGACAGAAACAGGCCAACACTCTGTGAGCAATGGTGACAAAAACCAACCAGTGTCGGTTGATAAAAATTAAAAACAAAAAGAACCACATGGCAAATCAAATTAGCTAAATAAGGTTTCAGCTGACACTCAGCAGGGCTATGAAGATGAGAGGAAATGGGTATGGTTCTGCTTATATGAAGAATTTTGCAAATGTAGCAATGAGGTCTCTGCAGACAGAATAGGGAAGGGATCTGTCAGTGATTATGCACACATAATCACATAGGGGCACAGGTATACTCAAACACAGACGTTTGACATTTGCTAAAATAAGCTGCTGAAAACCCTGATCACAATGTTTCCATGGTGACTACATAACGTAATCCTGAATAATGAAATCATGCACAGACATGGACATGGACAACTCTCTGCATGTCACTGCTGCTGGCAGAGGCTCCATCTCCTCTCAGGCCACGCCCTCACCCCTCAGAGTCACATCCTGACAGACACCCTGATGTGATTTATGTGTCTGCCTAGAGAAAGCTTCGCTATTGATCCATTGGTTATTGATCTGATGGTTAAAGGGTTTAAATGGTTGGGAAACACATTAACACACACTGTCCATGAATAAATAAAACATAAATCTGTGGGATTGATGTCATACAAACTCCATATGTGCATCACTTCATTCATTTTTAAGCAGGAGGCCTGAGTTTCATGGAGCATTTGGGCTGCAGGCTGCATGGTCTGTGTGTATGTGAGTGTGTGTGGGTGCGCATGTGTCCATGTGCCTTCCTCCAATCAATGTGAGGATAAAACAAACACATCGGAGAGGAATGAACCCAGGGCTGCAGGACAGAAACTCCCAGATGATTTTATCTCAGTGCACATCTGGTGAGTTAAAAATAACTACACACACACACACACACACACACACACAGACACACACACACACACACATATGGCCTTAACCCTTATCATCACAGGAGGAAACAAGTTCACACAGACAACCTTTCATCTGCACACTTCCTGATTGGCTGAAGAGGTTTAAGTTTTCTCAAGCAGCAGCATCTGATAGGATTTCCTCAGTAAAAGACAAAACAGTCCACGAGGCACGGGAAACACAGAAAAAGACTTGTCTGTCATCGGGTTTACCTGAAAACACCAGCCCCATATGGGAAGACAAGTACAAGGGAAAGAGGTTCATGCACTAGTAAACTAAATATATAATTTTCTTGTACCTTTCCCCTTCTCTGTTTCTTTCTCATCATGCATATTTTTGTTTCTCAGATAAATTTCATCTGGCTCAATTTCCTTTTCATCTCATCTTTCCCTCTATTTCCCCCTTCCTTCTCTCATCCATCTTCTCAGCATACCATTATATCCATCCTGGTTGATGTCTCCCAGGGGTGCTATAGCCGTGCCGAAGCGTCCAAAGGTGTGTGTGCCGGTGAGGGCAACTGGATTGGAGAAAGTGAGTGGGGCCATCTGCAGGTACAGGTACACCCTCCCCACCTCTCTGGGTTTGCTCTCCATCTCTCTCTCCATGTAGAGGGGTGCTCCAACCAGCACATCGTCAGTCCTGGGGACAAGAGCAGTAGTTTCAATGCTGAGAGAAAGAAAGAAGAGTGTGTGTGTCGTGTGTGTAAGTGACAGGGAAATTTTCTACTAACCCATCCCCATTCAGGTCAGTGACAGCCACTGAGTAGCCAAAATAGGAGGCCATCTGAAGGGGCAGACCAGAACAGATCATTAATATTTTTATACATTAACCAGTAACCCAATTTCATTTTAATCATCCCCATTCAAATTAAATTTATTCAGCAATGGAAGAAAATTGATATAAGTTGATGTATACAGTGCAGCTGTTTATAAAGAGTGTTAATGCTCCTACCTGTTCCCCTGTAAAGTTCTGGATGAAGGTCAGATTGGTGGAGTTGATCATCGCCACCTAAAACAAGCAAACAGACTGTCACATACAGCGGCACGAATAAAACAGCAGGCTTTGTCCTCGTAGCACTTCAGGGGCAAACATGGCCGAGAAGTCTGACAAACAGGCACACAAAGAATGCGGGAAAAAAGTCAAAAACCGCATAAAAAAGCTTTTATTCTACTGAAACTCCTTTCTTTCACCGCCCTCCCCCAACCATCATCCTCTTTGTGCCTTTACCATTTCCCCCCTCATCTTTCTCTCCTTCCCCCAATCCTAACCCCGGTCGTGGGGAGCGACGGAGGGGGGATGCTGAGAATTCCTTCATAAGACCTAAAATAACAACCACATGGAGACAGCCGGGGGCTACACGTACACACTCATGCACACACGCACACACACATGCAGGAGGATACACGTTGACCCAATCACAGATGTCTCAGAGACATACTAAATGGGGATAGACTTACGAACATAGACAGATGAGGACGTGTAAACACAAATATTGAATCTGAGCACTTAAAGTTGTCAGATTGGTCACAGAGGAAACATGATCAGTGCTGACGGCCACTTCTGTGCCAAGTGTCAAACTTGGCCTACCTGCACTCCTCATAAGACTCCTCCTGCTGTGAGCTATGAGCGCCCTCCTCTACGACCCTCACAGTGCGCCGTCTGTACAGGAAGGAGCATTCGTGCACCAGCTACTGTGTCCAGACATGAATTGCTACAATGTGTGTGTATAGTGTGTAGTGTGGTGAGTCCTGCGGTTGCACTGCAGGTTAGGGTTCGGGGTCGGGTGTGTGTGGAGAAGGGTTAGTGGGGTTAGGTGGGGTCACCACCCTCCACATGCAGCGGAAGCTGTGTGTCATTAGGGAGGATTGACACAGTCAGCCCTGGGGACATGTTCCCATAAGAGAACACTACACACACCACACTTCATGCATAGATGCACATACAGTATTTGTTGTTGCCATGTACATACTAATGTGTATAGTGAGAGCTGTAATCCTATGTGAAAACTTTATTATCTGCATGTGTGTCTGCACATTGAAGTCTAAGCACTGCCTGATCCCTTCTGCATGTCTTATCTAACACAGAACATGGACTCGCACAAACTGTTCACATCTCGAAAATCAAATGTCATGTCATGCAGTGTAAAGCTGGATGACAAAGTGAAGGAAAAAAAACATATAGTTTCACTGTAAGCCCCCAAAACAGCTTTAAAAGTTCTTGGCACAGACTCTACAAGTCTCTGGAAATATTCCTGGAGGGATCAACATCATCAGTCCAAAATATATTTCCTGATTTGGTATTTTCATAATGGCTACGGAGAACACCGTTGAACATCTCCGTCCGAAATCTCCCATAGGTGATCAGTTAGGTTAAGATCTGGTGACTATGAGGTCCATAACTTGTGACTCATTTTCAGAATCCATGCCCTGTGTTACGAAACATCTGCATTCATTCCACTTTAATTCAGGTTTCCTCTTTAACAAGTCACCTGCTGCAGCTGCTGAATGACCAAAGAAATCTGACCTGTGTGCCTCACTTCATACTTACATATCCAAAGTTCTGCGCTCCTCTTGGGACTCCAGCTATCAACTCTGGAAAACATGACAACAAAGAAATACTTAAAACAGTGAGTGTCAATGTGTGAGAAAGACAGAGAAAAAGATGATTCACCAGAGGTTTGTCTCAAAGGCCTAAAATCCCCTACCCGGCCCAAGCTGTCAGGGGGGCCAAGTGTTGCTGAGAACATACTGAGTGATTGGGTGCTTGTGTATTGATTGATGAGTGTGGTGCCGTGAACTTATAGGGACGATCTGAAGGACCCACCCAGAGAGAGAAGAGGGTCCCCTCTTCCTTCCCTCCGGCACTACTGAGAGCGCAACCACGAGCCCCATAAACCAGTACTTCCCAGCTCCATCTTTCCTCAGAACTCCCAGTTACAACCAGTTTCCCAGTCTGAAGAGGGTTTGGGGTGAAACAAGACCACAACAAGCTTTGTACCACAACACAACACATAGACGGGCATGTGTAACCTCTTAAGGCTCACTTTAAGACTCTCTGACATGTGTTGTGCTTGAGGGGGTTCAGGGCCTTTGTGGGGTTGGTATGGCGGTATGTTAATGCAAGGGTGTCCAGTTAAGACCCCACTAAATGGTGATTAGCAAAGAGACTCTGATAGAGAGGAAATTATGTAAAGGAAGCTGAAGTGGGATTGAGGGAGAAGGGTTGCTTGTGCTTGTGTTTGAAGAGAAAGCAATAAAAGAATGTTTTAGAAAATGATGTAACAGGACTGTGGCTGGACACATATTTTCTTTAATAAAAGAGCTGCACATTTATGTTGAACTGTTTGTTTCATTTACTGACAAACTGATGGCATGGGAATGAACATCAACATCACTTGAAGCGTGCAAATACACGTGAGTCAAAATGTTTTACTGCTGGCAAGACATTAGATTTCTGGTAATCACAACTTTTATGAATTTACTTTGGCCTCTCTCTTGAAAAGTTCGACAAAGTTGAGGTCAAAGGCACTTTCGCCCACCTGCACGTCTTTAATAAAATGATGCTAATGGTGTGCCTGTCTCTCTTTCCACCTAATATTTCTCCAGACTATGAACCCACTCTAGATCTGAAGAGGTCTGTAGAGTCTGCCACTAATCATTATAATCAGTCAAAATGGAGGAGAGGAAATCCCTTTATCAGTGGTTCCTGAAGTCCTGTCCCCTCCAGGTCGCGACCCAGACGTGCAGAGACAGTTCTCATTAGTGCGTCAGAGTTCAGACCATGACACTGTCACACAGCTGTCCAGCCCTTATCGCTCACCCTACAACACCCGTCACATCCAGCCGTAGAGAGGGTCGAGGCTGCTGTACAGGGTGCCTGCTGATGTTGTTAGTGAGGGATTCCTCTGGTACTGCATGTGGTTAGTTGTAATGAATTGGTGGCTTGCTCACCTTGTTCAGAGTCTCCTGTAAACTCTCCCACAGCCACAGAGTAACCTAGAGAGAGAAATCGGTTGCACATGACGACATATGGGTGAAATTAACACTGTGCACAGTGTTTGGTATAAACTGTACGTGATGGATGTAATGTAATGTGTGATAAGTATTTAGATCAACATGGTTGTCAGCGTGTGTGTGTTTGTTTTGTGAATGCATGTTACCAAGGTAGCTGTCGTCGTGTGTGTCCTCAGCAGCTCTGGTGTGTTTCTCTCCTGGAACCCGTCTCAGCACTGCCTTCAAAGAGTAGCCGTTCAGTATCTCAGCTATCCCTGCTGTCATTACCTGACCTGCACAGCACACACACGAACACACACACACACAAGGATAAATAGATAGAGAAAAACAAACACTGAGGGTGAGAGAGTCACATCTGCTCATGGACACTGGTTTCAGCTCGGACCCCATGAAGGGAGCACCCCTGCCTCAGCTACAGAAACCTGCTGAAGCTGAACTGCCTGCTCCCTGTGAAAGATGCACAGAGCTAACAACACATTCAAGTCCTCCCTGAGGAAAGCTAAAACACATCTTTGGCAGAGGCATAGCTGCAAAAACACTCCACTGTTCCCTTGAAAAACCCTCAAGAAAATGCCTGTCTTCTCCACAGCGAGGATCCTGAATTATAGGTGAGCGCACACAAACAACACCCTTCCTCTGCTGTTGAACAAGAGGTCAAACAAACAAATGATTTTATCTACGGCTGCCCTCAACCTTCCATAAATCCTCCGTAATGTGTGTGTGGTTGTACTGACGGGGAAGGGAAGTGTGCCCTCCTAACCCTCCCTCCAACTTCTCTTCCAACCCTTCCCTGTCTTCTTCTCTCTCTCACTGCACTGAGTTTATCTCCCAGAATAACATATCACTATATCAACTCATTATTAAACCTGTATCTGATTAATGAGACAGCACTGTTACAAACTGTTGACACAGATGCATAAGTCACTGCTGCTAATTTGAAATGTCCTTTACACTCAGTGATAACGAGACTGTATAAAATGAGAGGTCTTTTTTCTGCGATGACTCAGGCTGAAGCATGAAGATAATCGTATATTAGAAGCCATAAAATCCAGGCTGAGTGCTTTTATAAACATTCGGAGGAAGTGTTTTAACTGGAGGCAGCCAGCCTTGCCATTCTGAGGGCATGGAGAGGGAGCAGTCCATTAAGCTGTCTGTGATGTCTGTCTAGTGTGGTCGAGCATTCATTATTTAACCATATGTAATAACAGCAGCAATGCCAAACAATAAACCCCAAATCATACACATTTCTGTAGCAGTTTTGAAATATCCATCATTTAGCCACTTTCCTCTTTTTTTCCAATCTGTTTGCTCCAAATTTCTTTTTCCAAACAAATGAAATGCTGTTGGGTGACAGATCAGCTGTTACAGAGAAAGCAAAGAGAAACTGGTTTATGCAACTGATCAGCGACCGTCTCTTTGCTCCTTACAAACAGCTGCAGAACTCCTCTAAATTTGGATAACACACGCACATACTCTCACACACCTGGGGTCGGGGGAGTATAGCTACACTTCAACAGCTGGACTCTGACACGCTCTAGCTGTGTCTACAGCTATTAGACACATCATTCCTCTGCTTAGACTAGCAAGCTAGCTGACCTCAGCACTGCTTTTATCAAGCAGAAGATCCATCTTTCCTCCTCTTTCTCTTTGTCTGACTTACTCTCCCACTTCTCAGCTTTCTCTCCTCCTGTTGCTGCAACGTGCTTCTACCAAGTCTTTAAAAATCCTCTTTCACGCCTGCTGTCCTCCCTGGCCTATGGGCCTATGTCTCTCAATTCTCCCCACCTTGCCTCTATGCTTCTCAACCCTGCAGCCTGCCCCTGAGCCTCTTCCTCTCTCCTCACAGCTTTTCCAAGCCCCTTTGCGCTTTATCGTGGGCCAGAGGGGCAGTTCCTCTACACTCCATTACCCCCTGATCAGCTCATTACAGAGCCCAAACACCCACTTCCTGTTCTCTGACAGAGAGCTGCATGAAGTAAAGGAACGACAGAGGGAAAAAGTTGAAAGAGACACATTTCTTTCCACCTTCTCCTGTGTAGGACCCCTGTAATGAAACTGCAGTGTGTTTTTGTGTGCATGTGTGTGTATGCGGGCTGTTCTGACTGTTAAACTCATCTCCATTCTCTTCTCTCATTTGAACACCTTCCCATCTATGATATCATTGTAAAAGAGAGAGAAGAAAATACAAGTTTACACAATGCTGTTGCAGTTACCTTGCCAGTAAAAGCTTCCAGGTCCTCCTACAACCAGCATTCCTTCCTGGAATAAATACAATTAGTTAGGGTTAGTCATGTGACAGAAATTTGTCAGTGTGAGTGCGGGGAGGGGGATATAATGAATGTAACCGCGTGAGTGTGCGTGCATGTGTGTGTTCACATATGATTCCTGCTGTCATGCCTGTTGACATCCTTTGGAGAGTGCCAGCTTCCTGTACAGGAGGGTAGAGTTGGACTATGATACAGAGGTCAAAGCTCACATTGACTATACAGTGAAGGAATGTGTAGGTGTGTGTGTGTGTGTTTGGCCTATTGTGTTCAGGGGTGATGGATCACATCAGGAGTGGAGGCTCCTCTGGGGACAAACGTGCTCTCATCTTCCCCATGTCCATAAATTTCTGAGGAGAGTCTCGTGTTTGAAGAGACCTCTCTGCTCGCACTTGGAGAAAGGACAAGATGTATGCAAGGGGTTGCCGTGGCAATATTGTGCAACTGTTGTTGCTCTTTACCTTTGTGAAATCAACGCTAAAGCCCGCCTGGCAGAACCCCTGTCCCTCTGGGTCTGGATCATCTGAAAAACACAGAAAAACTGTTAAAACCAGACCCGGCATCTAAATTGTTAAAAAAAATACATTTTGTAACAATGCGCTCAACATACACTGCAGGGAGCAATACTGCTATCAGAAAATGAAAATGAAGACCATTACAGTTTACATAAAATTGTAGAACCACTGAGGTGTGTTTCTGTTTAAATTATTGCACCAAAGTGTACATGAACACGCAAAAACTCTTGTGCACATTATAAATTGCTCTCCATTTCAGAGGCACCCTGAGGTGATGCTTAATGATGTATAGCTACACATGTGCACATATAAACAAAGTGTGAGTTATAGTAGGAGTCTGAGTGGCTGTAGATTCATGTTGAGACGAAGTAAAAAAAATCAGCATTAGTCACTCGATGAAGAAATACTTCCTCTGCCCTCCGAGGTCCACAGCATTATTCCCCCCTTGAGGACAATAGAGTTTACAATGTGATTATTCTTGTCTTGATTACAAATTGACGTAAACAACAAAATAGAGACGTTTAACAATTTTCAACCAATTACTATGGGGAGTGTAAGTATGATCTGTGTGCATATGAGAACATGAGTGTGAACAGAGGGGGATTTTTAAGCAGAGCGGATGATGGAGTGGATGATAAGACATGTTTGATCTTCTGTTTACGATGTGCCACCTGATAACCTCCATTTCTCCTTATCGTTACTTTGCCTGCGCCTCATATCACTATACAGGGGTGAGAGGGGTCGCACAAAGAAAATTGGAGACCAAAAAATGGAGATTAAGGAGAGGGGAGAGGTGGGTGGGGCTGAGGGGGGTCAGGAAAATCCCATGAATCCCATTTACAGAACCGATGACAGAAAGAAGAGGACCGTAGAGAGAAACAGATACTGCGAGAGAGACAGATAATCGGGTTGCTGTGGCAACTTTTAAAACATGAGGCAAGGTAAGTCACTGGAAGAAAGCCAACATAAATATGTCTGCTTTGGAGTCAGTTCAACCAATTAACAGAAATACACATTTTCCCACCTGCGGATAGTTTTGGCTTTGTTTTTTCCAGGTTTCACTCATGCGCATACTCTTATAATATCTCAAACAAAGCCAGATTCGCTTCAAGCGATGTTGGGTGGAGGCGAGAAATATAGACAGATACAGCAGAACCTGGATAAATGGAGCCTAAACTCTCATGGCTAGATACTATCAGAGGTAAATGACAAATATGTGCTTTCTTGTGTGTGATTTAGGTGCACTGAATTTAAACTTTATGCTGTATTATGACGTATTACACCAATGAATGATACGGTATATTAAAATAAAAAAAACACTGTAAATGCTATGGTTATTTATTGCTCATGCTGACAGCAGAGAGAGAAAAAGAAAACAAAGGTGGGGAGGGTTGGACAGCAGTAAAAGAGAGCTGGAGACAGCTGAACTGGGCTGCAGAGTGACTCACTGGTCCTGCAGGGTGAGTACTCTGCGTAGGCGCTGAAGTTCTGGACGGCCACATAGCAGGTCCCCACAGGGTCCTTCTCCCCGCTCAGCTTCACTGTCCGCCAGTGGTAGAGAGGAGCACATGCCTACATACCAAGAAATAACCCGGTTAAGACATTTTCAAAGAAAAACTGACACCAATGGCAACATAGAAAGATGAGCAACAAGAAAATTTGTATTTGTATAGTTACAAGCATGTATGATGAGGCATACGTCTGATATTAACATCACATCCACTCACCACCACTTTTCCTTTGTGTGTCCTGACTGATGCTCCAAACCACTGGTGCGACTTAAACTCCAGAGGCTCTCTGGTGCCATTTACCTTTATCATTCTGTTATCTGGGGAGAGAGCGAGACAGATGGGAAGTGGAAAAGACATAAAAACGGGAATGAGAGAGCCATTTCATAATGGTGCCACTAAAAGCTGATATTGGCTGTGGCCTGTAGCTCTGCCTGTGTGAATGGAAAGCATTTGTCCTTGATAAGCAAGAACAAACAGTGGCGTCTTAAACAGGCCTATAACAAACATCAAAACACCATTTGCCCCCCAGAAACAGACATTTGTCAGGATGCTAGAGGCCTTTTTTCAGTCAGAGTCTTTCCTATAAAATGTAATAACACTGAAGACTGAGCCTACACAGACACACACACAAGCACGCGCAAGCTTGTATGTGCACGTTATGAGCATTTCCCAGCCGACGCACAATAAAATGTCAGATTTGGTGTAAGTGTATGTGTGCAGCATGTGTGTCTTTGCTCTGTTGTGAATATTTTCCAGCGTTATTAAAGACCAGCTGGGTCTCTTTGGAGCTGTGCAGACCCCTCCTCATTAAACACCTTCTTTTAGCACATGCACATTTACAAAGGCTCACACAGACAGATGTAAATACGTAACAGGTGTACAGTGGCTTTTTCTCAGAGAGCCTATAAGAGTTGATAATAATTTATCCTCTGAGGAAGTTTGGGGTGTATTTCTTGACACCAGCACCATTTACAGGATATTTATTAAAAAATAAGAAGTAATAATTCTTGTAATCATTCTTGTTTGCAGCAATATAATGGACATAAAGGCTAAAGAACCAGGATTGTGAGTGGAAAGGAGTTGTTTTTTTTTTAATTCTAGTACAGCTTTGGAAAAAGTGGGTAAAGATAGGAGGACACTGTGCTAATCTGCTGCTGTGAGGCTAAAGCAGAGGACTGGCTGTAGTGTGAAAAAAGATGGTACCTGAAAAAGAACAACATCGCTACATTAAGTTTCTTTGAAGAAATAAATAAAGACATTGTGTTTTTCTACATAATTGTATGATCAATGCATGTATCATTTTCTCTCAGACTTAAAAGCAGCAGAACACAGACTGAAGTCTTCTTATCAACCACCTTATCAACCCCTTCCCAATGGCATGACTTTACACATCTGCATAACATCACTAAAGTCACTGACACACACACAGGTACACACACATACTAAGATACATGTGAAGCTGACATATGGATATTAACCAGTACAGTGCGCACAGATGTTCACCACCAGTGCTGATGTTTTGTGCGGTGTGCATGTGCATATGTGTGTATGTGTTTCTGACTGGATTATACCTGTAATAAAGGGTCTGCTGTAACTCTAGAAATATCCACCACGGCCACTGTCATCAATCACCTTTTGCATACCCACTCATTCTAGTGAATAGATACACACACGCACAAACGACTGCACACACACATTTGTTCCTCTATATTTAATCTTATTTCCCCCAAACCTGAAATTTCCACTAAAACACTTCACACTAAAACTAACCCCTCTCGTGAGCAGTAACCTGTAATTAACTTTAGGGAGACCAAAGAAAATCATCCTCACTTAGGAGCTTTACCCTTATCTGCATGGAGCCTTGCTTTAGTTCAGGCTGAACAATGAAGATGTACTTGAATCAGCTGATCTGCTGTCAGCTGTTTTCTTTGTGCCTCAGAATTAGCAGCAGTGTATATAACATTACAGTCTTCTGCTGATATCCTCTTAAGAGTGTCTCCTGCTACTGCACCTCCATCCACAACTAAAACTTTCTGTTGAGCTTTTGATACCGTTAACTCACATCATGTTTTCATGCAGGTTTAGAACTTTCTCTGAATTCTGCCCCATATAGATTAGGCTTCCCCACAGAGTACTTGGTGCAGGATATGCCCTCAAAGAACAGAACCACTTCCGACTAAGTTTACTGTGTGATAAAGGGTCAGCTCCTTATAACTTTTTCTTATCTTCAAAGAGATAACAGAAGAGGAGAGAAGAAGGGGAAGAAAGATGGAGAGAGAGAGAGAGAGAAAGAGGGAGAGATGCAGAGAGGGAAACAGAGACAGGGATAAATTTTCAAGATCTAATAAAAAGCAGACATCACCCAATCCCCCTTTCTTCCGAAGGAGAACTAAATTCCCATGCGTTCATAGTTTACCCCCCTCGCCACACACACACACACACACACACACACACACACACACAAATGCACACTCCCACTGCCCTGTCTCTCTTTTACTTTCCCACTTGCTCTCTCTCTACCTCGTGCATGCATGCTAACTACCAAGATGGAAAAGTCTGTCAGAAACATTAGACACACAAAACAAAGTCTGATTGGACATTTACCCTTGATGATAATATATTGAAAAGCATAATCACCATGATGTATGCTCGCACCAGCACACCCACCAGCCACCAGTCTGTTAGATGAAGCTGATGAGACCCATATGTCTTATCTCTCTTTTTCATGCAACAACACATGTGCCAACTCATATACACACACATACCAGACACACAGGTTATGAAACCTCAGTGGTTCCAAATGGAGGTACATCTGGGGCTACCTATGGCTTTAAAAAAAGTTTAAACTTGGACCTCAGGAGCATGTTAAATTTCATTTCTGCTATAAACCAGTATAGAAACAATGACACTGCTGAGCATATGTCTCCCAATCTGTCCGAATATCACAGCAAAGTTATTTCTTGCCATATCCTGTGGCAATACAAATCCTTTAAAGCAGGAGTCTAAGGAACATATTTATACCCATTGGGGGCCCCAGGAGGCCTGACATGAATTTATTTCAATCCATGACATGAAAATAAAATGTGAAAAGCTTTCTGGTCACTCACTGGAATTGTCAAAAGGTATCTGTCTGCAGCTGGTGGGGAGTCCTGGCCAGGGACAGTAGTAGACCGCACCAGCCTCCACAATGCCAGGCTGGGAGGTGTTCGCCCTGGGAGCCCCAACCAACACACTGATCCTGCAGGGGAAAAAGAGAGGACATGCAGAAGAGTGTACAATGCATTGTGCAAACGTGCATTCAATGCATGTTGTGGCTCAGTTTCTTTTTTGTTTAAAGAAAAACAATGACATGCAGTATGTGCAGCGACGGAGATGATGGTGCCTCATTTAAACTTATTTTTTATTACACATCATTTGTATTTGATCCTGTTCTATCGAGTCTCCTGTTAAGCACTCTTGGCAGGTTAAACTAGATACTGTATACATGATCTTAACTCCTGCTGGTGGGACAGTTTCAGTCCTGATGTTGCCACTCACGTGTTGCTGTCGGTGGTGGCTTGGTAGAAGTCCACAGAATAGCCGAAATAACTTCCATCGGGTCCCTTATAAACCGTAGGATGCTCTGTGTAAAGGTTAAAACTCCTAACTCCACTTAGCGCCGGCAACAGCACAGACAGCACCCCGAGAATACACATCCCAGCGGAGGCAACACAGTCCCACACGCGCTCCATCCCCAAAGAACAGCCAGCTGCGCAATATTCCCCCAAAATGAGAGGGAACCGGGACACACACTCACAGACAGAGAGAGAGAGAGAGGGGAGGGGGGGAGAGAGAGTTTCCTCCGCGCAGGTGAGAAAGGGTTGTCCCGGATTAAGTCACTGGATCGCCGCGTAATGTTGAGGTCCCCCCAAAACTGCCTCCTGACACCCAAAATCCACCAGGTCTGTCCCGAGTCTCACAGCTACAGGACTACACAGCCGCGCCCCCGCCCTCTGCACAAAAATGTACCCCCCTACACACTCACACACACACAGACATTACAGACCACATCTAAGCGCGCCACGGGGCTGACGCGTCACTGCTCCTTTTGTGGCACGGACCAATTTTCTGGGGTATATTGCGAGCTTCATCCTGAAACAATAAATAGTATTAAAGTGAGATTTACAACCGCCTTCTCAAATCAGTCCAGTAATATGCGGAGGCGCACGCACACACTTGGCGCGTACGCACGCAAACGCAAGTTGTTCATAAATTAAACCACTTTATACTTTTTATTGGCCACCTTGTTCAACCATACCGTTGAGGCAGGGCTGTGTTTCCTTCCGTTGAGAATAATCTCTTGTAATTATGTCAGTAATTATTACGGCGGCTTACAGCAGAAACCTCTTGTGCTGAGCAAGTTTAGGCAGTTTGGCCCCTGCTCACCATTTCACTCAACGCCAGGCGATTTTCCCCCCTAAACCTCCGAGGTAACATACTTCTCTGTTGCTGAAAATAATATCCAGCAATGAAAAACAGTTTTGAAGAGGTGACAGGCCAGACCAAGCTGTTGGGTTTTTTGGGGGGTATATTTATCTGAATATTTTTTTCTTTCTCAAAAAATCAGAGAGCAGGGGAGATAAATGTGGCACTTACTTCCAGGCAAACTCTGTTTATCAGCTCTGGGAGTTTGTTTTAATTAAACTAAGCTTTATGGGCACATTAGTGATGAATGAAACTCCATAGGCAACCTCACAGTGTAATAAAACCGCAGCCGAGCAGCGCAACAGAAAGAGTGGCGCTGGGGTGTGTTTTCTGTCAGTAGAGTTGATTAGAACCAAGCCAGAAGGTGAGGTAGAAGAAGCCAAACCTTGACCTGCCAGATGGAGACGTTTCTCATCTCAACACCCTCTACCCACACTGATCTGCACCTTCAACACATGTCCTCATCCATCTAGTAACCCTGCCCTCTGTTCCTTCAGTGTTTCATTTAATTAGCGCAAACTTGTTTTACGATCCCACATAACCCCAATCTTTTTTGTGCAACAGTGAAGTGTGTGTGTGTGTGTGTGTGAGTGCGAGAGCGAGAAAGAGCGAGAGAGAGTGAGAGAGAGAAAGGGAGAGGGTCTGTTCTTTCTCAGCTGTTTTCATGTAAATCTAAGATGAACAGATGAAAAAAACGTCTACACAACATGAGGCACAGGAGACAGATGTGTTCCCTTACCTTCCTTTCAGTGATGGATAAGAAAGAGATTGTGATGGAGTGAGGAGGCAGCAAAAGGAAATGTTCGTGTTCTTTTGCTCCATTTCACTTTAGTGCGGCTGTGTTATGACGCCAGGTAACTAGCACATTAATGCAATTTCACCATGTGTACTTTCATCTGTAATCATTTTCTCCACTGTCTCCACCATCCAATACAATTCTCACCGATATCCCATTTCCAGGAATACACACATTTGCTCACATGCTGCTCAGGTTAAGTCCTATCAGTTTGCCAAAATGTTCTGATCACAGATTTACTGCAGGTCATTCAGGATTGATTGCAGCACGCGCACAGTAGTGCTTTATGTTCTGCACACTGTGCCCATGTTCCCCTTCTCTCTTTACAAACTCATAAAGGGAGTTAAGCATATTACTTTGTCAGATTAGGGCCCACATCCTTTATCCATTAGACACATCCATTAGACCCAGCCAATATAACACACTCGATGCATATTAGAGAACATATATCTCTACATAAACAAACACAAATGCATAAACACTGAGTTAAAAACTTGGTCTTTCCTGAGAAAGAAGTGATACATTGTATAAAGTGCTGATCCTGCAACACTTACCTTTGTTTTGATGCTTGTTTTTTTCCTTAAATCAACAATGCTTCAATTGACTTTTTTCAGATTCAAAATTCAGATTTTGACGATGAACAAACAGGAACATGAGGTCTCTTCTCTGTCTAATGGCCAATATTTTCTGTTTAGAGAGGTACTTAAGTCACCATCAATGTCCAGATTTGGTGAATTACAGGATTTAGAGTCTCTGGGGACATGAAACACAAGTTAGTGTGTGATTTAGTGTTTGAGGAGATCCAGACAGACCTTGGACATCCTGAAACCCGAGTTTGTCCAATGACGGGGTCGGGACATGATATTTATGAGAAAAACATACAGAGGAGGACATCTTTGATTTTAAATCTACCAAACCACACTGCATTTGAACAAAAAAGTGTTTATTCCAGAATATTTGAGTGTGATAATAAATACATGAGAACTTGGCCAACCATCCCAGTGTGGTGCATGAAGCGCACACACGCAAAGCACCTAAACTAGCTTCATCTTGGTGAAAACACTGAAGAAACCTCCTGTTCAGATCTCCAGCTCTCTGTCTTGGTTGGTCCCTTTACACTGTAAACGCTGTAAAGTGGGTGTGATAGACTGTGTGTGTGTGTGTGTGAGAGAGTCTGTCTGTGTGTGTTCTTACGTGTGGAAGGCTTTGGTAGGTTTTCCCTCAAACAGTCCTTTAGCTGGATTAACAGTAGTGTTTCACAGTCGACTGGCTGTACATGTGGTTCAGAATGTGATTTGGTGACACACTCGGATCGTTGAACCTCACCAGTTTTGCTCTCTAAACAGTGTCCAGCTGTCTCCTGCTAAACTGTAGCAGAGGTGTCAGTACAGAGCTGAGCTGTAAAAATAAACAGTCATTCAGGTTTTTTTTTTTTTTTTTTAAAACAATCACATCAACATCCTGCGTGTCAATTACAAGCCATGGTGAACAGACAATAGCATGAACTGTAAAAGGTGATTTTGCATTTTTTGTGGAATGTGTGAGTGAGAATGACAGGATGGATCTCAGGCATGTTTGTTTAGTCCATGTACGTGTTCGTCTCAGTCTCTTGTGTGCATCTGTGTCTCATTCTGATTCTTAGTTATCGTCATATATGTGTGTCAGTCGTTGTAATCTGCTGACACATCAGGGTCAGTGTGCAGAAGGGGGGCTATGTGTGAGTGTGTGCGTGTGTCTGTGGAGCACTCCTGGTTCATCCACATACACACATGCACACACAGACTGTGTTAGTGCTAGTTCAGTGAAGGAGAGCGGTCGGTGGTCCACAGCAGCTCGATGTAGGGCCACTTGGTCTGTAGGCAGCGCTTGACTGGAGTGTCGTCTGTGCGAACCATGGGGTCTTCAAAACCCAGCACCAAAGCCGTCCCTTCCACATACTCCACCTGAGAACACACACGCACAGATGCAGGGTTCAATTCAATTCAATATTATTTATATAGCGCCAAATCACAACCAAGATATCTCATGTCACTTTACAAACAGAGCAGGGCTAGACCGCACTCATTATTATTGATTACACCCAACAGTTCCACCACAGTTCCACTTGGTGACAGTGGCAAGGAAAAACTTCCTTTTAACAGGCAGAAACCTTGGGCAGAACCTGGTTCTAGGTGGACGGACATCTGCCTTGGTTCAATACACAATTATTACAAAGTTAATGAAACACAGAAATTTAAACACTTCCTGCCAGCTTTGACAGGCTCCTTAATCAATCTCTTCTCAGACACTTCCACTGAAGGGTTCAAGTGGTGGATGCAAGGATACAACAGAGATTCATAAGTAAGAACACTTGCACACACACATGTATACACACAAGGACACACACGCCCTTATACCAGCTGCAGGGGACTCCTGTTAGCAGGTCTGTTATTCCCATCTGGAGCTGTGGGAATGGAATTGCCATCACAACCTTATAGGCGCCTTGCTGCCATGTGCATATATATATATGTGTGTGTGTGTGTGTGTAGGCGTGTGCTTTTGTGTGGGCACAGATGTGGTGCCATTCCTGTATTTTCAGGTAGCGGTATGGAAAGAAAGCTGCTTTACAGACTAGACAAAGTTGACAGATGAAGAAAGTGATATTCCTGAGTAACAGGTTTTTGCACAGCCACCAACTACATCCACTGACAATCATCCATCACACTAAGCCTGCTTAATAGGCCTGTGTTTGACCATTTATCACGGCAAGGCTGCTGACAGTGGCCTCTGTGTTGAAATGACTTGAAGAAATAGGAGGCTAAGCTAGGGGGTTTTTGGATGGATGGACAGGCTATTAGGCTCGCAATAGCTACTGTTTATTCTGGAGTGGCCGGCTGCCTCCAACCGTGCGTATGTGTGTGTGTGTGTGTGAATGATGACAGGAAAAGAAGAGAATAGGCAGAGAGACAGAAATAGTATGGAAAGGAACCACCACCATCAGCTGCTAAGAAAAACTGTAATATGAAAGAGTGTCTCACCCTCTCGTTGTGGTTTGACTGTTTAAGTCCATTGTAGTGGTAGATGGGAAACGAGTCTGGGATTCCTGAATCCTGGAACACAGGCGGCGAGCAGAGTGAAAAACATGCAATGTTGTCGGAGAGTGTCTGGGCAAACGGCTCTCAAAGGGAGGGAGCTAAAGACCCACAGAGGCAGAACATTTTGCACCTAAAAGTCAAACCAACACATCTTTGCCTGCAACCTTAAATCCCACGTGTTAAATTTAAATGTGTGTGCGTGTTTGTGCACTGAAGCAAAGCCGAACTCCGATTACCAGAAAGCAGCCAACACTACGAAAACGTTCTAACAATGACATTGAGCCAAAACACTTCCCATGGACTTTGGCTTTAAAGGTGCAGAATGCTAATAGGGTGTGTTGTCTGAGAGTGTGTCCAGCTTCTCGTGTTTATATGCCTATATATGAAACCCTAACCCTCACCCCAATCCCACGTGTGTCTGAGTGTGTGTGTCCAGTTGGCTAATGGTAGTATAATTTCTTTGCGGCTCGGGGGCCATTCCTCTGGTGAGTCCCTAAAGCCCTGATCACTTTAACACAGCTCCCCTCTATCTCTCCCCCTCTCGCTCTGCGTCACGAAAGGCGTCTTTACCGCTCTTCATAAGCTTCTCGGCAAGTAACGTCATATGATTGTGGACACACGCATACATTTCACATGAGACACCACAAGAATGTTTTTGGCATAAAAACCTTTGATTTGCTAAAACAGCACTCCACATATGCTTGAGAAATAGACATTAGTGTCACCCAGACAGTGTATGTACATAACCATTTTGTCCATGGGTTTTGACTATGATATGGATTGTATGGCTGCACGAAGATGTGTGTGTGTGTGTGTTTAAGTCTCTGTGCACACACACACGCATATGCACACATACCTGATCAGGGAAAAACTCCAGCAGGAACGGGCCCAGAAGAATTATGCCCAAACTCTCCGGATCCAACTTACTCTTCACCAGACTGACACTGAGAAGGCACAGACACAGATAGGAGAGGAAGTAAATAAAAACGGAGTGGAGGAAAACAGATCCAGAAATCCAGAGGGAGAAAACAAAAAGGAACACACTGTTCAAAAAAACGAGTGGGGCTCGGTAAAAAACAGTCTGTGATAGTTTCTGTTTAAAAACGGAGACAAATTTATGATCACCTCATCACTCAGTGCGGAATTAAGATGCGTGTTTTGGTGAGTGCGTGTGTGTTTTCATGAATATCGTGGTACAACTAAATATACCTCTTTCCAAACATTCCTACGTGTTAGATCAGTGTTATCATTATTACCCTGTGATAAAAAAAAACTGGTCAGATTGCCCTTTTAAGGCAGCGGGGAGAGAAGTGAGGTTTATACTGAGACACCGAGGGAAGGCAATGATTGTTTCTCCATCTAGCCTATTGATTTTTACAAGGATAGCATTCAGAGCAGACGTGACCCTGCTGCAATGTGACTGAACAACAATCCCGGTCCCTAAAAAGATCTGCATCTATCAGATGTGCCGTTCTGAAGCCATTTCTGATCCCTTCGCAGAGAAGGAGAACAATAAAATATCTCATTTTTAACACAAAGCAGCTTTGCATTAATGAGGATCATGGAAAGTAGTTGTTTCTGGGAATTGCCCACAGTATCTACTGCATGACTGTGTATGACTGCATCATTTAAAATTGACTGGACATGAGAATATGGTGCATGCAAATGCTACATTTAGCATGCCACAGTTATTGGTTGTGACCAATCCATCCTTCTCCCCGGTTAAAATCAGCTGATGTTTGTTTGGACTGTTGTATATCAATCGCCTGTAACTGTGCATGGTCTTCTCAAGGAAAAATGTACTGGCAAATGGTGGTGGTTTTAATTATATTTTAGCTTGACCTATCTGAATGTCGCATTTGTGTTAATATTGCTTGAAAATGTCAGAGTGACACAGGATTCGGTGTCAATATTTGCTCTATAGCCAGTAAAAGGGAGAAGGACTTTGTGGACATAGCAATGATGCCCAAACAAATAATATGGGAAGACACATCTTTGTATTCTTGTCATGAAACAAACGATCAAAAGACCTCAACTCCCCCGTGACTACAATTCCTTGGAGCTGTACCCTGACTTGCCGAGAACAATCAGTGTCCACAAAGTTGGTTTACCACAAATGATAGCAGCTGATGGTCATAGGTCATAAGATCTGCAGAAATATTAAGTCACAGGGAACTTAAAAACAGTTTGCCATGATGTAAGTTTTCAATTTAGTTCTTTTAGATACTTCTATTAATCATTCCCTCCTGATGCACTAAAAATTCAACTTTTTTCACAAGGAGGAATCCCTGCAATAACTCTTTTGTTGTGATTTTAGGAATGAGACTCGCCTGTTTGCACTGAAGTCTCCCCCCAGTTTTCTGTGTTATGCTGTGATGTATCGCACATCTGGGGGTCTGCAGTGCAGATCAGTGGTCCACTAAGTTGGCCAGGCCCATGGCTGCAGCGTTAGGGCTTACTGTTCCTCAGATGAGAACGTGCTTCTGTTTGAAGCGGCACTTTAAAGCGTTTCCTCCCTTTCTCAGTCTTTCTTCCTGCCGTTAATGATCTCCCTCCAAGGCTCCGTTTCTGACTTTCTTTCTTTCTTCCTGAGCTTTTATAGTGCTTTCTCTCTGGTCTTACGTTATAGTTGCCTAGTAGTGAAACATGAGCGTGGGGCCACTGACCTGGCCTGGCCATGACTTAGGAGTTTGAAATTTAGAAGCTGTACAGGTGCCACATACACACACACACAGAGAAAAATACACACAAAAACATAAAGCCTTGAACAAGAACTTACTACTCAGGCTCTGAAACAAGGTCAAGGGCTTTCATCACATCCTCCAGCAGAGACTCTGGGATGAAGCCATTATCTAGAGGGGGAGAGAGAGAGAGAGACAGAGACATAAAGAGAGACTGATGCACTAGCTGACCCCAGACAAAACACAAAATACAGGCTGTAGTTGAAAACTTGGGGAAGCTTTCACCTACACACATATGTCACAAGCACCATTTACATCATTGACCCTGGGGAAGACCCTCATCTGACACAAGTAAAACCCAAACACACACGCACACGCACACACGAACACGCGCTCACATGCACACACTCACACGAACACACACACACTCTTTTTCTCTGACCCACATTCCATGGCCGTGATGATTGCTTTACCTGAGGAGAAGCTTTAAATGCTAACATGTGTTTTGTTAGCTGAAAGAGAATTTGTGTGTGTGTCCGGGCATTACAGTTCTGAAACATTTAAACATCGGTGTGTGTATCTGTGTGGCCTGTTGTTTAAATGCATACGTAAACCCCTGGTGCACTGTGGAGAAGATTAACTGACCAGCGCTCCACTTCTCTACTCTGGAGCATCTCAATCTCGCCTTTTCAATGCCAGATGTTACTGTCTCTGTGTGACAACCAATAGTTTGTCAGCAACACACACACACACGCACAGAGGGACAATGACAAACACCAATATTAAAGAACAAGCAGAGCGCGTGGGTTGCTGTGTGTATGTCTGGTGAGTCACTGCAGTGCGTGTGAATGTGTCTGGCGCCCTTTTTCCACAACACAGGGAGCTGTGCTGACTCTACATATGACACAGACAGATTTATGGCCTTTTTACACAGCACTCAACCATGCTGCTCGCTACGCCATGTGTGTATACAATGTGGTGTGTGAGTGTGTGTCATGTACAGTACATCCTCCTTGTATGTGTGCATACACATGCATTTAGGTCTGCGGATGCATGCACCTACTGTGGCTATTGCATGTGTTTGTGTGTATTTGCAGAAGTATGTGTGTGAGAAAAGGCCATATGGCTTGCAGAAATGTTGTGGCATATGAACCCAAGCTGCAGTAGATATCAGAATGTGCAAAGTACTATTTTGTGCTACAGGAAAAGACAGATGAAGAACAAAGTTGCTGGAGCAGATGAGACTGCATCGCACCACACACACACACACACACAAATCTCTACCAATCAGCATGCTGTTCCTACAAGCCAGATTGTGAATTACATTGTTTATGGTGACAGCACACTTCATTTCACAATAAAAACACATTAATATGTAGGCACGTGTTATGACTGGAAATTTTATCAGGTCCCCGGCTGAATAATCTTTAAGTTTGTGATGTTAAAACGCTCCAATCTCGAGTGAGACTCCTCATCTGCATCTCTCCCTCCTGTCTCTCGACTCCACAACAGAAGTAAAACATTCCACAGCAGATGTTCAAACTAAATGTTTAATTTTTATTCTCTTCCTTTTGTCTAAGTACTCATGAACACGCACAAAACATCTTGCACTATAATCTCAAAGCTACATAATAAACGATGCAGACTTCCGACTTTTTGCTCTGCCTGTCTTCCCTTTAACTTTGTATCGTCACTTTGTCGCTCTCTGTGTCCTTTCCCTTTTACCCCAGCCACCTGGAAGTGACAAGAAGGGAGGTTTAGGAGAGGGAGAAGCAGAGGGAAGGAGCAGGATGGTTGACTCAGCTGTAAGAGGAGCTCATCTCACCAACCTAAACAACAACAGTGAGGATGAGAAGAGGGAAACAGTCTCTTGTTCTCCCGGCAGAGATAAATAATGAAGACAAGAAACAAGAAAGAAGAGACGAGGAGGGCAGTGGAGGTTATAAATGCATCTGCTCAACCAGGAAGAAGGGGAGAGAACAACATCATGGCCAGGACATTGTTTGTGTTGTGTGTTGCTGTGTTAGAGTGAAAGTTTGGATTAATTGAAGTACATCTGTGTGCCAGGATTTTCATAAAGATGGTGTACTAATGAGCAAATAAAATACAATGGTCTATAAAAGCAGAGACTGTAGGGGGTGAAAGATGGAAGATGTGAATCATTGGTAGTGTAATGATAATGTGGACAATATATGTATGATGCGCACACTTGTTTTTCATTACCTTCAGGATCAAATGACTGGAAGACCCTCCTTGCCTGTTCTGATGGAGATTCTGGACCTACCAGGGACATCTCCTGTAGAGACACAGACAGGAAGGAGAAACAGAAAGATGGAAAAAATTAAATGAGGGAGAAAGAGACGGGAATAAGGTGAGAGACCGTGTGTGATTACATAAAGAGGCATGTCTTCTTTTTACTGCGTAGCACAGTTTGGTTTAGCTCTACTGGGCTGATTTTCATAGAAACGAAGTGTTAAGCTGTTATCATCTTCAACCTGAAGCTAACACAAACTTTGCTTCAGAAAAAGCTCAATGCAGCAGGACAAAAGCCTGCTCATTAAAAACCATTTGCTATAGAGCACATCAAGTACACTAATGTGCCTGAAATGGTCTGAAATGGTCTCACTATACCTTTTAATATGAGCTCGGCATGCTTGGAACCCCCACCAATGTCATACCAAAAAAGTACCATGCAGCAGCTACTATCCACATTTGCACCAATGGAAAAACAAAAGAATGATACATAAGTCAAGTTGAGCCGAGCTGTACCCTGCAGTAGAAATGAGGCAAGAGAGACAGTTCAGGGAGGAGGGGAAGAATTAGATCAGATTATGGGAGAATGTGTAAACATCAGTGCTGAAACATTAGAACAGAGTGGCGTGAAGCACAAAGCATCTAGATCTACTAACAACTAACAGACTTTGATTGTCCTTGACAAGGTTTAGCAGCACTAATGTGCAATACAGCACAGTGAAGAAATGCAGACAATATACAGTACCACCCGCTGCAGCAGTGTGTTGCACTGCTAATGTACAGTATACATACATTTGTGCATACGTGTAACTATGTGTAATCTGAGGGCCCACTGCAATCACCGAAACCCATTGGGTTATTAACTGATCTGCTGATAAAGTTAGAAGGCTTGTTTTCAGTCCAAACACACAATCAGGAAATCGAGTCTTACATATACAGCCTGTGATTTATGACAAGCTCTATAGTGTTTGTTTGTTGGTGAGGTGCAATGTTGGCAGTGAGATCAGAAATGAGGGGGGTGCACATGCATATAACAAGGGTGATGCCCTTTTTGACTGGCCTACAATGTACACGCTGATTAAATGAACACTCCCTTATGTCTCCATAGGCTAAAGGTTTCAGCATGCTTCGACCAAAGTGATTGTCACATTGTCTAGCAGCATATAAAAGCCCTTGTGCATACATTCATCCAGCATAGGAATTTGAGGGGGTCTGCATTGGGCAGTATTATTTAACTCCATAAATTAATCAACCATGTTTCACCTCTTTCATTTTTCACGAGTATTTCCCTCCCTTTTCAACATCTGTGCAACAACACCAATGCCATCAATGAGAAACTGCCTCAAACTGTACATAGTCATCACCACTTGTAAGATAATTTGTAACTGCATTGAAACAATAAAGAAACACAAAAGACACACAGGGATGTCTCTTGAAATGGCCAGAAAAGGGACGTTTGCTTTCAGATGTGGTGGGGCAACACAATGAACTACCAAGTTTGTTTTAAGCAAACTGAATACTGCAAATCCTGTGTCAGATCTCATGGGAGTAAGAACGCCTTCTCACACGCTCTTTAATTTTATATTTTTAAGCATTATCTTATATTTTTTAAACTTAATGTCAGCTCTTGCACAGAGCTTTAACAGCTAGATAACCATCAGTTTCTGTGAGCAACACAGGAAGGAAGCAATGATAAGGCTTGCCAGGGTGTTGCAATTTCTTATAAATACCTAGCATAAATAAACTGTCAGAGAAAACAGAAATATAGAAAAGCTCAGATGAGATAGAAATGATATTTTTCTATGTGAAGACAAAATGAGATGGTTTTCAAATGGATGGCCAACATGCAAAGTGTTTTAGTGAGACTCAGAGGGTTCTTCCATGTGAGAGAGGGAGTGTATTTATGACAGTGAAGCGCTGGACAAACACACAATGTTTTTGAAGAGCAAATGAACCCTGCTCATCTCCTTTAGCTGGCCTTTATTAAAGCTTGATCCACAAAGGCTGCTAGGGTTTCATGGTCCACTTATTACTGTACTCAGGGCTTACTCAAGGACAGAGAGAGACAAAGAGAGATTGGGGGGGGGGAGAGACACGGGGAGAGGTTTTGGGGGACACATTGAGAAGAGATGACTCCCAGCTGCTGGTTCTTCAGATGCAAAGAAAAACAGGCGCAGGGGCGGCGAACACGAGCTCGCACACGTCTGTCACACAAAGTATAGCAAGGTCCTGATGTGTTAACATTACAGGCTCCATAAATCTGATGGTAGATTTGTCATTAGCTAGATATGTCTGTGTTTCACTTACAGGGGTGAACAAGGGTCATTTTGGTCCCAGGAGGAATAAAGTGCTAAAAAAGTTCCTTAGTGGTTAAATGCAGGATGGATGAACAGAGAGGTATGTGTTTTTAAAACTGTAACGTGAACTTCTATTAACGTCCTACAACAGCATATCTGAGCGAAGAAAAGACATATCTCTTCTGAGGTGATGAGAAGCTTAATCGATCTTAGTCTGCCGCAGTCAGTCCTGCAGCTGTTAAGTCCAATGTTCCTTGTGAACCACAGCTCAGTTAACAGGGTTTATTATTTTGCAGAGCAGCATGGTGTGTGTAAATCACCTGGTACTACTACAGCTACAGGATGTCAACACTTTGCCACAAGACAAACGCTTGTACGTGGTCATCAACTGAACATAAAACACAAAACATACTATTACTGCTAGACTACGCAAGCTAATGTGAGGCTAATGAACACATAGAAACAAGTAGAAAAGACAATGACTCACATGAAAATAAGATCATACACACAGACGCAGATAATGGCAGAAGAAAATACATGACCATTTGTGTGTGTGTGTGATGACAGGTCTGCCTGGCTGTCTTTGATCTGTGTTTTATTAGAGGCCTGAGGAAGATGCTGCTGAGTTGGAAAACATGTCATGGAGCTAACACACTCCACAGGGGAGGTGTGTGTAAGTGTGTGTGATTTTCTGTCCCTCAGCGTTTCTTTTCTCTAAATCCCACTCTGTTACTCTGTGTGTGTGTGTGTGTGTGTGTGTGTGACAGTGCACCAGAGAGAACCCGGGCAATAATTAGGCCCGTCCCCTGACGAAATTTGTTTGCTTATACTGGAAAACAAGCTGGTATTTCATTCTCTCAATCTGTGCAAATATTGTTCACGCAGCAATACAACGCTATGACAGACTCATACTTTTGCAGTGATGCTCGACTCTTTGTAAGTGTGCCTCATGAAATCAAGGAGCACATTCCAATCCTAACAGTCCGACCTTAACGGTGCAACAACAAGCTGCCTGACGGGGGAACAAAGCAAGAACAACACACACACGTACAGATGCACCACCCGGAGGACTTAGATACACAAAGTATTGCAGAACATTGGTTCTGAGCAAACCTGAAAACATTTACAGAATTGAGATCAAATGTGTCGAGGAAAGGCCTAAAATTTTAAATGACCCAAAAGGCTTTGGTGTGAACAGGAGCCTGTTCATTTTCTGTTAAATCACAACTACTGACAGATCCAGACTTGACCCAAAGCACATAAATATGACTCTATGCACTATACAGTATGTGCAGTATGTTATCTGTTGTTTCTAAACATCAACTAAGATTTTATTACATCACACCCTTCTACTATAAAAAAGCAAGCTTGGCTAATGCAATCATATTTCATCCAGCTTCTTTACAATTTGCTGCTTCTTGGGAATGCCCTGCTGACCACCTTCTTCAGCTTTGTTCCTCTTTCATCACTAGACTCAGTGACTCTCTTAACAAGCTATCTATTGTGGAACTATTTCCTTTCTCTTTCCCAGTTTTACCCTTTTACCTGACTTTTCCTGTGCTAAGTAGGTACTCCAGTTTTGGAGTTTCCTGCCCTCCCACCCTTGACTTTTTCTTTCATTCTTCCTCCCCCCTTTCATCCTTTGTCTCTCATGCAGGTAGGTACTTCAGAAAAGACAGGTAGACATAGCACTTTACTAGAGTTACTCTTTCTCTCCCCCTGGTCCAGCCAAAGGACTATTGTGTGTGCTGAGAGGTTCTGAGTGGCCATAGAGTGTGTCTAAAGGGATCGGTTTCGAGGCAACAAAGCAGAAGTCTCGGACAGTGTCTCCTGCCTTGTTCTTAGCAGGCAGTGACAACCTGACTACATGACAGGCTGAGGGGGAAAATGAAGAGGGAGTCTGTGTGTGAGGGCTTGTTAGGCAGAGTGTATGTGTCCTTGTGTATGTTTGTTTTATTCACCTTAACTGGCCTGCGTCCCATGCGATTACGAGTACAGAAAACAATGGAACACCTATCTCTCTTGCTACATGAGGAGTGCATGCAGTATCTACTGTGTGTGTGTGTGTGTGTGTGTGTGTGTGTGTTTCAGATGTGACAGGCAGGACAAAGTAATGATTTATGGGTCTGTCTTGGATGAGAAAGACGAGTCTCACCAGGAGAACCAAGAGACACTAGAGGATATTATATAGTGTAATGATGGGTCCTATAACAGAAAACGACACACAGGGGAAAAGGAAGAATAATGCAGCAAACACACACTGACACAGACAGCTTTTCGCCCTCTGACAATGGCCCATGCTTTGACCTGACACAGATTATTAATGACTGTTAATGTACACCGCTTTGTTATTTTGTTGCTTTGTGTGTGGCCCGCACCCTCTGATCATACTAACAGAAAGTAATCCTTTTTATCATAAAGCACATAAAGTCTTATGTTCTGTCATATATTAGTCCTGTTGCTCTTTTAGAATATTCATGTTTGTTTTGTTCAAGCAACCTTTCAGTACACTGGGAAGCAAAATTCAATCTTACTGTTTATCAACTCACCGTTATCATATTGAGTCAATGCGATCATATTATATTTTAAAAATGTTATTGTCTAGAGTACTGATCACAACTAATTTGTGATTAAAACAAAACAAAAGACAAACAAAAGCTGTAATGGTAGCATTTCTCGTTTTATAAAGATGCATATTTTATGTGATTTGCATATGTTTCCATATCTTGATATGTTATTACTGAATTATTGGCTCATTATTGACTTTGACAACACATACAATTTCGTGGATTATATTCAACTGAAAATTCAAGGCTCTTTTATTAGTTTTGACAGCTGGTCATTGACTGACGTGAGCTCCCCTGGAAAACTCTAGAAAGGGGTTGCAAATAGAATAATATTCTAAATTATAACAATGATTTTCAGCAATATAGCACAGCCATATTGGCAATGCTATAAGTATACCGTGGTTATGCCACAAAGGAAATTGACCTACATTAACTGTGTCTGCGTGCTTGTGCTTTAAATTCCCGCTCTTTCCCAGTCCTTGAAGGACTTTTTGTGTGTGTGTGTGTGTGTGTGCAGACAGAAGCCGGAGTCTTAAGGGATACAGAGCGCCACAGCGGCTGCTCTCCCTCCTAGTAAATCACCGACCCAGAACACGACTACTGTACACATACACACACAAAAACACACATGTAACTCCCTCGAGGAAGCAGAGACACAGGCTGTGAACCTCATCACTCAGTGAGGAGAGTTAAGAGTGATGAGAAATGTCACAGGAGGATCACCTCTGCTCACCCCCCCTTTCCTGAGTGACCACTGCACCACTCTTTAAAGTGCATCCTTCCCTTCAGCTTCCTTTCTTCCTCTTTCCTTCCCATGAGGGACCAATAATCTGAAGAGGTTGGCTGAGGTACGCTCGGGAATCCTTTTCTTGGGCAACCAACCTACTGTACACTAGAGTGGATAGTTACTTCAAAGACAGTGGGGGAAAGTAAAGGAAGAAAGAATTGTCTTTTCAAATATATTGCATGATACGACTCATCCATCATCTCATCCCTCTTCCTCTCCCTCAATCTCTGTCTCTCTTTCTTCCTTTCTCTCCTTCCCCTGGCGTTTCAGAAACTCTTGTCCAAAAACAGATCCCATTACATACCATTATACACACTCAGCCTCTCTCTCACATGCGCACACACACATTAATACAACGGAGGACAGAGAGAGAGCACGGGGGGTGTTGTGGGTAGGGATCAGAGATGGTGGAATGGCCTTTGTGTACGTAGATTAGATAAAAACACTAATGCTATTAAGCTGATGGTCTGAAAGCCACAGTCACACACTGACAGCGACTCAGGGGAATACACACCCGTCCCCAGTGGCAGACAGAAGGAGCCGCTGACACATCAGACGTACGGATCGGGTTTTCTGCTTTTGTGCGGATGGCTCTATATAGGAGCTAAAAGCTACATAACCAGGTAGTGTGTTATCGTGTATCACAAAGCCTGGGAAATCTCAGTGTGCTTCAAGTTGGATCCGAACTTAAACTTTTTATGCAAGGAGGAAAGTGTCACACTTAGTGAGGTCAAAGCGAAGAATGCCCTTGCCACACAACTTACCCCTTAACTTGGGCTCATATCTGTGGAGTCGATACAGTGTAGCGTCACCCACATACGTCAGAACACATGCATGTGTGTGTGTTGGAGTGTGTTCCAAGTCTCCGGCGGGACAAATGGATCCAGATGGGAACTCTGGAATCACATTCCCTACAGGAAGCCATTCACCTGAAGCCCCACACACATATACACACAACGCTAATGCTAATCAGGATTAGGTTGCCTGTGCGCTTGAATGTGTGTGTAAGGGACGGCTGGTGTGTGTATGACTATACGTGAACATGTCACCAGTGCTGGGGGAGTGCTGGGATTGGTAAGTCATCAGCGAATGCATGACGACTTTGGGTCAACATTGAGCCAACATATGATCCACTCGCCTTACAGGCTTGAGCTTATGCACGTAACTGAGCTTTTAATCAATGGTATATTAAGGGTGTGGCGTTATGATGGAGATGATTGCCCTGGATTTTTCTGCGTCTCTGGTGCCATTTTCACAACAGCAGGGAGAATCGATTTGCTACAACAAACCGTGCAAGCTGTAGTACACAAGCAACAGCAATGTATTACATTACATGTTCGCTGAGATGATAAACAATAGCACAGATGATTCGTACTTTTACTGAAGAGCCATGATTTCCCTCAAAGTTACAAGAGCATGGTTGACCCCAATTAGGGTGTGCATCCTATACCTTCTGTGTATGGACATTGTATACCTGCATGGCTGCTGTAGGAGAAGGATATCTTAGCCTTTTTTTCTGGAACCCCCAAACCCTTTTAGGAAATCTAGAAATTATACCTGCAGTTTTACCAAATGAGCCTGGCTCCCGTTTTGTTTCCTGGACTGAGTTTCCTTTTGACCCAAATACCCTCTACTCTGATGCAGCACAGAGTGTCACAAACAAGCCTTGTCAAAAAAAAAAAGCCTCCAGAATACAAGAATTTATAAAGAGCAGTCATTCCCTATTACTATAATACAAGTGTGGATGGGGTTTTTGCCAACAACCAAATTCCCAACAGCTAACAAACCAGACACTGGTCAAGACATTATTAGTCGCTGTGGTTAAGTATTAAAACAGAGATATGACAGACAAAAATGTTAAAGAGACTAGATCCTCCCTCCTTTCCACACTGGTATTTTGTCTTTTTAGACTGTTTTGATCTGATCTTTTGATTTGATCTATAATCTCTTATCATCTCTTTTCTAACACATATCTAAATTCCTAACAACAGTGTGTTGTTCCACACTAAATCATTTCTCAGATGATGATGTTGCTTTTAAATAATAGCCCAGTTTTGTTATTCTTAACAGTTCTTGAGTTGTGGTGGAAACTCAAACATGATTACGCTAAAGGAGCTGTTTGCAATTAAGCTCCTGGGTAAAACCTTGTGCAACAAAAAAATATGTTCTTACAAACAACCAGCCAGGGCAGAAAAATATGTGATTCATGTTGTTGAAATTAGTCGACAGTGAAGGTAGACAGAAACAGACGGTAACTCAAGGCTCTCATCGGAGTCCAAATTTAGGAGTTTATCTCATTGTTTAGTTGATCAGAGCTGGTTGAGGAACTAAAATTGTGTGTTTTTGTGTGTGTCAGGGTGAGAAAGAGAGAGCATAAGGATGACTGCGCACTTGCACGCACATGTACATGCGTATGTGTATGTGCATGCGCGTGTGTGTGTGTTGTAAGTACCTCTTTGGAAACTAGGCTTTACTTTCCCCTTTCATGCTGGATAGGTTAAAAGCCAAGAAACAGCACTGGCCATATATGACTATCTCCAGCTTTCATTTTTCCCTCCCCGCCCCTTTTCCCTGTCTTTATTCCCCACATTGATATCTGACCTGCACTATATTAAATCTTTTAAGCACATTCCATATTTCGTTTTTTCTAACCCGCTGAGGAGACTGGCTTGTGTTACACACTGTGCGTCTGAGTGAATGAAATATGTGTTTGGTCACTCATGGATGAGTGTATTGAACTTGCCTTGGTGAAAAACACAGAGAGGTGAGTTTCACTGCCAAGGATCCAAATAGGGAACTTTGGAGACTTGAGGAATGCCCCAACCTGAAACACACACACACACACACACACACACACACACAGAAAAGGAATGCGTAATAAATGAGTGTCTATTTTCAGTTATTTTCAACCGTTTAACATACGCCTTTTCATTAAGTACATTAATGTTTGAACAGAGAGTACAGCATTACAAATAGTATTAAACATGAAATGGATAATTATCAGTGTTATTGTGCAACACATTTCACCTGCACTGTCTCCTGTTAGTCACTAAGTCTGCTGAACAGTGGAATCTTAGCCAACTCGAACTTGATCTCAATAAAAGTGTAATAAACAGTAAACATCATAGTTGGTCTCTATAATCACTCTTTAAAGCCCTCTAGTTACTTTGGCCATCATCTACCAGCTATTACATTCACAGATATCACAGTTGCTTACTTTGCCTATTTAGAGAATTCATGTTCACATCTCCAGCTTTTTTGGGCTTGCTTATGTTGGCACTGATAAACAAATAGCCAAAATTCCTGTTTTTCAAGACAACCAAAATATGTGACGCCATACACATTTATAAATCTCTTTTGTGATCTATTTTTAGTAAATGTGCGTTCCAGTGTATGTGTGCCAGAAAAATTTGTGTGGCGAGAGAAAGAGAGGGGCGTTAACAGTAAGCCTGCTGGGACAGTTCCTTCCAAACACATATTTTCACACAGAGTGCTCTCACTGATGTACTGGTTATGTCCCACATCTCAGAGTCGAAGGTAACAGAGAGAGTTTGCGTGTTTATTTGTATAGCTAGCATTCACTCATCTTGCTGTATACAGCAGTTGTCCAACTTAATTCACAGTGAGTCTTCAAAAATAAAAATCCACAAATCCTCTGTATGTTTGCCATGAACAACCATCAGACAGCTTGTTTGGTGTAGGAACCTGTGTGTGTTTATACCTTGCAGTAGCGTAGTGATTCCATAAGTGTGAGGAAGCCAACAAATGCCTGTTTATGAATCCCATGCAGTTCTACGAGACAAAGAGAAAAAAGACAGAGAATTGAGAATTTGCTAAATTAGGTCAAACTCTTATTCATTTGCATTTCTCATTTCATTTTGCTATGGGATCTAAAAGTTATTGCCCTCTGGTGGATACAGTTTAAATCTGGGCCACAAAACTGTGTTCAGTGAGTGTGGTATGAGTGAATATGTCTGTTGTGTGAACATAGTATGTGTATCTATATGCTGGAGATTCGTGGAAATCTTACTCATTCCAGAGCACTCCCTGTCTCCGTCCCAGACGTTTGAGACAGCGTGGCCTGTTACAAGGAGGTTCACGAGGCTCTGACTGAAAACACAGATAACAAAAGTAACATCAAGACATGACACAAGATATCCTGCACTCTTTATCACACAAAAAATGTGCATACAATTTTGTGCAACTTCTGGTGTCAGCCAAATTGATGAGGGCGTAATGAACAGAGATATTTTTCTACCTGCCGTGACCATGAACAGGGTCTATGAGAGGCTCCATTGTGTCCTGGATCTCATTTCTTATATTCTCTATGCCCTGCACAGAGAGGTCCAGAGGAGAAGAGTCTGCATTTATTTTGTTGAACTTTGATGTAACAAAAGAAAAAATACTTCTAATATCAAAACACAATCTTTACAAGTTCATTAATATAAAAGGAAATTGTTTTCTGTTTTAGTTTTAATTTTTTTTTTTTTTTTTTTAAATTCAATTCATCACCAACATCATCGATTCCAACCAACACTGAACACGTTTCGGTTTCTATGGGGCTATTTCCGTTCCTGTACCTTGGTGAGGATGACAGAGTAGAGGAAAAGCAAGACTCCACAGCACCCCCTCCAGGTGTGGTAAAGAGACAGCACCTCCTCTCTGAGACCCGACACTGACATTACAGTCCGTTTACTGCAGGAAGGGAGCAAACATCAGGTTGATTTATGAAATGCTCAAAAGAGCAAAGATTTGTTGGATTTTAGGACTGATGGGACTAATGCATTGATCGTATCTGTCATGTCAGGTTGGTAAAGATAACTTTCACAGTAGGGCAGAAATCAATAAAAGGCATCAGAGGACAAAGAAAAATATGATCTTGTCTGTGGGGAGCCACTACCCTCTTTTGCTTCAGCTTCGAAAGTTTGCTACTAGATTTGTCTGCCGTAGTTTAGCATGCACTTCTTCACTGTGAGTCAGCATCACTTTTTGCTGACTGTGTCTCAGCTGCCAGTATGCCGTGTGATGAAATTTCAATATTCCTCTGGCAAACGCAACCTTGCATTCATTTAGTTTGTGCGTGTGTGACGGATGGAATTGTGTGTAAGAAAGGTAGTGGGAAGTATTTTTTTTATTAGGCAATCAGTCAAAGTGCTGAGTCGTCAACTTGTGAGCAGAGTGAAATAGCTAATTCAATGGGAAAGCCAAATCTTGCAGACTAGATGAATCAAATACTGCTTCTCCCCTCCCTTCTGCTCATATTATCTCCTGAGTAATATATAGTTCTCTATGCCAGTGCTGCATACTGGCTATTGTAAAGCAGAGATTTGTGAGGTCTTAATAGCAAGAAACTCATACTAAAACCTAATGCAAAGATTATATGCACTAAGAAATAAATGGCCATGACTATCAGATGCAAGATGTGAGTTGCAGTAATATCAGTGTGCGTATGAGTGTCACTTACTGGAGAACACTGTGAAATCGCTCAAAGCCAAGGTCCTCAGCAGCCAAAGCAGCTAGACATAAGAGAACACACACAAACTGTAGTATCAGAGAATGACACAAAACTCCACACTGTAGTTAGTCATGACAAGTTTCTAATTTGTGATTAATGGCAAAGACTATGGTTGGGTGAATAAGTGAGCATTCATATGCTTGTGCACCGTTAATCTGCAAACGTGCATCTTGCAGCGTGTCACAATGTGACAGATGTAGGACTCACTGGGTTGCTGCTCCTGTGGCGGCTGGCTGCTCTCTGGCTCTGGCATGTCCTGTGTTTGTGACTGTGACTGTGTCTGTGTGTTAGTATGTGTGCTAGTATGTGGGCTCTGTCCCTTGGCCCAGGTCACCAGGCAGAACCCTGTGGAGGGGCTGGAACAGGCAGACTCCAAGATTTCACTCAGAGTGGAACACAGTGCTGTTTTTTGTTCCTCCTCTAAAAGAGACACACATAAAACATGCGTGATTTAACAATACATACAACTATATAAAAGGAACATTTTGGATTTTTCTGTGAACAATCTACCTGACATCTGTCTCCAGTTGGAACTTTCTCTGCTGAAGAGAATATTCTTTAAGAGAAAAGCCTGCACAGAAAAAAAAACCAAAATCAGTAAAACTCAGTTTCCACATTTGAAGGGAAATATTCCATTGTGTAATATGATGCACTAGATTAGTATTTTTTACACAGTTTACCCTGACAGACTAACATGTAATACAAGGGAACTATATATGATATGATCAGCCACCTTTTTCCCAATTAAGAATTGCAAAAAGAAATATACCCATTACAATGTGCAGACTTTGATGCATTTCCCAAGTTCAACAGGTGTAAAAGTTACACTTGTAAAATTGCCAATTCTCTTGAATGGAAGAGTAGTCCTGCAAACTTTATTGTCCCATTTAACAATACAATATTATTCACTATTCAGGCAATATGCTTGACATTAACACATAACATTGCAAGGGGGTGGAACTAGATCATACCTGGACAGGTGCAATGACAGCACATGGCCCTCCTTCAAATTGCTCCAGTGCTGTGTGCTCATTCTCACTAAAAACAAACCCTGTGATAAGGACAAATCTTTTGTTACAGAACAACTGTTAAGATATTCACAGAAATGACAAGGCATGTTTGGGAAATCTCACTCTACACATATTAGAAAACCATGAGTACATGCATGGTCATGTCGAAAGGCACAGAGAGAATTCAAGCTAACCTGTGGGGTTCATACCAACCACAACCACAGTGCAGGCTACTTTAATGCTTATCTGACCTTCAGTCAGGGAGGAGGACCGAACAATGTAATTTGCCTGTTATACTCTTTTAGTTGGAATTAAAACTTAGATATACTTGGCTCTCCACTGCATATGGGTGAACATCACTGTCATTGAGTAAAGTACTCTGTCTTTCTGTCTGTCTTATTTTATACTGCGACAAAGCATCATACCTTGTGTCCATCTCCGAAAGATGGAGGCTGAAACACCTCCACTGGAGGGTCTCCCCCAAACCAAATCCACCACCTCTTTATTCAACTCCGACATGGCAAATTTTGCTGCTCGTTAATCCACAAGGACCCCTTCTTCAATCCAACAGCCACGAGAGCACTGTTGAGACCAACTTTCCAGCTCTTTTCGAGGTTGGTAGTCCACTCCTCTCGTCAGGTTGAGCCTGTGGCATTGGCCACAAGCTACCTGTGTAGCACAATACAGTCTGACTCCTGAGGCTGGCAGCAAAGTGGCGGGTAGGAATGACATTAACGTATCCACAAAAACCTGCAAAGTGACAGTGCGAATACATATGTTAAATATATGCTCTATAAGAGAGCACGATTTTAGCACATAACTATCCTACTTGCACAATTAACCCAGGGCGACAATGGCGCGGTATAACGTTAGCTAATTTATACATCAGAGCAATGCCCGTAATAATAACAAGCGAGAAAGCTAACGCCAAACAGCTACAAGGGTAATTAAAGTCATGACAGCAGGATAACGATTAACTGTTTTTGTGGTAGCGTTATTACTCTGTTACACTGTAGCCAAAAAAATGTGGAAATGGTAGGTTTACAGAGCTGAGTTGGCTTGATAATGTCAGCAGTTAGCATTAGCTTTACTACTAGCAGCTAATCTTTCATTGCTTTGTCATTCAATTACTTCTGACACGACAGCGATGTCGATCGTTGCCGTATACATTCGTGCTATTTGACATTAGTTAAATATCATTAAAGCGTGATTACCTTAATAGACAGTCGAGTAACTGGATTCCGTATTGATCAAATATTTTGGTAGCAATTTTACTATTACCAGCGTTTCTGTCATTCGTTTATTTACAAGAGAGGAGTAAAAAAAAACTGCCGTATATTTGACGTGACTGCTCATTGGTTGAAATCCAAAAAGTTCCAGATGCGTCAAGGGGTACAGCTTTAACGCGATACTTCGTTAGTCAGCAGACCTGTCAATCAATAAGAGCATCCGCCCCTACAAACAGAAACGTTTAAATCCCGCCTTATCTATTTGGCACACTGCAGAAAATAAAAATATAATTGTGCTAATATCTCGCAACCTCTGTGTTAATGCAAAAGGTTACAACTCAATGCCTATCGATGTCGCATTGAATAAATGTTCCGTTTTTCTGCGTTCAAGTGAAAACAAATGTTATTTCAGAAACATTAGTATTATGTCCACTACCACGTTCCGTAGCAGCCACCCCGTCACTGTTTTGAGCATGCGCATTAAAGTCTTTCACGTTTCAACTACTTGCTCTCCACGCGTGTAAGATTCATGCTGTGGGGAAAGTCAGTGTTAAAGAATTGAAATTGTGGTTACACGACATATTTATCAGCACTATGGGAGGACAGGCAAAGAGCAAAAAGAAAAACAAACCGAAGAGGAAAGACAACCGCCTAAACAGGGGTATTTTTCTTCAATAGTTCAACCTCTTACTAGTTATTTACAGTTTGTAACGTCAACCTCTGAGACAGTAGATAGTCAAAATTAACCTTTTCTGCGTCGATATCAACTGTTGACTTGTCGAGAAATTAATGTTGACTGTTCCCTTGTTTTATGTATGAAGATGCAGGTTTTGTTGGATTGTCACCCCAGGAGAGGATGAAAGTAAGAATGCATGAAAAAGCCAAGAAGAAGACAGCTGAGAAGTACTCTGTGCAACAACTACTAGAAAAGGTGACACTGACAAAACATCCACAACAAAAACATGGCCCACATTTAATCCAGGCTATAACTTTTTAAAAAATTCAGATCAATTACTGCACGTTACATCATCTGATTATCTGTTGTACAGACGGAGGAATGCATGGACACTTTTGACTTTGAGATGGCTCGCCTTTTCTGCCAACGAGCCTTGGATGTGGAGGCCAACAACCTGCAAGCTTTAGACATGCTTGGACACATCTGCTCTGAACTTGGAGACCCACAGAAAGCTAAAGAGATATCCTTTATGTTGGTTTCTTTTTTTTGTTGCATGTATGCCATTAAATCAGTTATTATTTCAAGCTGTTTGAAAGCAGTGATGGTTGTAGCTTCCTTGACCGATTATATCTAAGTCTTTCTGCGTGCAGTGGAGCTAAGTCCAGATGTTGGTCACAGTAAGTACATGTACCTGGGACAAATTCACTCAGGCCAGGAAGCTGTGGACTACTATACTAAAGGAATACAAGTCCTGCTTTCTGCACTGGACAAACAAGCACAGGCCACAGTGAGTTCACTCCCATACACACACCAGGTTATAGCATACTTGCCTAAAGATGCTCCACATCAACTAGGTACTTTGCACTAAAGGCCTAATGCAAGTGTAATGTTGGGGATCCTCACAAGAGGGTGCTGTTGAACAATGTTATCTATCTATCTATCTATCTATCTATCTATGTTATTGATTACCCAAGACTCAAATTCAATTCAAGAGGTTACTAATCACAAAAATGACATGTTACCAGAGGGTCCCTTGTTACATTGAAGTCAACCTGTAACAATCCATTCTTTATGCTGAGAATGCACACCAGAAGTTGTGTGGCCTGTTTTCTGAGCTTCTTTTTCTCGATGTTTTTGTTTTGTAGCACTTTCATTTCTGTCACATATGACAATGTGTTACAATACAATGCTTCTTAAAAAACAGAAAACAGAGAAGCTCCCTACCTCCCTCGTGCTGTCCCAAGTCTGTCTGTTCCAAGTACAGAAGTAATGTTAGCCAGATTATTTACAATTCCTTATGCTTGTCCTTAAGGTCATATCTGATACTCTCCAAAGTATTTGTTAATGGAGTCAGCCACTGGTTCAGTGACAGTGTTTCTCTCTTTTTCCAGAGCATCAGCTTGTAGAAACTTTGAGTTGACTCTGACAGGAGCATTAAGTAGGACAGAAGTTGCTGAGTAGTCTGGAGTTTACTTGAATCCTCATAAATTCATATGATTATCAGAAAAGGGTCTTAAGTTTTGTTATTGCAACATTTGAAATCATTTCAAGTTAGTGCAGATTTATAGTCCACATTTACAATTGATTTATAATGCTGTCATCTTGACTGTTTTCGCTGGTCTGTTGTGCATACACAAAAATCGACACTATGAAGCAGTCTGTCCAAGGATTTTCATGTCTCGTGTTTCTCAAACTCAGAAGGCATTTTCAAGTTACAACACTGGGCTGACATTGAAGTTTGATGTTTCCAAGTGTAACATAATGTTTTATTTTTATTTAGTTTTGTTTGTTTTCCCCGTTCTGACTGTAGGAAACAGAATTTTCCCAAGTTACTGAAAACTTGTGTTCAGTTCATTATTTAAGTAACCATCCAGGTAATACTTAAGCAACCATAACATAAAATAAAATTTTTCCATGCAATAATATTGTAATGCTAAACCGAAAACAATATGATCCAGAAAAAGTAATGTATTCATTATATAAATGTAATAGGTTATAATGTAATAATTGTGCTTCTCTACAGTGTAAAATTAATGTAACAATTTTTTTTCTTATTGAATTCACAAATGGTCTAACCTACATTATGACCTGATTGTTATTGGGATCTATGTAAGTATTCATAAGAAATAGGATAAAAGATATGTTACTTGACAGCCTCTTTATTTTCATAACAAGTGTGATATATAAACAGGGCAAATGCGTGGGGCACTCATGAGACTGGTTTCACAGCAGACATTTAGACTTGTCATAGTTGGAAAAGTGCAAGTGTTACTAATAACATTAACAATGACTTTGTTCTTTTCAAGCATGTTCTGGTAAGCCATGACAGTGTGGATGTCAGCCAGCGTGCACAATAGCAGGACCATGAAACCAAAACAGCTGAATGGAATTCAGCCATCATTCATTTTATTATTTACATCTGTGTTTTTCCACTGTGACATGTCATAATGTCTCCTCTAAAAATGTCTTCTCTGGGAAAATAGGCGAGTCATGCAGGGTTTTCATTTACTGGTTAACTTTGTTCTGTCCATGCCAACTATCTTTTGATGTGTTTCACACTTGATAGAACCTTTCAAGACGCCTGTCTCCTTCTTTTTAAGCAGGCTCAGGCCGGAGCTGCTGCCCCACCAAATGAAGACCCTGAGCTCCCTACAGCAAAGGATGTTTGTATCGCCTACTGCTCCATTGCTGAAATTTACCTTGCAGACCTCTGGTACTTGAGAACATAGTTACACTCTTGACAGATGTAACCCCATTTCATGTTACTGCTTTGGTAATGAGTTGAGATTTGTCTTTTTGTGTGTGTGTGTGTGTGTGTGTGTGTCTGTGTGCATACGTGTGTGTGCATAGCATGGAAGAGGGAGCTGCAGACAAGTGCAGAGAGTTCATTGAGAGAGCATTACAGTATCACTATGACAACCCTGAGGCTCTACAGCTCATGGCCAGCTACCTGTTCAGCACAGAGAGAAACCAGGTCAGTCCACACACAAACACACACGCATGCACACACACACACACACACGCACTAAGGATGAGTTATCACCACATTAAAGCAGGAATCTGCTGAGTTAATTATTCTGAGCAAATTGAATTGTATGCCATTAATCAGCAGATGGACACATACATTAACACGCACACACACAGACAGGTCATGCTGATAGGAATGTTAATTACTGGGCAGATCATTGAGGTCACATAGTCATCTGATAAAGAGAGAGATGAGCAGCCTACTGGACTCAATTTGGAAAAGAGGCCACAATAACTTTGCTCCATGAAGAATCTGACACCGAGTTAGAAAATATGTTTTAGTGTTTTCTCTATTTATTTACTCACATTCCATGCTGCATATTTAAGAGATTTTTAAAGTATTGCTGCTTTACCAACCGTTATAACAGGAAGACACCGATGAAGGCCAGACCTTTCTGTGAGAACCCTTTGTTAAGTATGCTTAAGAACATGTACCCGTTTGTTTTTGTCAAATATGTAAAAGTTGCCGAAATCTGTGAGTTATTTTGGTCACTAATGGATCTTTAAAGTGAATTAAATATTTTCACATGATTATGTTGTAGAATAAAATGTGCTAGTAATGTAGGTAGTAAGCACTAATGTACAGTGTGAGTAATGATGTCAAGTCTGGCACTCTTTATTTTAGACATAATAACCCCCTTTCTGTGCTTTAAGTGAGCAATTTTATACAGGGACAGAAATGTAGTGGAAATAGTTCACGCTGATATCCGTGGGTTGTTCTGAGTGACTGGAGCATTGTTTGTTTAAAATTACTCTTATTTTCTTCATATAATCTTTCAATGCAGAGAGCATCAGAACTGGATCTGTACTACTAGCTGTAAGCTGTAGGGGTCAGGCTGACTCCAGTCACGCATAGTGCATTCCCACATGTAGCAGCAGCCTATTTGGGAATATTGTTTTGATAATTTTACTTGTGATTTTAAACTCACTCAGTTTGCCTTTATCTGCGTGATTGTATCTTTTTTAGCAGAACAGTCGGACATGTACATGTGAATTTACACACACAGGCATTTTTCTGTCTTCAGGAGGGCAGAGAATACTTGTTGAAGAGTGTTGGATTGTGGCTTCCGGTCCAGAAACAGAGTGCAGCTTCTTCCAGCAAAGACGAGGACATGCAGGTGAGTTGGAGCTATGTTTGGTATTTCTCTGACAGCAACCAGCCCTCATAAGATCGCAGTTTATTTATGAAGCACTTTCAACTAACGGGATTGTCACAGTGTGCTTTGCAGTGAGCACAAACATAAGGACACCAGTAGAGATAAAAAGTAAGAGATAATGAAACAAGGGATAATAAAAAATAAAAGATAGAACAAATACTTCACAAAACCTGTGTGGTTTTGTGTGTGTGTGTGTGCGTGTGCGTGTGCGGGGGTGTACGCCTGTGTGTGAGGAGAGAGCTGAAGGCACAAGGCAACACAAGGTAAGTGTAAAGGATGGGTAAACCAATTACTGCAGGGAATTTTGACAAAGACAAAAGAGTGGCTGTAAAGTCAAAGTTAGGATGACATTAATGACACCAAATCAGAGTGTTTGGAGTTTGCATCCAAATACAGAGCAAATGTGATCTCAAGACAAAAATCCCAGTGGCACCACTGTTATGACTCTTATCTTCAGCAGCAGGTTGATCTGAACTCAGCCTGCCGACACTTTTGCTGTGATTAACAGCCACATAGTTGCAGGATGTTTTGTACCTTGAAATTGGATCGTGTTATTATCAGACAAAAGAAGAACTATGTTTGTGGATGCTTGTGTAAACACTCACTGTAGAGGTGGTTGTGGTCTTTTTCCTCCAGAACGAGATCCCTCCATATGAGTCTCGCATCACTACGGCCAAACTGCTCATGGAGTCCGAGGAATATGAGGTAAAATGTCACATGTTGTGCGGTTTGCGTTTGTGTGTGTTTCGTGGTGGGAGGGCTGCCAGGCATTTGTATGTGTGCGTGCATGTGTCCGTGTGTTTTCCTTTCTAGTGAATAGCACTGAAGGTGAGAAGGCCACGGCTGGTCTTTATCCCCTCCACAGTTTAGTGTCAATAATTGAAGAGTGGTATTTACAGAGAGGGACAGGGGTAAAAGGGGCGCACAAGGGAGGAGGGCTGTGAAAGAAAAAAAGGAAAGAGGCTCTAGTCTGATGAATGGCTGTCATATCTGTGATACAGCACATTTCTAAATCACTCATCAGTTTCCAGTATTAATGGCCTTGATTTTAGTGGCTCACCACCTTCAGTTCAGTGCTAAAGCCCCTAACAGTCATTAACGCTTGAAGTCATTTTCTGTGATTACTGCCAAACAGCGGTTCAGCTATTTTCTGTTGTGATCCAGCGATTAATTTGTAGTCACTCTTGTTGAGTGGTTTATGGTTATCACTGACAAGAAATGAGAACACTGCACCCCCCCACTTCCTAACAGCTCAGCTGCAGTTATATCCTTGTGTGCGTGCGTGTGTGTGTGCGCGCGTGTCATGGGGAGATGGGCTGTCAGGTGTATCAGTAAAATGACAACGTCTCGGTCCACAGTTTCTGACATGTCGTTTGTCTTCATCCTCCTGTTGGTGTCATCAAGCCCCAAACACAAACTGCACACATTTGGAGTGCTTTTATTTTGCCGTGTGCCCACATATGCACGTACACATCCATGCAGAAGTTCGGTCATATTTGCCTCTAGCCACCAGCAATATGAAAGTTTCTGATGGAAATTGAGCTTAAGGGTGAAAGTAGAGTGGAAGCTATTTTCTGTCCGTCTCTCCCAGACTGGGACTTAGCTGGATTTGATAGGAACATCCTCTCCTCACTTCTCTCTCCTTCCTCTACTCCTCGGTCATACATACACACTCATTTTTGTGTGCACTATCTCTCCCTGTGGAGAGATAAATCTATTCACAACTCTTAACTCTGTGTAAAGTTCTGCGCTTCCAGTCTGAGTCTAGAGTTATCAGTTTGAAGGCTACCTTCTCAGCAGGGTGCCAAATGCAAGGAATTGTCTGTATTTTCTCTCTATTGAATGTTTTCTTTGGTCCAAACTGAGTCAAAGCTTTTGAAAATTTGATTAACATATTTGCCAAAAAATATTACATTTTTGCATTTTCGTTAACTTAGTGTATTCAGCTATTTCTGGTAAATAATGGTTATAAATAATAAAAGTGGAGGAAGACCTATAAGTTCTTTGCCAAAAAGCACTTGTCTGCTCTGTTGGAGAGTAAGCTCTTTGTCTGATGAATGGAGTTTGGCATTGTACCATCAAGTCATTATGTGGTTTGAGTTTGAATTGGAGTAAATTAGGCATTTGCCAAACTAAAATATGTCATACTGTGATTACTTTGGCCAAAATGATCAGGGTGTGTGATATTATCTCGCTGGGTAGTCACTGTAGCGCATGGTTGTGATGGATTTAAGCAAAAAAAAAAAATTCCCGAAGGCTGTTAATAGTAGGTAGACAGCACCTCCGTGTTTGTGATCACCTCACTAGGTGACAGTTTAGAACATCACACATTTCAAATATGACCTTTGCTATCTGAAATAGCACCTCTGCCCCTTTTTCCTTAAGGTTTCTTAGGGCTTATTTAATTAAAGTTAATTAATATCTCATGACATTAATCAAGGTGGTCAACAATTCAGTGCCTGTGGGCAGTGTCTGCAATAGTAATGATGAATCTGAAGCAGGATAGTGTGCCATGACTTTAAAAAAAAACAGACACAGAAAGTCGTTATTTTCCGTGTTTTGTCTGAGAGCGCAAGGAAAGCTAGATTTGAAAGGAAGTATGACTGAAAAAGTGGCTATTTTATGATCCTTGAGTTTGGGTTAAGAATAAAGAAGCATCACATCAACAGATTAAAGTGTTGCACTGTGTAATTGTCTCATTCTCTTTGTAAATAAATTGGCATTGAAGAAAAACTGGGCTAATTAGTTCTTGAAAACATCAGTTTCACAACTTCTGTTGTTTCAGCCAGTCTTCTGCTGCAGCAAGACATGACTCTGTGACACTTAATTTGAAAAGAAGTCACTTTCCAAGGTCTTTCTTCCCCTCTCGTGATTGTTTTTGAGGAGAAACTCTTGAATGAATGCCAAATGTGAGTCCTGGAGCTGTCATGGAAATTGAGTAGAAGCACGAGGGGTGCTGGAAAGCAGCGAAAGTGAGATAACAGTGCACATATCAGCAGAGGCATTATTTGATGATAAAATAATAATTATTTGCAGCCCTAATTTTATGCTTTATTACTTGTTTGTACTGACATGTTACTTCATGTTTTAATGGAATATAAATGTGCTCTGTGGCGACAATACAGCCCTCAGAGAACTGACTGTTGCACACAAACACACGCTCATAATACCGTCATCATCACCCATCAGCACCACTAATTCACTTGCCACATTGCAGTCAGTCAGTCAGTCAGTCAGTCAGACGGACAGACAGACAGACAGACGCCGTCCCCTGACAGCCATTAAGGTGTCTGTTTGGCGTAGTTGTCACGGCAGCTGATGGTTAGTTACTTGTCATTGTCACTCCTGTTTGCTTTCATGTTATTCATTGAGCATTCCTGTTCTTAAATTTAGCTCACGATGGAGCGCAGCTTGTACTTCCCAATGCTGCTTGCAAGTACAGTTAGCACTGACATCCCCAGGATTTATTTACTTAAGTGTAGACGTCCCTGTTTGTGTGTGTGTGTGTTTGTATGGGTTTCTGTGTGTTAGAGATACGGCTTGCCCTCGCTTGTAAAGTGATTTGTCTTTCTCCTGTCTCTGCTGTGCGCTCCGGTAAAATGATTCTGTTAAACAAAATTGCCTGAAGATTACACACACATACACACACACTGCACACACTGCACACAATGGCCATTATAAATGAGTTCCTCCCCAGAGTGCTGCTTTTTTTTTTTTCTTTAACAGGTCTTAAAATAAAGAGGACAGCATGTACATAGTGTCTTTGGTGTGTGTGTCTCTGTGTGTGTCTTTGCATTGTTGTTGTTCATGGACCAGTTTTGCATTGTTTATTAAAATACTTTTTTTGTCCCCTTCCCTCCAGTTTTCTTACTTTTTTCTTCGTAGTACCCCCGATCGTCCCCTTATCTTCACGGGAATATTAATCTTGTTGTTGTTTAGAGCGTGAAGCGGCTTAGGAATCTCTGAATCTTTAATCACTTGCCCCTGGGTTGACCAGTGTAGTTAGGAAGAAGTGCAGTTGGAGACGATATAATGGTCCGTTGCGCACTTATCCTTGCTCCCAGATATCTCTTGTTCTATTTTTGTTGCTCCAAAACTGCCTGTTCTATCAGTTGTTTAATACCCAGTCAGATCTTTACTCCTATCTCTTATATCTACTGCTTGGCTCGAATTAGCATGTGTCTGTGTTTCTCTCTCTGTGTGTGCGTGTGTGCGTGTGCATGTGTGTGTGTGTGTGTCAGTCACATTGGTGTGATACAATGAAAGTCAAGTAGATAATTCCGACTGGGCATGAATCCATTCATCATCAGCTGGGATTAGGTGTTTTTGTTTGTGTATTTTTAATCAGTCATTAATTAATTAAGGACAATGGGTTTTCAGCTGATAATTGGTCTAGCAATCAATCACCTGACTCCCTGGCACGCACATCTGCACCCCCTTAACGAGATCCTCTCAATTAACCTGACTCTCCCTCAGCCTGCTCAGGCAGCTGACCTCTTTATCGCCACCGGAAGCACGTAGGCTTAATGAAAAGAGCGAAGAACTCCAAAGAGCGAGAGGGGAAAAAATTAGGAAGCACTGCAGCTAATAAGACTGCCTTAACAAGAAACAAGTGCTGCTTGTTGTGCTCACTGTTGTGTGCAGTTTGTTGTAGTGTATTACAGTGCATTGGTGTGTGTGTGCATGCGCTGGTACGTGCATGTCTTTTATTCTTGCCCTTCACCATGGGTGATTGGCTAACAGTCGCCTCCAACCTGAAGTTGACAAAAATCAATATATCATCACCTGGGGCCTCTCGCTCGCTCGCTCTCTCTCTCTCCCTCACTCACTCACTCACTCACACACACACACACACACACCACAACCGCAGAATCCACAAGGAGAGAAGCAGAGCTAAACAAACACACAGCCTACTTTAGTCAAGGTCTGTTTTCTGTAATAGAAACTTCCCACAGAAACTGACCCAGACAGTGACGCACTATGGCAAAGGTCACCTGACATTAAACTCCTTTGAGACCTCAAACATTAAACTCCTTTACTATATCAAACAAGCTTTCGGCGCAGGTTGGGAGTCAGGCTGATATATCAGTTTATCACTCGTCCTATGGAGTGGTGCAGACATTAAGAATATATTGACTGTTAATGTCTGTAAATGGATTAAAAGGGCTATCGAGCAGAGCAGCCAAAGTGACTATTGACCGGGGATAAGCACTGGTGAGTGCGTCTATCGACGACCATGTCTGTTGTCTTGTTGGTATCGACAGTGGTGTGTATGGGACGCTGGCCTCGGAGACGCTTATCAAACCCTCTGATCACTCAGATTGATCGACTTCCTGGAAGATGCACAACACTGTGCCTATGTTTATGTTTGTTTGCAGTTTGGGGCTGTACCAAAAAAAAGAGTGTGTAATGATGAATTTATTAATCCTATGAATTTAGTTATTTTGCTGCAGCTATTCTCTGGTGTCTTTTTCAAATCTCACTTTGATCTCTCCTCCGTCCCCCTCCCTCCCCTGCTCTCCCCTTTCATCTCCTCCTTTGTCCACTTCTCTGCATTAGTTGGCAGTTGACGTGTTGGAGGGTCTTCTGGAAGAGGATGATGAAGTTGTCCAGGTAAGCAATAAAGTGATGGGTCAACTGTTTTTACCTCGTAAAAAATGTGCTGCTTCCTCATGTTTTTATTTTGTAGTTTTCATCAGCGAGTCCTAAACCTCGCACCCCTGAATGTGTGGCAGAATTCAGAAATTCAGCAGTTTATAATCTTGAGCTTCTTTTAGCTCTGGATGTTTTGTTTTAGCTGCTTATGTATTTCTAGCATGTCTGTCTCTAGCCTGGATCCAGACCTCTAAATTGCCACCCACATCCCCAATTTTTATTTTTTATATTTTTTTTCTTTCCAGTGGTACCAGGTGGTCTGGTGTTGTGCACGTTCAACAACCTAACACATAGCTAACTAGCTAACTACATCCATGAAAAAATAGCAGCTCTGTCCCAAGCAATTGACAGATCTTGAGCAAACTCCATGTACTGGGTAATATATGTTTGTGTTTATGTGTGCTTGTGTGTGTGTTACTTGTCAACACACAGGATTAAGTGTTGTCTTTTTATGTGTCCTCTTGCAGGCAGTCTTATTATTGTGATACAGTAGCCTCCGCTGGATCAGGCCAACTTGTAGGCAAATCTTTCATCACCCCAGTGGGAAGGAGAAAGCCTCAACCTGAGTTCCTTTAGTTGCTTCTGCTGAGCCACTGTTTATGCGTGTGCACAAAGAAGTGCCTACACACCCCCACTTTAGCATTACTTGGCTCTCAACACTTGCTTGCTCACACACAGAGTATGACTGAGAACTTGAATGCTTATTAGAGAGTGGCGTAAATGGCAGTATTTTCTGTGCTTCAGTCGGAACTATGTGCTGTCAGTGTGCTCCAAATCCCTACTGTTTGTGGCAGAGGAAGCAAAGGTGTGCCACTGAGTGTCAGATGGAAGAGCGCAGCAGCGTCTCTCCCCCTTCTCTCTCCCTCCCTCTCTCCCCCTCTCCCCCACTCCCCCTCAGGCTCAGCCTCCCACACACACCCCTCAGCTGACAGATTGAGAGCAGTCATCAGGGGGCTGAACTTTTAAACTCACTCTAGAGACGCACAGCTGTGACACTTGATTTGAGCCGGCCTACAGCCAATCACACACGCATACAGTCACCAGTTCTAATGGTCACAAAGTGTTTTGTCAGATCATATCACACTTATGCTGCTAGAGTCATATTAGTGATGTCAGAAGTGTATGACAGACACATCACCCCCCCGTCTTACTCTCTTTCTTATTTCCTCTCTTAAGTGCAAAAGATAAGTTGTCAGCTCTCGCCTCCGTCTTCTTGCTCTTGCATATCTCAAAGTTGGAACCTTACTTATAAAATGTTAAGTCTGCACAAACAACGGAGCTAGTTCCTTGCAAATCTGGTTTCAAAGGTATTCCGTTCATTCATGATGCTTTTGTTCTTCCTTCAGCAGCACCATATGGGAACTAAGATGTGCCTTCACTTTGAAATGACAATAGTCCCAGTGATTTGATTGACAGACGCTGCGTTTATTTTATTATGTGTGCTTCTGTGTGGGGTTGTTGAAGGGTAGAGTGGATTTTCTGAAGTTCTTAATTAGCTAACTTTCTCATGTTTTGAGTGCAGATGCACAAGCCACTCACCACATACACAAATATTTCACTGTGGACCATCTGTGAAGAATTTTCTCGCCTTGCTGTAGCTGCTTTTGAAGACACGGCCGTGGTTCTCGTTTGTGAAGAAGTTAAGAATTTAAGTGACCCAATTTAATGTTTTTTTTTCTAGGTTCTGCATTCACAGAAAATGTTTCAGTGATAAAAATGTCATAATGCTGGTTCTGCAGCATTACTACATTTATCCAGTGCTGCTGTTGTTCTGATAAGTATGGCTGCAGGGGGTAGCCTCCCACTCAGCATGCTGAGCGGCAATTCTGAATTCAGTGTGGCATGCCTTGATGTGTTTGTTAGCTAAATGGTTGATTTGGCAGAGGTGCAGGTACCTACTGCCTCTGCCCTCAATGAATAATGAATAAAGCTAATATTTGTATCTTGGTGCTTGAAGAACAGTGGGTGGGTGATCTTTGGCCTTAGATGAGAGGCGCACACACCTCCAAGTTCACTAAGAGTTGAATGCGATTGTGTTTAGGGGTGGAAGTGCAAGCATAGCACAGTGTATGTGATTATGTGGGAGAAAAAATTGTGTGATTATGGAAACGAAGAAGGAGAACATGCTGATCTTTGGTGTGTTTCAGCATACTAACTTAGAGTTAATATATAATAAATATGCCTCCTCTCTCTGTTTGAACTCTGTAGCAACAGGATCATTTCAACATAATTTGCAAGTTGTTGTTGTTTTTTTGTTTTTTTTTACATATTTTTATCAGGTGCCAAGTTAAGGTCAGTCAGCCAGTTAAGTGGCCCTTAACATGTAACTCTCAATGGTGCTCTCTTGAATTGAGTGATGCTCACATGTCTGTTGTCAGAATCTTTCTAACAGTTGTATAGTTGCAGCAGAGGAGACTGAATTATTACCAAATATTTGCAAATGCACCAAGTTAAACAGCATGGACATTTGATAGTTTTGGCAAATGCAGTGGGAGACTAACCTTCTCCATCGACACAAGATGATGACCTGGTTATTCTTTGTTGCTCCAACCCACTGCAGCTGTTGATATGTTGTAGGCAGGACTTCATTATGATTATCATACTGTGTATTAATGTAAATGCTGAGCTTTATCATAGTCCGCCATTCATGTACAGTATTCACACTTTTAGTTAATACACTATTATGTCACTTTGAACCCATGCAAATACATCATACTCTAATTGCTCATGTTATGTTCAAATGAATAGCAGCAGAAAATATATAGCGAAATAGCGGGAAATTGTTTTGATACATCATATTACAACTGTGAATGCAATTGCATTACAGGTTATCAGGCTACCTCTTGTTTATACATTTTATGTTTTTATGGGTGATATGCGTGGGAACACTGCTGACATTCACATTAAATCATAAAAAGATTGAACCAGTCACCAAACACATGATTTTATTACTACTGAGCCAAGACTACACACCTTTGACTTTTAATTGCCATGCACATGCAGCATTCTCTTTAAAATATTAAAGGTTTTTTTTGTATCCAAGGTTATGAAACATGGCCAAAAGAATAATAATTCCAGAGGGCTGATTTCTGAGGAGGTGGCTGTTTTACATTTTTGCATTTAATGCCTTGAGAATGTAACTTGCTCTGGATCAGCTATGGTGTACAGTTGGGAAAAAAATAGCCACCAATGTAAGGCCAGAAAATCTGAGCTGAGGCTGAGTTATCTTGTTAGTCCACTAATCCCGCTTTCTGAGACAGGCCCCAGGACTGTGGCGCTTCTAGTCCTACATGATTTCTATTGAGACAGAGAGAGACACTATTTTAAAATTGAAATTATGTGTAGAATAAAAGAATTACCTGTTAGATAAAGAGATTATTAAAAAAAAAATCCCTCCTCTAATGTAATAGCAGAACTAATATTGTCTGCAGCTCAACATGTGAGTATGGTTTTTGAAATGCTAAGAGGGTATTTGCCTGAAGGAATTCATCATTTGATTATACTATGTTTTAGTATACATCAAAGTAATCTTTTGCTACAGAAAGATAAAAAAATGTGTCTTCACAGTCTGTAATTAACAAGTCACAGGTCTGAATTTACTGTACATGTATATGTGCATTTATATCAGTGCAATGTTTATAAATGAGGGCAATATACTGTATGTCAACACTGGATCAGACTGACAGTAATTTTGAGAGTGATGGATAGCTCATGTGATTCCATGTTGTGTGTGTGAAACCTGTTTGTCAAAGAAAGATGTGTGATTCCATGCAGACATGCTCCGTGAGGGTTACAAATCTGTTTCCCTTGTCACAGCTCACTTACTGCAACAAAGAACATTTTCTCTCTGTCTGAATCTGTGCGCCTCACACACCCCCACCGCCTCCAACCCGCCTCTCTTTTTCTGTGCCTCCCAGGTGTGGTATCTCTCCGGCTGGGTGTGCTACCTCCAGTTGGAAAAGGCAAAAGAGCAGCAAGAAAGAGAGGGAAGAGAAGGGACGGAGGAGGAGAAGGAGGAGGGGAAGGCACTGAAGGAGGCGGCCAGATCGTACCTGACCAATGCTAAGAAGGTAATTCAGGTCAAGATAATGTCATAAAAAATGTCTTCTCGTTGATGACGCCGATTGTGTATAGTCATGATTCATCTCATATATAGAGCACAATGTAAAGTTATTAACTACATTTATACAGACATATACAGACAGTTTTTTTTATGCTAAAATAGCAAATTTCTGATGTTTTCACCTTCACAAATGTGACAATTAAATTACAGGAGATTACATTTTTTTGAGGTTTGGACAGAACAGAATATTTGAGCATTTTTCACTTTTTGTCATTGGTGTATTAATCCTTAATTAACATCATAATTTGTAGCAACATTTAAAATAGTTAAAACTACACCTCAGCCAACAACATTTAAATGCTGCTTAACCAAAATACAAGAGTATGGTCAGTAATATAATCAGAAGACATATAGCAAGGCAGCACTTACTGATATTTAAAACTTTTACCCTTGATTCTTTGTTGATGGAACAATTGTACTTTTTTATTTGAATGCAGGTCTTTCAATAGTTAAGGAGTAATTTTTAGCGTTTGGTATGAGTACTTCTACTTCAGGCAAGGATCGAAATACTTCTTCCACCACTGTGCACAGCAACTGTTGGTACCGATAGTTACATCTAGCACACTGTCACAATAGATAAGACTCAGAAGAACCAGTTCTTGTCAGAGAAGAAGTACATGAAGTACTGTGAACATGAGAGAATCCTAACTAGGCTCCATTGTTGCCACAGAAATGTCTTTTTGTACGATCTCAGAGAGTTTTAAATATACCCCTGTCTCTCTCCCATTCCTTCCCTATCTCTCTGTCACACGCGCACACACACACACACACACAGACTTAGAGTGATGTGTCTCATTCATTCTGTCACTCTGTCAGGGAGAAATGCGTCTATGCAGCTGTGATTCATGTTAGTCTAAAATCCAATAGGCTTGTAAATCAGACAGCACAGACTGAGGGATGGCAAGCCCCACCTACGTTTTTTCCGTTCTCTTTACTTTCCTCTCCTTTTCTCCTCCCCACGCAACTATCCCTCCTTCCCTCCAGCATCCTCTCCAGCCCCGTCATGTCCCTGCACAGATGAGTAGGGGCAGCAGACTGGCGATATATTGATGTCTGTCTCTCTGGCCAGCAGTGTAGTGACAGCCCTATCTAACCAGCATCCACTGGGGATGTCCACAACTGAGACAGGAGTGAGGTGGTCTTGAGCTGCCAAGAGGGAGAACTGAAGAAACTCGGGGAGGGGGGGGTAAATAAAGGCACACGGTGCATATAGATTTGAACTGCCAGCTTTGTGGTGAGTTAATAAAGAAAAAAGAAAAACAAATTGAAAAAAATGGAATTGCGAAATTGGGAGAATTAAGTACTTAGCTTTTTTTGTACAGAGGGAAAGAATGCAAAGGGAAAAAAGGTGAAAGACTGGTAAAAGAACTGTGAGGCGTTGGAGCGTGACAAGTAAACAGCATAGCTGTTTCTTTGTAGAGTGAGTGGAGCAACAGGCGCAGAATAATGTGAAAGGTAAATGAAGACCTTGAAAAGGTGAGTTACAATGTGGAGAGAACCCCCCCCCCCCCAGGAGCTGCACTTTATTCCTCAGCTCGGCAGTTTTGCTCATATGTGTGTGCATTACACACACGCATATCTCCATTGTGTAGTCCTGATTCTCCCTTGTTTATATCAGAGCTTTGTTTCTTAGCGTCACTGTGAGTGTTAATTATTAACGATGAGTCAGTCTGCTAGTTAAAATGGGCTCCAACATGGAAATGAGGCCTCAAAGCCCAACGGCTTGTTTTGGCGCCAGTCCACTTCTCTGCATACTTTATGACTTTGCTAAGTGTGTGTGTGTGCATGCGTGTTTGTGCAGTGTGAGACAGTGAGAGAAAACATGCGGGTATGCGTAGGTGCACCTTATGTGGATGCACATATTTAATTATAGTTGTGTGTGTGCCAACTTGCATATCAAATGATTTGTTAAGAAATGTCTTCATTATTCATCTCTTCTGTGATCGATACGTGCGCACACATACACACACACTGCATTCGGCTGTGGTGATCTAAAAAGGAATGATAGGGACAGAATGGATGGGTTGAGAGGACAAGAGAGAAGTCTAGGAGAGGGGCAGAAGTGGGAGAATAAAAAGGGGAGGCGAGGAAGGGAACAGATTAGATGTGGGGTGTGTGTGGGTGCGTGGGTGCAGGGGGTGTAGCTGGTGAATAGTGGCGAGGGTAAAATCAATAGTAAACCGGACGTGAAATGGAATTTGAGTCTCAGCCAGATAGGGTGCGATTGAGGAAGGATCTGCAGTGTATGCACAGAGGACAATGTTATGTGTGTGTGTGTGTGTGCGGCGGGAGTGTGCGCAGAGGCAGCTAGGGCAAACGGAGGTCAAAAGCTTTACTATTTGATGTGGCTGAAAGGGTATCCCATGAGCACGGATTGTGGGTAGGGTTGAACCAAGGTGTGCTTGTCATGTAATTTTAATGCCGTTCCTTACCAAGGATGTGACTGGAGGACTGAAGTGTTAAAGTGTGTGTGCGTGTGTGTGTGTGTGTGTGTGTTTGCGGTCAGCCCTCTTGAGACTTCCAGGGACATGCCCCGTTCACACTCAGGAAGGTCTAATCTCAGCCGTTGTCACCCTCTTGCCAGTGAAGAAGATTTTTTTATGTTTGTATGACAGAGTGCGACAGAGAAGTAAAGAAGAAAAAAAAAAACATTTAATCAATTTAACTAATTATCACTCTCTTAGCAATGAACTGTTGAATCGTAGGAGTGCTCTTTTTGGTCCAAAGAAAGGATGAAGAGAGTAGGATTGAGAGAAGCTAAGAGGAGGGCACAGTTTTGGCACTATTGTGCCAAAATGGCAGATGTGTGTGGTTGTGTGTGTGCATGGAAGCACGAATGTAAGATGTGAAAGTATGAAGAGGTATCTATCTCCTTGACAGGAAGGTCATTTGGTGAGAGTGTACCTGTGCGAGCGATAGAAACCCAAAGACAGAGTGTATGAGGGGAAAATGGTCAGGAGACAAGGTGCGAGAATGAAGGCATTAGGAAATGAAAGAAAAGGTGAAATGAAAAGGGAAGTTAAGCATTGACGTGGAACAGAAGGTGAACAATGATGGAATGATTATGCTTTCACCACATAATCAGCCTGTCTTTATACTGCCATAGGAGTTGTTGAAAAAGGTTTCTACCAAGAAATGAGGGGAAAAGAATCAATTTTGGTATGAAGGGTACATTAGTGCTCATTATAACACTTCTTTCCACAGCATACTGGACCAAGAGACACTTAAAGGGAATCTACATACTGTAGACACATTCAAAGATATTATGTAAATGTAAAGAATTAAATTAATTAAAGCTGTACTTTGTTTTTTTAATTTTTTTTTAAATAAGTACCAGTTATTTATTTATATTTACATACATTGTAGATTGGTAGAGAGTCTCATTCTTTCTTTCTTTATTTAGTCTGCACTGCAGGCTACAGCACAATGACCACAAACAGACCTCATTCAGCTCCAGAAGCACTTGGGCTCCGTTGTGCATCTAAAGTGAACATAATTCTCTTTTGTATTAAATTCCACAGGCCTTTTCAATTCTGCTACCAAGGATCCGAGTTGTTACTGTTGTGATCATAGAGTCAAACCCTCCGACTCTTCTCTCTAGAGGTTTTAAACAATGAATGCTGCAGTGTTGATTAATGCCCAATTGTGTCACTCTGTGTCAGAGTTCAAACGTTTCAGTCAGCAGGGCTGTTAAATGCTAATGATAGCATGACAGTCTGCCTACAAAGGCACCAAAAATATGCTGATGTCGCCATCTAAGTGTGTAAGCATGCTAACTTTTGCAGTAAACACGAATTACAGCTGTGGCTGATGGGAATGTCATGAGCTTTGCAGACAAGTGGCAGAGTTAAACGATGACCTGACGATAGTGGAAAAGTCAGGGATCACCAAAGTTATTATGAAATGTCATAGCAGTCTGTCCTTTTTGCGAGGGCCACTACATCCAAAAGTTTTTGAGATATTTAATTCTGGGCCGGAACAGTGGACCAATTGTTAGTGGAGCCCAGGTGCCAGCCCGGCTAAAAAGAATAACGAGTAGACAGTGAGAGCAGATGTATTCATGCACCTCTGCGGGTGTACGTCTGTAATGTGTTGTGTGTGTTTTGTGAGTTGTTATGGCGGCGGTCAAGAGTGTTTTGGGCTGTGACACAGGGCTTCAAAGTAGAGCAAAGTGGACCATGAAAAAGTTATACGATTACATACACTCGCACACACTCAAACACACACACACACACACACACACTCCTCCCTCTCTAGGCAGCTCCCTGGGCCGTGAAAGTGAGAAGAGAAAACATAGGCTGTTGCAAATGAGAAATGCCTGTGTTTTTTTGCGACGGCGGTGCTGATCTCAGCAGCGTTCGGTGCAGAATGTGTAAAGAATAGCTCCTGTTTGTTTAGCTAGCTGAAAGCATCACAATGAATAATCACATCCTATCCTACAGACACACTATGTTATTGATTCGTTGGAGATTTCACTACATATAAAAACAGTTTCCAAATGGCATTGAGAATGTTGAACATGCAGGTTTTTTTCTGCACGTTCACTGTTTTTATTACATTATTTCTCTTATGCAACTCATATGAAAGACACCGTCTACCTCTTACCTAAGGCTGTAATGTGCAATTATTCTCTGTATAGAGCCAAGCGTATTGTAAAGCAAACCCAACTTTTATTCAGTGTTCGTTGTGGATAAACATCTCCAGGCATTTCGCAGTGACAATGGCAGAATGAAAATCAGTGTTTTTTTTCTTTTTTCTTTCTCTCAACGCGTGTGTGTGGTGCTGGAAGGAGACTGAGAGGGTCAGCTCTCCCCTGGTATCAGACCCTGTGCCTGGACCTGGGTCACGCTCCACCTCCCTTGAGCTCCAACCTGCCGAGACAGCATCCGCTTAAATATATACACACACACACACACTCTACACATTCTTACACTCCAAATGAGTTCCCATGGGACTACGTGTCTCCTGTCAGGACCTGCTGTTGCTTAGAGACTGGTCCTGGGGCAAAGCAGTCACACACACTCTTCTTCACTCTCCTGGCCTCGTTACACTTTTAGTAAGAATGATGGCACTCAGCTGCTTATTGTCCCCGAGCTCAAGTGACTGTGTGTGTGTGTGCGTGTGTGTATGTGTGTGTTTGATAGACGAAATAGAATAATATTCCTAGATCATATCAACTATTCCCCCCTCACTCTATTTTTCTCTCTCTAGTTTTGTTTCTGGAAAGAAAAGCATAAATAGGAATCGCTGTATCACTTCCCCTCTCTCTGTCTTTGCACACGCAGAAACACAGTGTTATGCTCGCTGTCCTTAGTGGTAGCGCCAGTAGTTTTATCACCCGGCTCCACTTTGAGTTCAGTAATTACACACAAGCAGAGTATTTTACAGAGATAAATCTGCTGCCTGCTTTGAGAACAGGACTTTTTTTATCTTGCTCTTTCACGGCATATTTCACTGAGATAACAGCTTTGATTATATGTGCGTGTGTGCGCATGTTCGCCATGTAACCATATGTGCTCTAGGATACACTTCTATGCATGTGTGTGCATGCACGCATGTTGCAACAGCAAGAGGAAGATAAATGGTCTTTTTGTCTCCTATGCGGCTGAACAGTGTATCAAATGTGCTGATTTGCCAAATGAAAGACAAAAACTGTTTACCAGGGTTTTGCGAGCCGTGACTGCCTTGCTGACAGAATGCAGCTGCTGTTGGATATTTCAGGCGGCCTAACCAGCACTTAGAGACTTAAAACCTCAGGGCTGCTCACTTCCCTCAACTCCAGGCTGCTGCTTACCGATGCTGTAGTGATGTACTGTTATCTTTAGTGACACAACGGAAGAGCCTCAGTCCAGAGCGTTCTTGTATTGCCTCTGCAGTATAATTTTGCACTTCATGTTCGGTCTCAACATTTCTGCTGTATAACCTACTTTCTGTTTAAAATTTCCATTTTTTTCCCCCAGTCTACTTACCAGCCCATTACACACTTGCATCATCCTTTTTTGTCTCCTCTCCTTCTTCCCCAGCTGTACAGTAAGCTGCGGTGTGATGACCAGCCGATGTTGGAGCATGTGGAGCAGCTGCTAGGTGAGCTGGGAGGAGAGATGAATGCAGAGATTGAGGAAGACCCGGTCTTGGATGATGATTTTGAGCCCTGTAGTGATGAGGAAGAGGGCGATACGGATGCACCCATGGAACATTGACCACAGCCCCTCGCTTGTACGCTGAGATTTCACTTCCTCATCATACTTCCCTCTACTTTAAATGTTCTGGTGCACTCTGTAATGTGCCTTTTTTTTTTACTGGTTATCCTTTCACACCAGTTTATCACAGATGATATTTAAATTCAAGTGAGATGCACAAAAAGAGTGGCATTAAAATCTGTAGTCTACTCAATCCCTTTCAGTCAGCTGTTTAATGCTTTTGGTGAAATAAGTGCATACTTGAGTAATGCTTCCCTTAATCTCCTTGACAGATGTTGATGAAAGAAATTAGCTTTAGAGCTTTACTTCTCACTAGCAGCAAAGACAAAACACCTTTGAATGCTTTCACGTTCTTATACGCGCCCAGGCATTGGTTTCTCCAAGGAAACATACACAATACATGTGTTCACACTAACGCACAAAGGCTGCACGTTAATTACTTTACCTTACAGCTCTGCTTCGACACAAGAACAGCAGTAGCAGCAGGGTATCACTCTTTAGCTGCACTGAAGTGAACTATCTCATTGGGGAGTGAGCATCATTAGATAATCTGCCAGCAAACAGTTAGTGTTAACTTTACATGCAACGGTTCTATGATTCCAAGTTTATGTGCAGTTCTTGAATTTTTATGCTATTCAGTTTATTCTCCCACTTTGGATGTTCCCCCCCCTTTTTGTTAACTCATTGGATTCAACAAGACAAGACACAATAGAGAGAATTTGACATTAACTTATGCAGCATGCGTTTTTCTCTCTCTGCTAGGCTGTTCAAAGTGTCTGGCACAAAGCCTTTCAGAGAGGAGAAAGGGGCAACACTGACTTCTTTTTTTTCTTTTTTTACTAGTTTTCACATTTCAGTCTTTTAAAATTCTCAGTCAGGGTTATGTAGTATAAGGGTTTAGGGTAATGGCAGGCGACAATAATGGACTGATGCTTTACACTTTCATATTTTTATACAATTGAGTGCAGCAAGGTGAAGAGGCAGAGTTTTTACATGTGAACGGTAGCCTGCTAGATATGCTGCTACAGTCTTTTGGAAAAAAAAGATTACAACGTTTGAACATTTTTTTTTGTAACCGGTAACAAAGAACTCACATTCACAGCATGTCAAACTACTGGTTGAGGCCAGAGATGTCGGAGGAAAAATATTAAAAACCTATTGTGACCGTGTTGGACACATACTTAATATCTTAACTTAAATATCTTAAAATCTTACAAGCATGCTTGTCCATGCCTCTTATCTTTTGCCTCTTGAATATAGTCTCAAGCATAATTTTAAAAATTAAAATGCAATTTGTACATCACTGGTTTTCATGCACCTGCAAAATATTCTGGTTATGATGTTTCTCAAACCCTAATATATATTTATAGAATTTTTATCATAAACTTTTCATTTTCCTTTGATACCTTTAGTAGGGGACTGTCATATGTCATACCTGTCTGACACACATGTAGTATAGTATTTCTCCATGCACAATGCCATTTAACAGACACAACGCACCACAGGCATTCACTGCTGTGCAACCCTTTGAAGAATTTCATAACCGGTAAATGGGAACGTTATCTGAGATCCTGCCCTTGATAGCAACCCAGCTGCAAGCTGAGAGGCCTGTTTGGGAATAGAGGGGCTCAGATACCATGATCTGATTGTGTATGTTTGTATTTAAAGAGCGTAAAATAAAGCTCGAGAAAAGTCACCACCGTGATACAGCGTGTGCACACGTGTATATATGCTGCAGATATTGGTAGCTTAATGTGATATGATGTGTTGTTATTTGTGGACTGAGCTCCACTCAAAAATATTCATGTCTGTGATGTTTAGTGTATGATAATGCACCAGAAGTACAGGCCTCGAGGACTGATTACCTGGAGCGATGCTGTCATCTAGCATTTGGCTTTATAATTAAAATGGGCTCTAGTGTGTATGTGTGTTTCTGCATTTGTGCATGCATGTGTTTGTGTGTATGTGTTGCTGCGTGTGTCCAGGCACTTCATCTGCAGTGCTGCGTGATTAATGACTCCAGGGGTGAGCGAACATCGGCGGTCAGCCCTTTCTGGTTATTCTGAGCTGACCTAGTGTGAGCGGACCATAGTGGACACAAAGCCTCAGGTGATCTCAAAAACCTTGGCTATTCTCTCACCTGTACATCAGCTTCAGCACTGCAGGAATATTTTCGCTCGCTGAGAGAGGGGAGTGCAGTTTCTACACAAGGACACACATTCAATCACAGGGAAAGGACACTCACTGTTTACTCTCATTCTTTCCCACTCTATGCTGAAAATCGCTCTCTGAGTGGCCAAAATGGCTCTCGGAGAGGCTAAGGCACAGAAATAATCAAACTTGTATAAATATATTTCCACCCCGCCATGGGAAGGTTTGATCGCTCTCATTTTTTTCAGATTTCTGAGAATTAACAAATATATACATAATCAAAAAAATAATAATTACAATGTATGCGCAGTTAATGCCGGAGGTGCATTCATTTGAATTTGTTTTTACCTGTATGTGAAGCTATCTTTGTAGACCTTAGCAGCAAGTGTTCAGTCTCCAGGGAAACAAGCCCATAATTAGTATTTGTGTGTGTTTGTGTGCATGCCTGCACGCGCCTGTATGTGTTTTTTTTAATAATCGACAGTAATGAGATGAGCGGAGGGGAGAATAATCCTGGATTAACAGCTTAAAAATGCATGTGTCGTCATAACAACATCCTGATTGGGACTTAATCATTGAAATACAGGCACACAAATACTTGGTAGCTAACCATACACACACACCCACAACACAGCAACAACCAATTGTCCGTGCATCAGATATCTGAATGCCACAAGCTGTGAGTGCATGTGCTGTTTATCCTGTGTTGGTGTATGTGTGTATCGTTGACTTAATTAGAGAGTTAAGCGGGGTGCTTCTCTGAAGGGATTAAGGGGGAAATTATCAGAATCTGGAGACTTAAAGCTGAAACCAGTTAAACGGAAACAGGAGGAGGGAGATCAGGGCTCAGAGGAGAAAAGAGTTTGAGAGGCAGTTCTGCTGTTTATACGCACATTCACATGTTCATTTGTGTAAATTGTCCTCTTGAAGTCACACTCAAGCACTCAAATTTGCTTCAAGGTGCACAAGCAATTCTTCCACTGCTCAAAGCAACGGTTGGGATGCTTTTGACTTACGTACACACTGTGTTTGGGGGCAGGAAAGATCTTACTGACATTCTGTGATACTACTGAAAGTGACAGAAATTCAGACGAGCAGGACAAAGAGGACAAGGACAAAATCGACTTCCCCATCAGACGGGAACTGCGTGTCACTCAGCTGCACCACTTTCTTTATACTGTGGCCGTGCATTCAAACTGTGAATTAACGACATAATGAGAGTGATGGTTATCTGACCCAAGGGTTTTCCTGACAGCCACTGTGTGACGCCATGAATCAACTGACCTTTATCCTCTGCTGTGAAGCCATTTCCTGTGTGGGATGGATTTCCTGGGTAATGGATGTTGTGCTGCTGACCTGGGAAAAGCTCTGCAGCTGATGGATTGACACAAAGGGTTAATACTCACAGCTTTGCTTGGCTTAATATGATCATTAAAAGGTGATATGGTTTGTCTTGCAGGGGTCTTATTGGAAAAATGTGTGTTTGTCCTCCAATCAATATGGCAAGAGGTCACTGTCCATTACATGATTCATTTGATTGTTTTAAATGAAAAAGTGTTTCTGGAGGAAAAGTTTCTGTGAGAGCCTTTTCTCTTGATTGTATTCTGCAGAAACTCATTACATCTCATAATTAGCTCTCAGGAAAGTTGTCGCATCATTGATCTGTGTTTTTGGTCAATACGGCTATTTTAGACCATCCTACTGCTTCTATTGTTGGAGGATTGAATGTGCTCACGCATCTCGGCATGCGCACAGTTTATGTGTGTGTTGTTTTTGTTTTGTGTGTGTGTGCATAGTAATCTTTGGTGGGAACATCTGTCTCTCAGAGATAACATAACCAGGGAATTAGCCATGCTGTCTTACAACAGAGCATCACATCTCACTATTACAGCCTCCTAAATTATACCCTATTACACCTCTGTGTGTTTGTGGGTGTGTGTGTGTGTGTGTGTGTGTGTGTGTGCGTGCGTGCGCGCAGAGGAGTGTAAGCAATGTGCTGACAGTGTCATGTCCTTGGGCGACTGTGCCAAGTTTAAGAGTATCACCGAGCCCACTACCTCCTCTAAGCCTTAAATCCATCGTAGAACAGAATTCACAGTTATTTCTACATAATACAAGTCCCACACAAACAACAGGAGAGCCAAGCATACAGTAAGTGAATAGAATAAAGCAAAAAATAGACTCTTGTTTCACAGCATAAAAGTGCCTTTCTGGTTTAGAATTATACACCGTAATATATCTTCTAGATGTAAAAGCTCTAAACAGCCTGAAGCCACTTAGCTTTCCATATATTGCACCTGCAGCAGCAGCAGCAGCAGCAGCAGTGTCTCTTGACGCATAAGTGGTGACAGATTAGTCTTTGAACTGTACCTTTACTGGAGTTCAAAAACCTCACAAAATTCAACAAAGTGATGCATCAACCTAAAATCATCAAAAATGAAGTGCTATATAATCAAATGGTATAACAAAGAGGCTATTCAGGTCATGAAAACTAGAATAGTTGTTCAGTTTTTAGTACCATACTAATGGTGTACAGCTCGTTCCTTTTTAACTCTGTTTTGACTTCTAACCTTTACTGAGTCACGACATGACATTCAGAACAGTTAAAATAACCTATTATCCTTGCTGTTTGTGCTGCTTAGGAATAGCTGCTATACAGAGATTCAGTTCAAATCAAATGTAAAAAGTAGAGTGGAACAACCTGATATTGTATGTCACACTCTGCCACGACTTAAGAAAACTTTTAATGAATGTCACTGCGAGAGGTAGGGAAGGACTCTCTCTGTTATAATCCTGCAAAGCACATTGTGCTGTGAAAGTCTGTTCTGCACAACAGCATTCAAACATGTGAAAGATGTAGACTCTGAATGAGAGGAATTGAGAGGACGAAGTGTAATGGTGCCTTTTCTTCTGCACAGTCAGAGAACAGCCGGGGGAGCTGAACGCAGCCCCACTGACCTGGTTGAATCAAAGGGAAGGGTAGGAGGCAAGCCCACAAAAAAGGAAAGAAAGGGCAAGAGCAGGAGATGGGAAGTGTCTCATTTATACAGCATTACAATTTGGGTCGATGGATCGCTTCAGTAGCCGTGAGGGGCTCTTTTTTGCTCAATGCAATCTATACCCACAATCTAACAATCAAATGTGGTGCCAATAGAGGTGATCTTGCCCCAGCAGTGAGCTCTCTGTGGCTGCTGCTGTATTTGACTGAGTGCCAGCTTTAGTTTTTATACCTCATTAATTCACAGGAGCGATTGACTGAGGAAACCGCTTCTTCTCGATCATAAATCAACTCACAGTCCCGCATGTGCACCCAGATACACACATGCGCAAACACACACGCACACAAAACAGCAAAACATAACCACACCGGGGGAGAATCTCAGGGCTTAGGTAATGATTTAATCAGTCACTGACAGAAAGTACAGTCATATTGTGATTACTAATTTCCACATGACCCCTGTGTAGAAACTGTGTGTGTGTGTGTGTGTGTGTGAGAGAGAGAGAGAGAGAGAGACTTAAAATTTATTAAGGTATAATAAACTGAATCTCTCAAACACTTCATGGGCAGATTTAATTTTAACATAACATTTGTTTTTTCCCTCATGTTCTTTAATTGCATTTAAGCTTTTTTTGTTTGTGCATGTTCTTGACCATGTTCCCTCTAGGCTATGTGAATGATTTTGATGCTTTGAACTGGAGAGAAGATGAGGGAAAACTGCAGTTGATTTTGTATCATCTTCCCGATTATCAGTACTGGTGGACTGAAAAGTTGCAGCACAGTATTAGAGTATCTCTAAATTAAAGTCTGGGATACGAACAGAGCTGTGTGTGTGTGTGTGTGTGTGTCTCAGAGCAAGGGAGAGGTAGAGATAGAGAGGTTTGATGCTGTAACAGCTGCTAATTATTGCTGCTCTATATTTCACACAGTCTGTTTGATCTCCTGTCCTGTGGAGAGAGATAGGGATTCTCTGTCTCTGTTTCTCTCACACACTCATACACACACGCGCGCACCCGCACCCGCACCCGCACATACACACGCTCAGGGGTCAGAAGGAGGAGAAAGAGGAATTGTGCTCTAATTACTGAATCTCTGCAGGGGTTGACTTATATTTCTAGACAACACCTCAGGACTGGTAGTGTACATTTTGTATCTTGTTTTTGTGTCTGTATTTATGTCACCCCTTGCTGTTGCCCCCCCCCGTGTGCTGGGCTGTGTTCACTGATATCACAGAGGGCAAATCAATCCAATCTCTCAAAGCACTCTGGGTAGTCCAAGTCCATAGACCATCTGGATGCCGCTCTGTTCTCTCCTGTGTTCTGCTCCCTGAGTGCCGGCCGCTGCAGTGATCAACTGTTTGGCAGGCAGCTTTAATACATCTGCGCCTTCACCAATCACCATGCACGGATGCATAGCAACAGTTACTAACCACCATTACCTTTGGCAAGACATGCAAGAATGTAGCCCATCAATGTTTCATTAGTGATGCAGAAAAGAGTTTTTTGTTTTACCTCACATGTGTGATTCAGGCACAACATTGATTTCAAAACTGTCTGGTGGAGATTAAGTGACTTGAAACTGGAAATTGTTTGGCTTAGTGCTTTAGGCATCCACAGTACAGTGAACAGTACAGTGAAGTGAAAGGCTAAACTGGATGTTATAACAAAATATGGTAGAAGAAATGTGCCTCGTTGGACAAAATGATTTATCTCTTTGTCAATGAAAAGGACTAATAGCACACTATTAATACAAAATATGGTATTTTTTAAAGGGCAGCATCTAGTCCTGACTGACACAATAAAAAACACTTTGACACTGATCCTTCTTTTTATTGAATAAGTTGCTACACTTGGCAGATAAATGTATTAAATGTCAACATTGCTTTTTCTTCAGACCCTAGGATGGTGTTTTTTTTAACCTGGGAGTCAGCATCCTCACAAGGGGGGATTCATCTCAAGATGAATCTACTAAGGTCATAAATAAAATTCAAATTCAGATACACAAAATTATTTCGTTGCTTTTTTAGAGAAAAAAGTTTCACCCATCTTCTTTTTGTGAAATACTGTTTTGCCTCCTCTGACTTTTGACACTTATATCCTTAAAACAGACTGATGAGAGACCCTCTGCCATTGACATGCTCACAATTCAAACACATGCACCGTGCCTGACAAATAAAGGGATCATGAGCAAGAAAGGTTTACAACTGCTGCTCCACGATCTTTCATAAAAGACTTACATGAATTCTGGGCCTCACTTTGAGAAGCCGTAAACCACCCGGTTTTAATTTTTCATGTGGAATGTGTTGCAACATGTTGCACGATCAACATGAACCAGACAGAATAAGAAAAAGCTTTAAAGCCCATTTATTTTCACCCGAGTTTTAATGTAACAGATCTGATTCATTCATTGCTGCCTCAACAACTGATTTATCAAATGCTGTGTGGGAAAAAAATGACCTCATGTCACAGATGCATATGAAAAGTCTTTGAAGTGTGTATATCACTGAAGCCATTGAGTGTGGAATAAGCAGTGTACTACTGGTCAAGGTTAAATTCACCTTTTATTTTATTGTTTCCCATGATTCTAATATTATCACTTAGTGTCAGAATATTTACACTATAGAGACAAAACGAGTCTTTACATGTGTCAGATATGGAAATTAGTTGCTGTCTTTTCTACTGTGTATATGTGTGTGTGGGTGTCAGTCCAGAATTACCTCTATGTTACACACACAGTATACAGTATACACCAAGGTTAAAATGACTGTGCAATGCCCCCCGGTCCCTGGAACATTATTTATGTTTGTTGAAAGTCACACTCAAACTCAGATAACCTGTATGAAATGGAGATAAGGGGAGAGTATTATCAGTCTCTCTTGCCCCTCTGTCCCTGCCATGAAGGATACTTCAAAAGGCAGCTGGCCTGTCTGTGGTTCAGAAGGAGAGAGGATGACACAAGCCCAGCTTGTCTTTGAATAGCAGGTGCACCTTTTGCTTTATTCTGGGCCTGAATGAAGAATGATAGAAAAAGCAAAGGATCAAAGTCTGTTTTCTCACTGTCTGCTACAACACAGCATAGGCTAGATGGAGAAACAAATTTTCATTTGAAAACAGTCAATAGTTGGGCTGTTTGTATGTATGCATGCGTGTGTGCATGTGAGGGCCATGTGAGTAAGAGTTGGAGTTGATGCTAGTAAAAGCACTGACACATCCCCATTTGAAATAACAGGCTTTTAACCAAACCAAAAATTCCCTCTCTCGCTCTCTTTCTCTCTCTTTGTTGCCAAGGAAGATTAATAAACATGGCAGCCACTCTGTGAAAATCACAAAGCCTTCTGTTGAAACCTCACTGGCCAGGCTCGGTCCATGAAAGGCTGCGGGTTCAAAGGTTGCAGGGCTACTGTGGAGAGAGGAGCAAGTGGGGTTGCGTGAAAAGCAGGGGACTGCGGGAGGAGAGGGATAGGATGATGAGACAGAAGGATGGAGGGAAACAGGGAAGATATTGAGAAGGGAGAGAGGTGGAGGTGATGCTGGAGGGATGGGTGGAGAGGGGCCATGGGGTGAGGGAGCTGAGCTGGGTGTGGGTGGATTGCAGGAGAGGGGGATGAACTGGGAGAGGATGAGGAGGTGGGGGGCATGGAGAGGGCTGTGTGTTGTAAAATTATATGATGAAGGCTTGAGAGAGAGGGGGGAGATGGTGGAAGTGGGGGGAGGTTAGGGACTCCTAGAGCCATGGGTTGAGTAAAGTTCTCTTGTGGGGTCACATGTGGAGGTGGGAGACTGACCTGGAGAGTGTGCTGTGCTTGTGTTTGCAGTGTGTCTGTATTTATGGACTGGGTTTGGGACTGTGAAGGATCATGCAGGGTTGCAGGTGTGTAATGTTCCTCAGAAGTCCCACAGTTGTCTGTTAGTGCTGTGTGTGCAAAGTTTGTCTCTATGTGTGTATCTGCACTCTCTTGTGTCTGTTCCAGGACTTTCTGCATGTGCTCTCTCGCCTGCTCTTGCAGGAGGCGATATTTGTCCATCTCCTCAGCAGTAAAGCTGATTGGCAGAGCTGTCTCTCCACCTGTCTGTTTGTCATCAGTCCTAATCTGTGACAGGCAGAGATTTGGTGTGCTGCTGGGGTTTAACTCAGCCTTGTCCAGGGGACATTTTTGTCTGTTGACGACTGCTCCAGGATCCCTTGCACTGCCCTTAGGTTCTTCTTCATCCTCTCCCTCTTTCTCCTGACTCTTTTCCTGCAGTCCTTTTTTCCTTCTAGCCTTCTTCTGGATTGCAGGTATTTTTCCTATGAGAGGGAGAAGCAACATCCTGGCTGGTTTCCGTGACTCAGATTTACTGGGGGATAGTCCTGGAGTTGCACCTGATCTGCATGTTGTGACAGGGGCAGAGGGTCCATGGCCGAGGTCAGACTGTGGATTGGGCTCCTTTAGCTGGGAAGAACTTGTGTCACGATGGTGTGTGTTGAGGCCTGGGACTGTGGGAGCCAAAGAGGAACTGTGGAGCAAAGTATGAGAGAAGGAGGTAGAGGTAAGGCTGGATGGAGTGGACATAGGGCTGCTCTGCTTCTTTGTCTCTTGAGGGGCCTCAGATGAGAGTCCTGGTGCACCTGAGGATGTTTTGCAGGAGCTGACTGTCAGTCCATCCACTGTGACTCCTGAGCAGGTACTGCTCCTGCTCCACTCCCAGCTGAGCTCAGACATGTTGGTGCTGCTGCAGGGGCTGCAGGAGCGCGGGCTGTGGCATCTGCTGGTCCGTGTGTTGATCACACTCTGGGGGCTGTATGTCTGCCTACTTGTCCACCACTCAGGGCTGGAGAAGTGTCTCGAGCTTGAATTTCTGGTGCTTGCACATTTCCACGCACAGCCTGGACTCTCTCTGCTGTCCGCTCCTGTCCTGGAGCCCGACGTGGATCTGTGTGTCCCCCGGTCTTCCCAGCTGTCACTGCTGCCCCATGTCCATCTGTCCAAGCTGCATCTGTCCCAGTCTACATCTTCTGGGGTAAGATGTCTGCTTCTCCTGCCCCAGCTGTTAGGACTGGGGCTAAACCTTGCCAGCCGATCCCACTCCACTGCTCTGTTTCTTGATCTCCACCCAGGCCTTGGCCTGCCCTCCTCGCTAGCTCCAGGGCAGCTCTCTCTCATCCAGTCCCACTGCTCTGTATCTGTCATCAGCCCCCTGTCTCTGCAACCTGAATGCCCTCCCATTTTCCTGCCCCTCTCTGTCTCCTCCCAGACTTCACGATGCCTCAAACTCTTCCTCTTACAATGAATGAATTTCCTGTCCCTATGGAGGAGTTTTCTCTTTCTCGCTGGGCTGCAACCACAGCTGTTGTCAGGGTAACAGCAGTCAATGAAACTCCTGGGGTTGCTATGGTGACCCCTTTCCCAAAACAGCTTTGAGTTACATCCCGGTGAGAAGGAGTGTAAGGAGAAGTGAGACCGCCAGGGAAAAGTCACAGCATCTTCGTCTCGCTTTCCCTCCCCCTTGGTGTTTCTGTCTGCTGTGTGTCTGGTGAGCTGGGAGTAGGCACCGCAGTGTTCTGCCTGCTCTCTGTCTGCCTGTGACTGGGATTCAGTGCTGTGGCTCCTGTGAGGCCTCCTCTTCCTGACAGAGACAGATACTGGCTCAGCCTCACATCTCCCCAGGAGACAGCTGCTCCCTGCTCTCTGCACCCTCCTCCTCCTCGTCTCCCCCATCTCTCCCTGCCTCCTTTTCTTCCCCCAGTTCCCTCCAGCTTCTCCTCCTCTCTCTCTACCAGTGGAGACTGTGGAGACAACACTCCTCACTTTGCACCTCACTGATTGGCGCTTATTTGAAGCTTTTTCCTTCTCACCCCTCTTCCTCTTTCCCAGCTTGTGTTTCTTTGTGCTGGCTTTCCTCTTTTTGCGTGACACTTCTGAGACACCCACGTACGGCTGCGGAGCGCTGGCACACTTGCACATTGTCTCACTCCCACACTCACACCTGGACGGGCTGATGCACATCCCCTGTGTGCCAGGCTGGATGACAGACTCTGATTTACAGCTCAGGGCTGTGATGGCTCTCTCCCTGATCCCTCTCGCACCCCCTAATCTGCCTCCCAGAGGATTCTGAGAGTTTGTGTCAGAGCTGTCACTATGAGCGGGGTCAAATGGATGGGAGGCTGCCCTCACACAATTCTCCATACTTAACGTGCATCTTCCTCTTTCTGCTCTTGTTTCCGATAATGAAAGGTTTTTGTTCTTTAGGAACAGGTGTTCTTCTGTCTCCACATCGATATGTTGCTCTGCCTTGAAATTCTTCTCAGCATTTTCCTGTCTGTGTGCTCCCAGCTCTTGTCTTGTCTGTCTTTGTAAACAGGAACGAGTGTCTGGTATAAGAATAGCTGGCACACGTAGATTTGATTCATCTGGTGGAGCGCACAACTGATTTTGCTGCGACTCCTCTGGATCCTCTGTGAGTTGTTCTGGTCGCTGGGGGTTCAAACAGAGTGGGTTGCAGCTGTAGCAGATGTGTGGTTGAGACTTGGTGAACTTAAGCAAACTGACAGGCCATCTCAGACAGGTAGAGCCATCTTTCCCCTGCACACACATATACTCTCTCTCATCCGTCCTGCCTTCTGCTTCTTCCTTTCTCTCTGTCTCGCTATCCATGTGCTCAGTGTCCATGGATGCCCCTGCTACTGCTGTGCTCCACACAGTCACCTGGGTCTGTGATGGCAAGAATAGTGAATCGTGGCTCCGATTATCAGGTGCTGCTGTGGAAATAGGAGAGTGTTCTTTCACCATGTCTCTTTTTTCAATCTCCTCCTCTTGTCTGGCAGCCTCTCTGGGGATTGGCACCATGTCGCTCTGTCCAATGCTGTCAGAGCTGGATTCAAGCTTTTCACTCTTGCTGTGTTTCCTTTCTTCAACTTCTCCAATTTCCCTGTCAATATCTTCCATTATCCCCTTTATCCTTTCTTTCATTTGCTCCCTCTTTTCTCTCTCCTCCTCTTCCAGGTCCGAGAAGACAGAGGCAGAGGGCTCCAGCCTGGGCCCCCTGCGTGAGAAACAGAAGGACACACCGAGCCTGCCTCCGACTGTCTCTCGCCCAGGGAGAGGAAGCTGGGGATACAAGCCCAGGCAAGACTGGGGGTTCACTGCAGGAGGGCCTGTGTTGGATGCCGGGTGTGTGATTATTTGGGACTCTGTTAGAGCAGTGGCCAGCGGTATTTGGGGAGGAGATTGGTATGGATCTTCTGGCAGGTGGCTGAAAGGAGCTGTCCTGGGTTGCGTAGGAGAGGGTCTCTGGGTGCAGTTGAAAGATTCAGGTTTGTCCTCGGGGCTGTGGTCTCTTTGGTCCATGTCTCTGTCTGGCTGTTGACTAACAGCCCTAACTGCGCTTCGTAGTCCATAAGGCCTTCCTGGGACTCTGTAACAGAATGTAATTGAAATATTCCTGATATTGATTTAAGTTGACTTCACTTTTCATGGCATTGATTACAAATATAGACAAATGGATAGATTATAACAGTTATTATAACACTGTAATGATGATCATGGACACAGGTTATTTTATTCTTTTTTCTCTAAATAGCACAATTATTATACTACTGAAAGAAAGAAAGAAAGAATCAAAGTAAGAAAGAAGCAGAACAGATACAGGCACAGCAGAGGCATGCTATTGGTAGTCATAGTAATGCTGTTCACATATCATTGCCTGATTATAGGAAAACACATTTAATTGCACAGGGAATAGGTGCAATCAAGTTGATTATTACATGATGTATTGTTTTTATATTAGTTGTTTTGATTGCTTTAGGTGTGCAAACCCAGAGGCAAGATTCAACTTGTTTGATTTATTTTATTTACTTTAAAAAATATATATATACCTTTTTTTATTCATTCTTCTTAATACTCCACCACTGCCTCCCAAAAATCATCTACTCTCAAGTGTCTGCAACAATATGTCAGCATGTTATATTTACTTCACCTGTGGCCTATGCAGAAAAACTGAGTGCTCTCTCATCTGTGGATGCATCCATCACATCTTGAAACGTTGACTGGATGTGACGCACTCTAACCCCTCTGGACTCCTGCCCCTGGTCTCATTCTCATCACACACACAGAAATATACACTCCTCCCACTCACCGCTGAGTATCCTGTTGCAGCTGTGCAAGCTGGTGCAGACGTCTGAGAGCCTTCTCCTGTTTGCGCTGGTCCTTCCATGATTTTGAGGCCACGTTGCGAGCAAACTCCCTGTGCTTGAGTTCTTTCAGCCTCTGAAGAAAATGAAAATTAAGGGGGATAGAGGGAGGGACCGAAAAGTATGAAGAGGGCAGGGAGTAGCGATGAAGGCACAAGAGTGGGACAAAGAGGAGTGAAGAGAGAGTGAGAGATTAGTTTTAGGAAGCTCTCTGCAGGCAGCTGTCTTTCAAACCATACACATCAGTCAGCAGCATTTGCAGATGTTCTCCTCCAAAGCTCATGTCCAATTAACTCCATTCAGGCTGGAAGAAAGCATCTTTCCTCCAACACCCAGCTTTAGAGCAAACACAACCCAACTGGTGAATAGTAGATTACAGACGCAGTTGAGATGAGTGACATGAGTGATTTAATGATGGTGATGCTCTTGCTTTTTATTTCTAAAATGTTCAGCCCTTTGACAGTCAACACAGCTTAGTTTGTGAGAACTTCTGATCCATGACATCTGCTTTTGAGCTGGAGTTTACCAAAGGAACTGATTAACTGATACTGGCATAACACATCACCAAACACAGAAAGCATGGCCACTTATCTTTGGCAAAATACCCATGTGAAACATCGTAATGGCCACAGATTTCAGTTGGCAAAATGCCACAGCAGTTCATGCGAGTGTGTGTGCTTGTATATACCTAAATGCATGAAAGATAATTTGACAAAGAAATAGACCATAGTGAGAGTAATTTCATTTTGAACAAACTGGTGGGTCTTCACCTGCAGAGTGCAAAAAAATAACAATTACCTTTGTTTCTCAGTGTGTGTGTATTGTGTGGGTGCACACGTGTGTGTTTGTGTGAAAGTATGTGTCTATAGCCATAGGTGCGCCAGCCCTCTCAGGGAAACAATGATTCATGCCTCTCTCTCCGGTTTCCTTTTCTGACACACTTTAATCCCTCCTTTATCCATGCTTGGCAGGTGTGTGTGTATGCATGTTAGTGTGTTTCTTCTATGTGTGTCTGTGTGTTTCTGAAGGCTAAGGGGGGACTAAGGAGTTAAGAATAGCTGCAGTATTGTGCACCACTATCCCTCCTATCTCCCGTCTTATTCTCTCTCCCACTGCCCAGTATGTTTCAGCTGCCTCTGTGTGCGATCCACCCAAGGCTTATAAATTCAGGATTTGTTGTTTATCTTATATATTTGTGAACCTATCCTGGAGTATAAATTGCAACAGGATTACACCACTCGCACTTTTAGATTATGTTACGCTATTATCCACCCATACAGTATGTATCACACACACAGACACACACATGCACACATCAGATTAGCCCCTCAGACATCAGATTTATTTATACACTCACTCTCTTTCACACCCAGATCTTATGCTGGAGCTGACAGTCGTCAGGTTAATCTCTGCTGAGTCTTACACAATCGGGTGTCTTTTTACATTATCGCTTGATGCTTAGCACCCCACTGTCAGCTCACTGAAGACAGCTTTAAGTATATGCCAGCGGTGCAGCACTCGTGGGTTTGAATCCCTTAAACATACATGTCCAACAGTATAGGTGTCTGCATTGTAAATGTGTGTGTATGTGTGTGTGTATGTATGTGTGTGTGTTTGTTAGTGTGTGGTAAGGAGCTTTCAGGGGCTTTGATGTCAAATTCATTCTATGGGAAATATTAATCATGTTCAAGCAGAGATGCATACATAATGAACTACTGCGGACAGAGCCAGGAATGAGGAAGAAGAAAGGAGGAAGAAAAGATCATAGAAGTTGTACTGTAGCCATCCATGGTAATGGCTGTGTGTGTGTGTGTGTGTGTGTGTGTGTGAGAGAGAGAGAGAGAGAGAGAGAGAGAGAGTGCAGTCGATAATAGATGGAATATATGAAGATGAAGATGAATTCTTTCTCCTTCCTCTTGCATTTGCACTCTGCCAGGTTATTGTTCTCTTTTAAAAACTGATCCCACTGCAGGCAAACCTGTAGCTATATTTAGAGCCCAACAAGATATTGCACGCAGAACCATTTTCACTGAGCACACAGGGAAGAGATATTTCCGTTTTCCCACTCTAAAGCGGATACTTTTGTCTTCAAAGATGATGTCATGTCCCCAACAGCGGGAAGCGATATTACTCCTGCTCTCCAACATGCCAGTCTAGCTATGTGCTGTGAAGCTCAATCCGTCTGTCAAAGCCTCGATCAATATTCCTTTAGATGTGTTAAGGAGTGCTCAGGCTGAGGCAACTATGGATGAGTCAGAGTTGATTCATATCCACTAGGGCCTTAGAATGAGGGATGATGTATTCTTAGGTAGCATGTGAGGGGCCATGCTAATGGGCTGATTACTCTCTTATTTAAAAGGGAGTGTAATTCTGTTGTAATGAGCAATTTCTGTAATCAGCAGTAAATGCTGATAAAGCGCTGTATTCAGACATGTTTATCCCTGAATCGATGACAAGGAAAGGAGACAGAGCAAACGCAATCAGCTTCCATTCTCCAAAGCCAATACTCCTGCAGGGAAACTGTCTTCAGCTAGAATTTCATCTGTTGTCTGCTCAGTAGGCAGAATGTGCATGAATCCCTGTATGTGTATGTGTGTGTGTGTTCCTACAGTGCCAGTGGCTACTGTCAGCTCAGTGCCTCATGCAGCTCATTTCATGTGCCTGCCGCCGGCTAAAACAAAGCATTAACATTGGCCTGCAGTTGCCTCAATTCATTTTCAAAGAACAATGACAGTAGAGGAACAGTCTCATTTAATGTTTATTTCATGTTGCACAGTGTGGGCGTTCAGAAGTGGGAAGCGACTTGGCTTCGTTCAGAGATTGCCTGTGTTTGAGGACGAATGTGTACCCGGGTAAGTGCATGTCTGTATGTTTTTGTATGTGAGTGTATGTCTTGGCATGACAACAGATAGCTGTAGGAGAATGTGCTATCAGCAGAACCTTCAGCTTGTTAGTCCAGAGTGGAGGTTGTGTATGAAAACGGATGTGAAAGCAGAATGCAGGAGAAAACCTGCTGCCGGGCCTTTTCCTAATGGTCCAATGGCCTCATCTTGTCCAAACCGGAATAATAGAATCATACTTGAGCTGTGACTAATAGCTCTGTGTTTTATTTGGTACAGAATATGTATTTTTCTTTTGAAGGAAGTACAAATTGAAGAATAAAGTGAATTTTGGAGCAGCGTCCTTATGTACCAGATACATGCAAATCAACTGCTCTAAATTTTGAACTAGGGAAAAAGGAATGGTCCATAATTATAAATTGCGGTCTTGAAGATGAAGTAAAGCTTAAAACTGTGCACATTATGATTTTTCTTTTTTGGGGGACTTTCATTGAGATTGGTTACAGTTTTTATTTCCTGCGGTGCTAAGAATAAAACTCTTTATTCAACTGATTCCATTCCACAAGTCAATTGTGTTTTTACATAACCTAGTTATTCATCTGGCCCAACTACTGGGTCAGTTTATTTTTGATGCAATATGCATATGCATATAACTATGTTCAGTTTGGGGTCCTGGGACCCCTGGGTCCTCTTTAACTGCTCATAAAACATACTTGAATGTTTTATCTCCTTCATCCTTTTCCTATTTTTATGACACCTTATTTGCCTAGTCCACTAAAGATGGCCCTTTATTTCTGTTTGGGGTCACAGATGCCCCAAATTTAAAACACAGTGAATGTATGTCCTCCATACTTTTATTACACCGCACCATACCTCTGAAATCTAAGACAGGTTCCATGACAGTTTGACCCCCAAGCATAAGTAAAACAGTATTTTGCCACTTTCTTCACATCTGTATGCCCAGTCTGCAAAGCAGTGAGTTATCACTTGACTACCTTTTTACAAATTGGGTATAAAGTCAAGAGGAAGAAAACAAAATTTTTAAATGATTGCTGATAACATTCTCACACACACACACACACACAGCAGCTGGGCTTGTGTGACCCTTTAACAAAATCAAATGTCAACAAAACACAAGGGATACTTTCATTTTTGCAACAATACCTCAAATTTCTATTTCATGTGCGATTCTGTGTATAGTAGAGACTCATTTTGGCACTTTTTTCTAGCTGCTGAGACTTAAATTTCTCTGTGTGGGATCAATAAAGCTTATCTTACATAAGATATCAGCATCTCATAATGGAAATGTAAAGTAGAACTGTACTGGTTGTGTGTTTGTGTCTGCCTTGAATTGAGGTGTCCCACCACTGTGTGTGTGCGCTTGTAAGAGATGATGTGGTTGTCACACTCCTACTGTTACCTGCTGGGAAACTGTACCCAATGGGCAGATTGACATGGAAATGTAAAGTAGCTTTCCATCAACAAGAATAATGTTAACACACCCAAATTCCATGACAAGAGATCATAAAAAATGTCTGCTTGTGTATCTGTTTGTTTGCATACTGAATGTGTGTGCGCGTAGCTGTAGTGCAGGTGCATGTACCTGCTTGTGTGCATGGTCGTAGGAATTGATGTGGTTGTCAAACTCCTGGTGTCTGAGGTACTGCTTGTGACACAGCTCACAGTAGAAAAGAGCCTTCAGATCCTCCACTGAGCAGCCCAAAGCCCTCTCTGCACGCTCCTGGAGAAAGAGAGAGACAGAGAAAACGAGTGAGAGCGTTGGAGGGATTGGGAGACAGAAATGAGAGAGAGTAGAGATAGAGGCATAAACAGACAGAGACATAAAGGGTTAGGGGGGCAGAGATAGAGAGCAAGAAGAGTCGGGGGAGGGGGTTGAAAGAATGGCAGATTGTTAGCCATTTAGAGCAAATCTGCATCCCAGAGACATCAGCAGTAATAGCCTTTACATGTGCTCTGCATAAAACTGTTAAACGGCTTCCCATTAACGTACGCTGCCTTTGCTGCTGCTGCTGGAGGTTGGACAAAGGCACTGAAACCCGGTGCTCATGGCAACTTGAGCCTGGGGACACATTTAATACAGCCACTATAATAAAAACCTGGGTATGTACTGTAATGGCAAATAGTAGAGTTTGACTGCAGAGAAAGCGACAATTGTGGCCAACGGACAGAACGAACGGAGCATCTAAAAGGCGCGACTTTGAGACTTTTGTACACTGGCAAATTGAGCATTTGAAGAAGAGAAAGTTCCCGACAAACACACACACACACACACACACACACACACACCTATGAAAGTATGTAAAAAGCCCATGGGCAGACACATACACATACACACGGACTACACAAATGGCACATGGACCTCAGGGGATAAATCGCTTGTCTGCATGCTCACATCAGCCAGGGGGCTTTTTTTCAGTCTGAGGACATGCACAGTGTTGTGTACAATAGATGTGTGTTTGCTTGTGTATGTGTGTGTTCAGTGTTCAGGGGTGTGTGTGTGCATTCATGCCATGCTCTGCTTCAGAATGTAATTTCCCTCAGGCTGGGGGCTGCCAATAAACACTATTGAATTCTGTTCTACACTGACATGATGGGAATTTAATTTGAGGTTGTCACTTCTTTCTCTCTTTCTCTCTTTCTCTGCTTCTTTCCTTCACTCTGTCCATCTCCTGCCTCTTTCTCCATCTCTTTGTAAGCTCTCGTGCTGTCCTTGCCTTTTTTTTCCATCCACTTGCAACTCACTCTTTTTCTCCTTGCCTTTATCTTCCTTTTATTCCCGTTATTTGCCTTTTTCTCTCGTTCTGGCATGCTCCTTTTCTGTTTGGTGAGCCCTGGGTCATGCAGTGACAGAGTCTATTGGCCCCAATTTGCTTCAGTAATATGCCTGCACACAGGAACAGAGGTGAGAGGAAAACAGGGGGAGGATAGGAATGCAGGCAAGAGGAAAGATGACCCCTGCCTGTCCTCACAGACACACACACACACACACACACACACACACACACACACACACACATAGATACACACAGAAAAAAAACATTATTACCACAGATTCTAACAATCAGTGCTGTACATTTCATCTTTTTTATAAATGCTATATCCAGGCAAGTTTAAACTGCACACATTCATAAACACACACATACAGGACACAAACTGTCCTTCCTCAGGCCTGTTCAATTTGCCTTGCAATCTGAATCGGTGAAGAGGTTGGGAGGCTGAAGGAATGACCAGGCTGACATGACTCTTCTATAGAGAAAGCAAAAGGTAACTAATATACATTGATCGTGTCTTTCTGTGTGTGTGTGTGTGTGTGAGTGTGTGCAATACTATTGATCTGCCTTACAGGCTTAAGTCACGACCAGGAAATGATCCAATCACACAGAGCGGCCTTCCTTTCAGTGCTGTTTGGGTGATGAGATTGAGATAATAAATGTTGAGTATTTGTCAACCTTTGATTTTATGCAGGATTACATTGGATGTCTTTAAGTGCATACCATTAAAAACTCAGTGTGTGTGTGCATGTGCATACACACAGTGAGTATTTACTGTGTGCACTTGCCTCTGTACCATCTAACTCCAACCTTTGTTGTGTTTTGTCAGGTCATTACTTTGAACAGAGAGAAATGAATATAGAAAATATAAAAAGGGTGTGAATTAATGAAAGCAGAAATGTGCGCTTGTACAGTATGTTTGTGTGCGTGTGCGTGTTTGTGTGCAAACTCTGGAGCCATTTGTTTATATCAGAGGCATCTTGACATGTGATTCCCCATTTTCCTGCTGAATACTTGCATCAAACATGAGCGCTTTCATTTGCCTTAAATGTATACGCCTCATAAGATTCATGCCCCCATACACCAACACAGAATGCATATACGCACAGAATTACAGCCATACATTCAGCACAAACACACACATTATGCATGCACAGTCACACACAGTGTCTGTCAACCTGATATACCACTGCTAAATTAATCTAGACCTCAATTTACCTCACGAGTATAAATCTGTTTGCAGAGAAAGCACAATTGATATCTGCAGACCTGAATGGACAGTGATTGTCTGCATGATGTGCGAGTGTTTGTACGAGGCTGTGAATCTGTTTCCATGTTTTTTTTTCCTTTCGCTTATGCTCAATTTGCGGGAGAAGTGCCATGTTATCCCTCTTTATAGCAGAAATTATGCCACAAATAAGAGTCGTTATGAACCATAACCGGAGTTTCAGACACACACACACACACACACACACCCCTAATTCAATGTCTTGAGCTTCCTGTGGAAATGAACAGGTCACGCTTAAAGTGTTTTACACACGTGGTATGTCAGCGTTTGAGAATATGTGCACTGGAAACTAATGATATACAATGTATTCATAAAAACATCCTCAGAAAGGAAAATGTCCCTTGAGGAACCTCTGCAGACTGAAACTGTGGCAGCACCTTTCTGATGCAATTACCCTGTCATTACCACCGTAGCTATTCAAACTACCCTCTTGGTTTTTTTTTTATTATTTGGATGTCTGACTTTTGTAAGCATATGAAGGAAAAAATGTATTATTATTTAAGCGTCCAGCACAAAGACTTTTTCAAATAAGCATTTCAACTCAGAGGATTTTGAACTGCAAGACTCTTGATCGCAACGGAAAATCAGAGACTACGTTTGACAATATTCTTATTGCTTTCGTAACTTCACTCTTACTAGCATATTGACAGTAAGCTGCCTGCAGGTGGATCCTGGTCAAGGACAGATAGATACAGATAGATGGATTAATGTTTGAGCGTGTTTGTATTCTGAAGTGTCTCATTCACTAGGTAACAGCCAAACTTTCTTTTCATGAAACTGTGGCTGTAACTCCTCATTTAAGATTCTGTCACAACTTAGGTCACAGCAAGAAAACTGTATAATCAATACATAATTTAAACAGTGTATGCAATGCATATGTTCACTTGAAGCAAGGTTAGAAGTTGACTATTTTGTATTGTCACAGTAAATTTTAGTTTGGGAGCTTAATGGTTATGGAATTAAACAAAAGCAAATATGGTAGAAAACACTGTGAATAAAACTTAATTCATTCTTATGATGATCTCAGTGGAAACTAGCAAGACCTTTAATTTGCAGTCTACACAGAAACTTAATGTAAAGCGACTTAAATATGATCAGCACTGTTTAATTTTTACATAATTTGTTATGGTTTAACCAATTATATCGTGTGTTCAGCCACTTAACGTAGTGTACTTGAGCTAAATTGTTTCACTCGTATCACTGGTCACTTTCTCGCCAGTTGTAATTAAATATTGAACAACATTTTCATGGATGGCTGGACTCAACCTAGACAGAGTGTGAGGGAGGACTTTTGACGACATATCAGAGCAGTCACTCTGACACAGCAGTTTGAGAACATTTTGCTTCCTTAATTTGATTTATTTTCTGTGAAACCAGGATGGGAAGGCTAAGATAATTACAAAGTAATTAAAAATGACAGGCTTAAACAAATGGATTTCCACTGTGCAAGAATATGCCAGTTTCATAATAATGTATACATAAAGCATGGCATTATGATTTAAAAAATCTGCAAATGTTTCAGTATTTATTCTAAATTAGATGTGGAGAATGAAATAAAGTAGGTGTGACTAGATGTGCATAGCTGATTGGTGAGTACTTGAATACATTTTGCCAAAAGTGTGATTTTTTGCCTTGTGTCTCCTCAGATTTATTAGCTATGTTGGCTTGGACATTCTGGGATGAAACCGATCAGATGTGATAATTGCCAACAGGATTGCAACACAAGTTTTAATTGCAATCTTGGTTCAGTATGAATTTCAAAACAAATCCAAACTAGCAAAAATAGGCCGATATAACACTCAGCATGCATAATAAATCTATGAAGAGAAAGAAAGAGAGGCCAGTCACAACATAACTGGTGGTAACAGATTCTCTCTGTTCAAATATATTAACTTCTCTAGTGGAAATAGCTTCCACTGCAGGGGTAGCAAAAGTAAAAGAAACCTAATGAATCTGATTTATTTTTAGAAAACCATTGTTACAGTAATTGCAGAGCTGATACAGGCTACAAGATACTATACTAGATGACATGCCAGCTTGCAGTCTGTCTCTTTTTGACCCCAGTGTAGGTCTGTAATATCGCTGTTAGGTTCAGCTTGGGAATTCTGCTTCTCTCTAGCTTTCTATCTTTTCTGTAGTATGTCATTATGATTTTTCTTTCCACTGATTAATTCTTAAAAAAATGTAACTTCTCTCCAGCTCTCTTGCATAATTTTTTGCATGTTGCTATAAAACGTTTGTTTGTACAGAAGTATTGATTCCTTTCTCATTGAGGATTAACTGCTGAGTGACACTCAACTGACTTATAAGATGCACTCTGTAATTTCCATTTATTTATTACCCATGTTTGCTGTATTTGTATCCTTGGTTTTAAATTTTGTAACTAATGAAGAAATATGAAACAATGGAACACGAATGGGGCGAAAATAATGAGCGTATCCTTGATCCAAGGATAGTTTTGGACATTTGGGTCCACAATAAGATCTCTCAAAAATATCAAGACTAACCTTTTTTTTTTGAACATTTCATTAATCTTGAAAGTGTGCTATCTGTCTATCCTCCATCGAGAAGAGAGGAAAAGTTTGACACAGGGACAAACTGTGAATGGGAGATGAATTTCTGAATTCAGAGAACTTCTAATTGCTGCTGTGCCTTGTGAGGACAATTCAATAAACAATTCATAACTGTTTATCAAGCCCAATTAAGTCTTTAATTTTCTTCAGCTATAATTATCACCCTTACTTGGCCACTGTAATGAATAGAAACAATTCCATTTCTCATATATATATATATATACACACACACACACACACACACACACACACACACACACACACACACATATATATATAAAATTCTGTTTGCCACCTCTCTGTCACTCTATTTACATGTATCTGCTGCTCTGATTTCTTCTCCGCCTGTCTCTAAAGTGTTCCTGTGACTTTCCCTGTTTCCCTGTTAGACACACGTGCATTCACACATGCACCAGTGGAGAGAGTCTGGCAATGTGAGAGTCTGGCGGTGTGGTGTGATTTCTGGCCATTCTTCTGTAGCTAATGACAGCTGACCTGAGGGCTAAGTTGCTTGTTACTGTAATGACCTGTAGATCTCAGCAGCAGACACACTTGTGCACACGCGCACATACACACACGAAGACAGACTGCCAAACAAGATAGCTGAGTGTTAATGAGCTGATATTTGCAGCCCTAATGCATCTCCCTTGACTGCCTTTAATATGCCTCCATGGCCAGTACCCACCCATTTATCCATTTGATGTGTGTGTATGCATCTGCATTTGTGTCCCAGCCTGTGTTTTTGTCTGTGAGAAACTATCTGAGAGTGTTTGTGTATCTTTGTTTGCTCCAGATCATTAAAGCCAGTTAGAAGTATGGCCAAAGCAAGTACATGGAGCAACCATAGCCAAAATCACAGATGTGTTGACCATAGATACAGTCATTAGGGTTTTCTTACAGCCAAAAGGACAGATGTGTTAGTACCAGTGAGCTACGTCATCTCGCACACTGCCAGCATCCAAGTCTGGGAAAGAGACAGTAGATGGGCGAAACTAATTCAGAATACGAGATTACCACAAACATGGAAAAATACAAAGTGTATTCCAATGAGCCAGTGTCAGGTGTGCCATGACTCATTGTGTTTCTGTGTAATCGGTATGCTATCTTAAGCACCAGCCTCTACACCATGAATCACCGGTGTTTGTCTAATTCTCTTCCTTTTCTCTGTGTCTCGCTCAAAATATAACCAAATGTTCCCTCTCCCTCTGACCTTTTAAGTTGAGCAGCATGCAAGAAACAAACAGAATAAATAAATGATGAGGAGATTATATTTGCTAATTTGCCCTGTGCCCTTTGTTACCTTGTTGCAATGTGGAGGGCTTCTCCCTGGATTTGATCCTTAGACTAAGAGTCTGTGTCATTTGTAATGGATGTTTCTTTTGCATTTAAAGCCAGGCCCTCACTTATCAGTTTCAGTGATATGTAACATTACTCCTTGATTAATTATCTATCATATAGTCCTCTATTAAAAATTATTATAGGGAAGTGTTTCTAATAAAGTCATCAATTATTAGGTTTTCCCTGATTCATTCGTCACTTTTTTCTTAATTAACTAATCATTAGCTATTAATTGTCAACTCTAAAAAATATTATTTTGAGTTATTCATTAACTAATTGGTAACCAGCTGTTAGTAATTGTTCTTTTATTATTCCCAGGTAACAACTTACATTTTTTGTACCTTTGTGTAAAGTGTCATCAAAGCATTTACAACAGAATCAGATTAAATGTTTGGGGCATGTATATGAACTGTTTGGTCCTTAAAATTTATCATTTTTGAAATGCATGTTTTACATCATTCATGCAATATGAATGAAAACACTCAGAAACATTTAAATCAGAAAGTCAGCTGTTTAACCTTGTTTTATTTTCAATTTACTGTGCCAAAGCACATAAAGACACAGAACATGTTAGTGTCTAAATACTGCACAGTATGCTTTCACACTCTGTTTACAGTAAGTAAACAGTGTTAAAGATATATTGTTTAGAAAAACACTGTAAACATGTCAGTAGCAGTGCCTATGCTGCCGATAGACTTTAAGACCTAAACTTGACTATAAAGATGAGAAATCTACAGGGTAGCATCCTGACTCCATATATATCATGTGAGATATCACGTCCAAATATAAAAGAGGGTGAAAAATAATGACAGAAGTGTGTTCAAAAGCCTCAAAATAACTGTACCACTTTCGTCTGGGGCAACATCAGGAAGTCTGTGGCATGAACAAATCATACCGCTCTCCTGTTGAAGTCATAAATCTCTGATTAGTCACAAGGCCCAACCCAACGATCACTCAGCAAGCGATCAAAATTTAATTCCCTGTCCATCACAATGCAAGGCCAAAGAGCTCCTCTGCTGATCTGTCCACCCCTCCCTGCCTTCATTCTCTCCCTCTCTCCCTCCCTAGTTCTCCTCCCCATTCAACAGCGCTCCCTTGTTTTCACATAGTCATTCATGCGCTGTATCATTGATCAATCCTATATGGTGCCACATTTAAAATCCATCCACCTCTCAGCATCCTCCCCCCTGTTCTCTCAATCTCTCTGCATTCGTGTCATCCTGCATACAATGTGAGCTCAGCCTCTGGCTCGTGCAAGACAAGTTAAACTGATTCACCGGGGCAGAGCATAGCTTACAGACAAAAAACCCCCCAAAAAACAAACAGAGGACATCTTAAGACATTTTCTCCACTTGAACAAACATGACCCATAGCTTCTTCCCAGACGTTTTGTGGATAAAATTTGTGTTGGGTGGTATCAGGGCAGAAGCACGAATGCATGAAAGCGTGCATGCAAATTCCTAAAATACCCAAGCGTTCTGCAAACTGTGGTCTCCTCTGTGTCTTTTAATGTATTTTTATGATCCTACCACTCACTCACTGTGCTCTTTAGGGAGTTGCATTTGTTTCTCTAAAAGCTGAAGGTTTTCCTTCCCTTTTTCTCAGTGCACATTAAAGAGAACATCATAAACCAATTACAGGAAGACAAAGGACAGTAGGTATAAAGGATGGCAAGGTGAACTCTACTCTTTGTCAGTGCAGTTTGGACATATATATACATGTGTATACTATAAGAATGCTTTTTATACAGCCTGTTTTTCTTGCACCTCTTGTTTTTCATCTTTGATTCTCTCCACAGCTGCTCTCAGGGGTGAAAATGACATAAAAAGAGCCTTGGATGGCTACATTGGTGAGATCTGATCGTCTGTTATCGTTTCACTGTCTCTCTTCCCATCACCCCACTTCTCATTTATTTCAGGTATTTTTTTTCTATCATTGTCTTTTATATTATTTTGGGAGTTTCTCTCAGTTCCCTTCTCTCATACCTGTTTTCCTCTCTCATGCATTAAAAACACTTGTCAGTTATGTGTCCTTCCATCTATGGGCCTATCAGGCTTCTCTCCTCTCTTGTTAAATGTCATCTCCAGTATTAAATGCTTCCCTCTCCCAGCTGGCAGAAAAATGGAATTATATGGACCATACACTCTTGACATTTAAATTACAGACACAACTGAAAACCCTGCATGGATAAATAGACATACAGTGGAGTTAAGTTGGCACACACACACATTTGTTCCACTACTCAACTCAGTGACTTAATGCATTCCCTAGCCCCTAACACTAACCTTAACCTAAATGTCACCTGTACCCCAACACCCCACAAAAAGCAGTCTGTGGCAGAACCCCCTGGCCCCAACACACACACACACACACACACAGATACACACATGCAGACAGACACACGCTTTTCTGTCCAGATAGACGGCTGATTGACTGCCTCAAAGAGGATTGTGTCTCTATCTGTTAGAGTGATCAAACTGGGACTGTAATCTGTCAGAGTGTGATGATACAGATTAGAGTGAGAGACAAGTTAAGAAGATGAAGGTAATCAGTTTGGAAGTGACAGATTAGAAGAACAGGATTAATACAATCGAAGATTACATGCTGCAATCTTAACACTCCTCTAAGTCTTGCCGACTCGGATACTTACAGACGAGGGGTGTGACAGACTGAGGGGGAGAGAGGACGAGTGAGAGAGAACGATGGGCTGCTGTTGTCGGTGAATTGAGGAATGATTGCTCTCTTTCAGGCATTTATGATTGCAGTTTCTTTTGAAGCTTTGATGTGCGGGTGAGCGTTTTTCTGTGTGTGCATGTTCGCTCTGTGTGGTTCATTTGTGCTATCAGGGGATAGCATGAGTGTGTCCAATAAGAGCGAGTGATCTTTTCTCTGGCACATTAGGGTGTGAGTGCATGGATGCCTAATGATACTACAGACGAGAAGGCTGAAAGGAACTGTTTACTTCAACATCATCACACTCATGCAGGAGACACGCACACACACACAAGCACACAAACTCACTGAACTTGCTCTGTGGTGCACATCAGTCCAACTCTGTAAAAGCTGGTTTTGCTGTACTCAAAGATTGTGTAGCAGTTAAGACCCGGTGCTGGCCGGGGATTGAAATCCCGCCAGGACTCCCTCTGCTTTCAACATCCTGCTCTGCCTCCTTCCATCTCTCTTCTCTCCACATCTTCTTCTTCTTCCTCTGTGTGTCCTCGCACTTGTTCCCAACTTCTAACCAGCTCTCTGTATGGCTGCATTAGTATGTATGGCCGTGTAGCTCAGGGTTTAGAGGTTTATGTCTCCTAATAGACAGAGATTTGTCCTGTCACACCAACACCCACATACAGCTTAAAGAAAGAGAGACAGAGAGAAAGTGACTCCCTCTGCTGTATGTGTGTGTGTGTGTGTGGAGGGGAGAGAAAGAACATTTATGTTCCTGTCTTATCTCCAGAGAGAAAGGTTCCATTTCTGTACAGACAAATTATAAAGCATTCATTTGTGGCTTTCTCTTCATTTCTCCCACGCTTTCCATCTTCGCCTCTGCCCCATTCCTGCTCTCTCACTGCTTATACATACCCCTTTCTCTCCCTCTTTCACTTGCCCTGATTGGATTAAGACCAAAGAAACAGAGAGGAGATGAGAAAGGGATGAGGGCTTATTAAGCATGTGAGAGGTGTGATGACTTAAAGCTGTGCAGAAAGAGATTGAGAAAAAGGTGTATGTGGCCATGTGTGCATGTGTGTGTATGCGTGTGTCCGGGGATGTACGTGCATTGCACATTCCTGTATTTATCCTTGCAGAAGGTAGGGTGAGAAGAGGGAGGAAGTGAGGCGTTTAGCTGTGGAGCACTTTAATCAAGGGGCGAGCAATACTGCATGACCCACTCTGTCATCCATTATTGATGCCTGCCTGAGCCAGGCTGATGAATCATTAAGCCACTCATCAGGCCTGGGAATTCTGCCTCCTCCTCGGCCGATGACACTCATTTACATAAATCACACACTGCCATTTTTCACACGCTCACACATAAATACAAACACACACCCACATGCAGCCACACAGACAAAGTTCATCGATTTTAGCTTGCTATGCTATGTGCATGGCTCACACTTTTTTTTCTGAAAGCTTTTCTAAATACACACATCTCTGTCTTACCTGGAAGAGACAAGTTAACACAAACTGGGAACACAGAATTTAGATCTTAGAGCTTATACTGTTTGCAACAGGCACTCTGAAGCTGCAACACCTGTATGCTCAGAGATGAAAGACAATGTGTTCCACATCCTCCGGACCTCACATTGGTTTCCGTGACTAGACAACAGGCATGTTTTGCATATGTAATCCAAACATCACACGCACACATCCACACACACAAATGCATTGCTAACTTTACATCTGGAGAGAAGAGAGTGAAACAAAAACAGGCAGAGAGAAGCAGATCTTACAGAGTTTGTGTTTACTTCTTGCCTCTGGCTTTTATGGCAGAGGAAAAGTGGAGAATCTTAGGGAAATTGATGAATACCCATGGCATGAAGGCACACATGCACTCACACAATCCACCCACACATTTCTTCTCATCTTTGTGGGGGTTTCCCTTCCTCTCCTCTCCTCTGCTCTCCATTCCTCTCCCTCTATTCTCCTCCCCTCCTGCTGCTTCCATGTCTTCCTATTCAGTGCTGTGACTAATCCCGTACCACAGGGTAAGAATATACCTCACAGCAAGGGTAAGAAGGGCCCATAGCAGACTCATGCAGGAACGTGCAAACACAATCATGCCAAACATATATACACAAACAGACACCGGCACCCTGCCCATATAAATGAGGTAGCCAAGGCCTTGTGGCTGGTAGCTGGAGGATGCTTGCAGACCACTGTGATCCTGCCATCCTGGCAACGTGCAGCCAGGACATTTCTGCACAGCGCTAAGCTGAGCGCCTGGCATCTCCAATCTGCTAAACACAGGAATGCTGCTGCTCATGATAATTGCAGTGGGTTGTTCTCTCCATCACGGCTGATGTGAAGGCAGGTTGAAGCAAATGGCATGAATTATTAGTGACTGCATCATGGCTCGTGCTGCTGGTGGAGGTAAGTCTGATATAATTTGATGCATTGTTACTGATGCATGACCGACCCTGCACCATCAGTATGTCCTAGTAGGTCTTATCTGCTGTGATACATAAACATGAGAGCACACCAGAATGAACACACATGAGAGCACAAACAGTGATATTATAATACAACATGCATGTTTCTGCTTGTGCACTTGGTGGGTTTTTTTTGTTTTGTTTTCCTTCCTTTGTGCGTGTATGTAGAAGTGCATTCTGCATGTTATGTCTACACATACCAGTAATATATTCCCAGGTGAGATATAATAAGGTAATAGTTCAATAATTCCCTTTTCATCTCGCTAAATCCTTGACCCTAACATTGACCCTTTTCATCACTTATTTCTCCCCAGGGCTGTCTGTCAGGGGTCAGAGTGGAAAGGTGAAAGGTCAGGAAGGCTGAGGCTGAGACAGCAGAAACATAAAAGCATCAGACATGAGATTCAAAAAAAGCCCTGTTAACAAAAAGTACTAGAAATCAATTTTTTTCTGTCAGTACTGACTGAAGGGCAATCCAAAAAGTTCCTACGATTTACTGTAAAATTATGTGCAATCATGACAATAAAAAATATAGTTCTATATTTTTTGTAGGCAGTCAATCTAAATGATAATTTCAACATTCAAATACCAGTAAATACATGATATAATCAGTTTTTGATAATTATTTCAGTCTTTTAGTTCTCCTAATTTAGGCTATGACTTAAAGCAGTCCTTGTGAGCATATTGGTGTATTGAATTGTGTACCAGAACAGCCTATTCTGTGCAAGGCACAGCAATGCAAAAACATGAAAGCCTTGATCTTATGTCAATGATTTCAGGGAAGTGAAACTTGTTCATATGCATTAAAATTCCTCTGCCACTTTGATCTATAAATGCAACGTGCCTGCTCGACTTCTTTCAGTCGCAGTTATTTTTATAAATTGGCCTTATGCACATGGAAAGTGGAAAAATATGATCTGAAGATCAAGCTGAGGATGAAATCCAAGTTGCTTTATTCAGAAGGAAGCCCCTCAGTCTCCGCTAGGCTGCGAGTGATTCCTGGGCTTCTGCTCAACCAGTGTGGTGCTGGTTCACAGCCTCCCTTTCCATGAGTCATCTTTGCCCCAGAGAAGAGATAATTAATTTGTCTGAGCTGCTCTTAACCTGCGTGTCAGTGGTGGAGACACACACATACACACACACACACACACACACATGTATTCACGCACACAGGTGCAAATATGTGTAACATGCACACCCACATGCGCATGCAGGCACAAACTGTATGCACGCAGCATTAATGGAGCTATAATTGTACCCCCACATCTGTTCCTATGTGAAAGAATGCATCCAGGTAGGGCAGCAGAATAAAAGGCAGAGAATACAATAGAGGTGACTGAAGAACAGAAATACTGACCACCAAATAAAGCACACCCTCACTTTTCCTTCATTCCTTCAAGGATTTTTCAGCAATATTGCTACTGCATTATTACTCCCATCGCCAACGCACACAAACTCCCATAAAGGCATACGGTACACACATATGCACACCAACAAAAACCCTCACGCACTAAGATTCAAAGGTCTAAACAGTTGAACCCTTGACCTGCTAAAAAATGGATGGGCAGGAGAGATGAGACGAAAAGCAATAGGACTGGGAGATAAGAGGGGTGTCAGGGAGAGGGGGATGAGTGCAAAGCTGTTGGCTAGAGAAATGGATGGAGGAAGAGACAGAAGGCAGAGGCAAATGATGGGTTTTTTTAAAGGAAAAAGGCAGAGACAGAGGTTGCAGAGTCCAAGAGAATAAAAGAGGATAAGATCAAACCTTGAATGAGACATGACATCCTAATGAATGTGAAATAAAAACACTTTCATCTCTTTATCTCTTACCTGTCGTCTTGCTATCCACGTTTTTTGTCTTTTTTTCAGGGCTTGGCAATGATACTCTTTTGATAACTATGATTTGAGGTTTTTGTGCGTATGATTTTGTTTGGAGCATGTCTTTCAGTTTCTACCTGAGTTGCTGTTCCAGATGGTTCATCAAACATCCTGTAATTATCAAACACTCTCTAATTGTATGTGAGTGTGTGTGTTTATGTGCTGGTGTGTCTCCAGGTAATTATCTGATGCTGCGATCACTAATGACCACACAGACAAACATCTGTCCCAAGGTAATATACAAAATGAGAGGTTGGCCATCTGTTGTGCCCGAGTGTGTGTGTGTATGTGCATGTGTATGCATGCTAACTTGTGTGTCACACACACACATCTAATACCAGAATGTGCTCTTTAAAGATGTTCCGCACACTCTGTGATCAAAATGTTAAATCAACAGAAGCAGCCCTCACTACTCTTGTAATAACAGACAAACTATTACCAAACACTCTCAGCCCACGCAATATCTTCCAAACGTGCTCAAACGCACCCACACTGAGCTCACGCAGGTCAGCTTGGTCCCACAGACATCCAAACAGTTATGCCACAGGAGCAGATTATACCTCTCAGGCATTAGACCCAAACACAAATGAATAAATCCTTACAATTCATAACCCAGCATCTAAAGTATGACCGAGATTTCCGTCCAAATGGAGGGTTGTAAATGTCTGTGGACCTAAGTCCTCCAGGTGAAACATCCTTTATGTGATTGAAAAATAGTTTTTGTAAGTTTAAATGGTCTCTCAATTCATGAATTCAAGGCAGGGTTGCACTTGTTTGTGTTTGTGTGTGTCTGTGCCTGTGTGTTTGTGTTTATGTACATGTACATGCTTGTGTTTCCAGTAAGCAGCAGGTCAAAGAGACACACATAGAGAATGAGTCAGTCGTCAGTAAATTGAATAAAAATCTCCATCTCGGAGCTGAACAAGCATCACAAAGCCAGGAAAGCATACTCACACAGCAGAGGCACAAAGACACCTATACATAGGTAGAGATGAATGCGCTCGTAAGTCTTGCGCCTCCCTCTATTTCTCCATCATTCCTTTGGGCGTGCTGCGCTGTTGTTGAGAGACTGGCAGGTTATGTCACCTCAAACAACGGGTTCATTTACAAGTTACACAATGCAGCACAAACAAACAGGCAGGAAACTTGCTAGCTAAAAGAACAAGAAACAGAGGTGCAGGGGGAAAAAATAAAGATCTCTGAGAATGAGTTTGGAAAAGTCAGAAAATACTGAAGCAATAGGCTAAAGACATTGCATTTCCTCTGGGGAACCATCCTGGTTATCAAGTAGAGGTTATTATGCTATGAAGCACTAATGAATTCATTAGCTAAATGAAATGTCAATAAAGGCTTGAGAGAGTGTTAAAATCGATGCCAACTGTCTTGCTCTCCCCCTCTCCCCCACTTTCTCTTCATCCTATCTCACCCATCCATCCCAATTATCCACCTTTCTCCCCAACACACCCTCTTGCACACACACTCTCTCAGGAGTGTTGAGTGTAAACTGTGATGGAGGACATTAGCGGTGATCAGTGGGAGCACTTTGCAGCGGTCAGCAGGAATGGTCCAGTCATACAGGACTTTAGTATTCAGCAGCACTCACCTGCTCACTCTCAAACTGCTCCACTCGGGCCTGATGGTTGACGTGTGTGTGTGTGTGTGTGTGTGTGTGTGTTTGTCTTCATTAACGTTACACTTTATGAATGCGAGTGACTGCAGCATTAGCAGCCTTGATTCTGAAATAGCCTTTTTGATGACAAAAGACTCTATAGCTCTATAGCTGCTTTTAAACTTGTACCACAAGCACTTTTTGTATCTTAAACTCACATTTAACTAATCTCTTTCTTTCTGGCATTTGTCGAACTTCATAAATGTCAAGATGCTATTACCAGCTTGATCGTCCCCTGGGGAGTTCTTTGATACTGAGCCTGTATCACTTATTATTATGATCATCATTAAAAGTGCACAGAGATTCCTTGGTATCGTGTTTACAGCCACGAGCAAACTGGCTCGCCAAATGGCAAACCAGTTGGCTCATCTCACCTCTGTCCCCCCCTTGTGATGGCTTAATATTTGTAGCTAAGTACTTGACTCACTCTGAACATGGCCGTGTTTTTGTGCAGCTAAATACTTGTTTCAAGATAATTGTTCGGGGCATATGTTTAAATGCCACCTCATTTACATAAACACTGTTCAGCTCCCTGCGGAATCAATGAAAAAACACGAGGGTGCAATCACAGAGTCACATCCTCACACACACACGTTTGCACTCACTTTGACACTGTGCTGTGTAGTCGGCGATTCATCTGTTTTCTGCAACGGCAGTGAAATATACATCAAAGTGGGCTTCAGCAGATGAGCAGTTAAGCACGTATACACACAGGGATATAATATTCTACAGGGGGAGGGTTTCTAAAGGGGTATTGGGAGACAGAGGAAGCAGAATTGCAGAGTTTTCAGACAAGAAACAGCAAAAGGAAAAATGGAGGGTGTGTATCAGTTTGGATTTGTGTAATTTGTGGGACGCATTAAAATTGCCCCCTTTGTCCCCTTTGTACACACCTTTCTGTTGCTACATCTCTTTTCCTCCTGTCCTCCTATTTTGACAAAAAAAACCCTCTGAAGTGTTAATGAGAGTTTGAAGAATGACTCACCACTGGTGATTAAGCACTAATATACATACGGGAACCAAAATTTAGACACGTCCGAGAGACCTATCACAATGACTAATTAGTGATGATAAAGTAGTAATGAGCAAAATCCTAATCTAGACATACCGCAGCTCTCCACAGGGAAGCTAACTAAACAACAAAGCAGAGAACTCTTAACAAACACAAGAGGATTCGTTATGGTGGAAGGGGAGGGGGGCTCTGTGTCGAGATGGCTGTTCTTTACCCCTCATTGGTGCCTGGTGTTTTCTCAATGCTGCAATGCCTTATCAAAGTGAAGACACGAGAAGTTACCCCTGACAAATCCCAGTTGTGATATCCTTTGTACTCCACTGATCTAAACTAAATCAAAGAGCAGCTAGCTGTTGTGCTGGTTGGCATGGCATCGCCTGCAATGGGACGGACAGGAGCAAAAGATGCTGCTCAGCATGTCTTGAAGAGGTGCGTTAAACTCACCCACCCGCTCTTAGCTGAAGGACTTTGTTTCACCTAACACAAGAGGTCACTTTTGAACCACTTGACCACAAGCGCTGCATGTTTATCATGCCGACAGGCCCATAAATTGGGCCACGTCAAAACTAATATGAACAAATCTGAAATCCCATCCCTTCAGTTTTTGACCTTCCCATACCTACTTCGCCAGCATTTTCCAACCCTGAAAACTTTCTACATGCATATTTATCTATATTAGTTAGGACATGATCATGGAGGTAAATGATGTTCTTCCCACTCTGCCTGACGTCTATTACTGTAACCCTGATGGTTGAACAGGACAATACCTATTCAACATAATGTGAATCTCTATTTCTCCTAGCATCCTGATGGTTAGCTATAGTTGAGCTCGTAAAACCTTGGGGTTGGTGTGGAGGCAATGTTTTGGTCAGAGACTCTTCAGGAGGGTGAAGGCTTGAATCTAGATAGTCCTGTTGAGTCACTGCAGCTCATGCTGTTTGGTTTGAATTGCTTCCTTTGGTGGCATTTCTATTTTTTGATATTTGAAGTGTTGTAGATTTGAATAAAGACCGGACAGACTCCCAATGTTTTGTGTCATATCTGATTTGACTGTTCATAGGACAAATCAGCCTGTGACCATGGGCCTTTTTAACTGAGGACATGTCACAGTAGGAAAAGCAAAGGTGTAAATAATAAAATGAAATATGTCTGAATCCCATTTTGCACTTGAGTTTCAGGGTCCTGGTGCTGCTCATGTTGCCTCACCATCTCATTGTCTTGACATATTGGGGCACTTGAATAAAATGAGCCAGTTCTTAATGTTTATTTTACTACAGTAAAACAATACATATTCTGTTGTGAGATGGAGCAAATCTAGAGTTAAGATAACATTGATATAGAATAGGAAATGCACAAGTACTTGAGTAAAAAAAAAAAAAAAAAAAGATTTTCAAGCAGCCCTACTTGTACCAGCCTCACTACATACTGTGTAAACCCAGATGGTTTCCAAGACGATACATGAGCTCTTCAGCTGATACTAAAACATCTCATTTTAGATACCTTATCAAATTGCTCACTGTGTGTCAAGAAGAAGAACTTTGCCTACATAAAATACTGTGTAAAGATTAGAGTTTCATGATTTGAATGTATAAATATCTACATGCCTATGAATCACCAAGCACTTGGGTAGAGCCACAACTAAGATATTTAATCGGTTTAAAAAACAGTTGCTGATTGATTTTGTTGAGTAAAACATCAATAAATTGCTGCTTAAAAAAAACAAACCCAAAATTCAATGCCAATTCAATGCATATTGTAATGGATCACCCATCTTAAACAACTGTCAAGTCTCGTCAAATTAATTTTCATAATAAGCTGAAGTGAACAGCAGCATGCCCGCCTGAAAAGCAGGCAAATGGATTCATCAGTCTAAAAATGCAGATAGGCTTAATATAGTCAGTCAAGTGCATCCAAATTAGACTTTCTGAGAATAAGACTTGCATCTGAGACAGGACTTTACTTGTTGCAAGGGCAATAAAAAATGAGCATTTGATGATTTTACAAGGAGATCAATGGGCTCTGAGACAGCCGAATGAAATCAGCAAATTTAAAAGGGGAGCCCTAATTTGTACAAATTGAGATATATGCATGCCATATATACAGAGTGTGTGAACTAATTGTCTCATTTATGGTGTTATTTTAGCCCATCTGGAAGCAATGTATATGTGTGTGTGTGTTTGTGTGTGTGTATTTGAGTGTGTGTGCAGAAGTTTGTTGAAATTTGTTAATACGGCTCTTTGCAGCATCTCTGCTGGTCTTACTGTCTCTGCTCAACACTGTTCGTTCATTCCCATCACATAGTGAGCGCGGGCCGAACATGACAGACTGGTAATGACTTGACTACGAACACACACGCACACACACACACACACACACAGACGCACTCATACACACATACCAGCTGCTCCTTTCCTCCTTTCTCATCAAACTTGTCATCAGCTCCGCCAGTTTGTCTCGTCTCACATTAAGAGCTCATGAATAATGTGTGATTACCAGAGACCCTCAGAGCTGCTCCTGAATCCACAACACACACACAGACACACACACACACCCTAATTCACACAGTCCAAAATATCATGTACATATTTACATTTCGAGTCACTTTCTTTGCTTTTCTCTCTGCCTTGTTTCACTCTCTGTCACACACTCTTTCTTTGTCTGCATGCACACACACACATACAGACACACAAAACATTCAGCAAGTACACACAGACTGAGAGCCAGATTACAACTAAATGCCAGTTTGGTCGCTCAAAGGAACCGCGGGCACCAGGGAAAGGTCAGGGAGTTACCCTACTATGCTGGGCAGGTCAGACACACACACCCACAGATACACACACAGACCAACACTCACCTAACACATACTCCCCAGGTAATTAGTGCTATTTTCAGCTGGGCAACTCATCTCCTCCTGAAAGCACTAATGTAATTTGATTCGTTCAATTCCCACAGCCCTGAGAGAAAGAGAAGGAGGCATGGAGGGACAAAGGCTTCATGCTTGGGTACCTGATTTGTCCTCTGTTTAAAATATTCACATTCACTGTCTTATACCAAAAAATATTCTTTCTTTGGCTCATGAAAAAGAAAACCACCATCGTTTGTAAATATATCCACCTCTATCATCCACCTCCTCAGTGGATGACATTGCCATTGGGTCTGCTCAGCTGTTGTCTTATATCATGCGCCGAGTGTTTACACTCTATTTTGTCTTTCTATACTTGTGAGGAACTCATTATGCCACCACTGATTTCCTAAACTTGTAATGAACTAGCTCCAAGAAAAAGTGAAGAAAAGCAGCTGAAATAGAGTCTTTTTAAAAACAAACTCAAAATACTATGTATTCAAAACAACAAAACCATAAACTCTCTCTCTCTCTCTCTCTCTCTCTCTCTCTTTCTTACGCACACAGTCTTGGGAAATCTATCAAGACCTGCATGTTCTCCTACCGGTGAATCACTGGTTCCGGTTGGACACAGCGGTCCTCTGAAGACCCCTTTGACGCGCCGAAAGTGTCCATTGCTCAGGTGTGTGGAGCTGATAACCAGGTAGTAACACGCGCTGCACGCCATCCCAGGGGCCTCAGAGGTTATGGGCCCATATACTCAACGACAGGGTTTTTCTTCGTCGCTTCCTGGGTGTCTGCGGTGTCCCGGAGGGCAACAAAGTCGGGTGCCTCACGGATGTTGCGCAGGTGAGAGCGCGCCCGGGCCGGTGGGACGTCTCACTCTTGTCCTCTGTTAGGAAGTCTGCACCTGCATTTAAAAAAGGGAGAGCGGATAAGAATGCGCTGTGTCGGACAAGACTATACCTACTTGAGTGATATGCGTGTGTGTGTGTGAGAGAGAGACAACTAAAGACACAAACAGAGAAAGAATGAGAGACAGACAGAAAGAGGCAAGGATGTAATACTGACCGAGGTCTGCCGCTGGAGTCTGCGCTTGGCATGCTGTCGTCGGCCGGGCTTAAATAAATGAATGAGCGCCTGTGGAGTGCCAAGGGAAGAGAGGAATCCATCCAGTCTCTCTCTCGCTCTCTCTCTCTCTCTCTCTCTCTCTCCCACCTCTCTCTCCCCCCGTGTCTTTTTTACAGTCCGCTGGTCCAGTCTGTAAAGTGTATGCAGCCTCAGCCAAGCAGCAACAGCAGCAGCAGCAGCACCCCAATTGGGGTCCTCAGTGAAGAAAAGGGGAGCAGACACTCTCGCAGGTGCGCCTCCGCTTCACGCACACGGCGAAGAGGAAATAAAGGGAAAGCGTTTGACCCCTCTTTCTCCCCTCTTGCTCGCTATTGATTGGCACCGGATTTAAAATCACCGATCTTGTGAATGAAATTCCACGGTGGAAGAGAAGGCATATATATCCAGAGCAGTCGTGTAGTTGTTATCAAGCTCCAGCGAAGACAGGCTGAAGTGGTTCAGATTCTTTCTCAAGACACACTCTGCCTCTCTCTCTCTCCCTCCCTCTCTCTCTGTATGAGTGTGTGTGTCTGCCTCTCTTCTCGGGGGCTGCATCGGACCGGATTCCTGTCTGCTGTAGCCTATAATACGCAGCCCGTGCCCGTGCGTGGGTCTGGGCTAGGGGGATCATTTCTGTCCACGTTGTGCTTGAGTAACTTAAAATTGAACCCCCCTCCCTCTCTCTGTCCTCTTTCATTTCTCCTTTCGTCTAGTTTCTTCTTCTCTGTTCTCTGATATTTTTGTGCGCTCCGAGAGGGAAAGGGGATGAACTTTATTTGCCAGATGTGTGTCACTGTGTAGGATCCAAGCATATCTGCAAATGAGACGCCGACAATATTTTTGTGTCAGCCTCTCTCTCTCCCCCTCTCTCGCGTCTTGTGGTCAAACCTCACACCCTTGTCCCCCTTCTCTTTTTCCCTTTTAGGACATCAAAGTAAAAGCTCCACGCTTCTTTTTTCTTTACAAGGTCTCGGTATCGCCAGGGGAAAGGAAATCTCACTCAGTTGCAACCTCGAGGGGCAATGATTTGATTACAGATAAAAGGGTCTTTCTCCGGGCTCGGCCTGTCAAACTGCGCCGGGTGCCGTCAAAGAGCCGCTCGGAACTCGCTGCAGCTGAGCCTCAGTCTGTCTCAGCGGCGTATGGCGCTGTTCACCAACGTGGTGCTGAAACTATTCAACTGCGAGCAGCCACTGCACTGCGCGGCGCGTCATGCATATTCAGCCCGGGATTAGGGTGCCTTTTGTGCTCAACGTCAACACTGAACGCTACAGACAGCTCTGGGTTTTAGAGGTAAACACGAGGTAGTGAGAAGGACACAGAGGGACAACAAGTCACAGCGCGGGGAGAAAATCCAATATGCAACCACAAAGAGATATATCTTTCATTTTAGCACAACTTTCATTTCCTTATCAAGCTCAAGCTTTATTTAGGGAAGGACACCTGTCACTGCAGATGACATACGTCCCAACAAAAATGTCTTTCTCCGATAGGCTGCTTATCCTCATGTCCACGGTGTTTAGATTTAGTGCAGCTATCAGCTCAGCTTTTGGGTCTTTAAATATCTGCCTCCTGTGACTAAATCAAAATAACATAAAACCAAAGGTACTGCTGTTTTTTAAATGCACAGAAAGAAAGGGGGAACGTAACAAAACTTTCTTTTATCAAATCTTTTATTCAAGAAACACCCAAAGGACACCTTGTAAAGCAAGCAAACAAACAAACAAACAAGAAAAAAAAACTTTTGGCTTATATTACTGCTTCTGAGGCAATTGAACTTCCAAACACTTCTAATACAAGCGCGGCTGATCCTTGTACTTTTGCCGCTTTCACAAACATATTATTCTCGACAGCCTCCTACTCTTTGTCAGACTGTTGCTCCTCTGCAGCCTACTCATTCTCTCCTTCTACAGCATTTTCCTATACTTTACCAAGTTTCGGTCCAGTCCTTGAGGCCTGCTTCCTGCCACCTCTCAGCCCTCTCAAACCATGGCCCACTTTGTAGATGTCCGCACCACTACACGAACCAGCCTCACAGCTATGTTATTCAAAGGAATGTTGCATTTTGGTTTTGATGTGTTATGACTGAGAGAGTGTGTGATGGTGCTGTTTTTATCTGCATGCCCTCATACATGAGAGGTTTGGTCCTCAGGGACTCTGCAGCTCCCAGTTACAGTAAACACAGAAAGAATGAAGCATGGATCTGTCTGTCTTTACCATACTCCTTATATATGGGCCTATTAATAGTCTTATGTCCCCCTCTTCTATGACCAGCAGCACAAACGCACATATATGCACTTGTGAACACACACACACACACACACACACACACAAGCTTGTATTAACATCTTTGTTTAAATTTGTATAGTGACCCTCTCTGGCTTCTCAGGAGACTGTGGACAGGCGGTCCCTGTGATGGATTTCCACTCTGCTGTAATGGTCGGTGGAGTGTACGGTGTTACATTGGCTGTGTGTAATGTCGTGAGAGAGAGAGGCACACACACACACACACACACACACACACACACATATATATATATATATATATATATATAATGAAAACACGTATCTCCAGTGTCTGGAGACCATGCAAGTGTGTGGATCAAGAACAGCTTTGCCTCCGTGTATGTGTCTGCTATTACATAATCTTCATTAATTTGGGTTCTTCTGAAGTGACCTCAACAACTCTTTTTTTGGTTTGTGTGATGCCAGTGACAACATAATCAAGAATAGAAGAGCACTTATTTTAAGATAGATATCAAACCTTGGATTTCTTTATAGAATAATTTTTATGAAAAAAATCATCCCATAAAAAAGCTTAAAATTAAGTCTCCTTCATTCTTTTTGATGTTGGCCCAGAACTCCCATTTAAGTGCTAGCTGTACAAAAATGTGAGGAGATCTTTTAGATATGAAGTTACAGGCTGAAAGTTATACAAAGAACCTTTTGTTTGATCAAAGATCCTTTAGTTCTTTGTGTAACTTTGAGAAAACCTTTGCTTTTATTGTCACCAGTGGCCAATAGGTGAACTGCAGTTAGCTTCCTGCTACTTGTACTCGCAGTCTGTACATATTGGTGAACATGTGCCATTAGACTGAACTCTGAAATGAACAGTGTATGGTGCCAAATAATAAACATTATGCATGCATGGATCTGGTGTTGGTTGCGTTGTAACTTTAGCACATAAAGTAATCACTGGATGAGTCTGAATGAAATATCCAGCCAAGATAGTGTTTTGCTCCAGCTCACCAGCAATTTGTCTGTGTTAGCAAGTAAACTCTTGTTAACGAACAGCTAAAACTGCAATGTCAATTACTAATCACATAAGTTCATTTGTTTCTTATCATCATGTAAAATACAAGCACAGTGAACTATAATGCTGTGCAATATGGTTACTTTAAAAATCTGAAAAAATGGTCACTTAAACGGTACTTCAGGATTTAGCCAAATCCCAGTGACAGTTTCTGATATACTGCTGTAGTGATAGATGCAAAGTGATCTTGCTTGTCTATGTGGTTGGGATTGTAGCTGGTGGTGTTTTTTACATACTTTGTCGTAATGTTAGCTCTGTGTTGTCTTTATCATCTTGAGGTGGGTGCAGTTGTCTTAATTTCCAAGATAACGTGGATACTAGAAAAACAATTCCAAGTCTTTTATGTAGAAATCAGTCCATGGATTAGGTTAAATCTAAAATAAAAGATGAGGGCCTCTACTTTATTTTTTATTTTCTGCTACTATTTTGTGTCAGTATGTTTCCAGTCTGTGTGAAAGGGCTGTATTTTAGGGCTCAATTTTGACTTTTTGATTGGATAAATACATTTTTTTGACAGATAAATACATTCCTACAGAGTGGCTGTCCGGTGAAAGCCATCAATCTCCAGCACCAGGCCATTTAAAAAAACTATTGAATTATCTGAAAAATGCATCGTCCTAAAGCTTGAACAAAAAGGACTTTCTGAAAAGCTGACAATACGTGATCAACATGGACAGAGACCTGGGAAATGCATTTTTAATAAAATTATGATTTTTAATGATCCATCTAATCAAAACATTTATGACCCTTCAAATTTGGGGCATCAGTTGCTGTTCCAGGGGTGGATGTACATAAACTCATAATTTCAGTGTTTCAGAAATGCTTCCTAATGTGTAAATTGCGTGTTTTTGCACTTAGTCTTTAGATCTTCATGCTCTTTTCTCATTCAAACTTCACTCTCTCTAGTGATTTGCTTTTGGCTAAGATGTCCAAGATCTTTCACCAGTTCACTGTAACCCCGAGGGTCAACAGTGCGTGTTTGCACTTGTTTTTATGCGTGTGACTGTTTACACCAGACTGATCCTGATCTGTCCCAATGGCCAGCACTATCAGTTTGTTGGTTTCCACTGCTCTGCAGTCTAAACTCTAACATCACCCCATCGCTCCAATTTCCTCCTGCAGCCACCAGCCCAAACCTCAGCAGATCATATCAGCACAACCAACTCATAACAATAAAGCTGTCTGGATGGAGAAAACATTAGCACACTTGTGTCCACATCTGGTCACCTACACATACATGCAGCACGCGAACACCTACAGACACTCACACTCTTTCTGTGTCAGTGATGGAAACATCGTCTTTCTGCTTTTTCTCAGCCACTTTCCCGCCTGGGAATACACTTTCCTCACACCAGAAAAAGGAAACCAATTTTACGCAGGAAATTACCTCCATACTATCTTCTGGCAAAAGCTTTAGTTAATGTCTCATACACTTAAGCACTCCTAGGTAATGTATTTTCTGTGTCCTAGAGCGCCACTGAGAGTGAAGCAGCAGCAGTAATGAGTGTATCCTGAACAATCAGGTAATGCAAAAAAACAATAGCTAAAACACTTAAGGCTCCTTGAAAGTGATTGGAAAAAAGAAGCTCCTATGTATTTGTTAATGATGTTCTACTAATCTCAGGGATCAGAAAACACACAGTATGCAGGTGTGTCATGCAGTGTGATGCAGTTGTACTGGGTGTATGCACACAGGGAGGTGGGGTGGGGGAACTATTTGCACTGATCAACCACAAGAGGAAAACCGTTGTGTATATTTTAAACACTGAAATTCCCTGAAGTACCTCCCCTCTCCCTTGCTATCTCCCAGCTCCTGGTGCACTCATTACTGTTGGAAATGATGCAGTATTACTGAGTGGAGTGGATTGGGTGGGTGGGAGAGTTAGAGCGAGAGACAGACGGTTAGACAGACAGAAAAAAAAGATGGAGAAAGAGAGGGAAAGCAAAATCTTGGTGGTATCTGTTTTCCCCAGTTGCTGCCTCTGGCTCTTTCCCCCTCTCCTTGTAAAACCGTGAAATGTTACAGTTTTTGGGTTTTGGGCTCATATTGCTGTCTTTTATGCGCAGTGGATGAGATTGCATCTGAATGCATTATGATCCAGAAGTGGCTTAGTTTATGAAAATAAAAATGCGTATGTGTCTGTGTGTGGGACAGGAGTGTTTTTTCTTCCAAAGACTTACCATGGCATTACTGTGAAAATACTTTGCAAAGAACGTGGTGAAAGTGTGGCAGCTGATAAATATCCTTTCAATAAAATGTCTTTACAAACAAGACAAGAGCTGCACTGAGAGAGTGGGTGAGGGTGATTTCTTTCATTAGATAAATATTGCACGGTTCAAGGTAAATTCTCACTCTTTTTTCAAAAATGAAAAATCAATTTATGAACACAATGTACCTACCTAAACTATCATATGACTTTAAGATGCCATCAGCCATGAGTGGATCCTTGTGTGTGTAGACATATGTTTGTATACATAAGTACGCAGGCTGTGAAATTAGGATTTACAACCGTGATATAAGCATTTGTCCATGTGTGCTGGTGAACATTGAGATTTATTGCTCAGAGTGTGTGTCGCTGTGTGAGTATGAGCGTGTGCCATGTGTGTATGTCTGCTTACCTGCATATGTGCACTCCTTCCGTGCTTGGTCCTGTGTGTGTGTGTGTGTGTATGTGTGTGTCTGTGTGTGTGTGTGTCCGCACACGCACCAGTGAGAATATAAAAATGCCATGAACAGTTGTGTCTGCATATGGGCAAAGCCATCCACACATTGGTCTTGCACTGCAGATTGATAGGAATGAAATATTCTGTAATCTAAATGTAAATGGAAGTGAAATTTACCGGTGGGTTCTATGTAATTACCAGTGCCACAATTTATTAGAGTTGTGTTTGTGTAAGGTGGAGAGCAAGAAAGAGAGAATATGAGAGCGAGAGAGAGACAGAGAGAGGGGGATGGAGGGAAAAATAAAGAGAACAAATGAGAGAGTGTGGAGGGGCTATCAGAATGACAGAGTAAGAGAAAGGATGATTTATATTTGGTTATGGTTTCATGGTTGAGCAGTGTAGGTGCAGGCTCACTGTGAAGGGAGAGGGAATAAGAAATAAGAAGCTGGTCAGATCTGGTCCGAAGACTCCGTTGAGACAGAAGCCAGAAGAATAGGAGTGGAGCAGCCACAGCTCTGAATGTGACTCTGCTCAGCATAAAGCAGAGAAGAGCAGAGGGTAAAATATGGGATGAGAGCCAGACGAGGGCCTGTCAGAGCTGACAACCTGGCTTTGGATGTGGACTTGATCTCCTGGGCGGTGGTCAATTAGTCACCCTCTGGTAAAGTGGTCTGATATGTCTTTGATATATGGGCAGTGTACGAGTTGTGTTCTGTCCTGATGTGAACCCTGCTGGCCCTGCAGTTAAAGAAGTGAAATGTGTCAGAGGCAGATGCACTGAGAAAGATAGGGATCATTAAGGTGTGATGCTGTGCTAACACTATTAATGAGACTGCAACTCTCACTCGTGCATATGCGGAGGAAGTGTGTAGCTAAAAGTGTGTGTGCATTTCTCTTTTAGTCTGTATGTGCGTGCTTGTGTCTGTATTTGCATGCATTTGCTCCAACTCACTCTGCCACATTCTGGTGGCAAAGAGATTCAAGATGTTGTTTTAATGCACTTCGACAGCAATTCATTTCATACCACATATCTCAAAATCCTCTCTCTCTTTTGCTCCCCTCTCCCCTCTGCAGCCCCCTCCCCTCCCTTGGCTTGCTCCCTGGAAGCTAATCAGCATATATTGTGCTGCAGATGAAAGTAATGGCCCTCAGAGTTTGCACTGGTACCCAACACCCTGAATGGGTGAATGAGTGACATCTCAAGTGAGAGCATCGACTTGGGTCCACCAGTTTCCCGGCCTCTTTTGTGCATTTCTTTCCTTCTCTTATTTGTGTTTGTAAGCGACTGCATGTGCGCCATGAACTTTTACCACCCTCATCAGCCCCATACTTGTTTGGCATTGTGAAGCCATTTTTTAAAGCTATTCACTGCATCAAAAGATACCACTGAGTCTGGCTGCCAGAAAGCATATGAATATGTTTCTCTTGTTTGTGACAGTAGAAAGTTGTTTGGAATGGCACTTAGTTTATTTATTGGAAGATCAGTGGTGCTGTGTAAATAATAGATAAGGTCTGTTGATGGGGTCTCTAGTTCGTCCCAGAGCACAATGGGAAACACACTGTGCTCAGCCAATTTTAGTCAAACACACGGGAGCACACTCAGGAGTCCTCTCATCTACAGTTATTGTACTTCAAAGAAGTGACAGTTAAGATTAAATATGGTGTTAGAGAGTGCAGACCCCCCCGAACATTCACACACACACATCAATAATGGTGGAGGGGGAGAGAAGAAGAGACGAGACAAGAGGAGAGGAGATAGAAGGGAGGGAGCTATCATAGCGGTCCAAGCTGATTTGGAGAAGCCCTTATCTGGCCTGGCTCGGTGCCCCCCCCCCCACTCTTGGCTGCCAGCCACACTGAGCAGCGCCTAGCAGGGTCAGAGGAAGTGAGGTCATGTGAATCATGGAAGCAGTTAAAGATCCACTTGGCAGCAAATGGCAAATTCACCACTGAAGGTCAGGCATACATCACCTAACAGAAAGAGATAGACGTGCTGCTGGGGCAGAAGGAGATAGAGGGGGGAGAAGGGGAGAAAGTGGAGAGGGTGATCTTCCATCTTTCACTCCATTGTTTTGGTTTTTTTTACACATAGTGAGATTTGCGAGTGACGCAGAGTGTGGGATATAGGGCTCCAGGTTTGCTTGCAGTAACATATAGCCCACCAAGGGAGCTTTATAGTGTTGTTCTTGTGCTTGTGCTTGAAAGCAGAGATGCCATGCAGATAAACAGCAGCTGCTCCTCTGTTCATTTTGTCCTCTCTTCCATTCAACTGCGCACACACAAACACTCAAACACCTTTTAATCTCCACAAAAGAGTCGTATTTCCCAGAGAATTAAACACAGGCGAGAATCTATGGCTAAACCCTCTTGTGTGTTGTCCTGGTGGTGAGAGCTTCTGGAGCCAGAGGACCAGTACAGTGACCCGTCTCAGGCTGCTTTAATTTAATCAGTCTCTTCAACTTCCTAATAGGCTGGTTTCCCAACAGTCTCCTCCACTGGGACTGCTTTTATCTGTAGCATGGCTGTTTACTGTTCAGGGGTCAGGGAGCTGCCTCGCTTTTCTGTGCAAGAAACCAAAGCTACATCACAGCACATTACACCCAAGCTCTCTGTGATTAATGTGCTGGGGTATCCACTTTTGTGTTTATTCCATGTGTGTGTGTGTGTGCGTGTGTGTGCATGCTTGTGTGTATTTTAATGTGCTTGGCTGGGTCTATCAGCTAGACTTTAATCTAATCTGGTAGCCAGGCCTGCCATGGTGACCTGTAATGATTTAGAGCTGACCTCAGCTCTCTAACTCAATACACTCTTCCCCACTCAGCTGCAGGCTTCATATGTGTGTGTATACAAGTGTGTGTAAGAGCATGCTTTCTTACGTGTCAATACAAGCTTATTAACATATACACGCTCAGTATGTGCTTTGTGTCATGATGCCACCTTGACCCCCTCCCCCTCTCCCACACACACACACACACACACACTCACTCTCTGACCCCCGTCATTCGTACAAAGTCACACACACATACAAACACACATTTGTTCATGGAAAAGCCGCTCGCATGCATCCTCCCACACTTTTTCTCTCCATACCCATCTCTGTCTTTCTGTTTTCTTTCTTTTTCTCTTTGACCTTCAGTTTGAGTTTATGGGAGTAACCTCCAATCCTATAAACAGGCCACAGTCTAGCCCACACACACACACACACACACACACACACACACCTACACACACACATGCACACACACACACAATGGTTATTGGATTCATAACTGGGAGACTCCTATCCTCCTGCACTCTGTGCAAGATGAGAGGTGTTGAAATGAAATTCTCCCGCAGAAAAGCTCTGCTCTTACCTGGGATTTAGAAAATCTCTAGCATGTCTCTCTCTCTCGCTCTCTCTCTCTCATACACACACACGCACACACACACACACCTAAGGCTAGCAGAGGCTATACACTGAAAGAGAGAGAAAGAGTGAAAAATAAGCAAAGTGAATGAGTGAGAGTCAGAGAAACAGAGAGGGATTACAGCGGGGTACGCTGGGAACGGTAGCAGGATGACAGGATGGGGAAGAGGAGCTATGAAGGCACTCAAAAACACACGGGAAGAGCTGAGTTTCAGACAAAATTGATCTGTCTATCTCTGAGGCTGAAGGAAGGAGGATGAGGTGACCAGGGGTGGTCAATGGGTTTACAGGAAGAAAGCAAGAGAGCAAAAAGTGGACGGTGATGGAGAACTGAATCTGTTGTCATGGTAGAGCTGATGTGGCTGCACTTTCAACCCACATGTCAACAAATAAAATCTTTTAACCAGTTTTCCCAAAAGTGACTCTAAATTGTTGTGAATTTAAACAATAAAATGGCCAAAGTGATCTGTAGCAACTAAAGCTAAGTTTCACCTCACAGGTCATGAAAAGATACATTAATGGTTGACAGGTGACAGTATTTAAACCACAGCCATCTGTGCCAAAGTCAGACATTTTCTGGCATCAACCACAAGAAGTTGATTGTCAGAAAATTCTACTCATACCAAAAACATTTTTAGCATAAACCCACAATGCTGGATAGTCAACAGTCAGACTCACTGAACCATCAAACTTCTCCCTTTGCCATTCAGTCCCCACAAAGCCTTACCGTACTTGTGAATAAGAATGAGAATGAAAGAATGCGACTCATCTTGTGATAAATAATTTTCTATCTATGTTTAAATGATGAGTGACATTTTCTGTTTTTAATGTAGTGGCATTTCTTAGTGCTCTGGAAATGCAAAGAAGTCTTATTGTGCCATTAAAGCTCTTTGAATCACAGAGGCACAAACACACAAAAGACACTTTAATGGAACATCTTACATGAAAAAAACCCTCACCTGAAACTCAATAGCCCTTCCAGCACCATGACAGCACAGCAGACAAGACAGTTATATTGAGAGTGAACCCTGAGTGACCCTGAGCTGTAGCAAAATGGTCGTTTTATACTCAAAACTGACTGGAACATTATTTTCTTCATTTTAATCCAACCTGTGATCAGCTCTAGCAAAAAAAGAATCACACTTTTGCAAGGTAACATGCAAATTTGCACTGTATCTACTTCAAAGTAACAAATACAAATTATAGTAACCATAATTACAGCAGAACAATAAATAACTAGTGTAACGACTCCCCAGAGGAGTTTGCTTTGGTTATACAGAGACCACAATAACACAGTCAACCTCTCTATTCTCAGCCTGGAGCAATTAAATGGCTCCCATGATTGCACCCATAAAATATCCCGTGTCTTTAACAGGTCCTATTTTCTGTGTTGTTAAGCAGAGTCATTATGTCTGAAAATGATTTTTGTCGATGGAGTGAGTATGGTTGAAAAGTGCGGGAAAAACTGCAGGATTTGGCGATGTCTCTAGTTTAATTATGTCAGTGTGTGTGTGTGTGTGTGTGTGTGTGTGTGTATGTGTGTGTTGGGGGGGTTGTTCTCAGAGATGAGGTCACAGTGGCCCTCTTGCTCTGCCCGTGCTATCAGTCTATCTTTTAATTATCCGCCACTCCTGTATGGAAAGCAGAGGCTTGGTATGGAATAGCAGAGATATGAGGGGCTTACATTGCCTCATCAGCCTCCTGGCAGAAGTGTATGATGATTTGATGATTGAGTCCCCCCTCTTTTTCTCTCTCTCTCACACACTAAATGTACTATCTCTCCCTCCTTCTTGTGTCTAATACTGCAATAAAGGATTCATCTCTCTATGTCATCTTAAAAGAGTCTCTTAAACTCTTGTCTCTCCTCCATCTCCCCCTATACCCACACAATCACTCTTTTGCATGCCATATACGTACTTGAAATTCACGGTATAAAGAGAGGATAACATGACCTGAAACTTTGACAGTCCTTTTTTTCCTCACAGGGAAACGGTATTAGTTTGGCTGTGAGAATAAAAGAAAATACCAGTTTGGAGATTAAAAAAAAGGGACATGTGGCATGCAGTCTATAGACAACTGAATGTCTGTTGCGAGGATGCATTGAAGGAAAGCACTATGAAATATGCCACCATACCATGAATCACTCTCAATGGCTTGGTATTTACCTTGACCCACGAGCCACTGCGGCTTATTCACTGTGCACACTGTAAAAGAAGACCTGCCTCAGTAAGGTGTTTTAGCCCTCTTCCACTTGATTTTCATTGCAAACATTGCAAATGTTTGTGCAAATCGCGCTGTTGTGTTTTTCTATTTTTTTTGTGTGTGAAAATCTCAAGAGCCATGAAACTTTCTTGAGTAGTCCAATCCATCACTGTGAACATTAAGTTTACATACATTTTTATTAAAATCACATTGTCGTTGCCTCTTATTACATTGTGCAGGTAAAATTTGAGAAAGAAAAGCATTATCACCCATGAAAAGGAAAACGTCTCTCAAGGTCTGTGAGTTATTCTGTCCAAGTCTGCAGTTTTCACATTTTTCACCTATTGTCACCTTTTGCTCATGTAATAAGCTAAAATGATCTTGGTGTGCGGGCATTCTTCCCAATGAGACAGGAGCATAATGCAGTCTCAGTGTTCACTTTGACGGGTTATGCAACTCACACAATTTAATTTATTTTTAATTTTTTTTTTTTTTTTACAAGTGGTAACATATGCTTCTTCACACAATTTTACAAAACTATTCACAGGGTCACATACACACATAAAACACACATACAACAATGTAACCAAAACAATTCCTACACATCTCGGGAACACCGTACCAGAACACTCACAGAACACTCAAGTTTGTCTGCCAGCAGAAACACTTTGACCTAAAATAATACTTACAGTATAATGTTTTTGAAGTGCTTTTATTTTATATAGCTTTTGGAAATTCTAGGTCAATACCAAGTTCACTTTTGTCAAAACTATTGACCCAATCAGCTCAGCAGCAGTCAGTATGGACTTAAACTATGGATCATTTTCTTTGCTTTGACCCAATGCATTCAAAGATCACATATTTCAAATTTCACTCTCTGTTTTTTCTCTCACTCAAACACACCCATCACATCAAAACTTTTTGCATTTACAAACAATTTTGCTCATGTTTCATAGTATTAGCGAAACAGATACATTTAGATTCAAAACAGCAACATAACATAAGATTACTGAAATTTACTACATTCTGCTTCACCCACATCTGAAAAAACATCCAACACTGAATGCCTATTTTCATCTGTTGATGAAGAGGATGTTGGAGGAGCTAGGAGGAGAAAAAGAGACACTGTCAAAGCAAAAAAAAACAGACTGGCTTCTAGTCGCTGGTGAGAGCTACACGAAATAAAAGCCTACATGGAGGATGCCAAGCTGGTCTTTTTGCTGCTGGACTACTAAATATTTTTCAACTGGCTTATAAAGTTACGTCTCGTGCTGTTGCATTTACTTGACACTTGTGTGTGTCAGCAAAGTTGTTGACTTTCAATCAGAAGACAGAAATAAAGCAGAGGGGATCAACAGCTAGCTGAAATTACAACAGTTGGGTAAAGTGAGCTGCAAGTAGCAATAGAGGCTAATATAGACCTTATTTCTGATGAACACTTTGTCTGATGTGAAACCTTCATATGGCTTTGATGCTGTGAAAACTATATATAGAGGGAATATGGTAAATGGTAAATGGCCTTCTAGTGTACCATGACAACAAGAGGCTCCACAAGGCAATGTGTCATGTGTCAGCATGTGAGTACATGTGTGTGTGCGTGCATGTGTGTGTTGCAGTAAATGTGTGTTTGTCTGAACGCATGTGCCTGTCTGTTTACCACAATCTCTAATCTATAATTAATCATTGTCACTGTCCTAGAATCTGGGCTTTTTGTCTTGCAAATGTGAATACCTTCTCTACAATGTCTCTCTCTCTCTCGCACCCTGCATCCCTGTCTCTCTGTTGCACTCTCTATCTCACTCTCTTACTCTCTCTCTTCCCCCTTTCTTTCCCATGGGGAGTGTCTATTTTAGGAACCTGATGTTCTCTGACAGCTTTCACACATTGTCTCCATGGCATTAACGCTGAGAGAAGCACACACACATACACACACATTATAAAAGAAAGCATGCACATGTACATAAAGGATTATTAAGTCTCTAACGTTAACATTTACAGACAGTCCTCAGGTCCTCAGGACATGTCAGCTGCACTCGCTTAAATTAGCCTCGGGACAGACACAGTGAAACACAACACAATACAAAACGATCTTTCCAAAAGACACAGTACATTACAACACACAATACGAAACATTACCATACAATACAATACAACTCTGCTCAATATAAACGGCATTATGCATATTCCTCCCCCATTTAGCATTGAGTGCAGTCAGCCTGTCTCTGTTCGGGATCTGCCATCCATGATGATATGATATCATGTCATAACATGTCAAGTAAGATTACAGCCAGCTTCAGACATGACATGGAGAGGGGGATCACATCCTGAGGCTTGCCATGTGTACGTATGTGTACATCTGTGTATAAAGTACTATAACTATATTCTACAATATAATATAAAAGACATACACATATAGTGCAGTGACACACACGGACCAAGACTTAGGAGTGCGAATGACACTTAAATGTCAATCTCCAGCTCAGGAAGTCAGATACTAATTATAATCCTCTGCTGACACAAAGACGATCCATTGGCTCTTTCTTTGAATCTCCATGGCTACCTGACTGGATACGTGACCTGGACAAAGCCAGCGGGATTAGTGTCCTCAGTAACACACACACACACACACACACACAAGAACTGACAAGAACCACACAGAAAAATTCTTACACAAAATGATCTCTTTCACACACATATAGCATTCGGGCAAAAGGTGGTTGTCGCTTTGGGTTATAGTTTATTTCTCTTGCTCACTGCTCTTGAGACCACTAAAGTGTGTGTGAAACCACATGTGATCACATGACATTTTGGAGTTTGGAGTTTCGTTTATTCTCTGAGTGAAAGTGAAAGACTGAAAGTCAGGAACATGTCTAGAAAAAACATTACAAACGTTGAATGTCACGATGCATTTACTGTTAAGTATCGCCATGTGGTCAAAAAATGCAAAACACTGGACTGAGGTCTTGGCAGTTCTGTGTGTGTTTATGCCTGCGTCTATACACACATAGCTCGCATGTGTTCTGCTGAATATGAAGGTCATCAGCAAGGGTATTGAGAGTAATTATACATTTTCTATTCTGCGAACCAATCAGAAAAGGCCTCTTCTGACCCTTGACAGGTCAGAGTTCACTGCTCTCAGCATGGTCACACACCAATTAACCCACAGATACTGTACAAACTGATTCTCCTCTTTACTCTCTGCCTGTCTTTCTCTTACACACACACACACACATTCATGCACACATGCATAAACTGCAGCTGATGCAAATTTGAACTGCATGTCTCCCTCTCTGCTCCTTTTCCATCTGTGCCCTTCTAAATGGGGTCAATTTTATCAAATGGAATATTTTAGCAGAGTCATTTGCACATTGAAGTGGATAGATTTGGAGGAAATAGAATCTAATGGTGTGTACAGCAAGTTTTGTGCCAACCTTTGTCAAATATATTTGCTGCATCCTATAAAGCGTCTCCCTCTCTGAAATTCTCTCTATCTCATACTCACACACACACACACACACACACACACACACACACACACACACAATGCATCATCCAGTGTGTGATTTTCACCTGTTCTTGCCGACACCTGCCATTTCAGGTTTGCATGCGCTGCATTTTTCTGCCAGTTTCGTACCAAGGGCACCGCTTCATGACACACAAAACCTCACATGCACGCACATGCACACATGCACATATCTACACACATCATTCATGCTTGAATTCTCTAATACGTGATTGCTGCAAGTCATTAATTATTTGTGATTCTCTCAAAATATATTTTCCTGAATGACAAGGACATATGCTGGCATAGTGACTCTCTCTTTCTCTCTATCTCACACTTGCAGACCCACCCATGTGCAAGCTCACACGCAGCACTGCAAACAAGGTCTTTTTTCAAACAGCTGTTTTTCAAGTATCCATTGTACGTTGACCAATTGTAAATCTCTATTATTTTAATAGAAAAAAGTTAAAATACTAGATCTCTAATATGACAAAAATTATATACTAATGCACACATTCAATAACAATTACACTGGGGAACACAGTTTTTGTTGAGTTAGGTCTGACAGCTGTTTTTAACTAATTTTTGGGTGCGGAATCCAAAACTGATCTCAGTTTTTCTCTATCACGTCAAGTTTTTGAACTATAGGATCCCCGTTTTCTTAAAACATATGAAAAATACTGTACTTAACAGATATGTGCTTGTTTTATAAAAATTTTCAAATATTGACTTACAATGAAATATGAAAGAAACAGGCATGACTGCAAGGTTTATTTAACAGTATTATGTTTTTACAAAGGATATGGCTACTGTAATTATAATTGTGTGCAAGTAGTTAAGGTAAAAATTTATGTTTATAGCTCTTTCTGGAGTGTTCAACTTGAGGACTATCGCGTTTGATGCTCCAACGATAGTCAGCCATCATATGTACACTACTACTACTACTACTACTACTATTACAGCTAATCAGTGGAATTTTGCTTATCTGGAGGGTAAGCTGTGGAGAAAAAACTTGACGTGCTAGAAAAAAACTGACTGCAATTTTGGAGTCAGCATGCCAATTTTAGTTTTAATCAGCATAAAAATCTAACTCAACAGAATTTTTTTTTCAAATTGTTCCCCAGTGTTATTTAAAGACTTTTAATAAAAATGTACTGAAATCATGTGTTTGTACTGCAGGTGAAATGCTTCACAATAGAAGAATCTCACTCTCACAGGAAAAAAAAGACAGTGAACAAAACACAGTTGTGCTTTTTTATGGCAGCTTGGCAGTATATGAATATTACATCTTACACCCAATCACCATTTTTATTTATTCATTTATCTGCTAAATGTCTGTTTCTTATCGCTGCCAGCAAGCCATCTGCTATTGGGAAACACAATGTTGAATGAAAGCGCAGGAATGCTCAGCACAATAGAGCATAATAGAATCACAAAGAACGGCAAACAGAAGTACAGTTTTACAGACCTAACAGATTAGTGTACTGTAGAAGACAATGAATAATTCTCTTTCTCTATTAACAACCTACATGAGACAGCAGAGTGCATGAGAAACTAGTGTGTCTTATCAGTACTGACAGTATGTATGGTTGCATTTTCCCCAGAGAAGCACAAGACATGGAAATGCCGGATGGTTGTGAATTACTGAGTTTTTTTTGGTGCAATTACAGTGAAATTTAAGTGACAAAGCTCTTACATTAGCATCACAATACACTTCAATTCAAAGCAAATCCCTAGAAATCGTGTTTTCTCTCTGAATTACCACATCCACTGGCGACACAAAGATAGACGAGTGGCCAGACGCACAGACAAACTAACAGACAGATAAACAGGCAGGGGAAGAGACAGCCAAAGATAGATACACACTATCAGACTGTTGAACAAATACATTTTTCTATTGAACATGCCTCAAGAGGTTTATTTAGAGTCTATGTGGTTTACTCTCTCAGTTTAGTTTGTATTCAAACTGGGGTGGCAACAAATAACCACACTACAAGCAGAAAGCACAGGTTGCCACCAACTTTCACGCTAACTTTATTGCGGTTTGTTAGAATCACCACAAATCATAGTTTTACGGGTGTAAGGAGAGATGTCTGCGCTGATATCTTCAATGCCAAACTGAGAGTTACTCATATAAAGCAACCCACAGTCTGAACTGATGTTCACATGCATATTTCATATATTCATATTACTTCATGTATTCTTAAAACCAAAGGTAAATTGCAGAAAAGGCAATTCCAGGCAAAGTCATCATTCCTTGCTACAATTACAATTACCAGATTCAGACTTAGCAAAACTGATGGCACCTCCTTCTAATAAAACATCCATACATTCATGTGTGTTTACGATTATTATTAATTGTTCTTAAAGTCCTTCAGTCAGTGTGGCTGCTTTGCCTCTTTTCATTGCATTCTTTAACATATATAATGGATCTGCTGAAAATGACCGTTATGTTGTTTTATAGGCAAATATTTGATGAACACCTGTTTTCTGTGCTAAATGTATATCCTGTGGCTTCTTCACAATAAAAGCCACTGTGTATTTCTCCATTTGAACACTTTTAATGTTAGCCACTGGCAGTATGTAGGTCTGTTTGCCTCAGCACTATTTTTAAACAGCTTTAGGATGGTGTAAAAAGAAAGAACAGTAAACAGTGAAGCTGTTATTAGGGGATTACATGCTGCATCATTTAGCTGTGAGTGAGTGTGTCTGAAGGCAATTTAATGGCGAAAGGTGGAAATGGCGGACTCCTCCACACAATTAAATCTACAAAGAGATAATCACTGTATGCAAACAGACTGAATGGTATTGGTGAAGAGAAACCAACCATAAATAGTATTAAAAATGGCTTTGGTTTGATGAAAACCTTAAGAATGAATTTTAAATGAATCCTCATAGCAAACAGATGAAGAGTTAATTTGTAAAAATAGATAAACACCATTCTTAAAATGAATAAACCACCTCTTTGATTGATATTTCCTTGAGTGCACAACCCCCTCCCCTATGATTTATGAAAATTAAAAAGAGATATTTTATCAAAACAGCCCAACAGCAGTTTGATTGATATGCCCTGGAGTGCACAAAAAGCATAATTTACAAAAATAAATAAAATTGTAGACATCTGTTCTTGGAAATGAACCTTTCAAATCGAGATGCAAGGCAGTGAGACAGGCAAATAGACCACTAGACTGGCACGACAGGCAAGACCTCAATTAAACTTAGTTACCATGCTGCTGATCTAAAAGGCCTGCTGCAGGCTCATAATTATTTTTCACCAATCATGGGTCTTTGTGACTAGACTCATTTGGGCATTGTATCCCAGAAGGCAGTTTGAAGGGGAATGAGAACAAATGGCATCCTCCCTTGTTAGGAGAATTTTCTCCCTTGTTAACAATAGATTTGGCATGAAAATGTACATAAAACAACAATAGTTTACCTAATCACCATTTATCACCATACTGCTCATTACATTTGTGCAAATTGCATGCTGCCTACTAGCCCACTGTCTTTTTCCTTCCACCTGTAAAAATACAGAGCAGGGAAATTGCACCTCTGATGAGTATGAGGTTTTCATCCTTATAGAATTAGACTTCTGTGTCAGCTTTTTCCTACCTTGTCAGCTCTTTCACACGACTGGAGGTAAGGCTGAGGAGATGAGGCGAAAAATTCTTTAGGCCTATTTCAGCCTTATAATGGGCTGCCAATTTCCCTGCAGCCACTAAGGAGGAGCGGTGTGGATGCATGCTATTTGCAGACCACAGCTGTTTGTCAAAGATATGATTATATAGAATGACACAGATACATCAGAGATTTCAATCTCAACTCTTACTGCATGGCAACCAAAATGGCTCTGTTTGGTTTCATCTATCTTAGATCATACAAAGAGTGACGCAGGGTGGAAGGGGGAAGGAAGAAGTTAGATGAGGCAAAAAGATTATCAAAAGCTTGCTTTCCAAGAGGAGGATAACACGATCCCGTGCAAGCATTGTCTTTGTGGAGATATTTTCAAAGTGTCACAGTCCCCTCTGTTGTCGAAAAGGCTGAATTCTGAAATAAGCAAGGCCATATAATTCAGCAGCCATGTGTGTCGGACGGGAGAGGAAAATCTCTAAATCTGCAGTTTCATGCAGCTCCTCCCTGCCTCTGATTTCTGCCGCTTGGCTTGCCAGATAAGATTCTGAACTTCAAACATGCAGTCAATGCTCATCCTGTTAAAGCAGAGATAGAGGATGAGGCTCTCTGAGTTCAGAGATGTTCCTATATGGTTTGTAGGCCTGCTGTGGAGATGGTGATAATGTTACACCAAGCATACACAATGACACACACGGGAAGTCACAGCACAAACATAGCAAAAGCCAGAGCGTTGAGAAATGCATGTGTGTACATAGGCATGTGGACCACTATATTCATTTATATCATCAGCCCCAAAGCAGCAAGTTCATCAAAAGACAAACATATGCAGAAAGAGGTTACACTTTCATCCAAACTGTTTCTGATTCTCCTTAAACCTATTCTAAGTGTTTCATAATGAACATCCCAGGCGTGTCTGTCTGGAAAGCTGGTAATGGAATATTTATAGAATATTTCTGGGAATACTTGTGGGAAACTCTGGTTATAACAAGCTTCTTTGTTCTACTGAGGCACAATTTCTGCTTTTCTAAGTTGCATTTCTCCTTCTGTCTCTCTTTTTGGGTCCCACTCTCTCTGCTCTCCCCTCTCTGTTTCTGTCTTTGTGTCTCATCATATATACAGTATCTGTCTCTGTGCCTTCCTACCTTTCTGTCTGTCTGGTTTTTCAACAACCTCAAAACCCGAGCTCAGTCAGAACCTCAATCTGAACCTCATACCTAATGCATTAAAGTTGTAGCCATCATATAACAGAAATCCTTCAGAATACGTCTACCCTGCAGGCGATTCTTTGTCCATTGTAGCAGCATGGAACTACATACAATATGCACGTTGTATCTCAAAAGTGCCTTTAATAGCAATGCCTCATATCATTCTGTGTGCCTCCTGACCGCTGGAAACAGCTGGAACCACCCAAATTCTTCCCCCCAGGAATTGGACCTCAGCACCACAGCAGTTCACTCTTGCTTGCAGTGCAGTGTTGTCAGTAAGAGTTGCAAATGAGAATTCTTCATGTTTGCCTGTTAAGCTGCCAGAATAAATGTTTAATGTTCACTACTGCATGCACGTTTTTCACAGTAATGCACTGCAGGCTGATTCAACACAACACCGACAAAATTTGGGTTTGGTTTCTCACGTGAGCAACTCCACCCTGGCATTTAAAAAATGGCAGTTCAGCATGTGTTTGATGTAAACATGTCCCAGAGAGCATTGCTACTAAATGTCACAAGATGTTTTCAGATAAGCACAAAATACTCACATAGTCTCAAATCCTCCGTGGACTTCTGAGGAAATCTTCAAGAACTTGAGTCCTGGAGAACCAGTCCAGTCTCAGAAGTGTGTGTGTGTGTTTGGACTACACACTAGGTGATAGTGACGTCTTGGTAGTGATAAGGGAGAACTGGTAAATTGATTTTTTTTTTCTGACTTTAGCCCCACAAGCAATGCCTTGTCCCAGACAATGCACCACCCTCAACAAGATGCACCTGTCAAAGTTTGTTTGGGTCGCACTAAGTTTGACATATACAGGTTACAGGTAGAATTTATAATCCTTGAAACTGTTTCATTCCCTCCTTTTCTATTACTAATGGATCAAACAACTCTGCAGTGTTTGTGATTGTGCAACTACAGGGAGCATTTTTTGCACCTTTTTACTTAATATTTTGGTTTTATGGCCAAAAGGTTTACTATATTGGTTCACTGTGGACACTTGCATCATCTTTGTCTACAGGCATAGAAGAGAGAGCTGTTTTCAGCTAATAATAAAAAAAATTATACAACTCTAAAAACCCAGAGCACCTTACTATCTCAGCACCAAATGGTAAACAAAGTAAGTAACTTGCTGGTGAACACAGTGGAACATTTAGCAAATAAAGTGCCCGATATTTCCCTTGGGTACTGGTGGAGGGCAAAATAGAGCTAAAGTAAGAATAAATGGTTGACTCACATTTGTCTGGTGGATAGAAACACTACATCAGTGAGTGCTAAAGTTGCTGAATGCCTGCACAGCACCTGCAGCTTGTTGTGCTGCCTTTAAGTGGCTAAAAAAGACATAAATGTAGGTTTAGAAATGTTGTTAAATTGAAACAAATGTTGCTATTTTTTATCTTAGCAAGAGATGTTTGATGTATCTGCATTCTGTGAGGGTTTCATTGTTACTGACAGAGTCTGTCTTTCTTGGATTGGATTAAAATTGCTAGTTCACACACAAGGGATTTACAGGTAACAAAGTATTCACATGCATTGTTGACTATTTTCTATAGTCTCCTTTGTTCATTCAGTGCGATGAAATGAATCTTCTTGAAAAGAAGTCCATGGTTTGTTTTATGGACTTTAAAACAGATACAAAAGTTCAAGTAAGACTTGAAGACTTTTTTGGTTTTAACAAACAACGACACATTACCCCAGTCTTGGCTTCTTGTCTGGTTCAGAAGTAATTTTAAGATTCTACTGATCATTTTTGTCTGAGTCTGGCCCCAAACAACACTGCAGAAATGATACCCATCATATGAGCCAAATTCACAGGTGGGACCCCTCTAAAGTTCTAAAGTTGAGGCTTGTATTAAAAGTTGACTGTGCTTTTGCTCTCAGCGTTGGAACAACCTGCTTGGGGAGATAAGGCCCTCAGAATGTGTGCTTTATTTTAAATCGCTTCTTAAAACCCATATTTATAGAGCTTCTTTCATGTGACATGGTCCTTTTATCCATTTTATGTGTTATATCCCTTTTGATCTTTTTATTGTATTTATTCCTTTTATGAGAGGTGCCTATTTTTTAAAATTGCTTTTATTCTTTTAATTTGTGTCTATACTGACGTTTTGTGTCTCTTGTAATCTTGTTTTAACTTAAACTTAACCTCTTCTAATCTGCCCTTGTCAGAAACTACTGCTACTACTACTAAAACTAATATTTTATAAAATATATTTATAAAACTATAAGTAAATATATATAATGTTATAAATATATATATTACATTGTTATTATTATTACTAAGGTTACTATTCTGTTGCGTGTCAGTCCATGCTGTATTGTATCATTTAAAGTCACTGGTTGTAAAGACCAATAGCCACAGGTGTTGCTAAATCAACCAAAGATGAAACCTCAAGGATTAGTTGGACCAGCTGTGTAAGAAGAGATCACTGTCCTTAGCAGAGTTCAACCAAGGTGTTTATAGGTGGAGGGGTTTATAACTTTATTCAGGTTGATAATCATGAGAGCAAAGAGGTTGTTCTGTTAAAAGGACAGAGGATGTGGCCTTTGATGACATCATTACTGCCAGTTTTACTTGGAATTTACTCACTGTCAATAGTTGTTAATTTAGAAAAAAAAAGATTGGAAAAGAGAGGTTGGAGAGCACCATGGACAGAGCATAGAGAGTATATAGAGCAAAAGAAAGACAGAAAGAAAAGCAGATAGTGTAAAAGAGTGGTGATGTGAAGAGAGAGTGAGAGAGACTGTTTTAGAAAAGAGAGATTTCCCGGAGGCAGAGCTAGTAAATGAGTCATCGGAGTGGATCTGCTATCAGGTCTATTCTAACAGCGCTACAAGTGAATGGATGCCTTAAAGGTTAGGCATAAAATGATTTCTCATTTTGCTGTGATATCCCCCCAGGTAGACATTAATGCTTTAGTTATGGACTTGACTGTAAAAGCTCCTGAGGTAACACGCTGCTTGTCTGCCATAAATATCGCTGCTATGTATGTGCACATTGTGATTTCAATGAGGCTGCTTTTATGGTGAGGAGTGTATTTTTGTGCAAATAGTCAGCAAAGTTGATGTGATGCTATGTGTCATTTCTACAGCCAGGTAGTCACCCTGTCTGCGGAGTCAAATCCCCAGGTGCTGCACATCACAGCTGAGACTCTGCTCAACTCTGATCATCCTGACCCATTTCAACACGCACACACACACACACACACACACACACACAGTGCACACTCTCACTAACATTCATGGGCACACACACATGCACCAACGAGCACTTGCAAGCAAAGCCATGCGTCCATACAAAGTAAAACAGCCACACACAAAACACTTACATATGTGCCAAGCTTCATTTCTGCTCTACTGAGTCTGTTCGTGTCACAACTTTGCAGATGTTTTAGCCATGGGGACATGAACACTAAATTTGCACAAATTCTTTTCCCAGTCCTTTGGTTGGAACAGTGGGTTTTGAAATGATAATGAATCTGTGGGCCTGGATCTCCCACGTGGCACCATGTCTAGTGTGGAAACAGAAGAAATAGAATAAGGCAGCCCTGGAAAGCAGGAGAAAAAGATTTTTTTTCTGTCAAATGTGAAAGTCAAATTCTGGCTGAACTAGATATCGCCTCTTAAAGCAGTCTGTGTTTCTAAGAAGTGCTAAAATGTTTTAAAAAATGTGAATCAGAGGTTAATGTTACATCCACAGAGCACAGATGGCTCCTCATACAAGTGATTTACAGTTCAAAGTCCCTTCATATCAAATCAATCTTTGGAAAACGCAAGCAATGATATAAAGATAAAAATTCATTCTGAGATTGTTGCTTGATGACTTAAAGCGCAAAAGACACAGTCACATGATGAGATGCATGATGCCAACACTCCTGAACATGTGACAACAGGTGTTGATTGCAGGTGTAATAAGCAAACGCAACCCCACACCTTTACTCCACACTCCCACACACGTGTGCTACTGTTATGACAGGGTTAAAAATCAGACTCGAAGACTAACAGGGAGAGGCTGAACACAGGTCAGATTCCACAGCAATAAAACTACACAGCAGGAGACAATAACCATCCAAACTTGTGTGCATGACAGTGGCAAGTAGCATGTCGGAGGAGATGAAGCCAGAGAGTGTGTCGCTGCATCCCGTGGGCACAGCAGCTGCCCCTGTGCCAGAGCTGCTGTGTATCTTCGGGACGGGGGACTTAGGGCGCTCCCTGGGCCTGCGTTTGCTCCAGTCTGGCTACAGGGTGGTCTACGGCAGCCGCAGACCTCACAGCTGTGGCCCCATGCCTCAGGGTGCTCAGGTATAACACGTGGCATAACATAACACTTGGAGTTTGTTAAAAAGGGTGAGGGTGTTTTGCGAAAAAGCCTTCTTGGTCTCTTTATGTTGTGACTTTGTGTTTTGTACAGGTGATGAGCCACGCAGCAGCAGCCAAATCAGCCAGTCTCATCTTTGTTTGTGTTCACAGAGAACACTATGAGTTCCTGGAGACACTTGCACCTTACCTTGAAGGAAAAGTAAGTGTATAATCTGCAACAATAAGGCAGTACAACATCCTGAGTAGTTGCCTCATAGCAAATCAAAAAGAGAGAGCTAATTATAAATAAAAACTGTAAAAACCCAACATTTTCTGATGGTAAATCAGGGAAAATATTACAGCCTGAGAGCTAAGCCTGCTAATCTTTTCTAGTTCCTCCATATCTCTGAAATAGTTTATAAATGTCATGATTAACCAGTTGATGAGCAATAATTAACCAGTATTGCACAATTACGCAAACATCAGCTACTACTTTTGTACTCTCTTTGCAAAGTAGTTACAAAACTAAAGTAAATGTAAGCTGCGTGTGGAGTTGCACTGGTGCTTTTATAGAAATGACCCACACTGATGGACTAAACACAAAATTAGTAACTACACAGTATGATGAAGAGACAATGATAAGTTTTTGGTTGCCTAATACATCAGTTTCAACTATATCTAATTTTCACAACATGCGCTTCAAAAGTGGACCAATCATTACATTTTGTATTTGTTGCTGACGTTTGAGAAAGATGATGAATAACTCTCAGACTCTTTCATTAAGTAAGTTTAAGAGGCCTAAAGAGGAGAAGTTATATCAAGTATTTTCAAGTATTACCCAGATAATGTACTTACTACTGTGTAGTGGAAGTATCTTTTGCATTTACCCCTAAAGATTGTTTTCTGATCCCTTGAAGGGGTCTCAACCCTCAGTCGGTAACAACTGAAGAAAGTTATCAGAATGCAGGTAGGAACTAACATTGTATCTAACATTGTTCTCAGGAAATTTACATTTAGCCAGTTATTCAAACATGATTATTAATTCCACATTCCTTCAAAAGCTGTTATTCTTCACATATTTCTTAGTAACTGTGCAAGGAGAAAGAATATGCAGTATAAAATAAGATAAAATGGGTAACTAAACAAATGGTAGATAAAATGAAAATGAGATGTTATTTTATTTCTTATTGCTGTCAATGGAACAGCTTATGCCTCACTTTACACTGTTACTCAAAAAAGTAATGCGATTACAGGAATACCTTAGTGTCTAAAGTGATTATCACCCTTTTTTCAGGTTACTCTTGGAAGGAGTGTAATCAGCCCAGCTCTGTTCCCACTGTTCCCATTCTCTTTTTATTGTAATGGGAATATGTATGAGATAAGATAAGAGTTAATTGAATAGATTTAACTTCTTCTTTCCTATGTTTCCCTCCCTCTCTCTCAACGCTGATGGTTTGACCACCGACAAGGTGTTGGTGGACCTTAGTAACAACCTGAAGAAAGGCATATATCCCGAAGCCAACGCCGCCTACTTGCAAAGGTATCAGAGTTCCGTAAAAGAGTGGAAAGGAAATAAAGGGTGTCTTATTCATAAATATACTGCACATGTAAACAGTTCTATCCACAGTCTGAGCTAACTTTGCACTGGACAAATCATGGTGTAATATCAGCAATCATTTTGTAGCAGTAGGTGCCACTTTTTTTCTGAATGCTAGATATCCTTTTGGGGGAAAGTGTTCCTAAACACCACTTAGAGCAGGAGATATCAAAACACTCAACTGAATCCAAAAGAAATGAAAAAATTTGCAGGGTTGCATCTCCCACGGCAGAGCTGCCTGCTGTGTGTCTATTCTGTTGAAGTGGAAACATTGATTCCCGCCATTCTGAGACCTTTCCTTCCCCCTGTCTGTGTATTTGTAGACAGAAACAATAGCAACTAGAGTCCTTGTTGTGTGTTCTGCAGACTGGTCCCTGGAGCTGCTGTGGTGAAAGGCCTTAACACGCTGTCTGCCTGGGCCCTGCAAAATGGACTTCTGGCAGGAAAACAGGTGAGAGTAAGTGTACGTAAGGAATCTGTTAAAAGATGTCAGTGGGATCAAGGCGAAACAGAGCTAGGAAGCTTTTGAGCTAAAGGAAAGCTTTGGTTGACTAGAGTAAAGATACAAAAACAGAGCAGTAACAGGAGGAGGATTACCAACTTGATCTTTTCATGATAAGACATGTTTGACTTTAAACCAGAGAAACAACTGCTTTCATCATTTCCTGGATTACAATGGTATAAGTGGCTCTCAGACTTGTTAATAATAGGAGATGAACACTTCACCATACACCATGCAAAATTCAAGAATTGATTTCATCTGTGCTACTGTTGATGATTGATTTTGCCATCTTTTCATAACAATGCAGGAGAAAATGAGGACAGCGCTTGTATAAACACACAAACAAACAAACACACTTTATGATGTTACAAAGTAGAAAGACCAGTGTTTATTGCAGCTTCCGTTTCACAGCTACAAAGAGCAACACAAACATGCTGGAACCTCTGGAGACCAAACCTGAATCTGCCTCGAATCCTCTTCAACACAAACAACCCCCCATACACACACACAGATACCACTGCAGTGCTCTATTTTCTTTGAAAACAGGTAGCCGTGAGAGAACACGAGTAGCGTGTTTGAATTTTGTGTGTCTTTATCAGTGCATACAGTATATATCAACACGTACATGCTTGTAAGTGTGTGCTATTCCCCGGCCAGCAATTTGATTAGATCCACAGCGGGGCAGTGGCTCTGTCACATTTACATTCAGATGGAGATTTAGTCTGTCGGCCGTCCCCTGCTGTTCCTGGTGCAGTAATGTAGGGAGACATGGCTGGCTGCCCGGTCCACTTATACACACACCTGGGGGAACAGCGCTCAATCCTACTGACTCCACTATATGCCTGTCAAACTGCTCTCTCTCTCTCTCTCTAGCTCTCTCTATCGCTCTCCGTTTGTATGATTCAGTTTTCTTCCTTTTTACAAACAACTTAATCGTCTTATCACAGAGCCGTGAGTGCAGTAATAACCTTGAGCATGGTGAGATTTGGAAATGGGATTACATACTGAGCGGCATATGTATATATAGCATGCATGTCTTTACACAGTTCTACACTTCCAAGGGCTTCGTCTTAAAAAATGACTGAAACACCACTGTGGAGATCAACAAAAAACAGGGATAATTCTGCAGAGAGACAGCGTAGGTGCACATGGTGCAGTCAGGCACTACATATTCCAAACAGGGCTGATGAGTCACCAAACAATAATCTTAGAGTAATTATTACCAAATGAATAACAAAAGTTGATCAGAATACAGCAGTAGGACAATATTTCTGTTTTATTGCTATTCTGAGCCATTTTTGAAGTAGAACTGCACTTGGATTTTTAAATTACTGGCTGATAGACTATATAATTGCAGATATAATGGTAATATAGCAGTAGTAAGAGGCAATGAACAGACTGAAACTTTGCACACACACACATAAAATTATTATTATTATTATTATTATTATTGTCCCAATAACAGTTATTGTCTGTGCTGTAGCCAAAGCCTTGCACTTGACCTTCAGGCTATGAAAAACACATTAATGAGCCATGAAGTTGGACTGTTCCTTCACTGCAATGAACATGGGCATTGTGCTTTATTTTGAGTCAGCCCCACATACACCATTTAGCAGCTGTAATTACTCACTGGTGCATCGAATATACAGCTGCAAATAGTTCTGCACAAATACACTGTTTAATATTTACCTGCAGAAGTTTGCTAAAAACTACAGTGCCTGGTTTTAATCAATATTATTTCATACTTTAAAAGTTAAACTCTAAATTTGTGTCTTGGGCTGGTTTAAAGAAGGTAGAAAGAAATGAGAAAAGGTCTAACTTATTGTTGGTTGTGGTCATGTCAGGGTATTTGTTCCTTAATGTTGAAACATCCATGGCTATACTGGAGCCTATTTTAAAACAAATAACACACACATTCATGCTCCAGGTGTACCTCTGTAGAAACAGTGCAGATGCAAAGCAAGCAGTAGCAGAGATGGCCACCAAGCTGGGTCTCACTGTTCTGGACAGAGGGTCTCTGTCAGCAGCCAGAGAGCTGGAAGACTTCCCCCTGAGGCTGTTTCCAGAGTGGAGGCTGCCACTCCGCATAGCCATCGGCCTCATGGCCTTCTTCTTCTTTTATCTGCTCATTAGAGATGTCATCTATGCGTATGTTGAACAGGGGAAAGACATCTCCTTCAGAATCATGGTGTCCCTGGCCAACAAGGTAAAGATTTTCCCCCTTCTGGTTTATGCCTTGTTTATGTTTGTCTGTGTCCTCTTTAAAGGACTTGTTCTATGTTCATTTCTCATCTTTCAGGTGTTTCCAATTGTGTCTCTCGTCATGTTGTCTCTCTGTTACTTGCCCGGTGTCATAGCGGCCTTCCTTCAGCTCTATAGAGGAACCAAGTACAGGTCAGATTGCAAACTAGGACAAAACTATTCACTACCTGTATCGCTGTAAAGGTGGCTCATTTTTGGAGTTTAAAGTCTTGCCTTTGTGTGTTCCAGGCGCTTCCCCGATTGGTTGGATCGATGGATGCTATGCAGGAAGCAGATGGGTCTGGTTGCACTGGGATTAGCTTTTCTTCATGCCATCTATACATTCATCATTCCTATTCGTTATGCTGTCAGACACAAGCTCATCTCGCGCGTGGTGGATGAGGTACAGGCAGCCAGTTCAAAGCTGGCATTGTTTCTACAGCACTCTACATAGATGAACGTAACTTAAAGCTTACACTGAGTTGTTTCTCTGTCTCCATCTCTTTCAGGTGAAGAATAATAAAACCACTCCATTTTACTTTGATAATACAGAGGCATGGGGCACAGATTCATTCTATGTGCTGGGAATCCTGGGCTTCTTTCTTTATGTCCTGCTAGGACTAACATCCCTGCCCTCTGTGGGAGGCAGTCTCAGCTGGAGAGAGTTCAGCTTCATTCAGGTCAGAGCACAGTTGGAAACGTACAGTCCTTTAAGTGCATATGTTGGTGTGGGTGTGTGTGCTTGTGTTCACCTTTAAGCCTATAGAAGTTATCAGTTGTGCACTTACTATCTATAAAAAACATTTTTTAGGGCCTTTATGATAATCTATGTTTGGAGAGTCCAAGTTTTCATCAGAGTTATTAAAGTGTTGTAAAAGCAATATGTCTCTGGCACTCATCTCCCCAGAGCCTAGTTAACTAACTGCTGAACAGAGGCACACAGAGTGAAAAGCCTGGCTGACTTCAGCCCAGGATTTTAAATGTTAAGTTATTCATTAAATAGAATTATGATACCTGGTATAATCCTCTGGGAGAAGATTGTTAATACAGGTCACAGGTCCATTTGTGTAAAGGTCAGGTCCATAGGTAGACCCCAGATATGGAATGAGTCTCAGTGAGTGAGGTCAAGGTCAAGATAATCCTTATGATGTTGTGAGGAGAGTTGTGAGAAACACACAAAAAAGGTATCAGTTTACATAAACTATTTTTTTCTGTTGAATTTTTTTTCTGGTGAATTTGATCAGGGTTGTCAACAGAGGAATGTAAATTTGTGATTATACATGTTAATGCTCAGTTAATGCTCAGTGCTAAGTATTTCCTGCACTAAATGGGTTAAATAAAATCCCTGATTATCATTATAGGGGCACAGTTTATTACTACACTACATTAATATAAATGTTTCCTTATTGTGCTGTTTGCATTTATTGTAAGTCAGCCGGGATGAGAACATCAGCAGCCAAATGCAAAAAATGTAAATTAAAAACACATTATCCAGGTAATTAACAATAACTAAGCCTCAAAGGCCACTGGTGCTCAAATCCAATTATTCTGAAATGGCTGTCAGACAATTTATATCTTTACCTTATTGTAACACTTGCCTATTCCACAAGGGCAGAATATTGTCAGACATTCATCGTTAAATCTGTCCTAAAAATACAACTGAGTTAACCTCACTGTGTGACAGGTTTCTATTCCTTAAGTCTGTTGAGTGTTCTTGATTTTACCAAAGCACAATTATCCATTTGGAAAAAAAAAATACCTGGGTACAATTATACTCACTGAAATAGCATGTGAATAAGCACATCAGGCACTGTGGCATCAGTTGCCTAAAGCCAGAGAAACAGATGTTTATCGTGAAATATGTGTTATTTGTATATGCCAGTGAATCCCCCTGTCTGGAGTAAAATGTGTATATGTGAAAATTAGCTCAGCGCAAAGACTGAAAACAGGAAAAAACTGCTAACTCGGCTGTTTCTGTAGGTATCAAAATCCGTCAGGCAGCACCACGCAGACTTAATAAAGTATGTTTCTCTTTATAATGTGTATAAAAACAACACATTGTGGTTTTTATGGGGGAGTGACAGATTTAACTAGACAGTTTCCTGGGCAGGGTAACCTTCAGCTGGCACTTATAGGGGGATGCCATCACCTTTGTTGGCAAAATGACCAAAATGTGTCCCCCTTGTTAACCTGCCATCTACCCCCTCCATCCCCCAGTAGCAGAGAGACCGCAGGGATAGACGTGGTTTAGTTGAATAGCTATCATGTCTCATCTGCATGACTCATCAATCCTTTATCTGACTGAGGTTTGTGGCCCTGACTGTGGAAAATATAAGTAGACTATCTGTGTTGTGTATTGGGAAATCCATGGCGTTGTCCATGGTGCTGAAGTAATGGACTCGTAACTGTGCCTTCTTCAGTCTTCTTCAGTCCTGTCCTCTTCATCAGTTTTGTCTTGCATGTATAATATTCTGTGAAGCAAATAAGATCAATACTCATCTCTATATCTTACTGTTGCCTGTATACTCTACAGAACCTTCATGATCAAAGTGAAGCAGCAACACGTAGCTTTGGTAGAGTAAGAGGCTTATAGAGTCACAGTGCTACCTGTAGTGTTTCTACCATATTTATGTAACATTTCAGAACCACCCTCTGAATCCTCTGAAGCCTCAGACCAAACCACGTCTGTAACAAAATATTTAAGGTGCTTCATAACTACAGATATATTCATTACTATGGCGTTAGGGCTAAAGGGTTAAGGTTTGGGCTCCTGCCCCTCTTAAAAAATGAATAAATCATTAACTTGATATAACATGTTAATTACTGAGCTGTAGACAGATTTTATCACCTTTGAACAGAGACAGGTTAGCTGTGTCCATGTTTCCTTCATAACTGCAACGTAACCCACTAATGGCTCTGGTTGAAAATTTACCATAAAACACAAGACAAATGATGACAAATAAGAATATTTTGTAAAATCTCACACCCATCTTTGAACATTTCTCTTTTTTTTATATTTTTTCCCCCGTAGTCCAAGTTAGGCCACTTAACCCTGTTCATATGCACGGCACATGGCTACATTTATGGCTGGAACAAATTTCTTCGTCCATCTACCTACAAATGGTACACTCCCCCAGGCTACATGCTCTGTCTGATTGTGCCGTCGGTGGTGCTGGTGCTCAAGGTGCTGCTCCTCCTCCCATGTGTGGACCGAGCCCTAACCCACATACAACAAGGCTGGGAGAGGACCCAGCCCAAGGAGGAGATGGGTGTGAACAAGGCCACTAACCTGTGAACTGACCTCAATTGGTTATTATTGAGGGTTTCACGCAATCATTGTTTTTAAACAAAATAATAAATATAACTGTACATAACATTACACTTTTAAAACACTGGTGATCTAACCCTGAAAATATTTGTGATTTGTAAATAGTACTTACTAGTACTAGTGCTAATATTTGGTGTTTTGATTTAGCAAAAACAAACAAATATATATCTGAAAAAAGTTATTAATTTCTTATTTATGTTTAGGGTAGTATGTAGAATGAGCAATGCTTGAGAGAAAAAAAAGAATAAATCCAAAGATAATTTCATCCATATTCTGCTGGTTTGTGATTGTGTCCTTTGATCAGTCAGCACTGCTTACTCTCAACCGTGCAATAGCCAAATAAAACAAAAAAAAATAAATAGAGTTTATCACAGCCAAATGGACAAGTCTCTATGGATATAAATGTTTTTAATGTCTACTTCCTTTGAGATTTCATGTTTGTGCTGTATCTTTTCACAGAATGTGGTGAAAATAGATTGATATCCCCTGCTGAAATCCATTGTTTTGATAAACATAAGCAACAGTTTCCGTTTTTCCTTTCCCTCTCCCTTCAAGTGGTGCGATTGTATCCCTGAGGTTGCTCTCTTTTCAGGATGTTATTGATCTCCCTGTTTTCTAACACAAACACCTCGCTGCCCAAACCTGCCAGCCACTGACTCTACGCTTACATATGCACATACACAATTTGAAGGAGCGTGAGGTTAAGCTAATTATATTACCACATGCAACAACAACACACATATATGTACACATATACAAGTGCCAACACCAGAGTGTAACAGCAGATCACGTACTTGGTAGCCAAAAGCAGTCTCAGGAGGCAGAACAGGTGTGATAAAAAAAAGGATTGCAGTCAGCAACAAATCAGAGGGCTAAACAAGGAGGCAGAGCAGATAGTAGGATTTATTATGAAGGAAACAAGGACAGTTTGGCTATTAGATGCCCTCATGGCTTTGGCTTTAGGAACAGCTGGTTGTGCAGGTGACTTGGTCAGGTCATGAGCAGAGGTGGGAAAGTCAACAGCGACTACTGGTGGACAGGTGCAAGGTGGACAAGCGCAGAACAATGAGTTGTGTTTTTTTTCCCCTGCATTTAAATTTAGCCTGCCTTACATGAGCTTTTATTCACATCTTACTTATTTATAGATTCATTTATTTCTTTTATTTTGCCCTAGTACTTCCATCTGTTTATGAACTGGTTTAGTGCTACTTGATATATGTGCTCTCATGTTCCTAATTATCTTACTTTCCTTGTGATGTTTAATTTGTTCTGTAAATCTTTTAATGTGGAAAACACTTTATGCTTAAGCTTCAAAAGTGCTATTAAGAGAAAGTTATTATTATTATTATTATTATTATTATTATTATTGGTAGTAGTAGTACTAGTATTATGCTATGTTAGTATGTATGTACAACACTAATCAGATGATCCAGAGGCAGAGCAATGAAAACGGGACGATAGAGCAGCTGTCTGGCTCTACAAGAGGAATATGCAGCGCCTTTTTGCCCAAAGCAGAACATTTAGTCAGAGACATCCTGTTATCCAGCATCTAACGATATTATCTGCACACACAATCTGCAAGCCCTTACGCCCCCCCGCATTGTATTATTCTCCTATTACCAAAGAACTGCTGTTGATTTTAGCCTATTTCCTGCTGTTGGGCTCTGTGTGTGTGTGTGTGTGTGTGTGTGTGTGTGTGTGTGTGTGTGTGCGTTGATGTATAAATGAGATAGTGTATTCCAGTGTTGCCCTGGGAAAGAATTAAGATGTAGCAACCTACAGAAAAGCTGTGAAACAAGCTAGTTTATGTTTATAATTTCCTCTTGTGTTTAATTTCACACACCCTGGCTACCCTGGAATCCATAATAAGATTATGTGTGTCCAGCCATGAAGGCTCACTTTCATATGTGCATAAATAAACAGCTGACATTGTGGGTAAAAATACAGATCATGGATTTAATAAAAAAAGTACACCAAGGATTCATCTGTGAAATGCACACTTGGATGTCAAATGGTAAATAATAACACTGACAGTTATCTGAATGGCTGACGCAAATAGCATACTATACAGGGCTATGCCAAAGTTTGGACATAGCTTGAGCTTTTTTTTTTTTTTGAATGATTTCCTTTGTAGGAAAATAATCCTGACACTAAATCACTTGGCAGTGTTGCTGCTGTAAAGTTGTAACAAATAAATCACAATATATTTTAATTGTACCCACACAATGATGTGCTTGATTAACTGAAACTTCATATCTATTACGAAGATTGTAGAGACGTTTTCAACATTGGTTGCTATTCCACATTGTTTTATCACTTGTAATTTCCTGTCAAAGACTGATTTTGATGTCTTGATGTTTTGTCTTGTCTCAACAGAGGTTTTATTCAGAGAAATCCAAGGCCGTACAGACACTCAGCATCGTCTGAAACAGTTTACAAGGCAACTTGTATCAAAAAAAAACTTTATTATGCTGTTACATTTGAATCTATTTAATCCATTGTTAAATGTATTTCTAAATGAAATTTTGCTTCCCCCTGTGAGCACTCTGGGTTCAAAGAAAAATTGAGACTTGTTGCCTGAAATAGATTAAATAAAAGTCTTTACCCTTATGGTAAAATTTGTCATACTGAATTTTTCATACAGATCAAAAAACCCAACTCCGTAATGCCCCAGGATTGCACTTGAGACTGTATAACTCGGCACAGCATGTGGCACATGCACCGTGGCCCAGGACATCAAGGGGGCAAATGGCATCCCAAGTAACCCAAGTGTTCCTCATTGTCCAGTGGGTTAGCCTTTTACAATGTGCCCAAACTCTCAATCCCTCAGTCTGCTGAAGTAAAAGTTGCCCTCCATTTCATCAGGAAGCAGCTAGCATACCACAAGGGGCTTTCCCTGAGTTCTCACACGGCACATAATGCTTAATTGATTCAGCAGGAATGTCAAAAGAGGGGTGTTTAAGGTGAGTAGTGTTACTGCTACAGCTCCTTTGGTGCAGCCTAATTTATTGTGGAAGTCTCTGGAGGTTTACAAGTAACTTGAATGTTACATTGTTTCAGAGAAGAAAACTTGGCCAAGGACTGGTTGTCTAACTTGGCTATTGCTTATGAATCAAAGAGTCCACTGCAAATATTGATGACTGAGGAATTACCTTTAATAACCTTTATAATTTCATGTGATTTGTTCTGTTTCGTCAGTATAGAGCTTTTTTAAGAGATATATAAAAAAGGTCCAGGAGAGAGAGAACTTAGAAATGAAAGGGAGTCATAAAATGCAGAATGTAAAACCACAACATAAGGAAAACATAGTAATAAGCTCCAGGCATTATGATTGGGCACATAGGTTCTGATGTAAATCAGTAAATACAAAAGCATCTTCTTGACAAACAGTTGTTGTCTGAAATGAACACTGTCAAAACATTGTGCAGCAATGGTCATTAACTGTTAATTTTTTGATTGCTAAAAAATCAAATTAAATTTTCTAATTGTAGTTTATTAATTTGCTGTTCTCTGCCGGTTTTCTGTTTTTATAAAAAAATTTTATATCTGTAGTATAAATTTTTTTCAAAATTTTCAACATTCAGGTATGTTCTAACATACAAACATACAAACAGCCTCTAAAAGTCCTCCAATAAAGTATAGCAACCTGTGTGTCATTTGAGTGGTGTACCGGCTGGCTGGATATTAAAAGAGAAAATGTCAGAGGGGACTGGGCCTCTGAAGCATGACAGACATTATAAGAAATGAGTTGAATTTAGGCTTCTTGAGCTGGATTCAATGGGCCCAACTATTCTAAGGCACCCCTGCTTTCAACTGATTTGTTGATTGTATTTGAAAGTGAAGTAACTGTCATCACTCAAATTTCTTTTTTTTATTTTGTTTTTAATTTGTTATTTATTTAATTTTTCAAAAAGAAATTCAGGCTGATTAAAGCCACTGCCTTTCCCAAGCTAAGCTAATAACTACTGTTCAAGTCTGCATGGCATTAGTGGCACTAGTGACTCTGAATGCAGCACTGGTTTGTTGTTTTAGTGGGACTTTAGTGACAGGTCAATTGTTTATTGTCTATCAGCACTCTTCCTCTGAACTTGAACTTCAGCACTCTCCTGCACATTCCCAGGGGTGAAGTTTGGATCATCCACGTACCACTGGATTTCACAAGGTCAGAGGATGTGGTCCCACATGTGAACATCAGGCATCATGCCAATGAAAGACTGTTTAATGTCAAACCTCCCATCATATGAATCCTGCTCCTATAGAGAGTACAAAGAGTTGAGCTGAAAAAAAAGCCAAATTTCATGCTGTATATTTGTTATGAAATTAATACTTAATGGAACAAAACTGAATCAAAATGAATAAATCTATAGAAGAAAAGGGAAAATATATATATTTACCTTAATTGACTCATTTTACATTAGATATCATGCTGTTATCCCACCTTTAAGTCTGTGTATAGAACTTTTACAGTAAACTTTAACAGTAAACAAAGTTAGTTTTTACATTTTAAGCAGTCTTTTTTTCAGTAGAATTAACATTAAAAAATCATTGTCAAAATCAAAATATTGTGTCGTAGTTTTGGAAAATCACTTCAGCAATGTTCTGTACCTCTTAATGTTGTTTTATCAGTCATATAATACCAATGCACATTCAGTGGGAGCTCTGTAGTTGCTGGGCAAATTTAAAGGGTAAGGGACATTAACTCGATTTAGCAATGCAGGCAATTAAAATAAATACAAAGGAAACAAGAAAGTAAATACAACAGTGCACAGGAGATTACATAAAACATACAAACAAACCCCTGCATACATAACAAAGCTGAGATATAAACAACTGCTACTTTTTGCCCGTTCACATCAAGAGAAATGAGAGGAACTATATTTCTCTATGTCGGCTCACAGTCCCTGCCAGAAGGGCCAATAACTGTCTGTTAATGCAATGGGAAACAATTGACCTTGTATAAATATATGAAGCTAAGCTATAGAGTAATTTAGACCTGGCTCTGAATATCATAATACTCAAAACATCTTTGTATATTGGTCTTTGGACATATAGGTAGTCAGATACAGTCAAGTGTAAAATTTTGATGCTACTGTGCGTAGTCAATATTGAAAGGCATCTACATGAAAGATAAATATTTTAATTTTGATGTCTGATGATTTTGATGGGCAGTGGTGGTATGTGAATGAGTTTGGTGTCATGAGACAGGAGAAAATACATGTACAATCATAGTAATTCTGAATAATGTCCCTAAAGACCCTTTTTGGGGCATAGTAGTGCACTGCAGGTAAGGCAAGATGACAGTAATGAAAAAAGGCTGCAGAATTGTGCTACAGACCTAAACCTATTCACAAAATTATATTTTTCTGTAAAGAGGTCAGTTCATTATGTTTGGTTGATAGCTTCATGTTTTGATTTATAAATACTTCTGTTAAATGTTTTAAGCTCTTGGTGGGCCAAAATGCTGTACATGCAGCCTAACATCAGCAGCACAACAGCCAATCTGTAATGTCAGATCCAAATATTATATCCTCTCTGCAGAGGATTTCAGTGATGGAGGAGTCTACACGCTTCTCTCTCCACTGATGTGATGAGATCCAGTAGTAACTGGGGAGAAGCCTGCAGCTCAGAGTGAATGTTTCCTGGAGAACGGCATCAGATCAGCCGGAGGGATGAACCCTGGAGAGGGATCAGACCAAGACGACTAGACAGAGCACACTCAACTCAGCAGGGACAAACTCTCTGAGTTTGACTGAGCTTCCAGACAAGATAAGATGCAGTTGGTGGGCAGGAGAAAGAGAGAAAAAAGGGCAACAATCACAAGTTTATTTTGGCGATCGTTTACCAGTTGTTACACTTTCAGGTCTGAAAAAGGTTTTATGTCTAATGAAAACTGCTATTATATAGACACAGAGGGCACCAATTCAATCAGTATGTAGGGTACAAAAGTGAAGAAACATGTCATAGGCTATATATGCAGGTGTGAAAGGTACTGATACGGGCCTCAAGCAAAAATAAACATTCACTTAGCCGTCTTAACTGGAGAAACTCTGTCGTAAATCACTCGTTTCAGCCAGATGAATGCCTCATGTTATCAGCGTAATCAATACCCCAAAACCTGCCATAAAAGACTACCTCTTCTACTCAACATGTGGACAATGGTGGCAAGTGGACCAGAAACTATTTAATTTATTTATTAATACAAATATATTTCTATGGGTGGTTCTTGAGGCCTATTTTCAGATGGCCTCGCTAGTTAAGACACAATAAGACACATAAGATAGATAATTAGAAAACACACGTCTAATCATGGACTGAGCTTTAAAGAGACTTAGTACATTTCAGTACTGTGTACTGCAGTAAAAATAGAGCACCAGGTAGCATGTGAGGCGCAGCTGGATTCACATGCGACTCGGACTCAGTAGGGACAACTTGTGGGCAGGTGCAGAATGGCAGGTGTGGAACTAGGGAGCAGTTAATATGTACAACACAGAAATGAATCAGATGATCGTGATGCAGAGGAGGGAGGAGGGGAGGATGGAGCAGCTGTCGCCATGACAGAGTCTGGCTCTACAAGAGGAATATGCAGCGCCTTTTTTGCCCAAAGCAGAACATTTAGTCAGAGACATCCTGTTATCCAGCATCTAACGATATTATCTGCACACACAATCTGCAAGCCCTTACACCCCCCCCGCATTGTATTATTCTCCTATTACCAAAGAACTGCTGTTGATTTTAGCCTATTTCCTGCTGTTGGGCTGTGTGCGCGCGCGCACTGATGTCTAAATCAGATAGTATATTGCAGTGTAGCCCTGGGAAAGAATTAAGATGTAGCAATGTACAGAAAAGTTGTCAGACAAGCCAACTTATATTCACCATTCACACTCATTTCACACACACAACCTACTTTGAAACCCAGTCACAACGTTTCACTTCTATATGAGCATAAATAAACAGCTGAACGCGTTAGTAAAGACAAATATTATAGACCAAATCATACATTGGTATTCAAAAATCTGCTCATACAGTTGTAATAATGTTATCTGAATCCTCTGATTTTAAATTCCAATAATATCAAATTCTATGTACAAACAATGCTTTATGAATGAATGTGTTACTAACACATGAACCAGTGTTGCAGCTGGTAAATGTGAGGCTAGTTACTTTAATTACACATCACAATGTATTCGTTGATTAAAATAGAACATAGGTAATTATGTTACTTAGGCAAGTATGTGAACAATTATGCTCACGACTCTGCTGTTATCTTATCTTTGCAAAAAGAAATCAAGTGTATCTGCAGCCTTAGATGCAAAGCAGTTGCACCCGGTCAAGGATTCATCCAGCATGTAAGCTCCCATAATCATCCACGTTTACAGCAAAACTAAATTCATTTTCAATCGTTTTAGAAAAAGAGTATGTACAATTCATTATTTACACATTTTTGTACATACATCATTTCATTGCAGAACTTAACAAGTTGTCAAGTTACAGATCCTCAGAAACAAACAACACTAAAAGCAGTCACAAATCAGACCATGTTAACTGAAATTCATGAATTCAGGAAGCAAAGTTTTGACTTATTTAAGTATTTTTTCACACTGTGAATACAAGTAAACAATTAACGCTGGCAACACCCAAAAGTTTAGAAAAACAAAATGCAATGCAATGAGCTTACAAACAAATAAAACATTTTCAATTCAACACAATAAAATCAGTACAAAAATAATCATAAAATAAAAATCAATCTTTGATTCATTTTTAAAATTTGCTTTAAGTTATTTTTGAACCTGTGTTTTGACTTTGCAAGACATTCTTTGTTTTTACTCATAGAAGATTTGTTTCTTCTCTATCAACACTCTTCCTCTGGTCTGGAACTCCAGTGCCTTCCAGTTGAGCACATTCCCAGGGCTGAAGTTTAGATCATCCATGTAGCGCTGGATCTCACATGGGGAGAGGACGTGGTCCCACATGTGGACGTCTGACATCATGCCAGTGAAAGACTGATTAATGTCAAACTCCCCACCATAGGAATCCTGCTCCTGTAGAAATCGCAGACATTTAAGATAACATCAACATATATTGCACTACACTATATATACCTTATAACTGAGAACATCTCAACACATCATAAACTATCAGAGTATGGCACTTGTGGAGGACTATTAAAGGACTAGTTTGACCTTTAGGGAAATACATTTTGCAATAGTGTATCTAAGATTTAGCCAGCAATCTAGAAGATAAGCAAGCTTGAAAGACTTGAAACAAGGAAACAGCTTGCCTGACTCTGTCTAATGGTATCAAAGTTTGTCTACAACTCTTGTCTGATGCCTTTGTCCAAAGCAATGAATGTTTGATCTATACCAAAATTTAAAAGTTTGCTGTCTCATGAGGAGTTGTGCACATGCCTGTTTTGTTGCCAGAAGGAGCTGCCAGGAACCAGCAGAGACTCCAGGAAGTTAAAGCTCACAAAAATCCTCTGTGAAATGGAGAATTGTTTACCAAGCTCTAAAGGTGCTGTTAGGCTGAGTATGTAACCTTTGGACTAAGCCTAGTATCTGTTTTCCTATTGTTCCAGTCTTAAGCTAAGCTAACAGGTTGCTGTCTCAAGCTACATATTTGCAGTACAGACTCGAGACTGGTATTGATCTCCTCCTTGTGTGCCTTGTATGTATGGTTATTAAAACTGTACCTGTCCTAAAACAATTATCATGGTCCCGCTGATGCTGACTCCAGAGCTGATGAATTTCCTGCTTGAGGGCTTTCCGTCTAACCAGACCTGCCCAATTCCGGACTCAGAGTCCCATGTCGAACACAATGAATGCCACGTGTTCAGTTTGTAGTTTTGGTCTCCAAACTGGACCACATTATCCCACATGTAGAGCTCAATTTCATCATTTGCAGCATCCATCCAAATCAGGAAGTTATTCGGGGCAGATGGTGTGGCCAAAGAGAAGAAGCTGTAGTCTCTACGGAGGTCTGTAAAGGACCTACAGGCATTACAAAGACACCGTCATTTGTGATGATTGTTACTGTCAGAGACAAAGGTTGCTGGTTGTTTCATTTATCTTTCATGTTCATCAATACCTGAAGCAGACAGTCATAGCCCACAAATCCTGTCTTGATGGAGTCAGCTTCACATGAGCTGTGTTGGTTTCTTGTGGGAAGGTAAACATTTTACCTGACAGATCTTAGAAAAAGTGAGAAATTCAACATCAGAGTGTGAGATCTAAATTATTTAACAAACAAATTAAGATATTCACTGGAGATATTCAATAAAAATAATTTTAATAAAAAGATTTTTTAAAAAGAGAAACCAAATCAACAAAAAAATCAAATCACTACATTAATGAATCATTTTGCATTCTTAACTATGCTGTATCTTTTGCCATCCTTAGAACCACACCATAATAAACTGCAACATTTGTTCACAATAAATTTATAATGTGTGTCAAGTTGTTTTGATTATCGCATCATCATTTTCCACGCCTCCAGATCACAGCTTTACTTCGCCCTCGGCACTAACTGCACATAGCTGTTGTCTGCCCCATCGTGATTCTTGTGAGAGATTTGCTGCCTCTCATGGAAATGAATTGGAGCTGAAGGATTCACCAAGCCTACGGCAATTAGTGCGTTTTTGTTTTTGGTGTTACAGATTTTGTTTGATCACCTCTTGCCTATTTGTGCCTGTCTGTGCACCTTGAACTTGTCCTGACTGCCAACTTGTTTATGAACACAGGCAGGAATTTTTTAGTAACTATCCTCGCATATATTTAAGCTTTTTTTGGTATTTAGTTGGGGTTTTTTTCTAAATTAAAATATAATAACCTATCCTTCATGTTTTCCCATTGTTGCTATCGCCATTAATATAAAACTTGTTATTGTTTAATCCTATCTAAAAAAAAACAATCAAAAAACAAACTCTTGAAAACCAGATACTCTTACACTTTGATTGTGATGTTTCCTTTTACTGTTTAAATAGAAGTTTAGTGTTGAATAAGAAAGCTATTTCTTACCTTGAGGAACGGCAGCACATGCTGTCACCATCACCAGTAAAATCAACAACTTCATCTGATACAAAGAAAAATTAACACGGATACAAAATGAAAAAACAATCACACATTCATAACCACCTTGTAATAGACTGCAAATAAACTTGCTGTTACTTACATTATCATGCAACTATCATGCCTTGATCTTACCTTGATTCCTGTGTCAGGATCTTGTGTGTGACAGTGTATAGGAATGTGAGTTTTATCCATTGTTTGTTTCCTTATTGCAGTTACTGTTTTAATTTATGGCCTCAGGTTCCAGTAATTTGCACGTGTAAAAGGTTAACTGAGAACTATCATTTATGGTATATTACTCTTATCTAGTCGGCCTGCAGCTGCCAGCTCACTGTAAAAACAAAACAAAAAAACAAAACAAAAACAAAAAAAACCCCAGGACAAGAGACAGGCAATAGCACAGTTACATGTAACATTGAAAGTGAAATAAACAGAAGAGTAGGATCTGCTGCATGGATGGTAATTCATGCATAACTTGGTGACTCCCCCTTACTCCACACCTAGTGCCAGCAGCAGGTTCACATTTGTGGTTTTGGATGAAATTACAACTTTAATTTTAACTTATCTATTGCATAGAGTACCATAATATTTGGTATAGATAGTCCAAGCACAATGACGTTATAACTTTTCTGTGATTCCCTAAATTGAAAAGTGGTCACTGTTCTTCCTGACAACTTGATGTTTCTGTCATGGAGGCCTAAATAATCAGGTAAATCTTAGCTAAAACATGTATGAAACTAATTTCATGTAGAATCCAGAATTTGCCCATAAAATGTTACTTGGACTGTTTCCAGGGTATAGTTCTAAAACTGTCTTGTGTATCTCATGGACAGTTATGAGGTGAGGAGTTGTACTTCGATAGAAGTCCATGAGGAAGGAAAGGCACTTTTATGTAGCTGTCACATTATTGACCAAGCATTTAGAAAAAATCAGGTTTATCAAAATTTAGTCAATAAATTGGAAATACTAATACAACTAAAACAACTACTGATGCAATTTTTGAGCTGAATACAGACTTTTTCTTTGGGAATTGTGCACAGATTTTGCACTGCTATGACAAGGCAAAGATACTCAGAGGGCTGCTGCTTTCAAAACAAATAACTTGATTAAAGAACATATTTCAGTTAAATATTCTATATATAACCATGTGTTGGGACCAGTTTACACAAGCTTTGTTTCTGCATAATATACGAGAAAAGAACATTTCAAATATGAGGCTTTGTATATACTTTGCTACGTGATATATATTTAGGTGTGTATATTTAGGTATGTATGTATGTATGTATGTATGTATTGTAAGTGTAATTTGTAAGGTTGGCTTAATTACTTACTTAATAATATTTGTGACAGTTAAAGGCAATCAATTTTTGTGCAATGGCTGACACTGACATTGAATGTGCACTGAGTTTCAACAGTCCTGCTAAAGATGAATTAACTAATGGTTAATTGCAAACTCATGTTGCTCTGTGTTACATCAGGAACCTGCTAGCTTAACACAAGAGGTTCCTTTGAGTCCTTACACAGCACACGTTGATATTCAACAGGAATATTGAAAGAGAGGTGTTCATGGTGAGTGTTGCTGCTACTACTGTAAATTTACAGTTGAAATCCAGAAAAGTTGATAAGGATGATTGATATGCAGAAAAGCCCAGACTCTCTGTGCATCATAACCTTTGCCTTACGACCAAGCACTATGTTTACACTGTTGGAGCTGATATATTCTTCAGAGACAAAAGTAATTTGTGTGTCCATGAAAGAGTGTGTATGAGACAAGTAGTTTTACTGATTGAGAGAGTGTCTGTCATTAAAGAATGACTATTGTGAGCAATCAGAAGTCCACATGGGAGAAGTGATGAAACATGGAGAAACTTTATCTTTCTGCCAATATTCTAAGTTTAGTTTCATTCTGAGCTACATCAAACTACTGCTGTCCCACAGAAGGAGGATTGTTTGTTATGGTTTTTAAACGTGTCAAGATGAGTGCAAGTCATAGAAATATGAAAACTCTGTTAAAGCTACATATAACTATTTTTGGCCTGCAGGAGACTGATGACTGAAGTTGAACACATCCCAACAGATACACAGCCCTGATATCATTGTCCTGCTAACTGTTTATGGCTAATTCAGCTGGACCAACCTGACATTCAGCTGGAACTACAACTGACGACTGGATGTAGCACATGCTCTCAGCATCACCAGCAGCAACAAAAACCTCATCAAAGAAGTAGACAAGAAAGAAACCATGGAAGTAATTCTTTTTATTTATGATTAAATTAATCAATGCTACAGAGAGATATGTCCACAGTCTTGGGATGCCACAATAAACAATATAATCACTTAAGATTCAAATATTTGTCAAATTTTTATTTGTGCAAGTCTTTTGTATCTGGTTTGTGCAAAAGCCTTCACGGCCTCTCTATGTGTATCTGTGTGTTTCCTTTCTTTTAACTGCTTCTACATTTATCTGACTTCAGATTCATGAACTGTAAAAAGCTGTTATTCTATGCACAGTGCTTTCAGCTGAATCACCCAATTTGACACTGAAAGATGTTCTTCAGGCTGAAAGAGTCATTATACTGGACTGCGATTGCGCTGAGGTAAAGGTCGATTACTCCTGAACATCATTAATCATTATTTAGCATTATTTATTTCTCTCTTGTTGTTATGTACCAAATGCCTTGACAGCTTCCATGTTTATGTAAACAACAGTGGCAATAAACCTGATTCTGATTATCACTCATGATAACACCTATCAGCTCTATTATGGTAGGTGTTTACTCCATCTTTTCTTCTTTCACTCCTTAATCAGATAAAATGATCTTACATTTAACAACATCAAGGGCCTACCTGTTTGTTCACTGTAATATATTATTGGTCATCTGTCTATTGGGGGTTCAATCATGCCATCACTGTTGCACTTGCTTTTTTCCTGGCTAACCTAACCTGATTTTTCATGTGAAAATTCTTTTTGAAAGTTGTCATAGGTATCCTGCGTTGTCAGGGTGCATAGGATACCAAATAAAGTGAGAACTTAAACCATTCATGACTAAGATTACTTACATTATCCCTTTAATATTACAAACAATTTTCATAAGAATAGAGCCAGAAAAACATTCATACAGAGAAGAGAGGGATACATAAAGTACCACAAATTTTAAAGACTTAAGATTTAAGATAAAATGTTGACATGATCAAATGTTTCCTTTACATGACAGAGGACATCACTTTTGACTTTACAAGACATTGATAGTTTGACAATTTTAGTGACAGGAAATTTGTTTGTCTTCTATCAGCACTCTGTCCACAATCTGAAACTCCAGTGACCTCCAGTTGAGCACATTCCCGGGGGTGAAGTTTAGATCATCCACGTAGTTCTGGATCTCACAGGGGGAGAGGATGTGGTCCCACATGTGGACATCAGACATCATGCCAACAAAAGACTGCTTCGCATCAAACCCCCCGCCATGGGAATCCTGCTCCTGTAGAGATTACAGACAATGAAAACATACAGTAATTGAAACATACAATAATTTGTATGCACAAGCATTTGTTGGAAGACTATTAACTATGGCGCTCATCAAAACAACAATACCTGTCCTAGTATAATAATAGCAGACCCCCTGATGCTGGATCCAGAGCTGACGTATTTCCTAATCGAAGGTTGTCCATCAAACCACAGCTGGACCAGTCCAGACGTAGAGTCCCATGTGGTACAGATAGAGTGCCACATGTTTGGTTTGTAGTCCATGCCTCGATATTCAGACTTTTTATCCCTGACATGGGGCTCCAGCTCCTTATTTGTTTCATCCCAGAACAGCAGTAAGCTATTGGAATTAGAGGTCGTGGCCATGGAGAAAAGCCCATGATCCCTTTTGAGGTCTGTAAATGACCTGTAGGCATTACAATAAGTGTAACCATGGTACTTCTTTACAGACAGAGATACATTCGATTGTTTTAAGCATTTTGCATAACCAATTTTACCTGTGACAGACGGTTACTTGTGTAAAATCCTGTCCTGATGTTGTCAGTCTCACATGAGCTGTATTGGTTTCTTGGGGGAAGGTGAACATTTTACCTGACAAGTCTTTAAAAAAAAGAAAGAGTGAAAATGGTGTTACTGTTTATTTATTTTGCATAAAAGTTAACTCAGTACATTATTGTTATTGTCATGATTAGTGATATTTTTATTTAAATTATGCACACACACATATTGTGGGAACCACCTTAACATATGATAAATTTAATAAATAATTTGGGTGAAAGTCATTACAGGAAACTTATAATACCATATTAACCACTGACTCATGAATTATATTGATCACTCCATCATTAAATTTTGATATGGAAGCTTTCAATCTTTGAAGAAGGAAATATTTGCTAAGTTGTCAAGATGCCATGCACACCATTGCTGATACTGTTCTGTGCTTAACTTTTTAGTTCATTTATGGTTTTGTTAATTTACAGTTTTTTTACAAGTTCATAAGTGGACCATCCCTTTAGGTCCTCTAGGTAAGTTGAGCAATCTTCAGAATGAAACAAATTTGCTTTCAATTATAAAACCACTGAGACTGCAAAGTTCGAAAATATATTTCCCTTATGTTTACTATTCTGTTAACATGTTACTTTTGTAACCAGTGACCTTTTTTTGTTGTTGTAGTTTTGCAGTGGAAGCATCTTAGCTTAAATTAGTACAAAAACTAAGCAAATCTAATTTAATCTTAAATTCTGACAAATACACAAAAATCACCATAGGCAAAATAGGTCATTTAGGTAAATATATTTGACATAACTCACAACATTTCAAAGTTTGTTATTAGAATACTGCAAAAAGTCAAGTGTGTTTTTTTTATCCCTTAAACAGCATTGAAGAAGTGAAAAATAAATGGCAAAGAGAAAATGGCAAAAGAACACCAACAGTCTACACTTGCATGCAACTTTACATAACTATTTTGAATTCTCTCTGTTAAATAAGAACTTATTTTTACCTTGGGGAATTGCAGCACATGTTGTCAGCATCACCAACAGTAGCAAAATCTTCATCTAATACAAACAAAATTAGACACAATGGAAAATATTCTTTGTGTTCCAAGACTTGGTGGTGATTAATACAAATACTGCACCAAAGAGTACAAATGAAAATTTTTTTGACTGCTTCAATAAAAAGTATAGGTGGTAAAAGGTAAAAATCACTTATATTTCTCAGTTTTGCATGTGTAGATCTTACCTTGACATCTGTGTCTGGACTTTGTATGCAGCAGTGTATTGGATTGTGAGTTTTGTGCACTCACTGTTTCCCCATTTCTATCCATGTATTTCCTTCCCTTATCTACTTCTACATTTTTTGGCTTCGGATTACTGACGTGTACAAAGTGCTGAATAAGCAGAATTGACACTGAAATGTCATATTTGTGGTGGTGTATTGCAAATGAACAAACTAACTGCAAGCCTCTCGGTAGATACTCCCTTGTGTTAAAGTGAAGTAGGTCTGCATGTAATCGTTTTTTTGCATTTTTGCAATTTAAAATATTGCAGCAGACAAAAAGCTAAACTTCTCGAAATGTCTGTCTTGATTTCATGACCTCTAACTTTAGGCATATTTTAACAATGTCATGGATCTTTATATTATAGTTTCTATTGTGCCATCTCAATGCCAGCACTACTAGTATTCACAGTCACTATGCAGTTTTCATGTATTGTTGTCAGTATCATTGTACACTGACACACATTTGTTTGGTGCTTACCTGGCAAATCTGTGTGATCCAAGGTGGCTTGACTGAGGTTGTGTGTATTCAGATAAGACATACCACTGCAGTTTTGAATTTGATTTTCATATGAAATTGCTGCTTGAAAGTTTCCATACTGCTTCCACTGCTGGAGCAATAGAATATCACATTTAAAAGACTTGATTTAAGATCAAATGTTGACATGATCAAATGTTTCCTTTACATGACAGAGGACATCACTTTTGACTTTACAAGACATTGATAGTTTGAAAAGTGGACATTTGTTTGTCTTCTATCAGCACTCTGTCCACAATCTGAAACTCCAGCGACCTCCAGTTGAGCACATTGTCAGGGGTGAAGTTTAGATCATCCACGTAATTCTGGATCTCACAGGAGGAGAGGATGTGCCCCCCCCCCCCATGGGAATCCTGCTCCTGTAGAAATGGCAGACAAACACCATTAATACTGACATTTGTGACATTTTGTACACTAAAAAATAGTGTCTAGCATTAAAACTGTACCTGGCCTAAGATAATTATAGTAGGTCCTCTGATGTTTGATCCAGAACTAACATATTTCCTGATTGAAGGTTGTCCATCAAACCACAGCTGCACCAGTCCAGATGTTGAGTCCCATGTGGAACAAATGGAGTGCCACATGTTCGGCGTGTACTCCAAGCCTACAAATGCTGCGTCATTATTTCTGCTGAAGATCTTCATTTCACTTTTTACAGCATGCCAGAAGATCAGGAAGTCATTTTCAGCAGAAGGTGTGGACAGAGAGAACAGATTATGGTCTCTCTGGAGGTCTGTAATGTACCTGTATGTGGGGAAAGACATGATCATGTTTGCTGCCCTTTCAGAGTGGGAGATGGGCTTTTTCATTCAATTAAAATATTACACACCACCTGAGACAGACAGTTATGGCACTGAAATCCTGTGTTGATGTCAGTTTCACATGAGCTGTTTTGGTTTGTTGTGGGAAGGTGAACATTTTACCAGACAGATCTAAAAATAAGACAGAGAGATCAAATATCAATGTGCACTTTAGAATAAACATAAAGCAGGAACAAAAATAAGATAATTAGTGGCAGTACTGTGGTGAAAGTCCTCACAGACAATCTCAGGAACATACAACAAAGTATAAGTGACTGACTCTTGCAGTCTGAATGGCTAACATGTAAGGACTGCTTCCCACGTTCCCAAGCCATCATTCATGATTTATGAAAAAAGACTTTGAAGTCTTGTGGAAGCTTACTAAAAACAGTCACTCACCAGTTTCATACAAAGCAAGGGGATGTTGTTAACAAAATCCTTTCTGATATCCCACAAGCTTTTTAGTTTATATATTGATTTATCCACTGTTTTTTCTTACACAAGAACACATAAATAACTGATGCATTTATTCTGCAAATAATTCCTAGTTGAAACAGAATTGAGCAGCAATGTTTTGGGCTGTGCTGAATCAGGCAAATGTATGTCTTGATAGAAAATAGATGTAGTTATTTAATAGTGACCTATACACTAAGTACACTCACAGAACCACTTTCACTTGCATACAGCTTTATTCTAATGTCTCCTTTAGGTATTTCCGTTATTAAATAAAGAACATATTTCTTACCTTGTGGACTTGCAGCACATGCTGTCAGCATCAGCAGGGGAAGTAAAATCTTCATCTAAATCATAAGTAAAATGCCACCAGTGATACATTTTTCCAACACATTCAGTATTTTGTGTTTCTCCCGATACTTTCAATGATGCTTTCAAGTAATTTTCAGTGTCATGGAAAACCAACTATTTTACTATTTTATTTTCCTTTTTTGCTTGATTTACCATACAGACAGAGAAGGCATAAAGAAACTTGCATATAGTACAGAATAAATGTCGATGTCATGATCTGGCTTGTTGTAATCTTATCTTGAAGTTTGTCTGTTTACAATGTCTTTTGTAACCTTTTCTGAGCACTTTCATTATTTCATCAGTGCTGTTGATTTGAAAGAATTTAGGACCAGGAAAACTTTGTAATATTGCTCATTTTATGTCATGTAAGTACTCTCAGTGGAATACATACAAAGATTCATCACAAATGGGCTGCCATTGCTGTATACATGAAAAATGACCAAAAAAAAGACAAAAAAAGCTGCACCTTAGGCTGTTCTGCCAGTCAAAGAGACAAATCTTAAATCGTAAAAATATTATTTGTAAACTATAAACCTTTACATAAATGATAATCAATAAAGCTGAGGGACGACATGTGAAAACTGATTTACTACATTCGCCAACATCCTCTTGTGAGGCTGATGGTGATAGTATCTTTGCTTGCTTCCATTATTTGTCTTCCTGTGTGGGTGCGAGTGTGTGTGTTTGTGTGTCCTGTGTTTTGAATACTTCCATGCATGTGACAACATACTGCATTTGTGCATGCCCGTTTGTCAGTGTTTATAGATTACTGCTTGATCATGTGTCACTAACAACTAACAGTTATCTGAGTTCTACTCTTTCTTCACACACTTCACGATCAACTAAAATGACTTGCAGCACCACATCAAGGGCTTATCTGTGCTGTCACAACCAAATATTATATCCTCTCTGCAGAGGACTTCAGTGGTGGAGTCTGTGCGCTCCTCTTCCCACTGATGTGGTGAGATCCAGTAGAGACTGGGGAGAAGCCTGCATCTTAGAGTGAATGTTTCCTGGAGAATGGCATCAGATCAGCTGGAGGGATGAACCCTGGAGAGGGATCAGACCGAGACGACTAGACAGAGCACACTCAACTCAGCAGGGAAAAACTGAGTTTGACTGAGCTTCCAGACAGGATGAGATATATATGGGAGGGAGAAAAAGAGACAAGGCAATGCTGTTCAGTCACACTTACATTTATTTTGAAGAGCATTTCACAGTGGTTACATTTGATATATAAGAACACTACTTGCAAGGAGAAACAAAAGAAAAGCAGCGAGAAACAAGTCCAAAAATCTAAATTTACAGAAAAGGATACAAAGTAAATCCAATAAACAGAATCCTATAATAAAGATAAAAATCAGAGTTACCCAAACTCTTGTTGCTGACTGTACTGGGAGCACTGTACATGAGTAGAGTACAGTGCACCTAGCTGTAATCAAACTAGCTCTGTAATTATTTTAAAAGAAGAAATGACCTTACAAAGTCACAGTAATATAAAAATGCAGTATGGCTGCTTTAATGTTTATGATTCTCAGTGTAGGTAACTGATAAACAGAGGTGGGTAGTAACGAGTTATATTTACTCCGTTACATTTACTTGAGTAACTTTTTGAAAAAAATGTACTAAGAGTAGTTTTACTGCACCATACTTTTTACTTTCACTGAAGTAGTTTTGTGAAGAAGAAACGCTACTCTTACTCTGCTACATTGGACTACACTCGACTCGTTACTTTTTTATTGACCAAACTGTGGCAGCATAGTGGCACAAACTCTTCACACGTAGCAGACAGGGAATGAGAACACATGAAAAATCGCAGAGGCAACTGTCTCCAATGCTAAAACTGAAGAGGATGAACACACTGAGTCTGCTGTGCCATTTGGAGGGCAAGTGAATATACAGTATCCAGTATATCTTGCCACTGGAAGTAGATACATTTTATATAGGTATTCAAAAGCTTTATGGTGTGAAAGAGTGAGATTTGGAAATTTGTGTTTCTTGTGCATTAATATTTAAGTAATATTACTACAACAACTCTTACTTGAGTACCATTTTTGGCTACTCTAACCACCTCTGCTGATGAACCTGTGTGGTGCAATTGTATCACAAAATATGTTTACAAAATAGAACAATTGTAAGATGATTGCATAAAGACAGACTGACAGAGGTGACTTTGTTGAGAACAGAGAGCAGAACAATAGGTGTAATTGTATAGTCTTGGATTGATGATATCCAGAACAACTGAGGTCACCTGATGATAGAGCTCAAAGTCACTCTGATGTCTTTGTGTCTGCCTCTCCTGTACATACCATTGTTTTTGTGTCTGCGACTGTGAGGGTCCTATGTGAGCAGTGATTTCATGCTATCTTCCTCTTGATCTTTCCTTTCCCAGCCTCGTCGAATGCGGGTGAGGCTGCGGTCCACGCAGGGTAGGAGGATCAGCAGCCTGAGCACCATCACCACAGATGGCAGCACCAGACTGAGCAAGAAGGCCGGGGGAGTGTACCAATGGTAGTAAGATAAACGAGCGAATTTTAACGAGCCATAGAAGTAGGTGTGGAAGGTGCAAAAGAACAATGTCAGGTATCCCAGTTTGGACTGAAAACAGAGAACAACAAGTTAGGACACATACCTTTACACTCACTGAGTGCATTCACATTCACAGATTAACATAATTTAGACTGATAAATGCAGAGCTAATCACTGTGTAATAGACTCAGCAAGCTGGAATGAGATAGACTGACCTTTACAGAAACAGGCTTTTGACCTACACATGTACACAGACTCCAACACACTCAAACACTCAGTGTGCACATAGAGAGAATTCAACTAACGTGCATACACAACGCACACAAATTTACAGGCACATAGATCTATTCCATACACATGAACAGAACCTAAAGACTGAGGATAATATATGCTCCCCAAATTATATTTGATGAATAACTTAACATTTAAAGCTGCTGCTCTAATTTGGGCTGGAGTAAAGGGGAGGGGTGTGGAATGTGGAAACGAGCTTGACATGACCCAGTTACATTTATGAATGAGTTTGCTCCCTGTGGTGAGGCCAATTTCATTTTCAACTGGTCAGAGTGGGAAAAAGGGGTAAACATTTGTGTCTGCCTGAATAAAAACAATCACAGCAGAGGATTTAACAAGGGAAGCACAGGATTATTGCTAACACACTTTTAACAGACTACTTCCAATAGTAAGTTAGAAACTACTATCTGGCCCATGCAACTATTCTCCATCTGGACTGAGGCACAGAATCATCCTCATCAGTCACAGCTTGAATCCTGGCTAATGGATACGATGTGAAGACCGCAACAAATAGTTTTTCTGCCAGTATCCACATTCCTTAAAAGGTCCAGTTGGCTCTGTAAATTTCCGCACTAAGTGAACCTCAGCAGCCTAGAGCATAAACAGGTGCAATACTGTAGTGAAAGTGTACAGACAATTTCATAACACACTTTAAAGTATCTCCAGCGGGCACACTGTAAGTGGATACCAACTGAGCCTATTTAATATTGTGAGCATGTATCTCTGTGTTAACTGAATCATCAATCTGGGTGTCATTTGCAGCTTTTCAAGGCCACAGTGTAGAGGTGAGATAATCAGTTGTTCCAAATTAAATTCCCCAATGAGCTTGTTTGTATTCATTTTATCAGAAGCTGGCTCATGAAATATCATAGATGTGGCTCTGAAATGACCCACAATGTGCTTGTCTGCCACTCAGTTTCCTTTTCTGTGGGCTAAGAGTGCCAAATCTGTTGGCTACAAAAATGTGTAAAGCCTTAATTGCTACCTTTCATTTTGTTAAAGTGAATGTAACATTGAAGTGCAAACCTAATGTAGACTATGCACATCTACGTTCTTAATTTGCAGGACAGAGTTTCAAAAATGTATGAAATATTCAGCTGAAATGGAAGAACAACACAATCTGTTATTTAATAATTCCCGTAAAAACAAACACAGGCACAAACACCAACATGTGTACAAGGGAAAAAGCTGTTGAACAGATTGCTTGGGAGACCACAGGGCCTGCGCCACTGGAAACTGAAAAAAACAAAATCCAGTCTCATTCCTCTAGTTGTAAACACCAGTAAAAAGTAAACAGGACGCAGCCACATTTTGATGGGCTGCACAGCTGAAACAGACTTCTGTATTCTGTGTTCATAATGTGCCACTGTGACTGTGTGCGGACAGATTGACGCTCACACTCTCCAAGTCATCCAGATACACACATATCATATGACACACATGCCAGTATCTACCTGTATGAAGCTGAACTCTCTCCAGCTGAGAGCATTGCTGACGGAGGGGAGAGAGGTTATTCCCAACAGGAGATACAGACCAAATCCCAGAATCCCCGTAGAGTAGAAAGAGTCATTTAACCAGGCCATGCTGGTGTCAAACACTGTCGTCTGGTTCTCCTTGATCTTAAAGTAATAGTAAACAAGACAGAGAATTGTTCACTGTTTAGTGCTGACTTACTGATGGAAAAAGTGCAGAATTATCCCATCGTGCTTAAATATCTACTTTTATATGAATAACTAAATATGTTCTTTAATGCAAATACAGACCTTCTGCATGCTTGTCTTACCTGTGAGATGGTACTTGAGGAGATTCTGAATCTCACATAATATCTACAAATGAAAAGGATGAAAGTATGTACAGAAAGATCATGAGGAAAATTAAATATATTCTGATTAGATTTCACATATACAACACATTCTGTTTCCAAATTGTTGTTAATTAAGTCACTCTTTTCTTTTTTTAAAACTTTCTTTAGTCATTTTTTTAGTATAAACCAAATAAAAGACCTTTTTGACACTTCAGGTCTATAGTGTCTGTCTGTGTGTATAGTTAATTACTTCAGTTAGTGGGTCACACAAATCTCTTGTCTCTGTCTTTTTTTAAAAAAAATACACAATATTACACAATATTAAAACCTTCATGTACTATGATGAAGGGCTGTTTTTAGACCTAACTGTTCCTAAAACAGCTTATTGCTTGATTTGAGAAATAAGGAAGAGTATGTGGATGTGTTCTCCTGTTACAGACCTAATGGGAATGATGAGTGTGTAGAACACATGTAGAGAAGCAAAGCCAAGTGCTAGCAGTCCCAGCTGCTTCCTGCACAGCATCCAGCGATCCAGCCAGTCAGGGAAACGCCTGAAACAAATATTTTGACTTAATAATACTTAATATATATTGAAAACTGTGGACCTCTCTGCAGGCACTTTATGTCAGTCCACCCTGGTTTGATTTCAAACCTGTATTTGGTTCCTCTGTAGAGCTGAAGGAAGGCAGCTATGATACCAGGCAGGTAACACAGAGATAACATGATGAGAGACACAATCGGAAACACCTGAAAGATAGGGGATGAACGCAGCTGTAGTTACTATGAGGATTACAAACCTGATTTGAGGTCAAACTTCACATTTAACAGAGGAACAAATCCTAATTTGTAGTTTTTACCTTGTTGGCCAGGGACACCATGATTCTGAAGGAGATGTCTTTCCCCTGTTCAACATATGCATAGATGATATCTCTAATGAGCAGATAAAAGAAGAAGAAGGCCGTTAGGCCGATGGCTATGTGGAGTGGCAGCCTCCACTCTGGAAACAGCCTCAGGGGGAAGTCTTCCAGCTCTCTGGCTGCTGACAGAGACCCTCTGTCCAGAACAGTAAAGCCCAGCTTGGTGGTGATCTCTGCTACTGCTTGCTTTGCCTCAGCACTATTACCACACAGGTACACCTGGAGCACGAAAACATCAACAGTCTTTAAAGCACACAGAATGCCCTGTGCAATGAGTATATGTCTTCATTATTTTATATTTATGCATTTATGTCTATGCATTTGCACACACAATGATGGAAGGGTGGTTTTGACTCCAGAGGACGGAACATAAAAGTATCTTCCTGTCTTCCTGTGGCTTCCTGAGTGAAATACTAAATCTAATTGAAGAAAGCAGGTAAAAAAGAAACAGCAATGCTCAGTCAACAAATATGTGATGTTGCTAATGGTTCTCCAAATACAGCAACACACCCATGTACGTAAACATATCCCCCCCCAAACACATACACTCTCCTGTGTGGTTTTAGCCCTCCTTGGGAATGCACAACCAGATCAAAATGAAACAGAAAAACCCACATATGCTGCAGCGTTGCAGCTCAGAGTGAGAGCGCAAAGCATGTGATGGGAAGCTTAGATCTAAGCGCGAGTGTGGAGTTAATTGATTCAAGGATACATCAGAGATGGCATTCACAGCAAAGGCATAAGGCTGACTCCTTAGATTTGGCTTCTTTTACTTGGACTTGGTTTGATCAAAACTTCAAAATGAGTTAATAATATAATTTGGACTGAAATGCTTTCCTTTCTGAGAGAGACTATTATTTTTAACTTGTTGGTCAACACCCCACTGTGAGAACACATCAGAGAATTGTAAAATGTTTGTAGTTCTGCAGTGCAAGAAGAATTTGATAAGCAGCACTGAATAGTTTAATTCCAAAATAGAAGAAGAAGAAAACCCAATTTGGTACATTTTTTTAAATTTTAGCAAGTGTCAAATACACTGCTAACCAAAAGATAAAGAACATAAACAGAACATTAGAGACAGACATATTCAGCACCTGTCTGCTGGCATCTGACGGTCCATTCTGCAGGGCCCAGGCAGACAAGGTGTTAAAACCTTTCACCACATGAACTCCAGGGATCAACCTGAACAACAAACAACGGACTCTGATTTCCTTCATGTTCTTTCAGTTGTTGGTGATTCAAACCACATGGTCCATGAATGACATCTCCTGACATTTTAGGTAATAACATTATTGCCTTATTTTCTCTTACCTCTGCAGATACTCAGCATTGGCCTCTGGGTACAAATTCTTCTTGAGGTTGTTGCTGACATCCACCAGAACCTTCAAATCAATGAAATCAGCGAAGTGTATGAAAAGTTAGAAAATTAAGAAACTTTTATTGATGTCTGAGTGTACAACAAGGTACCTTCCCCTTGAGTTGAGGTCCAAGTGTCTCTAGGAAGTCATAGTTTTCTCTGTGAATACAAAGAAAGACCAGATTGGCTGACCGAGCTGCTTCTGCATGGCTCATTACCTGTGGAACACAAACAGACACAGCACTATTGTCATGCATGGATCTTACAAAATACAACCCAACATTCATTAACAACTGACTCAACAAGTTCATTCATAGTTCACTTGTTACGCATGTATTGCTTAAAAGATGTAGCACACAAACTAAATACAGCGACATGTGCCCGCCCACACACACACACACACACACACACACACACATTATTAGTGACCTTCTCTAGCTCAGACAACTTTCAAAACCCGATAACAACTGTTTCTTTTTTCCCCAGCACTAACTGTGCACTTTGACTTTTATTGACATACTTATTTGAGTTGGCGTAAACCCACACACATGCTAAAGTATCATCTGTCAATTGTAACAACAGCAGTCATCAGAAAAAAGCTTAGGAATAAGTTGAATGAGAGTTAAAGAAGACGTCATGCGACATCTTTTACCTGAGCACCCTGCGGCAAGGGGCCACAGCTGTGAGGTCTGCGGCTGCCATACACCACTCTATAGCCGGTCTGTAGCAAACATTGGCCCAGAGAGTGCCCGAAGTCCCCTGTCCCGAAGATACACAGCGGCTCCCGCTCAGGGGCAGCTGCTGTACTCAAAGGACACAGGGACACGCTCTCTGGATTCACCTCTTTTGACATGCTGCTCGGTCTGTCAACCGACGTGGCTTCAGTCTGACACAAACAGTGAAGATTTCTTCTGTGAACAAAACACTCCACCAGGTTTTCTGTCAAAGCTAGACAGCTGTACTGAAATATGTCTGTCTAATGTGTCCAGATTTGAGGCAGATGTAACAGAATAACAGTCTTCAAAGTAACAGCTTCTGGAAAAAAATATCAGCAGGACAACTGTGTGCCCCTGAAGCTCATGTGTCTCTTTTTCTAACTCATTTGCTGTCCAGACTGACTGCTTTTCCAGTCTTGAGTCAGTTTTTGTATTAGCCCATCCCCTCCCATGGCTCAGGGTGAAGTCTGTCTAAACTGGGAAACTCCATGCCAAAAGGTGGGAGGCAGTGAGCGTCAGTGAGCTGTTATGTTTCTTTGCACCAACACTGTCTGTCTGTGTGTGTTTTGGTAGACTAGGAAATTCTGTGGCAAAATTTCAAGTTCTCTGAAGCCAAATTATGCAACTCTGGAAAAAACATTTAATTAATTGTAGTCTGTCAACATTAATGAGGTTTCTTTAGTATTACCAAATCACTGCCATGAATATACACACATTTAAAACCACACATCGAGTGGGGCAGGAAGTGAAAGTCTAGTTTATTTGAGGACATAAAGGAAACACACAACTAAAAACCAGAAAGAGTTCTCTCTGACTGGCACAGTGTGTGACAGACATGTAGTTTATCTGATGTCAACAGCTCAAAGACAGACTCAGTATAGCAGGTTTAGATATTTACACAGAATAAGACCAAAGCAGTTAAAATAAATCATAAACTTGGGTCCTAGAATAAGAGATGGGTAAAAGTTCAACAGTTTACTCTTTACAACTGTGAACCAGTAGGACTGGGTTCTCAACAAAAAAAACACTATCTGGACCAAGACAAGGTCACGGTGTACAAACACAATGTGCTGGAATGCTCCCAGCCCCTGTCCTCTCTTCCCACTGCATAATCTCCATTATATGACCATAACATTCACAAGCCTTACCAAGTGCGTAATTATTCTGACATGTGTGCAAAACAAATAACACACTTTTTTTTATTAGCAGCAGGTCATTTGCAGTGCACTTGGAGTGAAAGAACTCAATCCGTATAATCAGTCACTGATATGGCGGTCAGTTGAGGCACTCGCTGATTCATGCACGCAGGCAAACCCGCCAATTACAGTCTAATCTGCACTCCTGTGTTGCCCCTATGAGTAATTAATGTTCTTAGCCTTGTAACTGAAGTTGGCCTCTGAGTGCAGACCTTCTTATTTTCCCAGAGGTCCAGAATAGCTCTAGTGTTCAGGGTTGAGGTGAACCACAGGCCTAGTGACCTGTCCTACACTGTAATTACCCCCTCTGCTCTGCTGCTCCACTAACTGGCCAGTGTGTGTTTGTGTGAGCGTGTGTCTACACGTGACACAAATATAATGGTATTTTAGTTGTGCGTGCAGACACACACACGCACACATACGCTATAATGTAATGAAATTTGTTGCTGATCTGGTTTCTTGGGCAGTAATTAGCCCAAGACCTTAACAACAATTAATTTGCTGTTTAGTAAACAATTACTTGCTTACTCATCCTACCACAAAATTCTAAAGCCAGAAGAAATGTGATGCTCACAAGGCTGGTCGGTCAGGTAACAAAGAAAAATCATGGGGTTTTGCCAAAGCAGAGAAAAATAAAAGCAAACAAAAGAATGGCTGATAGAAAAGGGATTTAGGTTTAATGGAATTCTTGCAGGTCAGCGTTATTCATGGGCTGTGGTGTGGTTTTATTTTTACCAACATCGAGTGGTCAGTTATAACTGACCCAGAGTTCCTTGCCCCCTGAAGCCATACTCAAAGATCAACCAGTAACAGCAAAGGCACTAAACAACAGAGCTTGACCTCAGTGAGCCCAAGAGCTGCAGTCAAGTACTCGTGAGCTACACACTAAACAATCAAGCCCCAAACAGCGTGGGCGGTTTTCTGATGATCAAAACAAAACTGAAAGGAAGCCGCAATCACATATCAAATGTCAAGTCTGGAAAAAGGCACTCTCAGGCAGGGTGATGATTGGGCCATCCAGTATTCCCAGGCCGTACAGCCATTACCATGATTGGCTTTACACTGTGCAATATCTGATTGTCTAAGCAAAACCCAGGCAGCATTAAAGCCACAAGTCTATGCTAATGAATTCTGTTGCATGAAATGAAGCCCGCTGATACAGTAACATCCTGTTTTCTAGACCATTGTACTATATTATCAAAATGATTGATTTTTGAATGCAGTGCATAGTGTTTGGTCGTGTAGGGTCTTGTGCTATTTTTAAACCAGCCCTAATAAATGTATAATTGTGACCATGGTGGATTTTAGACCTTAGAGAGCTGAGGAAGGAGGATCAGATGTAGGTCTCCTACAGTGATGGGGTTATCAGAGCATATGCTCCCCAGGTGATGGATTATCAGATACATGAATAACTGTAGCAATTATTCAGTGGAAAGCATGGTCAGGGGGAATAAATTATTAATAATCTACAGTGGAAAGATTTGTTGCAGAGTGTGATTTGATGTCAAAAAGAAAGAGGAAGATAGTGTAGCGGGGCCTGTGTGAGTGTGTGTGTATCTGCTTTAGAAGTCCTGCTAGATATTGGTTGCACAGTACTGCAGGGGTTTGGTGGGTAGAAGTAGTTGGATCTGAGGTGTGACCAAACCAAGAAGCTGCAGTGCTGCAGGGCAAAAGAGGAGAGCAAGAAACATCCTGGTCTGAGGCCGATGTTTGGTACAGTGACTTTTCCCTCTTCTCGCTTCACCTCCTCTACACGACACATCTGATGTTTGTGTTTTCCTTGAGGCTCAGAGTGTCCTCGTATGCACCCCCTTAGCTATCTTTTTGAGGTTATGTTTGGGGTTCACAGGCCGTGACCTGACACAGCCAGAAAGGCCACATCTAAAAACAGCTTTTCTCAAGGCAAAAATATGAAAGGGCCTGTGTGAAAAACAACCCACATACCTTCATGATTTTCTCAAAAATTGGCAAAAAAAAATGTCCAAAGCCTTTTTTTTTAAGAGAGCTTTTAAATGAGTAACAGAAAAAAAGTCCAGCTGGCTGGTTGGCCACACATGCTGTCCTTAGTGAAACTTATCTTGGCTTTGGACAGAGTCAGGAACAGCGTTGCAAGCTGCAAGATGTGCTTTTTACTCTCTCTCTCTCTTTCTCTCTCTCTCCAGTCTATCATTGTGATCGTTGGAGAGATTTACAGTGAAATCTCCCTACTGACCCCTACTGCACTGGTGCTCAATGAGTGGCCTGTAAAGTTAATGGGTCAGATCCAATCTATCCCTGTAACACAGTTCACTCCACATGCACACACACACACACACACACACACACACACACACACACACGCTCACTCACTCTCTTGCACTACCTCAAAAACACACACACATATTCCCATCTCTTTCTGTCTCTTACAATTCAGAGAAGCATCAGGACATGGTCTCAGCAGCTTTATAGGGACTCTAATCACAGTAGTTATAAAACCTGACTGAATAGGTTAGCAGCAGTTCTGTGATCACACTGATATATGCAATGATACAGGTGCCCCAAAGAATTGAGACTCTGGACAGTGAGTCCAGCTATGTGTATGCTGTTCATCCCACAAACTAAAATAATTGTTTGGAGCTTTGGTATGGACATGTTCAAAATAGAACAGGTGTTGGTTGTACATGTTGTACTTGTATTGCTTAATCAGGACTGTGTGGGTGTGTGCAGACAAGGGTTGATATCTCCCTTAGTCTCTTATTAGTTTTGTTGCAACTGTTGGGGCAGGGCACTTTAAGCGGTTATATTTCTTATTGGCACATAAAGTTTGGTGAAATTGTGCAGTTCCCTGCACTGCGAGTTGCATAGCTATCTTGGGCATTCCTGGAACCGTTCATTGTTTTTCATAAACAAGAGATAACTTTTACTGCTTGGATTGACCAAAAACTCTTTTTTGATGAACAGTTAAAGGTGAAAGAGGTGCTTGAAATTATTTGAAATGTGTCTAAAGCTGTTTAAAAAACAATACCCAACATAAATGAATTTACTTTTTGGACTCTGTATTAATTTTGGACACTTGTAGCATCTCTGATCTTTGATCAGAAATTCAACCACAAATAATTTTAAATTGCTGCACTGCAATCACTGCTGCACTGATTTATGCCTCTTACAGGCATCTTCTCCCTGACAACATTGGCTGACACTCATTGGTATTGTAGTTTTTAGACCTTTCTGTCATGTCAAAATGACCAACATTGATTTTTCAGAAACTTAATCTGATATAGTTCAGACCAGTGGTTATAACATAAAACCATTTGATTTTCATTGAGGTGAATCCTGTATTTCTTAAGTAACATCAAGGACATCTTTTTGAAAATGGAATACACTTGAACAAATTGCCACTGGTTAGCTCAAAATGAAAGGTATAGGTCTTTGGGATTTAATGCTGGGTCTAAATTAGTTTTTAAAGGAGAATTCTGGGATATTTTTGCTCAGTGTTAGTCTCCTCACATATACTGAGTTATTTTATGTTCAGTATTGCATTAAAACAGAATCTGCAGATGTAATATTTTAAGCCATGGCTCTGACCTCATCACTTTCCTCACATTTCACATTTTAAGGGGCCCTAAAAATCTTTTTTTTGCAGTCAGCTTCTTACTATGAGTGATGGGACTCGGTTATGCAATCCAGTTATTTTCCAGAAGTGCTGTCTGTACTTCTGTTTCTGGAGTGGAGCTCAGTTGGAAATTCCTGATGTCACATTCTTCCATGCACCAATCAGGATTTAGCAACATTTAACAACAGAATCTGATGCCAGTTGTTGAGGCGTTAGACCACTACCAATAGAGTCTAATCAAACCACACAAACACATAGTCATAATGGATTAGATTAGCTGGGTGTTAAACTCTTTAGAAATATTAACAAAAAAACTTTGATTGTTGATTATTTTGTGATAAATATTTAATCTTATGGTGAAATACAATGATTGTCCACTAGATTTAAAGTCCACAATTTAAATAATGTGGATTTCATTATTACGTGAGAGCTTCTGTGTGTCACCTACCATATCCTCCTGACTACCAGTAGTTCAAATTTGTCCTCTGTGGCAGACATTTTTAAACCTGAATATCTCCCACCCACTTTATACTACTGAATTAACTCCTTTTGCTATCTACAGAGGACATTTAGGGCTTTTCAATGATACCAAATGTGAAGCGGTACGGCTTTGGTACCTTGCAAAGATTGGGGAATTTAAAAAAAAATTGTATTGGACAATATTTTTTTTCCTGGTAGTCAGGAGGATATGACCATTACATTTCTAAACACCGAATCTGCTGGCAGGAATATCTATCTTATGAAATCTTCTTTGTGCAAATCAGGCAATAGTTGTTATGAAATGCAGGAGCACAGCAACTGCCTGCAGTAACTGTGGCAGCGCTAGTTGCAAACTGAACCATAAAGCGGCAGCAGTGGCAGACCAAGAGTGAAACCAGAGCTTTTGACAGATTAAATACACCAACTTATTACAAAGGATCTGTTGGATATAGCATTGAGCAGAGTGTGTGTGGTGTGAGTGCGGCAGTGCAATTCAAAAGGTCTGACTGAATTAGCTTGGCAGGCTTTGCTCCATATATGCCATTTATGATTCACTCTTACACTCTTACACAATACCTGCTGAAAACAGTTCCAAAATTGTGTTTCACAAAAAAAAACAACATCTTGCCAAACACACTAAAACAAGAAGTGAAACTAAATAAACTGGAAGCAGCATGGTCCATTCAGCACTTTTGCACAGAGATGTGCAGGGGTTATCACATTTCAGTTAATAACCAGGCAGAGGATATTAACTAAAACTAGTGAATGTATACTGAAAACTGAATAATGTTTGTGCCACTCCTCTGGCTATAAGTCAGCAGTATACATCTTCCATGCTCCAAGAGACATTACAGATTTCAGTGAGCTGTACAAGTAAAACTTCACTTCTTCCATGTCTAATCTAATCTGTCCTCTCTTCCCATCTTTAATCACTCAATTCACTCCTTTTCTGTGTTTTTTCCCTCCATTTTACTCCAGATTCCACTCACCCTCAGCCCTTAGAACATCAAATCCCACTCTGGAACAGAAGTCCTGACGGTAGTGAATATATAATTCATCCCCATGACCACACATTGCTGAATATTTCAGCCTGACAGTCATGTATAATTATAGTTGACTCTGTGTCAAACTGTCACTCCAGTGCTCCGTTTCTGGTAGTTTTTCCACACAACCCTTCAGGCCTCAAAAAACTGTATCTGTGGCAGTGTGGGCTGCCTTTTCGTCTTTCGGTGGCAGTGGATTGCTCAATTACTGTCAATCGTTGACTGGCAAACCACCATTCACACCTGGTCCCGCCTCCAATGAAACGCATTATGGCTTGCAATTACTGACTAAAACTGTGTTGTACCAAGCAGACATCCAGAGAATGCATAGTGTGGTGTTTAGGAAATGAGATAAAGCAAGCAGTAACGATTCTCATGAGGGTGGTAATGAGACTTAATGGGAGTTAATGGGGTTACAGTGATCAGGAGTGCAGAGAGACCCCAGGTTAATACAGCTACTAACAGGACAGAGACTGAGTGGTGTGTGTGGTGTGTGTATGTGTATATATACCCCCTGTGTGGGGGTACATATACACATACACTTGCATGCACACAGAGACAATATAAAGGCTTATCTCAGTTCTCGTGCAGTAGCCTGAAATCATTAGATCATTATATCTATCCTCAGTTTAAGAATTATACATGAGCCTTCTGGAAGGTTCCTGTCTTTGATTCTCTTGTCCTATGCTCCTGTTAGGGTTGTACAAGTAGTGTGTGTGTGTGTGTGTGTGTGTGTGTGTGTACGTGCATGTTTGAGACAGTGTGTTCTTTCAAGTCCTCTGTGCTTAGCAGCAGTTAATGAGATCAGGGTGAGTGTTACCTGCGAGAAGACCTTTGATGAAATATGTTGGGGGGGGTAGAGAATGAGATGGGAGGAGAGACACAGGAGGAGATGGGAGGGAAGAAAGCGTCAGCCTGTGTGTGTGTGTGTGTGTGTGGGGGGGGGGGGGTGATATATAGAGATGGCTTGAAGAAAATAGAGAGGATATAAAGGGGATAACAGTTAAAAAGAGAGGGAGCCGGAGCAGGAAAACGCAACAGAAGCGAGGAAAAGTGACAGAGAGCAGAAGGGGGGACATCCATTTTTAATCGAGAGGAAAAGTCAGCTTCATGGCACAGAGGCAGATAGATGAGGCCCATTCACTTACACACCACAGACACACCTTTGCTCACACACATCTAAAGTGAACAAACACATATTCAAAGCTATAAACAGTAAATAGTAAATAATGTTTGGTCTGTGTAGCTTTGTGTATTTGAGTGGATTGCACTGTAATTTTATAAAACCCATGAGGGAGTATTTGGATTATAGTTTTGCCTTCATCATAATCAGACTCAAATCCTCCTTTTTAACTCTAATACTTTAATTCTAATTACTCCACACAGGCTTCAGTGAGCTGAAGACGGGGAGGGTCTTTATCCCTTGGGAGAGAAAGCGGGAGAGACAGTAGGAGACAAAGGCAGACAGACAGAGCCAGAAGAGAGGGAAAGAATGAAAGAACGTAAAAGCAGACAGTTGAAAGTTAAAAAAAAGGAAGGTGGAACTAAACAACTAACAATACTGCCCTGTTCAACACTATTTCACTGATGGCTAGCGTTAAAATGCTTAGTTTTCTAAATGACAGGGGTAGACAAGCACACAGAGCTCCACCAGCATTTTATTTTACAAGGTACATGGGAGAGGAAGCAAAATCACAAACAACCACTTAAAAACCAGCAGGTCGGGCTGGATTGGAGAGGCCAACCACTGAACAAAAGCTTGCATGTGCAAACCTTGCTGAAAAACAATGCTTTGTACCAATGAGGCACACAACACCACATTATTGTCATCTGTTGACATAGCATCCAACATCTGCATTTGTATGTATCCAAAAATGCAGAACAAAATGGTCCCTTGTTCATTCCTAAACCTCTGTCAACAACACCAATTTTGCTACTGTTTCTGCATTCGGGTCATTTGTTCTTCAGTTTTTAGCAGCAACGTTAAAGCCTTTTTTCTGCCACAGTGATGGCATTGCTTTGTGTGTTCCAAGAGGCTATAGCTTTGTAAGCCAAATCAAAATAATATAACACAACAACTAGTCTTGAATCGTGAATTTTTGTCTTTGTTTAATGAGCACTAGTGAAAAATAAAGCTATGCAGGATTAAATCTATATTTAACAGTTAAATTTGGTATTAGTAGGTTAGTAATTAAAAGGTGGTATCACCTCTGTTGCAACATTCTCCCACACCTGTAGGATGTTTGCTTTTTTGTTTTGTTTTGTTTAGTTTTCTTTTCTTTTTATCATATCACACCATCTGAATGACCTAAACCTGTCCCACTGGTGCACAGAAATGGTGAAACGTATGCAAAATACACACATTACACACACATTTACAGCTGCTAAATGTCTGTGGTACCTTTAGCAGCAACAACATTCAAATGATTGCCCCCAGGTATTCCCAACCTGTACAGAAGACAGACAGATGCTCTGCAGGATCTAATAACACTTTACTGACCACTGGCCCACTGGGATTCCAGTTCAAACAAGATCTGAACATAAAAACGAAACAGGAAGGATGTTTCATTTTCCCCAGGGTGCCCCCTTCTCTCTCTCTCTCTCTCTCTCTCTCTCTCTTGCTCTCTCTCTCGCTCTCTCTCTATCTATCTATCTATCTCTCTCACTCATTCCCTTGTGTTATCTCTATCTTTCTCCACATTGGCCGCTTTCATCCTGCTCCCAGAGCTATGGAGATGCACAGCACACAGAGGCAGAAACACACACAGAAGTTAAAAAACACACACAGAGAAAAGGAGGAAGCACATACAAAAGAGAAACACACGCGCACACACACACACACAGGTATATATATACAGACACAGTGGGCCCTATTTCAGGATGCTGTCAGCAGGGGGACAGAGGCTAGAGGAAACACAGGATGAATTCTCCTCTGCCTCATTCCATCACACTGCCATGACACCCCTATTTACCTCCCCCATCTATCTCCACACTGACTGTCTACCACCTTGTCTTGCCTATGTGTGTATCCGTTATTGTGTGCGTGCATGCGTAACGGTGTGTGTGTGTGCTGTGGGGGTATCTTTGTACATGTGTGAGCCTAAGTGTATCAGCACATTCACAGTGATGGAGTGAGGTGAGGTGGACACTGTATATTGTGCTCGGCAGTATTAGAACATGCTGTGCAGCCCATCAACGTTTGACAGAAGCGCCGTGTTGTGTTTAGATGGTTGAAACACTGGCACTCGGTCCCATTGGAGAAAACTCAGGAAGTTTCTTCATTAAACTTTACAGTGGTGCCAGTCCCGAGGTTTCCCAAGCAATCTCTGCGACTGATTCCCCCTTAACTCGGTTTCAATTTTATTTTCCTTGTCATCTCTTCAGGCTCGCAAGCATTCCTCTCCCCTTGTCGTCACCCGATGGCTTTACTTCACACCCCATATGTCCTCCTGCGAATATGAGAGAGCCACTTTCATTGGGGGGAACGAAAGTGTTCTATCCAATTCCCCAACCTCATTTTGGCTCTGAGAGAAATGGTCCCTTTCTTTATGTCTCTCACACATGTACACACACACACACACAGAAAGTCCCCACCGTGCTGTCCTTCCACTCCCCTAGGCTACGGTCATGCATTTTCGCTTCATATTAAATTTTTTTGTTTGTTCTCCCTGGCCTTCTATGATCCATGACCACAAAAAAAGAGAGAACACACACAGTGAGAGCAAATAAAATGGATATTAGCAGTACAGACATGCCGTATTGAGCTGTCCAGTGGCTTTACCCTGTGCTGAAATACGAGCAGGCACTTCTCAATGCAAACAAAAAAAATACTTAATTTCTGCTCTTCTGTGCTTGCCCTGGATCCTTGAAGACACACACATTTTGCACTGTAACTTATTGATATTATAAAAACACATTTACACTGAATGACATGTTGTGAGCCATATGATTCAACTGTGGAAACTGTACACGAATGTTAATAGTTTGTCAACTTTATATTTATCCATCTACACAGGTTCCTGAGGCTGAATAAGCTAAATAGGACCTGCCATCACTGAGGTATACAGAAATCAAGCTGTAATGGCAAAATGTCATTAACTCCAATCACAAGTTAGAGCCTTCTGTGATACGCAAGCCTTTAAATTGTTGAGAAGTGGCATAATAGTGCCAAAGACCCCATCCTGCCAGATAGGATTACAGTTATTGTGTAAATGACATCAGCAAGCTGATAATGCAGCAACTTTATGCACTCACTTACTCAACCTATTTAATTCTCTCCAGTGCCATGAGATGAGATGTCACTTTACACTGAGGCATAGACACAGTTTCACCTACACTGATAAAATCATTGCCTTCTTCTGGTTAATATGCTGAGATATTTCCTTAAATGTGCAGTGATGCATGTTTAAAAAATCAGTTCTCCTTAGAGGATACTATTTTCATCATTAAATATTCATTAACATGTGATATTCAAATACCTCAAGGACATATGTATGAATTTCCAAAACTGCTTACTTGATATAATGTGGTTTGAGCTGTAATTCCTGCTGGGTTTGCAGCAGTTGACTTGATTAAATTCAGCGCACAAGCTCAGTTCATCATTTTCACAATCTGTTCATCATGACAGCTCAAACACTAAAGGGTGAGAAATTGTTGTTCATATAACAAAGCTTACTGTAAATGGGAGTGCATCCACATGCATTGTGCGTTCCTGAATATGCATACATACTGGTGGAGGCGACAGAACTCCGGTAACTTCTGCATTGAAAATACTGTTCTTATCTCCACCTCTATATTAGTCAGTAGTTGATGGCTGTATTTTTTATTCTTGGGTGTGTATGTGCAAAAAAATGTGTGTGTGTGTTAGAGAGTATGGTTGACAGTCTTCTGATGGGCTAACATGTTTTTTCCAGACAGCCCATCCTCCTGTATCGCCTCGCCAGAGCAATGGAGTCCTCCTCAGCATGGTAAACAATGCACAGCTAGAAAAAGGCACACACACACACACACACACACACACACACACACACACACACACACACACATACGTATATATTGACAAGCACAATCTTTCTTGCAAACTTAACAAAGAGGTTTGTTATTCGTTGACCTGAAAGAGCAGCTTAGCATTTTCAGGTCAAGGTTGAGAATTATTACTTATCAGTACAAATACAACAGCGAAATAAGCCAAAGAGGCACCATCCAGAAATACTAAATTAGCTTGCCCAGTCCAACCACAAAAGCTGTCCCAGATGCTGAGGAAACTGCCATCGGGGGCCCATGCATAACGCTCAAGGGTGGTTAGTTATTTTCAGAAGCAATAATTAGCGCCCATAGTGTCAAGATTTCTCCCCGGCTCTGCAAATAACAATTTGTATGACAACTATTAAACGGCATTAAATCAGCTTGAAGAGCTTATTAGTTATACGACTTGGACATAGCTATTTAAATTGGAATATACATAATGCAGAACAAGAAGGGAAGAGGAGTAGAAGAAACAGGCAGCAGAGCCAAATGTATGCCAAGATCACAGCAAAGAGGAAAGTGGACATCTACAAATAGATGGAAGAGTGCAAGAAAATCTGAAATGCTTTTATTTTCATTGTGTTTTCTTGGAAATTTCCTGGAAAGAATTAATGTAATTTGGTACAAATTATTGGAAAAATGGAGAAAAGGCTCTGAAAATCCATTTGACAGGGAACTTTTTGATAGAATAAATTGGGTTTTTTTTACTGCAGGAAATGTAATTTTACACATCTATATTGAATTTATTAATTGAACTGATTGACTCTCTAGATACCAGTTGAGCACTGTCTCCATTTACCCCACTTGTACTACATTACATATTCCCTTCCAGGAACTGTTATACTTATATCAGTTCTTTTCTGGGAAATCAAAGGAAATAAAAGTGTTATTGAAAATTCATATTCAATAACACTGACACAATCAGAGAGATGCTCATTTGTCTTGAAATGGATGCATGGAGACCAACAATGTGTTATGAGATGATACAACAGCCATTTAAACACGACATGGCAGTCATTGTCAAGGTCAATCAAACAATACTTGTGCTGCTACCAGCAGAGATCCCACATTGTCATCATCAGTCTTTAACTTTAACTTTTACTCTTGTTTTATCTTCTGTCTTCTTCTCTTGTCAGGTCAGGATGTGGTTCAACACATACTTTAGATGAACATGTATGCCTGTGTGTGTGTGTGTGTGTGTGTGTGTGTGTGTGTGTGTGTGTGTGTGTGTGTGTGTGTATTAGAATGAGGATGTGAGGATAATTTAATTATGGACCAGATAGAGTGGGTTACTGAGGTTAATATCCTGCATGCACTCTGCTCCTCTCCGGACACAGTAATTGCTTTAAGCACATTAGGAACTTTATTGACTGCGATGGCCTTTTAAGACATTACATTTCTGCTGCTTAGTGTCAGACAGGAGTCGTCCAGCTCTGCTTACTGTCTCTGTCTCCCTCTATCTCTGTCTTTCTTCCTTTTCTTCCCTCCCAGCTTGCCCTCTGCCCTCTCTGTCACTCTCTCCTCTCTGCATGTGTCTCCTTGCCTGTATCTGCTTAATTGAAGGCTCCATAAATATGATGAGATTTGTATAGCGCCTCATCCGTAGAGGCGCCTTGATGAGGTTTGATTGGCAGGTGATTAACTCCTCTTAACCCGCAGAATCATTTGTCCTCGGTGGAACAGTTACACTAATGACACCATAAAAGGCTTCTTGATGTGTCAAATTCTGGAGCGGAGCTCTGGAGAGAGAGCCTCCAACAACTCCTTCGAAAAAGTACAGCCCCCTCACTTCTCTTTCTCTCAGTTAAGATCAATCCTCTCAACACCCCCTCAGTAGATCTCTCCATTTTCAGTCAACTAGACCTCTTAATGAGGATGGAGGTGAATGGAAGGAGTTATTAAAAAGTCCTCACCTTCCTCCTGGGACCGCTAAAGAGGAATTATATGCAACTAAGTGCACTTACAGCCCCAGTAAGAGTTATTTCACATTTCTGTTGCCATAAATCCATATTCACTTCAGTCCTGACAGGACTGGAAAATTATTTCTGGCCCAGAAAGAATTTTGTGTTCGTTTCTTTTTTTATAAGGGGCTTCAGGTGAGGAAAAAATGAAAATTACAGATTCGAGGGAATGAGGGAGGGGATGAGAGACAGAGGGAAAGTGATGGGGAGGAGAGAAGAAGTAAAGGAACGATGATGCAGCTGACAGGGAGGGGAGCCAGGCAATAAGTACAGCAGATATAGCCAATGTGCAGAGATAAATGATGTAATATCTGCATGGATCGATGTCTGCACTGTCCCTCTAAAAGGGGCTCTCTCTATAAATTACATCACCATCCTTCCTAATACAAGTGCACGCGCACACACTCATATACACACATTCACACTACAGATACACACAAATACACACACTCTACGGCTATCTCAATTAGTTTGAATTAAGATGTATGGCTGTAAAGTCTCAGTGTCTCGAGACCACTATGTAAATGTCTTCTTCCAGCTGTCCAGTCCCATCACTATGCAGATGGTAGGAGGAGGAAAGGAGGAAATCAATTTGTTAAGATAGCACTATCCAGCTAATGAGAAATCAAGTGGCTTGACTTTTCACATGAATCCCATCATGTCCACTCATATTATGAAACTAAGATGTCATTAGTTGCACTTAGTGTGACTAATAGTCCAACCATGTCCTTGTTCAGTGTCTTTGCTAACAGTCCCACCTTGTGGCAAATTAGATAATTACACTTAGAAGGACTGCAGAGGGGCAAATTGGCAGAGATGTGCTAAAATAGTGTATTGCTTCAAAAACTCATTTCAACTTATAATGTTTGTTTGTTTGTTTGTTTTTTTATTGAAGTGAGGTGGATTACAATCAGTGATTGACTGCTCAGGAAACATTTCCCGTCACAGTCCAGATTGCTCATATGTTTCTGATCCGGAGAGTTGCAAGTGTTACCTGACATAACTGGAATCTGTTTTCCAATTGAACCTAATACTAAGGTGCATGGAATGTACATGTGTATGAATACCTTTCGTTCAGGCAATAAATGCAAACATGAGCTAAGTCAGGATGTATTTAGTTTTCCTACAAATAATAAAATATAATTAAAATTTGATCACAAAGTGATAACAAACACACACATATGCAAAAGTCTTTCAGTGGATGTTGGTAAATGTCTGCTTGTGACTACAGAGTACTTGTCCGTGTTGCAACACTGTGGTGTTTGCAATGATGCATCAGCAGTTCATGCAGTGATTATCTGGCTTCTTTGTCTGGGTTTTAAGTTGACTTACAGTGGCTTATAAAGTCACATGAAAACAATGATTGTTAGACCTTTTTTGAAGCTGACACATATACTGCAAACTGGCATTCAGCTCAGTGTGACTCATTTATGAAGCTGGCTTTGGAATTTTGATTTATTGTACTCACAGCATGACCAGCTTCATCGGTTTGCATCAGTTGCCAAGACAGCAAAATTACAAAATGTGGCGGAGAAGGAGAAAAGACATGAAGAGTTTACAGCTATGCTGGCAGTTCTGTGAGGCTAGTCAGCAGTCCTTTTAGCTAAATGCTAGTGCTAACATGGCAATATGCTGACAATGACAAGATACTGACAATATTTTAATGTTTACTATGTTAAGCATCTTAGTTTAGTGTGCTAGCATGCTAGCAGTTGCTAAGTAACACCAAATGCAATGTAAGCTACAGCTGAGGATGATGGGAAATGAGTCATTCTGTAGATACCTTAAGCAGGTCTATGTTGGAGAAAATTTAACAGAAAACTGTTATTAACGTAATAACTGTAGTGTGTCTTTATTGACATGTTCAAGCCTAAGAAAGTGTGGATAAACTCTCATGATTCATAACTGGTCTACAAGTAATCAAGTCTGAACATTTCAGTGTTTGACATTAAGCAGTTTCTTCACAGCACCATTGATTTAGGCAGAGTAAGAAAAGGGCATTTTTGTAGATTACTCATTCTTCCTACAAGCTGTGGCCTGCACAAAAAGCAGAGAGACAATTTCAGAAGGTGAGTTATGAGATGCACAGTAAAATATGAAGTAATCCATTTTGAGTTTAGTTGCATCAAATTCCTGCCTTTGTTAAAGCTGGTGTCATTTTTTATTTGTTTATTTATTTTTTATGATAAAATGTCCCAGTTCTGAAATACCTTTGTAGCACAGAGGGGGAGCATACCTCTTGCAGACAAAACAAATAGCAGAAACCTGTTCAGCAGCATGATGAATGGTGATATTGCCTCTCCCTGTGTGTCAACTACAGTAGGCAAATGGTTCAATCATTGCTTTTTCATCTAGCATGGAGGTAAAGAAATCACTCATTTACAATTGGGTGTATTGGAGGTAACTTATTGATCCAGAAGTTGCTGAAGAAACTGAAAGATGAATGGGAAATATTCCCTGTGGAGATTTTATAACCAAAGACCTTTGAAGTTATCAGCAATAGTAAAAGGGAGAGCCCTCTGAACTGGCCCATCTCACATTTCAAAGTGAGACAGGCAAATATCTGTGTGCATAATTTCCAGTGAGCACAGTGTGGCCTGTCTCGGAGTCTGCAACTGACTTCAGTGGGACATTATCAACAGCAAAATGCTGCATCATGACAGTTTAAATGGTGAGGAAAGCCACTGTTCTGGTTAAAGTTGCTAGGAGTAGCACTGACAACCAAGTTACAGTATACAGGAATCTCAGAGCCATATATGGGCATGCGTCTCACAAAGATGATGTCACCAATGACTGCTGGGGCTCCACTTTCATTTAGAGGAATGTAAAGACACGACAGTTGGTGTGTGCTCCTCTGAGCAGCACTGATAGACACAGGCACGTAGAAAGTAGATAGACAGGCAGGTTCAGTTAACTTGAGGAAGAAACATGTTACGTAATGATCAGTACACCCAGATAAATAGCAGAAGGGGAACTTTGCGCTACTGCAACTAAGTGTAAGTGGAATGAGAGGAATTGAGGAAAATAAAGGCATTTAGCAGCTATTCAAAGCATCAGTGTTAGATAGACAGCACCAAAGGAAGTGAGGGAGAGGGAGCAAGCAGCAGGGAAAGAGGCTTAGAGACAGAGAGCAGGAACAGCAAACAAGACAGAGGAGAGGCTGCTTTTGTTCACACTAAGTGTTTTATTGAAGGCTTCCTGTGTCAGCACCATGGGAAAGTCAGGTAAGTAGAAACTGTGCTCTAAGGATTTTGACTTTGATTGTATCAATTTGGCCTGAATTACAACTTTGACCCCACTAAATAGTGTGTTTGTGTGTGTGTGCCTGTGTACATGGACATGTACAGTATGTGTTTGTGAGCAAAAGACGAATATTCAACACACACGGTAAAAGAAATGCTCTTTAATGGTTCCTCCAGTGAGATTTCACAACAGCTTTTATTGATCCCTAAGTTAAGATTCGTGTTGCAGCTTGCCTAGTTGATGCTGGCTGTTAGGCAGCATTGCTGTTTGTATTGTTTGTGTGTGACTATTTCAATGTGCCTATTGTGTGGGCACTCGAGTGATTGTGGGACTCCTTATGAAAAGGCCAGTGAGTGATAGGCACCAGGCAGATGGGGGTGATGTGGATGACGTTTTCTGCTCTGTCATCCGTCATCAAGTTGTACTCGCTGTCTGAGGTCAGCCAGTCTTCAGGTGGCGAGGCTGTAACTCACATTTCAGCTTGAGTTTGTATTCTGCAGTCATGCATGAATCTTCATGTTGCATCACCATATCTCCCTTGTCAGACTTCTCTCTCTGGCTGCCTAAGCCCTCCTGTCTGTGTCTTCTCTGTCTCTCAGCCTCGAAGCAGTTTGCTGAGGAGGTGCTCCAGTGCCATAATGAGTTCAGGAGGAAACACCAGGCTCCTCCACTGAAGCTGAGCAGCAAGTTGAGCAGAGAGGCTGCCCGGTGGGTTAATGCACACACAAATCAAATTAGAAACCTAATTAGCAAGGACCATGCATACCAGTCATTGTCAAACTGCTCAAGACAGTGCCAGCCTAGCCTGTCAAAAGAAATAAGTAGTATTGGTTCTGGTTCTTTTCCATTGTGATTACATGTTTTGTTGACAATTTGTTGCCACTAATTGCAGCTATATTAACTATTCATGTCATTATTACTCTGTTGAGTAAAAGTAAACTTGATCGGTGCTGTCAGTAAAAATAGAGATAGAAAGCTGCTTTGGATAATTGACTTTTGGTCCATTTACCTTAGCATGGTTAATGGTGCAATAACAGCAACGCTGAGGCTGGCAAACAGTCTTTAATTTTCTTATACCTGGTATGGAAATACACTGTAACTTTGTGTGGGTGGGTTTTTAAATACTGTTCATATCTACGATGGTAAATACTTAGGTTCTGAGATAATCTAGTATTCAAAGCACAGCAAAGCTCATTGACATATGGTGAATGGTGCTTTTACAGCAACCTCTGACATTTGTAAAGGCACTTAGCAAAATGATGCAATCATAACTTTTCAAGTGTAAGAATAATGCATCCTTCATTCATTTACAGTCTGGGTAACAATATGTTGATAAAGTTGAAGATTTGAACCCAAATCCAACAAAAAAAAACTCACTAGACTTGCAATTAAGATGTTGGAGTTTGTCTTGTCATCCAAGAAGCATCATTAACTCTAGTGATGAGTGACACCCCTGGCATTTAATGTTTGTGGTCTATCTACACTGTGTTGCAAAGGATACAAGCTTTTAAGAGATGTTGAACCTTGTCCTGGGAGTAAATGCTGTCACTACATTAACATTACTTTGATAAAATCTAAAGCTTAGCCAGTGGTTCAAGTTTACTTTACCCCTTTACTGTAGTAAAAGTAGCAATTCTGCACTGTAAAAATACATCACCACTAGTAAATTCAAAACCATATGTAAATAAAAAAAGTGCATTATTACAAAGTATTATCAGCAAAGTACAATGCACACTGCACTAGTTCCCATCAGTGCTTTACTGTTATATTTTATTGGATTGATATTACTACTGTATTAATATATATGTTGCATTTTACTTCTGTGAATGTTTATGGTTATGCTCATTTTAACAATATGCATCAATTTTTATATGGTCATGTATCATATATTTGTACTGTCACTGTCCTGTAAAAACCATGTATCCCTAAAAGTTTTCTTGAGCTCAGATAAAAAGCAAACCCTTTTTTTCATTTTGTGACAATGCAGCTGAAGAAGTGGGAAAAATTTCTCAACCCGTCAAGGAACAATTAGTCCCTCAGTTTATCAGAGAAATGTAAAAACATGAATTTAAAATAGAAAGTACAATATTTGCCTTTCTAGAGCTGAAGTATAGGCTGTATAAAATGGGAATATTCAAAGTACCAGTACCATAAATGCTATTTAAGTACAGTACTTGATTAAATGCACGTACATTGTAGTTACATTCCACCACTGAGGTTAGCATGCATCCATTATCTTTAATAGGATTTAACTTTACATACCATGTATTTATCATATAAACCCCAGATGGTCTTTTAACCAGTGATAGTATCAACCCAGTGACAAAGAGTGGTTATTAAGATGAACTGATTTCCATGCTCACTTTGCACAAGAGATAAAACCTCTGAGTTAAGAAGTTTGATCTCAGGTGACAGGGGACAGCACAAAACAGCTAATTTCTGGGAAATGGTTTTAAAGTAAACAACACACATACACCCCACTCTCCAGCAAAGGAGTGTATTTTTAAGTTGGATAGTGATGATGACAATTTCCGCAGAGCCATCAACAACTGACATTGTTTACTCTTCTCCACAGTTATGCTGAAAGTCTGGCCAGCACAAGGATTCTGAAACACAGCGTGGAGTCCAGTAGAGGGAGCTGTGGAGAGAACCTGGCATGGGCCTCCTATGACCAATCAGGTACACATACAATATACAAATACAAGCATGCACACATAATCACTATCCCATTTTTTAACCACGTGAATGTTTGGATGTATATATGCCCTCTTTGTAATGGGATGGGACAGATCTAATAAGCCCCATTTCTCCACAGAGTCAATAGTTTAGTCTAAGTGGCTTAAAGCAGGCTGTTCTGGCCTGAAAGTGAACAGCTGGGATCTATTTCCCCTCCACTTCGCACTGTGGTTGAGAGCTCAGACACCATGACTCACTGCAGAAATATGTCAGCGCAGGACAGTGTGATTCATAAAACATCTTCTACAGAGCAGCGCTGGGTGACAAAAAGTGCAGCACTGTAAACAACGTGTGCCCAACAGGGATTTATAGCTCCAGGCTGCAGTCCTCTCACACCGCTGTCATTCTGATCAATATGTACGACACAAGACTGATTTGACTGTCCTTTAAATTGAGATTACACTTTGTCCTGTACACGTGCAGGGAAGGATGTGGCTGACCGCTGGTATGATGAAGTGAAACAGTACAACTTCAACCGTCCTGGATTCTCCTCTGGCACTGGTAACATTCACACATGAGATGAATGAATATTACAACCTACTTCTGTCGACAGATCTCTCTAAATCCTAAACGTTGCACATTCAAGTCATTTTTAAGAATTTTTTTTATCATATCTTGAATATCATGACTGTTGACTAAAACAAGCAATTTGAATACTGGTCTTTGGGGAAATTGTGATTGGCATTTTGAAAAATGCACAGAAGTATCACAGAAGTTAATCAGCTAATCAAGGGCATATCAGTGGATTTATAAATAAAAAAGTATCATTTGTAGAAGCACTGAAAAGAAATTAACACACTGACAATAAGAAACAAAATCTTCCAAAAAAAAAATTCCGTTTAACCTGAATGTCCAAACATTATTTTAAACATCTGTTGCTTACCACCAAACAAACTAACAAAAATGTAAACAAACATTTTGCTCAGACATATTCCAAACACTGCCCTCCTCTTATATTTTTATGTCTTCTATCAGTTTCTGGGTCTCAGTGTCATATTTACCCAGGCATTGTTGTTATTACCACGCTGATGTCACACCTCAGTCAGTGTGTCACCGTCTGACTCAGTGCCCAGCCATGGGTAAACTGAGGGTAAATCACAGTCATCTATATCACTCCTCAGCCCTCATGTCATTTCCAGTCTCTTCTAATTCCTCCAGATGGTTTCCCATTGCCTCAGACTCCGTTTCACTTAATCACTCCGAGGAGCTCATCACAGTGATTCACACTGATTCATGTAAAGCTGCCCAATACAAAAACAAAGGAATAAAGTGTACTGGGTGAAATCGGAGGTTTGGGACTAATGAGTGTGTATGAGAGGTGTATTAACATTCCTACGTCTGTAAATATTTAGAGTCTGTGTGCATTTATCTTCAACCATGTCTTAACACTTGTTTTTTTCTATTTTCTGGTTTTTGCTTCTTTCTATTTATCTAGGCCATTTCACAGCAATGGTGTGGAAGAGCACCAAAAACCTGGGTGTCGGTAAAGCTATTGCTTCAGACGGTTCTTCCTTCGTGGTGGCCAGATACTACCCTGCTGGAAATGTCACTAACCAGGGGCACTTTGAGAACAATGTTCTTCCAGCTAAAACGACCAGCTAAAGTTGTCAAGATTATCAACACTTCACTCAGGCCCAAAGGCATTTATTTCATTTTCCAGGAGAGACTGAAGTTATCTGACTGCACTGCTATAGGGGATACTCAGGAGAGTACCACTTCTTACCTAATAATGAACCATACTACTGTCTTGAAAGGATTTTGTAAGATGATTTTTGATGATTATTACCTGTGACAGTGTTTCATTCATTAATGCCATTACTTTTATAATTTGACTGACATACATCATAGCCTCACATTTAAATTTGTTTAAGAATGGGATTCAAGTCAGTCAAATAGACAGGCTAACACATGGAGTCATTGCTCAGTAATTTAAGGTAGATGACACAATATGCTTTTTATGACTTTGTATTAGTAGTCACTTGTCAAAGCAGAGCCCTGCAGTCCTGGGTGTGTGTTTTGTACTCTAATCAGTTTTGTACAATAAAGATGACAGATTGTCAGAAATGCATTTGGCATCTGTATGAACACTTGTGTTGTCTGTACTGTTTGACACTATAAGAGAGTCAGAAGCAGAGGATAATGAGCATTTAATTTTATAATGACACATCTGCTGTTTTAGATAAATGTGAAATCTGAATCTGGCACACTGCAGGCAAATTATAACTCTATGGAGTATAACAAATATACTGCAGTAACATTTTAGACAATGTAAGCTATTGTATATGTCAACACTTGTTGAGCATTTTCCCCAAAGTAGGTTTTAAAAGTCTAAATAATAATGAGCCTTGCATAAATCTTCTGGATCCAAAAACTAATTAAGCTGCACAAAGTATTCCTTTAATATCTGCAGACTGACCACAGTATTATTACAGGACAGAAATCTTGCACTGTTTCATTTAAAAGGCAATTTCTTGAAAATATGTTTTTCATTTTGAGTGTTTGGCCTCTGCCACACATGAACCACATGTGACCATGAAGCACACCTTTCTCGAGTGAAACTGCGTGAAACCATAGAAATAGATGGAAAGTAAAGTAAAGCCTTTTATGGGTTTTTCAATAGCTACTTCTTTAAAATATTTACCTTACCTTTAATATATTTACCTTAACATCAGTATGAAAAAAGCAATGACTATAATGTTTTGACTCATTTTGAGTAATAGCAAGTTCTAATTCTGTGTAAAAAGGTGGTATTAATTACATTTTGATGATATATTCAACCTATCAGATCAAAATATTTGAAACATTTGATAGATTTAACATTTTATTTCATATGATAATTTTTAACATTTTTTAAAGACAAAGCAAAAAAGTGTGGGGGTTGGTAGGTAGATAGATGAGCTAATTCTGAAACTGCAGTAAGGAAATGCATTTTAAATATAGATCTTGTGAATTTGCATAATGCTAAGGACTGTGCTGCTCCTCTTGATAAAACAAGTTACACCAAAGCATCTACTGTCTTTTTGGTGAAATCAATCTTTCATTGCAGTCACAGCCCACATTGGAACAAACTTTATTTAGCAGATACTGGGGATGCAACATACAGTAGCAGCGATACAGAAGAGTCAGTGGCATTTAGGCTTTTATAGGCTGCAGAAGGGGGTCAGGTGTCAGGTCATCTTCACCACTCACATGGTCAGCTCCTATATTGAAAAGGGAGAGGAAGACATGGGAGACAGACAGAGGAAAGGGATTTCAGAACAGTAAAGCAGGTAAAGCTGAAACAGTGAAAGCTGTAATTAAAAATATAAAGTAATAAATGAAATTCAGAAGAAAAAATAAAACTACAGGTGATCATTAATTACAATATGAAACACTGTCTTTCCTAATATTTAAAATAAAGATACAAAAGACAGATGTCACACTGCATACATGAATAAATTTCTCAAGATTAGTTAGTATGAGAGACTCTGTCTTTACCCAGGAAAATGTTTGCTATTGATCTTCAGGCAGCATCATTTTGCTTTCTATACCCATCAAGAAAAAAAATGCGTCACTGTATAACAACTTGGTTATCTCAGGGTGTGTTGTTGCTGCCACCTAGTGGTGATCACACTGCACTGATGACCTACAGAACGGTTGGTGAGGAGAAATTCTCCTCGTCATTTGTCCTCTGCTCTTTCTCATTTACTCCACCCCCCTCCATGTACTCCCCTGCTCACTGGCTATGACTCATTTTGTTCACCATCTGCCCTCCCTCTACCTCTCCCTTCCTCTCTCGCTCCCTCCCTCCCCATCCTTCCTCCTCACCATGATAGCATTCACAATGTCATTCTTGTTGTGTTTCAGTGCACGAACGGCCTTGGCTCGTGACACATTGGCCTGAGCCATCACCAACTCAATGTCCCTCTGCTCAAGACCTCCCTCATCCACCTAATGTATAGAAAGAAACAGAAAGAGACAGGAAGATATCTAGTTAACAATACAAACAACATTAATGGAATTAATTATATTAGATCATATTGTAATGGCATATGGTGTTCAGAAACAACTGTTCTGACAGTAAATACCTCCTCTTCCTCCTCTTCACTCTCCTCCTTGATTGTGAGGCTGGGTGGGACAGGTGGGGCCAAGGGAGAGGAGGTCACAGGCACCTTGAATTTCTCTGCAGCTGCTTTGTGAGCCTGCTGAGATAGGTCTTCAATCTGAAGGACAGGAAAGGAGAGAATGTTAGGTCATACATGTACAGAAGCTTAACAAAGAAAGAAAAAAGTGTAAAAGAAGACTTACCTTCGCCTCCCCAAATACAATGTAAATGTCTGATGCAGGGCTTTTGAATACATCTGGTCTGCTGATGACAAACAAAATACTCTTGGACTTCCTAATGGTGATTCTGGTCACACCATGGACTGGCTTTAGACCCAGTTTAGACATGGCCTACATTTGTATACAGCAGTAGAGAGAAAGGGGGAAAAAAAGAAGAAATAACAATAATTAAACAATGTCCTGAATAACTGTTTTCATAGTCAGTTTTGCTATTTTGTTCTTTTATACAGCATGTAGTCTGACCTTGCGAGCCTTCTTCTCGCTGCGGCTCTGTTTTGGTCTGTTTAACCCTTCATCAGCAGAGGAGATAGACTGAAAATAAAACAAATATCAATGAGTTTAATATCACAATCTACAGTTTTGTATGTCTATAAACTCACCAAAAGTGTTTTCATTGCTTTTTGCTGTTGCCAGGGAGTTTTGTTGTCTCTTGCACAAACAGGAAGCAACGTATTATTTGTTTATAGCAACAGCAGTAACAGCGGCTTACTTAAAGTGCTGAAAAAACACTAATATATTACAAAATTTGCTACTAAGACAATAAAGGAAAAAAATAAACTCTGTTAACTAAAAATATAAAAAAGGAGAGAAATTTAGAAAAGAGAAAGAAAAGGGGAGTATTTGTAGGGGAGTATAGTAGCAAAAAGAAGCTTTAATATTATCACATCTATAAGCTTGGGATGCAGGCACCACAGGGTAGTATACTAGGTCTTCTATTTCTATCTATTATATGTAAATGACTTAAAAGCAGTAGTCTCATAAAATGCAAATGCTTCTGCTTTACTTGAAGATAAAACTGTGGAAGACAGTAGTTTCAATTGCAAGCTCCCAACTGTAAGTAGATGGCTATCAGATAATCAATTATCTGTATATTTGGACAAAATGAAGCAATTCTTTTGGTTCTAAAATTAAGTTAGCAGGGTCACGAGGCTTTAAGGTCAAAGACAGACAGTTCCATACAAATGCTGAAGACAGTGTAAATTATCTAGTCTGCATTATATATGTGCTCGTATTAGGTGAAAGTATGTCCCCAAGATAAAGATAACTCAATTCTGTGTCTACTCAGAAAAGCTAAATCTCTGTTAAGCACACACTAGCTTGAGTATAAATATAATGCCATTTTAATAACACTGCCATTTCCTGGCCTTAAAATGATATACCCATCCGTCCATCCATGTTCAGATCTTGATCCTACAAAACTAATCATTTATACTAAGAAATGTCTAACTTGCAAATGGTTTAAAATACAAAGGTACTTAATTGTGTTTTTACAATAAAGAGACAATCCTAGCCACTCTGTACAAGTTGAAATTGGACAGACTTCACATATTCACCTCAAGACAAAAATATATTTCTCTACTGTGTGTTTAAAGTGACCTTAAAAAAGAGTATCATATAGTATATTTCTACTTAAAAGTCAACTTTTTGTGACCAAGTTATCATGAACATGTTAAGGTACTCCTGCTACTTGCTTTTTGTATTTAAATGTTGATTGGATTTTCAGGGAATGTTGTCTTATTATGTAATGAAAGGGAAACATTGTGTTTTCATCCTGTATGATTTTTTTAAACAATTGCAGTGAAGTGTTCTGTTGTTTTACTTAATCATCAAAAAAAAAATATTTCATTCATTTAAAAATGTTATACATGTTATTGTTACTCCTCTAGTAACTCAGTTACTCAGTACAGAAAAAGTTTAAATGAAGCAGCATAAACAGATTCACCTGTGGCTCCGATGGCCTCAGTGGTTCGGGCTCCTCTAGCTCAGGCACTGACCCCTCACTGTCAGACTCATTACAGGAAGCCAATATAGAACCTACATAGGGACATATTGAACACACATTCAAATACATGCAAGTAAAGTGTATTATATCCTTATTGCCGTAGAAAGTAATCACCATAGACAAGTAATGAGGGCATTAGTGGCTCTATTTCATTAGTGCTCTTCTGATGAAGAGCTTTCATTAAAAAAATTCAAAAGCTCATCTAGTCAACACCAGGAAATTCAATTACACTATGGAAAATTACTTTAATTACATCTCCATACCATCTGAATTTTACGTTATATGTATTGTGCACTCTTTATCCATAATTTAAACTGTGAACTATATAACGCAGGCCATTTAAATCTCTTCTCATATCATGTATCTTAAAAGCACAGTTACTTTAGGCTTTTCTGTCCTATATCATCTATTCAAACATATGTAAATGTAATACAGAACAACAGTAACTGTGGGAAAGATGGAAAGAGAAAGGGGTGGTGTGTAAAACACAGCAAAAGAAATTTAGGGGATTTCTAAGCTGTTCCCTGTGCCCCAAGGGAAGGTTAGCAACAACTCACAATTATTCTTGAAGGATAGGTCAATTTCTTCAGAAATCTTGTGGCTGTGGTTGATTGGACAGCCTGACTGTCTATCTGTTACTTGGTGGGAAGAGAAAGGCTGTATTTCCTGTTGACTGGAAGGACCACACTCTTTCTGCATGGATCCATTTCTGTTTCCTGCAGCTCCTCTGGGCTGGATTCTGTGACCATGTCGAGACAGTCCACCATCATCCTCACTGTCTGTCTCCTCCTCCACTAAAATGGGACCTAGCAGAGTACACATTGGCTCATTATATTTGTATAACAAAGCTCCCATTTGACTTTATTTTGACATACTTTCTATCGTTTTAAATGAAATGTTGGCAGATCTAGGTCTGACAAAATGGCAAGGGAATTCATAATTTAATATTATAGTGATATGGTCAAAAGTCATAATTTCTGTACTCACCTCTGCACCTGTCTTGTGTGCTCCATGCACAACCTTGCTTGATTTCTTTGTGAGGCTGGATGTTGAGATTCAGCGGAGACTGGGAATAGGACTGAGACTGGGAGCGGGAAGTAGAGTCTGGAGCACATTTTGAATCTAGTGTCCCAGATCCAGGTGAACATGACTCCTGGGTAGGCTGGGACAGGTTTAAATTCAAGGTAGTGGAGAGTGAGGGTGAGGAGACACTTGAGCCAGATGTAGCTGATGTAGAAACAACAACAAGGTCCTCTTGGAGGTTGTTGTTAGGAAGAAATTGGGAATCATGGTCTTGTTGTGTTGTGGGGGACGTAGAGCAAAGTGTAGGTGTAGAGTGGCACATGGACTGTGAAGACTGTTGCTCAGTTAAGAGGGTGGGTTGGGATTCCTGCACAGGTATGGGAAGATCATCCTCTGGCTCTCTTGAGGCAGGGAGGGGGAGGGAAGAAGCAGGAGATGTTGAGGAAGAGAGTGGAGTCGAAGTGTATATGGTATCCTGGGTAGGTGGGCTGTGGTTGGTATCTATGTTGTTGTCATTAATGTCCACCATGACACTGAGGTTGTCTGCAGCATGAGTGGTAGAATTACTGCATCCGTGGCTAGGACTTTTACCATCTGGGCTGGGACTGTCATCCCCTTGCAACTGTGAACCAGATTCTGCTTTGCCTCTTCCAGTAGTCATCTGCTGACAGCTTGATGATGGAGCTTTGCTGTTTGCCTTTTGGTCTGTCTGAGTTTCAGAACTATCTGCAGTCTCCTTTAACCATCCATCTGCTGTGGTATTTATTGGAACAGAGGGTTGCTTTGGATCATCAACTAATTCAGGGCTGGAGTCAGCATGACTGCCCGTCTGAGATGCCCTGTGTTTATTCTGCCTCCCTCTCCTTCCTTTCTTAGCAGCAATTGGTTTATCTGTGCAAAGTTCCCCTTTGGGGGTGTGATGTGCAAAGTGCTCTGGGTCATTCTGTGAAGGAGAGGTTTTTCTCTCCTTTTTGTTACTCTCGTCCTTCTCTTCACCCCTCTCTTTTTCAGTCTTTTCTGCTTTTTCTTCCTCATCTTCTTCCCCTGAGTTACAAACAACACATTGCTGCCCTCTAAAGGCATCTTTAGTCTTTGGTTCATCAACATGTCTGTCAGGACTGACAGGGATGGTATCAACCTTTGTTTGGCATTCAGTCTGATGCCCTACCATCTCTGGTTCTGACTGAAAACCAGTGTATTCCATTTTATCTTTACAAGCTGTACTCAATCTGGATTCATTTGATTTACATTTAGGAGTAAATGAACCAAAGGATCCATCTAGCAAAGAAAATGCAGGATTACTCTCTGACGTGATTGTCTGACTCTCTGGACTGGTATGACATCTTGCCTTAGTTCTGTTTGGTGAACTGAGTTGTTGGTTTGTTGCAGCTTTGTCTATCTGATTTTTAACTAATGGCACTGAGATGTGACAAATGCCTTCATTTGAGGATGGCACTGGTGTTGTGTTTGATGTCTGGTTTATGGAGCTGTCCATTGGTTCTTGGTCTTCATCAGTAATTGTGTCAGAAATCTGAGGTGGCATCTCCTCAAGTGGAATATTAGACACAGACTCTTTAACACAAACACTCACACTCTGTGGTCTCACTTCCTCTGACAGAGCATTCAGACTTCCACACATAGCTACTTCCAAGGAATCAAAGGCAGAGTCATTGTTGTTGTTAGAATTACCCCAAGTGTCTTGTATCTGTGTGTCAGTGTTATCACCATTACTGTCTGGATTCAGATTACTAACATCATCCTCTGGGAATCTGGAGCTTCCATCCTCTCCTCCGCCTGCTTCTGAGATCTCCTCAATGGACTTCCAACAGGTCAAGTTAGACTCAGAAGCCCCCTGTCTTTCCAATTCTTCATCTGCCATCTGGTCCTTCTTTCCACACAGACTGATGTTATCCTCCTCATCTAGAACAGAACCCAGAACATTGTCATAATTATTGCACATGTCACTGCTCATGTTGGGAACCACGACTGTCTGTGTGCTCTGGCCCTCTACATCACACGTGAGCAGACTCTCTGCCTCTAACTCATACTTCTTGCCCAGAGACAGAGAGAGAGACTCCCCTGCTCCCCAGACACCCAACTCAACCCCTGATCCTAATCCTAAACCAAACCCTAGTCCCATCCTGTCGTCACACCATGCCCCAGCTCCAGGGCCCTCCTCTTTGCTCGTGTCTGATTCTGAGTTCTCCCTTTTGGGGGAGATGGCAAGGGGGGAATGTGGGGATCCAACAGCTCCAAGCACCCCCTCGTCAGTACTCAGGGTGTTTTCCCTCAAGTTCTCTTGGGTAGAGTCACTAGGACAATGTTCAGGAGTCAGAGCTAGATTGTCAGCAAGTTCTGAGATGATTTCTGAAGAGGAAGACACTGGGATGTTACTGAGGTTGGGACTAGTGTCTTTTGGGCAGGAGAGAAGAAGAACACCTTTATTCAAGTCATTGGTTGCTGTGGCCATATTCAGATAGGGACCAGAATCACTGTTTCTGCTATCCACAGTCATTGACTCAGTTAAGGCATTCCCATTTTTCTGGTCAAGTTCAGTGTCAGACTCCTTGTGAATACTTGACCTATACATGGCTTCTGCCCCTTCAGGCACATCAGACTGGCTGGAGAAAGACTTTGATAATGCAAGTCTACTTGCTCCTACAGTCTTGTGACTTTCTGGGTGATAATGACGAGGCTTGATTAGCAATTTGAATGAGTCCCTCTCTGGTTCTTCTGTTAATTTCACCCCTGAATGGTCATCGATCTGTTGAAAATTAATATCAGTCATCTGGTGACTTTCCTGAGCCAATTCTGGCTGAACTGAACTGTTAAAATCTGTCATCTCCTGTGTGGATGTCGCAGAAGGAGAAGAAATGTGGAACTCAGCTGCAGGGTCAGGTGGAGCATGAATGACACCTGGAGTGGTGGAAGGGTTAAAATGAGGGCTGTCTCTAAGCTGCTGAAGAGGACTGGAAGAAGCACCAGACATGTCTATAGTCTCACTGTCACTTCCACTCTCATCCTGGTTGTTGGAGGATTCTGGTTGACAAGAACCTGCTTCTGTATGATCAGATGGTTTCAGGTTATCCAACTGTTTGTCTGTGCTCACCTGTATGTGCAAAGGTTTTGTCTGGCCTATTTCGCTGCTAGATTCAAATTTATGATCTAAATTTGATTCAGAGGGTTTGGGTTCATTCACAGGATTTGGTCTTGAGTTGTTGCCTTTGGGTTGGGCAACAATTGTTTCAGAAAGACAGGTGATTCTGGGGTGACCTACTCTTTTGTCTGTACCCTGTGTGTGCAGATGTTCAGTATGACTGGTTCCAGTGGTAGATCCCTGTTCAGGTTCTGGTTGGATTTCAGTAGAGTCAAGTGTTTCGACTGGTGTGGGTTCTAGTGATTGTGCATGCCTCTCAGTGCTGTATAGATGTTCATCTTCCTCCCCATTATATGAGGCAGAATCTAATGAGTCATCTGTATCGTCTTGGAAACAGAAGGATTCATCCAACCCCTCATTGATGGATGTCTCTGAAAGTGAATGAAGGAAGGATGCTGAGCTATCCTCATCAGTAGGATCCTCCACTGCTTTGCTATCACATTCCTCCTCGTCTTCTTCTTGCTCTTCTTCTTCATCCTGCTCTTCTACTACTTCCACCTCCACCTTAGCTTCATCACCCACCTCACTGTGGTCATCACTGTCGTCATCTTCATTATTTTCATCCTCTTCATCACCCTCAGCACTACCATTAGCACTGCCATCAACATCATCATCATAATCATCATCATCTTCATCATCGTCATCATCTTCAACATCTGCTTCCTCCTCTCCTGCTGCATAAGCATTAATATCTTTTTCTTCATTTCTGTCATTAACTTCTCCTATTTCGTTCTCTTCTTCTGTGGGGAAGAGGGTGATTTCCATTGAATCAGCCTTGAAGATAAGGCTGGTGTGGAGGGGAAAGGAGATGAGGGAGGCAGGGATCATTCTTTCCTCCTCTGGTATATCATCAGCACAGGCTGCCTGGGAGAGCATGAAAGAACTGGGACCAAGCCTACCAAAAGCTCCAGGACAGAAAGCATCCAGAGGGATGAGAGGTGAGTCAGGACCAAGACTAGGTGAAGCCATGGTCATGTTCTCTGTGTCAGGAGTCAAGGCAGTGCAAGGTAATTCTGAATGATCATCTATCTGCCCATAATGTTCCTGGGACATACATGCCTCCAGTTGTAGTTTCAGGCCTGTCTGCATGGGTCTAGAATACTCTGCTCTACCTTCACCAGCCTCTTCCAGTGGGCAAAGTGAGCTTTCAGACTCTCCCCCATCCTCCTGGGAGTCACTGCTACGGCTGCTACTGCTCCTTAGAGGCGATGTATCCTCAGTCACCCAGCAAGGACGGCAGCTTTCCCTGGAAATCTTGTTCTCCTCCCCTTTAAGTGCCTCATCCTCCTCGAGGATCACAGTCCCTGTTATACCTATTCTTGAACTTATGACAAAATCTTCAGGACGGTACAAGCATAACTCCCCCACCCTTTCCTCCTCCCGCTCTGAACCTCCTGCTCGTCCCTTGTCCTCCCCAACCTCATCTCCAATCTCTGATAAGGAGCTCACAAAGCAAGCAGGGGCCTCCTGTGCTTCTTCTGTGAGAAGCAAGTTGGGAGAAGTGGAAGGGGAGGTGGAAGACGTGTAAGAGGAAGTCCAGCTGCCTCCCTCTGCTGTGATATAGGAGCCAGAGGGAGAGGTGAGAGGTGAACAGAGGTCCTCACTGTCTGAGGGAGAGCCAGGGGAGAGTGGACAGGCTGGAGATCCAGGATATGAATGATGTTTAAGGTGGGAGGAGCGGGAAGCCATCTTGATTGGTGTGGAAGGGGCAGTATAGTACAAGTCAGGGTCAAGAGATGAGGGCACACCCACTCGTAGTGGGTCAACGGCATAGGTGGGCTCAGAGAATGACAAAGCAACTGGACAGGCCAGCTCAGATAAGGAGAGGGAAGGCACTTCATCTTGAGAAAGGGTTTTATCCTCTTCCTGGTTGTCTATCAAATTGTCATCTGTTGTGTTTGGTTCTGAGGAGGAGGAAGGGCATAGGGTGTTATAAAAATGGGAAGGGGGTATGTTTGGGGGCTGCCCAGGGTCTTTTTGTGGATCCTGACATTTCTGAGCAGTTTGGATTTGGCTTGCCTCTTTGTTGGTCTCAAACTGGGTCTCTTTTGCTTGTGACTGAGCATCTGAAAAGCTTGAATCAGCTGGCAAAGGGATAGCCTGTCCACTTGGCTCAACAAATGGTTTCTCTTTATGGGTCTCTGTTGTTTTGAGCAGAGTCTCCTGACCCATCACCACCCTTATGTCAATAGTCTGTGGCTCTTGATAGTCACTTTCCACCTCAGAACCAGTCAGGACCTGGGAATAACACATTATACATGCATATTAAAAGGTCATTTGCCAGGAAGCATATCTGATGTAAAATATCAATATATGCAAATCAACATATAATCTACACCTTGATTCTTTCCATCTTAACTGGGACATGACGGCCACATGGTCCATGACCACCTAGCTTTCCGGACAATCTGGGTGTGTTGTTGTTGCGATGGTCAGAGCCTTCAGGTTGAGGTCTTGGAGTCCCAGAGGAGCTAGGTGTTGCATGAAATATCCGTGGTCCAAATGGAGAGGTACATGCTGGGAGTAGCTTCTGAGGTGTACTAGGAGAAGGACTAGAACCACTGTCACTAGGGGAAGAACCACTATCACTTGGAGTGGAGTCAGTAGATGGGTGTCTGGTCATGTCTGAAAAACAGAAAAGGCAATAAAACAAGAGTTGAAGTAAACAGAAGGAGATATTCCATAAAAATCTAAAATTAATTAATTATTAACGAGGTAATTCAGCTGTCAGAATTATCACAGTGCCAGGTTACTAGACATTATGCAGAGGTGTACGCCTTTTTCATTTAATATTAATAGGTCTTTTTATCTCTATGGATTGAACCTTACATTTCTCCCACACTCTAGCTCAGAGAGAGCCACAAAGTCACCAAAATGTCAGCAATTAGATGGTTTTGAATGGTTTGGAGAGCAAAGCAATCAGCAAAACTGGAAAGCATGCTGTGTAGGATTTTTTTTTAAATGTTTGAAACCAAACACTTCTGAATGTAATGGTCCAGTATAAGGCTGGGAGTGGAAAACATTGCCTTTCTACATGCACTACACAGTATCTTACTTCACCTCTCTGAGTTTCTCTGTCCCTCTTTCCCTGTCTGTATTAACATGCACAATTGTGCAATTAGCCAGAGGCAAAAGGGACTGTTATTGAATTACAGTTTTCTCTGTCATCTTGTCCTCATAGACCATGCTATCATCTTCAGAACTGTCATCAGGAATGGGGAAATCACACAGATGAAATGATAGTATGAATCAAGAAATAGGGTCAGTGGAAGGAGTCCTGTGTATGAGCAAGAAATGGAAAACAAATGGAGGATGAAGATGGAATAAAAAGAGTGTATTCTTCATTTGTTTCTGTTTCACTGCTTATCTTTAATGATTTTGTTCTGTCGGATTGATTATGGATATAGCACAAAAACCATACATTCACTGAAATATCCCTAAAGAAAGTGATATAAGCTTCTTTCTCTTTAACATACAGGGACGTAACAGAGCCTCCATTTGCTCACTTAACTGGGCCATTGCCACGGTGACCTCAATCCACATGCTGATTGGCCATTATAACACACAAGTGGTTCAGCTCAGTGCCAGCCACAAACACACACACACATACATACACTTGCTCAGCCAGGAACCCAGCTCTTGCTAATTCAATCTCAGAAATCTCTGTTGCCACACTCCTTTGAAATCTCTCTCTAAACCTTCTACTATCTAATCAGTCTTGCTTCAAACATGAATATAGCTACTGATTCTTCTTGTGTCACTTTTAGTTGTGACTCCTTGCTTCCTTCTCTCAACTGCATGTTCTTTTTTTCTTAATATATCTCTTTTGGGTTTTCTCCCTTGCTGCTCTTCTGTCCTGGCTGTGGTGGTGGCAAATGTAATCATCAGCACTTAGCAGCCCTGCATGATCACTGCCTCAATAATGAGCTCTAGGTGTGTTTGGGTGTGTGCTGAGTCATGCCCAATAGACTAAAACCTACTACTAATCAGAGAGATCCATAGTTAAGCATGCACAAAAGCCAACCCCTGTGCAACATGTACATGCACAGGCTAATACGGTTAATCAGCCTAGAATGTGATTGTGGTGGTCTCTTCTGGCATGGTCTAATAAAAAGCTAGCTTGAGTAGTACAGATGAACAAAAATCTAAAAATTAAGTTATATTTGACTTACAGAATATCAAGGACAACAACAACTACATCAAATACATTCAGAAATACTGTATCATCTCCCCCTCTATGCTAGGCATTGGAATCACATGCACCTCCATGCTGTTGCAACTACTGTTTTGCTGGGCTGGTAAATATGTCAGTGACATGTTTCATATCTGCTAGCATAACTGTCAGCCTCTGTCTCTCTTTACTGCAGATTCTGTGCTATAAATAGTCTGTGGATGTGGCTCTCTTCCCCTCTCTGGCCCAGCCTTGTTGTCTCCTCTGGGGGAATACAGTAAAATCGAGCACCTGGCTTGCCGTACTAGGAGCAGGCCGCAGCAAGCTGAGCACACTGGAGCTGCGTCACAGAGGCTGCAGCGCAGGCCTATCTGCCCCAAGGGGAGCCTCTATTTCAGCTGCAGCTCAGATTTATACAGGAAGAAGAGACACCCCAATAGTGTAAGATGTGTCATTGTCTTCCCCCATCTGCATCTTCACTCTTCATTTTAATCAATCTTCTAAAATCTTCTTTTTCATCAGCTATGTGCTAGAAAACAAATTATAAATGGAGCATCAGGCAAGTCTCTTTCTTCTCTGTTCTGTCAAGATTCAGGCCAAGAAATCTTAAAATAAATTCCAGCCTAAGAAAAGATCACGCCAATGATGAAGTTAAAGCATTAAAAAAATGTAAAAGAAAAAAAAGCAATTACTGCCAGCAGAGAGCAGCAAGGGACTTTTCTTAATGGGCATTAAGGTTATTAAAAATAACTATCAAGTGTTTACAACACTATAGGCTGCAAGTTATAGTGTGTGCATAGTGACACAGTGGTGACAGGACTATGATGACATTCATATGATTAATGCTTGTCTATAATCAAGGGGACACTAACAAAATATTTACCCTTCCAATCTCTCATCTGTACCAATCTAACTTAACTACTACTATTTCTCTCTCCCTAGAATCATCCTTCTTTCATAAATTATTTCATGATTTCACAACTTAAAATATATGACGGCAACATGAGCAATAATTGACAAGATTTTAAAACAGTTGGTAACAAAAACACACAGCTCCTGTGCTGTGTGTTTGTATTTTTGTGTTCCTACAATTCTGGGTGCTGCCATGCTGCTGTGTCATGTTCCTGCTGATGCTGGGGGGAAGGGAGGAGCCACTCTACACTGTCCTTACAGCTCGCTAATTTGCTAGGGGATGTGGATGCAGATGGGGTGTCACTGAGGCTGAAGATGGGGCAGCAGGAGGAGGAATAGGGATGAGGAGGCCAGGTTAACACAAGAGGGAGGTTTGGGGATGGGACATTCTGATGAGGAGAGATGCTGGGTGCTGGAAAGAGGACAATTACAGAAAGGTTTTGGAAGTCGGATGCTGCTTTTAGACCAGAGCTTATTTGTTAATCTGGATTTAGCGATGCCAAGTATACAGAGGTGGGCTGGGAGTTGACAGCTCTGGGGTGGAGGCTTTTGGAAGGCTGAAGCTGGAAGGGTGGGGGAGCAACATGCGATTTAGTGAGAAGGCTATAACATGCAGCTGAATCACAGTTTACTCAGACTGCACATGACAACAGATAGAAATAACCCAGCTCTGAAGTGACTGTTCTCCACATGCCAGTTTCAAGCAGATTGTTAGCAAACAGTCTCTTACACTTTCACTATCCCAGTAGAATCTATATGTCCGCCATGCTTCTATCTAGCTAACACTCTCTTCTTCTCTTCTCTCTCTCTCTCCTTAACACTGTCTTCATCCTCTCCTCTCGATTATGCTCTGGACTGTCTTTGATTGTATCCCTTCTTAATTTCTTAAATATCCATTCTCCATCCCCAACCCCACAGGTCCTACCTGGTCCAGGGAGCCCCGTCTCCTCAGCTCCCTGCTCTGGATGTTTGTCCGTGGGGACAGATCTTTCAGTGCTCTCCCCCGGCATGCTTCTTGCTGGCTCTCTTTGGCTCTGACGCAACAATAAACCATACAGCCGGAACAGACAAGGTGAACAGGGAGAGGGAGAGAGAGAGTGAGAGAGAGAGGAAAATGGAGAAGGGGAAGATGAGGATAAGGAAGGGGGGGGGCTTGAATGCTCAGCGACCCAACACTTAGATCTCCCCTGCAGCACGTGTCTGTCTATGTGTGTGTGTTTGCGGATAAGACAGAATGAGACAGACAGCGAGAGAAAGACAGAGTGAGACTGAGAGATGGGAGTTTATGCAGATCTCTCTCTCTCTCTCTCTCTCTCTCTCTGTCTGTGGTGCAGCACAGTGATGCTGCTGTTGTGGGCGTGTGTTTTAGAGCCTCATGATCCAGTTCATCTGAATGTGTGTGTGTGTGTCAGGGTGTGTGTAGAATCTAAGAGGGAGCTGCAGTATTCTCTCTTGATGCCCAATTTCTGTTTCCTTTCCTCATCCTCCCTCCCTTCCTGCCTTCCTGTAACTCTCTCCCCTTCCCCTTCTCTGCCCCCCACCTCCCCATCCAGCCAAGCTGTGACTGGATCTTGGGAGATGATGTCAGCAGATTTAGACCGCTCTCTCAGTGCTGCCATCAACCCTAAAGGAAAGGACCAGTACTGCAAAAACAAGATAAAATTCAACTAATAAAAAATAAAGGAGATTGATTTAAAGGAAACAACAGTCAGGGTGAGAGGAAAACTGAAAACACAAAAATTTAAAACAGACAAACTGAAACTGTACTGCTGGCCCTCTGCCTCCTGTTCTGAGTACATCTCTCTTATGAACAGGAAGGCATCTCCTGTGCAGGACAGCCACAGCATCGGTCCCTGCCCTCCATTTTTACCACCTCTCACACCAGTGCTCTTTCTTGTTTTCCTCTGTTTCTTTACTTTAAAAGATAACAAGTGGGGGGGGGGTAGATGAAAATAGAAAGACAGAGAGGGGGTGGCAGCACTGAGCCAAATGATCAGCAAGGGTAGTTTCCATAGCAACCCAAAACTTCCCATGATAGAGTGCCAGCTCAGCAGAAGTGAGTGCAGCCTTACTTGATAACGTCTAATAGCCTCTATGCAATCCAGGTGACCTCAGCAAACAAGTTGTTAACTAACTTGCAGTTTTTTTAAAAAACTAAGTAAGTTTGGTTGGTAAGTTTGGTGAGTTCTCAGCTCACATTTTGTTTCATGACATGGCACCTCTTTTTAGGTACAGAACAATATGTTTTACCAACACAGGGCTTTTCTAAAATGTATTGGATAGCAACTGATTTCATTTTTTATTTTATTAGGAAGGAAACTTGTCACTATGCAGTAAAGTATCTCCACATCTTTTGTACATAAGCTTTGCCTGCATCTGCACACTGCTAATCCATCAGACAGAAGATACTATGACCAAGGAGTTCAATACTGGAAGTGCTAGCTGGGCTCTCTGTCAACAGCCCATCAATCGATCCATTAATCCCTCATCAGGATATCAGGAGGAATGAGGTAAGCACCATGGCTCTGGATCATGTGATGGTCTATCAGAGTAACAATTCATTTTCATGTGTCATTTTCTGTTAACTAATTTGTCAAACTGGTTTTCCTTTGTCTCTCTTTTTTTGTTAGCTTTCTTCCCTCTGCTCAACAACCTGATGTCAAAGTGCTGCTGTGGCTGCTGCCTGTGATGTTGTGTAAGCAGTGTCTGGTCAGCAAAGTGTTTATCTGAGAATCTTAACCTTGCTGTTTCGTCATAATATCCCTGTTGCTATTTAGCATTGATGCATATTAACACGCAAAGATCGAAGTTTAAAAAACCTCCACAGAACACGGTATTTTAAAAAATGACAAATTGATCTATTATCTAAACATTTAAATGCCTAATTTTCCATCATACTGGATAAACACAGTGAGCTGTGTGCTAACTCATCAACCCTACTGTATGCCGATACTTGTAGGCTAATAATACTGATATCACACCAGTATGCCACAGAGGTTTGCTATTAGCTGTCAGATGTGAAACAAAACACATTCTGTCTGAATACCACACACTAAAAACGGCCCCTGACTATACACATCCTAAGATATTATACACCTCACACACAGGCCTCCCCAAACTGTCTGGATCCCAAAGCATCATATGAGTAAGAATAATGGCAATAAAACTTTATTCCATCACAAGCTGACACACATTCACCAAGATAATTAAATTATTCCCACCTATTCACATGCGGATGTTAAGCACAATGCTCTGGCCAATGTTTTACAAAGGGCCCAGTTGGTTTTGCTTTGACAGATCACTCACAGATGCAAGGACTTAATCGTCAATCATATTGTTTCTGCAGCAGGACTCGCTGTTGTGTTTATTTATGTCTCTCTTTGGCTCCAAAACTCTTGCTCGCCATCACCATGGAAACAGGGAAAGCCCCACAAGTTGCCAAGGGAACCAGAGTGAAAATATGATTTATTTTTTTTTAAGTGTGAGAGAGCTTTTCTGCAATGCTGCTCTGTTCTGAGTGTGAACGTGGGAGTACGTGTGTATTCCCTGTGGTCCCATTTGGTTGGGAAAGCTCTGATTTAGCCGAGTTTGCAAATTTGCTCAAGACTGATAGGTACACTTGGCCATCTCTTCAGCCACAGCTTTCCCTATTTTATCCTTCAGGTACGCCAGTTTCTGCCAGTCCGACTTCAGCTCCAGCCACTCATAATATGGCACCTGAAAAACAAAAACAAAAAGGATCTATTTTGAACATTTCTTTAAAATGCTGGAGAGTACATTATTTCTCATATCCAGTAAGCAGTGAGGAGAATGCAATTGTTTTTTTATATATATATATATATATATATAAATAAATAAATAAATAAATCATAGTTTTCAATCACATGTAGACATGCCCAGTTAATACATCCTGCAACACTGCAACACTGCAAACCTGAAAGGCAAATGATGCTGCTAATGGTTAAGGACATTGTCCTAGATCAGAGAGAGAGAGAGCTTGCATCGGCCTAGATGAGGCAAAGCTGCAGCTGGAGCTCTATTTATACCACAGACTGCAGCGGCACCCACCTGACTCTCAGCTCTAGCAAAATATCAGGTCCATTGTTTGCATAGCAGATACAGCAGTAGTGCTGCTCCTCTGCCTATGCTCATTGAAATATAATTCACTATTGTCACCAGCACAACACATCAGAAAATTTCTTTTTCAATTGGCTTCACTGACTGTAATGAAAAACTGATCTGAAGAACAAATCAGTTTAACCATATTTGCCTTTGTACTGTGAAGCAACAAAACTACAGCCACAAACACGACTACAATGATGAGTTATCCCACCTCCTGCCTCTCCCTACCTCCACTATGATTAAGCCAGCCAACTGGAGATGCCGCTTCATCATGGCAAAACGTCCCAGGAGGTCTCTACTCTTTGAGCCAAAGTTTGGAAATTCCCAAGCCAAGAAAGCGAGCCTATAAACAGATGGAGGAGTGTGGAAAAGAGAGCAAAATTAGACAGCTAGAAGAAAAGAAAAACAGACGCAACATTTAAAAGGAAGGAAATCATTAAAAGGCAAGACACTACAGGAGAAATTGGTAAACATTTAACAGATATCATTAAAGCTCCCTCCTTGATTACTTGCATGAAGATAATTATTTTTTCAGTGACAGATTTTCTGACATTTTTTGTTTAAATAAGCCAAAGAGATAGGCTTTTTCGGGATTTGAACAGATACTAACTAGTTTGAAAAACACAAAATAGCCTAAAATCTCAAAATTTACCAGGAATGAAAAAATATTGTTTTTACCTGTAGTTTCTTTCCCTAAACAACCCAAACCCACATGATTCCTCTCTTTGACTCACCGCTTTGCCCCTACAGGCAAAGGCTGGTCTCCTCCGCCACCGGGTAGATGAGGAGCTTTCAGCATTGACATGGCGATTGGTTTATTGTCACAATCTACTACCAGCTCACCATCTGTTTAAAGAAAGGCATGTCAGTAGTATAGAGATTAACTCTGAAGTTTACAAAGTCAAAGCCAGTAATAAAAGAAACATACAACGTGACACATATGTGGTCACAGAGTGTGTGTGTGTGTGTGTGTATATATATATATATAGATATATATCTATATAGATATATATGTGTGTGTGTGTATATATAGAGAGAGATATGTGTGTGTGTGTGTATGTGTGTGTGTGTGTGTATATGTGTGTGTGTGTGTGTGTGTATAGATAGATAGATAGATATAGATATATAGATATATATAGATAGATATATAGATATAGATATGTGTGTGTGTGCGTGTGTGTGTTAGCCTGCCCCCTTACCAATAATCCATCCGTATACAGTGTCAGCTCCCGTACGAAGTGCCTCTTTCCTTCCACCCACCAAACTCTGTAAAGCCTCTCTCAAACTGCTTTGCAAGGGGCTGGGGGTGGGGCTGCCAGATGGGACAGACATGGCATCCAGGGAGGATGGAATGACTGAGGAACTCTGATGCTCTAAATGGAGAGTAGCAGCAATGTGGAGGACCTTCCGTTGATAGTTCTCCACTCGAACTGGACTTACCCCTACAGACAGAGAAAATAACAGAAAGAGCGAGTGCTGACAACCTCCTTCAACAATGTTTTAGCAATCATTGCAATGCCTCATATCGGTGGGTCAATGGGGTTAACGGTCTTATCTCACCAGATATGTATTAGCTCTGCACTGCCATCTGCTGAGCCACAATGGTACTCTCTGAGAGATTTAGGAGACAACCCAGCAGTTCAGAATATTAAAAAAAAAAGAAAAGTATTTGTATGGTCCAAAACTATATAGCTTTGTCTTTGGCCTGACTCCATGTGCAAACAGGGGATTGCCTGTTGCAAGATATAAGTATTGGTTAAGAAATCTAAACTGACTTAAGGTAAACTGTAGTGCCACTGTGGGTACTGAGGCTACAACCAGTAAACATGTGACATTTCATCCTGTAAATAAAGGTTAAATGATAACAGATTAACTTTGTGTTAACTGATGATGTCAGAATCTGTAGTTATGCAGATTTAGATTTCAGATATGCTATATTCTTCACTAGGCTTGGGTGACATACTGGTTAATGTTCATTTTTACAGTTGGTGCTGTTGCTATAGGCTCTGTTTTTTCATTTAGGGAAAAGTTATACTGGGCTCATAAAAAGTAGCTGAACTACTTTCACCAGTTTTTCCTAGTTTAGAGGAGCAGGTGCAGGTGCTTCTGCTGAATGGGCAACAGTGATGCATGCAGCAGTACATGTGAGTTTAACATCACTAACACAGTTAGTGTACTAACACAGGTTGCATTTCTGCATATTCATAAATTCAACATTCATCAAAAACGGGACAGCACAGAAGAAACTAATGAATGCCCCGCAGCTTTGTGTCTTACCAGCCAGTTTAGTACTGTAATTCTGCTGTGTGAAGGGGATGAGGTAGTGGGGCTTGGCCTGCTGTAGCACACAAAGAGACCAAACCACATCTGTTTGCAAGAAGGGCTCCAGGCCAGACAGCGAGTCCTCCAGCATGGAGTGAACCTGCACACATACATTTAAAGTAGGATGTAGAAGCAGACTGTTTCGCATTGTACAGTTCACAGACAGCCTTTATTAGTACCTTCCTGTAGAAGTCTTCTCTTCTGCTTGGCTGGAAGTTCAGTCTGGCAAAAGTCATGAGCAGGTTACAGAGCTGATGGGTACTGTAGTTGTGACTGCTTTCTGTGTAGTGCTGGTGAGAAATGTACAGAGCGACCAAGAAACAATCAGTGACTTCTGTCATTTTTGTTGAGGTTATGCACTTTTCAAAATGAAATGAATTAGAGTTGCAGTAAGATGTTTGACTGACCACAGCAAATGCCTCAAAAAGAGGGATGTGGAGCCATTTGAGGAAGCCCAGTGATTTAGCACAGCGTGTGACATCAGCAGAACTGAGCTCAGGAACTCTGGGTAGCAACTCTGAGGCCATTCTCTGAAATACCTGAGTATGGTGGAAATTCAATTTACCTAAAAAGGGGCAAAGAAAAAGCTCTTACAGTATGTAAATGAGCAAATAGTTTATCTGTTTCTATATCTGAATAATCAAAATTATAAGAAGAAAAATAAAGGAGGTCATAAAAAGTTGCATGGACATTAAAACAGCTTCACTGTTACATCCAAATAAATAAACCTCCTGTCTCTATCTCCTGTAAGCCTTTACCGGTCCAGCCTGAGACTCTCTTCTACTCTTAACTATCTTCCCTTTCTCTGTCTGTTTTGCACTTACTGTCTGAATATAAAAAGAAACACTTTTTTAAAAAAAGATCTATGTATCAGGTCAGGTGGTAGCAAGAAACAGAATGAACATAGGGCGACAAAGATGTGCATACACACTATGTCAGTTTGGTTTATTCAAGCCTTCAGTGGTCGAACTATCGGTGTTGTTATTACCGTATGCAAAAGCCATGTCCATTATCAGTGGAGTGGTGATCTCCAATGATGGCTTCTGGAGAAGGTGGTAGGACAAAGCTTTGAGCAGTGGGACAGATCTGCGGTTATGAGTTGCCAAAGACACGCAGACTTTGCAGATCTCTTCTGCTGTAAAACTCGCAGCGAGCTCCAATGCCTGCAAAAGAGACAGATACAAGTAAAACACTACAGGCGTCCAACTATAAGACAGGGTGATAATGTATTGTCCACGGAATTACTTTTTTTTTTTTTTTTTTTTTTTTTTTTTTTACTTGTTCAACTACTAAAACCAATAGTGGTCACTGTTTTAGACTGGTATCTCCAGACTTCAGATAAATTCTGACTGCATACTCTTCATTAAGTGATTATATGTCATTATTGTTTGTCTTTTCAATGATCTCATGACATTACGTTCAATATTTGGACTATGCACCATTTATACGGTGAGGTTAAACCATCATATTTTACTGAGACATTAACTTTGTGCTAAAGGGTGACAGATGTTTACAACTATGATACCTTGTCCTCAAGTCTCTCCATTAAGGTAGGTGAAATGCTTTGTCCTTTGGATATTAGTATGCTGACAGTTTTAGCATCAGCAATTTCAGCCCAGCGCAGTTCAAGCTGTTTTAATGCAGCATTCATTATTGCCACATCCTGCTGTCTTTTCCTGCCTTTTGCCCAATCTGCCAGGTAGCTCAGCTGCTTGTAGGACAGCCTGCGGACTCGCCACAGGACCTCATTCCGAACAGAACCAAGAGCTGGGTCTGTGGGGGGCACTCCCATAATCCAGAAAGATCGCAAGACAGTAACTAGATTGCCATTCCACACTGAAGTCACCTGAAGAAAACACAATCACAAACACACAAATGAGTTATTAATCTTAACATGTCAATCACCTTACATGAAGACAATCTATCACTGTATCCATCTTCCTTACCCCCTGAGATATGGTATCCATCATATTGAGTAGCCTTGGATCCCTCATCAGTTCATGTTTGTGTTCCTCCAACTTCCCCTCCATTCTTAGAATCAACTGAGTCCACTTAATCAGAGCATTAGCTGCTTCATTACCATCTCCTTGATGCTCTGCCCAGGCTCGCAGGATGTCCTCTGGCACTGCTGCCTTATCCACCAGCTCGGTCAGCTGGGTGCGTGTAGGTATGTGCAAATAGGTGTTTTCCTTGGTAATTGGCTTTCTTTCACACAATAACCTCTCCATGGCCAATGGCCATCCCTGAGTCTTCCGCACCTCTGCAAACCCAGTCACATGTGAAGGCAGACGGGTAGCGGCAGGAGCAGCAGCTGGGGCATGGGAGGAGGCCCTGCACAGCAGATGAGCGTATCTACTCAGGAGACGGCTGGCCATTGGGTTTGAGAAACAAAACAGTAGCCACAGGTTGGAAGGGCGAAAAAGTGTTCTCACAGTTTAGCAGCTGGTGACACCATCCTACATCCAGCCTAAGGGAGCGGAGGAGAATTCAGCAAGAAGCGTGGTTAGAACGAGACGTTAACAGTTTAAGAATCATTTCAACTATAAGCTTAACCTTTATTCAACGTACCGATTAATACATTCTAGCATATATTCATTAGTATATCAAGTGAAAGCATTCCCAACTTTCATTAGCCATATATGATAGGTATTGAGCCCTTCGCATAACGTTACGTTCGTAAGAATACCTGTGTAACCCATTACGCAGGCTCTAATCTAAAGATGCACAATCAACATGAAGCAGCTAGGCTGAGATCATATATATATATATACATAATTGTAACTCTGACTAAAATTACATTTCTTGTGTTGTAAAGGTAATTTAACCACAGCAATAACCAGAAAGTAAATGTTATGCTGTCACGTAACGTTAAATCCTGACCTTGTCGCGACACGGAAGATACGCTCTGAAAAGCCGCTGATCCGGCAGCGGTTCATCCACAATCCTATCACATGTTTGAGTCACAAAGCCTGAATGCAGACACAACTCGAAGCACCATCGACTGTCATACTGACACGTTACTTACCAATAATAAACGATAACTTTGGTGATAACTGTTCACATGGAGGTGCCAGGAAGCGTCGCAGGAAAATGACGTTCGATGGCGATTTCACGTGACCCGCGGACGCAGCCGTAATTGGCCAGAAATAAGGCTCGTTTGAGATAAACTGCGCCTCGCCTGGAAAGTGGACAAGACCAGGCGGCGGCAGCAGGGGGCGGCGACAACAAGCTGCAGTCGAGTCGGACAGTTTTCAGCAAGTTTCACAGAAAACAGGCTGCAGGAAGTCACAGAGGTGTTTACTTCCTGTTAGATTTGTCTGCTCAGTAGACGTATACTGAGATTTATAATGGTCTTTATAATACACCTTGACCTGCAGACCACAGCACTGTCATTTTAATATCATAGGACCTTAAACCAAAGGAGAAACTGAATCAACAGTCGAAACGTTCTCACGGCTGTTACGGAGTCTCCTGGAGAAAACAACAATGACATAATTTTGTTTTAGTCAAAGATATGAAGAGACTTCAATCCTGTAACAGCCAAGGCTCCCAGTCCCTTCACAACAGTTATATATCAGGAATTTCTGTGGCTGATCAACGCTGCAGGCCTGATTATAATCATATATGTAGAAGGGGGTGTGTGTGTGTGTGTGTGTGTGTGTGTGTGTGTGTATGTAGCATGTCTGAACTTTATGAATGAACTTTATAATCACCATTACTACTACTACTAATAATAATGATAATAGTTCAGGATATGTTCGTTGACAGATTATTCCTTCACGCACAACATAGGAATAATGATCAATGTCAATCTAAACTACTGAAATTAGATGAAAAATTAAAATTCCTACAAAACTTTTGGTGTGACAGCCAAAGTAAGAGCCAATCAGCTCTTTGATCGGGCGAGAGCCAGGCGTTTCCCATCATACGCTGGATTTCGCAGTCGGGGGCCGCCTCGATCTCCCGAGATTATCGTTGTCCAGTAGTTTATGACGTCAGAGCAAGTCGGGCTCAAATCGGACAGAAAACTTACCGGCATGCATTGTGCGCCGATCGCCGGTGATCGATTCTGCGCAGCCCTGGCTCATCTCGAACGAGCCTAATATCTGTCTCGTTCCTTAGGATTCTCACTACTCCGAGAGGAAAAGTACAGCTTAAAGGTTTAATCTAACAAGGGCAACAGTACTGGAATAGTTTCATAAATGTATGGTGCTTAATTAAGATTAATATAAAGTAAACAAGAAGAACATGAAGTTTTGCTATTGTATCTTGAACGACCCCAACGTCGCTGTCATGGATGGTAGTTATGAGTGGGTAAAGAATTTGTCAAAGCGAGTTCGTTGGAGACTTTGAATCACAGTGAAACTCCAACATGCAGTTGAAAGCAATGTCAAGCAAAGGACACAGTGGAGCATGGCTTGATTTAATGCAGCAGGTGTGAAGAGGAAATAAGCGCTGTGTGATTACAGCAGGATAGTAGGGGATGATTAAAGCCACAGGGAGGCAGTAATGCAAATGGTAGAATGCCAACTGACATCAAACACCGAGGAAAATGAAGGAGAGTTTGGACTGAAACTAAGCAAAGGTTACATCTGCAGAGATTATCCGTAGTTATGGTTGGCAAACTAATGTTAGCCCAGTTTAGAGCAACAACTAATCAATTTGTAAAGCTTGGATATAAAAACCATTTGGCAGTGTGTTTTCTAAATGTATCTTAAATTAATGCAGCCTAACATTAACAGTTTTTAAAAAATATTTTTTGTCTCCGTTAACTTTTTTAAATGTGCTGGATAAAATATTGATCACATATGTATACCTACAACAGCACCACAAACTGCAGCCATCAAAACTAATGAAATGTTTCTTTCCAATACTGAGTACAACTTGAGTCAGTGGCTGAAGTGTCAGCTTTGCCAGTAAGTAACAAAGAGAAGAGAATCTTATTAGGTCTGGTTTACTTGTCTAAACTATGATTAAGATAAATTAGCATTCATGTTGGATTAGATTAAGAATGGTTTTGGGGCAACAATTTGCTGTTGTTCCCCAGTTTTTTCTTTACTTTGATTAAACACACATTTATTTAAAAATATGTACCATGTGAGCAATAGTGAAACTAACAAACTAAACTAAAACATTTCCCACAAAGCATCTCATTAATGTCTTTCTTTAGACCTATCCCAAAATGAACTTGATGATAACTTATGCACAGACTATTGACAGTTTTAGACTAATTTACCTCTGTGAACCTGGATAATACACATGCATAACTTTTCTTTGTAGATTAGGTAAGCTTACACAACTTTGCTTCAGAGGGCAATGATTGTGTGCATCTAGATGCATTTACGTACAAATGTATTTTAGTCCCTGTCAGTCTGTCACTGTCTCTCACTCTGTCATTACACCATCAATCCTAATATTCTCTCCTTCCTCAACTGTCTCCCTAATATGTAATTAGAGCTGATAAAATTGGGCCGATAACATAGCTTTGACTACAAAGCCACTGTCACTGCACAGTATACAGTACAATATTGACTCTCTTTAACACAACTTATCTTACTTGGATCTTATTTACCCAGCATGCAACATGTTCTGGGTAGGAACACTTTACAGAAAGGGTGACCTTAGCTGCATTTTTACTTAGTTCTCTTCAGTACAGAACAGTAAAATATTATTGGGTTCAAAATTACATTTATTTCATATTGTTACTCTTGGTTGTAGTCACATTTTGTAAAATGATTTTGCATACTGTCTAGTATTAAAATTAAAGGGTTGTGTGGTTGTTTGGGATATTTCTAATGGGCAATATTACTGACCCGATTATTTTTAATAATAAAGTAACCATCTTTAATTAAATCTACAATTGTGTACTTTTTAACCTCTGCAAGTGTAGTAGTCCTTTGTAAGAGTTTATTGATATGTAGTAGGCATGCAAGAGAGGGCTGCTGACGCATGTCTGATATGGAAACAGCCTAGAATATGTTAGTGCTTGGCTCGAATGTCACTAAACAGTTGTGTTGTTGATATTCCTGATTGACCATTTTAGTTATTATTCTTAACAAGGAGGCACATGATTTATGGATTTTGTTTCTTTAAAAACATAATCTGTAATCCACAAGCCTTCTAAGCAACATTGAAAATATAGTGGTTGAAATCCCACCATCCTACACTGGAGTCTATATTACAGTTTTTCAATACATAGACAAACACTAAAACCAAACCAAATATGGATGAATAAGAACTAGCCCAGGGCTTGTGTTAAATAGTAAGTTAAAATATCAGTATAGCAGACCAATGTCATACTGTTTCAAAACTTTCAAAGTTCCTATTTATTCCTGTTTTTCTTCACCTCCTTTTCATCATCAAATATTTTTCTTATTCTGTCACTGTCATTTATGCAGAAACTTTGTGTTGGCTTGACATTCTTGATGATATGAATACTGAATGTATTTTTTATATCGACTGTCTGCTGTTGGCCATTATACTTGACCCCTCAAACAGCTCACATCTGCATACACAATTGGTTTTTACTAAATAAAAAAATTGAGACTTCAGCAATTAATTTTCTGGATTTTCTTCAGAAGCACAGCACATAAAATCTTCACCAGTTTATTATGTAAAGTACCTACTATCACTATTGCATGGTTCATCAAATTCAAAATTTATATCTGTTATACCCACACATAATAAAACACAACAAGTTATGGGCCAGGGCCCAATCTCATTCATTTGTTGGAGGCTGCTTTCTGAGATATTATAAAGACTCCACTCTCAAGAACTACAGTAGTGATACATTAATTCTGTTTTTCATGTGTTATAGTGGTAGGGAGAAGACTGAGGCATCACAACCAGATAAAATGACCAATGAGGTGGACAAACCTGCAAAGAGGATTGCAATAATCAGATGCGGTGGTGCTTTGGGGTAGAGTAGCGGACAGCAGAGGAGATGGAATGTGTGGTCATCAGAATAAACACATATCCAGATAGCCTGATGAGATGTGATTGGCATCAGGTGTGAGTGCTGATTAACTCCAGCTGCAGGCAATTTTCTCCCTGATGTCTTTTCCCTTTGTATTTGTCTTTGTGTGCAGCTGCAGGTCATTCCTGACATCCTGGCCTGGTGACACTGCTGTCAAAATGTGGATTGTGTATGCTTTAGTTTAATTTTTTCTTGTCTTGTGATTCTCAGTTAATGCTCACTACATCTAGCTATTCAAGAAACTGCTTAAGACCCTCTCGTAACAAGCAAAGAAAAAAGCACATGACTTCAGCACTACCTGTTGACACTTTGGTCTGACACAAAACATTTCTTAGCACTTATCCTGCACATGCCAAATGACACTGTAGAATTGTAGAATCTAGGCAATCCACCCCATTTCAATCCCCAGAATGACTTGATACCCAATAGTATGCTAAAGTTGTGTATTGCAGTGTTTGGTGCAAACTGACCCAGTGCAATGTTAGGCAGGCTGTAAGGAATGACATTGGTGTGTTTTAACCTTCACTGTTACTCTGCTCTTTACTCCAATCAGTTTATCAGGATAAGAAACGTGCTGAGGGAAGATAAGAGATACCAGAGAAACACTGGTCTACGCATAGCTTTTGATATGAGTGTATGTGTGTGTTGTGTTGTGTCCTAGCTAGGGGTGACATTGTTGCCACTCGAGGAACCGTTTTACGCAGGTAGTCAGATTAAAGTGCGTGTTGACACATATACGTGTATTTGTGCGCATGTGCATATGAAAAGAGGAGTTGTTATGTATAAAAGGCTTTTCCAGGCATTTTGTCCTGTTTCTGACCATTGTGTGTGTGTGTGTGAGAGAGAGAGAGAGAGAGAGAGGCCGGAACTTGGTGTCTGTTTGGGACTGAACCCTAAGTGACAGCCAAAATTTCGGGGACGAAGAAGGATCGAGTGGTCTGGACCTCCATTGATTTAGGAGAGCAGTCCCCTATCACACCTGCAACCATGACTAAACAGGTATGAGATGCAGCAGGTTAACTGATGAGCACACAGAAACAAATTTATGAGTGTAAAAAGCCTTTTTTGTCATTGAAGGGTGGTGGACAAGTAAATTTGGGCACAGGAGTTAAAGCAAAGAATAAATCAGATCAAGATTTATTAAAAAAAAAGTTGTGACTCCAAGCTCAGACATACCACTGCTCAACAAAAATTCTGACCTTTATTTTTAGACTGTGAGGTTGTGAGTAATTTAAAATATGAAAACGCTGCTGCAGATGTCTCAGGAGATTTACAAACCTTAAAGCTCTCTCAGTAATGTTAGCATATAGCTTTTAGTTTTTACTCTACTGATACTTGTTTATTCATTAATCTTTACTATTCATGGTGTACTCTATAATCACGTTAATTGTATTAAGTACTAAATGTTATTGGTGATAGATGTTAACATACTTTGTATTAGAAGATCATTCAATGACTCACTCAATACATATAGCCAGTTTAATGAGTTCTTACTGCTGGATGTGTTTCCAGTGTCTTTATACATAAGTATTTCAGCCACTTATTATTCAGTTGAAACAGTTGAGACAGTATATATATAAATATACACACTTCAGTTAACAAACATTGATACATGTAATGCATGTTTCCTATGTGACTAGTTCAGAATGCATTTGTGTTCTTTAGCTGGCATAGAAATGCGATACTCCAAATGATGAAGTCTCAAGATTTTTTTATCTAGTATAAATATGTATTGTGTATGCAGATGTGAGTTATTGGAGGGGTCACGTGTCATGGCCAACAGCACACAGTCGATACAAAAAAAAAATAATTTGGTATCCATATCATCAAGAATGTCAAACCACTGCAGATTTTCTGCATAAATGTATACATTTGAATATTTTGGCAATTGTTTTCTGTGATTAGGACACATACAACATGTTTGAGATGGATGGAGATATGGACAAGAAGAAGAAGAAAAAGATGAAGAAGAAGGAGAAACTGGAGGGCATGAAGAGAGAAATGGATATTGTAAGTAAGAGCTTTCTGGGAAAAATAAAAATAATAACATAATTAGTGACAGTTGTAATGTTCCCTTTTAAAGCTTAGGTTGCTCTGAATCAATGTTATGGGCTGTCTCCTCCTGCAGGATGACCATGAGATTTCAATTGAAGAGCTTGAGATGAGGTACACCACCAGTGTTACCAAAGTAAGACATCTCTGCAACTTTCTCTTTTTACTGTAATGTCTTTATTTGTTTGTGGCTTATGGTTTTTATTCACTTCATTTATGAAAAAGGGGAATAAGTTTATAAAAAAAACAATTGTATTCATTTATTTTAGTTTGCGCTTTATCCAACACCCCCCTTTTTCCATCAGTGTGGGTGTTTTAGGCTCAAAGACACCCATACTAAATTATTTAATCTCTTTCTCTGCTTTCCATTCACAGGGTCTGACCTCCACTTTTGCCCGTCAGATCTTGGAGAGAGATGGTCCTAATGAGCTGAAGCCGCCAAAAGGAACTCCAGAGTATGTGAAGTTTGCCAGGCAGCTAGCTGGAGGGCTGCAGTGTCTGATGTGGGTCGCAGCTGTCATCTGCTTCATTGCTTTTGGAATTGAACTTGCAAGAGGGAACCTCACCAGCTTTGACAATGTGATTTACATTCCCACATAGAGCGTTTTTCCTTTTGTTTGACTGTGGGGAAAAAACAGAAAAAGAATGTAGTTGTTATCTGCTTTCTCATTCCAGCTGTACTTGGCCATTACACTAATTGCTGTTGTCGTCGTAACTGGTTGCTTTGGTTACTACCAAGAATTCAAAAGTACAAACATCATCGCAAGCTTCAAGAATCTGGTGCCACAGGTGAGTCATCGTCTTTTTCGTCTTACTTTTTGTCTGTCTCCATGACTTCATCTTCTTTCTTCTTTGCTAACTGTGCTTCCAATCTCCAAAAACAGCAAGCCATTGTGATCCGTGACGGCCAGAAAAATCAGATCAACGCCAATGAATTGGTGGTGGGTGATTTGGTGGAGATCAAAGGAGGAGACAGAGTCCCTGCTGACATTCGCATCATCACTGGTCAGGGCTGCAAGGTAGATCACACATACACATAATGGAACATGTCATGATGCAAGATTAAACTCAGAGTTTTAAATTTCTTTGATTGTTATCAGTTGGTCCATCAGTGTATTTCTCCAACACCAGAATACAATCCCAAATTTCCAAATTTGTCAACAAAAATACTTTGTTTAATGCTAAAGTGTTGACCTTTGAATTAATGCATTATCAGCAAGCCAACTAATGTCATATACTTATTTGCACAGAGATTATTTCTGCATTAGGATTTAACTGCAGGAACAAGTTGTAATGTTTCAAATACGGACAGTGTAAGACTGAATCTCTGCTTTAAACTATTTGAGGGGCAGGTGTGGTCCAATACACTATCAGACATCCTCCCACATTTTCTTATGTGGCACATGTAATAAACCTTTTGTGAATATGCTTTGTGTGCCAGGTGGACAACTCGTCCCTGACAGGGGAGTCTGAACCGCAAACCAGGAGCCCAGAATGTACTCATGAGAATCCACTGGAGACCAGAAACATTGCGTTCTTCTCAACAACCTGCCTGGAAGGTACAGTGACCAGCACAGTGATCAGTACATACTGTACCTGCATATACACACACACAAGTTTAGCTTAGATATAATCTTTGTAGTTATTTATTAAGTATTTATGGGTATTACTTTGTCTGCTAAAGCTTTACCTGGGGTAGTCTGGATGTGTTCCTAAGCGACATCATGATAGTAACTCCTCTCTCCTCTACAGGTGTTGCTACTGGTGTTATCATTAACACAGGTGATCGCACCATCATCGGTCGGATTGCCAGCTTGGCAAGTGGTGTTGGCAATGAGAAAACACCCATTGCCATCGAAATTGAGCACTTTGTCGACATCATTGCTGGCCTTGCAATCTTTTTTGGGTTTACCTTCTTTGTGGTTGCCATGTTCATTGGATATGCCTTCCTGGAGGCCATGATCTTCTTCATGGCTATCGTGGTGGCGTATGTGCCAGAGGGTCTACTTGCTACAGTTACTGTGAGTAACTGTAACAAATGTGAATTTCTGTAATAACACTGTTTATGTTATCTAGTTTTTAATATATATTTTCTGACACCAGTGCAGAATTTTACTGTGTGTTAGTGAATCTATTGCAAAATGATGTAGTTTTTCATTTGCTCGGTGGGCTCAACAGATCAAACACTGCCCGGTAATAACATGTCTCTGTCAACAGGTATGTCTGTCTCTGACTGCTAAAAGACTTGCCAGGAAGAACTGTGTTGTCAAGAACCTGGAGGCTGTGGAAACACTTGGTTAGTATGTTTGAACCTGTGCCGTGAAATTTAAAGGTGCAAAAAAAAAAAAAAAAGAAATGATAATGAGACTGACAGACCACTGTATCACTGTATCCTTACCTGTCCTACTTTTATCCCTGAACTCTTTATATTTCAGTGATTATTTGACTGTCTGGTTTGTTTAATTAATATTATCCTGACAAGATGGTCTTCCCAAAATGAGAAAGAAGTATGTTTGAGTGAAGCACCTACTAGGTCTTTACGAAAATCTGGAGTATATTATTTGTCTGCATAAAGAAAAGGTCAGATAAACAGGCATCCTTCAGTCATTAATATCTAAAAACGACTGGCCTTAGGACACTTAAATGACACACAAATGATAGTTTTAGTTTGAAAAATATCCCACTGACTTGTAAGTCCTTTGCTTTGCCATCCAAAGACAGCTTGAATGCTACAAATGTGATATAAAAGTGTATAGATATAAATTTTGCTGCGTGTGTTTAGGCTCTACATCCGTGATCTGCTCTGATAAGACGGGTACCCTGACCCAGAACAGGATGACTGTAGCTCACCTTTGGTTTGACAACCAGATCCACGCTGCTGATACCACTGAAGATCAGTCAGGTAAACACACAGATAAAAGCTATAGTAGGCTCATTTGTGGGTTGCTGTTTCAGCTATGACATGCATTTTAAAAGGTGGCTTACGGTTACTTCACATTGGAAATATATTTCAGTGATCATTTGACTGTGTGGTTTCCAGGCCAGAGTTTTGACCAGTCATCAGAGACATGGCGTTCACTGGCAAGAGTGGCTTCCCTGTGTAACAGAGCTACATTCAAACCTGATCAGGAGGGAGTGCCTATCCCAAAGGTACATACTCATCATTTGAAGACATTTGCAGACATCCATTTGATCGCACAATGAGCTTAATTTTCAATTTAAAATGTATTTTGAAGTTTTGTCTACATTATTTATATATATATATATAAAAAACCCATTTCCTCTTGTTTAATATTATCATAAAAAGTTTTTGTATCTCATTTTACTATCTCACACAGAGGATGGTAGTGGGAGATGCATCAGAGACAGCTCTGCTGAAGTTCACTGAGCTCACTATTGGAAACATCATGGACTATCGTAATCGCTTCAAGAAAGTGGTGGAGGTGCCCTTTAACTCCACTAACAAGTTCCAGGTGAGAACTGAAAGTTTAGTTCCTACTGGGCTCTGTATCATCCTTGATTTCGAAATTCTTAGATCTAAGGGCACAGATCAATGTCCAGTTTCATTTAGCTTCTATCAACCATCCATCTCTCTCCAGCTGTCTGTCCATGAACTTGAGGACCCTCTGGACCTACGCTACCTGTTGGTGATGAAGGGAGCACCAGAACGTATCCTGGAGCGCTGCTCCACCATTTTGATAAAAGGCCAGGAGTTGCCTTTGGATGAGCAGTGGAGTGAAGCCTTTCAGACAGCTTATATGGACCTGGGAGGACTGGGAGAGAGAGTTCTGGGTTAGAGCGTACTTCTTTTGACCCCTGATATGACTAAATCATGTGACATGCTATTTTGATGGTTTCCCAAAGCTGCCAGTTCCCTTTTGCTAACAGTATATTGAAAAAAGTTTTTGTTTTGTGTTGTTTTATCTGTTGTTCCTTTTTTCCCTTCACAGGCTTCTGTCATATCTACCTGAATGAGAAAGAATATCCCAGAGGCTATCGATTTGACACTGATGAGATGAATTTCCCCACTTCGGGATTGTGCTTTGCTGGTCTGATCTCAATGATTGACCCCCCAAGAGCCACAGTACCTGATGCAGTGATGAAGTGCCGTACTGCTGGAATCAGGGTGTGTTCCTGTTGCTACACATGCACATGAACAGCTTGAATATTGAAAAAAATATATAAGTGTGTGATTCCTTTTGTAATGCAGTGTTTTGCAAAACTCTTTTCAGTCTGTGAGTTTCTGTAAATATTGTCATGTCTCCTAACGTTATTTTGGAACTTCAGGTTGTCATGGTGACCGGGGACCATCCAATCACAGCAAGGGCCATAGCAGCTAATGTTGGTATAATCTCAGAGGGCAGTGAAACAGTGGAAGATATTGCCCAGAGGAAGCGCATACCTGTCGAACAAGTCAACAAGAGGTATTAGTGTCTGTGCAAACTCACAAGCTTTCAATGGCAGTATAATAATAACTCACTGTTCCACTGTTACAAAAGTGTCTTTGGTCTTTGTCTGTGTGTCTATCACTGTCTTGTATGTGCAGGGATGCCCGTGCCTGTGTTATCAGTGGTGGTCAGCTGAAAGAGATGAGCAGTGACGAGTTAGATGACGCTCTACGGAACCATCCTGAGATGGTGTTTGCGAGAACATCCCCTCAGCAAAAACTGATTATTGTGGAGAGCTGTCAGCGTCTGGTAAATAATCTCAGATGTACACACACACACACACACACACACACGCACGCACACGCTGTACTACATATTAGATCATTTCAAAACAATACATATTTAAAGCAAGTTTCATATGTTCATAATTTAAAAGAATCAAGCATAGACCTACGCTTTCATCTCCTAACTCCCCACCACCCAGGGCTCCATTGTTGCAGTAACAGGTGACGGTGTGAATGACTCTCCAGCTCTAAAGAAGGCTGATATTGGCGTCGCCATGGGGATTGCTGGATCAGATGCTGCCAAGAACGCTGCAGACATGATTCTGTTGGATGACAACTTTGCCTCCATTGTCACTGGAGTGGAGCAGGGTGAGTCAAAACTGTGTGTTTTGACAAAGCAATCTAACCTAGGTATTCATGGACTGGTGAGATGGCTCATTTGTCATCACATAATCACCTAATTGTGGATCTTTGTTCACATAATAGCAGGTGGTCTTAGATGGGGAAGATCATAACCCCTCTCCGTGGATTGAGAGGATGTCTCTGTTATTTAGAATATTATTAATAAATCTGAAGTAAAAGAGATAATTTGGTTGACAAAGATTGTTAGATTGCATCGGCTCCTAAAACACTTACATTTTTGTTTTTACACATTGTCATCTTAGATGTTCATCACAAAATAAAAGTGAAAAACGTCTGTCGATTTTTAGAAAATCAAAACTTTCAAATGATTTGTGTTTTTAATTACTGAAATATCAAGTATACCAGTTGTTATATGAACATTTAGAATCTTATGAAAAAGTACACATTGAGCTTTTTGTTGAGATGGAGCGTGTGTGTGCATGTATGTGTGCACGAGTACAGGTCGTCTTATCTTTGACAACCTGAAGAAGTCTATTGCCTACACACTGACCAAGAACATCCCAGAGCTGACTCCATATCTGATCTACATCACCGTCAGCGTGCCTCTTCCTCTGGGATGCATCACTATCCTCTTCATTGAACTGGCCACTGACATTGTGAGTAATTACGTCATTAGTGCCAGTTCAGCAAGCAAGAAAATGACTCATTTGTGGTCATTACACTGGCTATTTATTTTCACGTCACCGAGACTCATGCTGCTTCCTTTTGAATTACCAGCCACCAGCCGTATACTCCACAGGAAGTGACATTAGTAAATTAGCTACATGGTTTTCTTCTTCACATGCTGTACAGTGATGTATTATTTGTTAATTCCTGCCTCTGCTGTAGTTCCCATCTGTCTCTCTGGCCTATGAGAAAGCAGAGAGTGACATCATGCACCTGAAGCCTAGGAACCCTCGGCGTGATCGCCTGGTAAATGAAGCCCTGGCTGTGTACTCATACTTTCAGATAGGTGAGAACACAACATGTGTAATCTTACATCCTTGTAAAATAAGGCAGATGAAACAATATCACACTCAGAATGGGGAAAGTTAAGCCCACTGCCCCATTTGCTCTGTGAAGAGCAACTGAACTAGTTCTTATTAGTATTTCTATTTCCTCTCCCTCTGTTTTAGGAGCCATCCAGTCTTTTGCAGGTTTTACGGATTATTTCACAGCCATGGCCCAGGAAGGCTGGTTTCCTCTGTTGTGTGTTGGCCTGCGTTCTCAATGGGAGGATGTTCGTCTTCAAGACTTACAGGACAGCTATGGACAAGAATGGGTTAGTACAAATATGATATCCTGCCTTTGGGTACCTTTTCAAACTGTGGACATAAAAATGGCTAATTTTTTGCCTTGCGGGTAAAGAGAATAGCTATTTTTATTAGCACAGAAGCCAAATAACTCCTCCCTGTTGTCCTCTCCACTGCTTACAGACCTTCAGCCAGAGGTTGTACCAGGAGTATACATGCTACACTGTATTTTTCGTCAGTATAGAGATCTGTCAGATCTCAGATGTGCTGATCAGGAAAACCCGACGTCTCTCTGTGTTCCAGCAAGGCTTTTTTAGGTCAGTAAAGACCCATCACTAACATGAATCGCTCATCAATACATAAAATCTTAAATGGTAAAACATCAGCATTACAGGGTTAATTCTGCATCCGTATCACATTAACATTGACACCTGCAGTATGCTTTATTAAGCAACGGGACTGTTGCTTGTCTTGGTAATTATTGAAATAACCTAAATAAATTACTTCTACAGTTTATGAATAAGTTGAACCAGATACAAACAAAGTGATGTTTGTTTAATAAGCAAGTTGCTCTCTGGAGTCTACGTGGGAAAAGTGCAAATATGTTACATTTGTATAATTTTAATGCATTAATTTTAACACAAGTATCTGACCTTATTATGTTTATGCCAATTCACATTTGTCAATCAAACTTGAACTAACCTTCTTCTTATTCTGGTAGTTTTCCAGCTCTATGCTCAGTTATTTATGTCTTTATTTGTGTGCAGGAACCGTGTTCTGGTTTCAGCCATAATCTTCCAGCTCTGCCTGGGTAATCTGCTTTGTTACTGCCCTGGAATGCCCAATATCTTCAATTTCATGCCTATCAGGTACAAGCACAGACAGCCCCATTCGTATGGTCACAATCTAAAATCAAAGCTCAAACTGAATTCGAAGGAAGAAGGGGTCTCTATGTTATTAATTATTGCTAATATTACTGTAACATTATGGGCGCTTACCATATTTTACATTTGAGAAGAAGCTATACAGTAGCTGGTGATTTAATGCACCATGTTGTGTTTTCTGTCCAGAGTGCAGTGGTGGTTTGTTCCTCTTCCATATGGTATTTTAATCTTTGTCTATGATGAGATCAGAAAGTTGGGAGTCAGGAGATATCCAGGAAGTAAGATTCTTTATCATTCCATCTAGTCATCAAACATCCATTCCTCAGCAAACACTGACATCTCTGCATCTATTCATGTTAATTAATCTATGGCATGTAATTCCTCAGGTTGGTGGGATCAGGAATTATACTACTGAGAACAGAAAAGCTCTTTCATCCATCCATCCATCCATCTGCATGAAAACATCACAAATGAACAGAATGCTGTAAATCCAGAGGACCTTACTGAATTCACCATTCATCCACTTTGCAATCTATGTATTTATAGCTTATTGGTATCTTTTAATGTCAAGAGCCTAAATCCATTTAACAAATTAAAAAGGTTATTTACTGAAAGTCCTCAATGAATAATTCACAGAGATTGTGTTCCAGCTCTTTGACTGTGGATGCATTGTATTTGTACTAATAAAGAATTTTAAGACTGATGATGACTTTAAATCAATAACAAAAAAACAAAATGTTAGTATTGAATCTTAATGCATGTGTGTTTCTGCATTTGATCCTTTCCAGAAGAGTGAAAAATTCACAAATTAATTTTATTTCTGAAGAAGTCAGCGTCTGATGATATCAAATAAATGCACACATGAAACTAGAGTGATTCAGTCAACAATAAGAGACACAGAAGCACTGACTGCTCAAAGAACCAGATTTCTTAAGGCAAACTTTCCCTCACGAGTAAATAGAGTTAATGTGACTGTTACATAAAGGATGGAAAATTATGTATTAACATGTCATAACAGGCAGAGAGTGGACAGGAGTCAGGATCCATCTGCAGATGACCAAAAGTAAACCTTGAGCAGGGATGCACAGGTTCACACACAAACAAACATTACTTGATTATATCGAGAAACTGTATTGTAAAAGCTTGATAACAAAACATGAATGACAATCATATTGTGCCATTTCAGTATCTTGCTACTGCTGACATCTCAACTAATACAGCTTGAATACACATCACAAAGACAGCACAGACTTCTTTCACATCTCATGTGCACAGAAGGTTTGTTTGCAAGACGAAAAACAGCTGCTCTTTGTAGTCAAGTACCAGATCTGTAAGAAACAAACATTTGTCATTTGCTCTCACAGTGCTCTCTATTCCATAAATGCCTGTCAATTTTAAGAGCTGCTTAATTTTAAGATGTACTCAATTGCCATTTACATACAGAGCTACAAAAAGAGCTACAAAAGATGCTCCACCAAGTGAAAGAAAAAAAATATCATTCCTAAGCACCTCGATTCAATTTTGTCCACCCGTCTCTTGCTTTAGTGAATGTCCCATAAAATTATCATACTCAAATCTCCTCTCTTACTTAACTCTTCATACTTTTTCTGTCTGTGTTTTCTACTCAACTTTCCAGATGGCGATTTTGCCATCACGTCGTGCAGAGCCACTGAGCACGTAGCGGTCCTCTGCAGAGCAGAGTGTCTGGATGCTGTCGGAATGGGCCTGCAGCTCCTTTGCCACAGCTTGACTCTCTAGATCCATCACCAACACCTGACTTCTCAGCTGACCATCACACTGACCTCCGACACCACTCCGACCACAACAGCCAACCCAGATCTGCGGAGAGGGGATCGCATCAAGGAAAGGTAGCAGTGAATGATTGCAGAGGATAAAAAAAGAAAGGGAATAGGGAGGTACACAAGTCACCGCAGAAGATACAGTTTGTATTTATAAGTATTTAGAAGCTGCATAACAGAAGCACACTTACAAATGCACTTGAACACAATGAACACATTTGCAAAAAAACAGATGAGACACTTCCCATTTCTCAATCAGCAACACCTGCATTGTGTTCCTATGAATCATAACTCTGTGTTACTCAGTACTCAGTTACTTACTCTGAGAGCCAATCTGGTTTTCAACCACATTACAAACCAATTAGCACTCGTGGATCACAGCTCACCTGGTCTTTGACCCGAATCATACAGGTGATTCCTGAAGTGCCTGGCAGGGAGATTCTCTTGGATGGACGTTTGTGGTTATTAGTGTGCCAGAGACACAGCTCCCCTGAGTCTCCACACCCCACCCACAACTGACCTCGCTGAAACAAGCAAACAAAAATATCTGATTTCAGTCTACTATTCGCTGTTGAGAGTCATGTGAAACTTCCTTTAACTCTTTTATTTCTACCAATGTTGCCCTTCATCTCGTCTATTTGCAATGCTTTTTTATTTGAGGGGCTGAGATGCATCACTTGGGATTATTTACAACAAGTACAACAAAAGTGTCTGACAGACTTCAGCTGAGTGAATGGTTGACTTGCTCAAACACTAAATGAATGCTTAAGTGATAGACGTATAAGCTGAGAACTGAAACTTCACCTCTGGGATGATGATGAAGCTGCTGAAGCTACTGGACATGCTCCGTAAGTCATCGGGAAGTGCCATCCTTCTTTGTGGTGTTCCACTCTTTTTCAGTTCTACGATGCTGTCACTACAACCTGCGCGTGCACACACACATACGCACTTCTGTTTAACAAATCGTTATCTGGGTTTTTTGCTGGTGGAGTGCATTTAGAGGTCATGTGTGTTGGCTTCAGGCTTACTTATGTGTTATGTTACACAATAAAATGTAAATAATTGTGACAGTGAGGAGGCAATTAAAATCTGCTTTGACAGAGAATCAGGTGTATTCAGCTATTGGGCAACAAAGCCTTCAAGAAAGCAATAAGCAGTACTGAAGTTTATTATTTGAGAATTAGTGGGTAGAAAAAAAAAAACATGTAGCAGGAAGGGGAAACATGTGCACTTACAGCACCAGAGCGCGGCACCATGGATCTGTATCGATGAGAGACGGTCACAGCTGAGGTAGAACTGTCTTTTCACTTTGAGACTGGCAGAGTCCCACTGCAGGATGGTCCCGTCACAGCTGCAGGAGTATGTGTGCTGACTGGGGAACACAGTCTGCTTACACATGTAGGCTCACCTTTATGTAAATGTTTAACCAGATAAAACAGCAGCTAATCTCATCTCTACCTGTTGTGCTGATCTCTGGTATCCACTGTGAGTCCAGTCACCTCATGTCGGTGTTCAGTCAGCTGTTTGTTGCAGGACATGCTGTGAGTGTCAATAATGTAGATCACTGAGTCCTGAGAGCCAATCCATACCTGCTCCTGGATCAATCCCTGCATGCAGTTCTACATAGAAGGATATAAGATTTTAGTTTCGCCTCTCCTTGGAAATGTCAGGCTAACGGATTCAAAAATACTATAATATATAGAATTGTCTCTATATTGTAGTGATGTCATTTGAGGCTGACTTACCGTACCTCGCTCTAGAGTTACAAAAGGCTTCATGCAACTTTTTTTCAAATATAAAGTAGTACTCCCAACAAATATTCTTTAAGTTATTCTTTATGTAAGTGTTTCAGAGTAGAGCATGTCTCCTCTCACCAGCTGGGACTCTCCAACTTGGATGCAGTCCTGTAGCATGGACCAGCTAGCAGCATCAAACACAACCACTTTTCCCCCACTTAGAGCCACCCAGAGTTTTGGGTTCATCTCAGCCTCTGAGTCATTGCGAGTCAACTGACCTGGATAAAAGGAGAGGAGTGAGACAGCAGTGAACCAGTGAGTGCTGACTGTATGCAATAAAACAAAACAAAGCTCAGCAGAGTGGTTTAGTGTGGGGTCACCACCACCATGAAAATGGGAACCCCCAGCGCACCCTAACCCTCTGCAGACAGAACCAAGGTATTCATATGCCTTCAGTGGTAATGGATGTCAGTACATAGAGAGGATAGCAATTAGTAAGTTGACATTTAATATTATTAGTCAAATACTCAAAAGGCAAATATTTGTCGTGTCTTGTGCATGTCCTCACGGGTGTATGCTACTCCTGGTTTTATTATGGCTAATAAATGGATTATATAATTATTGGCAGCTAAGAATAGCAGCACAGTTAAGGCGCCCTTTTTTTTGCTGCCTGTAACCTCTAGCACTTCTTAAAATCCTGTTAATCTTCCATATTTAGATCTTTCAACTAAGTGATTTCTTCAAACTGGATCTGCTGCCTCCAGATGCTTTCTGTCACAGTGTAAACAAATGAGAGACTAACAGCACTGCTTATATCCTGCCTGCTAATACGCAGCACAACAAGGCTAGTCAGGTTATGTGGACAGATTTCAGTTTCCATTTAATATGTACACATGCACATACAGTTGCAGATGCATTTAATTATAAATGCTAACACACACAGAAACCTTAAACCTTCAGCCAGCCACACTGAGAAAAAGTACATTTTGATTCCTACATAAAAAACTAATGCACAAAAACATTCATGACTACAGGAACAAATGCTTTTTTTTGTTTGGCCTGACAAGAATACTCATTAGGATAACCATTGGACAGTCAGTGTCTTGTGACTGTAACCAGCACACAGCAGACTGCTATACAATACATTAAAGAGACAGACTAAAGCTAATAGAAAATGCGAGGCACATGATCATCTCTCTGCTCAGACAGAGTGAACACTGATTACAATTAAACGCATGAATTGATTATCACTACACAGAAACGTCTTGCATACTCGGAACTATAAAGGACAGTTAATTTTAACGAGAAGACAACAGGGAACCATACTGTGTGAAACTAGGGCATTAAAAACAAACTGTATCAACACAGTACCTGGTGTGTATAGCAGCACGTGTACAGTCTGAGGTTCAGCCAGGTCCAGCGATGGGTTGATCTTGTGTTTTAGAGTCTCTGAGGTAGTTTTAGGCACCATCATGGGTACTGTTCATGGACAATCACAGTAAATGAATGAATAGGAAAGAGAAGGTGGATGGAGAATGGTATAAACAGAAACAGTGAGTGGGAAAGAGTCACTAGTAGTTTAATCAATTACAAGAAAATCAGAAAAACCGCTACTTTAGAAAATCAACTAATTATTTAAGTTATTTATTAACTTAAATTGCTCCACCCTTTAAACTGTGAGGATTTAATGATTTTGTTTGCATTATGAGACAGTAAACCGAATATGTGAGCTTTGGACTACTTTTAACAACCTTCAGCTTAAAGACACTGTAATTTTCTGCACTGTTGACCCAATGAATAATCATTCATCAAGAATATAATCTTCTGATTCATATCCATGATTAAAAGTAGTTAGATTAGCTTATGTGTCTTATATTGTGTGTTTATAAAAAATAATGGCGACTCAGGTTTTGAGTTATATTTGTTTAAAAAGAAAAAAAAAAAAAGCACAAAGTTGCACAACAGTGACCCCCCCAACCTTCATGTTTGATCTTGTCAAAGTAGGCCAGCTTTGATGCAGCCGTGATTGGCCTCTGGGTCTGCAAGCAGCCCATGACAGCATCCATCAACAGGACATTGGTCAGAGCCTGAGTCATGTACTGGGGATCCTAAAGAGGGAATAAATAAACCAAATAGTTAAAAAAAAAGACATCATATAACATTTTGTATCACAGGTTATTACTGTTGCTATTATCCTATTCCGTGTAATACTGAAGTGACGAACGACAACTTAATCAACCTTCTAGACTATATATAGTTTATGATTGTGATGCTCAATATTTCCTTTTTGTTTTCATTTTACTCCCCATGTCAGACCCGTGACATTACGTCCCTCTTTTGTTGGTCGACCAAAGCGAGAATCTTGTCGCAGACTTTGTTGTACCTTGTGCTGGTCGGCCATCTTGCGTCCGGCCCACATCTCTTTTACAACAAGGTTCCAGAGCTCAGTCTCTGTCTTCAGATTGGCCTCGAACATCTCAGGCCTACCGAAGGTCTGGATACGAAGGGAAGGAATCCGAACAAGTAGAAAAGGAGCCGAGGCAACCTTAACCTCCTGCAAAGATATAGGAGAAATAAAAGTGTAAAGTTTTTACCATGTTTTATGTGAATGAATCAGTGTTGATGGTTATTGTAGTCACTCAGCAAAATGACTCAATTTCTGTTGCCATAAAAACTTGAGCAGCCTGTAGCTCTTCCTTTCCCCAAACATTGTCATTGTAGATGACAAATGATGGTGCTGGTGCAACAATAGATTCTGCAGCAGGTGAAGTCCTCTTGGATAATATAGAGCCCATTGAGAAATGTATTGCCTCATTTGACTACATTTACCATCAGTGCTTGTTGGTCCATATTGAATGTTGCACAGGTTTTTTATGTGATTCCAAAGAGAACATGATTCAGAGAAAACAGACTAAAGACACTTGACCTGTATGTCTCTGAACTTTGTGATTTCCTGGAAACCTGGTCGTCCCTCAGTAAGTAAGAACAGGCGTTTCTGCGTCATGGCAATTTTACCCACACCATGGGAGGTCTTGACACACGACGACAACTTATAGACACACTCGTTGTTGTCAAGATGGTCTATGACTTCAGAGGGCAAGTTGACATCTTGTGCCTCAGCCTCCGTTTGCTTCCAGAAAGTGTAGAAGACCCTGAAGAGTTCAGGGTCCACCTGCTTTGTCTGGCCTGAGTGAGAGAGACAGAGAGAGAGAGAGAGACCAAGTCAGACAAATGTATGCAACAACAACTTTGACCAATTGAGGGGGAAACACACATGCAAATCCAAGCTGAAATAGTATGTAAACCCACTGACACAAATAGATCACATTAGTTCCACATTTATCCTCATATCTCCAATAACGCCCATTGTTCTTCACGTGTTGCTAAGTGGCCGTCTGACACGAGAATTACAAACCATTCTATTTGTTGTTCAGTCCTGTTACACTTCAGACTGCCTTTCACATGTGCTGAAGAGCAAAACAAAACTGGGGAAAACCACGTTGAGGAAAAAAAACACTTAATGTGCGCTTACATCTTTGAGTCTGAATAAATTTTGTCACATGATATTATCTCTGTCCTTCTCTCGTGTTCTGTGTTGCTGTAACTTCACAGCAAGCCCATTTCCCATTTGACTTACTAATTAGACTTACTAACTAGAACTTTGCAATACTTTATTTCCCTCTGAAGCTCAACATGAAGTGCCTTTTCTCTCATGATATGTCTGACTACAAACAATTGATTAAATCTTCACATCAACAGCTTTATGATTTTGTTCTGATACCAAAGCAAATTATCAGTGTATCTGTAAACTAATGAGTACACTACTAGCATGGAGCCACCTCTGCATCTGGAGTCTCTTTGAACGACGCCTCTCACTTTATATGTCATTATTTGATTCATCCATAATATCAAAGTAGAGACCACCTTGTAATAGGGTTGTTCCAGCCATGATGCCCATCAATTTGTTGACATTACCTACTCAGGAATAGCCAACTCAGTAGTTATTACAACAGCTAATGAGTTGTAAGATTAACTCGATTACACTAATTCCAGCCAAAACAGTAAATGATATAAGATTTTGTCGTCTTTGTCTGGTTTGTAGGTAAAAATACAATACAGTCTGTTTCAGTGTTATGTATCTGCTCTCTTCAATTAAACTGAATATTGGTTTTGCATTTATGTGTGGCAGGGTTCATTTTATAGTCTGTGTGTGTGTATGTGTGCGCGTATATGTGCCTAGAACATGCTGTACAGACTGTATGCTTACAGAACACTAAATGAGTGTAACAGATCATCTGATGGCTGCTTGGTTCCACCATGTCGGCAACAAGTGATGTAATTGATCCAATACGCTTTCATGTACTGTCGGTGAAGAAAGTAATTACTGTACAGTATCTGTGTCCACTATGTCAGCTCAGAGCACATTTAATTAACACTACAGCAGGTCTAAGGTTTGACATTGCAAGGATCTATTCAATTCATCAGATCTAAAATGATCTCTGGACTGCCACATCAACCATCCTCACTTACCGTCAGTGAGAGCATCAAATAAACGATGTATGGTTGCCACATCCTTAACAATCCCACACTCCTGGATGCAACGCACAAACTCTTCTTGATGCAGATGCTTTCGCGGAAGCTCAAACTTCTTGACATGGTCATCAGGCTGCACTGACAGCTTCTCGTTCTCTGTCTTTACCTAATGTACAAAAAAAGACAAGATCACATCCATCATCATAACTCAGACTTACCACATCACCAAATACAGTCCCACACTCAAAAATGAGTTTCCTGTCTATTAAGGAAAGACATAAACTGACTGACCTTCAGGATAAGCCTCCTGAGTTCAGGTCGCCTGTCGGCATGCTGTCTCTCATCTTGGTGCATTGAATCTACCAGCCATGTGACGAGCTGTGTGGGGAAGATGGCGGTGTCCGTCTTATAGAGGTTCTGGAAATCACCCAAAGCGTCCAGCCGCTGCAGACACAACGTGTTGATGAATCCACGCAAGAAGTAGAATCTGCAGAGGGAAGATAATCAGTATTACCCAGTATTCGGAGTCAGTGACTGTATTAACACACATGCTTAATGGAATGTAGAGACAGATTGATAGGGCAAGCCACGGTGGGAAAACAAGTGGGAAAAAAATATTAGAAATGCTAACAGACTAATGGTGTAAATTGGTAAAACACTTAATAGTACAAAGTAACCTTAAGAAAACAGCAATGAGAGGGCTGTAACAGAGAGGATGAGAAAAGGAGACTGAGGAATGAGGTTGAAGTACCTGGCGAGCAGAGTCGGGTTTTCATTTTGGAAAGAGAAGATGGCCTTGCCAAGCTGCTGGATCAGCTCACTGTAATAACTTTGGACAGAGTGGGTGGACAGAGAGGCTGGAAAATCTGGAAGCTTAAACACCTTGACTGGCTTAGGGGAGGTTCGCAGTGCTAGTAGATGGAGACAAACAGAAAAGATAAAACTTTTCTAGTTAAATCTTTGTCTACACAAGTATTTTGACATTTTGTGCCGCTGCTGGGCTAAACTTTTAATGCAGTCTCACTATGGTCAGACATGATGATCCTGGACAGCAGTGAGTGTCTCTGCAAGCTGATAGTGTGGTCATCTCCGAGGTTTGGAAGGCTCATGCCCAGTCTCTTACTCAGCCTGTTCTCTGTTAAAGAACTTTTTCGCCGGGCTTGGATCTCCTGCATGGTGGGTCTGCGTGGGACTTCCACCATGGCCTTCATCCTAGATAACACAGGATACAAATATTGCAGTACAGTTACTTTTACAACACAAAAACATAATGAAAAAATACAGATTTGCATTTTGCCATACAGGAAAGAGGAAAGATTGCCATGGTTTGCAAAAAACGTGTTAGCCAGTTAATTCAGTTAATGGGTGTACCTGCAGTATAATCTGGAATTTATTTCTTTTTAGTATGCATTCAGTTTCCAGTTTAATCAGGTCCACCTTGCTAAAACAAATGCACTCTAACACAACAGCCCTCTAAGAATAATTTTATGAAGCTTATAATATTTAGAGTTTGAGGAACTGTTGTAGAGACTGTTGATTTAACATTATGGTCTATTTTTAAGACTTTTAAGACACTACACTGGTGTGATTAAGAGTTTGTCCTACAATTTAGTACATTTAGATCAACAAGAGTACACACAGAACAAGTGGTGAACTTTGTGATTATTATAAAATGGTCTAATGCTTTTAAAGGCCAATTAAATACTTACTTTTGCATCTCAGAGCGAGTACTGAGTTCCATTCGTGAAAAGTTGTCTACTTTCCTGTTGAGACGATCCTTGAGAAATGAATGGAAGATATGTGTTTCCAACACCTGCAACCCATCATAGGTTAAAGATGAGCACCTGGCCAGCATCTCTTGTCTGATAAGAAATGTCTAATATGTCAACATTCATGTGAAAATAACAAAAAAACAACTTATTTTACCAAGCTAGTATTTACCTTTTTGTAAAAAAGCTGTTCAGCTGGCTCTCTTGTTTTCAGGAACTCTTCACTGTTAAACACTCGATGTTCATAGTTCAAATGACTGCTGACATCCCTGTCACACACATACATGCATATATTAGGAAAACACCTTTGTCAAAGGATCCAGCCCGTTCGATCTCAGAACACAAACAACACCCGCTGAACCTGAATATGTTGACAATCAGTTCTAGTGTGATCCTCTGGATCTCGTGGTTGAGGTTGTGTTGCCATGCTCTTCTCTGTGACCGCTGTTCATTGATGTCAGTGCAGCTAGCATGGTGGCACTGGTATAGGTCAAAATGTATCTTCAGGGACAGACACCTGGAAAAATTTATTCACACATGTATAAATAAATCTCTTGCCAAGTTTGAAGTTATTGGTACATTTGTACATCTACAGTCCAAATCCATATTGTGCTTTTTCTGCTTTTTTTGTTTCTTCAATAATTTCTGTGTAGTGCTCCTACAAATGAGCAGTAGTTTGATTATTCTTGACATTAAAATCAGTACCTCTGTGTGAAGCAGTCTGCAGCAGCAGGGGGAATTTCAGGTAGGTCAACAATCTCAGAACAAGAAGTGGAAACACTTCCATTATCAATGTTGATCAGGATCAGATCATCTGTTTCCTGGATGTCAGATAAAATGTATAAAAACATGTTATCTAAAGAACATTAGGTAACACAGTACCAATAAATAAGATTCACATGTAATACCACATATTCACTAAAACCGTAACAAACAGTGTATTTCACTTTTTAGATACAGTTATGATACATTGCTATGTTCTACGGCCAAAGACAGAAACAACAGTGCTCCCAATCTCATATATCTAGCAATACAGCCAAGTCTGAAGCAGACAGACTCTGTCCTGTCACTTCCAGTCACTATTTTTATCATCATTTCTGGTGGATAATACAAAGTTAATGGAAGTTTTCACTAATTTGAAAGCTGATTTACTCACAGCAGCAACTTCTTCAAAATGGCTGAGATGGCAGCCCATGAGGAAGGCAGTAGGAGCCATGAGAAAATCCAGCATGCCTCTGGCCAAGACGGGAACATATGGCTGCTGCCATGACAGAGGCTGGAACAAAGATCAGGTAGGCATCAACGGACAAAATAATGAATGGATGGCTTCCTGAAGAATTATGGAGGATTTGACATCTTCCAATAGTACAACATTTTAGATTCATGACGTTTTCTTTGAAAGTGTTCTTAAAAATGAACCTAATAGTAAAGTATAATTTGAAATGAATGCAATGGCTTAAATGTTCATTATAATAAAGTTTAAATTATGGTGCGATAACATTTTTCAGAATTTGCTTTTAGTTTCAGTATCCAAAGACAGAAATTTAATAAAAAGGGGCTTTTGTAGCCCTCGTCTACCCTTCACCGATACAACACACACATCCTGTAGCACCATGCCATAAAGACCAATATGAGTTTTATCCAATCAAAACAGCAGAAAAAAGTTTTTTAAATTTGACAAAAAGTACAAGTAAGATTAAAATTAAATGAAAAAAAAAAAAATCAAGATTCAACACTACCATGCCTTCTGCAGACATTTTCAACTGACCTGCAGAAAAAGCAATAAGCTCTCTGCCACCAGTGTGAGTCTGGCCCAGTCTGCAGAAAATAACACCACCCGCTGTTCCTGCAGCAGACAAGATAGCACCTACAGAGACAGAGATGGAAGAAAGGACAAGCAGAGAAAGAGACGTGAGAGATCACGTGAGCTTCCTCCTCAATAGCAACAGGTGTGTGTAATACCTGCAGCAGCTGCTGTGGCCTGAAGCAAAAGAAAGGCAGGTGGAGGTCTAAATCTATAGCTGGGTGGTCTTTGTCTTCTCTGGATGGTAAAACAATGGTCAGAGGACGCAAGGTAAACATCTGCAAAACATTCAGTGGACAGTGTTGGTCTTCTAGTGAAAATGAACAGATTTGCACTCATACACTGTTTTTACTGCTATTACTTGTATTGTAGTATGTCATATCAGCAATATGAACTCCAGAAAACTCCTGTCTGATGACATGAGTAACCACATAGTCAATCGATCCTACAGTTTAGGTACACACTGCACATACACACCAGATGTAGCTGGCCAGGAGGGGGAATAGGCACCAGTGCCAGTTTGGCTGCAAACTCCTTCACTCTCTCTTCCATGTCTGATAAGCGACAGGTTCTCAGCTGGATTAACAGACTAACAAGAGACAGAAACAGACAGACTGAGAGAAATGCATTTGAGATACAGAGATGAAGCATCTCTCAGTGCATTAGGTGGTGCAAACAGTAAAATGAACAACAAGCAAAGCTGCAAGTAAAATAGGTATTACATTACATATTCTCTGTTGACAACTACATCTTGCCACACATTGAAAGATAAAATGTTGCTACACTGAACATGGTCAAACAAAACTGATTTACTTTGCAATACAGATCTGTTTCATATCTCACCATGACAAACAGTCTTTGAGTGCAGTGAAGTAGGGATACTTGGATATTATACAAAAGCTGTAGGCAGAGAAAAGTTTAGAAAACTTGTAGGAGCCAGCTTCACTCTGGAGGAAAGATGACCCTTCCTGTACAAACACAAGAAAAAGACAGGATCATTGAGGTAAGTCTTATGTACCTTGTTGGTGCAGGGATGCAGTTCAGTGACATATGCTTATTAGCTAAAATGCCAAGAGTTAGGACCTCTGTATTGTAGATAATTTATTACACCCGTTATACTAAAGATGCCATTCAAGCAGCAAAACACAGTGGGTTTTGTGTTCTGTAGTATCATGTGCTGTACTGTGTACCAGTATCGGACGGTAATATTGCATCACTACTCCGTGGGTTTTGTTGCCAAAGACATCAGTGAAAACCAGGAAGTGAAACTGTTCATCTTTTTGTTCTTTGGTTACTTGGAGCCCACCTGGAAAAACAAAAAATACCAACACATTTTAACATGTAGGCAATGTATACTTCATTTATGAGGTGAACAACACGTTAGGAAGCAAATTTTTTTAAATCAATAAATCAATATAAAATACCTGGGAAGCAGAGTTGAGGTAAAGCCATGAGGTCGATGTCTTTAGGCACGATGACGTCTTCTGTTCCTCTTCCTCCATCTGTACCTCCACCTGCAAAATGTTTATTAAATAAAAGAATACAAAATCACAAAAAGGCCAACATCAGAAAAACAGAGACTTTAAGGAAAACATCACTTTTTGTCTCATAAGTGGACATGTGCGGATACCAAGCACCAGAACAGACATGCAGCTGCCTGACCTTGGCTCGGAGTTGCTGTAGGTGAAAGAGGTTGTTCCCTCTTCTTCCTGAGAAAGGAGCGCCGCTTCTTCCCATGTGACCTCGCTGCTTCACTCTCAGCTTGCAGTCTGCTTACAAAGGGAGGCGCCAGGACATGCAGCACCTCCGGCTCCAACAGGAGGTGCTCTGGAGTTCCATTATTGTTCATAGCCTGGGAACAAGATTGAAAGAGAAAGACTGTTTGGCCCTTGATTGTTATCCATCATAGTTAATTTTGTTACATGTGTTAATAATCTGCATTACACATTATATATATTTTACATACATTCCTGTGACTCATTTAATGATAAAGGGGAGGAAAATGGTATTTAACTAAGCCTGAAACTCACACCTCATCATGACTTTAAATGGGTGCCACAGTGTTTGAGCATTATCACATTAATGGTCACCGTTTCCTCTCCCTTCCTTAATGCAGATATTTAATGTCAAAGATGGTCTTTCTTTATGAGTCTACAATAATAAAGAGACTTGGTAATTGGGAATCAGCAGACAATGTTTAGCTTTTAACAATTTATCAGGGCATTTATTAAATACTGACAGTTTAATTACAGACAGGAAATACTGAAGAGGGACTTTCAACATGCCTGAAAGGGATCAAAGCAGGAATTTTGCAGCCATGTGGTTAGTTAATTTGTACATTTTGAAATGCCACTGGTTTTTACTTAAATTAGTGTATTGCTGCTGCTTTCTTGTATAGATCGCCTGGAAACAAAAGTCCTTTATTTCAGTGGAGTTAGTCTTTTAAATAAAATCATAAAAGGTCATAAAACATGGTCTTTATTGATATCATACTCAGCAAAAATTCACAAACATGACATTCAAGCAAAACTGAAATTATGTAGAATTGTGTTTAGATGACAGTCCAGTAAAATGTACTGATGTGCTTGCATGTGTGAGATGTGATGTACATCTGGAGGAAAATACCTGGTAGACATCCCTGAGTTTGTCATTAGATGCTCCTACCACCACACAGGCTTCCAGCAGAACAGGAGGCAGATGGTCCGCCATCACCAACACCACCCCAGGGACCCAGCTGCACCAGCAACACCAACCTGCTGGATCACAACCACTGAAAGTAGCAGAGAGTCAGAGAAAGAAGGAAAAGGGTCCAGTGACAAAGGAAAGTATGCAGAGATGTAGATAACAGATCATACAGTTCTTTCATCTTAATCTTTCTACATGAGGACCGCATCCTTTAGCTAAATTAAGTTTCACAACACTGTGTAGGGTGTACTGTGTAAGTGTGCAATGCACACCTTTTTATACTTTTTCTACATGGCTGAAGAAGTCCACTGTTCACCTTCTTTGATACAAAGAGTGGAAAAGATGGATAGCAGATTAAATGAATGTTTTCAAAAAGAAAGTATACTGAGCAACTAATTTTTCTTCTGTTTTTATTGTTTTTCATATATTTCTTTGCTTATGTTAGATTGTTGTTTATTGAATGTTTAGTTTTTTTCTCCTTTTAGGTTTAGTCTAGTCTTCATTTTTGTTGTTTGGTTTTCTCATTAAGAATCAATTCCCTCTGAACAGGCAACAAGGAGCTAATGGTAGCAGGAAGCTGTGAAGATATAAGCACATGCCTATATGTATACTTATATACTATAGCACTATTTGGACTATTTATGTCCAGTTTAATGGAGTGCATAATGGTCAATAAACTATAAAACGGCCAATATAATTGAATAAGAAAAATCACAAAATAAATTAGGACAATAAATGGGGTCAAAAATACAGTATCACTGCTGTGATCTGAGGGCACACAATAACAAAGTTGTAAAGCATATTTTAAATCAGTCAGGCCTTAAAAAGGTCCGTGTGGACAGCCTGGACAGTACATTTGATTGTGCTTCACGACTGTTACGGCAGTACAATGTCTACATTTATCTCCATCTTACATACTGTGGTGTTGATTTTTACTGTGTGAATCAGTTTCTGGAACAACATTCTGTTGCCAGCAGATTATTAGCTTGTCATTTTAGTTTAAGGTGCTAGGGCACCATTTAAGTGTTCTTAGAAATCCAAATGACAACTTGGGAAAACAATTGGATTAGTTAAACTGATTTAAGATGTGTGGTGCAGGAAACATGATGTCATTCATCATTTCATTAGTGTTTTTACTACATAACCACATACTGAGATAAACACTATTCAACATCACATCTTTGCAGGTCTTTAAGTCTTTTTCCTTTCCTTGCCTTCCTTGTGTACAGCTGAGTCACAGTGACGAGCAAATGGTTTAAAATCACATTTTCCCTGTTTCTTAATCCGGTCTCTTCTCGGAAAATTGAGCTCATGTGTGCAGAGGAGGATGGACACGTGCAGGCAAAATGCAGAGGAAACGACTTGTAACTGGGCCACAGTGTATGAATGGTAACATTAAGTCCACCTTGAAATGGCTGTAGATGAGAACTTGAAGTGAGATGCCATAAACATCCCACGAGTTTCCTAAAAAATGTTTTTTTAACTGAAGCTGAGCTGCACAAAATTACTTCCAAGTGCTCTGCCAAGGAAACAATGTATGCTTAAATATTCATCTTTTTACCTTTTTCTTTATTTTAAAGTTATAGATTCCATCACTCTTGCAATAACCAGTGAAACTCGCAATCCACAGCAGCAACAATGACCAGCATAACTAATCTGATATCCCATTTAAAGAACGTGCCACATGACCTGCTGCTCTCCTTTCATTATTGGTCCTAGGATGTGACATGATCATCACAATATATAGCACAATCATATGATCCTTCCACAGCCTTTTTAGAATAGGGCCCCTTGCAAGGGCCCAGTGCAGACAAGCATTTGCACAAACACAAACAAATGAACAAAAAAAAAAAACCAAACAGTTGAGCCACAGAATCACTTAGATGCAGCTAAAGAAACAATGGGCTGTAATCACAGCCTCGAAGTGGAGAAACTGACACCATGTTATGTCCCCAACTTTAGATTATGGCAGTCCTTTGATCTGCTCCCATGCAAATCCAGACAACTGTAACAAACGGGACTTTTCCAGTTTTCATAAAGGCACAATCACTAATGTATATGTTGATACAAGTAACATGACTTTTATTTCACTTTTCCCCTTCTTTCAACAATACTATGTAGTTGTTTGTAGAGCTAATCTGATTCTCATCTGAAGGGGAAATACTGACTGCCTGTTTCTGTGTTCATGTATTGTTAAATATAGATCACTGGCACTCACCTACAAAACATGATCAATGCACTTAAGATGTGCATGCTTAAAGTTAACTTACCCCATTAGGATCTAATGAATCAAGGCAAGATCACTGTCCCGCTGCTATGGTCAAAAAAAAATTTACTTATGAATGTTACAAAATATAATTTTACAGTCTACGCATGCCAACACGCTACAACTGTGATCAAGAGAAAAGCTTATCAAAGAATTTAGCATTTTGAAAGTTTATGTTTGGAAACGAGCTCAAACTATTTTATTGCAGGTGGGACATGTGATACTGTGTCACAAGCTGCAGGTGAGAGGATGCCTGACTTCAACTGCTGCCAAAAACACTCTCAAAAGTCAATAAACAACCTGTCATTAAAAGCTTGACTCTTCTTTCAGTTTACTAACCTCCTCACAGACGAGCGAGCGGCTCCTCATTCACCCCCGTCTGGCTCATGACAGCAGCCCGGAGCTGTAGTCACTCCGACTGCGCAGCAAACTCCCGCACGACTGAATGACACGCGCTCATCTCGGTTCCCATGTTCACTGCCTGTAACTCGGCTTCCTGTTTCTCTGTGTGGAAGTCCAATCATGCGCATTGGTGACTTCACTAGGCACACTACCGTATCTGATAATGCATGTAATTTATATAAGTGTCTGCAGCCGCCAGGATAATGTATAGTAATTATATTTGGTTCCATAAATAGACTCTGCGGTGTCTTATATAGTTTGTAAAGACATCTAATGTGTCAAATAAACACTCTTAAATAATTGACTCGAGTGCACATTTCCAGCTTAGGATGACATTTTTGTGAGAAGGGTCTGACTTTAGACTCAAAATGACTTGTGTAAACAACGGGTACATTTTTCCTCTTTGTAATTTGATTTGATCCTGTTGTAGTAACTCACACTGGCCTGTTGGTGGCAGCGGTGGCTGGCTTATTGACCCCTACATACAGTCAACAAAATAACGCTACAAGCTATGCCCCTGTTTTGACTGTTTGTTTTTGCACATTTCCCATATTCTATGACATAAATCAGCAAGATAATGATACAATTAGACAGAAATAATAAAGAATTAAATTATCATCCCAAGACAGGATACATGGCAAAACCAGGCAAAAAAGGCCATTCCTTCACAATATTATGACATTTTATTAAGCTTGACAGAAAGGTGAATTTTATTCATTTTTTTACTATTATATTTTGTAAAATTAGCTAAATATAAATAGGTTGCAGAGAGCAATCATCTCCATAAAAATAAGTGTGTGTGAACAAATGGCACACGCAGTTGCAAACCCTTGATTTCTTAATACAGAACTGTATGTCTGATGCCTATACCATGACAGCCTATTTAGAAACATAACCATTCACTGTTCCTAGTTGTTATAGAATCAATCATTACTTTCCTTTGGCTTGTTGCTTCAAATGTTATTTCATTTCCAGAAAAGAAAAACTACATATAGAAATATAATGTGCGAAAGGTTTATCAATAAAAAATTAAAACAGACACAAGTGAAGATGCATTCATTACCCTTTGTTCAAATAACTCTTAAAAATACCTTGTTTTCAATGTACAAAACTCTATACAGCAGCAAAGAGAACCAAAAATCCCTTGAACATCGTACCAGTGATTGACTTTCAGTTCAATACATAGAATATAATCTCCAAAGCCTTATAGCATCTGTATAAAATCATTTTAACAGACCAGAGGCCTGTTCCAAGAAACTTTAGGCTTAGTACAGTGGTTTGTCACTAATATGGAGCATTTCCCCAAAAAAAGCCTCTTGGTGAAGTGAAAACTTTACTGCAGGATGTAGACCAGCGGCACTTAAATGACTGATTTAAGCCAACTAGAGCTACTAAATGAATGTAAGAGGAACAGGAGCTGTAGGGAGAACTGGAGACTTTGCATCACTGTCACGTTTCTTTCATGTCCTCTGATAAAGATGTGAAAAAGATTTACTTTGAGGATTCTACCAAGAAATATTGCTTTCGGTTTTGATTTTATAATGCAAAAGTGCCTCTCATTACTTGAAAAACATGTTAGCAAAAACACCCTATCCCAACATGAACATAATGATGTACCCTAACCTCTTGTCAAGGTGTTTTAAGAAAAAAAAACCCAAAAACCTCCAGAACAATTTCCAAAGAACACTAAGACACACATCCTGTTACACACACACACACATTATCTACTGGGAAATCGGTGATTAATTATATGTGTTCATTCTCTCATTGTTTTCCCTTTAATAAATGATGCTCCCTTTGAGGTGCTTCACTTCACAGAAGATACTTTTCCACCATGGCAAGGATACAAGGCCCACACAAAAACTGTTGGAATTGCCCAGTTACCAATAAACATAGTAGTGTGTCCTGTTAAACAAAGATCTGTACCTCATTTACACTTGGCATTGTTTCCTCTCAGCTGAGCAATCTTTCAAAGAGGAAAGTGGCCTGAGAGGTCCTGTTCTTCTCTTTGAGCTTCATTTGGTCCCCATTCAAGGGAAATTCAAGTTTGCATAGATGGGACATTTGGCCTTACATACATGTGGTCCAACTATCATAATATATAGTGATATGGTTCTACTGAAGATGGGTCTTCATAGAGGACAGAATGGCTGTTCTGCTCAATTAAGGCTGTATACAAGTCTGCATTTTATTACACTTCATCTGGCAACATTTCTATCAATTTTTTGACAAGCAGATAAGATGATGTGATCATTATTCAATTGTATTTGAATTCTCCATTTCAAAACATTTTTGAATTAATTTAGAAGAAAGCTACACAAATGCCACCCTGCCCAACAAATTACACTGAAACCAAAATTGAGAGGCCGTGATAAATTAACATTAAATTCTGGCCTGAGACCAGAATGTGGCACTGTGTTTTTGTACAGTCAGGAAAAAAACCCTTATACAGGGAACTTTTACCTGAAAATTAGCTTGCTATGTAACGTTTCCAACATCATATATGTGAATAAAAATGTCTATGAAATTATTAACAATTTACAAAAAATAAAGGCATAAACCTGTCATTTGGAAACTTTCTGGAATTTATAAAATAACAATATCAAGTTACTCTATTAATAGACTTGAACAAATATTTACATCTGTATTCATTCTACAACTAATGCAGAGGTGCACAAAGTAACACTTTGATTGTCCATTGAGTGGTTAAGAAGCAGCTTCTATACTGTAAAATGTCACACATAATCAGTGTGACAGTACCGTTCAGCAGTGAGACAGAAAGTGCTCTGTGTGCTTCCCATTCATGTTTTTACAATAAAGGCTTATGTTTTTTCAGTAGTCTGGGGTAACTTGACCCCAAGTTTGACCAAATCAGTGTAATATGTGCTCTTTGTGTTTTTATGGGCCTTTTTCTCTGCATAACTATCCAAACATGTATTTGTTTAAGGCTTGAGGTAGCAAAGAGACAAGGAGAGTAACCCAGAAATGAAACTGTTTCTTCTTGAAAGTCCTCCATCCCAGAAGATGATCTATCTAAATCCCAGTTGGCATGTCCACTTTCTCCCATGTTTTCCCTCTTTCATCATTGCTCCTCCTTCAGAAAGGCACAGAGCGTCAACTTTGTTAAATAGATCTGGTATAATCCCCACATGCTGTGGCTTGTGCTTAGTGAGAATGAACCTCAGCAGTTCTTAGCATGTTAATGCTCAGGCAACAGTCTCTGTCTCCTTTAAACTATGTCTATCTGTGAGGTTTAGCAGAGCCACCCTCTGGTCACTGCTCCTTTTCGCATTTGGCTCTAACTCTCCAGATAAATTCATCGAATCCTGGTCCTGCTCTGAGCTGCTGGGCTCCACGTCAGGATAAATGACAAGAAAACAGGCAGTAAGGAAGCCGAGGAAGGAACCCCCAGACGCCACTGCAGGAATGACACGCACGCTGCCAACTGCTTCTACCACAGCTCCAAGGGCTGATGCAACCAAAATCTGGCTGATATAGACCTGGAAATTACAAAAAATAGAATAATTCAAATTCATATATTGTGATGACACTTGTGTTTTCTGCAGATTATTATCAATACCTACTACAGCAGTTGGCATCTGTATATGACTTTAAAAAATACACAGTTTCACCAAAATATACATTGTGCTGTTTAGATGTTGCTGATTTCAGTGGCAGCATTGAACTGTCGTGGATGGATCAATGTAAGCTTAGAGCTAATGAGAAACTTTAGTTTCAAGAAAAAAGTGTGAAAGCTCACCTGGCAGGATAAGATTGCGCAGTCAATACCAAAACCTCTTCTAGTGTTTCCTGGACTGTGGTGAACATACTGCGGGGAGAGGTAGTAGAAGAGACACAGTCACTTCAACAGTATATACCTTCCACTTTGGTGTGTAGGTTTTCGTGAACTAGACTGACAACATGTAATAATATAGCAATTACCAGTTTTGCCAACTACAAAGCTTAAATTGAAGTACAAAGGCAAAACCATACACTAAAACTATAGAAAACAGACACTTTTTGTTGAAAGGTTTGTAAAGTACATGCTCTTATCTCAAGTTTTATTGTGTTAAGCTAAATGCATGGTCAATGACACATTTCACCAGGTATGAACAGAGTACACGGATATGTGTGCGAACTGTCTGTGTGTACACATACCTCTTTAATTTCATGGTACTGCCCAAGTAATGCATAGGGACAGTAGGAGATACTCATGGAGATGATGCCCATGCTACTGATCATCACCATGGCAACATATACATTAGGAAAGATCGCCATGACAGCAGTTCCTGAGGAGGGATGAAAGCTCTTCGAATACATCATGTTTGCCTTTACTGTGCTAATCTAATGACAAAACATGCTACAAAACTGCTCCCCAGTCTACTTCACTTCACTTCACTCCATTATTTTCAGCTGCTTGTTCTATTGAAGCTACTGACCTACTGAGAACCCCAGAGTTCCAACAATGTAGACAATCTTAATGCTCAGATCAAAACTATCCAGGTACTTCTGAAGGAGTGCTGAGTGGAGAGAGAGAAAGAGGGAGAAAATGCGATATAAGTTATTGTAGGGTAGCAGGCAGGGAGAAAGAAAAAACTGTCATTAATTCAATTCACACCTTAAGATGAAAACAATGTTTGTGTTTTACCAGAGCAGACAGCAGCAGTGGCAGCATAGACCACTAATCCCCAGCAGCCCATCTGAACTCCTCTGTTATAGTTTTGCAATTCTGTGGAATTAGCTGGTGCCTGAAAAAAGCAGAATAGATTGTTATGACATGACTGAATAAGCACCACTGTCAGTCAGTTAGAAAAAAGGTACAATGAAAGCATTTATTTTATTTTGTGTGTCAGACAAGACTGTACTGTAAAATGACAAAACATGCACTTGATACCTTGAGTGTGTGCGTGAGTGTGCATGTGTGTGTACCGTAGGGTCTCCGTGGTAGATGACTTGCCCCATGAAATCGGTATAAAATACAGCTTCGGCTATTATGGAGAACCATGTGAGGAGGTGACACACACACAGTCTCCAAAGCTGCCTCGGCATCTGTTGAGTAGAGAGAGGAGTTTATCTACAACAGCAGTCGTTTACATTAATATGTTGTTAACATGATGCATGGAAATAGTAACATAAAATAGTAAAAAAAACAACATAATCAATATCAAAGACATTTCCAGTTTACTTCACCCTCATCATGGATAACCAGAGCAGTCGAACAGTTGTACCCCTGTCTGGTCCTCCCTCACTGCTGGAACCCTCAGATGACAGGCTACTGGCTGACTGCTGCAACTCTCGCCTGTCAGCATGCCGCTTGAGGTCACTTAGATCATTCAGGCTACGCGAGGTGGTGATTGGCCGAGGGCTTGAAGGTGCTGTCCTTCGCAGTCGATAGCGCTGTGAACCCACTCGTCCATAGTAGGAGAAAGTAAAGGAGGGCTGGAGAAGAAAAAAAATCTAAATTGACCTTTTCACATTTACAAAATGAACAATAGTGGCAAGAGAATAATTCTAAAAAAAAAAAAGTAAATGCAAGAGAATAATTCTAAAAAAAAAAAGTAAATGCATTCGTACCTGTCTGTAGAAGGTGTGTGGGTGGGGCCGGGATGACACTGAGGTGTTGGAGGAGCGGTTTGCTACTCTAGTGGAAGCATGGCCTTTCATTGCATTGGAGTATTCTGAAGAGGACAAGGCAGCATTGACACCATTGGCAGCCTTGACCTGCTGTGACAGGAAAGAGGCACAGATGTATTGAATCTGCAGACATGGGACAACACCTGAAACAGTGGAGAGGTTTTCTGCTCCACATATTGCCTATAATCAAATATCAAATAACGTATTGATACACAATGACATCTGTTTCTGAGCTGGTTGTGCAAGTTAAAGCCAATAACTACGAAATCTGTCACCACAGCAGCTGATTTCATCTGTTCTTTCACATGAGAGTCCTCGGAGCTAGATGACATCAGTAGAAGAGGAGATCCATTTGAACTCTTAAGCTCTGGACAAGTTGGATGTGTTGGTCCACATGAAGGAGAAAAGGCATCGTTGTCTGATGGCTTGAAAACATCTACTAGCACTCCCTGCATTTCTGGCAGAAAGTGATGCACCTCTGGCGGGAAAAGTTGCGCGTCTGGGTGGAGGTCAGGATCTAACTCAATTGTAGCATCAGGCATAGCTAGGATTGAGTCACTTTTACTTCGCACTCGCTCCATAGCAAGGAAGTCCATTTCCCCTTCCTCAGGATCTGATTCGTTGTCCTCACGGAACAGGTGGGCAGAAACATCCTCCTCAGCAATCACATCGAGTAAAGGTGGCGTGTGGCCAACAGGCCTAAAAGACAAGTGGCTGGTAGAGTCCCCACTGTCTGTGACTTTAAGCTGATTGGATGGAGTAAAAGGTTGTTCTGGGATACTGAGCATGTGCAGGGTGACAGAGATGATGAAGATGATGCTTGCAAACAGGAAGAGGACTTGTTCCTGAGATTTGAATGCTTGGCCCAGAGCTGTGCCAGTCCAGTCTAGACCACCCAGCATGTAGCCCACTGCTCCACCGAGCCCTGAAGAGACAGGTATAGACAAATTGTTGGACATGTTTGATGATGTATGCGTTTTCTTAAATAACTAACATTATTACACAGGTTTGTGTGGATGGTCTGTATGTATGTGTGTGTTTTTAATACATGCACATATGCATGTCTTACCAGCAGAGAAGGCATGAATATTAAGGGCCATATCTTGCTCCTCAGTGTCAGCCACATCAAGAAGGTAAGCTCTGATTGGTCCCTCAGAGGCATCAGCACAAAAGTCCAACACCACAACACCCACTACTGTGAGGACAATGCCAATTGGCTGGTTGCTGGGACTATCACCAATAGAAAGGCCTGACAGAACACACAAAATGTATACAGATCGGGTTAAAGAGTTATACTTATAAGTTACAAGGGGTCATTTCCTTCAAAACCTTCTACTCACCTATTAATGATCCATTTAAAAACAGTGCCACTCCCAGCAGCACACCTACACATAGGGCCAGAATGAACGGTCTTCTCCTGCCCCATCGCAGAGTACATCGATCACTGGCTGAGCCAATCACAGGGGTGAAGAGAAGACCCAGGATAGGACTGAGAAACCAGGTCAAACTGTAATATTGCTCAGGAAGACCTGAAGACACACAAAAACAAAAAGTAGATACGTTCAAACACACTAGATCAGATTTGAGCTGAGATGAGATTAAGTATCCAGTCAATGGGTACTATTGGTTATTATATGGTTTATTTTTAGGAATGTATCTCGTTTTGGATAAAAGTGTCTGCCAAATGACATTGTAGAATCGTAGGCAAGACTTGAAAGGAAGCAACGCTTCAGCCAAAATGCCCTTCTCCTGTATTCATTTTGACAATGTTGTTTATAAGTACATACACAATTATGGTAACATTCCGTACAATGCTTAATTCTCTGATGCATTTCCTTCATTATTTTATAGCCTTGGAGACTCGCCAGTGTATATTGAATAATGACAATGCAGTTACTAGAGAATATTAAGTTCAGAAAACAGACCCGATATGTTACATACAGAAAAGGTTAATCACTTCTTTATTAGTATTTTCGTACAGGCACTGTTGAGCATAAAACAGCACACCTACAAAAATACTGTGCCACTAAAAGCATGGTCTTTTTAACACTGATTTTTGTCCAAATACTGTATGATGTTGACATATATCAAGCATGTTCATTTGACATTCATTTTATTTACTTTGTGTTTTTCATCATAAACCACTTCTTTAGGCTATTTTGCTAATGACTGGAAGATTGAAACTTCAGTTTTCTTTGACCCTGTTTTGTCCTGTCATCTTGGTTTAAAACTCAACATTAAGCAAACAGATGAATATGTTTCTCATGCAGAAACTAAGTAGAATAACTACAGACTGTGGAAGTCTGGGCAGAGGAGTCATTTCTTTCCTTCCTTACACATAAAAAGGTGAATGTTTTCCCATGTTTGTTTATAAACGCAAAGCATAAGACAGCTCTTGCATGCCAGTGCATAGCTGAAAAAAATAGCTTCCTTTTACCAACAGCTTTAGGGTTGACATGAACATTTCAGATAATGAGGTGGCCTGTTACAACAGCACAGGCAGAAATATGCGGCAACTTGCCAGGAACGTGGTGAAATTACCTCCAGTTGACTCTGTCAAAAGACACAACTGCAGCATGCAGTGGAATCAAGAAACACTGTACTGATGTGGCCCAAGAGTTTTGATGCGCTATCAGCTGTCAGTTAAAATAGGTGCCTCTGCTAGAAGACAATATACTGATTTTCCGCTCCTTATAAAGAAGTGCACTCCAATGTAAAAAATGCACCCATGTAAAAATCTGATGGATTCAAATACAGTCAACTGGCTGGTTCTCACGGGAACAACATACTGCCCATGCTACACTGCTCTGCTCTGGCCTTTCCTCTCCCTTAAGTCAACAAAACAGCAGATGACTTTCTCGCAGCAGGAAAAATATCTTGCCCTCTGGCTGCCTTTCTCACTCTATTTTTTGTCAACGGACCTAAAAACATGAAGGTGCCCTTTAGAGTTTCTGACCTATGGGAGGACCATGTAGAAGTTAGTTCTATCTCATGCACACAGGATGCATACACAAAAGCACTTGCAGGCAGGTGATGTGATGCACATTCAAAAATTGCAGATATCTAACATGGATGTAAACACATTCAAACATTTGTCAGATCCAAAGGGTAGACCTCAATGAGCATTTATGAGTAACACTACATGAATCAAAATAACCTCTAACATAACCCTAACTCCATAGGGTACCTTGAAGGGTTTTGTGGGTGGATGGATGGATTTGTTGGTGTTCCTAGTAAAATGTGGAATATTATTAGTGAAAACTTGAACTACATAAGAAAAATACACTCTCTGGTTCTCTGTAGCTTTTACACTGTAATATATTCAATTTGGGCTGATCCTCATGCATCTACATCTTCTTTGCACACAGACAATCCAAAATTGATTGCAGTAATAAATATATGCTTTAGCCTGGAGAGCTCTGGGAAATTCAACCAAGCACAGAGTGACAGATTTACTTGGCAATGATTAAGGTCAGGCTGCTATCACTTAGTCCTGACATACAGATATATTATATTGCAGGTGCAATGTGTGTGTTTTATGGTGCTGACTTTTGCAAAGTAAATCCTATAAAAACATAGAGTTCATTTCTCAACCAGTGAAACTAGCAGTGCTACATCCAGGCGTAACATGTCAATGTTTCTGAAGACAGTGTTGTGACAAATTGTTGCAACACTAAATGTAAAGTGCAGAAAAACAGCAAATGAACTCTAGTATTTAGATTAGAATTTTCTTTCACCATGTGCTGTTTCTTTCTAATAATCCACTCAGAAAAGAGTCATCACAAACCAAAGAAGTGTAACAGGTTCTCTTCTGCTACCTTAGATTAGTGGTCCTATGGCACAACAGTCAATAGTTGACTCTAACCATTATACAGCAAATAATTTACAAGAGCCTTTTCACTCTGGAGTGTAGCCTTGGACTTCAGACTATGAATAAACCCAATTCCGTTTACGTTACAATTTTATAATATGGACACACTGTATTATAAATTATAATTTGAATTGACTATGTATTTTCTACAGAGATAACTGGTAGAGTAACAAAACAAACCTGGATGCTTAGAAAATGCTTTCACAAACATCCTGAATGGTGTTTGGTTGAAAGTTTTTTAAACATAATCTTTCTTACAATTTTGTGAATAGGGAGGAAAACAGTGAGACTGAAATGTGCTGCGTTAGACATTCTTGTCATACTTAGCCAGGGGAAAATGCCTTTGTTTCATTTCTGCTATGGTGGCAAACATGACATCTAACTGCATAGCCCCCATTTGGCTACTACTGGGCACACAGGTTACACAATAAGGTTACACAGTGGTGCAGCCAGGTAAAATCAAGACAAATTCCACAATGTTGCCTCTGTTATGTAACTACAGTTGTAGCTTGAATTTAGAATGATGGTCATCTCTTTATAGAGTGCTGAGGAGGCCATCAGCACAAACCAGACCCAACTGTTGTTATGTATAAATAATAATTAAAAAATAACATGAGATTTCCCTATGCTAAGGAAATCCTTCATTTCCTTAGCATTAAGAATGGGAACTCTGCCACAAATATATTATGATGATGCAAGAGAGGCTAACAAAACATGTAAAAACAATAGAGTAAATTACAGCTTTGAACCACAGTTGGCGATATTGATGGTACTGCTATGCTACATCTGTGTACCTTAAGTGAGTAGGGGTCTAATATCAATAAAAAAGTGTGGCTGGAGTTGCTAAATTTTTGTTGCTTAAAGATATCTCCAAGAGAGTGACACTACAAGAACATTTGTCTGTGCAGGAGTAGAGAAGAGCTCTATACGGCTATAATGCACCTCCTTACCTATCTGTAGCAGCACTGGTGTCACCAGGGCAGTTTCCATAGCGTAGCAGAACTCACGTCCAAACATCACTGCTCCGTGCATTATCCAGCGATGCAGGGGGATCTGCACACCCCTGCCTTCCTCCTCCACATCCTTCTCGCTATCTTCCACTTCTTCCTTGGACTTTCTGTTTTCTGAGAGGCCAGAAGCCTCCCCCTCCTCTGCTTCTACCCCCATTACAGCCTGGTGTGACTTCAGAGGAAGCATTTATTTTGATGAATGGCTGGTGTATATTAGGTTAAACTACTTAAACTTGCTATTTTCTCAGAAATGTAAGAATAATTCATTCATTAATTATATACTAATTAGACAGGTAATGCCCATTGTTTTCAGCTTGATCACTCACTGAGACACAGAAAATATCCAGAAAAATTCATCAGTGAGTTCTTCTGGTCAAAATCTTCTGGTTTCAAAGCCAAATAATTGCAAATAACTAAAGAACAGGAAGAAATCATCATTATAATAGAATTAATTTATCCAAAACATGGATTTCTTTAAAAAAAAAAAAAAAAAAAAAATCAAAATTCTGTACATTTTACCATTTAGCCATCATGCTGATACGTGTCCAGTGGGCACAGCTCAGTAGCACAGTGAGAGAGCACAAGTAGTCCTCACCGTGGCTTACACAGATTCACAATTCAGGGAGAGCAGAGAAGCTCTGCACAGCTCCAGAGGTATGTAGAGGGGAGGAGCAGAGGATAAAGGAGAAGGGGGTGGCAAACAGTTTGTTATTAGTTCCAGTAGCTGTGTTTGTTATAAGCTGTGACACGGGCAAGAGCAACTCTGTGAATGTGTCTCCTGTGGATGGCCAGTGTGAGATGGACACTGAGTGCATGCCGTATTTGGATTGTGTAAGTTTCAAGCGTGGGTCACCAGAGGTTGATGAGTGTGCATGTGAGTACACTTCAGAGCAAGTTGGGGTAAAACACGTGGAAGCTCCTTGGCAAAGACCCACTGAGTCACGCAGCAACCTGCAGTGAAACAGACAGCAGTTAGACACTCAGCTACAGGTATACAATAGTGCAGAGGGGTTGCATTGTCCTGGTGATAACGTTCTTGACTTATTTTCCACTTTTGTGTTCATACTACAAATACCAACAGATAAGACAACAAAAGCACATTTTTAACATTCTTTTTTTGAGTGTGGGGTTAAGAACCAAACATTACAAGTGTCCCATGTGTAAAACAGTTTCTGTGCTGGACTCCCTGGCAGGAAACAAAAATTCTCTTGACTAAAGGAATATGTGGCCTTCCCCTTAAGTCTATATAGGGCATAAAAATCACAAGCAAGATTAGAGGAACACATGAGCAAGCAATGCTGCCACACTGTAAATATTTGAGATCAGTGTTAAGGTTTTCACTCATGTATCTTCCTGATTCTGTTAAACCCTGTGACATCGCCTGTAACAATATCCTGTAAGACTCAAGACTAGTTAAAAAGACGTCAGAGTCATGAACAAAAGCCACAGTAAGAAGTCAAAATGTATTGCAACACCATGAGTGTTGCATAATGGAGTAAAGTTATAGTTAACTCCCATTTCTCCACTTGTCTTTACTCCGTCACCTATTGTTTACCCAATCTGTAGTAAACAAAGGGCAGGTATCCCAAAAGGTAGGTCATGTATAAGTTAATGTTTAAACAAAAAATGTTCCTCAATTGGGAAACACATTTGTGACATGATAAGTAACCTGCTCGTGTGTGTAGCTTTGACCACCTCTGAGTAAAGCTGAAATGTTTTCCTGAATGTTTCTCACAGGAATGTATGATCGGTGTGTGTACGGGGGGCTTGTTGAACCAGTTAGGACATTTTTTGTTGAGGGGCAGCTCTAACATACCTACGGATCTATTTTACAGTGCTCATAGTTAATAACGCCCATTTTTAGAGTGCAAGTCGTTGACCACCTGACTCTGGACCCTTTCATGTTAACTTTACAAAGGCTGGGGTTTGACTTGGGGCTAACGTTACCTCCGAAAACTCCGATGGCTAATAAGTTAGACAGCTAACGTTAGCAAATTAAGACAGAGACAGACGTGCACTTAACGTTATAACGTAACATTATATTAAAGACGAGAAAGTGTGACATACCTGTGATTTTACTCCGTTGAGGTACACTTAAAGCATTTCCGTATTAGCGTAATGTACATTTTAGAAGACGTGGGTTAGCAATCTGGCTAACCTTTGCCAGCTAGCTGAGTGACCATCTGGTTTACTACACTCATCAATCTCATTGGTTTCCACAGTAACAAAGCAAGGCGTGGTCATAAGGGAACGCACGTGACGTCATCGAGCCGCTCACCTACGGAGGGCGTGTAATTACGGTCATGCTTACATTCCGTTTTACATTTATCACTCATTAATTTACAAACACCAATGAGGAAAAAATTAAAACTAAACCAATAAGCGTAAGCACAATTAGAATATAAGATCGGTAATTTCAAATTGCATTAATTGAGCACTTAACTTAACTTAATGGTTTTAGCTTCTTCCCAAACCTCACTCCTCAAATATAAAATGTCAAACATATCACATATTTGAAAACCACACAAAGGTGGTCTAATCACAATGTTTCACACATTTGTGACCCATCAGATCCCATCAACATGTAACCATAATGAAAAATAGCCAGGTAATTACAAGATTAAGACACTAGGCAAAGTATGTCATTCACCTGAACACCATTTTATTTCCTCCCTAAATTTCTCCAATATGTAGTTAATTTGACATTTTCCTGCAACAAAAGGTTCTGATATTTGTTGAAGAAAAATTAATTAAGTGCCCACCTAACAGGACATTATTTCCCACTTTGCTTCAATTAAACAATAGTATTACACTAACACAACATTCACATTGTAGCTGCTCTTAGTTATCCAAGTGTTAGTCTCTTACTGTGATGGCCCTGCAAATGCAGAGCAATGTTGCCCTCTGCTGCACAGAAGTAGTTACAGTTTCCAAATTTCCAAATATCCTCTTGCAGAGTGATCATTGTGAAATACGCCCCCCCCCCCCCCCCCCAAAAAAACCCCAAATGGTTATTCTGTTATTCTTAGATTTACTGAATAACAGAGCTCACAGATATCCTTGCTCTTTTTGCAGTGGTGATTGTACTCAGCTTGAGGATTTATTAAGGGATTACCTACAGCATGATGGAAACCTTTAGAGCTAAAACTGTTTAGACAAACTATGTTACCAAAAAAAGGGAACCTCACTCATCATCCTCAGCATTCCATATTCAAGGTCAATATGAAAGTATAATGTGTAAGGTTGGAATGATATAGATAGAGTAATGTCAAATCTGAATTTTAAAATACTTGGAATTTTGTCACTTGTATGATTCAAGTAATAATGCACATGGGTCAGCTTTGTTTTCTGTTGTATTTTTTGATATTGGCAGCAAACTATACTAGCAGTTGCAAAGATTGCCTCACAGTTGCAAAGTCACAGGTCAAAAGTCATGGGAGAGTTTCTTGGCATACTGATAATGTGCCATTGCAGACTAAATTTGTCTCTTGTCAATGCTGGAATTCATTTAAGCAGTTCATAAGGTTTTTAAGGCTACTGATCCTGAGCTTCTAGTACTGTGCCATTACACACTGATGCTATCATCAGGCAGCATGTCGCTTGACATCTCAGTAACTCTCACTTCTCTTTAATCCATGTGTGAGGTGATTTAAAGTATGTGGTTCTTCTCCACATTGTCTCTCTGCAGTGAAGTGGGAATCTTGGTCATCATGATCACATTATTAGCAATGGCGGTGGGGGTTCCTCCTGAGGCCTTGGAGCTGTGTTGCATGCTGATGATGTCACCACTAGACTGCTCCAGCTCTGCACGACGGAATATATTTCTCATAGTGGCCTGAGGGAGAAATTCAACATTCAGCAAACGGATGATAAATAAGTGAATGCATGAGCATGAAGCTGCAGAGGAGGACCAAGGGATCGATGGATGAACACATGGCATAGAGCAAGGATGTTGGCATGGACAGGATGAAGAGTGTAAGAAAACAACTCAAGTGTTACCTGGAAGTTATTTGTAACAAAGCAGTAGACAACAGGATCCATGCAGCTGTTCAAACTGCTGAGAGTGACAGTCAGGTGGTAGACTATCACATGATGAGGCATATCAGGGTAGAAATACACCACCACCTGCAATACAAGAGATCCCAAATTATGTTGTTACATTTCATCAAAAATGTTCATTTCACAAAAGCTTCAATTAGCAAAATAACTAGCAACAACATCTGTTCATCGTGATAATACCACCCAGCCAAACAAAGCCATTTGTACTAGCCACAGATTATAGCCTGTTAATGGACATGGAGTGATGAGTAATGAAAACAAATGTCTCTTTCTTTATTTCTTTCTTTCTTTCTCTCCCTTTCTTCCTTTATTCCTTTCATCAACTTGGGACCGCTTGAAGGTTTAAACAAAAACATAATGATGACACCTTAAAATAATGTGTCATACCTGTCTCACACCCACCTGTCTGATATGGAAGGGTGTGAAGCAAACAGTGAAGATGATGAGCACTGTGCTCAGCAGCTGGACAGCCCTCCTCCTCCTCTCCCTGAGGAAATTAAAAAACACGACTTTGACACCCCGTCAGCTGTAATCCTCCAGTGCTTTTAAAGCTGCAATTGTAAGTCATCTTTTTATTCCTGTATGGCATTCTTGTATCTCAACCACGGATATGTAAAACACTATCATTCATTGAGGAGCAATCTGTAGGATTGTTTGGCATCTGGTGGAGAAGCTACAGATTGCAGCAAAGTTAATACATTACATGAATGAAAACATATTTTTTAAACAAATTCTGCCAGTACTGCTCCTACAATCCTACATAATGTACCTTTAAGTTTTACAAGTTGTTCAATAGCTAATACAAGCAATAGACCGAGACCAGCAATGGTGTCATATTCTATGATTCCTTACTTGTGCCTATGTGTTAAAGATTGCATATACCTGCTCTGCTGCATCAGACGGCGGTCAGCTAGTGCCCACATAATGCGCAATGTGAAGACCACAATGATGATGAGGGGTAGAAAGAACTCAGTGATGGTCAGAAAGAGGAGCTTTGAGAGGCAGCAGCCTGGGTGTTGGAAAGCGGTGGAAAGAAAGGAATAGGTCACCACGATGGCAAAGAGCCACACAGAGACACACACACATTTTGCTACATTGGAGTTCCTCCATCGACGAGAAGCTTCAACCTAAAAAGACAAAGCAGAAATATTTCGTTTTAAATTCCCTCTGTTTTTAAGGTCAGGATGAATCCAGCATGTTGTGAAAGCACTGTTGAGGTTCTAGAAAACATAGTTGGGACCAGATCTTTCACCACACTACAAGCAAATCCCACCTGCACGATGGCAAGGTAACGGTCGACACATATGCAGGTCAAAAACAAGATGCTGCAGTACATGTTGACAAAGTAGCTGAAGATGTGCAGGTAGGAGCAAGTGAGACAAGCTCCCCCACTGTAGTAGAGCAGGATGCGAGTTGGCAGAGAGAGATTCACCAAGAGGTCCGTCACCGCCAAGTTGATAGTGTAGATGACTGAGGTGGTCTTCTGCTTGGTGCGGAAACAGAAAACATAAAGTGCAACTATGTTGAGCACCATTCCCACCTGTGGATGAAGAGATAAGAAGAGGAGTTTATACAGACTGACATAATAAATATGAGTTTTGAAACTCATGCAAGAATATAAGACTTTTGATTGAATTATAGAGGTTCCTGAAAAGATGCCTACCAGGAATATGAGAGAGTTTATGACCATTAGTGCAATCCAAAGGCCATAAAAGTCATTGTAGAGTCCCTCGTCCAAATGGGCCAGTCTTTGAAGATATCCTTCCATGCCGCTTATGTTACTAGAACTGGCTACTACAGGCATGATGGAAAATGAAGTATTGATAAAGAGCCAGGACTCGGTGCTGCTGAAGTTCATCATAACGATGTTGGGGAGGTGATGATCCAGAGTGGGTGCAGAAACTGTGATACAGTAAACATTTAAATTTTAGTCTAGGTCTAAAACAAAACATACACCTTGACATTTGCATTTTATTAATGCTTGCTACAATGCCAATCTGCTATTTTCTATAACCAGTTGTTGCTGTGCTGCAGGTTATCTCAGCTTGCATTCTGCTCCAGGGAAACACCCTGAACACACATTCCCACATATATCGACACAATGGAAATAACGTAAAACCTTATGCAAACATATTGGTGATATGAAGATAAGGGCTGAGAAACTGTTTGTTGTAAAATCTGCAAAATATCTAACCTGCAATTTTTTTTCATTACGTGTCTGTCTTACTTTCAGTTCTGTTTATCCAGTGAGTAATGAAGCTTATTCACACACACAGTCACAGACATCCCTCCCCTCCTCTGCCCTGACGTCTCCTGCAGTCTCTGGCCTCAGTCTGGATGTTTCTGTTGGCATGGCCACACTGACAAAGCCACTTTTAACCAACATCTGATTTATTTAGACTATTTATTTATAATGTAACTATATTTATTTGTGCCTAGAGCAATGTCCTCTGAGAGGGCTGTGAGTATATTTATGTCCAGCAGTTTTTATTAAAGACTTAAAAAATGCCAATTTTAACTTTTGCTGGCGCAGTTTTTAAATTACACATTTACCTCATTTCTGGCCAAAATGGCACTTTTTCATAGTTGTCATTCAAACTCATTCAAATAGAGCACATCAGAAACACAAGGAGTTTTTTTTGCATGAATGACTACTGACTTGTATGTCCTGTTTGTGTTTATTTACCTCTTTGAAACATGTTGAATTCTTCTTCTAAATAGAATAAACAGAGTATATTTGGGTAAACTAGTTAAATCTGTAAATTTGTGTCAGAATAGCAGTTATTTCTCCAAAATTAAAAGTTTAAATTTAAAATTTAATTTAAAGATTATTTCATTTGATCACTCAGTCTATATGTAATGATTCACTGGGTAACTTTAAGTATACAAATGTGCAGCTTTAAAGCTTTTACAGCCCATCTAAATAATAAATCCATAATATTGACTTTTTAAAATATAGGAGGCTTGGTCAAATCAAACGTTCTAACCAGAAGAACAGGCACTACATGAAATATCCACTAATAAATAAAATAACGGCCAAGTATAAAGGTAAAATACAATCAACAGTATATTCAATCACTACTCACAAGTGCAGACAATAGTTCAAAATGTAGATTACTTCAAAGGTGAACGAGAAATAGTCACCCTGCAACAAAACAGAACATGTCAACTTTGAGGTGTTTTTTGCATTTCACATTTTCACAGTGCAGTGATAATTTCTTACAGCGCACAAGCGAAATCCTGCTGTTTTGAGACTTGATAAAATTAGTCACTTGAGTTAAGCATGTGACCCTTTCCATATGGTGTTTTCAGCTGTGAGGTAGAAAATATGCAAATATGAATGAGAATCCACCATCAGCTGTGAAGATTATAAACAGCAGAGGGCAGTCACTGACTGAAGCTCTTAATGGATCTCTATAATATGATGCACGATAGATAGATAGATAGATAGATAGATAGATAGATAGATAGATAGATAGATAGATAGATAGATAGATAGATAGATAGATAGATAGATAGATAGACAAAGAACATGCACACTGTCTTTTACATCATTGTAGGTGGCTCTGCTGCTGTGCAACTGTCATTGGATCCAACTCTTTAAAACTATGAAGCCCCACAACTGGCTGTGCTGTTTTGTGTGACTGATTTGGCTACACTGTTTACAACTCACTGGGTTCATCTAAGGACTCACATTGGTAGGTGGCAGTAGCATACAATTTGAAGACTATGAAGCAGATTCAAAAAGGTTATTGATAGAGTTGAACTCATGACGAATGCGGTGGCATTTACAACACTCAAAACTGTCAAGTCACGCAAGGTTAATTTTCTGTGGAGTGTCCTGATCAGTGGTAACCCAGAACTGGCTGGAGGCTGGCACGCCACCGTTGTATCCTTCCATGACAAATGTAGTTTAATAGCTCGTGTGAGTCCCAGACTTGAAAGGTTTAAGAAGCTCAGCTTATTGTGTTGTGTATGCTCATGGCTAACAATGAGTCCCACAGCAAAATAATCATCCAGCTGATGAAAAAGGCTAATGAGAATAACATGCTCAGCTGAGGGTGAGGCATGAAGAATGTGATTCATCTGCATTAACAAGACCAGTACAGAACATTAAGACCACTGAAAGAAATGAATGGATGTTTTCACAGCAACATCTCCTGATATTGTTCAGCTTACTGGAGCTAGTTCATCATCATTAACAGAGCTAACAAGTGTTATGAGCATCACTCTGGAGAAATTACTTTATCTGTTCAGAAACAAAATGGACAATGACAAGTGATGTATTCCGTAGGGTTTCAATGATGTATTGTCAAAGCTGGTATTTGGAAAGATCATTGTTGAGTGCCAACGTATGCTGAACAAGTTATCACAACTACAGACTATATTTTTTTTTCAGCCTTTCAAGCAATTAGACAGGATGTATCCAAATATCTTTTGTTTAATACTTTGGTGCCACAATGAGTTTGCTATTTGTGATTTTGAGTAAAAAGTCCCAACAATTATTGGATAAATGATCATGGATTTTGTAAAGACATTGTGTAAAGACAGAGCGTTGAAAGTTTTCTGACCACACCCAAAATCACTGATAGGTGTCACTGGGTGTGGTCAGAAGTGTGCATGGTTGCACCTGTGACTACACTTAACGTTATGCCTTAGTGTCCTGCAGTCCACCTGTACATCACTGCAACAAGATGAGAAATGAAGCTACTGTGGGTCAGTGTGTTAAGTAAGTCTTAACTTTTCTTTTGGTAGCACAATCAGATCAAAAAGTTTGTTTTTGATATTTTACCTGCAAAACAAAAGACATTTCTTTCAGCCTAAGCTTAAGTTCATGTTGAGCGCTACTTAGCAAATGCAAGCATGCTAACATGCTATAGTAAAACTTGTTGGCATTTTGCACAAAGCACCATTGTGTCTAACCATCTTGCAGAGCTCCTTGTGATTGCAGTTATAACTGCAAATGCAGACACCTCATAAATTGCTAATACCAACTGCTGCAATTTGCCATGTAATTTAGTTGTTACATGTTACATGTTTCAGCATTACACCAAAATCATAGTACCTGCATGCAAAACTGTTTTCAGAGGGACTAAATGAGAAAAGATGCAATAGTTGAATAGCAAGTTTTAACAGACTCTGATCTTAGTTCACACAGATAAGACGATATCAATCTAATGCGTCACTGTTCTGCGTCTCCTATTGTTGCTCTTCCTCCTCCAACATCAAACACTGTGGTGATGCAATGGCTGTAAAGTGATACTGAGAGGAGGGCAGAGGGCCCAGAGGCGGATCACAAATAACACTGTCCAAATAAATTCAAGCAGCGTGGGAGTCCAGTTTGGGTGGTAGAATGAGTGTGTGTGTGTATAAGATTGTGTGAAAGAGAGAATATATATAGAAGGAAAGAGAGACAGGATGGGATAGTAGAATACAGATCTCACGCTGTCTCACATCAAATTATAGCTTTACAGAAAGCCCCTGAAAGCAAACGGAACATTTAGTTGATGCGGTAACTCTAATTTTAGTGATAGTTCTACTTAGAAGAGTTCACAGGGGCCTTTCCATGTTCCATCTGTGTAATGTGTTCCAAACATGCTCTTGGATGGAGCATGACTGCAACTTCTTTGCCCAGTCTGCGTAATGTTTTGACAACTATGTCAATTTATGAAATATGACAATGATCACTTATTTAGCCTGTTTAATGTAAAGATTATGCACTTTTTTGCATGCTGAAATTACTGACAGAACTCATAATGCCAGTCTAGTGATTATCCAGTCCAGTTTAGTGATTTTCAGCATTACATTTGACGTGATAAGTCTGGTTTTCTGGATGGAATGTGACTGTAAGACTATTTATTTTTACTCTCTTTTAAAAACAATGTACTGACAGTTTATCCTCTGCTGATGACAACTTACCTGTAGACAAAAAGGAGAGACTAATCAAACCAGTGGACTAACTCCAGACAAGTCAATTCTGTCTCTGATGAAGCTGCAGTGTCCTCATGTCCGTCTAAATCCAAAGATCCTTGGTCAGTGTCCAACCAGGTGATGCTGGATTGTCTCCAAGTAAGGATGCTTCAACTTTCAGTGACCTGTGCAACCTCTTGTCATCTCTCAACGTCCACTTACGTCAGGCGTTTCTCTGTCTGGAGTGGATCAGCATTTCATTGAGGATTTCATTTATCTTTGTCAGCGTGTCAGTTGTGCCTCTCCTGTCAGATTCTCGAGTCATGCCAGTCAGCTGTAGTAATCAACACACTTCCTCAGATCTGGGCATCAAAAGGCATCCCTGTCACTTTGTCAGCCTGTCTGCCTTTACTCAGTGCATTGTTTTCTCTCTCAATCTCTCAAACATCCTCAGATCTTTCTCCTTCCTTCTACAGTTGTACATTTCGTTCCTTTCAGTGTGACTTTCTTCTTCTCCTCTCCTTCTTTTGCTCTCCTTGTTAGCATCATTTAGAGTTTCTCTCTCTCTCTCTCTCTCTCTCCCTTCAATGACTGTCATTTTACTTCCCTCCCTCTCACTGTAAATCTTCCCTCAGTTTGGTCTTCAGACAGGAAGTCTTAGTATGTGTTTACATTCTGCTGGGACACGCACATGCATGCCCCTGTACAGTTTGCACACACCAGTGCTGGAGGACATGTGCACAACTGTATGTACACACCAGATATCCTCTGAGACACAGCATCACAAGCACCACTCTTTCATTAAAGATGTGACATACTGTGTAGGTCTGTGGAGTTATTTTCCAAACCATTAAATATTGTCATGTATAAGGCTTAAGCTAAAAGGACCACTGTAAAACACAAATGATGGAGGTTCTGAATGTTCCCTAACATAAGATACAGACAAATCCATTTTACAGTGTGGCAATCGTTTCATTTTGTTTCAACTTAGACAGATTTACACAGATTGATTTTGTCCTCTTACAGGCTCTAAGTGTCCTCTGGAGAAGGGCAAAATGGTGCATTTAAATGTGTGCTCTTTGACATAGGAGAGCATATAAAACATAGGAGAGCATATAAACATAGGAGAAACATAGAAGAGCATATAAAACCTATTAGCGTCTGTTAAAGAGCTTACAGAGAGTTACAGTTGTAGTAAACATTGTGAAATACTGCTAAATGTGGAATATGTTACATTACAAGACAGAGACATGAAAACAGGTGGAGAGACACATACTTTGGGTCAAGATATAGAAGGGAAACCTTGTTAACAATATTTTAATTTAGTGTAAAAACTGAAAAACTGAAACATAAATTTCCAGTAAGTGACTGTGAAACTTGAAATATTTTTACGGCTTTGAGAAAGAATTCTAAAAATAGATGAAGAAATAAAGGATCTTTTATTCATTTGGATAAATCAACTGTGAGTTTTGTTGGTGTTAAATGTAACCTATATCTTTCACATTTAGAAAAACACACTCCAGTACTAAGTTAGATGTATCAGTAATCAAAGAGGAGGGATTTGTTCAACCCAGTTCTATATCTTATAATAAATGTGAAAATAAATGAAGAGTCATATATGAGATTGAACTGAAATAAAATTATAGAAAACCATCTGATTTGTGCCAGACTTTTAAAAAATCCTTACTTACAAAAAGGCATGTAGCTGTGCACTGGAACACATTGTTTTTACAAAACAACCTGCAAAAATATCATTGTGATCAAGTACGATTGTGTAGAACCAGTCTTCTTTCATGACTTACTGTCACAGTGATGTACTACAAATAAACTTGAAAGACAAATTCTTGAACGTGAACAGATCTTTTCATCTTGCTCTGCTGCGCCTGAACTACAAAACAAATCAGACATAACAAGAGTTTTGATGTTCTTTTCACCCTGACACTTGTTTTTAGCAAAAGTTAAAAAACAGAAACAGACAATAACATTTTAATGGGGATAATCACTTCGCTCAAGATGATGAACTGAATGAAACTTGTATCATTCAGTTGTATTAAACCTCCACTGACTGTGCTTCACTGTATGAGGGGAAAATCAGAGACTGAGACAAAGTACAAGATTGGGATATTGAAAAGGTAGCTAAATACTGTGCTATGGAAAATATGAGGTAATTTGTATTATGAATGTTGTGGTGGGGCAGGCAATTTGAAAGGACAAGAAAAACAGAAATAGCCCAGCTCTTCTACATGTTTTAAGGAAATATACAAGAACAATCCCCAGGATGCTTTTCAGACACATTAAACCAAAACTGATGTCCAATTCACAGTTTTTTTGTCAAACGTCAGGAATAAATGGCTGAGTTAATAAGTAAATGCAATGACATGCAAACATCAGGCAAAGTTGAACCAAATTTAAATGCTAATTGATCATTAGTCTTGTGTCTCCTTTAAATGCTATTGAGGATATACTGTATACATGTTTTGTGTGTCACCTAAATGTAAAAATCTATAAATGTACACTGCGTGACCAAAAGTTATGTTGCATAAGCCTCAGTCTGTCTCTTTGTGACGTGTCCCTGGACCTATGCTCCATCCATCTTGCAGAATGAGACAGGTTTGTGTCTCCTGGTTTCCTGTCTAGAGGATCATCATCACTCACAGCTTGTCAGCGTTCCTTGGAAAGATCCGGAATAACGGATGTCAGGAGAAGAGCCATGGATCAACCTGTTACTGCCAGACGAGCACAAAGAGAAGGTGCAGGATGAGGACAGAAAGGAAAGAAAAGAGTGAGGGGGCTTTGGGGGGTTAGACAAAGCTAAGATAGGATAGCAGAGACAGAGGGAATACACTATGTCTGTCTGTATGTATATGTAGGGACCATTATAAAAGGGGCATAAATGTGTGACTCAGCCCAACCAGTGGAAGTGGAAATCTTTGTTTATGTCAGGAATAGTCTGAATATTGATGATACATGAAAGATGACAAGGTTTCCAAACCCTCGTTTATCCTCTCCTCCCTTTATTTGTCAGGAATTATATGGGGGATGGATGGAGGATTACAGCTGTCCTGTAGTGAAAGTGCTTTTTGGCACTGACGGTAGATTTCTTCAACATGAATATAGTTATTAGGACAGATGAAAGGAATCGATTACTTGTGTAATTAATTGCATATATCCCCATTTCCCCATATATATATATATCCCCATTGTTGAGCTGCAAGCAGGAAATGCTGAAGGAGACATATTTCTTGCCCACCATGTCTCTTGTTAAACCATAAAACAACACTTCACACTATTTATATTCACCAAAGCGAGACTTTAATGACTCACTATGATTTTTACACTGTGAGGCTGAGATGTTGTGTCTAGGGCTGTCAGGCACCTACAGAATAAATCACCTCATTATCGCACAGTAGGTCAACAATTTGACAAAACCAACAATAAATGGTCATGTGCTTGTTGCTAACTCGCCTTAGATGCCTTAGATGTGTCCCAGAGTAGCTAACCTTTTCTGATAGAATCCTTTTTTGGAATGAACAATTTGAATAGTAAAAAAAAGAAATTAATGGAGAAAATAAAGTGGAGCGTTTTTACTGTGAGCTGATTCTCAGTAATGCATCGAGTATCCTGCAAAGCCGTGTGTCCTGTCACATCCACACTGTAATCCCCTCTGACGATTGTTTAACCAAATGTCACACTTGCAGAGCACGTACAAGTACATGCCTACAGAAACTTTGCAATTTGCCTCAGACTTGCTGTTTAATTTACTGTCAGCCTGACAAAATACAGGTTCACAGTGCTGTCCTCACATTTCTGGATAACAAATTTACAGACACAGACACAGACACACACATTAATAGTTTTGTCCCCCTGGCTGAGATGCCCAGAAGCAAGGTGGTAAAACGATGTTTATCATTGTCTTAAGTTTAATATTAGGCCTGGTAGGTAGCCTCATCATGATAAATAGAACTTTTTAATGATTGTGTGAAGTCATAGAACTTGCGATGCATTAGATGTCCGTGACTGAAACTAATCCAAGAGAATGTGAGAATTAAGACTGATTCTGTATGAACACAGCACAGAGACACAGAGCATGTCATGTCACCATGTAAAAACTGACCTTATTGATCAGATCTCAGAACAAGATACACTGTAGAAGAAAATAAAGTGCTGGAAATTAAATATGATTAGTGATTTGGCTGTAGAGTTGTCTTTTAAAGAGAGAAACAATGTGTTCAGCCGGCACTGTAGGATGAGACCAGCTTTGTTGGTCTGACTGCCATTCCATCCTTGGTAAAGGAGAAGCAAGAACAATTACAGCCAGTTGAGCCAAACACAGAGAAAATAAACAGATCTGTAGATCTGAATCATCACCTGGAGCCACAGAGGAATGTATTCCAGTGTCTCCAGCAGATAATATTATTTATAGTAAAGCACTGGATCAGTATTAAGGGCTGAGAGGAGTTCCTGAAAATGCACTGGAAAATGACTCTACAGTTAAAAGTAAAGATCTTATTCTTTGGATAGCGTGGAATGGAAACTTACAAAACTGAATTAAAAACAGGCCCATGTTGATGTGGTCACATCACAATCTCATATTACAACATCTAGGTGTTTCATTTTCAGTTTCATGTGATCTGACATGCTATTAATTCATTCCTTTTAGGTCTGAAAACTGTTTTATCTTTGATGTAGCCCTGTTAGTTTACTAGTGCAGGTAAAAATGAAAAACAGCGTCTAAATCTCTAGCAACAAGACAAACAGAAACAAGACTCATCTGTGCTGGTTGGAAATTCTAACAAACGTTGCTCACTTTTACATTCTTCAGGTCAGAGCCTTAAATGTGTGTAAACCCCTGACAGAAATGACAGTAACCAACAGTTTGTTAAAACCTTTTCTTACCCACTTATCTTTACATATGTGGGTCAGGGATTCCCTCCTCCAGCTCAAAAAAGGCAGATCACTGTTCAGCTGATCACTGAAGTAATAAATGTTGCTACAGTGACAAGATGGGTGAATGTTTTATTGAACAATTTACTGGACCACAAATCTTTTGCTGACCTCAACTGTACCTGTTTGGATAATACATTACAGAGTTATATTTACAATGTAATGTAAACAAAGTAAACAACACTTATTGTGTGCATGTAAATTACATTCATTTATAATGCAACTGGAAAAATGTTTGCATATGTTTGAATTCAGGTTGATGTGATCTTTTGCTTTTAACCTTTATTCGATTAGAAATACCTTGTTTACTCAGAGGGAAAATATCAAACATATGACAAGCCCAACATAACACACACTGATTGCCAAGACTTAAATTGAACCCTTTGAATGTTTATTTCCTGACACACACATTGTACATCATTAGACATAATATCCTGGAAGCTGCGGTCCAAACAAAAAAAACATGTGTCTGGATATGTGCTGTATAGCTGTAACAGCACTTCGAAAAAAAAAGTTCATCATCATATTTTAATTATATCCCTCCAGCATACATTCATTTTTGCTAGTGATGGTCCACCTCACAGTAAAACAGAAAGAATTAGGCTCCTTCTGCTCCCAAAAGGGGAAGGAGGAAACACCTTGGATCATAAATCTCTGTACTAACTTTTATAAAGGCACTTGAATCATGTTGTCCACTTGACAGTTGATAAAAATCAGCCACGGTCATTATACTGTCCATGCACATGGCTGAAGAGAAGCAAAATCTCTATGGTAAAACAAAGGAAGGGTTTCTGCTGTACTGCATACAGTGATTTATCCAGCAAACATTTCAACCCAAACTGGCCAACAGAGGTTTTAAAAAGACACTGCAAGAAAAATCACCTGAGTGAGAAGCTGCATGACTGGGTCACTTGATACAGAAGTGAAACATTTTTCTACACTTTCAACTTAATATCAAAATATTTTTACCAGTCTGAAGACATGTTTTTGCCCCCAGCAGGAAGGTACCATAATCAAGTTGTCTTCTGTAAACATGCTGTGATTTAGAAGTGATCAGTTCATCCTGATGTGTGAGGTACGATATCTGTCACCTCCACTGGACATTAGTGGTACTTATGTGTTTTTTGTTTGTGTGTGCAAGAGAGATAGAAACATAGATAAGTGAGTGTGTGAGTGTGTGCGTGCGTACGTGTGCATGTGTGCGTGTACATGTGTGCATATCAGTCAGCCTCCTGTCTGTAGTGCAGGACGTAATAGTCATGGACGTACATCAGGACGGCAAATGGCTGACCAATGATGAGTGAGATCCACACTGCTGCGTTGCCATAGTTACCTTGCAGGAAGTGACCAACAAACCAGGCTAATGGAAGCTGATAAGTAAATGAATAAACAAACAAAGGAAATTAAAGAAACAAAGTGGGTGATTTGGTTTTTAATGATCAATTAAAGTCTCACATTTTGTTTGTGTGTGTGTATCGTTTTCTGATTTTTGTTGTCTGTGTTTTATGACTCAGCAAATTATAATGAAGAACAAACTAACAAAGTCAGCAGAGACACACTCAGATTGCCTAGTGCCTGCCATACTTCCTGTGATACATCAAACATGCCCTGCCATGCTAATGAGCTTATTAATTAAGTTAATGATACTGGAGCCAAGGCCAAACACTGAGAGCACCCTTTAAAATGTCCCATAGGAGTCAAAAGGAACATCATCCACTTGTCCTTATTTTGACTTTTAGTGTGATTATGATGCACAAATAATAAACTAATTCCTGAATGCCACAACATGTCAACACTTCTACCCATTTTCTTGAATGCTGTTTTTCAATATTAACACACATCTGTAAACCCTTCTCACAATGCATACCATACAGTTTTACATGATATATACATGTCATAATATTTAGATGTCAGTACAATACAGGTTGTTGGCAACTACAGCTGTATGTTTATCATGAGTGATATGTGTTGGGCCTCACCTGTGCCATCATCCCCATGAAGGCCCAAAGTCTAAACATCCTGAGAGGAACACTCACCAAGTACTGACACAGAGAAAAAAATGACATCAAATACAAATAAATCTATAAATCACTGTAAGATATGATCTGATCATCTGCACAAGAACATTTGCCTTAAAGTTGATAAAGTTTTGAAGGAATAAAATACTGTACACTCAACTAGCTGAAGCAGATATACAGTGATGGGAGCAGGACAGCTGAGCTGTCATCTGTCAGTTCAGCTGGACTGAACAGACGCTGTGGTTTAGCCTAAGCAGGTGCAATATCGATATGTAGGGGCTGTCATGCTGCTGTGTCTGCAGCAAGTGTCTGCTCTTTGCTTAAGTAAAGATTGAAGAATCCTTTAAAACCTGCATTAGGTCAGGGAAACATTTTCTGATATGCACTACCTAGTTACCATTTGTAGGACTAGTGGAGCTCAATAAGCAGTAATCACAGCTGGACTACTGAGCAGGCTGTGGCCATCAGATTAAAGTGCCTATCAAAACAACAGGGCCAATCGTGGCAGTTTAGTCTTAGTAGTTACAATGAAGATACAGTCAGGCCAAAAAAAGGAGGGTCCCCTCTTTGCTTGGCTGAGTAGAGGATTTAACAGGTACCTGACATCAGGGCTACCACAGAATGGTTACGCCTGTCATGGACAGGCTCCATTATGTCCATAGGCATACTCCCCAACTTTTGGAACATTTTACTCTGTAATGAGAAGTTTCTACGGTATCAGTGCAAACAGGAAAAAAGACATCTCAATAGCTGCTCTTACCTCATGGAAGAAAGCCGACAAGAAGAAGACAGCTGATTGGCTGACTATTTTGCTAAATCCTCTCCTAAGCAGTGGCTTGTAAAAGTGGCTGTAATACAGACAGAAGATCAGATGTTGAACTGGATGGATGGACATTTACTGTAAATCAGGGAGTCAAACACGCACGCACACACACACACACACACACACACACACACACATAGACTGTGCAAATGGCTTGAAGACAGGACACTTATTTGTTTTGTCAGTCATTTAGTATCTGTTTCCCTAATGTGATATACTGTACAGTGAAATATCTTAACTCTCTTATGTGCTGTAATTTCCCTCCCTGACAGGAATTAAATAGACTTTAAACAGCATTTAATTTACTTTGTCTTGTTTAATATAACCTTGCTGCGTTTGCTCCTGCTGCTATGTTAGTGCAAGTGGAACTGGCTGCAGGCACTGTATTTATTACTACCACTTACTCTTCCACAGCCAGATGAATCACTTTCCCAAATACGTTGGTGTGCCTTGTTAAGCCTTGTGCCTTGTTCAGTTCTATAAATTTCTGAGTTCCCTCTCAGTGAGTTAGTGTGTGAATAACTCACCGTAGACACCACTTGTGTACAGGGATGTTCCAGTTCTGCCAGAAATATGTCACCGACTCAGAGTTCCTGAAAGAAGAGTCAGAAAAATAGAGTACTGAAGCATTACAGGGTCTAAATAATGGATCTTAGGCGATTGGATCAATATTTAAGAACATGACAAAATCTAAAATGTTTATTGTCATGCAGGAAAAGAGGAAATAATAGCAAGTGAGGAATTACAGTACACAGAGTTATGAAATGTATCTATTAAATCAACAAAAATTACAATAATAAAATGATGCATCTGCACAGTTAACTTATTTGACTTAATACCCCAAATGGTTTAAACACTAAAAACAAAGTCCCTGCTTTATCAGTTTTGTACTGAAACGATCTACCACACATAAACAACATTTCAAGTAAATACAGCAACACTGAAGTCTGTCAGCACAGTCCACCACACCTCATTAAATTCATATGCAACACAGACAAGGACAAACTTACCACCAGTCCCTGTAAAACTGTCTGTCTCCAAAGCGCAGCAGCTCAGCAGTGAAGTTCAATGACGAGTGGAAGAACCAATAGAAAAACATCAACCACAGCAAGTGATTAGGAACCTGGGGAAGAGTTGGATGGGACACATGGATAAGAAAAAAATATAAAACTGTGAGCCATGTTCAAAGCAAGTACAAGTAACAGTCTGATGCACCACTCAGACAGGTTTCCTATTATGCTCTTAAATCAATTATGTTGTACATTCACACATACAGTGAGCTCATCACTATGACATATATGATAAAGAGCACTGCAGTGCATAAACCATAATTTCCTCAACAGTAACACCTAGCACAAAAACCACATTTATTAGCTGTATGTATGAAGACAAACAACAAAGGTAAACAGTTCTACATGTAGTGTTTAAATACTTTGTGTTTTCACTCACAGCTAATCTTAGAAGTCTCTCAGTCATCCTGGACAGATCCATGTCCTACAGAGGAGAGACCCACAGTTTAACAGATATGACACCATGCAGTTTTGTGCAGAGCCAGATTCACTGTCACTCCTTCTTTCTCACCTCGAGTGGTTTCATGGAACTTTGAATGATGGGAATCATCCACTGATAGAGAGAAAGTAAAAAGCAGTGTTATGCTGTTTTAAAACGTTTACAGTAAACTGAATTTTACAAACTGGCTTCATGTTTAAAAATAGCCTGAGTCATTTTGTCACAATCACACCAACACAATATTTAATACAAATATCAAAAGGGAGACTGAATCATATATATAATTTTATGACTATATTAGACAATATTACTGTACCTGTTGAGTGAGAGCAACTAACAGCTGGGTTAAGAACAGCTGAGGACAAAGACACATATCAACAGAGTGAGTAACAGGATTTCACTGAAATAAATAATATACAAAGATTGACAAACAGATACTGATAACTGATAACAGGCAGCAAAGGGTTCTGAACTTTTTTAATAACTATTTGAAGTCATGCATCATTACAACACAGATGGTTTACTTGCCCTGTTGGATTTTGTATGAAAAAACCCTCATAAGAGCTAATACTGATGGTAAAAAACACACAACTAAGATTAAATATTTCCCCTTAAATAAACAAACTTACTTCAAAACAAATGAATTATCATCCTCACCATCTTGCGAAGCAAACATTAAGCTCTCAACAGCTGCTCTCAACAGAGCAGCAGGTACTTGCTCTAAAGTACTTTTTTGGAGAGATGCTTGTAAAATTGTATATTTCCTCACCATCTCAAAAAGTCTCCTTAGCAGGAAACTCATGCGTATCTTAGGCGAGCGTGGGAAGTTGAGCTCGTAGCACAGAGTCGGAGCAAAAACAAAGTAATACATGTCTACAAAGATGGAGAGGAAGTCAATGTGACAGTGAAAAGTATATGACATAATGAAACACGAGACAAGCAGCAGCAAATTATCACTTAACTTTCATACAAAGACTAGTAAGAAGTATTTGAGTACCTCTGATGGTGAGGTTGCCAGGGTAACACACCACACAGTTCCCCCCGCTGAAGTTCTGTGCTGAGGGACCTGTGGGTAGAACGAATGCACAAACACACATGACAGAGTATGTGTAAGGTAACACTGTATTTTAAGTCATTATATACAAACACAAGTGTAAGTGTAGATGTGGTTCTGCAACAACTGTTTATATACAGCTATTTTATATAACAGAAATTTCCAAATAGTATTGTGACTGTCCCTGTATGCTGCACTGTCCATTTAGTCTTTTATCCAAGAGCTGCATTATCAAGTATGTGCCATTAGGTGTCACTGTAACAGCATGGGCATTAGACTACATAGGATTTGAAAGATACACAGACACTGAGCTCAAAAGAATAGAAAAGAATTTACTGTAATTTATCTCTTAAAATAAGTTTGTAAACCTTCTTTTGTCAAAATATGTGTGTGCTCATGTGTTTGTCACTCACAAGACAGCGACCTGGCCAGTTTCTTCACCTTGACAGTGCTCAGCTCTCTGCACCACATGTTGACGTCCTTGTAAGAGTACAGCTTTAGGAAGAGGATGGTGTAAGTACCAAGAACGAACACACCACCAACTGACAGAGGGAGAGAGGGCGAGGGGGAGAGGGAGAGGGGGAGAGGGAGAGGGAGAGAGAGAGATGGGGTAGAAAATAGAGAGGAAGGCAGGAGCGGGGTTGAAGGAAAAGAGGTGAATGCGAGAAAAATGTTTGAGATGGAGGATGAAGGGAGGGGCAGTAACAGAAAAAGAAAAACAAAGACAGGGATATGAGTAATAAAGGAAAAAGAGAAAGAGAGGTTGTCATTTGATCCTGAACAAACAACGAGTGCATTAAAAAAAAAAAAAAAAAATCAACAACACATAGAATGAGAGCAGTCTAACTATGCCAAGGACATTATTATACAATGCAGTCACCATGTTAACCACTGTGGTCGCGTGGTTGTGTGTGTGTGCGTGTGTAGTCACTCTTTGTGAGCCAATATAAAAAAATCATTTGATTTTACATAAAAGATACGTTTTTTTCCCCCAAAAACCTTTAGTGCATGTTCGTACACACGCATAACCATGAGCAGTTCGCCCACCAGGACTTAATCAATAGTCACCATATGCTAGATGGAAAAGGAGGCCCATGCCAACAAGCTTATATACCTACACATTCATATACTGTATCTGCACAATAACACAGAAACACACCAGTGAAAACGGCCTTTGTTGCCAGCAGGGTGAGGCAGAGGTCAGTATACCTGGCATCAAACCACAGCAGATCTTATCCATTAACCATCTGGCTCTATGTGGCTTCTAGACAACTAGATTGGCTCCAAAACAGCCACTGTAGAGAGCCATCAACAACAAAAAATACCAGAGGAGCCAATCGTCACCCACTTACATTTTTCCACCAAAGTCATGAATTTGTCTGTGAGCTAACAACCATCCACTTTTATATTAAAAATAAAAATCACAGCTAGGTTGATGATTCTGTTTTTGTTCTTTTCCTGTCAGCAAACTCTGGAATAGTTAAGACTGAGACTGTGATGAGTCACAGATTAAAATGATTCATTATTTGTAGTAAGGTATATCTCTACTCTTTGGGGAGTGCTCTGATTGAGGTAAAAAGTTCAAACTCGTTCCACCGCTAGAAATGCCAGGCTCAGCTTAATCAGGTAACATGACAGCTAAAGTAAGTACCTCAGAAGCCGATTTGACACACCTAGCCTTCAAGCCTGTGCAATATGGATAATTATCTACATCGCAGAGAAATCTAAAAGCACATCACGTTTGAACTTATTTGAGAGGATTTCCACTTTTGTCATTTATCACAATGACAGCTACAGAAATGCCCACATCCAAAAAACTGTTGATCTTCCTTTAGAGTCCATAAGCCTGCCCCAAGATTATGTCCCCTCACAATTTACTTGTTGCTTTCTGTCATTAATTTCCTCAAGAACATCAGCAAACTTTAGGTTCTATGACATGAAACTTAAGTACAGGTTCAACAAAACTGTTCAACAGTTTAATTCCTCTCATTGTACATAAAACACATTGGTTAATGTGCAGTGGCTGAACACTGGTTACATAAGCAGTGTGTTACAGTGTGTTTTACACCTGCTTGTAAAATATGCAGGGCTTTATTGTATGTAGATCCCACACTGACTGATTTATACTTTTGGTTGCAGATGAAACCACTTTTTCATGATTAATATCATTGTGTTAAGTTGCATCATATATCATTGCAATGTGTGAGTTATAAGGCATAAATAGTTTGTTCTATGTTGAGATGTGTATAGTATTAAACCCAGTGATATCCAGCTGGTTTATTTTTTATTCTGAACTCAGAAATTCCTTGCAGCTGACTTGTATATGTTAAAAGGACACCAAAAGCATTGGAAATAATGAAATAATGACAGTAGACAGAGAACAGTTTCCCCTCATCACCACAGTATTCCTCAAAACAAAGTTAATACAATTTTAAATGAGGCCTGATATCACAGCTATCACATGAACGGCTAAATACTGGTGGCTTAAGTGCGTCTAGTAAATACAATGTTATCTCTCTCTCTCTCTCTCTCTCTCTCTCTCTCTCTCACACACACACACACACACCTGCCCTCTGTTATTGCCCTTCCTGTGAAAACAGCAGCGCAGAGAGGAGAACAAGAGAACAGACGGACAGATGGACCAACTCCTTTACTCCTTCACCTCCCAGCGCGCAAACAGATGAGAGGAGACGAGGAAAGAGAATGAGGAAAGGAGAGTAGTACAAACCAAAACGGAAGAGGACCAAAGACTTAAAACATTGATGTTCTAGGACTAGATTACCACTGAGACAAGTGCCAAATTACAATAGAAACTCACTATTTGCCTGTCTGATGATCAGGGTGAAGTTAGAGGTGTCCTGACTAAAGCTTGAAGAATAGAGGACTGAGACGATGCTGAAGAACTGAGCTATGTATATTATGTTAATGGTGTGAATCGATCCCACTGTGGAACGTTTGTGGGTTACATGGCAAAATTGTGACCTTGAAATATGTCACATGTTTGAGTTCAAAATATGAGTCTGGTTGCAGCCCTACTTTGTAATTTCACGCGTTTATCTATAATGCAATTTCTACATTTGATGAATTGACTGAATGTCAATGTGAACTAATTTACCAAACAAAAAGCAACATTAAAATGGATGTGAACATCTGCATTTTTAAATATAACATCAGGAAACTTTATACTGGGTCTATAACATTTTAAATGAACCACTCAAAGGGATAAAATGTGCTGGTATATGGTGTTATGTAAAATATTGCTAATTTACCACAGGTGAATTGTATTTTTTTATGGAGGGCAGCCATGGTTTCTGTCAGACAGCCTGATGAAGACAGAAGAAGGTGACCCTTGGATGACCCTGTACTGCAAACCACGCCCACCTCAGCTTTCCTCTTCTCTTTTCCTCTCCTCAGAGCCAGCTGGAAATAATCCAGTCATGACCAACTGGTCCATTACCACTAACCGACTCCAATTATGACTCTGTATAAGAGATGCCTTTTACTGCACTATCACACTGGTTGACTGTCTCTCTGAAGGGTAAGGATATGAATGTCCTCTCAATCTTTATCACAATTACATTATTTTCTGTTTTATACACATGGCTACATCATAAACTACCAATGAATGGATAATGGTTTGACTGTGTGATAGATGCTACTGTTACAGTCAACTATTTGTCTCTGTTGTGTACAGTGTGTAGCAGCAGGGCTGCAGAAATGATATTTTTATAACAGTAAAAAGACATTTTACCTGGGGTCACAGAGGGGACCGACAGGACCACTGCAGCAGGGAATGTCAGCATGATTGCCATGTTAATGCAATGGACCAGAAATCCTACAAGTTCACTGAATGAACCCTGGTCAGAAAGAGAGAGGGAGATGGACAGAATCTTTTATATTAAATCTTCAAAAAACACCAAGAACTCACCCAGCCAACCTGCCTATATTTTGTTGGCAGATGTTTGACTTTTGTTGTTTGTTGTTGAGCTTATTCTAAAAACAATGAGAATATAATAAACATTTGTTTGCTGTGATTGTTAACAGAACCACATTTTGAGTTGTGCTGGCCTATTAAAGTAAAAAAAACAACAACTCCCAATGTTCCATATTCATGGCACACAGACAGAGCATAACTGAATATGCCCTAAATGCAGATGGTGAAACTAATTTCACATTTTACAATTTAACATTTGGAGAAGCAGTTGGGGAGGGTCAGCTACTCAGTAAGTTTTAGAGAACAGTTTTAGAGAAATAATCCCTCCTGGGAGTTGACAAAGTGTTCTGGATTCAACAGTTCAGTTGAAATCCACTGTGCTCTGATGTTTCGGTGCAAACGGGGTTTCTCCACTCACCTTCGAAAGCTGCCTCTCTGTGTAGAGAGCCACCAGAATGAAGACGTTGGACACTGTCAAAACACAGTAAGTGAATTATGTCAGTTCCTCTGGTTGATGTTATAGTCGTAAACTGGCCATTCTCTAATCATGGAAATAAAAAAAAAACACTAATAGGTGGGGTGATGTTGCATTGCTGAAATGAAACCTGAGTTCTGACACAGAGGAGAGAGAATTATTTTTTTGCGAGAAAAACTGGCTATTTAACAAGACCCTGCTCTGTCACACATAAAACACACACACGGATTCACACAAGCTCTCACACGATTACACTGCTACACCTGATGAATGAAATGAGGCAGCACTAACAGAGCATATGTGTTGCACAGCACACACCAACTGCTAGATAGCTAAGTGACAAGGCAAGTGGGTGGGTGTGTGCCTGTGCACATGCACATATTTTGTGCACTGCTGTTGCTATTTTCGTTTACTGTGCTAACATTGTTTTACATTCAGGAAAGGAAATAAAAGATTATTTGCTTTCTAATAAACTGCAACAACTTTCACATTTGTTAAAACAGTGCTTGTACTGCAGCGTATTTGAGCCAAAAATCATTTTTAGAGCCCATTTTTTTCTTGCCAACTTTATTATGCATTAATTGTCGCCATTACGCGTGATTCTGTGCAGAGCAAATTAGGCTAAAATGTATGTAGATTTTTCCTTCTTATCCTGCAGTAGTGTCAGCCTAAACTGCAGGGTAACTCACTGCTGAATGAACTTAAGGAAACCACTGGTATGTAGATTGCTCATTACCCTGACGAGACTAGGCTGAGACACACTGATGGCACATAATTGCAGCAATTGTTCCATTTTAAGACCCTAATCAGCACATTAGCATGTCAATCCATCTAATCTAGAGCAAACAGATGTGTTAACTGTCAGACATTTTGATTACAGTGTCTTATCGTTTTCTCATCAATGCAACTATCTATCGGCACTGCCCTTCATAATCAATTAGTTTAGTGGTTCGGTCACACGCTTGTTTTTTGACTTCATGGTAAACTTTGTACAGCCTTGCAGGCAAAACTCTTTATCATGTGAGCATGAACACAGATGTCCATAAAGAAAGCTAGTCATGCACAAGTGAAAACGACGTTATTCAACTTGTCATTATTGTTATTACTCTTATATTATTTGATATTTATAAATTTAATTAAGAAGGCATTACTTCAGCGTGTGTCTGAAACAATGCTCATCTGTATGTGTGTGTGAAATTTGATCATGTAGGGCACCTCTACAAAGTTAACAAAGCTACATACTGTATAACCAGGAAACCAACTATCTGCAATTGCAGAAATAATTTTAAGTGGGAGATTGTACCATTTTCAGGGAATATGCAAATTACCATAATATTCTGATTTTATCAAATTACAATCATTTCAGCATGATTTGCTTCACTGGAAAAAAAAAAACGTTAGTAAAAACTTTCCTTTGTTCAATAGGGCTACTCGTGACATTTTACCAGAGTAAGATTTTTATGGTGTATTTAGTTTATTTTCTGTTCTTCGTTACACACAAGACTCCTTCCTTCCTTCCTATCCCAAAAGCAGAGATCTCAGGAAATGCAATGACATGCTATGCTTCTTTTTTTTTATCTTTTGGAAACAGGCCTGTTGAGCATCTTTGACAAACAGCAACATTGAGCCCACACGTGCATCAAACTGGAACAAATGGCACTATTTAGCACCTGTTAGATACACACAAGCCTTTCATCAAGTGTCTACAGAGCAGCTTCAGGGAATTTTTATTTTGGAAGAAACAGACTTGTAACATAGTGAAAACACCATACACTAGTGCAATATTCACTTTATTCTGATCATTCAGGGCCAGCTGCCCAAATGTAAAACTTTCAAGGCTGCTTTTCCAAACTTTGCACACTTTGCTGGTAGGCTACCATAAATAGTGTACTTCTCATTTACTTGGTGTTAGGTTAGTTGTGTGTGGGAGTGTGTGCGTAAGTTGCTGCAGTGACTCTAGAAGTATTTAATGCCCTCTGGGAATGAGCTACTTTATTGTCCATGCTACTGTAAACAGACTCCCATTCTCACCTGTCTCTTAACAATCGTCAGTGCAGTCATTTGGCTTAACTCATCCATCTCCCCCTTCCCTCCCTCCCTCCTCTTCTATTTTGGCCCTGTGTAGATGCAGTACTATACATTATCTTCTTTCCTTGCTCTTTCATTCTCCTTCTTTTCCAAATGACTTCTATTTTTTCATTTGTGTGTTCTTTCCCTCTTCCCACCCCTCTCTATAGACCTTCTATCTCTTCATTTTCCCATCCATTATTGCTCCCCCAACTATCTCTCTCCTCTCTTGCTCCCCATTTTCCTCACTCTCTTCCTCTTTCCGCAGCACAGCACCAGTGTACAGTATATAGGGCAGGTGATTGTCCCTCTAGAGACATTACGAGCTGCAACACTGCAGACTTTCACTGCTATATACCATAAAAATAAATATTGAAAAAAACTTGAATATAGCATGTTCCTGGGTGTGTTTTAAAACAAGCCATGGGTTGAAATAAAGCAGATCACACCACCTATTTAATGGAAAGTACTTACTTACACCCTATTATCAAAATGTTTCTTCATTTCATAAAAACACGCTATACTCAAAATGACAGATTCTCTGTTTTCAAAGTGTTACTGTTTGTGCAGAAATTGAACTGGCAATACTGGTATCCTGGTTATGATTAAAGATACAATCTGTGTTCTCGCACGCACACCCAGGTGTCCTACATTAGTTTTATGCAATTGTAGCTGTAGTTCAACATCAATCTACCTTTTTTATTCCATTTTTTAAAAAGTAGTCTCTTTTAAAGGTCATTTGAACAAAATGATATTTTAAGGTGATTTTTACACCCTTGATGAAATAATAAATGAATCATTTTTTCCTAAAATGTGACTGTTTATACCTTAATCACAGGCATAATGCTGTTTAATTACATTACTGTTTATGCTTGTGCTATTGCTTTCCTGGCAGGTGACTTTTCGTGCAGATGAAGAGTTTACCTACCGATCACCAGGCATGCTGCTGGCCAGCTGTAGGGATCATTCAGAAACAAGGAAATCACCTGAATAGGGTCCACCAGTATGCCATATCTGACAAAGAAACACAATTAATTTAAGAACAATACACAGAGTGTGGAGTACCTTGGTTATGTTGACAGTAATAATGATTTTATTTAAAATTTTACATTATGCTCTTTTTAACAGCTGACATTTTGACTTGCAGGAAAAGCACAGACATGTCCAATATTGTAAAAAATGGTTGTGATAAAAAAGATCTTTTGTTTAAATGGAGCAATAAAGTGACAGTCAAGGATCAGTAAAAATCACACTGTAAGAGCAGGAGGAAGTTTGTACAGGAAGAAGTTGCAAGAGGTGCATTTTCTGTTTGGTATCTTTCATCATTAACGTCATGGTACAAGCATACAGGAAGACTCTAGAAATGACAAATAATGTTTATGGCATTGCAAAAAAGACAGGAATTAAATAGACTTCTCACTCACCTTAACAGGTTTTCTAAGAAGAGGCGGGCATTACTCAGCACCTGTAACAGAAAGCAAGAGTTAAAGCTACAACTGTCACATGTATGGTTTGCATTTCATATTTGCATTGCATAGTTGTTTCTCTTTCTCTGTATGTTTCTTTCAGTTGTTCATACTGTCATGTTTCCTTCTGCTGCTCCCCTCTTTCTTGCCTCCCCCATATCACATCTTTTCCCTCTCCCCTAACTATTTCTCCTCCTCTTCATCCTCCTCCTCCCCACATCCTCTTTTATCTCTCCTCCTCGCTCTTCCTTTCTAAATGGATTGTAATATCTCATTACCCAGCACAAAGGCTCTATGCCTGGGGATGGGACAGAAGTTCAGTGGGAATGAAGGAAAACCTCCTGCGACGAACACAACGATCTGTGTTCAAAGCGTGGATTAGCAGAAGGCTTCGCTAGCCTCGTCTTCTCTCCTATTCTCTCATGTTCAGTCACTACTCCCAAAGCCCAGAGGAAGGAAGAGCTGCAAAAGGTGTTGTGCTTGACATAAACCTGACATTATCATGTTTAACAGTTTACAAGTAAAACTATTTTATTTATTCACTGCAAATATTTTTGGTAATTTGATTTCAACCATATCAGATTAGGTTTCAGAGTCTGCCCTGTTTATACCTGGAATTAATGTGTCTCTTGAGTGATCTGATCACAAGAGGACAACTATAAGTACAGATATAAATGCACCAAAGACACATCAAAGAGACACTAACATCCGATCACCCAGACCACACTAATAATATGGTTCTTTAATTGCTGTGTGGGCCAATGTTGCCTTTTCTGGGCCACATTGAAGGACTATTTACTCAAGTGACATTCTCTCCATAAGTGGAAGCACATACTCTTTTGCAAACCAACAGCATCATATATTAAAGCAAAAGAAGCCAAAATAACACAGATTCTCATGGATGGAGTATGCACAAAACACATGGTGTTTTGTTTCTATTCCAGCTAAAACTAATGCGCAAGGTATTTGCAAATGGAAATCATGTACGTGTTTATTTGCATACGGAGTCAAAAAAATGAGATTCAATCACAGTTCGTCCTTCGAGGTGCATGTGGAGACATGTTCTGATGCCACTTGCAGAATGACGCATTTGAACTGACAAGTAGTCCAGATGTGATCGGATCAACCAAGACACTTGTTAATGCCAGATTAAAACAAGGCCTTACTAAGACTAGCTGACATGAAACCAAAGTCAGAGTCACAGTGAGTCTTTCTGTAATGAGTGTGTATTTATTGGCAGTTTGGACCAGTAAATAGTCATTTTGATTTATTCAGTTGTGTCAATCTGTCTCAGTGGATCATCTGCTTGATATTCACAATGCACTTTTCTTTTTTTATATGTATTGTTTCTGTGAAAGAGATGATGAGCACAAACTAGATTTCAACTGAATAACAACAATAATACCTCATATCAGAGCTCACTTGGTATTACTGATATGAATTATGAAAAAAATGATTAATGCACTCTAATGTGTAAAACAGAAAGACAATGAAACTGTAAGATGTACAACATGAAAAGTCAAAAGAGCACCATGAAATATGATGGATGTTTACTGGAGATTTCAGGACATTGTTTCCACTTAGGTAAAACAGATGAATGATTGATCATAGACAGAAAAACAAAAATCTGTTTTTTCTCTCTATTAGCTTGCTAAAATACAACCTGCAAGGCAGGCTCACTAGCTGCACCATATGCGGTGCAATGCATTGGTGGATGACAATGCCAATTATGTTACGCTGCAGACCAAACTGCAATGTGTGCTTATGCATTAGTAGAATCATTGTTTCATACTAATGCAGTCATCTGACAACAGATGCAGTGACATATGCCACTGACCACATGTGAACTGTGAGGTGAGTTACAGTGAAGAATAAGGCAAACAATGACAAAGGTGCAGGTAATAGAAATATCACTTACTAACACTGCAACCATCTGGAGGCACATTTCACAAGTTTCTGAATGATGCTACACATTCAAGATAAAGAGATGTGTTTTTAAATATGTCCTGTGGATATGACAGTGTTGTTGTTTGTATAGCTAAATTTGTATAAGTATGTACATGCTCTGTATGTACATCACTTTGGATAAAAGTGTCTGGTACATGAAACTGTGGAATAGTAGTATGTTTCTTTGCATGTGTGTGTTTGTGAATGCAAAGTTTTGTCTTACCAGCATAACCACACACCAGTTGAGGACTCCTCTGTAGTTACTGTAACCACTGGCTGAACTCAGCAGGGACTGCTGTGTCTTATGACAGCTACAAAAATATATAAGACTTTTAAATGAGTGGGAGAATCAAGAAAAGCGTGAGCTTAGGATGCATTTATTTTTGCATTGATTTGCTGGCAGAAAGAAGAAAAAAGAAAGAAAGGTGGGAAAACGTATGGTGATGGTGGTCTTATTTTCCAAAAAGTGTGATTCAAGTTATGTCCTTTCAGGACACACAGCTTGTATTATATTTTGCTACACAACAACCACATATAGCAGAGTAATTTCCAATAAATACCATATAGTGCTTAATCAGTCCACATGGTACACTTAGGTATTATATAAATTGCCTAAGGTTTAGCCTACAAGTTAGCCTACAATCTACCCTCATTCGTCGCCCCCCCCCATTAGATACGCCCCTGATCAATGAAAACAGCTATAGGATGCGTTATAGCTAGCACACACGTACACACATTCAATAACGCCCGGTGTAACCACGTAATGGGAGTGCAAAAGTTTCTGTTACTTTGCCAAACAGCTCTAGAAGACTGACTGAAAAAAGGAATGAATGGGAAACAAGAGACACAAAAGCAACATGGCTTGTTCAGGACCACCTGAAATGACCCCGACCAGCCGTAAACGCTAACCCATGTCCTTTAACGTCACATATTCAGACTAACGGTGGTCAACGACGTCTCCTCCCGCACTAACTAAATAAAACGGTAATGATGGATTGAAGTTAAACTACAGTTAGCCGTTGGCATTTTAAACCCACGTTACACGTTTGAACTTTAAACTTTTCTCTAACAGTAGGTTGGTAGCGTGTAACTCACCTGAGCCTGTCACTGATGTCATTCCTGCGTTTCTTTTTCTCGCTCTTTGCTTTGGACCGGACCGTCTCCAGCGAGCGGTCGCGCTTCTTTTGGCCATCGTCTCTGCTGGTGTCAGCGGCCACTGAGTTCTGACACGCCGCCGCAGACCTCCCGTTCATCGGCAGCAGAGTCGCAGTTCTCCCCGCCGCAAAAGTCGCCCTTCTCCTCCGAGTTAAGGCCCCGGTCGCGTCCGAGTCACCCATGAGGACGGAGAAAAATAAACTCCTAACTTACTTAAAGTTCACTTCTACTTCGGTAGTAGCATGCCTGTTGCTATTAGCGTAGTAGCCGTGGAGAGGGAAGTAAACGGGTTGCTAACCAATCCGCCCAAAGCTCAGATTTCCGTACAGTTGACATGGAAGTAGGAGTGTATTGATGACGCCGCCTGAAATGACAGTCAGACAGCAACCTGTGACTGTTTCACACTGTAACCAAAAGGTGAGTCAGACCATAAGGGTTTATCCGAGGGCGAGATAATGAGAAACTTGTTTTTGGTCGACGTGCAAGCCCGGGCTCCTCCCAGAATAGAGTAAACTGAATTGAAGTGTTGTTATGAATCCCTTACATGTCCCCAATGACTGTGCAGCTATTTGCTGACAAAACAGTGTCACCTCAAGGTGCTTTCAGTAGTTGTTCTGGAGGTTTACTTAGCAGTCAGACATTTGTCCTCAAAGAGTTAAAAGCTGAAGAAAAAAGACCCCACAAACTATGGGTTACCCTACAGAGATGCCCAAGATGTTTAGTCATTATGTTAAACATGGTCAGTGGTGCACCATTTGCACCTCTGGGACGTTTGTAAGCCTAGTGAGGTGGGACTGAGTGCCTGCATAGCCACATAGGAAGCGAGGACTAGCTAGAACTTTCTCCATGATTAACTTGGATGGATGTGATAGTTTGATTCTTAAGGACACAGGCATGATGACTGAGACTGTGTTGAACAAGTACTGTTCAGACCTCGCCAAAAATAATCTTAATTGCCATGTACGGTCTTTAATGACATGTGCCTTTAGTCTGTAGTTTGGCTTACCAAGAAAGTGTAAAACACAACGATGCAGGTAAGAGGATATCACAACTCTGGGTCCTGTAAATGGGCTCTTATAACCTCGCAAGAGCACTACAAGGACAGCCGAGGCTGATTATGTGTAGCTGAAACTTTTAGATGTTAGGCTAATTACATCTGAGATAGATGAAATCTGAACTAAGTTTGACAACAACAAGCTGAGTCTGACAAGCTTAGTATGACGTCACTTAATTGCAACAACAATAAGTAAATCTCATCTAATTTTGGAAACTTGGCCTTTCTTTTGATTCCACCCTCTGAACCTGACAAACTTAGTGGTGCAGACCTAAGAAAAGAAGAAGTAAAGTTTTTGTTTTTCATCTGTCCATAATTTTGTGGTGGCTAATGAGCACTAAAGCCTCAATGTTGTACTTGTGTGAATCATATGGATTGTTTTTCTTGTAAAAGCAGCAGATCTTTTTTGACTGTATGTACCTTTCCATATCTTTCCAAGTACACTTCCTAAAAAAAATTGGGAATGCAGCTGACAGACTGTGGCAAACAGAACCCTTACATCAAACCCTGTAAGTTACTTCTTGTGTGTTGTTGCCAAAAGACTGTTTGAAAGCTTTCATTTAATGAGAGTGCCCTTTCTGTCTATTCTAGCTCTGTGTGCTTATCCATACTGGTGGTGGGAACTGATCAGTGGCATTGATCCAGCTTTATCAGTTCTTACTGTCTATACGAATGTCTTTTAGAGTAATGAGCCTGTCTGCAGTTGTTGGGATAAGAGACCTTGGGTAGGGATCAATGGGAAACTTATCATTAATTGTTTTAACTCTTAAACCTCTTGTGATCTACATTTTTCTATGTTTTCCTGAAACCATTAAAATATATTAGGCTCAATCTCAAGTTGCCCTTTTGGCTGTCGTTAGCTGTGGGTTTTTTGTCCTTGAAAAATGAAACTTGACCTCACTTGACTTGACTCGACTTTGATTGAAAGCTGCTCTGTTGTTTGATCACGAACACTAGTTACTCCAGTGTCAAAGTTTGAGCATTTGTTTTGCGTCTTTTTCTAACTAACTTTTAACTTTCACAGGGAGAGAGAGACATTTCAGCCTTGGTTGTGCCACAGTTTCCTATCAGCCTGCTCTATGAGCCAGTAGAGGGAGTCCAAGACCTGAATCCTGTTCCTACATTTGGTGAGTCCATGCTATTGTGTTGTGTCTGATGTGAAGACCCCAGTTGATCTTACGTTTTTAGGAAACAGTATCTCCTCTAGGCCAAGGTGATGAGGCAAAACATGTATTCTCATTAGAAAATAGACTCTTGATAAAATGAGCATCAAGAATATGACTTGAACATTTTGGAAATGAAATGGAAATACAAAACGAAGCTGAACTTGGTTCTGGTGCTGTCTGTTTCCTATAGTATACTCTAGAAGCCACTCTGTTGCGTGCAAGTCTGCTAATGTTCTGCAGATCAAGTTATTTTTGATAACAGCTAGCCATTTAAAATTTAGAGAATAAGAGGTTTTACCTATGCATTATTCATGCTTTCTGTAGGGCCTAAAAAACGAGCTCTCTGTCTGAGTTGTGAAAGCCAGGTAGGAACAAGACAAATTTCTCTTTTCATATGTCTCCCCGCATTTCTGCCCGTCTCCCACTATAGAAACATGACCTTTAAACCACCCTTTCCCCATTTAAAACCTCTTTTTATCTTGCACGTCTACATTGGTGTGTCTGTCCATATATGCTAGATTGCCATAAGTACGTGGTCGCTGAATGTAGCATTTATATTACACTTCTCATTTCAAAAACACAGGCCTGCACTCTTCTGGGGTGCTGTGGCAGGGCTCCTTGGAGCCCAGTCAGCTTCTGTATGGACCTTGCTTTGTGCACAGGCACTGTCATGCTGAAACAGGGAAGATCTGTTCCTGTTGGAGAGTTGGAAGCACACGTTGCTCCAAAATATCACTGCATGTTGTTGCATTGAGATTCTCCTTAATCTGAGCTGAGGGCCTTGCCCAAATCATTTAAGAATACTCCAAATAGTATCAGGACTAGACTGTCTGCATACTTTTGACCATATCAGTCTGTGTGTCTACCTTCTCTGTTGCATTCACGTTGTTGCAGCTGTTGGTGGGTTAAAATGTTTAAATCAAGCTGCTTAACCATGTTGGCACTTGCTCAAGGCTAGGTGGGAGAAGAACAGTGAAAGCCTGTGTGATTGAAAACATAGATGTAAGGCAATAGATATAGAGACAGCAGATAAATATAGAGACGAGGGAACAAGAGAGAAAGAGCAAGATGGGGGGGAATACAACAAGAGAGAGAGGGAGAGAGAGAGATCTCACTTTCTATCTACTGTATGTCTCCATCTCTCTCTCCCTCCATCTGGTGAGGCAGAGGGAGCGAGAGATAGTGTTTGCCCTTGCAGGTTGTAATGAAGCTGTGGAAGGATAGATGACTCACTTCAACACAGGCAGAAGAGAAATACACACTCCAACATCACTCAGCTGACCTGACTGAGTTTGTGTGTGTGGGTGCATCAGTGTGACAGCCTGCGTGTACATCTATGTGGAGTTGCGATGGTGCTGGTAGGAGTGTGGTCCGTGTGAGTGCATGTGAGAATGAAGAGAGAGAGACAATAGAGACTGATGCTGATTATATAGGAGACTGGATGGAGTGATAAAGGTGCCACTGGATAGACAGAGAGTGATAGAGATGTATGTGTTCTGCTGTTAACACATGCACTCATGTGTGTTTGTGCATGCCCCAGTGCCTGTTCATGTACGTTTTCACATATGAGCACATAAATATGTGTGCAGATATAGTGCATGCAAATGTGCACTTCTCTGTATATATGTTCAGCCTCATATTAGTAAGTGAGCGTGCATATTTTTTTAAGCGAGTGCCTATCTCTGCATGCACCTGTGAGTGTGTGTATATGGGTGTGAGAGAGAGAGGGTGCATCATAGAGAGACAGATAGAGGCGTCATTACGCTGTTAGAGGGCTTGGCGCCACATCAGCACTTCTACAGTTCAGCCAAGGACTCCTGCGCACACTGTCCATCCATCTCCACAAGTCTGAGCGAGGGAAAGGGTGAGAGGGAGAGAGAAGGAGACAGAGAGAGAGAGAGATGGAGTTCCTGCTAGATGACTGGAATCAGGGCGAGAGTGGGAAAATGGTGGTTGGAGGAATAAATGATACCAAACTTCTTCATGTCAAGGACCCTGGAATAGATCAGCTGCTGCTGGTATCAAACTGAAAACTCAACCAAGCTGCCAGCAGAGCCATACCCTCATACGTCCAAGACCCTGAATGCTGTACTTCTGAGCTCTTAGCTCATCTCTCCCTGCAGGAAAATTGGCCCCACTTATCCACAGAGCCTTTACTTTTCTTGCTTTGCTAATAATGGAATAACCTTCCAAGGAAAGTCAGCACTGCAGAGTAGCTTCCTGCTTTTCTGATATGTGAAAGCTTATTCTTTTCAGAACCGCGCTGGTTCCTTTCCTTGCTGAACCACAGCACTCTGGAAATCTCTCAGCTGTGTTTAAAAAAATGTGACCTTTTCTCCTTAGCTTATGTTTTTGGGCCTATGTTATTGGGTTTTCTTTTTTTTTGTTAGTAATGTAGGAACATGTAGGAGAGCGCTCTGGCTCTGAGTCTTGGGAGTTGGAGTACTGGCTACTGGAAGAATCTGAGTCTTGATTAATGATGTATAGTAGTGCATTTAAGTAAAATGTTCAGACATGTATTTATTTATGCTGAAATTTGGTTAATAAGAAATTATTTCATAATTAAATAATAGCTTTTTACCAGTTAATGATGACTAAAAGTACTGTATCTGTTTTCTACTCCTACAACTCTACTTTTGGTATTATATAGAGGTATTATATTAGAAATAACTTTCCTTGTGACTGAAAACAGCATTTTTTAATCCAGTCAGATTATTCAGAGCTACTTCCTTATATACATTAGACCATCATAGCCGGTCAATAGACATTCTGCTTTCTATTCAGTTTCAGCAGTTTTACTGTTTATTGAATTTGGAAAACTTATTGCAGAAAGACCTTTAACAGCACTTGAGGAAAAACAGCTCTTAGTCAAACACAATGTTTGCCAGACAGTGTCATTATAAATTGTCTGGGATAAATATATTTATTAAACTTTATATTATCTGTTACAGTAGCCATTTGTCATACAGATTTTAACTCTTTATGTTTAGTTTTTCACTAGGGCCAAAGCTGGGTCTGAGATACAGCATCTGCCACCAATGTAAGAGTTTTACAAAAAGGTCAAATACACCCTGTCTTAGAGCCCACATTGTCATTCATGGTGCCCTGTGATGTTAAATACTTGTGTCTCATTTGATGTAAACACATGCTTCATATTGACAAAGTTGTCAGTTTGAGTATGAATCACAGCTCGTCAGATGTCAAACCCCTCACGCTCTACCCTCTGTCATTCAGTGTTGTATTTAATGAAAAAAAGATATAAATATTGAACTTCAACTCAAACATAATTATATTATGTGTAGAAGGTTACAATCAGAGCAGTTTACCACTGTTATGATATGCATTGGACACACGCATGCAGCAGGCAGAGTTTAATGCCACCTAAAATAGTTTGACTTGCTTCAGAATATTAAAGGGCACAAGTGGGAGTTAGACAGAGAGAAAGAGCTGAGAGGGACAAGACAGCTGCATGCATTTTATCTGTGTATGTGTGTGTGCATGTGAAGCAGACCATGTTTAACAGCTGGCCCGGGGAAATGTCATTCACTACTCGCTATATGAGTGTGATGTAAAATGGAGATGATTTTGCATGGGACGGAACGGGGAAGCATTTTATCTGTTTCATTTGTAGCCTCAGTGTTTTTCCTACCGTGAAATAGGTGAGTTTGGACTCTCCAGCTAAAGGAATTTCATTAGACCTGGTTTCAGTGGAGAGACCTTCAAACTTGCATGCTGTGTGAACCAAGCAGAAAACACTGGAGGTTTTGTGAAGAGGTTTTTTTGTGTTTTTGCGTAGCCTGATGTAGTCCAGCAATGAGAATAGGTTCATGGCAGCTTCAGGGGGTCGGTTTTGGCCATGTTGCAGCAAAGTGACTATGACTGATTCAGATCAAAATCCATAAATACATTCATTGCTTGTCATTGAACAATGTGAAAGCTGAATTTTGCAAACTCTGATACAGGTTTTTTAAGAGCTTTTATAATGTGTTTCAGCTTGCATTAATGAGGCTTCGGCGATTTGGGGGGAGCAGAAACAAGCTGTAAATACATGCATAGTATCATCTTATAGCAAACTTATTAGCAAGCAATTGCCTTTTTACACAGCAGATGCGGACTCATTTGGAGCCACGTTTGTGCCAGCCTGATGAATGAATGTTGAATATTCTCCTAATGTTCAAATTCTAATACTTTCTTTTAGCTCTGCTTTCTGGTGTTTCTACAAACCCCTAAGGGAAGTATCTGGCTCTTTACCTGCTAAATCCTCAATTAAGTTTACCAGCAAGTACCTAACATTGTATTTTGGTTTGCTGAGCAGGTAGCAGCATACAGTCGGCTTTTGAGGTTTCCACAGAAAACAGCTGCACAACAGTGAGAGTGACCCAGTTCAGTCAAGTTGCAGGATATAAAACCAAAACAATGAGCTGAAAGTTGCTTAAAGCTCCACAGAGCTATGGGGAAATACAGTGATAATTATCTGGGCTTAATCAGTACAAATGACTACCTTTCATAATGTTAAGATAGGATTCATAATGTTACTGTTAATATAAATTTAAATAGTAATTATAGCTGTTTTATAGCTATTTGGCTGTACTGTATTTCAAAGGAAAGAACAGCTACTGCATATAAGCCTAATCATGAAAAATTGTATATAATTTGCTTATACACTTATGTTCTCAGGCAATATTTAGCCACCTTATTTTTTAATTATTAGTTTTGGTGTATTGTCTACTAAAATAAGAATTTATTATTGTGTGCCAACAATTTTTATGTAATTCACTGCGCTATGCATTTAGTTTTTTAGAGCCAATATATAATATAGCTTGGGGCTGTATGGCAGCATTAGTCATTCTACTATTGTGAATGAGTAACATTTCTCTCTCTCTCTCACACACACACACACACACACACACACACACACACACACACACACACACACACACACACACACACACTCACACACATACAAAACTGAGAAATATGTCAGTATGATGATCTGTTGGAAGTGATACTTTTGCACTTGTTAATTCACACTCATGAATTTTCAGTGGGGTGTCACATTATGATGTCATAATGTCTTCCAAACCAGACATTAAACTCCAAACAAAAGCAACAGTTTTATAATTATTTTGCTGTTAATTGTGGGACATACATGCATTACCACAGAAAATGCTTTGTTAAAGAGCCCCCTCCCCCACAGCTGTGATTCATCCATATTGAATTCTATAAAAAAATCTCACTGAATTATTGTCTCTGATAAAAAGCACAAAATATTTAAATATAACAAGTGGATTGATTTTATAATTCTGTGATTTGCCTTTTCTGAAAAACCTTGTCAGGGTTTTTTATTAAAGACAACAGACCACTGGCAGCTGCAGATAAATTAATCTTTTCTACTGTAGCAGTGGTGTGTGGTGATGAAAAACAGACTAAATAAGACCAAAATTCAAAATGCAAAGAGATATTTTTGAGGTTGTAGAGTGTTAGAGAAAGCTTGTGGTCAATTAAACTCCAGCACACTTATATTAAGTGACGCAACAAATGAACCACAAGCTGATAAATTTACAGATCCTTTACAGTTAATGCAAGACTTTGATTGAGTTGATATTCGGCTGTGGAGCAAATGTTCAAAACTACACAAGGGAACAAACAGTACTCCAATCAACTTGTCAACTCCATATAATTGTCACCGAAAAATCAGCACTCATTAACACTGCAAGATTCTGCACAAGAGGCTAATTTGTTAATTTGTGACAGCAGTATTAAGAGTCAGATTAACTGTAGCTTCTATTTTCCAGAAAACTTGCAGTTTCATCCTCTAAAACTGAAAATGTGAGGGAACAATGTTCTCACTTCAACCTTTGTACGAGTATAGATAATGTCTGCTCCTTTATCTCCAACACACTCTGGTCCGGTCTTCTGTGACTTGAAAATAGGATACAAATACAACCGTTTTCTTACCTGAAAGGGTGCTCAAGGGTAAACTGTTGGAAAAGGGAAAGGTGGAGAAAGATGGAGATTTGAAGGGTTATAAGAAGAGAGGCGAGGTGTCCTTTAGTCACGGGGTTATGAAGCATTTTATCACAGCTTTTCTCTGACTCTGCAGCTCCTCTGACATTATCAGCCTCACACTTTGTGAAAGCAAAACTCTGTAAAAAAAACTGCAACACTGCAGTCTTCAAACAAACACCTCAAACATTTGCACATTCTAAGCGTTTTGTAGCCAAATGTCTTTGTATGCAAATCTGGGATCAATTCTGTTGTTGATGAAAGAAAACGTACAAGTTCAGTCTGGCGGTCTGCTGTTGTTTACATTGTGTTCTAGTTTTTTAACAGCTTCATAATCAAAGGCTTTTCTCTCTGTGCACCGTCTTGAACTCTGAGCTGTAATGGAGGAATAAATTGAAGTACTGAGATTTCAGCATGTAATTATGTTTTATCTCTGCTCATTATTTAACACACACACACAGACACACAGACACACACACACACACACACAGTGCATTCAAGCTCCACGTCTGCACAAATGCAGGACATGTATGGTGTGTATATGCACCGACACAAATGTATGTAGCACACACAGTCTTCAAAGGGTATCTTGTCCTTAAAGGACTTTGAGGCATTTTGCTCAAACAATTCTGATGTAATTCACCTCAAGTCAATGATTTCTCCACTGTCAGCTCTTTTGTAATTACACACTTTTCACTGCAGACTCAAATTAATTAAACTAGCTCTTCAGTTGTTGTCTGCCCTCTTGCCAGCTGCTGATAAATCACATCCCCATCCTGTGTTCTCTACTGATGCAGGCAAGGAGGTGGATATATTGTGACTCTTCCATTATCCATACAGTGAGTAAGTGGTCATGAAGTTAATAAATGGGTATAGGACAGCTTTATCTTCCAACATGAGTCAGTAATGTTGGCACAGTTCAAGTGTTTGTGCTGTAGGTGCTTATACAATACAAATGTGGACATGAGGATGGTCGAGGGTGTTACTATGACTCTGTTTCCATTTATTCATTCATTTGTTCATTGCAGTTACATACCATACCTCTAAAAATGGTGGCTTAATAAAGAATTTTTAAAATAATGGTGCTGATCATATTCCTGATTTATTAGTCGGTTAAAATATCCAAGAGTCCATGTACTGAAGGTGCAACCAGACCATTTTTAGCCAGGCTAGCAATATGGCCCCTGGGATGTTTATAACATGTCAGTAAGTCTGTCCAACATTTTGGTCCAGACCTAACAACGACAGGATCACTTGAGCTGAAATTTTGTCCAGACATGCAGGGGATGAATACTAATGACTTTTTGCTCTAATATGTGTTGGTGAATGAGTTGTAATAACTTTGCTGATTCTCTGACTTTTCACCCAAAATAATCACCACTTAAAACTTTACATTTGTTCTGTACTTTGATTCATGACCAGATATCTGCAAAACTTAAGACACTCCCATCAGCCTTATCTCTATTTTCTGTTTAGCATGCTAGCATGCTAAAAGAACATGGTAAGCAAGGTCATTTATACATACCAAAGATTTCAGTGTCAGCATGTCAAGCACACTGAATTTGGCATTTAGCTTAAAGCACCTTTCAGCTGCCAGCTGCTGTAGACTGTTATTGCCTGAAAAGTTACTTAAACACTTATTTGATGATTGAAAGCATTGCACACTTGCTTATTTAAAAAAGTAAACATTGATATTGATATCTTCTCTTCATAACCATATTTATGACACCTTTTCCATTAATATGAGTAGTATATTTTCTACTGATTCATATCCAGCAAATTCAGCTCCAGATAAAAGTCTTGCATCTTTATTAGCCTACTAGCCACAGATTACTCACAGCTAATACGATGCAAAAATGTTACGGTAAACGTAAACAGCTGGGAATATAAACTCTCCAAGGAATACAATAGTTATACATCATATTATATAGTGTTAATTGTCTACACTATTGACAGCGTATATCATATTTCCATACTTATCCGTGTCGGCATCAACAAATACATCCAGTTTAAGCATGTGTTGATGCTGCTGTGTTTGTGTTAATGAAGGCAGAAGATGGTGTTTATTTGGAGCTGCTTAATTAGCAGCAACAGTAATGAAGCCACATGGGACACAGTGTTGGTATCTGGACGGCAAGGATAGGATGATTATTTAGACTGGATTTGTCCAAGAAGCTGTTCTTTTTACTCACAACACAAGCAGATGCAATATACACAATGCACACACACACGAGCTTTCTTCTCTTGATCTGCTGCCAGAAGAGGTGTGTGTGTGTGTGTGTGTGTGTGTGTGTTGTATGTACATGTTTATTTATCCCTTTGTATTCAAATGTGTATCTGTAATTCATGTGTATGTGTCTGTGATTATGTGCGTTTGTGTGTGCATGCTATCTATTTGAAGTAGAGCTACCAGGGACATAGCAGGGATTATGGGTAGTCTATTTATGAAGCTTTAGCTGATTGTAGAAATGTTATTGCTAACTGTTTTGAATCATTCATTGCTAACTTTAATTTACTTAACTGTCCAATTAAATATGCACCAACTGGGATTTACCAAACCCGTATGACAGTAAGACAGAAACTTAGAGAAGATAAATCAGAGAAAGTTACTGATCAATGAAAAATGTTACTCCAGCATTTAACACAATTTAATGTCTCAATTATACAAATTGATCCACAATTATGGATTGTTGAATTCAAACCTTTCCCTTATTTATTGGACAAAGAACCTCTCCTCAAATTTCATCTCAACAGAGGGAGATTGTACTTTTTCCTTGTATAAAAGCTAAAGTGTTAAAAACCTTTTGTCTGTTTCTTTATATACGCACTATTGAAATCGAACAGCATTATATTTATTTAAATTACTGATTTTAAAACTTTTGCTCTCCACTGTTCACCTCTAGCAATTGGTTGACTGTTTCAATGGAAATTACCACCAAACAGAGGAGATTCATAAGTCTTTGCAAGAACTGTGGAGTTGAGCTTCCCGATGTCTAGACTCGCAGATGTCTGTTTCTGCTTTAGTCCCTCTGCTTTCTTTTTGCACCTACAGAGAGAAACGTGTGGTGGAGTTGTTCTGTGTGTGTGTGCATGTGTCTCTCTTCACACATTTGCAACTACCTGTAAGTCTGTGTGTCTGTAAAAAAGCACATGTGTTGGTTTGTGCACGTGTGTGTTGTTCCTGGGGAGAAAAATGCCAATTTCACTGTTGCAACTGACACAGACTGACAGTGAGGGAGTAGACACTGCAATGAAACCGACAACACACGCTTTCTCACTCTCACTCACTCGTGCACACACACACACACGCACACCACTTACCATGAGCTATCATCCTCTCACTCCTCAGATTCTCACCAAGCCCAACTCCTTCCTCCTCCTCCTGACATGTCTCTCCTCTTCTGCTCCGTTCTCTTCTTGTCACCTCTTCCTCCTCCTTCTGCCCCTTCCCATTATCTTTCTGTCCTCTTTCCTCCCCTCCCATCTTTGCCTTATGCCTACCGTTTTTTTGTTTTCCTCCTCCTTGCCATCTTATTTTAATTACTGTATCTCTGTCTCTCTTCCAGGATTTTTGTGTTTACACTGATGTCACCAGCCTTGTTCGTGTTTTCCAAGGCAAATGAAAGCAGGTTTCACATACTGCAGTTGTCTCTGTCAGTTTTCACACTCAAACATCTTTTACTGATATATCACCGATCTATTAATGCCTCCCATTTTATTTAAAAAAAAAAGAAAAAGAAAAAGAAAAAACATTTTACATATGTCCATATCATTTAGTTTCTCAATACAAACTGTAATCTCAAAGTTAAGGTGTAATGACTGATACATACGTATTTCGGCCTTTTTTTTCTATGATTGAAATTCTAGACGGTGTGCTACCTGTCTGGCCTTTTGGTAGGAGATATAAAAAGAAAATGGTGTGTATAAAATAATAGATTTCTGCAGCAGTTATCACCACATAACCTCAAAGTGACCCCTGTTAAGAAAACTGTTCAAGATCAGCAGCTGCATTTGATCCCTTTTTATCTGTTGGAGTTATTTTGATACAACCGACCTCTTGTGGCTTGTATCAGCGCCTTAGTTAAGGCATTGTTCAGCACCCCGCTCCCTTGTTCTGCTTTTATTTAACATATGGCTTGTTTGTTGTTGTGTTTTGTCTCAGTGTAATTACTTTCATTAATATTATGCTTGCACATGTGGAGAATCACAGATAATTTATTGTCTCAACAGCAAGAAACTCCATTGAGACATGGCTAATTTCACAGATGTTGAGCTGTGTTTTTCAAGTCCCTGTAAGCTCTTCTTAAAACAGCATAACATCTATCTATCTATCTATCTGTCTATCTGTCTATCTGTCTATCTATCTATCTATCTATCTATCTATCTATCTATCTATCTATCTGTCTGTCTGTCTGTCTGTCTTGGAATTTGAAATCTGTGTGGCAGAAAGATTACTACACTGTATTGCAGCTGTATATAGAAAAATAATAGCTTGAATAAAAAGGTTTTTAAGTTCCCTTCAAAGTCTTCAGGTGAACAACAGAGACTCATGAAAGCAGCATGCTGATGCTATACATCTCTGTCTGCATAGGAACAGTGATTCTGTGCCAAGGTTTATGAGGACGATATCTTAAAATGATTTACAGCCCTCTACAGCACTGCTGTAAAAATCCATGAATCATCAAGGTTTGATTTTATTACAGTCAATTTGTGAGAAAAGAGTTCCCATCGTTGCCTGAGGGTGGAGGTATTGAGCTCTGCATCCTCTCAGCCACAGCGTTACAAGGTTAACAACTGTAGGAGTCAGGGAGAGAGGGATGCAAGGGGAGGAAAAACAGCACAAGGAGAGGAGGGGTGAGGACAGAATGAGGGAGAATTTGAGAAACTAAGCGAGGAATGGGAAAGGGACAGATGACGCGGAGGGAATGAAAGGGGAGTAAAATCATATTAGACCGGGTTCCATGAGGAGGTTAGGAAAGATATTAAATGTATAGAAATAGCAAATGGGAAAGAAAATAACATTTGATTAAACATAGCAGGAATGAAGTGATGAAGGAGAGAGAGTGAAGAGAGGGATGAAAAAGGAGCAGAAAGAGTGACAAGAGAGGTGGAAAAAGAGAGAGCTGCAGCAACAAGAGATCAATACTCTACTGCTGGGTGCTGTAATGGTGGTGGCAACTGTCTCCCCGAGTTTCCTCCTTAGCAAGAAGCACACACACACACACGCACACACACACACACACAAGTAAGGCCTGAGCAGCAGAGTGTCTATAGCTGTTAAGATGACAGAATTAAAGGACGCCTGCTGAATTGTAAAGACTGAATGTAACAGGTCTTTTCTGTTCTATACAGTCAATTTTGAATCTAACATCCTTTGCGCATAAATAGACAATAAAGCTTTAAAGTAATTTGACAAAAACGTACCACAAGGTGCACACCATACCCTAACAATTAAACCATCTCCATGACAACTGAGTAAACCCCATCTGCTGATATAGACCATGGGATGTGTCTGAAAGCTCCACAGACATTATAGTAAATGGACACCAAGATCAACATTAAACTGTGACGTTCCACAACACGGGAGCAGAATAAACCATAAAGATGTATCACATATAGAAAGTGTATATTTTACAGTAAAGGTCCATACTTGTGAACAGAGACATTATTATACATTTCTTGGCTTTGTTCTCTGGTTAAACATACTCCTCGGGCTCACTTCTTGTCCACATCTTTATATTTTTCCTCTGAATATTCTCTCTGACTGGGAATTCATTCCTCATCCCCATCACTTGTCTCCTCTATTGCTCTCTCCCCCATGAAGCATGCTCATGGTGAAGCCCTGGGCAAAAGTATTGTAAAATCCTTCAAAATGCACCTTTCTCTACATATTATCATTTGCTTTTAATCGTTGTATATGAAGAATTGATGCGGTCTGAAAATCAAACTACGGCGTGTACTGGAAAAGCTGCAAGATACATTTACTAATACTGTTGACTATTGTTAGCAGGGTATGAGAGTCTGATTAAAAACATACTGGCTCATGTGCACAAGATATACAGTAAGTACATGCAATACATATGTGAACTGTGTCGACTTTTAGGATAACTCTTGACTAAGACCATTTACAAACTGTAATAACTGACATATTTTTTGCAGACCTTATAATTGTTGTAAATAATTGCTTCTAAAATCTAAATGAAAAAGTGAATTCCTGCTCTGAAAGACTGAAAGAGAACATGCCGATGAGAACGGACTCACAGAGCAAATCACCCCATCCACATCTACTGTCAGTGTGAAGAATGTCTAACCCTATTAGTCAGTGCGTCCTGTCAGTCCATTGCATCACTGTACTGTATCTACGGCTGCATTATTGATCTTAAGCCAGTTTAGAGTTAGCAGAGAACACTGTAGCTGCTGAACCCTTATTGTGCATCTGAGTTTACTGTGTTTCTTTCTCGTTTGTGCTTCGAAGACGACTTGAAAGAGAAACACCAACCCATTCTGTCAGAGTTCATGAGCTGGAAAGATGAAGGTCAAAAGCACACATCGCCCTCACTGTGCTGTTGTGTGAAAAAAATGCCCACCTGTGGAGAGAGCACTTTGGCAAGAGTGTCACAGACAATTTATTTCATAACGGTGTGGTCTGACACAACGTCTACAGTCTTTCCTCCAAGTCAGGGGTGTACGAGGTCATCTTGCGTCATCCTTTGCAAGAAAATGTTCTGAAGTTGCTACATAGTGTTGCCAAAACCAAAATCTAACAATGTATGCATCATACGTTAAGGATGTGCTGTGTTGTCTACCAAGTTGACTTCAAAGGGATCTGACTATAAGCTGGTATTTTTGGATATCAAGCTACTATAAGACACAGTGTGGATCATTTAGGTTACAGACATAATTACAGTTTGTATATAAACCAAACAAAGCTTCGCTATAACTATACAAATTGAAACAGTTTGATTCTTAAGGCAGATAAAATCTGTGAAACAGTCTCAAAGAGTTGATAAGATGTGACAGTGGCTATCACAGGACATATCAGCAGAGATGAGACTGGATCATAATGGCAGATCCAGGTTCAGTTTGTTGTTATAAGTAGCTGATGTAATCAAGGCTGGTTACAAAGGCTGGTTACACCGTTTCAGTATTTAAAAAGTCACATGACAAAATATTTGCACTTGTTAGAATTTCAGATAAAAAAGTAAAAATGTCAGACGTAGTCCAGCACACCAGCACAGGTGTTTCAGTTATTATAGCTGATTAGATCTCTGATCAGGTTCAGGTTGTGAGGACGTATGGTGGGAATCTGTCCCTCCTTAGCAGGTTCAAACAAGCTTACAAGGACGGTGAGGGGGATGTCAGTCAGGGAACAGTTTTTATACGGCCAAACGGGCCTGAGAAGAAGTCTAATTAGCTGAAGAATTAGTAGGTGAGCCATGAGTTTGCACAGCCTTTTACACAACTAAAATATGCTGTAATGATGTATATATAAAACATATCAGGTTATAATGTTATCAAACAATTAGGGACAGCATGTTCAGGTTTGTTGTGATGCATACAAACCAAATCCATGCAAAAACCTTACAATATGTTCAATATACACTATACATATACAGTATAGTCTTATTTTTACAACCGTTTGTTACCCCCTACATATTGCCCTAACCTGCTAGTTTGACGAGCCAGTGATAGCACTTCTGTGGTAACAGCAATTGTTTGACAGTATTATGCAGTCACTGAAAGCAGAAGCTGCTCTTACTGTAAGTGTTGGAATAATAGCTTTGATAAAGACACATAGGGAGACAGCAGATTGGAAGAAGGCTTTAACGATTGCCATTACTTAATTAAGGGCAATTAAAAGTGTTTACTGTATATACAAAAGATGGGGGAAATGAGCCAAAGGGATAAGTGGAGGACTTGATCTGTAACATCTTCGAATCCTTTAGATTTGATCTTTAGTGTCAGTGGCACTCACACCACTCCTTAAAGTGTAGTTTCAATTGATGAAAGGGAGGTTAAGATCTCTGTCATGGTAAATTTTGTATCTCTAATATTAAAGAAACCGGTCATCAGTGAAGTTTAAAGCATTCATTGCACATTGGCGTTGATTTTATTTTTCACCTTCACACTTGTGAACCTGTTGCTGCAGTTCTGTGAGTGTAACTTGTTGATGCGTGCAGGTGTCCTAAGTATTGCCTTGAATCTGTGGTTTGTAATGCTTTCACGCAATTGACATTAGGACTTGTTAAACACAAATTCACACTGGGACACTTAAGTAGAACTGAGACAAGCAAGGCCTTGATTGTACTTACAGTGGCTGAGGTTGCCGCTAAACCACACAAAAGTCATAAACTACCGCATCAAAGATGTAAGACTTTAAGTAATGTTAAGAGATAACTTAGACTGATGAATGGCCCTGTCTGTGGGCTCAGATCCAATGTGTCTTGCAGACTTGTAAATGATTTTGCCTGTGAGGAACTAGCGAAGCAGTCAGTGTGAATGCTGAAGAAGCTGTTACAGGAATTAAAACACAAAGTGGGGAACGATTACAGCAGTTTAGAAAATTATCCTGGAAACATGTTATGTTATGAAGGTGGTAAATGGAGGTGCGACACAAAATTTACATTTTGAAGTAAGTCTTTAGCAGAAAACCAGTCAATTTTTGAGCTATAGACTCGTTTTATACAAGTAAAACTGTCGCCCCGTGCTCACAAACCTTGACTGGCAGCCTGATTACATCTTTCTGTGCTCACTCAATAGTTTTGCAATTAATAAACTTCTGTATTATCTGTCACTCTGATTTATGAAGAAATTAGAGAACAATAACTGCCTGTATCCTGTCTCTTTCGACAGACGTAGAAGTGTACACACACGTACACATACACTTTCTATTAATCTTGATAACACATGGACAGATACAAAAGAAATGTGAGTCACACACTTCACCTACAGAATCACAAACAGTTAACTTTTTGATGAAAGAACCACTGCATCTCAGGGGAAAATGTTTAGACATTACTCTTCTTGTCCCTGTTTATTTCTGTGTGTGTGTGTATCAATGTGTGTGCATGCACGCGTGCTGATTTGTCTCTTGACAGTGAGTCGTCAGTCCCTGCTGTGCCTTCTGGCTTGATGAGAACATCAAGAGGCCTTTCTGACTCATGGCTGAGTGTGTGTGTGTGTGTTTATATGTATGTGTGTATGTTTTGGTCCGTCTGTCTGTCTCTGTGCCTGTCAGTCTCTTCTAAGTGGATGATGATTCATACAAATTCCAGATGCTTTTATATAAATCAGTCCTGCTTGTTATTTAGGAGGAGCCTCTTTGTAAATGATGATGTAGCTGTGAGTGACTGTTACTTTGAGTCATGTAAACCCACTTTTTCATTTATATTCTTTGATTATTGAAGATAATAATGTGTTTCAAGACAGAGTTTTTATTTTACCACTGTTATTTTATTTTCCTGGCCAAAAACCAAACTCTGTATTAGTCTACAATGTCCACAAATATCAATTACACTAAGGAGTTGTCAGCACAGTTAAGGTTTAGGGAACACACAGAGCATGTTTATAGTACTAAGAGTGGTCCACATTTATACAGTTTAATGTTGGTACAGTATATTGATCATTCTAGGCGAGACAATCATTCAGGTTAGTCAAGGTACAAAAACAGAGCATACAGCTCAGGCTGGGCTTTAGTTTGGGCAACCAAACATTTATTGAAACAATTTAAACCAACTTAATATTTCTCGTGTTGGCTGATTCAGTTGATATTTTCCATCAATGCATTTTCCCCTTAAACAATACTAATGACATTTTTATATTTGCTGCAGCACAGAAAATCCATAAACACATGTTTTGTTGTGTCCCTGTCTCTCTGTAATGTGTAAAATCAACAGCAGGGTAAAATTTCTTACACTTTTTCTTCCACAACATTACAAGCCACTGCTAACTGGTAAGACTATCACTAAATTTAAAGTTGAGTAACTAACAGATCTGAAAAGAGTGTAAACCAATTGTAGGATTAGTGAGGAAGTAACTAAATTAGGAAGAGAGCTCTGAGCAGGAAATTAGCCGCTGTGATAAGGAACACCGCAAATATGACTGCGTTAATAGCAGCAAAAACACTACCAGTAGCAGCAGTACCACATGAGGCATTTAGTAGCATCAGAAAATCGTAGCATCCACTGATAATTTGCCTGTATGTACAATAAATAATCGTTCATTAATAGTAATTGAAGTTGAAGAGTTTGGCTAACACATTGGCAAACAATAGGCCAACACTGGCCTCCTCATAGTCCTCATTTTGACCAATTGTTGAATATAAGTCCAAAAGTCACCGCAGTGTTCCACCCAGCAGCCAGTTGCGCTGGCTGGATGTAAATTTAATCCTAGGTTGGAGTGTAAAGTCACTAACTAACAGCTATGTTTTGACTAGTTTCATTCTAAAGTCTGCCTTGAGTGACAACAGTGTAGTTTTATCTGTAGTGCACTTCTACTGAGGGAGACAGACAGTATGTTCTAGTAACAGAAATGAGCAGGCTGACAGTATTAAGTATTTATTAATTTCTTTCTTGTACTTGATGCATTTTTTATTAAGGTGAGGAAGGCTGTATGACACATACTAATTGCGGTCATTGATAACATCAGAATCTCTGGAAAACTTGCATCTTGGTATAAAAGATTCTTCTGAAGTCACTACCTATACATTTATAAGAAGAATACGACAACATTTTACTGACTCAAATCATGTCGTTCAGTTCAAAGGTTTATAGTCACTCACTCATGTAGTTTGTTCGCTTTTAATCTCCTAAGAGGCCACATCATCATTCAAATACACTTCAATATGTATGTTAGTAAGTGAACACATTGTTCAAAGATACTTCCAGACCTACGATAGTAAGAGAACACATGTCCATTGAATCAGTCATGACAGCGCTGATTTTGACTTCAGTTCAGCAGTAAGTTTGGTCTGTGTAGTTCAAATAGTTATTCTCACTTAAGTACAAAACTAACCTTTACAAGCAGGTTTATAGCTCAACATGTGATTATTCATAACAGAAGTTCCACATTCTGATTTTTTTTTGGCTTTTTCTATCTTTTAAAAGCAAAAGGTACTGTTTTGGACAGTGACAATGGAAAAAGCATTATTGAAAAACATTATTTTACATACGTACTGCACACCAGTGGGTATAAGCGTGTTGGCAGTGATTCTCATCTCTAGTGTTAAATAACAGTTTTAATTAAAGGTTCATTTATGTGTATTCAAAGATTAGAGGAATTTTTCAGAGCCAGTGATAGCTGAAAAAAAAAATCTCATGGTTGTTTGAACATTAATAAGTCAATCCTTGTTTTGTCATGTGAACAGTTATAAGTTATATCTTAACTTACTTAACCAACTTGGATATAGCAAGCACAAAAGCTTGCATGCTTGGCACGCCAACTGCTGCGCTGTCTCTCTGGGCTGATAAATGTTTAACTTCCTTCTACAGTCACTTCTTATCAAATCTAGTGTCAATCTAGTGTACAAACAGCTTATGTGAGCTTGTATGCTAAGAGCATCTGTCTTTGAATTTATATGAATCACCATCTTTTGGTGCTGCAAAGCAAGAAAAAGAAACTGAGGATGTGGCTGAAACCATGCTGTTAATTCAGGCAGGCATCCATGGGCAGCAGATAATGTAGCCAAAAAGCCTAAACTATTTTGGTAAAGCTATTTTTGCGTATATTGTATATTCATAGATGTGTGTGATTTTCAAGCAGCCAGTTACATGCTGATGTGGGTTTGAAGCATCGTCTCAGTAAATATCACGCCAAATGCAAGCAAGCAAGCACTATTTTGGAAATTATAGCTAGCTGGTGTGAAATCAGCCAACAAAATGGACATGTGGACTTTTTTAAGTCAAAAGAAAACTCACTCTGAGATCCAGATGAGCCTGCAGCACCCACAACACTGGAGCTGGCAGTTGATCTCAGCCATTGTGTAGAAAAACCAAAAACATTTTGGGGAAACAGAAATATGTGTTTTCTTCTTTTGGTGTTGGGGACTGTAAAAGTGTTACAGGGGCATGCTAATGTGCATGAGGTCAGCAGTGCATGAAGCTGTGGCAATGCTATTTGAAATTGAAAAACAACCAAAGCGACGTGGAATATGCAGCTTCTTTTGTTGATATGCTGCTTTAACTTGGCAAGCTATGTAAAAAGTATACAAAGCATTGTCCCACTTAGCTTACAAGCTATAACATGTGACAGTAATTGTTGAAAATGGCAAAACTGTAAAAAATAACATCACATTCATCATCAGTGTTGAGGGGAATGGATTTTATACCATTCTTGTGGACGAAGCAAGTTCTTTGAAGCAGGAGCAAATTACAGTTTGCTGAGATAGGGAAGAGTGATTTCTTGAATTTGTGGATTTTTCTGAAAGAGCAGATGCAGAGGTACTTAGTGGTCATATTTAGACATAGATTTATGTGTGAATGTAATTATTTTTTATCAGTTACTAAGCATAGTTCATATCAAACACACTGCAATTCGATAAAAAAGATACATCACTGTCTACGGACGCATTTGTCCTGGTGCCCATGATAAAATGTCTGTACAACAGGACCAGTCAAAAGTGGGAAGATGTCTGGATTGAAATTCATTCTGCAAGTCAGTTGGTATTTGAACAGTATAGATGACAAGGAAGAGAGCCCACACAAACGGCCTGTCAGACAACCAGCTGCTCTGGACTTTGCAGTTGTCACCAGCACACTTGGCCAGAGAGAGTACCAAACAAGCACAACCGCACAAAGCATGAAACAGAAATGGATAAGTCAGCTCTACTCTCCTGTTTTGGGTGCACTTCTAGGCGTGTGTTCAGCAAGAGTGCAGAGAGCCTGATCAACCAATATGCAGGCCTTCTCTACATAAATCCCAAACTTGCACTGACTGCAACATGTAAGAGATTATTCTAAGCATTGAGATACATATGCTTCACACTAAGACTTACCTCACAAAATAAGTTAAAGCAGGGATCATTGACACCTACAATTGCGAGGCCGCACCAGCAAAATCATCAACTACTGGCCGCCATGTCTTGATATGGACACTTTTAATTAGCACTGTTGCCTTTTATTCATAATACTTATTTTCTGATGTCATTTAATGACAGTAATTGAAATGAATAGCTTGGTTACATTAGTAACACAATCAAAAATGTATTATGTATATTATTTATGTATATTATTATTATTTATGTATATATTTATGTATATTTGTTAAGACTCCTTGTATGCTGCCTTTTTTTAACTGTTGCATTTATTAACTGTGTGTTATTGTTGTGGTCAGTGCATAGAATTGCTCTTATGAACATAATACCATTGTCTTTGGTGGTCATTAAAACAAGCATGATAGTTGGTTAAATATTAGTCTTACCCATCATCAGACTCACCGGCTGCCTATGGAGCCATCTGATTCAATGTTAATGTAAAAAGTATTGCTTAATGCAGCTTTAATGATGTTGGCTGCCACAATAAGAGACTCCATTTTTCACTTGTGTGCTAAGCTGAACAAGCTGTTGCACCACTGCATTAGTTTAAAGCAAATATTTCTTCCTCATCTTCTTTCAAGTATTTCTTTCATTTTACTCTGTTCTTCCTGTTTAAACAAAACAACCCCTGAGAAAGGCTCGCTGCCCACTGTAAGACACTAAATTTTCTCTGCAACCTTATTAATTAAAAAAAGGAAAATAATGTACACCACCCGCAGTTATTTGCTGTTCTGTAATTCCATGCCATTTATCAATACAAGCCTCTTGCAGAGGGAATTTACATAAACCTGTAACAGCACTGCTTTATCATTTAATTGGTCCCCAGTGAGAGAGGCACCTTAACATGCAAATAATACAGAAACTCCGAATTAAAAGCAGAATACACAGGCAGAAAAGCTATTGAATTTACAAGGGGTTGTCTGACAACTGTGGTGCTCTTGCTTAAAGAGTTTCAGTTCCCTTCATGTTAACAGAAAGTCCAGTATGTGAGGAGAAAAGCACACTTTTTTTCTGGGTGTTGATTAATTTGAGGTTATTATTGATTAGTCCGTAGCCAGGGAATATACTCTGCTCCTACAGAGCAACAAAGAACACATATCACGCACTAAGAGAGCAAGCAACAGGCAAGAGCTGATCAGTATTTTTTTAAGTACAGGTTTTTGCTTTTGATTGGCAGTTGCAAATGCTGAGTGGACATTTCAGATCATTTAAATCAATTCACTATGATTGCACCAGATGTGGGAGCTTATATTAAGTATAATAGTTTAAAATTGAAAATTTTAACAATAATGTTAAAAAGGAAAACCAAAAAAAACACAACAAAAAACTACATACTTCATGAAGTTTCTTGGTACTTTTTGAAGCGGAAACGAGGGAGATGTATGGGTAGCTACTGCCTAACAACCTGAGCTCTACATTGCTAGCATATACTGTTGTTCCATACAAGATATATTTTGCAATAGTTAGGCATTTTTCCTCCATGACCCTTGCAGGTCAGACAAAGGCCATCACCCTCTGGTGTGACATTGTCTCACATTTTCATTGCAATATGTTGAAATGGCTAATAATTGCAATCCTGCTACATGTAACCTGTGACTCTCTATCCCTGAAAGTGACAGTGACTGGTAGGGTTGAGGTTGGATGACTTTGCTGTTTACTCTCCAGGGAGGAGTTCATTTATCATACTGAGAAGAGGAGGTGGGTGTAGTCTGATGACATGGGCTGCTGCGCCACAGTGTGTGGTATGTGTATACACTGTAGGTGGAATGTGCAAAAAACATGTTGTTACTGTTAGAAAATGCTAAACAATCAATACAGGTCAAATTAATCAAACAGGTAAATTTCTAAAGCTCCATTGCTGCACATTGAGAATCCTTCCTCGATTTTATACATTTATGAGTCGCATTTTTGTAAAGTTTGTCAAAAAGAATAGCATACCTGGCAAGAATTAGAAGAATTAGTTGCTCAAAGTTTGGGGCTTTCAGGTCAAATAGGACTCCCAACTTCCTGGAGGCCTGCCTAATGTGTAAATTGGCCAAAAAAGTAATCACTGTCTGTGATTGATTCCACTAATCCTTTCTGCGATACAGCTGTAGCCAGCAGCATTACTGTCCCGAGAAGAACTGTTTTGATTTTTTTTTTCACCTTCTTTATGGAAATGTAAGACTGCCCAGAAAATATAATAGTTTTGTTTCAGGCTGCCACAGCAGCACACAGGTGTCTTATCATTTTACATTAATGGATAGAACTATTTTGGCCAACTGCAGCCATTAAATCAAGTTAGTGCAGATTCTTCCACTGAATCCTTCTCACTTGTGTCACTTTCAGACAGCATCAAAAAGCTATTTGTAAAGAGACACTGTTAGTTTGACAGGTATAATGCATCATGGCAAAGGGAGTAGCGCAAAATAAATAGTATGTCATAAGAACTGTTTTGATTTAGGCTGTTTTGCATTTTCAAGCTGTGCAATGCAGTGTTCGTGACATCATTTTAACTGTACCCTAATTTAGCCTTGATAACGTGCTAGCATTCAGATCATCTGGCATCTCAAGAGGGTTGTATTAATGCAGATCTGAGGGTAAAAATGTCTGCGGAGTTGCATAATACTTTATCCAATAAACTTGCATTGTTTGATTATTTTTAATAAGAGCTTTTGTTCCTAAAAACAACTTCCTGTTGTGTCTGATGCAGTTGATGAAAGTGGTTAGTGCAGTTTTAAATTTAATTACCCTAGCCTTTGATATTAAGATATTAAGATATGTTTATTTGCTTGTCTATTTGTTTTTTAAGGTACTTCTTTATTATTATTTAGCTTTGAGGAAAATCAGTTTACTGGTCACAATTAAAGCTTAAACTTTGACATGAAATGGTGAGCACATGTGGACTTCTTTTTAAAGGAGTAAGAATCTGGTAATTGTGGTAAATTCCACATGAAGCATCTGCCACTCTTGCCCTCAGGGTTTAAGTCAAAGGGTTAACCAAGTACAATAACTCAGCTGGCAGTTGGTTACGGTCATGTGAAAAAGGGCTAAACTACCTCAAGGCAGCCTCTACTGTGAGTACTACAGCGTGGAAAACCCTAGTTTAAGAGCATGTGAAAAGCGATTCACAGTGGTCGAGGTTTAACAGTGTCTTTGATTACCTGTGTGGACAAGGACATGCTGACTTAGTTCTTCTGTGCTCTGACTGATTGGCCCCTGCGGACAGATGGACTCACTGATTGGCCCTCAGCATACAGAGGGCAGCATGCAGGAAGTCCTCATAAAAGAGGGATGTTCAATCTTCCAGCTCCCCAGACAACCACAAGCTGCCTTCTGCTGAGCCTTATCTATTTCTTAGACTGTGTTTCTCTCTCTTTCTGTGCCTTTTTGCTGCTGTTTGTTTCACTGTTTAAGCTCGCCCTTCCCTCTTGCCTGTCCTCCCTACCATCTCCCTCCAACTGTGTTTGTATCTCTTTCTTTGCATCTCTGAAGGTTGCTCCCTCCCTCTCCCTGACACTGTCTCAGACCTCACACATTCTCACATTTCTTCCTTTCTTTTCTCCTCACTTCCTGTCAGCATTACTGTTCTTTTTCTCCTCTTCTCTTCTCTCTTTTTTCAGCAGCTTTTAGAAAATGGTCTTCTGTGTGAAATGAGACAGAGGAGATTGCCTAGCAGTATTAGAGTGAGAGAGCCTCTGTAAGGAGGTTGTAAAAATGACTCCTCCATGGGGAAATACCACAGCTGTATTAAGATCTCCTCTTCTCCTTGTCTTTTAAACGGCTCCCATTCTCCAGCTAATTGTTTTGAAGCCTGGCCTGTAAATCCCCAGCGAGATCCGGCACTACTCATTGAATTAGCCTGCAGTTACAGAAATATCTCGCTTTTATCAATCTTTGAGAGAGAAAGATGTCTTTTCACCCTCCCCCTTTCTCCCTCAATCTGTTACAGTCTTCTCCCTTCATTTTCTGCCTCATAAAGAGCATCTCTGCTCCATTCATTTCACTGAGCAACAGGAAAAGGGACAATGTGACAAAGATTGTGAGGATTCAGATCATGTCACAAGACTTAATCCACTGAGCCACAGGGATTCCTCCTAATACTGCGGTATCAAAATATGCTTACTCAGAACTTATTATTTCTAGAAGTGAGGATCCCAAATCGCAGATACCTTGTTCGTCATCTCCACCTCAGAATTTATAAAACCGGGGTTCAGCTTACCAGTCAGGCCGGGGTTTTGTAGCAGACTTTGATTGAAGTTAAAGCCCAGACACACTGGAAGCAATTTACTGAAATGCGTCATTTGGTGCTGCTAATCTGAGGCTTGTATGACACACTGCAGGTGGCAGATTTGACGTGTCAGCAGCAGTGTTGCTGCTTTATTTCGCCACAATAACTGGTACCATCATTTAGCACTTTGTGAGACAGCGTTTCACAGCCAATATTGTTCATGCTTTGAACTTTTAGATAATTCTCATGGATGTTTAAAAAAAAATGTACATGTACATTTGTTATTGTTTTTGGAAAATAACTGTTAGCAGGCATCAAGGTGAATATCCTGTTTTTACTTCAGTCGAAATGTGTCATGCAGGACATGCCAGATATAGTTTTTGTCCAGAACTAGCTTTATCTATTTATTTTTCATTTATTAATTATAATTAATTTAAGTGTAATTCAGAGGAAAGATAAGGCCAGTGAGTCCAAAACAGGTTATCAGAAGTTACCATAACCAGTTGGTCCATCTACCTATTTTAGTATAATATATATATCAAGATATTATATATATATATTCTGTGCTGCCAGAGCATAAAACTGCTCCAGAAAACAGGAATGCCCTGCAGACAGTAGACAATAGTAAAAATACATCTCCAGACTAAGTTTTTTTGTAATAATTGTCTAATTATCAACCAAGCTAGATTAGTTTTCTAACTGTCAGTTAGCAAAACAGCTATTTGGACTCAATGGTGTTAGGATGTTCCCGGTTTGTATGCATTTTAATGGTTTGCTCACCGACTGCAGTTGTTGACCTGCAAGTAACTACGACAGAGATGAAACAAGCAGTGCCACTTTCTGTAGTGACCAGGCCTCAGTCCTCTTATAGACTGACGCCACAGACTTTGCCCCTTTTGTGTATGGAACATTTGCATTTGCCCTCCCAAATAAAAACTTTAATTTTCATCAGAACATGACTCACAGAAGCAACCTAACGCTCTAAAGTAGGTAGTGGTTGTTGACTCGGCAGAGATAACATTAAATGAGAAACACTGATCTCCAGGAGAGCAAAAATTTGTAAGAGATAGAAAATGACTGGGAGCCTTACTGCCCTATATTTAATTATATTTTGAAAATGTTCCTAGCATCTGAATTTTGGATGTGTTCCCTATATAAATAAAGACATTTCCACCACAAACAGATGCAGAAAAAGCATAGAAATCGCCAAAATACAAGAGTTATAGTGTTTGATGTTCAAAATATGTCCCTCCCAATGGTGAAAAGAAACCTGCATCCTTGCAGCATTTATCATCATCATACAGCTGGCCCAGAAGTGTTCTCCTAACACTGTGTGCATCAGCCTGGTTCATAAAAGTACTGATAATCAAATGCTACAATATTGTCTTAGAGGGATTGGAAAGAAGCATAAAACCTTAAATGTTGGATTTCATGCCCAAAATTATTATGTTCTAAGAAAATCCAAGCCCAAGGACAAGAGACTAATTTAATTCAACTTTTCATTCAAGTTAAAGTGGGGGACCTTGCTGAAGAAAAACTTCTTTAAACAGCCTCAAAACACTTGAGTCAACAACCTTGAGTGGTGGTGAACAGACGAGTCAAACCAAGGTGAGGAGACTACATCAGGAGGTGGAGATGGTGCCAATAAAACAAAAAGATAAAAAAGGAATGAAGTAAATTGTTGCTTTCTGTACACGAGTCAATTCCAGCACCGAGCCAACAACCTTGACGAGTTTGTATATTTATACACATAAGTCAAAGTCAGTGTTTACAATGTGACTCTAAGCCAAGGGGACTTTGGAGTAAAGTGTTGCCATCCGTTTGTATGTAAGTCAAATTAAGCCAAGTTAGTTTGACTGATATGGATATTACTGGGCTGGATATTACCATAGAAGCAGGTTTTTCCATATTCATGCTGATTATTTTGGTCTTTTCACACAAAGCAGAATAAAATACTGCCTGCCGAACAGTTAGAAACCAATCATCAGCTTTGATGTGAAGCCTTGGCAGACAGCAAGGGTGAGGGACGTGAGAGGGGAGGGAGGAGAACGAATGTTTGGAGGAGAAGATGAGCTGAGAGAGAGGGGAAAAAATGAGATGAAGGAAGAAAGAGAAAGTCAGAGAGAAGTGTTCGCGTACTTGAGAGAGAGGCCCAGTCGCAGAGAGAGACGGGGAGTTAAAAGAACGTCCGATCTGGTCAAGATGAGATCGTGATTGTGTATGGACGGCATCCAGGAAGTATCTGGAGTGAATTGGAAGAGCTTCCCGTCCTTTGAGAGCATCTCTTTTAATCATGGCTGTTGGGGCTGTGGGAACAAGCCTCACCACCGAGAGGACACTGTTAATTAGACGGCATGTTACTGCACATCCCTGTAGAGTCAACACCCTGCACGCAGATTGCACTCTGTTTCTGTCTCTCGCACATAAACACACAAATCTGACAGTTATGCTCTCCCAGCTTTATGCATGTAAATATACTCATGGAAATGTACAAATGTCTTATATGTATAAACCCTAATTTGTGCACACACACATTCAGAGGATGAGTTTTTTTGTTTTTTTGTTGTTTTTTTGACCAAAATTGATGTAGCCGCTGTTCCTCTTGACCAGTAATGCTTCCGGCATATGTCTGGCATATGTCATTCTTATTTTGGGACTTTTCCTGGTTCAACATTACACAACTATCCCATTTTTGTAACGGATGCACCAACCACTCAGGCAGCAGTTATCTGGGCTTGTTTTTTAACGTGCCTTATGTTGCTCTTGAAGACTTTAAAACGTCTATTAAAGCTCGCGCAGCTGCTAATTGGTATTCAACTTAATGAGTCACCGGTGTACAGATGTCTTTGTACCTGAGAGTCACATCACAGTTTTTGCTGACTGACTTGCAGGTGCATCAAAATGAATGTGTTAAACTCTCAAAAGCATAATAAACAAACAAGACTGCAAAAAAGGAACAGGGATCACACGCTCAAGATCCACCACTTGGCCAAAAGTATGTAGACGCTTGAACTTCACATCCATATCCTCTGCCTTAAAACTTGTGCTATGAGACCCTGCACTGTACTAATAAGATTTTGAGACCTGGATGTAAGGATTTGCTCACATTCAGGTGCTGGATTGGGTTGAGGTCAGAGCTCTGTGCACATCAGTTTAAGAACTATTACACTGGGGAACAATTTGAAAAAAAATTCTGTTGAGTTAGATTTTTACTGTAATTATAATTACAGTAGCCATATCCTTTGTAAAAACATAATACTGTTAAATAAACATTGCAGTCATGCCTGTTTCTTTCATATTTCATTGTATGTCAATATTTGAAAATTTTTATAAAACAAGCACATATCTGTTAAGTACAGTATTTTTCTTATGTTTGAAGAAAACAGGGATCCTATAGTTCAAAAACTTGATGTGATAGAGAAAAACTGAGATCAGTTTTGGATTCCGCACCCAAAAATTAGTTAAAAACTGCTGTCAGACCTAACTCAACAAAAATTGTGTTCCCCAGTGTAATTGTATGCTATGTTTAGATTTTGCTTAATTGTAACTAAGGCTGTGTTCACATGTACAGACTAAAAGGAGCACGCTCTCTCTTGCCTCTCATGAGAATGAAGCTTGCAGGTGCAGATACTTATCTCTGACTAGAGAAAAGTTTTCTGGGGTTGTCACTACAGGCACACAGCAATGAATTTCATTTTCAGAACAATGTGTTTCCACTCATCAGTTATCCTTCTCAAGTCCCGCCAGTTTATTCAAAATATATTTTGCTTAACGGAGAAGCAGTTGACCACTGTGAATTTCTTTTCCCATTTCACAGGAAGTGTCTCAGGAGGTCATCCACTAATGTCTGGGTTGGATATTGAACCACCTGTCCGCAGTCTGCACGTGTCCTTTAGCAGGCCATTGAAATACAAATTGAGCACAGTGGTCAGGTTTAGGGTTCTACAGGTAGACCTACAGGTTTTTCCAAGGCCACTCTGGATTTTCAGTATTCAGGAAGACTGTAACTGATACTGCGAACCGAAAATCTTTGAATCAAAGTTTAGAATAACACACAACACACTTTTATAATGTTTTAGATAATGTTGAAAGTAGTAGTTCTTAAATGTGCAAAGCTGTTAACAGTATTTATTATTAAGATAACTGACATTTTAAATAAATAAACAAAACAGATCCCCAAGGTTGTATAAAGTAAAAAAGAATAAAAAGTAAATCTTAAATTTATATTTAAACTTGTGTCTTTGTCTTCAGTTAGTAGTCCCAGTTCAGCAGCACCAGATTGCGGTGCAGACAGCAGAGTAGCTCAGCAGCTCTCCAGTGACACAAGTTCTGTTCTTCTAATAAAATCCTGATGTCACTGCAGTCGCTTTAGAGGTTGTTGAAGGAAACACTTTGGACAATAGTGATGTTTATTGTAACTTCAGCATTGTCTGCCTTACCTTTGACACAATGCCATATTGGTATGTGTAACCAGTCAGATAATGCAGTGGACTGGACGACTGCACAACTAAAGGGTGGTGACTACAAAAAGGCAGCCGTATCAAAGCGAAAGTTTCTTTAAAAATAATGATTCTGATCATAAAAATTCTTGATATTGGAGCTAATAATTGTACTAGCAGATGATCAGTAGACTGCATGGTAGCATGTTTTACTGTCCATGTGTGCATGAGTGACTAGGAGGTAAATTAAAAGATTTTAAAAGTCCTCTTTTAATTTTACTTTTAACAGCATCAGCTTATACTGCTCGGTGGCTTTTGAGTCATGAATCCAAGTGGACGTCACCAGAGTATCGTTTGGAAATTCAGTTCTTAATTCTCTTCTTGGGTGTATGCATGCTGTCTTCTATATACAATAAGTGTTACAAGCCGCAGGTGTCAAAAATGGCCTTACGTTTTGATAAATATCTTTGACACAGTGCCAAAATCCAAACATTGTAAACTTTGCCAAAGTGCAAGACATGTAACTTAAGATGTTTATTTTCTCGCAATCACATGAAAACACACAAACATTTGTCTTTGTTTCTATTTACCTCCCCGTCTCGCTTCCTCTGCTTTTCTGCAAGTTGGTCTTTTTCTCACTCTGCATCTGTTTTTCTCTGTCACCTCCATCTCCTTGTGAGGCACACACACGGATCCTCTTTTCTCTCATGCATACACCCCCCAACACTCTCCTTCTCTCAACTGCTCTGATGAAGCCATCACTGTCTGTCTGCATCCCAAGTCAGTTGTCTGAACACTGCTCAGGCAAGACTTAGAGAATTACATTCATCTACTGTGGTAATTCACACCCTCACTCTTTGTCTGTCTCCTCTGTCTGTCTTTCTATCTCTGTTCCATCTCACCATCTTTCTCTCGGTCTCTCTCTGTGTGTTCCCTTCCATTTCTCTCCCTCTAAACGACTTTTGCAGCAGAACGGTTTATTTATAGGGCCAATTAAATCTGGAGGAGACTCTGTGGGATTTGGTGGAAAATACGTCTAAAAAAGCAGAATAGTTTTACATTTTTTAATCTTGAAGGCCTGCAAGAGCTGTTAACTGCCTGTCATGTCGGGTAGATAGATTGTATTTGATCTCATGGAAACAGGAAGGGAAGGAGGGAGAAAGACACAACTGTGGGATAGTGAATCTTTTCTTAATTTTGTAAAAGTCTTCTGGAGTTCCTGGAGAGTAGACAGCAGGTAAATGACATTTTCTGCAGTAGGGGAGAGAGAAAAAAAGGATAAGATTAACTACAGCAAAGAAAAGAGTGAAGAGCATACTAACTACACAATGCAGCTGCTTTTACACAATCCAAATCTAATTTTAGCTTTATATAGCTCAGATCTTTGGAGTGGGGAACATGAGGTTAGTTTAGGTACTTAGCTAATCATCGTGCTTAGATGTTGAAAAAGAGGCTGTTTCCTGTTGTTTTCCAGACACGCAGAGATGATGCACGGGTCAACACAATGAACTCGCGTGATTCAACATTGTGTTCAAAGACCTCAAACGACTTAAAATTGTATATGAGCCAGACACTAAGATGCTCAGCCTTTTCAGTGAGATATCACAGTCTGTGCCTTTATGAACCTGAAACAGCTGTTCATGCTGTGCATTAACATACCGGCTACATCAGCAGAAATGAGGTTTTTTTCTCCAGTGAGGAAGCTTAACCGACCACTTGAGTAACAAAAGACTCAAATGTGGGAGTCTGTTGCAAATAAAAAAGGCCTATGATTAATGTGCATGATCAAAACGTTTCCAGTTGTGAGAGGCATTAAGCTTTTTGTTAAGCAACACATAAAGAATAAGATAGCTAACAGCAAATGCCCAGAAAAAGGATTTCCTGCCTACTCCAGTTTACCCAACTGTGTGATTAGAGGTGAGCTTTGTTGCACCTGCTCTAAAATTCTCTTGCAACTTAAATTTCTTATAATAAAACAATATTATTTAAGGAGCAACATGTAATGTGACATGTTTGTCTTCAGAGATTTCCTCATTAGAACTACTGTTGAACAATCAGTAGTAAGTACCTGCTCTAACAGACCTCAGGTTTGCTTTCATAGCCGAAAAACTGTGCTTCAAAACCATGTGACAAGACCAACGCTGCTAAATGCCGTCAGTGCATCAAGGCTGTTTAGGGACAGACATGAAGAGAAACTCGTGGCAGAACTTGCCCTCAAAGCCAACAGCAGCCCCAGAGCCAGACCCAGACAACATGACTGATGCTAGCTGGCAGCTAGCTACACACTCCTACTGTTAGAGAGGCAGAAAGATAGAGAGAGACAGCGGGGAGAGATGAATGATTCGGGTCAGTGTCAGAACAGGATTGATTTGGATCAGAACCAAAACCACTGATGGCTTATTGAGACAGAGATGGATGGAGCGACAGAGAAAGAATGACTAATAGATTTTAGATACAGGATGTCAACCTGCCAGTTGGCTTCTACTGGACGGAGGAGGTCATCGGAGGGAGAAGGGTATGTATAGCAGGATAGCTAGATGGCTAAACACCCCCCCCCCACACACACACACACACACACACATCTTACAGACTTGGCTGCCAGTCCACTTTGGACCTGATGCTTTTTAAGCACTGCAGTATATTGCATAATTAATTAGGCATTACTGCTTGCCATGATTAGGACATTACATCTTGCATACAATAGAGAATGGCAGAAAGGTTTGGAGAGATGGTACATGAGAACAGATTGTGATGTGCACTCAAACTCCTCCTGCTGTAAGTACATGCTAGGTGCCCCATCCTGGTGCGCCACATAGTATCCCATCCATTGTCCAACGATTGTCTGCTTTGCATTGTCCCTTACAGCAGCCAAATGCCCAGAGCCACTGAACACAACACTGGACACAATAGATGGACACAGAGAGGAGCCGGGTCTTGGCAGAAAGGAATTTCACACACACACTAAACACATGCACATATACGGTATGCAAAAGCACATATGGCACACACACACACACACACACTCACACACACACATTCATTCATGGGCATAAACACAGAATCACAGCTGCTCAAAGGCACAAAGCTGGCATAACAATGGCAGGCAGAGAGGGCCAGACTCGTATACAAGCCCCTATGGGTTTGGAGGAGGATACACACACTACATACACACACATATCTTGCACAAAGACACACACACAGGAAAAAAACAAGGGCCTACGTCCCGAAGGCAGAGAGTAGGAAAACAGACACCGTCCACAGTCGGAGGATCACAATATAAAAGACAGACACAAGAGAGGGGATGACAAAAATGATGTTGATGTGGGGAAAAAAGAATGAGAGAACGATATCAGCTCCATTGAGAGAGAGCCACAATGTCTGATGGGACAGTGTTCTTCCTGTATGTTTCTGTAGCTCAGACAGTGTCAGAAAGAAAACACTGGTGTCAAGTGAATTATATCATGAAAGAAGTAAAAGTTGTACTCTCATGGGAAGTGTCTGGCTGTCCTGTCTGATAGAAAGTTGAGGGAAAGGCAAGTTGAGCAGAAAGATTTCTTGGGCCTACCAGTTTCTGATGTTTGGGGCAGTGGCAAACGGACCGCCACTGTATTGTAAATCATAAATGGTGACAGCTTTGAAGCACCGTAGGTTGTGTTCATGCAGCTGCAGTTAGCTATTACTGTGGAGTATAGCTAACTAGAACAAACTGCTGCATGGCCCCCGTTCACGAAGAAAGGAGCCAGGTTGTTGAGCAATGTAGAACAATGTGAAAGGTTAAAGCATGAGTAATACTGGCTATGAGCCTCAGCAGGCAATGTCACTATGTAAGACTGACATTTGTCGCCACAGCGGGCATGCACGAATGCGTTTGTCAACTGTTGTTTTGACTATTTTGCATCATTCAAGGTGGGACCAACCCGTTTTTTAAAATATTTTATCAGTGAGAAGATGATCAGGCACGTCTCATGCTGTGATCAACGTGTGAGGTCTTGTTTGTAATATGAGGCTTGAGAATTTGCTGATAAGGGCGCGTGCAGTGGCGTAATGTGAATTTAAGTGACTCAACACAGGCTTGATGAGTGAGAGTACAAGATAATTCACTTAGTATACTTGTATTTTTGGCAGTGCTTTAGGAACATTGTCAATGTCACCACACACGACCATCAGAAATGTTGTTGTCATTGAATAATTAAAGTGGAACATGTAAAACTGAAATGAGCACTGTGACTTATGTGTATTTGTATGGCATCTGCAGCCTAAAGCGTGAGACTGGGTGTTTATGTGAGAGAGTGGGTTTGTTTGTGTGCAACAGAGGGAAGATACACATGTGCGCTCAGGTGTGTACTCCTTCAGCAGCAGCAGCAGAGCTAAAATACATGCTCATGTAAGGGAAGCACCGAGAGAGAAGCACCAAAAGATGTTTGTTGTGAAATGCAAGAAATGTGAAACACATGTTGAATTTTCATCAGCTGCACTCCACCACATTCATGTAGCCCAGCCCATCTTTCTGTACAACAGGAAGGGCATAAAAGATCAATTGAAATATTAAAGTAATAATCCCAAAATTCGTTGTAGCTTTATTTTCACCAGTCCTTCTCTAGCAGTTTTTTAAAACAAATGAGCTACCAAAAATGTCAGCATCAAGACACATTTCTTAGGACAAGTAGTCGTTAGCGGCTAAGTCACCACCCTTCAGCAGCTGCGTCACAACAAAAGCCTCTTAATGTCTCACTGGGGGAAGCATAACTATGAAGCAACTCCAGGAACTGTCAAATTAGCATTTATATTAAATATAAAGTTTGTTACAGCTTTAAAATAGATAATTGTAACATTAAAAGTCTCTAAAGATGTGGCTTCTTAAATATTGCCTACATGACCACACATAAAAGGTCTCCAAAATGTCCACACAGCTTGACTGAGGGGATAGACCTATGCAGGTACATAACATGGTATCACATCAGTATGGTGAACCTGAATCCGGTGGAAACTCCAAGAAATCTGGTCTTTTTTAAAATTGCCAAGCTGTCAAATGTTTTCATATAGCAAGAGGTTTTCTTTGTGTTCTCTGTCACAGGAAATTGAAGTACCACTCACTTCTTTACAAGTCGTATTTGTTGATATATAAGTTAGGTTTGGGACATTAAAGCCAGACCTTCTTCAGACCACCACCCTGCTCTGCTGTGCCTGTGGACGTTTCAAGCCTCTCGTTCATCTTCTGTATATCTGCTCGGAGAGACACTTTCCCCAAAGATAAAACAAACAAATTGCAAGACAACAAGCTTGAGGCCAGGGCTTCAAAAGATATTGTCAGTGTTCATGTCTGAGTGTGAGAGTGTGTGAGTATGTGTATATATATACAGTGTACTGCCAGCCATCACAGACACAGGAAGACATAGAGACAGACTCTCTCAGTCACTTACAGGAAGCATTATCAGCTTACTGTTAGATACAGCAATGATATCCAGTAAATATCTGTGTGTGCATTTGAGTGTGTGTGTGTGTGTGTGTGTGTGTGTGTGTGTGTGTGTGTGTGTGTGTGTGTGTCTATAGTATATATTCTCTTAAAAAGCCATATCTTTTCTTTATGTTTGAACATCTTGTGTGTCTGTTAGAGACCGTGGTGACAGTTTAAAATTGATTTTTCTCATGTTTTATTATTCTCATCCACCCAACAGATGTTATAATAAGTTTATCCTCTTATCATATGAATCACAAACTTGTCTGTATTCTGCTAAAGGGACCAGAGTAAAGGTCTGTTGGATCATCTCCTGTCGGCTTCCTTTCTACCTGTCTACATATCGGCTAACCTGTCTGTCTGCCTGTGCAACCGTCCTTCTCTCTGTCTTTCTCTACCTCTTTTCTCCCTGCCTGTCTGCCTGTTAGCGACAGCAGCTGTGCAGGGATACATCTAGCAGGAAATTCTCTGTCTTGACTAGCTGTCTTCTTGCCTGACAGCAGAGAAGCTGAGAGCTGAAGAATCAGGAAACAGCTTTTATCTTGTCTGTCTCCTGCCTTTTGCTCCCAACTCCCAACTCTGCTTCTGAGAGAAGACGCTGAGAGAGAGAGAGAGAAAGAGAGAGAGAGGGAGACGAAGAGTATGGGGGCAGGGGTGGGGGGGTGTGGTGGTGCGATAAAAGCAGGACAGAGTGGGGAAATGATATTACACACGGAGAAATGAAAGACAGAGAAAGTGAGACAGAAAGCTGATGCCGGAGTCTCTCTAAGAAAATGCTATTCCTTCCTCCCTCTGTCTTTCTCTCACTCTCTGTTTTTCTGGCTGTTTTGATGTATTCAGACAAACCCACAGTGCTCCGATGGTGAAACAGGCGTGCAGACACAACACAACAGATGAAGAGTGTCAGCTGGTGGTTAGAGGCTCACACATGCTGCTTATCTCTCTCTTTTTCTCCCCCAACTGCATTCTCTCTCGCGCTCACTCTTTTGTCTTGCTCTCTCTCTCCTCCGTTTCTCTCCCTCCTCCCGGCTAAGCTGTTGGAGTGAACTCGAGATCAATCGTCTCCCAAACATTTGATCGCCAGGCTTGATGTATAGATTGTGCTTCTGAACCATTTGCACAGAGCCACTCTTGTCCTTATTCGGGCTGCAAGGGATCCCTCATCTGGAGTGGTTTTTGTAACACTCGAGTTATTATTTAATCAGACTGGAGTGCAACGCAGAAACACATTAACTGGAGCTTCTGTTGTGTTGCAAATGGTCGTGCGAGTATATCCGTCATACATAGTCACAGTTCATGTCAGGATATTACAGTTTCAACACATAAGGTGTTTCCTCAAACATGATGTTGACCATTTTGAAAATTATAGTAATTATTATTGTTGTTGTTATAGAAATTCACTTTGGACTTCTGCATTTTAGAGATGTTTGCTTTTTTTTTTTAACAACATTAGGTTGTTTAAAAGTTCTTATAGGTCATGTTTTGTTTAGTTTTTTGTTTTTGTTTACTGAATATAATTTACAGAAAACACCTTTTACATTTAAACTTAACTGGGTGGTAGTGTTTCATATCTCATTTCCTTGGAGGCAGGTAGTGGCTAATTTTGTTTGCTTGATCACATCTGTTCACATTAAAAATACAATGTCATGGATCTGTTTCAGCTTTGGTTCTGCTTTCTGTTTTATTGTATTGTACAGGTAACCAGAACTGATAAGTAGACTAAAACCGTTGAATTGGCTCCCCTCATGTGTTAAAAGCTGATCATTTACTGGCAAGAAAAAAAAAGCTCTAATGTGAAATTACAGACAGTGACACTTGTTGCTTTTTCTGTGTTTGATTGATCTTGAAGGCACACTTGAAAATGGGCACGAGGGTGAAAATTGTTGGCCTGTTTCACTAAATATGCTAAAAGGCAAGCTGCGATTTGCCACATAAGGACACTTGACGCGTCTCACAATCAAAAAAATGCCACACTTGCAAACAACGCATGAGCCTGTAGAGAGCTGATCACTGTTTGCGATTAGCTCAAAAGCAAATCAGTTTGACTTTTGTTATAGTCACCTTATTTTCTGGTTTGTGTATAGGATGTTTTATGGTATATGCATGTTCAATCAGCCATATGCTTTTTTACATGCACTGGGAGAGCAGCTATTTGTACTGTGTGCTCATTATTGGTCAGCTGACGGACACCTACACAGGGCTGGATGCTCTTGCTTTTGCCAAAATCAAACCTTGTGACTGGCAACAGACCACCAGGACCATTACCAACAGCATGTGGTGACACCATGCATTTTCTCTTATATTGACTGCAATAACTAACAACATGTTGTTTGTTGTATGCAGCGCTACATTTATAGGTGTTGAAAATGACACATAGTTTTGTGGGGCACGCTGGCTTCATAATGCCAGGCTCAGATTTAGAGCCACTGTAATCTACAGTCAGCACTTCTGTCAGACACTTAATGGTTTTACTGCACTCTGGTATAGCTGAAAAGGGCTGCATTATTGTATTCACTAGGCAGACACACAGATATATGCACATATGCTGGAACACACATACACATGCACACATCCACCAACTCAGTACAATAATGACCTTGACTAAGTAGCTCTCCAAATTGTAAGTGACTTTTCGAGCACTCTGCTTTTCTCTGCATTTGCCTCAGACACATTCTCTCTGCGCAATGTCTTTCTCAGTGGCTCCCGCGTGTGTGTGTGTGTGTGTATGTGTGTTGTGTGTCTGTGTCTACATGTCGTTGATTTATCAGGGGCTAATCAGAAGCCTAGATAAGACAAAAAGCACAATAAGGTCCCTACCTAATTGCGGATCCTGCGAAAGAGCTGCCTACAGGCTACAAGTGTGAGTGTGGTAAAATAAAAAATGAGGGACTAGTGAACATCGGCCCAACAAAGACTTAAGACTAATATGGTAATCACAAAGTAATAATGGGGTAGTGTCTTTAATGGGGGGGGTAATTTTTGTAATTCAGCAATAATTTAGCAAAAACATGTCAAAATAATGATGTAATCAAACATATGAGTAATAGCACAGTGAGGTCATAATAAGCTAACCCACTCAAATTCAGGTCTTTACTATTGGTTATTAAATGTCAAACCAACTTGTGTGTTTACAAGTAATAACTCAAGCCTGCGGTGTTACGTTTCAAACAATGCAATGATAAAATTAAGATTCTTACAAATGGAATGGTATCCTATTGATTATTTATCTAATTAACCTGCTGTTGGTTTTTTCATGTTTTACAGAACACAACGCTGTTGCATTTCTTCAAATTCCTTCACATTTTTATGTCTTAAACAGTATTTTCTTTTTTGTTTTGTTTTCATTGGGGTTTTCCACATATGAGAGGTTAGGTTTGTTTGGATCCAGCTTGTGATGGAAAAAGTGTTGCAAATGTTTTGATGAAGCTGGAAATGTCTGTGGAACAAGGCCCAGCTTCATCTTTGAGAGGAGGGAATTCCTGACCTGACATGGTCAACTCACTGATTCCTGGAACACATTCAGTGTAGCTAACCGTAAATGTTAATGTAAAATGAAACTGTAGGGTGGTGTTTGCAGGAAGAGACACATGTGTGTTGTGTGTGTGTCTGTTTGTGTGTGTATCCATGTGTCCATCTGTGCATGTGCATGGGTGTGTCAGCATGTGCTCTTTGTACATCTGTTCATTTACTATATCTTTCTGTGTTTGTGCGTGTCTTGTGATTGTGCTCTTGTCTTTTTTTTAATATGCGTGTGTGTGTGTGTGTGTGTGTGTGTGTGTGCGTGTGTGTGTGCGTGTGCATGTGCTTTGGGGTCACCGGTAATTTGAAGTGTGAACGCTTGGTTTCTCCCCAGCATGATGATTTCCTCTGTCAGCAAACTGTGGGCCGGAAAATAGACCCGTATTATGATGAGATTAACTTTAACGGTCAAGGATTCCAGATCTTTCCAACAAAGTCACTGCAGATTAGGACGTTCAATGACGCTTCTCTCCACTCTGCACTCCAGTTCGGCTCAGTTCAGCTGAGTCCTGTGCAGTTTTGTTTGCTCTGTTGAATTCTCTCCTCTCCTCTGTGTAGATTTCATTTTCTGTCTGTTGGTGCCAGATTAACTATGAGAGACAAGCAACGAGAAACATTATACGTTTAATGTTAGATACTGACAGAAGGCTCAGAGAAGGAATAAATCCCTGAGTGAAGGTTTTATAGTTTGTACAGGTGCACATTCACTTGTTTTCTGCACCTGTAAGTATATTTTCTGTAGAATCCCATTCAGATACATATTTTAACGCAGTATATATATATCATTGTGTTATGCTTGTGTGTTGTGTTTCTGATATTCTCTTTCACAGACTCATTAATGTGAAACTAACAAACTGTTTCTACAGCGTATTGCTCTTCATAGACTGATATGATGAGTTGCAGCACTTAGTTATACTTAGTGCCATTTTTCACTCTTAACAAATTAGTTGGACACATCCTTTATAATAGTTGTTGTGTAAAAAGTATGTAATATGTTTCTTCTGGGAAATATCATTCTCAAAACTGTAGTTGGTCATTAAATATGAGCTATATGATCTAAAAGAGAATACATTATGTTGATTTGTTAAATATGTTCATATTTGAAAAACCTTCCCCAAACTGGGTGTAATTCAGCTCCCAGGTGGACGAGAGCGGGAGGTTTTCTGTGTAATAAGGCAAAATTTTAATTATTGAATCTGCGCCTCCACATACCTCAGGTCTGCTCACACTATTAAAGATCTGAGATGTCAATTTCTTTAACATGTCCTCTAACAACTACGATATCAAAGTAAGCCTCAGATTATTGGAATATGGACACAGCTAGTAGTTTCATCTTATTATGAGGGAAAAAAGAAAAAGAGCTGTATTTGTCTTTTCTTTGCAGATATGGTAGATAAGGAAGATTAAAGACGTCTTGTCCTGACAACTCAGAAAAAAGCGAGAACAGTCTGACAAGACTTAACAAAACCCATCGCAGAGAAAGAGAACTTCAAACAGAATCAAAACCTGCAGACAATGAAGGAGAGATGCAAACACACCACCTCGGGCTTGGTCTCTCTGCCTGCATGCCTGTCTGTCTGTCTGCCTCCATACCTGTCTTTCAATCTGTCTACCTTTCACTCTACATGTTTTACAAAAAGTGGCACCTATTCTGCATCTCTGCTGCTGCAGCAACAACGGCCAGTTCTTAGTCTCATGTTGCAAATTAGAGCTCAGCTGTCATGTTATCATTAAAAACCTGTTTTTCATTCAGCTGCTCCACACCACCCAACAACCACTGCACTTCCCATATCCCCACTGGGTACTGCACAATAAAGTAAAAATATCTTTAAATAGTGCTGTGACATTGGATCAGATGCATCAACTGTAAGGTTTGATTAGCGTCGATGTAAGTGTGCTCGTGTGTGTTTCTGTTTGTGAAACTGACAGTTAGGTGGCCGACAAGCTGTCACAGCTCTCTGCTTCTCCATTTCCTATAGACTGATTATTATAGAGCTATTATCCCTCTCGCTCACTCTCTCTCTCTTTCTCTCTCTCAAACACACACACACACACAATCTCATCATTGTGAATGTGACAGTGACTGCTGTGTAATACTGTACATCACACTGCAAGCTCTGTCATCACAACCACTTTAATTAGAAGTTGGGAAGAAGTATGTGCCTCTGTTTGTGTGTGTGTGTGTGTGTGTGTGTGTGTGTGTGTGTGTTGGTGCTGTGATTTTCCGTGCAGTCTAATCAAACTTGCCGTGATCAAGTCCTTTGCTGGTAGAGAAAATGCAAACTTTACTTTAACCTGAAGGTCAGAATGTCAGAATGGCCATATCTGTTCTCCCAATATTTTATAGACAAATCCAAACCTTTTCTTTTTCATACACAGCAGACAGATTCACACATTCATGATACATTCATGTTAAAGGCAAACGCTGAAGACACTTTTAATCAGTGAATCTATATCATCAGTATACACTCCTAATATACAGTGCGTAGCTATAATTATGCCTTATTAATGTTACATTTGCTTGCTGAAGGGGATTTTCACAATGACATGTTGGACAAGCTAATGAGCATGTTAGCTGTATTCGTAATAATATTGTCACTGCTCGATAACTGACACACCTGAATCAAACGAACCCATAATTAATGTTACAAGCTGCAGGTGCATTCACTCTGCTGTGACAGTTTGAAATAGAAATGTTGGATGTGAAGAAAAAGCAGATGTTTGGTGATGTCAGTAGGGCTGCTGTCCAGAAGTAAATGCAGCACTTAAAATGGAAAGTCACAGGATACGGTCCTAAACAAGCAGTTACATGACTTGAATTTAGGTTATAATCTGTTCAAAGTGTGATACATTTATTGTACATATCCTTTCACTGAAGAATATTGTTGGCTGTGACATGTTAACACTGTTCTTCCTAGAGGTTACTTCACTGATGAAAGTTGGTTTGTTGTGACATCAGTAATTAGTGGTTATCTGCCATACTTTGACGGCAAACTCCTCGAAATAGAACGTATATTCATGCATTGATTAAGCTGCTGCTAACTTTTACAACTAAGCTGTTGTAAATCTTGGCTGACAGCAGCTGTTGTCTTCTGCAAAGGACCGAACCTTGTCATCATTCAACCATCAGGTGGTGAGTGTTGGAAAGTCAAAACAGTCAGAAGGACTAACATTTTTTCATTAATGTGTTCAGCTACTGTACTGCTATCCACAACCAGGTGCAAAGCCTATTTTTTCTCTAGGTTTACTGCAAATTAACATATTTTTTGCTTAGTTAGCAGTTAAATCTACTCTACAGGACATTATTCATGCTAAAATGATGTAAGTTATTGTGTTATTCTTTCACCAAATATTTCACCCAAAAAAAGACATCTCCTGTCTGAGGTAATGTTTGAAATGCAGGGTATCAGATTTCTTCTTGCCCTTTTAAGACACCTAACATCTTTCCCTGCCTTGTTCTGTCTCCAACATCAGAAGCTAGAGCACAGCCTTGCATGTTGCGCTATGTGTCTGTAATTCCCACCGACAACTGTGTTAATGGATGACAATAGCAGAGAGGAGAGCGCCATATGTCTGAGCCTGGGGCAGCACGGAGAATGGCAGGGTACACAAAGACGAACAGAGAGAGGGGGAGATGCATGAAGAGGGGTTGAAGGAAGGAAGGGGAGGAAGGAGAAAGCAGGCTGATGCAGGAGGGTGGGAGGGAAGATGGAAAATCCAGTGAAATAGGGAGAAAAAGAGGAGTAGATAGAGAGGCAAAGAGAGATGGCAGAAAGTAGAAGCTCTTGGAATGAAAGCAAAAGAGAAGGGAAGTTTAAATACCATAGGAACAGGAGGCAAGAAGGATAGAAGACTAGGGCTGGAACAAGGAGACTGGATAGAGTTTCGTCCTTTCCACCCCGTTTTCTTTTGACGCATTTCTCTCTCTCATCCATACCACTCTCCTCCCTCCTTCTCCTTCATCTGCATCTAAATATCAGACTGGAGTCATTTCAGTTGTGGCCAGAGGTTTTTAAGTGGTTGATTGTTGAAAGCAAAAGTGCTTCCTGACTTGACTGAATTGGTAGAGAGTGCTGTTTGTAGTGCAGCCATGACGGGACTCCAGCACTGATCATTATGACTTGTAAACACTGCTGCTCCATCCTTCAGAGCGAAAACTGTTTTATTACAGTGTTCAAGAATTTATCACAGATTTACTTTATTTTTATGGCGCGTAACATTTATTTATTGCAGATAGTGTAGTTTCAATATTCTTTCATTTCTGTTTTCATTGGCATTTCATTCCATTTCCTTTAAGCTTTGTTTTTATGTTTGTATTATTTAGTTATTGATTGAAATTTATGTATTTTCCATAGTTGCCATGGTTGTTTTTTTAATTCCTTTTTTTAAACTCTTTTGCAGACAAAAATGCATTACTGTTATCCTGATTAGTGTATTGACAGTTCAGCTAGCTCCTTTTATTATCCAATAATCTTGTTTTATCATGAGTCACATGACTTGTGTATTTTAAAGTTTGAAAGGTTTATATATATATATATATATATTATATATGGGGGGTGGGAGTGGAGGTGGGGTAGGTAGACACATGTATGCTGATATAAAGCAACACACACAGCATACATGTTAGTTTGTTTATATAATCTGTTTTATGTATCTATAACTGACTGCACAAGGACTTCCAGATGTTGCAGTAATCATTGGTGTGAGTTTATGGGAACCATCTTCTGAACATCTTTGAATATGAGAGACATACTTTAGGGATTTATTTTATGTTCATCATTATCAACGTCGTCTGACATAGATTTACATTTGAACAAGGTTATTAAACTCTCAGAAATCAAACTGTCTTGATATCTGAATTCAAGTGCTGATAAGATGGACTTACTCTGAATAATTTTGGATTACAGTTTTGGTGGTGTCAGTCTGTAATGGCTTCTGATCAGAAGTACATCTCATCTCTGTTGCCAGAGCTGCACTTGTGCTGTTCACGAAATCTCAACTTTTCTCTCTCTCCGTCCCATCGCCTTTCATGTCTCTCCTTTCATCTTCCAACTTCCTGTGTTACTCTTGTCCCGCTGCATCCAATTGCACACAAACTCACCCATTCACATACACTAGCCCTCATCTCTTCACATACAGCTCCAAATTATGGAGTTAACCAATCCATTAACAGGAAGAAGACAGGGAGCCAGCATGTCAGATATCAGACACGACAGCTTGAGAGAAGTAGAGGGGACAAAAGAGGAGAGGAGAGGAGGGGAGGAGAAGAGGAGAGGAGGGGACATCTTATTGAAATGGAAATAGAACAGGCCAATTAAAACATTTCACTGGGAGCTTGTTTGCATCTCCAGCTCAGCTTTCACAGATTATATATACAGCACATTATGGAGTAATGAATATGTATAAATTGAACTCCTCAATTATCACGCTACCACTGGGTCTCAATTAATACACAGTACTTCTCAATCATAATCTAAATGAATATATTTCCTCGCTCATGATGTGAAAGCATTCACCTTTAAATCACATCACACTGAGACTTAATATTGATCCCACACAGGCATTGTTTATCCATTTAACAATATCCAAGTGCGATGAACAATATATGTGTAAACAAATCTTTTTAAAGACACAGATGTATGTGATGCAATGGGAGCAGTGATAAGTATTAAATACTTATCCTGCATTTTCAGAGCGTCAATGATTTAACTCCCTCTGCATCATTACTGAGTACTGGTGAATGTATGTGTATATAATGACAGTAACCTCTGAGAGTCTCAATTATGTTATTCACCTGGGACTTGACAATAGTAACCAGTGGATAGTTGCTGCTTGATTATAGCAGAGAATGCTTTTCTTGCTTGAGAAGAAGGCATTTTACTTTTAAAGTTCTCCTTTTTAAATACATTTGGAAACATTTGAAATCCAATATTTACTGCAGTTTTACACTAGGTTGATTTCACTGTCAAGAAATCTCACCAAAGTCATTTATGTAATAGTAGTTAACCATAAATTAGAAGGCTTGTCCCTTTTGTCTTTATCAAATATCTGATATCTATCTGTTCCAGTTTTATTTGTCCAGCAGTAAACTAAATGCACTAAATGTGTAGTGTGGTGTAGAGGTGAACAGTCAAAGGTGTTTCACCACTTTCATTGTCTACTGTAGAGTTGTTTATAGACAAACTCTAGTTTGTCAAAATATAAAAATTTTCAATTTTTATCTTATTTTACTTTAAAGAGATTATTTTATTCTAGAGACCCAAAATGTACAAAAAAACTGAGGAATTAACATGACCTTGAGTCCAACAGAACTTAATAACATTGAGAAAGTCTTTCTGAAAAGCTGAATAATAATCATCTTACTGCTGAAAGACAACTTCCAGTTGTTATCTGAGTCCAGAGCCTGGTCCAGGCCTTAAGTGACTTTAGTCATTCTCCACTAGTGGGATGAGAAAATACTCCTGCTGCCCAACTCACCTCAGCCTTTAGTTCAGCCATCGGATTCTAAGAAGTCTCAGAGGATCTAATTTACTTTTGGGAAAGGAATCGTGACACTGCACTGTACTGCCCAAGACAGAAATGTTGATACATTTATATGCTACATAACTAAAGTACACAGCCAACTTTGCTCCCTCTCTTATGCGTTCTTTGTGTGTGCGTGTTTGTGTGCGTCCAAGCAGAGCTCTCTTGTCCCTTTGAAACCATGAATCTCATGACTCCAGACAGGAGCCTGAAGCTTTATGTGAAGCTAGAATATGCTCAAAAGCAGCCAAAAATACTCATGAAGCTGAGCAATCAGATGGTCATCTTGGCCTCACTGCCACACAGAAGAGCCCCTTTGGACTTGGGTGAGTGTGCGACACAGTCCAGTATTTCACCACCTCAAGAAGACAGTTTGAAAGAACTGGTTGTCTGTGCAGATTGACAAAAAGTCATCAATGTGTTGGTACTTGCCCTGGAGCAGGAAATGCAGCTATAGAGAATAATAATAAATATTTTCTAGTTTCAAAGCAGCAGCCAAACCTGTGAGTTGTTGACAAAACTCTGGCTCTGTTACGTTTTGCACCATGAGCGAGAAGGCACCAAGGTCTGAAACTTGACACTTTACTTGCTCTGTCGGATTTATTGTAGACCTGCAGTTGGGTTGAAAAGATTTGTTTACTTCCTGTTGGCACATGTGCCCTTTGCTTTTCAAGATGAACTCACATTTAGGACATTTAGGTTTGATGGTATGGATGACATGGTACATCAGTTGCTGGCATTGTCATCTTACTGTCCTGCATTTGAATCTGTAGGAGCATTTCTGTGTGGAGGTCTTTGGTGTTTAATCAGAGTGGCAGTGGGAAGACCAGTAATTGCATAATTGGCTGTGGGCCCCTTGGTCGCCCTTGGCTGTGCCACTGGAACAGAAATGGCACTGCAGTTATCCACAGGACAGCTACTGCCCTATGGCAACTTTATCCTAAAGCAACAGGTGCTGAAAGGTAACCCCGCACTAACTGCATAAGATCTTGTGCTGTCTTCTCTCTGATTGTATACTGAGTGTTCCTTGAATGGTGAATAGCACCCAGGGTGGGATGGTCGAGTACAGGACAGATGTAGTATAAATTATAGAGTATAAATTTACCTACTATTGCTCAGTCTGTTCTTGCAACCAGTTAATATATAAACTGTGTACTATATAGCATGTATAAGTGCTGATAGAGGTGTTTCAGGTCCAGGTCCAAACAAAGCTTGTTTTCTCGTGTAGACACCCATTTGAGAAAGAACAACAAACATGTTTTGCGCTGGACAATTGAAACCGATAGTTGGCATTCATTGTGACAACTCTTATTTGGGACTGCTGGTGAGGAGAAGTTAAAAATTGCTTGAATAGACATGTAGTGAAAATGTGTGTAATAGCATCTAATCTGAGTCAGTCTTCGAGAAAATAATGCAGCCACGAGTTTCTGGTAGTGCTGAGACCTCTGCTCTCTGTCTCCCGCTCTGACAGCCTCTTAGATGAATGCTTTCTGCTTTCTGCAGCTGACTTTGTTGTTTTCCCAGGCAGCCATGTGCAACTAGGCTAATGAGTACATTTAGCTGGAAAATGCTGAGGTAACACTTTCATCACACTGTGTGTGTGTGAGTGTATGTGCACATAGATTTGTGTGTGTGTGTGTGTGTGTGTGTGTGTGTGTGTGTGTGTGTGTGTATCATCTGTTTATTAAGGTCACAGTTAGAGATTGAAGTTTGAGCTGAAAAAAATATTAAGAGACTCATTCTGCTCCTTGCATCACACCTTTCTAGTCTCACTGTCTCTTCCTCCGTGCCTTGCTGTGTCTCCTACTCACCCCACTCCTTTATCTGTTTTTTTCTAACCTTCCCCCTTTTGCTTCTTCACTGCCTCCAACTTTCTTTGCCTTCCTATTACAATCTCTTCCTTCACCCCTGTTCATATGTTTCATTTCATTTTTCTTGTAACTGATTGTATTCTTTATTTTCATTTTCTCTCTCTCTCTCTCTCTCTCTTACTGTATGTGTTTCAGATAACAGGTGATGGAATTGTGGACATACTTCAAGTGCTTTACTCTTGTGTGACAATCTGTCCTTGGTTTTCAGTAGTTACAGTAAACAAAAGTTCTGTAGCTGTTGCTTTTTTTACAAGTACAACATAAAGTGGACAGCAACTGGACTGGACTTGGAATGAATCTGCAGCTGTTTTCATCACTCAGTAAAATCATAAAGCTTATTTGCAGAAATGTGCTATTTCTTGAAAACCTGCAGTGTAGCAAGTCACACTCTGGAATAAGACTGAATCCTCTCCAACTTTTTAAAATATTGCCTCCGTGTACGGTAGATGTCTCACATAAATGATATTTTTCGAGAATGTGGAGAATGTCTCCTGCAGTAGCTTGAATGACGTTAGCAGTGTTTTTTGCTCCTCGGCTTAGAGAGTAAAAAGAAACATGAGGCAGTGGCTTTAGCCTGTGTGAGCCTTCCACAGCAAATGACTGGGATGATTTTGCAAACAGTCAAAATATAATTGTTATTGTCCAACCTATTAAAAGGTATTTTGATAATCAGGGCCAAAAAACCATGACTTGGTACTCTAACTAAAGTTTCGAGATTCGAGTTTGTTTCAGGTCTTCACACTGCTGCAGTAACACAGAGAAAGAGAAGTTGCTTGTTTGTGCACTTTGTGTTAGTCTAATTATTTAGATTTCTAATCCAGCATTAGTGAGGCCGGTTCTTCACTTTTCCTCGTCCGGGTGTGTCTGCTTCTCTGCTCTGCTGATGCCTGTCCTCTGTGCATCTGTTCAGTACTGCAGGAGTAGTGTTTCTCCCCATCCGGCTGCACTTGTTTTCACAAATTGCAAATCACATAAGTCCTAGCTGTGGCGCTGTATGAATCAACATACCTTTCTGACTTCTCATTATTCATAATTACAGCAGATTTTATCACAAAGAAGAAATTCAAAGAAACAGAGTGTTAATTGAACAAAACATTGATCCAAAAACAAATTATGGATATAAAACAGTGACACTATATTGAAAATGTGATAACGTGAACGATTATCTTAACAGTTAGGAAACACATTTTGATTTACAGGCAATAACCTATTTAGTATTTTGTTTGTGGTTATTGTATTATGGAAACGATCAAAGAGCAACATCTCAAACAAATGTATATTGAGGTTTGCAAATAGTCGCATCCCTCCCCACACTTAATAGTAGGCAATCACCTCCAACAGGGGTTATTGCATTTGCTAGGAGGAAAGCAAACCAATTACAAGGAAGTTTGTGCTCAGCAAACCATGAAAATGCCATATCACATCATGCAAACAGAAGGAACAGATGTTATTTTACCCCAAATGAACCACTTCTTTGCACAGCACAAATGAGTGTAACTTCACTGCATTGACCTCTATAACACAAAACATGTTTTAACAAGTTTGCCGGGGAAAAGAAGCATACATTATTCCAGTCAAGAATACAGAGCTGAGCTTCTTTCTCCAAATGGTACAGGTGTTTCAACATGTCAGGTTAAGATTCAAACACTATCTAACAGAGCATGTCAGCTCCTGCACACCCTCACAGATGCACAGGAGAACTTGCGTAAACAAGTGTAGACAAGTGCACACAAACGAATACAGAAATATACACTTAAATCAAATTCTAATTCAATAATGATTGCTGTTTCCAGATGAATACTGTAGTATGTAGAGCATCCAATGCCAGGCTCCGCTTGGAGTTCTTATGTTTTGTTGTTTCTTATTTTTGTCTATTGCTGTAGTAGTAAGTTATTTAAGCCCAGCTACCAATGCAAGAGTACAAGGACTTAAGAATGCATTAGCAGTGGCTGTTATCAATTTGACATTATTATGCAATATGTCCATGCTTGAATTTGTCTTTTTCCAAAACCTAGACACACACGCGTAGTTTTTCATTATCTCTAAAACAGTGTGTTCTGATTTTGTTTAATGACAAGAGATACTTATGGTGAGAAGTTTATTTTATACCAAATCAACTAGAATCAAAGACTCCAAAGCAGCTGTAAGATGGCACGAGAGACATCTATCAGTGTAGCTATGCAAGGATTTCCACATCCGCTGTGAGATTGGTTTTATGTTGTTAGTTTTGTCACTCCTCGTCTCCTCTTTCTGCTTTTCCATCTTCTGTCTCCCTCTATTTTCTGCACTGCTCCTCTTTCCTCTCATTTCCACCCCTCTAATCATATACTTGTATCTCTCTTGTGTGCGTTCAAGGAGGAGGGAGGGGCTGCTATCGTAATAAGACCATTAATCATTGAGAATAATTCGCAGAAAAATCAGCCAACCTTGTTGAATTTGACAGCCACCATATTGGATCTGTATGCTGTAACATAATATATGGTCAGATAAGAAGCTTTTAGTGTGACCCATGAGGGTTTTTTTTGCAGTATTCTGCACATTTATGTGAGTCTTTGTCCAAATTTATAGTAATTTTCATCTGAACCTATGCATTTTAGGGTGCTTTTTCCATTTTATTGTCTTCTTTTTAAGGCAGCCAAATTGACTGCGGAGAAAAAAAAATCTAGACTTATTGGTTTACAGTGCAATATTCTCCTAAAATGTTCATCTCGCAACATACTGGTATATACATTTGCTCCCCTAAACCTGAACTCTACTCAGAGCATGGTGACTAAGAGCATCACAACTTCCTCACAAAGCAAACCATATGGCTACTGTACGGCTGATGCAGCAATTTCAACAGCAGCTTATAAAATCAAACCCGTTCTTCCGTTAAAGTCAACTCTAATCAATCCTGTAGTCTATAAGTATTGGCCTTCATAGAATCTTTGACCATATGGGAGGCTTTATGTGGTTTAGTTAGAACCTAAAGGCAGTCCAAGATGGAGAAAGGCATATTACCTGTGGTTGGATTTGCTTGTTTTTTACTTTGAAATTAACACCAATTATTTAAAAAACCTATTATTCAAATGTAACAGTGTTAAACCGTACGAGCTAAACTCAATGCGGGGTTTCTTTAAATGAACAGGTGGCAGTAAGATATTAACAGTATATCGTTGTTACATCATGAATCAAAGTTAAATCATTAAGGTCATCACAAAAGCTATTTTCCCCAGCCTTGATTAATGGCTAAGTTGAACTGCCCCCTGGATGAGGGTTTGTATTGGCAAATTTGATATTAATTTACATAACTGTAGCAGAGCCCACCCACTGCAACCCTTAGAGACAGTGGAGCAGATGCTCCTCATCTAAAACAAATGTGTTTAACTGCAAAAGATGCTGTTATTTAAGCATTTAAACTGTGATGGAAGCTTAACATCTCATGTGTGATATAAGATGAAAAATAAACATTTCATATGAGCTTTTTCTTCTGCTTAAAACTAATTGTCAAGTCACATGTCATTTCAAAGGGTTTTTTTTCTGGTCAGTACCCAGATGAGTGCTCTTTTAATGAGCTTGCCTCCCAGACGGAAATGTTTCAAGAGCCTGTGTGTAAGGGATTAATAATTTTGGAAAAGGGAACTGCAATAGTTATAAGAAGAGAATATTTCTGGAAAGTGTGTGTGTGTGTGTGTGTGTGTGTGTGTGTGTGTGTGTGTGTGTGCGTGCGTGTGTGTTCTGTACCACATTTATCATGTTATTATACTTTGTACTCAGCTAGGTTTGTGTCTGGGTATGTATATATGTGTGTGTGTGTGTGTTTACAGGATGTGTGTATGTGCGTGTCTGTCTGCTACGCACCACCAATAATATTGTTGTTGCCATGGAAAGGGCAATGTCACGCATGTATACAGCCATACACACACACACACACACACACACACACACACACAGACACACTCACACAGTGCAGTAATGTTACACATGAAGGGTGTCAGTAATGGGATTCTGGTCAGGCCAGTGTGACCATGCTGTACAGAGCTAAGGTCATTGATACCATATCAGGAGCACTGAGAGAGAGACAGAGAGAGAGATTTTTTGTGGGGTGGCACAATGACATGTGTAAGACAAAGGAGCAACTGACAGGAAACAGATATGATGGAGGGAAGGATGGGAGGAATAAAAGAAAGATGGAGTGCTTTGAACAAACTGTCATTTAGCTGTTAGTGTGGGTTTTCTGGTAACTAGTTTTCACACATAAAGCACTGCAGCCCTCGAGTCTCATCCATTACACATATTTTCTTTTGTTCTTCTCTTTTGTCCTCTTCCCTTTTTCCTTATCTTTTCAACTCCTCTCCTTTCCTCACTCTCCTCCGCCTCCACTTCCTCTCCTCACACGCTTCCTTGGCCCCTCTTCCAACTCTCCTCTCCTCTCCTTTCCTCCATCCTCTCCTTTCCTCTCCTCTCTCCTCTCCTCTCCTCTCACACCTCCTTAGACAGGGCTATTTTCTGCCTGTCAGGCAGTTTGCAGACAAGCACGGTTCTCTGCCCTGGTGAGACTCTTTTCAGTGTATGTGTCTGTCTGTGCCCACATACTGTACAAGTGGCCATTTGATTCATGTTTGTGTTTGTGTGTTTTACTGTGCGTGTGTGTGTGTGTGTGTGTGTGTGTGAGAGAGAGAAATAGAGAGGGGGGAGAGGGGACAGCATATTTCATAAGTGGCCATTTGCTTCCTGTGCTTGTATACCTGCGTGTATTTGTATGTGTGCATGAGTTTGCATATGTAAGTGTGTGTGTGTGTGTGTGTGTGTGCGTGTTCCCCTGTTGTGACAGGGTTGAAATCCAAGCTGACATCCCCTTCTCCCTGCAACAGCATATGCCCCTCAGCAAGACCACTGGGAGACTACAGAGAGAGAGAAGGAGGGAGGGAGATGGAGAAGGAGGGTGATGAGAGTGAAGGGGGAGGGCAAAAATAGAGAGGAGAGAAGGGGAAACAATGGGTAATGGGTGGCAGGGGGGAGAAGATGGAGAGAGAGCTGTGATAGAAGGAAAGAGAAGAGAGAAATAGCCAAAGAGGAAAAGAGAGAAACAGGAAGAGAGCCACAGACTGAGACCAAGACAGAGGGAGAGAAAGCACCCCCGCTGTGTTCCTTTTCAGTCCTGCTAGCGTTGGCATGTGTTAAATGTAAAGCTGCTGGCTGACTCACCATGCTACCAGCTCATAGTCAGCACTCTCTACTGCTCTTGTCTGACAGAGAGACAGAGGGAGAGAGAGAGAGAGGCTACCAGCTTAGAATCAACACTGTCTAGTTCAGCGACAGAGGGAGAGAAAACAGAGGGAGAGGCCAGCAGTAAATTACCGAAACTGTCTTCTTCACTGTCCTGTCTCTAAAACCCTTTTTAAACACATAATCAGTGCAGCACACATTTGCCTTAAAAAGCTTATTTACCAGAGAGGTTCTGGGCATAGGTGACTGTCTATTCAATCATCAGTTTGACTGAATGATTGAATTATTACCCTAATACCAACAAGTACCTCAAACTAAACAACACATAGTTTGTCTTTGCTTTCTATGATGACCCATATGAGCATTTTCTGATGCCTCAAAAAGCAATAAAAAATTTCCTAATAAGACTGTTCTCTGATTTGCTACCACAATATTTAAGGTTTGGTTAGGTCTAGGTAACAGAACTACCTGGTTCAGCTCAGGCAAAGACTGTTAAAGGGTTTAACAAAGGACTTTACCATGGATTGACTGTTGTCAAGGTTAAAAGGAGAAGAAGTGATTCACAGAAACCAGTTAGTAAGAAGCAAGCAAACAGTTTGTTAGACCCTACAACCACCCATCCACCCAAAATGTCTTCCCTCCAAGAGTGTGTGGCACATTTACATTATAATAACAGTTTCACAGTTGCTCTTGACAGACGAGAGATAGGATTCACATGCCCACTAGAGGTCCTTGTCAGGTTAACAGGTTGTTTCAGGTGTTTAAACAATGAACCATTTTTGCTTGTGATGATTTAATGAAGGACCATCTATTGGGGAGAAGCAATCAAGATGCTACCTCAATTAGACAAATAACTTTTTAACAAATGAGAGGATGAAAACCTTACAGTGTATTCTGCCACAAGTTGGTTTCAGCTGGGCGGTCTGTTGCGTGTAGCAACCCCTAAACTGGTTTTGTTGCATCCGCTGTTTTGTCAGATACACAACATAGCAAAAGGTCCATTGGTCAGGTGGTTCAGCCACACCCATTGCTACCAGGTAAATAAAATCCAGCACAGCATGGCTATAAAATCTTGATTGACAAATACAAAGTGCTCAGTGGCTTTAAACATGGCGTTTTCTTTGATGCCATATGAAATGTCCTGAATGACCTGCCCCTGTTCACTGTGCTACCATTGTGAAGTGAAAGTGATGGGAATATTGGAAATAGAAAGAAATACTTTTCTTTTTGAACTAGTGTCATTGTTACTGTATTGGTAGATATTTATTAATACCATTGGTTTTAACTGTATAGAATCCAAAACTGAACTGAAAACAGCGGTGCCATAACATCAGCATCAATGTTGTTTTAATCGTTTACTACAGTAATGTGTTAGATCGATGAGATATTCATTAAGCATATACAGAAAAACAATTTTTTTAGAGTGACTTGAACAAATTCAAGTTATCAAAGTTATTTCAACTTCTGTTCTCTACCTTTTTCAGCATGTTTTTGTAGCCAGTGTTAATTACTAATATATCAGCTTTTGACATGGGGAACATGGGGAGGTCTATGCATTTTCTATGCCAACTCTAGTCCTATTTAGAGGGATAAATGACTGTATAGTGGAGACAGGCCATAGTGATATGATACAAAACTCAATTTTATTTCGATTGTCTTACATCGAATAGATTACTATTTTTAGGGTCGTGCCTCATCATACGCAAACACTCGGATGAAATTAATAACCTCTCTGAGTGACTCACATGTCTCTCGGGCATGTTTGAAGGATCATAATAAAAGTCTCTGTGAAAGGAAGAGAATAAAAAAGGTAGATGTGGGTGGGGACGTGGGGGCTGGGTTGATAGTCGCACTGCGTTAAACTCGGCTTTATAAAGACACGTTTCATATCTTTGGATCAATTCCCAGTGGGCACATGCACACGAAAGATGTACAGTATGCCAGCCTGGTGTTTTGAGGCACTTTTGATGAAAGACGTTTACAGTATACAGTAGTATGTCAGGAGAAGCAAGGCATAGGGGATGTGTTAGAGATCACTCATGTGTATCAACATCTAGACATTTCGTAACAGTACTTTTCATATTTTTCACTTTTTTTATTCTTGTCTTGACTGAGTGTGTGTGCAGTTTTTCTGTCTCTTTCAGCACCAAATGCATTACGAAAGGCCACCTGCACACACTGCAAATTTCTTTGTGTAGGCTGTGCTGAGGACATTTTAAGATTGCATAATTTATTCCTATACAATCAGAGAATTTGTATAGAATAATGTTTTAATGCAATTCATCCACCAACAGCAGTATTTTCCTATCAGCGCAGACAGGAATATGAGCGTTGAGCGTGATTTTTTTTTTTTTCTTCAACATGCAAAACCATTTTAATAAACTGCAGTTTAACAGTGCAGTGAAATGTCTTTGGTCCAGGTGAGGAAATGGGGGTTTTGAAGGAGAGAGAGAGAGAGTGTGAGGGGGCTGGTTTACTGTGTACATAATAATATAGTGTGCATATGTGCATGAAGGTGATCCAGTCATATTGTAATGTATGCAGTGGCCTTGGACAGAATGCATGTATAATATGAACAAGACCAGATTAGATTTTTAATTGGATTAGAAAACATCACCCAGTGTTTTTTATTTTTCTAGAGATGGAAGAACACAACAACCAAATCATTTGTAAATGCTGCATATATTAACTTTTAAAAGCTGGGGGGAAAAAATAACTAATTGAAATTGTTCTCTGTATCGTTCACTGCTTTGACCTCTTTCTTCTCCATCCACCTCCTCCTCTCTTCTGTCTGCTTCCTTTTACTTGGTTCAGCACATTGGAACCCTTTCCACCACAGTACCTGCTGATCAGGAGTCTTGATGACCGTACTGGATGTAAAATGATTTCCCTTGCATTTTTTTTCTCCGACATCAGTGAAATGCCATGATGGTAGTGTAGGCTGTTTTCTGGGGCTGATTGCAGGTAAAGAAATTCATTGCGCTGTGCGTACGGCATCACTGATGATGAAACTGTCCTGTTGCAGAAAATAACTGTTGTGGGATCTACGAATAGAAACTTCAGAAAGATCATTTTGTTTTTAAGGAAGGGATTTTTTTAAAGGGTCAAATTACAAAAATACATTTTTTCTTACTTTGGTATCTAACTAGGAAGATGTGAATGATTGCACTACTCCATGTTCAAGTTTAGGCAACAAGTTATTAACAAAGTAAGTAAAAATCTTGTCTTGTCTCCAACTTCAAGATCAAAGTGTTTCCCTGATTTTAACGAGAGTGCATAAACATAGCTAAGGATTTACTATGCAGTAGTTGCTTGAAGCTGATATTATAGTGGTATGGCCAGAAATTGGATTTTCACAGAACATTTTGCAGACACATTCAGTATAAACATTTTAAACCTCTTTAAAATGTGTCTTTGTCATTGAATAAAATGTCACCTGTAGTTTCAGTGAGACAGAACTGATGGCTTTATGGTGTGAACAGCATTTAAATTGATTATTAACAGCAACACATCTGTCTAGGATCAGTTTCCTGGTTGCTCTGCACAATCCACACGTTGACTTAACTGTCAACAGTTTTACCTGTGTAAGATTTCTTGTGTAGTAAGTATTTCCAGACTGTGGATCATCAATCATATTATTTCTAAATATAGGTGTAGCTGTTTTGTGATACATCATTTATAAGTTTTGTAGAGAATCATCAGTATCATCTTTATTGGGGTGAAGGGCATCATTTTGAAAGACATCTCAGGGACAGATGTAAGCAAACATTTCCAAAGCTTTCCTGATGCCAATATGAATCCTTTAAAGTTATGTGACTTCTTTTCACCTCTATGTGTCATGCAACACTAAACAGCACTGCCACTAGCCTAACAATTATTAGTTTTGTGTGTGTGTGTGTGTGTGTGAGCTGAATGGTTTTTGGACACGTTTCTCCTCCCCATCGCACTGTGTTTGACAAAGCTGCTCGTGATCTTCAAACCCCCTTCAACAAAGCTCTGTTCTCGTGAGGCTTGATCCCTCCTAACCCCCTGTCTTACTCTCTTGCTCCCTCCTGTCTCACTCTCATCCACCCTTCAGCTATCTGTCTCTCTCGCTCATCTCTCTCCCCCTTCCTGTCTCTCCACCTCTCTACCTCCTGCTGTCTCTCTCTGCTGCTCCCTCCTTTGCCCTCCCCTCTCTCTTTGTTCCAGGGATCAAACGAGTATCTCTCTCGTCCATGCTTCGTCACCTGGGAGAACACACACACACACACACACACACACACACATCCAACACACATACACACACTGACACAGAGACATTCACACTCATTCTGGCCTCTCTCCTTCAGTTTGTAGCAGTGCTCATGTTTCTGTTGAAGATTTAGAGTAGTCATGGTCAAAGAACGTGCTAACCTTTCAACTCACCTATTGCTTTGGATCAAAGAACTGCGAGAGAGGAAAAGAGCAGAAAGACAAAGAGCAAAGCGGAACAATGTCAGACCGGGCAGATTAAAACAGAAAAGAGTTTCACTGAATTGAACTGAAATGACCATGATAAAGATCAGAGCCAACTCAGGCAGAAAGAAAAGAAAATCAAGCGAATGTTAAAGCCTTTGAGAAGCTGCTGCTTCAAAAAAAAAAAACAACCTTCTGAATGAATTTTACTGAAGAAACAAAACACAAATCAGTATAAAACAAAAGCTATTTATTTTGTCACTGCAATGCTAAGTGATTGTTATTCACTTTTGCTACTTGGTGCCTTGATGGCCTCTTGTGATAAATAACTGCTCCATAAAGTCCATATGTAGGCTGAATGAGAAGTGTGTGTAAGGGTGTGTTTGCTTTGATTGAAAGATGCAGTCAGGCCTTGATACCGTTTTGGGTGTTGTTGCTTGTTCATATCATTTTTAGGTCAGTTAAAATTCAACAATTGCGCAAATTTGGATTTGCCAGAGCAAGGAGGCAGCGAGCAATAAACACACTCAGATGTAACACACAGATCCAACACTGACTCATAGAACCATGCTGATATAAATAATAAAACTCTACAAAGAAGATAAAATTGTGATTTGGGAGAAAATGGTTAAGCTGGGGGAAAGATCCTGGTTTTCTGTATATATTTCCAAAAGTAAACTTTTGTCTTGTGACACTCACCACAATGACAATTTTTGCCAAACGTTAACCATAAAAATGACAATGCTGCATGAACAACAAAAAAACCCATTGTCAGGCACCATTTCAACACACCTTTGAAGTTATGGCTATTAAGAATATGTCCTCAAATTTCTCTTATACTGATTGAAAATGTGTCTAACATTACTTTTCTTTCATTCCTATTTGTTGTTGTATATTATTATGTTTTGTGACCTTACCTTAATATTTATACTTTATAAAACATAATTGGTTTAAGGCTTAAAATTAATATGCTAAAACTTTTTGGTCAGGGTTGGTAAGCTGTTACTCAGGATGATTTTTAATTGAAAATATGAAAAAGAAACCTTTAGTTACTATAGAAACCTTCTCCAACACAAGGAATAACCTGAGTCACCAAGACTGAGGGAAACTGTACTCCCTATGTGCCTCCTGTTACTGTCCTGCCTTCCCAGTAGGTCCCATCTCATTCAGGCCCGTCCAGTCCCGTCCAATGTGGCATAGTTTAGTTTAATCCGGTCCTGTCTGGCTGAGAACTGAACAGGTGGTATGTGACAGCAGGTATGAGCTGACATCAAAGGATCCAGAGAGAGGAAGCACAAGAGACGCAAGGAGAGAAAAGGGGGAAAGATCTGTAGACAAAAAGAATTATGAGCAGAAAAGAAAAGGAGAGAGTTGTAAATATGAGAGGACAGAGATGTGAGGTTACTGGCTGAATGAAAGCAGACAAAGAACCAGAAATAGGAAATTGGAAATCTGTGTGAGGTGGTTGGCAAGGTTGGGGGTGTGACAGAGGGTTTGGTGTTTGTCTCCAGACCAACAGCTTGTGTGCTTAACTCTTGTGAATACCAATTGTTCTGTACTGATAAAAGTCTGCTACAAAAGTCCAAAAACTCCCCGAATGAAATACGTCTCTTTATCTCTCCCTCTGTCTCTGTGTCTGCATCCCTCTCACTTTCAGTACAGTATACCGTGTGTGAGCGAGAGTTAAAGCAAACTTTGCCTGTACTTTTCTTGGACCGCTGCGTATACTCATTCTTTCATAAACTCTAATTATTTCCTCTCCGTAGCAGCGAATGCAATCTTTTAATTTGGACTAGATGTATATACATGCTTTCTCCTCTCTCTCTCACACACACACACCCTATAGGCGGCTCTCTGCAGATGATGTCAGGTGAATGTGGACATTGTTTAACGAGCCCTGGGACTGGGAAGGAGAGGGGAGGCGGAGGGATGGGACAATAGGAGAGAGAAGAGGAGGAGGGGAGTCGAGGTAGAGGACAGCAGCAGGGTAGGGAGGAGGAAGTGGGGAGTAAAGGAGAGGAGGAAGCTGAAAGAGAGCGGGAGAGGTGGGAAACAAGCGGAGGGTGATAGGGAAGTGACGCAGGATGGAAATCTGTCAGACGAAGGAGAGGCAGGAGGGCGACTTCGTTGGGGCAAAATAGTGAAGAGGAGGGAGGACAAGAGAGTGGAGGACACCCGGTCACAGGAGGGAGGTGGAAGGGGGGTTGGGAGAGTCATGGGGAAAGGCAAGGGAAGAGTGCAGAGGAGAAACATAGGGGAAATGTATGTGATATGTAGCCTGAGGACAAGAGAGAAAGGGATGAACTGAAGAGGGGAGGAGTAGAAGAAGGAGACAGAAAGGAGAAAGGAAGCAGAGTAGACAAAATAGAGAGAATATGTGACATGTAGCCTATAGGAACCGTCAAACAAGGTGAGAAAGAGATCTGTAGGAGGTGAAGGAGAGAGGATGATCCCTCCCCCTTCATCACCTACCTCATCTCCATCCTCTCTCCTTTCCTCACAACCTCACCCTCCTCCCCTCTTGCCGTGTAATGTTAGACTACTGGGAAGGAAAATCTCCAAAGTCAGCTCTTCTCAAGGCTTTTCCTGTTCTCTCACTTTTTTGCATTATGTCATGTTATTCCTGCTCACAAAATGGAAAATGTTTCAGACCTTACTCATCCTAATTAAACACATTTCTGCCTCAGTAGCTGCCGATTCAATTCAAACTATCTCCTTTAAAACTAGAGCTTTGATCAAAGTCCAAGTCAATGTCTTTTCTTTTTTTTTTTGCTGCGCTGTTGATCCACACTGAGTGGAGATTTGAGAAACATTTGCTTTTTTCCCTTTTCTTTCCACATTTTGATCCAGGAAGGGTCTGACATCCAATTGTCTGAGAGAAAGGAATTTTCTGTAACAATAGATCCAATTACGTACTGTATTACAGTGTGGCTTTCAAGATGAATCCCCGCAAAAGCTGTTGCAGTTCTGCTGCAGGACTGAAGTCAAAGACGTGTGTGTGTGTGTGTGTGTGTGTGTGCGTGTGTGTCCACCAGATTTGTGTATCTATATCCTCTCTTTGTTCTGTTGCTTTGCGCAGCTCTCTCAGCAACTCTGTCAGTAATGGTCATTGAATGCAACACGGACAGACAGGTGCACAGCAGCGACAGAGGCCACTGTGTGTGTGTATATGTGTGTGTGGGGTCTAATGTGGAATCTATCTGCCCTCAAGCAGCGAGTGCAGCTCATATTCTTCTGCTTACGCTGCTCTCCTCTGCCTCAGAGCATCAAGTCTATCCCTCTGTTCATTTAAGTCCTGAAAATAAACTGTCACTCAGTCCATCAGCCAACGTATGACTGCCTCCTGTGTTTCTGTGCGTGCGTGCGTGTGTGTGTGTGTGTGTGTTCGTGCTCATATGGTTGTGGTTTGGGAGTTGTATGCACACACTGGGATGTTGTGGCTGTGTGCACACTTGTGTTTATATTTGTGTGTGTGCGTGTGTGCGTGTGTGTGTGTGTGTGTGTGTGTGAAGCTGTCAATTTGTCTTGCCCAGCTCCATCCAAAAACACAGACAGCCCATTGAGGCGTATGCTGCAGAGAAAAATAACAACTCCAACTGACAAACATACTTTAGTCAGCGTGCAAACACACACCCGGAGACAGATGGACGAGGTTTTGCATTTAAATTGAAGATATAGTTTAGTTTTTATACTTCTTTTCTGTGTGAAATTGTCACTCGACTTTGTGTTACAGTTGTTAATTCAAAGTATTGATTAATGCTGCAGTGAATCGGAGACAGACTCTCCCTAAAGGAGGCCTGTAGTTGCACCAGTGTGAATTAATCTGGACCACATTCAGCTGCAGCAGAAGGCAGCACTAAGTACTCATAAATACTGTCGTCTGTCTGATTATCATGTTGCTGAATGGGGGGTCGGGTGGGGTATGTGAGGTCATGTGAAGCCATGCAGTGCGAGTGTGTGTTATCTCCCTGTGAGTGTATGTGTTGTATAGTAGCAGTAGAGTAAAATCCATAGTTCAGAAGGTCTCGCCTCTAAGCTGCTCACGCCTAACTGATATAAACCATTAGCACCATTGTGCTTTTCCACATCCACATGCTGAATGTTATACGCTGAACTTCCTTTGGCTAATAGTCTTTTACGTTTACGTGCATTCATACAGCACTCACCGCTGTTATAGTTTGTTCAATAGATGACCAAAAAGAAAAAAAGAAAACAGGTTAAAACCAGTTAGTTTAGTTCGTTTCTCCCAGCGGTATGTGGCTCATTTATTCATGCAGTGATACTTGATATGAAAATTGTTCAACAGTGCAGAGGAGCTTTTGCTCTTGTTCTTATTATTCTGTCATTCTGTCTCAGTTTCAGCTGTTATTAGGTGACAAGTTCTCTCTTTCTTTCTGTTGTGAGGTAAAAATAATATATCTTAGATTCTTTTTATACTCAAGAGAAAAATTGTAGCTGTTAACTTGTTAAACACGTCTGAGTGAACATTAATGAGGAGTTTGGCCCCGAGCTATACACAATTTGTATGCTTTATATATATAATTATTTTTTAAATAATAGATATCTCATTTTGAGGGAAAAATCTTAATTTCATTGGTGAAAAGTAAGAAAGATAAAAACAAACATGCAGTAAAGACTAAAATAAAGTACATTTATAATACAGGCATCTTATTGCTAACACTGGATCTGTGAGATGTAATGTAGGATTTGACATATTTTTCAGCAGGGTTCGTGTCAGCATTTGTTAAATGGTAAACACATAAAGTCAGCGGGCGTAATGTGAAGGCCAAAGTTCATTAAACAACGATGAATTTCCTCCACAACATCAAAGTAAGCGTAGCCTACAGTGGCGAGGGTTCACTCCACAGAAGCAGCGTGGGAAAAAAAAGATAGTGCATGAAAGCAATATCAAAGGCCTAATGCACAGTTTCATTATGCATGTGAAGTTGCTCTCTGCATATGTTACAGTTCTCTAAGAAGCAAGAGTGAGAAATTTAACCTCAAGTTCAGATGTATTTGCTTCCCAATTACCTGAGAAATACCTAAATAAATTAAATGAATCTGAGCACAAAAACATTTTCTTCACATTGTTTAGATGCATATCACTGCTGCATTTATTTGTATGTAGCGTTTTACCACTGTGGTTCTTTAAGTTTAACACTCCATTGGGTAAATTAACCTACCACAGTGCATCTTACTCTGTAAGATCAGCTGATGTTTTAGTGTTGCTAGAAGCAAACCTGTTTTCACCTCTTGTGATGACTGATTCTCCAGCTGATCCAGCCATAAATCTTAGCTTGAGAAGAAACAATCAAAATCAGAATCATTAAATCTGGAGATACATTTTGTCCACTGCACATGGAAGGTATGGTAAATTGTGATTTGAAAAACAACTGAAGCTGTCAAAGAAAAGTAGTGGTGTAAAGTAGAACAGAGGAATGAAGTTACATGAATTGGAAAGTACCTGAGTTACTTTGTTATATTCCACCAGTGGCAAATATATTTTTACAGTATGGATGTAAGAAAAATGCTGGGTACAGTTAATTAAATAGCATTTTTGTCAGATCATGCAACATTTTACTGCACTCTATTTATGTAACATTCACTTCCTTTCGTGGCCATAAATCTGGGGAAGAACATGTAGAGAATTTAAGTCATAAATCCATGTATTAATCAGTCCCCTGTCTTGTCTCCTGCTCTGTATCTTTCAACCTTCCTCTTGCTTCCTGTCGTTCTCACTAGCCTTCTTTCCCCTCTTCTTCCCATTTCTGTCTATTTGACACTCTACATCTCTATGTTCCTCTTGTCTCTTCATTGTCTCTTTCTCAATGCATAATCTACCTCTCTCTCTCTCTCTCTCTCTCTCTCTCTCTCTCTCTCTCTCTCTTTCTATCTCTCTCTCCTCTCCCTCTCTCCTTCTCTCTCTGTCTGCACTCCCTGCTCCCCACTGGTCCACAGCAGCGGAGAAAATCTGCGAACATGAAATAAATTATGAATCATTTCTATAGGCAGCTACACCTGTAGTGAACTACACTGCAGAGAATGATGAAAACAAAAGCAATAAATCAAGGCAAACCCACAAGTCAGAGGCAATAGTCCTGCAGAAATATTCCATAGTCATCTCTCTAGAGAGAGGTGTGCCACTGAAATAACCCTGATCCCACACGCTTTCTGATTCAGGTTCAACAGTCTAATGTTACAAGCCAGGAAGGCTGGTTTTCCTGATATTACTTGTCATCAAAAGAGAAGAAAAAACAATCAGATGCAAGTCACAGAACTCTCAGTCTTATATATTAAATGCAGGGCTTTGTGAAATGTTGAAGTTTCAGGAGTCAAATGAAGTGTCCACTGTGACGATTATTGATAACACCTGTATAAATGCCCTTATTCCATTTTAGCCTGTGGAGACATAAACCTGCACCAGACTCTATAGTTTTGGCATGACCTGCATCCATCCCACAAGCTGTTCCGACAGTCTTGGATTTGACTTAATGAATATATAAATATATAATATATAAAAACACCAGATCTCCAAGTACTCTGAATATTTTCAGCTGCTAAGTATTAAAAAATACATCCAACCTATTTCAGGTATTCTAACTGCCTCCCACTCCTCCATTACTGAGGTTTTCAGGAGAGGCCAGGTATGAATATTAAAATCATCAGAGGCTGGCAGTGTTTGTGGATTGTAAACACATCTGTCACTGCTGTTTAATTGGTAAACAAGTCTGACCGCTCTCTGTTTGTTTGTAAACAACCATGTCCCTGCATGATATGAAAGGTCATTACAACAACCTGTCTACTACTCTTTCTACTCTATCAGAACTGACACAGGCGCATTTCATTTACATTTAAATTAAAGGCCCATAGATGATGGTCTTATCCTCTGTCATTTGCACTGAAACAAACTCATTTTCTCAGATCATCACCATTGCAAGTACGGCACCCAGTCATTTGGCCTTAGAGACAAGGACTTGGTGAAATTTGGGGATTTTTTTAGAGGAGGATGATATAAGAGAGGTAGATGTGATTGAAAAGAGATGGGGATCGGAGGAGGTTTTGATCCTAGGACAGAAGTAACAAACTCACTCAAGTGTCCAGACCAAAGTCAAAAAGTTATTCTGCTATTGTTTATCCAAGTACGAGAGAGAAGCTGGGTGGATGGATGACCATGCTGCAGCAGGGAAGGAGGGGCTCAGCAGTCAGTCAAAGCAGGAGGTACGCAGGACTGTGAGATCTGAGATGAGATGATGAAACAAGCTTCCATGTGTGTTTTAAACCTCAGCTCCAAAGAAAACCATGTGATATAAACAGTAGATATAAACAATGTGTTCCAGGAGATGTTCTTGGTGTGATTTATGTCTGTGTTCCATAATTTTAGACATTTTTTAAAAAATATATACCTGCATCAATAAACAACTTAATTTTAGAGCAAGTCTGCCACCTTGGCAGCTTTTGTACCAAAAACTGTAATTATTGCATTGAGTTTAACAGGTGTTCTTAAAGACCAGCACCTCTGATGAGAAAGTGAAAGTGTCTGCGATCCAGGTCCATTATAATATAATAGTTCTTCTGTCACACTGGAACCCAAACAGAGAGAATGTAGTTTCTTACCCCAGGGCTCAGGCCAATTTAAAACATATTAGTGCTCATGTCGTGTTGGGACCCAAACTGAGAAAATGTAGTTGCTCAGCCTGAGACACAGGCCAGATAAAATATCCTGGAACAAACAGGATTAGGAAGCATCCACCAACCAGCAGAATTCAGTTTATTCTCTGCAGTTGTGATACAGACGATGCTCTTTGTATCCTCAGATATCCTCAACCTTGAACTACTGTTATTTAAATACAGTGTCAGTTATAATCTAATTCAGTGGATGCAAAGAGAGGACTTGAAATGTGTTTGTATTTGTGTGTGCATGTCAATCCCCTGGGAAGAATCCATAATGAATAACGGGACAGAAGCAACACGAGAGTCTGTCAACACTGAACTGTTTGCGTGTTTGAGAGTTTTACTGTGTGTGCACAGGCAAAATGGCAGCATATTTTATAAGCGGATGTATTGTTTCACTTTGTGTGTGTGTGTGTGTGTGTGTGTGTGTGTGTGTCACAGTGGCAATGATCCATTGACCTGACAGCTCTTCCTGAGGGAGTGCACACATCCCTGTCATTACTGCAGTACCCACTGCTGATTGACTGCTTTCAGCACCGCTCAGGAGATGTCAGTCAGTCAGTCAGTCACACTGTTGATTTCAAGCCAAAGTCAACACACTTGAGTGGTGCTGACAGTGCCGACTGGCCATTGATGATTTATGAAGTCTGTTTTATTACCACACTTTTACCCCACAAAGTTATTGACCTACCTGTAGAATCACGACTCCTAACTCTGGCATCATGGTACATTTAGTAGCTGCACATCTGAAAAACAGTTAATAAATCCTGTTGTTTGGTTGAAGCCAAACATTTCTAGAGTTAATCAGGAATTCCATGCTTCATTGGTCATCACAAAATGCCAGATGGGACAATAAAAATGCCAGCTATTTCAATCATTGTTTCATTTTCCATGTATAATTACTAAAAACATCCTCTCTTAGTAGTCCACTATCCATTTCTCTAGCATGTAGAGTAACACGATAGAGGAAGTAATCTGTTTGTCATAGGGATTCATATCACTTTCACTACACACATACCACATGAGTGTTCTGCAGTCCAACATGATCTCACCATCTATTTAACTTTATTTTTTTTATACGCAATGTAGATATTCAAAGGACAAGTGGCTCACATCATAATTTATGCGTCGTGAAACCACTGAACCCTTGAAACCTTGAATTACAGAATAATGTTTTCAATGTTTGGGGGTTTTTGTGCACATTTAATGTATATTTTTAAATAACACAACCACTGTGTTGGAAAATTAAAGGATGTTTTCACTTTGGAATATAAACTCAGACCAATACAGAGAGAAACGCGCAGTCAAGAATAGAGCAGTTCTCAGCCAACACAGTAAGAATTCAACCGTTTAAACTTATTTCTTTAAAATCTTCTGATCAACAGCTTATGACACAGGTCATTAAGCACAGAAACTTTATTATCACACACAGACACACACACACACACACACACACACACACACACACACACACACACTCGCACACAGTGTTTTTGAACTGCAGCCTTGTAAAGGATTGTTCTGCTCAGCACCTTCACATCTGATTAATTGACTTGTCAGCACAGTATTTTTATCCTGTTCCCCTGTGTACGTATGCGTGTGTGTGTGTGTGTGTGTGTGTGTGTGTGTGTGTGTGTGTGTGTGTGTGTGTGTGTGTGTGTGTGTCTGTGTGTATGTGTGTCTGTTTGGGGGGGGTGAGTGTGAGCCTGTGTGTGTGTGTGTGTGTGTGTGTCTGCAGTCCTTCCCAGTGTCCTCTCTGTACTGGTGTTACTCCCTAGGCACTATGGCAACCCAACCTATATGAGAGTCTGTGTGTCTATGTATGTGTGCACATTTGTGGTGGGCAGGCCTGGGGGGGATTTTCCTGCTGTGTGCTGGACTCTGATTGGCTGGATCCTGTGGGCACTTCCTGGTCTCTTCCTGTCCTAAAGGTAGGTGTGTGTGTGTGTGTGTGTGTGTGTGTGTGTGCATGAAATGAGAATGGACATGGAGAGAGAGAAAATAAAGCCTATTGTTAAAACATTTACTCTCCTAAAACCTGACGAAACACAGTTAACTTCACACCACCATGAGATATAATTCAAACTGCACCTTTGTACAAATATTAATTGTATTTGTCACATTGCAAAAAACACAGCAACTACAAATGAACATACAGTGTTTTTGTTTGGGGAGTGAAGGGGCATTCCACCAGTTTAATGAGGAGTACTGATATATGTGAAGAGTTCTATCATGAAGGAGCAGAAAAATCACTTGAGTCACATCACATAAGTTCATCACAGCTTTGGTTTGACTATTTAAACAGAAAGCTGTTTGCACATTGCGTTGTAGGAATAATAGGACCCAGGATTTTTAGAGCTTGACCCACAATAGAGATTTCAAGTCAGGATATTGCAGCCTCTGCTGCACTGATTTTGAATATCAATTTTTAATCTCTCAGTAGTCCCCAAACTTTATGGAAGTGCAATACTAAAATGTTGGAGTTGTCTTTTAAAGGCCTCATAGCTCCGACAGTAGCCTGGCCATGAATCAGGTCCCCGCAGATCCAGTTCTGTCTGTTTCTGACTTTCAGTCAGTCTGCAGTGGATGTTTCTCAGCTGCAGTGGCAAGCTTTTCATGTTGCCATGGTGATTTTTGTAAACGAATTCACTGACACAATTAAAAGTAGAAGTGTGTGATTGTAGAGTTTTAATATTTCATTTCATTTCCTCTTCTTACTTGCAGCTGCAGTGTGCAGTTGGATTTTTTTTCCACCTCAGGGGGAAGGAAATCCTTCAAACCTGCTGTTTGTTTGCTTTGCTGGTCTTTTGTTTTTCATTGCTGTCTGTGGTTATTGTTGTTTGACTTCCTGTGCTATGGCTGCTTTTCTTATTTCGACAGAGACATGGAGTAACTCACCACTCACCTAAATGTCCAATACATGTATTCTTTAAAAATAATGGTGGATTTATCCACGTGATGTATGAATTATATCAGTATTCTGTGTTTTTGCAAAAATAGGCACTGACTACTGACAAGAAATGTCAGTGTTGCCTCGATTTTTATGCTTATATACAACGTGATAAAAGTAAACATGCAATGATTTACAGCAGGTAGTGAGGTTAAAATCTGCTACTCAACATACAGCTTTTGCTTAAAAGAATAAATATTCGTTGGATTATGTACCCTACAGCTTAGAATAAACGTTATTTAAGAGTGATGTGGCCCTTTTAAAACCATTTATATATTTTTCCATTTAATGTGATTCTCACCAAGATGGAAAATGGCATCAATCAATATGTCTTCATCGCCACAGTTGATGAAAAGTTGGTACTAAATGCTTCTTTTCTCTGACTCCGACTGCAGTCTCAGTAGGCAACACTTTCCTCCATGCAGTACTGGCAGAGATCGCCGTCATTAGACTATTAAAAACAATAAACATCTGGTTTTCTGACGACCACATATTGCCACAATGTGCTGCAGCATTAGCTAATTAAAAACTTTTCTATATACATACACACTCAAGCTTTCATACAAACACTTTTTATTACACTGTCTTACACAGCCAACTACACACTCGGAGGATTTAGCACACACACACATACACATTAAATATAGACAAACATTAAAGAGTTTGAGGAAATTAAGAGAAACACATAAAGAACTTCAAAACTCCAATTCCCAACCTCCCACTGGGGCAATCCTAGCTCATTTCTTGCCTTCAGAACCAATCAGAAAAGAGCTAAATGAGCCTCAGTCATCAGAGGACTGACTGATTGGTTTGGGGCTTTGAGGATGAGATAGGCACTCTCAGAGAAATGCATTTATCTAAAAAAAAAAAAAAAAAAAAACCCCAAGCAAGACTTTTTAGTTTGCACCACATGTTGAAAACGTTTGTTTAAACAGGCTGATATTCAGACTGATGCGGCTCAACCTTGGCTGAGTCATATGAGCATATTTTACAAATAGACTGCAAGAGTGCTATGTGAACTCATACAGCTCAGACTGTAACTGCTAATTTGTCTGCATTCACCACACTGACACCAGCTCTCTGCAGTTTGCATCTTCTGGGATGCCCCATTGTTGTCAATTGGAAAGTTGCATGTTTTAACTGTGCATCAACAAATGAAACTGAGTAAACTGTGCCAACGGGGAGCTTTTTTTCTTTTCTTTTTTTGCAAATGTGATAAAAATGTAATTGCCAATAAAAGTTTGCAACTTTTTATGAATCTACAAATCCTGTTAATATCATTCTCACTCAGCAAGGCATGGCATGTAATGTATGCAGTTTAAATTGTAGAGCAATGAAATGAAAAAGATTACCTGCTGTACTGAAAAACAGCTGCAGCTCACAGGCAAATCCCTTTTTTAAAGGTTATCGCAGTTCAGGTTTCTCTTGCTTTAAATACATTATGATGATTTTTTTTTTTTAATTTTCTGTCTGCCAAATATAATAACCGAGACTTTAGACGTTGTCGTCTCCCCTGTAACAAGTTGCAAAGGATGTGTGTGTGACAGCAGTATGTATGGACTGCTGCTAAAGAATGAGTGGTTACCGTATAATTAATAGCATTAATCTTAAAAACTATAACGTCTGGTCTGCCATCAGGTTCAGTCTTACGTTGACGCATGATTGTGTCACACATTTGTAAAATTATGGTGAAACCTCAGGAAGAGATTAATCAGTCAGAGACTCCTTGGCAAAAAGCAACATAAGGGAAACTCTCATCTGTGTGTGTGTGTGTGTGTGTGTGTGTGTGTGTGTGTGTGTGTGTGTGTGTGTGTGTGTGTGTGTGTGTGTGTGTGTGCGTGCGTGCGTGCGTGCGTGCGTGTGTGTGTGTGTGTGTGCATGTGTGTTTGTGGTGGTGTGTGTGTGTGGCCCTTGTGTGTGTCAGATGTCTTTAAGGCAGCAGTGCTTCACAGCACTTCCTATAAAAAGAGCTGGCTGCTGTTTAAGACTAATGAAAACCTTGTTGCTGCCAAACATTTCAAGTGAAAACTGATTTTAACTCTCAGCGTGTTGTGATTTCACTGCTGTGGAGAACAAACAACAATTTTTTGCATTAAACATAATGAAAACAAGTTAACACAGTAGTGAGGATTTGGGCGAATATTCACCTGTCCAGTGGTGAAAGAGAGATGGGGAGATAGACGTAGAAACACACGAGGCCGGAGTCTACTATGAGTGAATTATAGATGACGTGTTGTCTGCCTGCTCTTAACTACTGTAGCTTTAGTCCTTTACTTGTTTATGTGTGTGTGAGAACCATCATTCCTCTGGAAGCTCCAGGTTCAAACAGTGAACATTTGCCCTGCTGAGCAAGACACTGAACCTCCTCCAGCTCCAGTGGTTCTTTTATACAACTGACCTGCAGTGTGAGTGCCTGCAGACAGCGACTACAGAGGAGAGGAGAGATCCTCCTGACAGAGATCAATAAAGTATCACTTTCCCTCTTATTTAACGTTCTTATGCCGCTACATCATTTTGCCATCTCAGCGGGGTGCTCTTAAGCGGGGCGATGTGACAGTAAGAGAGGTGACAAAAAAAGCACATGACAGTCTTTGACCAGTGACCAGTACACTTTGTGAGAAAGTTTTAATAGTCTTGTAATTAGGAAACAAAGGAAGCAAAAAGGATGGAGGGAAGGAAGGATGAAAATGCAGAGAATAATATCATGGCACATAATTATTTGTAATCATAGTGAAATTATTAATAAATAGATGAATAAATAGTTTATGAAAAGAGATGCAATCAACAACAGTTTCTAGAATGAACTCATCATTAAAATCATTTTTCAAGAAAAACACTCACTGGTTTTAGCTCCTCAAAAGATCTTTGTAAAAATCTTTGTAAAGACTGAAGAGTCAATCAAAGGTTTGCATAAAAGCACTTTTTGTGAGCTTTTGACTTTCTTAACCTTCTTTAAGGAAATGAATGTGCTTACACAACAGCTGGTTCATTGACTATCTTTAGGTTTGGAGCAAACAGCCTGACAAAGCAAGGTATTTAAATATGACAGTTGTCGCTGGGAAGTATTTTTCCTTTGATTTTGAACTGATAACGGATGCAAATAAGAGTCAACAAATGAACAGACAATAAAATAACAGTTCTTGAGAAATCTACACTACACTATAAAACAAAAGTTCCCAAACTGGAAAAATTTGCTGGATTATTTTAAAAAACTGTGTTAGAAATGGGATATGGTCCATATTAATGTTTAATTATACATGTGAGTGCTGGGTGGTTTCAGTACACATGCTTCAGTGTTGTGTTTGGTCTGCATATGTTGAGAAAAGGTTAGCAGGGCTTTCACTTTGAGGTGTTAGCTAGCAGACTCAGTGTGTGGACTCCTATCATATTAGCACGGTCAAGGCGTTAGCTGGCGAAGTTAGAATGGATGTTTTTCCTCCCTGGGTGCTCCTGGGAGGATAAACAGGCCATCCATAATTAACAGCCGCTCCGCCTGCATTCTGATCCACTCTGCTTTAAAAAGAACAACTGTCACCATCGGTTAGAGAGGGAGAGAGAGGAGGGGGGGAACAGAGGAAGTGTGGGAGAGACAGAAACACAGAGATGGGGAGATAAAGCTCAGGAAAAAATATTCTTGCTGGATATGACAGACACCTACACACACATAGACACGCATGCTAAGACACATCGAAACATGGAGACTCACACGTATAGTTTAAAGACAAACAAACACAGTTCAATGCCAGTGCTTGTATATACCACGCACACACACACCACACACCACACATACACGGATGAGCTTACTTGTATTATCTTCCTCACAGCGAGAGTTGCACACACATTTTGCCTCTGGCTCTGAGATGAACAGTGAATTGGCTTTATAATGTTATTTGGTGAGAATACATTGAGAAGTGAAAACAGGAAGCTTCTACTTTATGTTCCTACAAGAAAACATTTATCTAGAGCTTTTATGACTTAACGTCAATACAACCACCTGCTGTAAGCCACCCAGTGTGAACCAAATGTAAACCTGTTACATTTAGTGAAGTTTGTGTCACATTATTCTAGTTTCTAACTTGGGCCCAGACAGTCAGTTTGTACACTTTGATGACCATCATCTGAATAACATTAATATATCTTATAATGTCATATTAATTGGGTTGATGGTAAAATTTTGAATGGCGTGTTACTAAACTCACAAATATTAGTTCTCTTTGTCAAAGTAAACTTGATGATCTGAAATGACTGTAAGCAAATTTGTGCTGGTAAGCTAAGAAGCTAAAGGATGGACAGAATGTTGGTGGTGCAGTGGTAATTAACAATAAGGACCAAACCATGTAGCAGTATGTCTGATGTTTACATTTAACATCTGTTTCTAGGTTGTTTCTCCCCTTTTGTTGGGGGCAACATTTTAACTAGAATATGGACAGATGGAGGAGGCTGTCATCAGTCCACAAATATACATTTCATCCTCTTTGATGCAGAATCTTCAGTTGTTTTCATACCAGAGTGATAGGCACAAGTATGTGTTTAAGTACTTTACTTGAGCGTTTCCAATTTAATGCTCCTTTATTATTAGACTCATTTCCTCACTTTCAGGAGGAAATTTGTACTACATTTTAATTCTATATTTATTTGACAGCTTTAGTTACTGGCTACTCTTTAGATTTGATAAACAAAACATGAACATGAGATTTGTCCTGAGCTTCACCTAAAGATCAGGATTAGGTCCTCTTAAAACAGGAATGTTTTAAGAGATCATTATTGTCTAAAATAAAGCAGATCACAGTCTTACCCTTTCTTTACTGAACACAACAACTGCTGACATTGCAGCGCCGATCTTCTTTGCAACAGCCAGGCTGTCGCTATATATCCTGATGGAAATGAGTGTGAGGATGTGGAAACATTTTTAGACCCGCAGCTGAGTGAGTCAGGTCAGACACAGAGGTTGGCAAAGTTCAGTAACAAATCTGTTAACTCTCACTTCACTTCACAGACGTGAAGAAAGCATTTTTGTAGCATTTTGACTTCACATTGTCACGTCAGCAGGTCATATGAGCTGTCAATAATTATTGTTACTTCCATGAGTAACTTGACGACAGGCCAAAGTGAAATGGCTGTTGTTATTGCGTGCTCTCTGCAGACAGTTTCTTTACACCAAAGTACAATTATGAATGTTTCCTTCATTAGTTTCAATCTTTCATTTTTATCACATCAATAATTTGATCATATAATTATAATATAATAATAATATAACAGATTTAATTGTTTTCAACTTGGGCTTCAGTCTTTGGAAAAAGTATCTTGAGGCGTATTAGAAGTGATTTGTTATTTCAATACGTCAGCTACATATTTATATATAAAACCCAAGGTTTAGTATTCTCATCAGGATTGGAGCCCAAAAAACATGATCAGGCCATCTATACAAACATATAATCAGTTAATCAAATACAAAACTTTCCAACTAAACTTTGTGAAAGATTATAAATTTGTTAAAGCTGGCCCAGCCCTGGCAAAGTAAAAACCCAGCAGCCAGTGTCAGTAATCAATGTAGAATAGTGGTGTGCTGTATGTGGTACTCCTGAGTACATTTGCATAGTTTTAGGCAGTCTCACATGCTATGTCTGATTTCCAGCCTATTTATAATAGATGTGTGTTGTTGTGTGAGATGCATGCGTCAGAATCCAGGACAGTTGTCGTGGGGACCAGACTGATGGTGAAACAACAACAGTTGATTGTACTGAATGTTTCTGGCAAGAAAAAGTAGTACTGTTCCTTTGTGTCTGTACTCTTCCCTCCTCTTTCCTCTCCACCATCTCTCTTCCTTTGCCCCCCTCCTCCCTTATGTTTCCTCCCCTCTATCCCCTCCTTTTGCCCCATCTCTTCCTCCCTTTCTCCCCCTCTCCCCCCTTGCCTTCCCTCCCCTCAGCTGCAAATCTATATGCAATCATCCCACTGCAGCAGTCTAATTTAAATGTGGAACAAATGTTGTGACAGACTAAAGCTGGATAGAAGTCCTTATCCGCAGAGTGAGAACTGAATTATCCTGCTTGACTGAGCTGCTGACACACACACATTGAGAGACAGAGAGAGAGAAAGAGAGACGGAGAGAGAGAGAGGGGGCACAAGTCTCATCTGAATTAAACCAACCTTTCTGTCTGTCTATTAGTCACCCTGCAAGCCAGTAATTCCTTAATTCCACTATGGAGAGACATTCACACATATTCTTTAACTTCTTTCCTCAGTGGTCCAACTGATACAGCAGGACACCTGTGGAAACAAACCTAAAGGGATGGTCCAGCGATTTAATATTGCACTTCTCTAAAACTGGGAGGCTTGTAAGAGACAGATTTAAGGTCATTTTAATGCATACTTCCTCACTGATTCAGTATACTTTAAACAAAGTGCTCATCAGATGCTTGAACAGTGTTTGAAACTCTTCCCCATAAACTTTTCCAGTGTCAGGACTGAGGAAATGGTAACAGACAATCTGACAATCCACTGACTGGAGTCATGCCTCTACTCGCTCAGTGACAACAGGCTTTTAACCTCTGATGGCATATTGTATGAACTAGTTCATTCCAAAGAATACCTGGCCTGTCCTGTGATGTGTTTACTGTTTAAACAGGACAGTGAGGTATCAATCTTTACAGGCAGAACAGTGAATTTTAGCATAAATAAGCTCATTAAACTGGATCTTTTTTTAAAAAAAGGCAAAAATAGCAATGCTGTAGAGGCCAAGATATCCTTTTTTCTATGTTTTAGACTCAGAATGTGTCCAAAAGCACCAAAATGCTAGCTCCTAGGTTCATCGGGAACTTTGCACTTTGATGAAGCAGATGTGCTTATTAAAAAAAAATGACCTGTGGTGTGCAGATGATAAAATGATGCAGCCAGAATGCATTCTGGGACATGCAGGAACTGCTCGCAAACTGAAGTGGAATAAGATGAGGCAGGGCAGGGAGAGAGTGGGTTCAAGAGAAACCTAATTTAACAAATTCTGTGACGCGTGGAACATCACCGACTTGTGATCAAACAGTGACACAGGGAAACAGGCAGACCGGTCACGTTGTTCTTTAGTCCTTCAACTTTTGGTCTTATTTACAGCTTTTTGTGATCATCTAACAGTTGTTAGTAGTGCAAATGGAAACCAGTTTCCAAAAAAGGTTCTAAAAAAACAACAATAACATCCCAAAAAAAGATTAGCTTGCACCAAAATGGGTCCCAGCAAAGCACGCTCTAATTGTTCTCTGCAGACAAAACAGTTGTTTATCAGAGAATCCGTGTTGTCGCAAGCCAAAGTATTTTTATTTTGGGTCATTCAGCCTGGATGATCCAGATTGCGGCTGTTACAATAACAACACATCAATGTTTAATAGTCTGCAATGCAGAGATAACGCTTTCGATAGTCACACTGAAATCTGTGAGTGTGTGTATGTGTGAAAGTTTTTGCATGTCAGTGACAAATAGACACAGAAAGATGGAAGGGAGGTTTAGAGAGAAACCATTGGGGTATTTGTCATAAATACATTAAAATATATCCATATAACTCCATTTCCATTAATATTTTTTCACTTCTACACTCAGACTCAGACTGTTATTTCTGGTCATCCCTGAGCTGCGCGCCAAATCCTGTTTCATAACAATTTGATTTATTCTGCCAACAGGGACAATGATAAGAAAGCTGATAGTGCTGCCAAGTCCTCAAAGAGCAGACTACAGAAGACACAACATGAAACATTCAGCAGAAATTGGCAACTGCTTTTTCAGTGTAAATAAATCAATTAGATGTACAGGGCCTGGAATAAAACGCATTTTCCAAGGCTATGGACCCATTTTCTGGTTCAGAGCTGCTGGTGCTGTTATGAAATAGAGCTCATTTGGGTGTAAAAACCAAACAAGGACAGTGGATTTCCATAAACTGAGACTTGAAGTAGTGATTATCACCATGTTTTCAGGAAGTATGTGTCAAATTGCACATTATCACTCTGAATACTGAAGTGAACAAATAAAGATGGCCTTGTAAAAAAGAGATGCACAAGTAAATACACAATGTGTGATTCAGTGAGATCATAGACTTTAGAAGCACATGAATATAAAAGGTCAACAATGCCAGTCAACAGGTTTTAAGCATTATTTCTTTATTTTTTTAGCCACTTAGAACCACAAGATGTAAAGACACAACTGACATCTAATCACCTCATAAAGTTGATATGAATGCAAATAGTTGCCTGCATACACATCCAACAGACAAGAGGCAACATTAACCCAATATATACTCTTCTTCTTTAGTCTCTAACAACTCCCGAGGGACATGTGTGGCCCTTTAGCTACTAAATGCTCCTTTGTGTTTACCTGCCAGTCTGTCATGCTGATGAGGTCATGTGCAGTGGGTTTATTATGAGCTTTTTGGTAGATAGGGGGTGCATATTGCTGCTGGAAAAAAGTGAGTGTTAACAGGAAAACAGTAAAGTTAGGGACATAAAACCAAAAATAAACAAAAACAGTGATGATCATTGATGAGTTTATTACTATAAGCAGTCAAATCTTAAAGAACTGCATTACAGATTAGCCATGATGATCAGCACACACAACAAGGTATTTCTGGCCTTTACTGCAGGTTTTCCACCAAGAAACAAGGCGCCATGCAAGGCAGTAATCCAAAAAGCAAACTGCAACATCGACACTGTCTCAGTACCAAGGAGAGCGCACACAATTCTGAATTTATCATCATGATTTTACTCTGCAGCAACAAAAAATAGCATCCTGACTGTGAATAAAACCAGCAGTATTGCTGACCAGCGCTGGGAGGACAAATCTAAATAGTTTTCAGCTAAAACTAAACAATTTCTCCAAAAGATCTCTTTCACAAACACAGAAAATATGCTAAATAAAGAGGCAAAAAATACTTATTTTAATCACATTGTTCTGTGCGTTCCTGATTAATGCCTGATTCAACTCCAAGTACAGACAAAGGTCTTATTTCTGAAACCCCCATGTTCTTGTTTCATACTGGCAAACCTGGCAAGGACCAATATATTTTGGGTTATTAAAAAAGCCTTCTATACCATAATATTCTTTTTTTTTTTGCTGCACCTTTCCCAGCCAAATCAGCATACCCTAAGCCAGTATCTACCCATTGTACTCATTTTACATAAATCTAAAATAAATAATTTAAAAACTATTTGCAAGAACGTCTAATTGACCCCAGCCAGTTGTCATGGTTGCTGTTGGATGAGTCTGGCTAGCGTCTCTAATAACAAAGAAGGAAAGGGTTGTGATTTGTTATTGTTTGAATCGTCACTGCTTTATAAAAAATTGAATGGATAAGGTGGCTATCATCTTTTCTTCAAAAATATTTGTTTCTCCTGGTAAAACATTTCAGGTAAAGCCTTTAGCACTCAGAGATGAGCCGGGTGCTCAGGTTGCAGCTTGCTTACGTTAAATCCTTCATCAGCAGAGCTAAGTTGGCTAAATTGGCTAACTGGCTGAATTAATCTAAGGAACCAGTGCACTTTCAGCCATGGTTTAGAGCCAGATGTCTGGACACCATAATGCAGCAATCCTACAATAACAACAAAGTCTCCTGACAGTGGGTCTGTGTTTCCAGTGAGTATTAAATAGTGCTTAGTTTTCAGTAATCTCTTTACACACATGCCTGATGTACCTGTGACCTTTAATTGCATCAGTTTATTTCACACTTAAACAGCTGTCAGACAACTTAAACAGACCAACACCTGGTTTGTGCTATAAGATATGAAACATAAAATGAAACTACTCACAGGTAGTTACAGGTGACACGAACATCTATTCCCCACAGAGGCCACATACACGAGCGATGTATGTTTGTTTTAAGAGGTCTACAGCTGCCGTCTGTGTCAGACGCAGGTATGTTACTTTGAGATGTAAGTTTTGTGAAATTATTCCAAACTCTGCGGCTGATTTTGTCACTGCGCTGTTACCTTTGAATGCCCTAAGGCACATACACACAAACTCACAGGTGAGTGTTGCTTTATGTCACGTTGCTCTCCCCAGGGCAACACACACACACACACACACACACCATGTTTCCCTCTTTAAACTCTTTACATACTGAAAGGCAGACAGACAGGTGATCATGCTGACAGTCTGTTATCTGCCTGTCTGCGTATCGTCTACATATCCCAGCAGTGCTCAGTGTTTCAGTGGCACGTTTAGGAAAAACAGCAAGACAAAAACTGAATTGGCCCAAAATTGGTTTGGCTTGGAGGAGTTAAAAAGCTCATTGAATTTAATTTTAGTCGTTTGCTTTTGATATGGACTAGATTTCAAGGAAACACATAAACTATTTGCCTGTATTTGTGTGGCATCTTTCAGAAAAATGTTGTGGACGGTTAAACAGGCAGGGATGCCGCTGTTTAAAATAGGCTCATGACTCGACTTCAGCCAAACTGCATTTAAAATCCACTGTTTTATATATATTTACTCCTCTTTCTTTCCATTTTCATCAGTTCAGCCATTCTTTATATCTATGTCATCTCTGTTTTCCCAGTGAATTCTCTTTTTTTTGTCTCTTTCTCGTTTGTGTGTTTGTGTGTGTGACCATGACTAACAGGTCACTGCTGTTCAGCACTGCAGCCAATCCCTTTAGGTCCTCCTCTCTGCTGCTTGTTTAGCGACCTTGACAGCCTTTCTCTGTCCCTCTGAGTCGCACTATTCCCCCCATCTCCTCCTCCTCTTCTCCCCTCCTCCATCCTTCTCACTCGCCTCTTTAATGCCCTTTTTTTTGTTCTTTTCCCTTTTCCCCTTCTTCCTTTCCCTCTGATCTCCTCTGCTCTCTGTTCTTGCTCTTGTCCTGGTCTTTCCTCTTTGCTCCATGTTCAGCAACCTTGACAGCCTTTTTCCATCCCTCCAGCTAAACTCATCCCTGCTCTCTCTCTCTGTCGCCTCGTCTCTCTTCTCTCGTTCCTTTCTTTCATCTCATCACTTTTGCAGTTTGGCTTTCTCCCCCGTCCACTGCCCTCCTCCTTCTCTCCCTATTCACAACCTGTGATTTATGTCTGTGTGTTATGTTGTTAGAAAGTAAGAGTCAAATTCAATACAATGTCCAGTGAATTGTGTCAGTATTGAGCAGGTTTATGTTGCAGATTAATGCTTAGCCATACATTAAAGGACATTTCATATTATGTCTATTTCTTGAGTTTAAAACTCAACTATAGCATAAAGACAATGATCCATTTATTGTTAAAACCAGTAAGATGCAGGTTAAAACACTCATCTGAGGGCAAAAATGAAGCCTCCTTACAAACATCCTGCAGCCAAGTGATAGCTACTGATAGATACCTCACCTCGCGAAGCTACTGCGGTGTGCATGTTTGGTTTGCCCTGTCAAGGTTCCCCGTGTTGTTGTTGGACATGATCTGGACGCAGATTGTTTAATCCCTTGCACCTGCAGCCACACAGTTCCTGCAGCGTCATGGGTTTGATTTTGTGAGAGAAAAGACTGTATTAAGACTGCTGTGACTTAGTTTTACTCCTCGCGAGTGTTGCGACTCCCACTTGGAAATAAACTCTGAAATCACTTCAAACATCGTCTGGTGTAAGATCAGCATGAGCCAGCAAACTCTTTGACTCACCTCCTCCCATTTGTCTCTCTCCTCCCCTCATGCCCTCTCCATCCCTCCCCTCTCCAACTTCCCCACATTCCCTTTTCTCTCATCTTATCCTCTTTTTCTATTTGTACCTCTTTTCTTCGTCCTCTTCCTCCCTCTCTCTATCTACCTCCTTTCTTCTCACTTACCCGCTCTTCCTCTCCCTCTCCCCTCCTCTTTCTCTCGCTCGTCTCCTAATCCCTCCTCTCCACCCTAATTTAAACTCTTTGAAGCCTTCAATAAGGCTCCATAATAAGCTTCTCCCTCTCCAGGCAAGGCAAGGGAGCAGCCTCCCAGTTGCATTCTGCCACTGTGTGAGTGCTGGCGCATTTGTGTGTGTGTTCTCTGTTTATTAGCGTCTCTGCTTGTGAGCTTTCATGCCTGTGTTTGTGCACGTAGCATGTACAAGTGTGTATGTGTGTAGTGTGAAGCTAAATGCAGAGCAGAGAGCCGTGAGGGGAACAGAGGAGCATATTGTGGAACATATCAGGATACAGCTCCACCGCAGATTAAACTATATAAGTAGGTTATTGATGCCGACTGTTAGAATTCAGTGGCCTTATTATTGAATTGGACTGAATTGAAAATTCACAATTTGATTAATTAAGGATGGTGTCAAAGCCTAAATCAACTCTTCATCAACAGATGATGCCAAAGTGTATGAGGCATCCTAAGCATTTGTGGATCACATTCATTCACAGATTGGTCCCCTTTAAATGGACCCAGCACATCTCTTGTTTGTCTGCTCACTCCCATTTTACTAAAAAAACCTATACTAAAACAAAAAACAAATAAACAAAAAACCAAACACAGCCAAACGTTTAACATAACCTGTGTTTACATGTTCTTGGCATGTTCCTTGCCACTTATGGCTGCGTGAATAATGGCCGGTGTCTCAGAGAAGCCAAAGTGGATATAATGTGATGTTGTTAATATGCTGCAGAACCTCTCACAGAAGAGACCCAGTCGGCTGGTTGTGCATACGAAGTGTTTTAGACTTCTGTTCACATGCTGCCTCTTTAGTATGTTCTTAACAAGATCTTTCCCTCACCTTAACGGAACAGCTTTAGTTGCTTAAACCTTATGCAGAAAAAGCCTGTATGAATTATTATTAGAACTTTCTTTGAAGGTACTGCAGCAAACAAGTGTCACCCTGCTGCGGAGTGCCAGATTACACGTCAGTTTTGATGACAATGAGAAACGATTTTTATTTGTTCATGTTAGAGGACTTGTTGCATCATGTGATCAGATGATTATAACTTCGTAGCACAGAGCAATTGGTTAACGTTGAATCTGTCTCTTATACCTGAACACATTCAAACATAAACACAAATTCTGGTGAATGATCATCATGAGCATCACCTCTGCTTCGTGGCATAATTTGGGTGTAGGGCAAGTTTGTGTCATTAGCAGTGGACAACATGTTTACTGTCTCTGTTTGTTTCATTATAAGTCTCAGTGGTGTTAATGGTGGGAATTTGGCAGTTTATCTTTGCCTGCTGTAGCTCTCTTTGAGCTATAATAGATTAGAGACTGACTGCAGCACATACACACACAGACACACACATACACACACACATGCAAACACACACACACTTGCACAAAAACAGACATAAAGCCTTTAGCACTGGTCCAACATACGTAGACACACAATATGTGCACACACTCACACACATATTTAGGCAGCACACAAACAAACATTGCTTACTGGCTTGCTGTGCACATACACACACACACACACACGCTGCTCCATGGGTTTATCTTCATGATGATAGTAATCAGTATGAGCCCACTGGCTACAGCAGCAGACTGCTTGGTAGTCATTACCGTTAGCTTAACTGTTTACACCCGTTAATCAAATTAGCAAGTCACACACTCACACAAAATTGCACACACACACACACATACACACACAAACATGTATACAAATGTACACTCATTTGAATCGCACTCACACACACACGACACCTAGGAGGCACACACAAACACACACACAAACACACACAGAGGAGATGCAAACATGGAGAAGGGCTCCAAGTTCCATCTGAGATTAATTATCTGTCCTAAAGCAGAGACACCGGCAGAGGCAGAAGGGTGGAGGGAGGGTGGAAGAGAGATCTCCTCACTTCTGCAGGTAGCGAGATATAAATGAGATAAACACAGAAAGATGGTGAGGAAAGAGACACAGGGAGCCGGTGGGTGGCAGACAAACAGACAGGAGCAAAGATGCATGCAGGAGTTGCTCTTACACTTCTCTTACTTCTCATCTTAAAACTGAAATCTCAGAGTACTCAAAGTAACCGAACATATAACAAACAAACAACGACAACCAGAGCAGGGAGCCCGGAGGCTATGAGAGAGCTTTTAGTATCTAGTTGTGTCTGCATGTGTTGTCTTGAGGCCAACCTTTTGAGGCAACAGTGATGGGAAGTTTTGTTTCCAGTAAGAAATGGGGAGTGGCAATAAATCAATAGATATGATACTGTTTACTCTGAGGATCAATATATAATGAAAACAGGGATAATAGTTGGTTGAATAGCCCACATACATTACTTTAATAACTGACCATGTAACAGCCATTAGACATGAAGGCACCTCTAAGAGACAACTGACCCCCATAAACTGTCTGTGTTGCAACAGCTGAAGTTACAGGCTCCAGAGCAGATTTAAAGTTTTTTTTATGGCTGACAGTAGATTCACTGTGTTGAAGCCAATCGATCAAGATGAGTGACAGATGCTGTTGCATGAAATTGACCAGCTGAGGTTGGCCGTAATTGTAATACCTCCTGCCTGAAGACATAAAAACAGATATTTTATCTTTAAGGGAGTTTCAGACTGGCCAGGATTCAAGTATGTATTGGTCTGTCTTTTCTACAGGAGTATTTACTATTATATAAATTATATTATAAATACTCTTCTTCTCTTCTAACACTGTCAGATCAGTCAGAGACAGTTAGCTTAGCTTAGCTTCAGAAAAGTAGCAAGCCTGCTGTCTCAAAGGTATCAACATCTGTCTACCAGCACCTCTAAAGTTCAATAATTACCATTTTAAATGTTTTTTTCTGAGTGGAAACAAGATAATTTCTGAATTCATAAATGTGTTTATTTTGTGCTACGGCTTCCTGAAAGTTTGTTTGGTTTTTACACTTTATTTTAAACTTTATTTTCATATTTAGTGGATGAGTGGTATTGATATTCCCTGATAATCTGTCTCTAGGCAGGAAACAAACAAGACCTTTACAACAGTACTAAACTATATCTGCTCTGGAGCTTTCAATCACATCACATGCTCTTCATCAGCAAATTGTATTTGCTGTTTGCAAAGTAAAAGATATCTTTTCACTTTATACCAGAGACAAAATATGCATGAAAAATCTTTGGTTGGAAACATTTCCATGACTGGTCCATTTTCTGGCAGCAATTGTATGATATCATTAAAAGCTCCAAAAGCAGACATCTTGACAACCTCCCCTCAACAGCATTTTCAAGTGATTTTTGTTCAGTGTTTGTTCATTGTTAATGTCGTTGTTACAAAGACAACTGGATCACTCTCTTGGTTTGTGTCCAGAGCAACAAATAACTGTAAGAATCCCAATTTAAATGTAAAAACCTGGATCTCAGTGCTATGCTGATTTTCAGCGCTCAGTGCTAAATGCACCCGACAGAATGCAGCCTTTGTTATTTACTGATGACGTTGAAGACAAGTGTCTGTTATGAGGCCTCTCAAGTCCTGGAGCTCTTTTAGGCAGAGTTTTCATACTTACTCTGTTTGATCCACCATCCCTTTCTGCTGCCTGGTGATAGCTTCCGATACCTAACAAGGAAAACAAAAGTGCTATCCGCTTCCTCTTTTAGTTGCGCAATGATTGACGCACTTCCTTTGTGTTAAGCCTTCATTTCTCCAAGAGATTTTCCCAGGGGATCGTACACAGTGGCAGACAATATTGCACATTGAAACCAGGCTTAGACAACAGGAGGTTTAGGACAACTTTACCCCGATTTACCCCAACTGACAATCGGATGAGAAATCTGGTATGGGCCTGTGGTTGGTACCAACACGCAGCCCAGATTATCTGTTAATGTGAGCGTTTTACAGAAACTGCCCTTATACAGAACTGCAGTGTAGCAGTCATTACACTGTGCAGTTAACATTAAATTCTTAATGATAAGATAAAGCAGAAAAAAGCTGCCTCTTGCCAGTTTAAAATGCACACAATGTGAAAACATTATGAACAGACAAATTAAAAAAAAATTCAAATTGATTTTTATTTGGTTTCTTGTTCTTTCAAGGGAAATGATGCAGCCACACAGTGTCATTCTGTGAGTATTCTGAGTCAGTGGACTCTAGATGTTACAGCTCAGTGAGAGAAACGGGCCCGATGGGCTGCAAATATATAACTTTCATCATGAAAACTGCAGCAAGCTAATCGCTAGAGCAGAACGTTGTCCCGCAGTGAAAGATGCAGAGAAAGAAAAAAGGAGAAGGACAAACAAACTAACAATTTGAATGCAATTGTATTTTTATTACAGTATACCTGTACATCACCACAGTCTATGATAACCAATAGATGCATTATACATTACAAAAAAAAATAGTGCGTCAGCATAACGTGAAGAAAAATGAAAACATTTGTCACAGCTCGTCAGCGTTTTATCAGGAGCTTTTACCACGCGCTAGCAGAGAAATAATCAGTTTGGCAAGTGACTCAATCCAATAACAAAAACAGAATTTACGCTTTCTATTTTTTCTTCAGCTTTTCATAAGCAAGGAAATGAGAAATGGATTTTAATTGTTTCACGATTAGCAAAAAAAGGAGAAAAAAGAAAACAATTAGGCACGTCTCCAGTGATGTCACTGTCTCCAAAATGGTGATGCATCAGTTTACAGTGCATTCTGGAAGTTGTTCAATAGAAGAACTCTGGCTGACGGTTACACCATTTCCTTCTGCAGCCTAAATGCTCCCTGTAAAGATTAATGCAGAATGGGAGACTTTGTGTGTCTGTGCATTTGTGTGTGTTGACTATGCATTCATTCTGTGCAATGCAAATGTGTGTAATGGTTACCCTGCAGTGATTTCCTTATACAAAGACAGTGAGAGGATGAGACTAACTAAAGCGGCAAGATTAGCGGGAAGCCATCAGTGATCTCATCTTACAACAGCTATACACAGCTATACATTATTAATATACATTTAACTGTTTGCGCACACACACACACGCACACACACAGATTAACCAGCTGCAACTTATTTCTGATTCAATCTTTAAATACACAACTCCCTCCAGTGTATTTTGGAGATGCTACCATACTGATCACTAAATTGATTCCCAAAACGGTAATCCATTACGTACATGGTTTATTCTGCAGGTGTTGGAAAATGACCAACCAAATTCTTTACAGTTAAAAACATCAAACATCTTCGGGGCATCTGAAACTTATCCAGTGTCTCCACTGAAGTCTGCGGCTCACTTGACTAGAATAGAATAGAAGTGCTTAATTAACTACGACTACTTGATTTGACCAAATTTAGATAGACCTACTTATACCTACAAAGTTACTGAAGCATTTCAGTCAATCAAGGTTGTAATTGTTGCTTGTTGGTTCAATAAAGTTATATCTAATGACAGTATTGCACTCAATGCAGGTGCTCAATAAAATTTAGAACTTGTGAAATGGTGTTTGTAGATGTACATCCCCCCTTGTTAACCTTCTAAAATATCTACATGAGGAAAATAGAGAAAAGATTTGAGAAAGCTCTAGTTGTAGAAGTGTGTAAATAGAAAAAAGATTAAGGCAGCTTAAAGTATCTGAGTATAGATTATTACCAGAAAACTGAAATCATTATTCTTAAACTGCAGTTACACTAATTAAGTTAAAATATTAAATTTGGCCTAAAGCGCCTGTTTATATTTTTATTCTAAAATCACAGATCAGTTCTGTTCCTTCACAGTTTCCACAACCTTTAAATCTGACCCATTGTTAAGTGTAACACAGCTGTCATTCAGTGTGGATAAATCCAAACCATTCGTCCTTTTCTCTTCTGGCACAAGCTGAAGACTCACACCGGCAGTTGTTTTATTTATCTAACTTTATGTGCTGAGTCATTAAGACATTTTTGTTTCCTCCTACAGTTCATATCATACAGAAAGGATGAATTCTGTTTATTTTGCTGCTTCATGACCACCCAATAAGTCAATCCCGATGTGTGAGATCCTAATTCTTGTTTTTTTCCTCATGTCATTTAAATGTTTGGTTGACAGTTGCACTTTAGGGTCCAGCATTTAGTTCTGCATTGCAAACTGCTCTTTAGGATTAATTACTGTAGGTAATTCCCCATTAGGGACAATATGTCACAACCTAGGTTTCATTTATACACTTATAAGTGTCTGTTATTCTGTTTCCCAGACCTTGTAAAATTTAAATAATGTGCCTCAATAAATGGTTAAATGTCTCAAAAACATTTTTTCGATGATGGGACAAATATTCCTTCCTCTGGACAGTTCTGCAAAATGCAGAATGGGATTCGCTGCTTGTTTAACCACAGCTATCGCACATTCATATATGCATGAATGCACAAAAGCATAAGCACAGAGATGAGTGAATACACAGAGACTGTAAAGTCACAGACACTCACAAACATAGACTGACTGCAGAAAAGACAGAACCCCTGCCAAGTGCTGAGAAAACAGGCAGGGAGAGAAAGGTAAAGAATGGATGAGAGACAAGACAAAAAAGCAGGATAAAGCACGAGTGGAGGGAATGAAAGGTAGAGACAAAGACTGAGAGGTAAATCCGTAAAACAGTGTAAAGAGGCGGAAATGGTGTGGAGAATAGAGAGAGAGAGAGGATGAGTTACACAGGAGGACATCATACGGAGGCAATAGAAACTAAAACCTGGAGACAAAAAGATAACAGAGAGTGACATCCATAGCTCCATACAGTGGTATTACACTCCTAAAGCAATTTCTATTAAGACTGTTCAGCAGCAATCAAGAGCCCCCTTCACTTTCCATAGTTCCTTAATTTATCTGATGCTTTTATCCAACTTACAGCACTTACAGCATTCAAACATGTGTATACATCCCAGAAAAAGAATCACACAAGTATGATCATCCTCATCAAATATGCTGAACTTATGCTAAATTTATGAATTAAATTATGTGCTCACTGACACAAAAACATATATGTTTTGTTGTCTGTAACAGACAATGATGCTGACAGGAAAACCCTCCAGTAAACATATCTGCAAACTGTTCATTATTTCTTGTTTTTCACCAATATCCTCTCCTTGCAAATAAACATTACTGTTATGTTTAGGCAGCTCAGTTCTTGGTTTAATACTGCTAATAATAGTGTTGAATCGAAACAGTTGGTGAGACATGTTGATATTCATAATATTTACCAATACTGCAATCCTTTGTGCTTTAGTGGCGTAAACATGTTGTTTGGTCACAGCTGAAGGTGGAAGTGTTTCTAGCTGGTCCAGATGCGACACTTGAAGGTGGGATTAAAATCTTTGATTGAGAGGTGCAACAGGCAAGAAAAAAAATCATACAAGTAGGAATCACATGCACGTTGGGGTATTTTCTGCTTCAAGACAATTAAAGTGTCTCTCTCAGTTTGAAGGATATGAAAATGAAAAAAGAACACAAATCTTCACAAACTTTGGCCACAAGTTATGAAAAGAAGTTGTCAAACACTTCCTCCCAGTTTAAAACATGCTAACATTTGTTTAAAGCTTATTGAATCATTTAATATAACAACAGGTGGTACACTGGTCCCAAACCCAGGTTTATGTGACATTTGTACATCACATTTGATGCATAAATATCACATTTCGGTAGCAGTTTCAATGATTCCCTGTTAATTTCAATATTAAGCTTGTTTCACAGCATAAATCATTTCATTTCTCCATCATATTTCCATGTAGTTACAGTGAGGGAGGCAGTGGAGCTTCAGTAGGAGGCAGTCAGACATGTTGTGCTAATTGTGGTCTACCCCTGTTGTGGGTGGAAATGAGGTCCTGAAATAACTACTTCCTGGTTCTATTTTCAGCTGAGGTCAGCGGCGGAGGAGTACGGCATGCTGAGAGGTGTGATGTGGCTCTGTTGGTTTGACCCACACCTGCTGGGTATCCTTCACTCAGACACTGGAGGGCGAGTGTGTGTGTGTGTGTGTGTGTGTGTGTGTGTGTGTGTGTGTGTGTGTGTGTGCGTGTATGCGTGTATGCGTGTGTGAGTTTGTATGTATGTGTGTGTAAAGCTACATGCATATATGCAATACATGTGTCCAAATGCAAACAGGTAACTATTAGAGTGTGTCCACTGAATGTGTTTGTGCATATTTGTGTGTGTGTGTGTGTGTGAGTGACCTTCACCGTGAGTACAAACACACACACACAGTCCTGCCTCACTGGAAACACGCATCTGTTTGTGTTTTGTTTTCTCTTTCACACTAGCAAACACACAAATACTCTTGTTGCTTTCAGACTGTTTTGGACAGGTAGCATTTGTTAAGCTGACCACGCACACACACACACTTCATAGCTCACCTGTTAACACATGCAAATAACTGTACACATGCTTCCACACCTCGTCACGCACACATATGTAAACATAAATACAAAAATAGTTTAACCTTGCAAATAGACACACATTTACATACATTCTTTCTCCCTGACACGTACACACAGAGAGGAGAGGCTTTAGTGTAGCATTGAGTCATCAGACTGCTTGTGCGTAACTACTCTCTTCCCTTCCCTGCTGGGTCCATAGTACTGTAAGTGAAGGTCACACAAACATATAAAGCTACATGAACACAATGATCATCACACTCAGTGTACAGGCAAACTTACTGTACCCACAAGCAAAATATGTGTAAAAATATAGTTGAACAAACACACATGACCATAAACTGCAGTACATATGTATGAGAGAGTGTGGAGGAGTGTGTGTGTGTGTCTGTGTGTCTGTGTGTCTGTATGTGGCTGTACGGGGCCTGGTTTTTCCCCTGCAGGCTGGTTTGAATCGATAGCGCTGGAAAGTGCTGAAATAGCAGCCTCACACACACACACACACACACACACACACACACACACACAGAAGGGTGACTCACTGGAGCTGAAAACATGAACAAGAATGCTGACTTCTGAAACAAGGCAAACAGAGAGCAAGAGAGAAAGAGCCAAAGAGAAAAAGAAACTGCAGGGTGACACACAGGAAGAGAAGAGAAGAGAAGGGAAGACAACTCAGCTTTGACTTAAGACTCATTCCTGCTTAGTTGTGCGTAGAGTCGAGATTCAGAATTGCTACATTCAAAGTGCAGTGTACTGCATGTACACTATGCATATGTGTGTATATAAAACAGAGCAAAGTGGTTTGTGTGTGTGCGTGCATGCGTTTGGGAATAGTCACATATTATCCTGCTAATCCTTTCCTCCTGTTTTCCATATTCTTGGTGCTGCACTGTTGCTCTCACTCTCACGTTCACTTTCACTTGACCTAGCTCATCATTAAGAAATATTTTCTCTACCTTGAAACAAAAGCTTTGATCTTTTTTAGCAATCAACATTGCTGTAAATGTGCAAATTCAACTTTTTTGATCATAAAATGTTTTGATTTACCATCAGTTCCAGGAAGGGAGCTCATATTTCACTAATTTAATGCCCAGATTTTACTATTTTAGCTGTAAAAATGTGACCAGCAGAGAGATTACAGTGTGAGAACCAGTCTGCTGTAGAAGAATTAGTCTGCACTCAACCCCAAACTGTTCCCCTGGGTGATGCACATCATGTCAAGTTACAAATACTAAAAATACTAGTGAATACTTTATTTAAAACCCCTGCAGATGCATTTGTTTATTTGTTGATTTGGCTAGGGACTGAGTAGGAGCCCTTGTTTTCTGGTGACTGAAACTGAGCCTAACAACTATTGGATAGATGAGAACAGCTGATGTCTTGTTTGAAGCCCAGACAATGTCAAAGGAAGCTATGAGAGAACATGGGAGAGAGAGTGAATGGCACCAAGAATGGGAAATAGTGCATGCAGGCCAAAGCCTGCTAAATACGAGTCTTCTTGGGCATTACAGTATTGGATCTTTTTGTAAGATGGTAGTGTTTTACTCCATAATTAACAAAGCAGTTAATGAGTTTTGCATAAACATGTTGTACCAGACACACCTCCATACAATCACCCTAGCAGCTTTTGTTCCAGTTGTACCAATTGCCTTAATGTCTCTAGTTGTCTTTGATGGTGCTGCTCATCATTAGACAGGTGTTAGTGTAACAGAATATATATAAAATAGTATTCAAAGAAGATATGTCACTGTAAGAAAAGCAAAGCAGTAAATAATATAATAAATAATAGCTAAATTGTATTTTCTTCAGTGTCAGAGTGCTGGTGTTCATGCTGGGTTACTGTCACAACATTATGACTTACAGTCACAGTTGAACAGAGACAGTTGTTATTGTTATTAGCAATACTTGTGCTTTTCATACTATGACAAGTCAAAATGTCTGCTGTGAAAAAGGAGCCTTGGCTGCACCTGAAATCACCCTTTATGTACTGTACAGTTTATTGTGCCTATTTTTTCTGTGTCACAATCTTGAGTGTGAATTTCAGCACTATTTAATCCCTCATAAAATTCCCACAATCAAATACATTTCTGCACAATGCTGCTGTCACTGATGGCCCCAAACAATTTTCAGGTGCCATATATTTCAATTTCACTTACTACAGAGTGAACTGTTGTTCACAGATTATAAAAGTAGTAGCAATTGAGGTGAATAATGCAATTTTTTTGCTGGTGACTGATCATCTGCTGACTATTTGCATCAAAGTAATGAGGTATCTTGATTGATTTAGCTAATTAGGTCACTGGATTAGACAAAACAGCCAATCCAATCTGTTTGTTTTCTTGGTGTCCTAATTTACTTTTTTTTTTTTTTTTTTTTATCTTGGCGCGGTACATACCGATTGGTACATGGGAACTTGTTCCATGAGACTGACTAGTGACCTGCCTAGTTACCCCGCCTTTCACTCAGCATCAGCATCAGGTCAACTGCTGCAACCTATGGCCCTCTAAAGTAAATATGAGTATGAGGATTGCCACTGATTTTACACAGGACATTGTTTATTGGCTTTAGTACAGTATGAGCAATGTAGGTGATGAGGTCTCTACAATATGCTCAGTGTAACTGAAAACAAAGAGTGTTTATCTCACTGCTAGTAAAGTAATAAAGTAAACTAATAATGTGGCATTACCCAAGAACAACTGTTTCAAAGGTTTTTCAAGTGTTTGTTGAATTGAGTCACTCGTTAGAGACAGAACAGGTTGCAGTGTGGCTGCTGCAACACTAATGCAGTATTGATGCAAGATTAAACAGCTCTCCAACAGCAGTGATGCACTGCTGCAGGACAAATGCAACGCAGTCGCGTTAGGTGAAGCAGCCTATTGATTTGGTCAAAAAAAACCAAACAGCAATGCGTAACTGTAGTGTCTGTACAAATGTTCTGTACTATTTTGTACAACTTTCTCAGGCATTTGTATGATTTTGTGTGTGTGTTTATTTGTATGTGTGTGTGCAGGAGTTTATGTTTTTTTATGTTTGACGATCACTGATGCAGAACAGAGAGAGGAGATTTCTTCCTTGACCAGAGCCACTGTACATCACCAGTAAATCCAGTGCACGGTTGGACTGGGCTTTTTATTCCTGTTACATAGATAATCACATCCCCAACACAGTAATTCAACAGGCCTGAGCTGAACTCCAGCAACAAGAGTCCCAGTCAACAGTGTCTTCATGGTTCTGTGTGTGTTTGTGTGTGCGCGCGCGTATACGTGCATGTATGTGAGTGTCAGCGTGCAAGTGGTTGGCACTATTAAACATTCACCGGCTCACTCAGCTGCTGCTGTTGCTGCTGCTGCTGCTGCCGTTAGGCTCCCAATCTGGGTCAAGTCTCCCTCCTCTCCTCCCTAAGCTACCTCTATCCCTCCATCCTCTCCTCCTCATCTTCCCTCCCTCTCTCTCTCTCTCTCTCTTGCCCACTCACTGTCTCACTCTTCTATTCAACTCCCTAAGTGCGCTCTCTCTGTGTCTCACTTCCTTTTCTCCCACCTTCTCTCTCTCTATTTCCCCCACCTCTCTTTCCATATATCTCCCCCCCTCTCCTTTTCCAAGAGAGTATTTGCTTAGCTACAGAGCTCAGAGGCAGGCCCGTGCTCTTAGCCAGTGTCCAAGTCAAATAAAGATGCCTATAAATTTTTGAGAGACATGATGAATAATTTCTGTTATTTTCTGTGTGTGTTTGCATGTGAGTGACTCTGTGTGCACATAATGTAATGACCATCATGATTCAAGGAAAACCTACTTATTGTTAACATGTTGTTGGCACTTCTTTACTAAAGGAGCATTGTCTAAGTTTGGGCATTACCTGATTGACATCAGCTGCTTTTTTCACACCTGCAGCTCATTCACCGACTACCAGCTGACAAGTGGTATCCAATCATATTCAAACAGGTGTACATGGTTCCTTACTATCACTCTGCTGCATGCCAATACTGTTTGCTGCTACAGCTCCCTTCAACACTTTAACCTCCTTCTTATGTGCTAAGCTTTTGGTATTGTTGACTGCAACTATTGTTCATATATGTGTTTGTTAAGAAGGATTAATTCTCCCAACAGGCTCCTCATTGCTGCTTGGATTCTTTAACAGCTCCCTACTACCAAATTTAACTTTAGAACCTTTCGCTTATTGATCCCTACTGGCTTAACAAGCCTCAACTGAGTGTTGCTTCTGTCAAATGCTAAACTGATGGTTGTAAAATTTCTGATTTTTATGGTGTTAATTGTGATGTTGATAATGATTATCATGACAAAGTAACGTGTACTGGCAGTTTTATTGACAAAATCATTGTGTTGGTACTGCACAAACATAATGATTGTAATTTGTAACAATTAACATTAATTAAACAAATATTCATCAGTTATTTTTTTTTTAAAAAAGTAGTATCATTATTGTTTATATAGAAGCAGCCATACAAACTGAGACAAAAGCTGCTTCAATAAATAAAACATATTCGCGTCTCCTGTCACTGTAAGTGCAGGTGTCGCTGCTGCTGACGCTACAGATCTGCTGCCTGCAGTGCGCCACAGAAGTATCAGATTAGGAGCTACAAAAACACACAAGTTATGATGTGTGTGAGTGAGTGTGTATGTGTTGGACCTTCACTGTATGTTTTTCTTCTCTTTTGTCTTTGTCTTTTGTCTATATGACTGTCACCAAAATCACTGTCGAACAAATGATGTGGTCTTGCTCTATTTCCTGGCCCTGCAGCTGGCCTTGAAGCAGTAATGTCCTCCTGCCGCTACAGTGACTCATCAGTTATAGGTGAGCAAAATTGCCTTGAGCCAAACAATGAAGAACTTATATTGATGCATGCAGCAAACATACATTTGAACACAAGCATTCATGCACATGCAATTAGATATTCTTAACCATGCGCTCAGACACAACATGTGTGTTTTTGCCTTCTCAGCAGCTATCACTGGAGAGAAAACAGTTTAACCACTCAACTACAGAGACCTATTGCTACACAAATTACATTTGGCTGCTATTTTTGAGGTAAAACACATCTTTTATGTGCTTTTCATGTTTCCTATACAGAAGAAAAGATTCTTTGGCTTTTAGGTTTCTTTGCAGCAACAATGCTTCATCTTGCAAATATTCTTCTGATTTATTTTATTTAATTTCTTTTTATATTTCTTACAATAAGTACAAGGATAACTGCATTAAAATCCCTGTTAGTAGCTGGAAAAAGTACATTTTTATTTGTAACTGTGTACAAAGACTCAAAGGAGCGGAAGAACAAAGGAAAGAGAAGTGAGTAAAGGAATTAATTGTTCTCCAACTGCCATTTGTGCAGATCAATATCTCTTGTAGTACACGCGTATTTGCACATTGCATATTGAATAAGTTGTACCAGAAAAATGCATTCTGCAGCTTTACATTTTATTAATTGCACAATGAGAAATTGTTAATTGAGCCACTTGCAACACGTAGACTAATGAGAAATCTAAGTGTTTATCTACAAGCTCAACAACATCTCCCACCATTCCACACCTCCACCTACCAGAGTTGTGAACAGCACTTGTCTTTAGCCTGTTGATGTTTCTGATGACAGCTGCCATCTCTACAAATAGCCCAGGATGTGGTGAGAACATTCACAGCCCTGTCCTACACTGCTTTGCTCTCAACATCAGGCACGTCTGGAGTGGGAGTTGAGTGTGTGGTGACACTGATACAGATATTTTACCATTCACTGCTTGGCAGCAGATAACAAAGGATACAAGTCTAATATGTGCAGTAGATGCACAAGTTGTTTATTTACCCACATGTGATCATACCAGACTGGTGCAACATTCCTTTCTTTATTAACGTTTGAAAATGTCAGGCTCGAACACGATTACAAAACATACATAAATGTATATTTATTGAAAATATTAATATTTTGATATATTTGATCAGGAGGAGCAGCTGTTTTGCTGAAGTGTGAAAATATGAGATCAAAGAGAGTAAACCAAAACAGTGAAATTGAAGGCTGGACAGCTAAACATTGAGCTAAAACTTACAATAAAGCTGCTGGGAGTTACAGATTCTTGGGATAATACCCTGGTGGTTTATTGTTACAAGTGACACGTTTTACATTATCACATTGTTTTCAAGTTGTCATGCAGCACAATGTTATTATTCAATGAAAGCCTGCCAAACTGCTTTTATTATTTTTTGAAAACCTAACAGATCACACTTTTTGGAGTTAGTTTTCGGGTTTCAGTACGTGCATATAGGTTTGAGGCACAAGAATATTGAATGTACTCTAAATACAGTAACAGCACAGTACCATAAAAACATTATGGTAGACTAATATGTTGGTTTGATAAAGATCGACTTGGAAATGATTTTATACTTAATTATGACAATGTGAAATCAATAACATGTTTTAAATGTTTTGAAATGTATTGTTTATAGATTTTGACCTAAGAAGCATTTTGGACAAATATCAGAAATGGTTCTCAGACAAAATCAGTGGATAAGTCTGTGTCTGTCTGTATGTGTGTTTAATAGCTTCTGGCAGGCTGAGCCCCAGCAGGGGAGCAAAAGACAATGTAAACAATTGTGTGGTCTAAATGTTGTGGGCAGACAGTGTGTTGTTAGCAGTGGCTTTGAAATCTATTCAGTTTCTTATGAAAATCCTAATGAAGAATAAGTGACATGTAAGTTTACATGCCATTTAATGTGCTGCCTAGCCTCCAAACTAACATTAGCCATGGACCTTTTGCAGATAAATGTATGTATGTATGTATGTGTATGTTGGTCAGTTGTTGCACAAGCTATGGTGCATGTTCATGTTAGTGACTTAGGTTACTGAAGCTTCAGCAGGAACACTTATATGTGTTATTGTTCAAAGTGGCGCTTGCGTCTGAGTATGACCATCTGCTCTGCCTGTGATGTCACTGCTTTATGCACATTTTGATTGGCTGTATCACAATAAGGTCTCCATATACTTTAAAAATCCAAACTATAAAATATAGTCCCTTTTGGCACATGATTTTTTTCTCTAGTAAGAACAATAAATGTGTTTTATAAGAGAGACATTTGTTCTGCAGAGAAAAAAGCTTTAAAACATTGTCTAAATTGATCTGCTATCCCAGCACAGTATGGTGCAACTTAGTTCATAAAGCACATAATGATGCCTGCACTGACAGATGACATCACAGGCCCAGAGGAAGCTGGATGGATTATACTCTGCCTAATATTACATAGGTTGGGTCGAAGAGTGGCAGCATGAATGCGACCTCCATAATGCATAATACACAGAAGTTCTCAGACCTTTCACTCAAGTAAAAATAGCAATAACACAGTGTAGGAATACTTTATTAAAAATAAACCTCCAGCATGTCACTGAAGTAAAAGTGCACAAGTTTATGTACTTCAGAATATACTTAAAGAGTCTACAGTTAAATTATATTCATTATGTAGAAGGATGTAGTGTATGTAGTGTTTATTCTATTACTAAATTATCATTATTTTTGTATTAATGTTGCAACTGGTAAAGGTGATGCTGATTTTAAAAACTGTATATACGGCCGGGTGGCTTAACCTAAAGCACAAGTACATCTAAATTGTACTCAGGTGCAGTACTTGAGTGAATGTAGTTATGTTCCACCACTGATAATGTGATAAAGTTTTATTTAAGATAGGAGTTCAATAGTGAGAGGAATGAGAGGACAGGTGGAGCAGAGGAGAGAGGAGGTCAGAGTGAATAAGCAGGAAAAGACAGAGGACGACTGAGGAGAAGGACATTTCTATGGGACTATCAAAGCCGATCAAAATTAAAGTCAGCGCAATGGTTAAGTAAAGAGGTTAATATCACAACTGTGGACAATTAAACCTTAACTGTTAAACTATTTTCACCTATCAGACTATTGAAAACTAACCATCGCTGTTTATTTTATTTTGCACCCTCAGCAATCCTTCATTCCCTGTAATGACTAGTCGTTGGTACATACACACACAGTCACACACATGGTGTTAATTTGACTTGCCAGGGAGGAAATAGTGTGATTCGCTTGAGTAAGTCCCTGGACATGAATCCAAAGACAGTAGGGAGCGTGCAGAGCAATCAAGTGATAAAGCTTATTATCTGAGAGGAGCTATATTCTAAGACTTATTATCTACCAGGAGTTAAATGACTTTCAGGTCCTCAAAGGCCTGATGGCCTGGTTTGACTTGGCAGGAGAGAGAAGGAAGAGGTGGTTGGAGAAAGAGGGATGGAGGAGGAAGAAAGTGAGATGGGAGGAAAAAGCAAGCAGGTGATGGAGGTGGAGGAAAGAAGAGGAGATGAGAGGAGACAGAAGGGAAGAGGAAGGGAAAACCAGGCATGAGGAGACAGGGAGCAGAAGTAAAAAGATGAGAGAAAAAAAGAGAATGAGGAGAAGAGGAGGTGATTCATAGACGTGGGCAGTCACTTTTCTGTCTTCTTACAACTGCTGTGAAACCAATTTTCTGGTTAGGGTCGGGAAATATACTGTACTTCATAAAGCTGCAGAGTGCTGCATTGTGTCTTTGTTGAGGCAGCTCAGATAGTTTACTACTATAGATACTGTAGATGCTTTATTGCCTTGGATACCACAAGTGTTGGCATAGCAACAATAGATTTCGACTGTCTGCACTCACTAAGATCTAACAGTGAGGTCGGACTGTGATTTCACGAGAGGATTGGCTACCCACAGCATGATATGATGTAACAGGTGATCATGCAGTCTAATTTCAGAACAATTTAATATACTTGATATGAATGAAATCACTAAAAGTTGGCCTGTCAAAAATAAAAAGAAGAAAAAAAGCGGTGAGGCTCTTCACATTGTCAAGTTGATGCTTGATGATGCATAACAGATTTATTTAAAGTCAGTGCAAGAGAGATACAAAGATTATTTGGTCAGTTTCCCATTTTAATGTCTTCAGTGTCACTTGACTTTAACCCCGTAGAGCAGCTGCGGTCCTTTTCCATCCATCATGGATCACAACAACACTGTGACCCTCTCCCAGTACACAGACACATCATCGGACTCTTCTGTTGAGTTGATCAGTTGAGTTAAATAGGACTTGAATTACCATCAATCTCCATCTTTCTCTAAGTAGTAGTAGTGTATTAATGCAGTTCCTGTTGGATTTGTGCCCCACAAGCTTTTGTAATTCCAGTGGCTTTGTCCATCATTGTGTGTGTGTGTGTGTGTGTGTGTGTGTGGGTGGGTGGGTGTGTGTGTAGCCTCTAGTCTTTATTGTAAACTACATTCCTGGTGTTTGTAGTGAGCAGCTTTTGAATTGGCCTTGATAGAAGATTTTCTGATTGTTTTACAATATGACAAATATTTTATTAAGTTTGCAACGACTGAGTGCCATGTTTTAAAACCCTAAAAAACTATTTTCTCAATCAACCCCTCATCATGAGTGACATGATCCTAAAGGACAACACAATTATCTGCCTCCTTTTTGGTTATGCAAATGGAGAGTGTTGCACTGCACCTGTTTGATGTGTGGTGCTTAGTTGGAAAAAGGTGTTGTCACATACTTCGGAGCACCAATCACGATAATTTGGTGGCTGGTGGCTTGTTTTCTCATGTCATCGGTCAAATATTTATTCAGTCTGATCAGTTTTTAACTCATAAATAAAACAGATATTTTTCCTTATGTATTGGTTCATAGTGATGGCTATAATTATACTTAAGATGTAAAAAAATAAAAATTGAAAATGCTTTAAATGATACCTTACTTAACCACAGCTAACTGTCCAAATGTGGAATTAACAAACTTCAGCATTTAGCCATCCAGGCAACCCATTACTGGTAGATAGCTTCCAGCCTAAAGAGTGCTAATGAGCACACTGTGCACCAGTGTTAGCCCAGTCCCTCTTTAAACATACAATATTGACAAAGCTAATACAAAGTATGGGCTGTCGAGTCCAGAGTGGAGTCTTCTACTGTGTAAATTAACTCAACACTCTTTTGACTTGAAAGTACACTTACTTTATTATAAATTGCTTTAAATGCATTTTAAACAGAGGGGAAACTGTTTAAGTTTAAAAGGAATGTAAAAAAAACCCCAACTTTATTACTCACTGCTCAAATGCAGCTTAACAGCAACAGTCAAACGCTGTTCCTATTTTCCACTTTGATTAGATTGACAGAGACTTTATTAAGACAAGACAAAAAAAAAAAACTACAACAAACTGCCTTGGTTGGTTAAGATTACTCTTTATTATGAAGTGCCACAAAATGCTTTGTGTTCTTTGTGCTTACATTGTCTGAATTCTGGCTCAAAAAAACCCCCAGGAGATCCTCTCTCTGCAGCAGAGAGCTAAACCTCCTGAGATAAGGTGTGTCAGATATCGCTATACAGCAGTAAAAATGTCTCAATCCAAAGGATTCTTTACAAACCCTCTTGCAATAAATGATTATTTAGGTTATCATCATTCTTTAACTTGGAAATACAAAAAAAGAAGAGAGGTCAAGCTAGTACAAGGTTTTTAATTCTTCTCTACCTGAATTCTAGTTAGTTTCATTGTGCTACTTTCTTTAAGGTGGAGATGACTAGAATGGAAGTGCTTAGAGAAAACAGACCTGGAGCTCTCCCAGAGACAGACACACTCAGATGCACGCAACGCGACTTCTCTACCTCAAAACCATTTAACAGACACACACACAACTTCAGCCAAATACCCCGAAGACATTTTGACTGCAGTGCAAAGTTTCAATGAGTTTTAATACACAATGATACAATTTGTGATACGTAAACAACAAGCAGGGACATCATGGCCAGAGATACTCTTTGTACCCGTCACACTGTGATCTGTTGCCACGGTAGAAATTGTGTTGCTATTGTTTTCCTTCTTATTCAGATTAAGATTTCAGAGTCTGTGGTTAAAGTAATAGCAAATTGTTATTTATATCTCCGCCAGGGATCGATGTCTCGCAGCTGAATTAAAAAATATGACAATGCTTTTGTTTTCTTTGTATGCATGGTCTCTTTGCCATACGTGTGCTTTTCATTTGTGTCTGTTTAGTTGTTGTGTTCCAGCACCTGATTTAATGTTTCCACTTACACTTTGTATGTATGGTTGTCGTTAGTATTTTGGCCAAGGCTTTCAAAATCAGATAAAAAAGATAAAGACAAATATGTAAGCCCTCAGAAGTTGATGCTGTATGACTAATCGTCTAATACAATTCAAATAATTGCAGCTCCAATCTAGTTCACACATCAGGGAGAGAGATAAGACCTGCAATTTGCTGACTCACATACTGATTGCTCAACTCACAACAAAAACTGCCTCTTTCATATTGACTTGTGAGCTACATCTTTTCGTAAAAAAAAAGCTTCTTTGACAAAGATGTAAAGATTGTATCATTTCCTCACAAAATGTTGACTTTTTGACTTCTGAACTTTGTCAGATCTGACTGTTTTTGACAGCCATTGATGTCATACAGGTCCCTTAACTTTATCGCTGAGATGTGAATAAAATTAGGTAATGCGTCTGTGTGTTGGTACAGACTTTTGTCCCAACACCCCTAAACGATGTTGGATATCAGTCAACCCCATCTCTAATTGAGGAAGCTCATGCCTGAAGCACCGCCATTATCAAAAATTCCTTTGTCAGAGATTAACATCTGTATATCAAACCCATTTCTTTTCAGCTGTTAAAAGCTAGACACGAATTCTGTGTGTGTGCGTCTCCCACAATCAGCAGGCACTGTGTGCTCACCTACATGGGCATGCACGTGTACACATTTGTGTCTTGACAAGTTACAATAAATACATATGGCATATAAACAAGCACTTCCTTTTTTGTGCAGATCTGTGTGTCCTCAGTCTGTCTCTCAGGAAGCTCCACGGATCTGTAGAAAAGGTTTCTGAGCTGCAGAGAACTGGGTTCAGCAACACTGGTATTGGCCACCTAAATCAAAGGTTAAACCATCTACTGGTAGGGGTTGATTAGAATTAGCCTGTCGTGTAGGAATATCACTCATAGAGTTAGCCTATGGTCGGCCCAGGAGGGTTAAATGGGGCCTACTGCAGAATAATCAAGACTCGGTCTAATGTATCTCATGGACTGTAAGTTGACCATCCAGCTAAAGTGCATGCTTTTTTCTGTGGTTTAAGAATGCACACTTTATGGTTTGGAAGTGCACTGGAAGGGTAGTTGAATAATGCAGTGCATCTTAAGCTGACCTCGGTCCAACTCCAACAATGCATCAAACTTTGCATTGAAAGTGTTGAGAGGGGCTAAACAACAGGTCTGCTAACTGTCATTTTGGGTTAATGCCCCTTATTGTAAAATTTTCCAGTTAGTTTTAACCTTTTCTATTTTGCATCCAAACAAAACAGATATAGGTCTGTTGTCGGTGATAATGGTTTGTTAAAGGCCCGCTGTTACATTGCTTTGCTGCATGACACAGGAAAGATGTCATGAAGTGCCTTCTCCAACATCCCAGAACATTAATAATTTAAAAAACCATTGAACCCTCACGTGTGACCAATGATCCAATATGTTTGAAGGGCCTAATCCAACAAAGCTTCTCCTGGTTAATGTTAGCAGACCTATGTTGGAGTTAGCTTTGCACATATCTGGTCTGTCAGTGTTTAGTTATCCTACAATAGGCCTCACACCCAGCAGGGAGCTGATCCCAGCCTCTCTAGCCTACATCCTACATTAGTTCTACTCACTAAGAGGCAGGCAGTGCATAACAAGAGAGGAAAGACAGGACTTTTATTTTTGTTACTCTAACACTACGTTGGCATGTTCCCTGATGTCTGTAATATTAGTATTTTTCTGTTTATGACTATAGGTGAAGTAAAACATACCTGATTTTTAAACTGCTATACAGTAGTAGGTAATACTTCATAACTTCATCATAAAATACCATGCATTAGGTGATTATTGCTTTTAAAGAGTCCTACGGAGGCTCCAAGAGAAAAATATTGCCCTCAGGTTCTATCTATAGGATTTTGGCAAAAATCATAAGCTTTTTATGATGTTGGCATAGATTTCTTTTTTTTGCATGCAAAAACATTAATAAGAAAAAAGGTAAACAACATAATAGGAAAAAAATAGTACTTAAAAAAGTGACATATGCTTTGGCCTGTAGTGATAGAAAGAGGTTGGCAAATATCCTACATACATATACAGAAAATTAAAGTGCAACAAATAAGTTAACGGTAACACTCTGTTGTTATCAAATCAAGTATAAACATACAATAAATAAAAAAGGAAAAATGAAATAAATAGTAAATAAATAAATAAATAAATAAATAGTACTTTTACCTCAGTAGTGGAGAGAATATGGTCACTTGGTGCAGCAGAACATTATTATTATCATTATTATTACTATTATTATTACTATTATTCCCCCAAAAACAAAATAAGAAGAAAAAACTCTTTCACTGCCTTTCAGTGCAGGGAGAAGCTCAGTAGCTGTAGGCCTACTATTGTCTTTGTCGTCACCCTCATCACTATCCATGTCCCAAAATATCTGGTGCCGTACTGTATCTAGATGCCAGAAGGAAGCCAAGTTAGTAACATTGTCTCAGGTCGAGTTTTGAGGAAGTGCATGCGTAGATCAGTTAAATCCTTAAGTGGGCAAATCTCAAGGAGGAAAAAATTGTGCTATCTTCATCATCTTCATCATCATCAATTGGCTCCAAGGGAAAGCAAGGTGGGGAGGGGAGGTGAGAGAAGTGGAGGAGGGAAAGCAAGGTCATTTTCTGACCAAAAATAGATTGTTTGTGTCTGCAGTGCTCAGTTTGTAAGGATAATTGTAATTTATGTCTGCAGTTTTGTCTGTTGTTTCATCTATGCAGGGGGTCATGCATCTAGGGGACCTAGAGGAGAGAAGGGGCCTTTGAAGCAGGCAGACTCGTAGTGCTTGTTCAGGTAACTCTTGAGCGCGAAGGTCTTGTTGCAGCGTTTACACTTGAAGTGTTTGAAGGCCGAGTGGGTCTGCATGTGGGCGCGCAGGTTCGAGCGGTCTGCGAAGGCCTTGCCACAGTGGGCGCATCCGAATGGCTTCTCGCCTGTGTGAGAGCGCATGTGGCCCTGTAAAAGCCAAGGTCGACTGAACGCTTTCCCACACACATCGCACTTGTGCTTGAGGTCGTGAGTGAGCAGGTGCATGGCCATGGCGGGCATAGACACGTACACCTTCCCGCAGGTTGGACATTTCTTAGCCAGCTTGCTGTCCAGAGAGCGGTGTGTCTGTTTGTGCCGGCTCAGGTTGGAAGACGTGGCGTAGGTTTTTCCGCACTCGTTGCAGGTGTGCCTCTGGATGGTCCTGGGACTGCTGAGAGCTTTCCTCCTCGAGCGGCCATCGGTAATAAAGAAGGCATCGACTGTGTAACCCTCACTCACCGCAGCGTCTCCGTTGATATAACCGTCAGTGATTTCTGAGCCAGGACTGTCAGGAGACTCTGAATCAGGGGCCCCATAATCACTGTGGATACCATCGTAGAGGGGGTCAGGGGAGGGCACTTTGATCCCACTGTCACTCTCACCATCGTACACCACAGGGCTGATGTAGTCACTGATGTAACCAGCTGACATGAAACAAAGAAAACCATGTTAGGTCATAGAACAATGACATGGAAGTCATAATAAAATGGGTTTACAGGGAAGTCTGGCATTAAAAATGAGAGTGATACAGACTGTTCCTGATGTAGCTGTGGTATTTGCTGTATTATAACTACACAGATGCACAATTTCTCCCCAATTGCAGCAAAGACCCACAGTTCATACACCAGTAGGAGATGTGACAGACATCCGTTACAGCACATGTCTGTCTAAAAGTGAGACAACAGGGGAAAAAGTTTGGATTAATGCCATTAGACTAGTGTAGCCAGCTGGACAGGAAGAGCAGAATGAAATCAGATAGTCTTCTTTTCTCATGCTTATCTTTCCTCCCAGACACAGTAATGACAGAGATGCAGTATAATGACCAGCATTACACATTCTGAATTGTTGGAATTAAATAAGTGCTTACTCGGTGATTTTAACAACTATACAGCTCAATGTACATAACTGTGTGGTGTGTTTTTCCTGCGTCTGCGTCCCACTTGAGTGCGCTCATTATGATACAAAACATAGAGACGATGGAGAGCCATAAATATTCCAAACAGCCCGTTCATTCAACCAGTATCAGTAACATGTTTCTAACATGTTTCCAACATGTTACTGTATGCTGTATATAGAAACACCATTAGGCCCTTTACTAAGTGCTACGGCTGGACACAAATGCTGACATGACAGGCAGAGCGGTGCTGAATGTGTTGAGATGCATCTTATTTTAAAGTGAATGCGCCATAAACCAAAGGAGGAAATGCAATGGGTGAAACAGAAAGTTCTGGGGAAATCTGATCCAAGCTCAGTGATTGCACATGCAGTTAGAGGACTAAATGACAAGATCATCCCTGGTTTTACACAGTGTTTTTAGTTATTTATAAGGAAAGATATAATTATTCTGTTTTAAGGAGGCACAGTATTGATAAAAACCTTAATAAGCTTCTACCTGTCAGGTGTAAAAGCACACCAAACACAGAGATAGGCACAGTTCTTCAACATATCTACCCTGTAGTAATACTGCAGCAACCACAGATCTGCACTTACCCTGCATAATAGTATTCACGATTAGTAAAACAGCAACAACTGTAACCACTTTTACAAACGTTTAACATATGTGGAAAGTCTTTTATAGTAACACAGAACATCTGTCTCTCTCCTGCACACCTGTGGACAGTGGAGGAGTGTGAAAAAAAGCCTGCAGTATTAGTCCAGAGATAATTCAGCAATATAATTCCTCTTAGCTCTCAAAGGTTGCAGTTAAAACACTTCCTCAGAGAAAGATAAATGCACACAGTCTGACCCTGAACTTGAGAGAGCTGATTTAGAGTGTGAAAATGAGCATCAGCACCACGGACAGATCCAGTGCGGTGCAGGTCGTTGGCACGGTGACAGCGAAGCTGCTGTGCAGGCTCAATCAGTGCAGTCGACAGTGGGGAGGGGGGTCACAGATCAGGGGGTTTAAGACTTGCACAGCAAAATTCACTGAGTGAAACTTATTTTAAAACAGTAGAGGTATATATGAACAGTTGGCTGAATGACACTGCTCTGTCTTGGTTCATAAAACAAATGTTAATTCCTTACAGTATTTTTTTCAGCATCATTATAAATATGTGAATATGTCGACATAACTAACATACAATGCTGTGCGTACACTCTATAAATACATATTAACTAGAATATTTACAGGTACACACACTCTATAATAGCTTTACATTTGGCTCACTGACACTCAGAGTGTAGATCTACAAGTGTGTTGTTACACACATGTTGTTTTCTGCTCATTTACTCTTTGTTCTGTTCACACAGCAACAAAGATGTGATTGAGCATGTTTTGTTGAACACCTGACAGACAGGTATTATTTTCACACATCATATATTTGCATTGATTGTTTGAGTAAACACAACTGATACGTTAATCACTTAAATACAGTCCCAGACCACATGGATCTTTAAACACTACATTTGTATTTGTGACAACAAAAGCTGTTTTCACTCTACCCTTCCTCATCATTTAGCATATACACCTGATGCCTTCCCATCAAGTTACACAGAGCTAAGCAAGAAACAACATACTGTCCATAGATACACAAATAAATTAAATAATGAAGGAAAATATAGGTATTGTACAGAATATAAGATTTACATATTTTTTTCTTGCAGATTCTTTAAAGGTGTCAATTAAATATCTTCTTGATGGAAAGGGAGGCTTGCTGTGATAAATGTCTGTATGTGTATGTGTTCATTTTTATCCAGCCTCTCAGAGGACTTCTGAGTGAGATGTGAAAGCAACAAGCTCTATGTGACACTGCATATCTGTCTACATACGATAACAGCACTTAGATATCTGCAACTGTGTCCCATCTGAATACATAGTCCCATCACACACAGCACACAGAACACAGGTGGGATATGAATTATTCCAAAAGCAAGAGGGTTGTTCCTAACAGGGTGCACTTTTGTGGATAGAGCATGTGCTGTATGTAGAAGCCACATTAAGCAGTTACCATCAGATGTTAGGTATGGAGACAAAAGGTTGCAGGGACAGGCTGCGTTTCATGGTGCTGCTGAGGCGGCAGATCGCGTGTCAAGCCGAGCAGGGCTTGTTAACCTCGACATTATAAATACACCACTGACAGCTTTTTGCTTTACGAGCAGAGGGATGCAGGCAGGTCTGCGCACAGGATACACATGTTGACGTGCAACAACGTGTCAATGACATTGGGGTGGAAGCAGTGCAGTGGCTTAATTTACATGGCAAAGGCATCTCTGGCTTTTTTGTGTAAAATGTGACGCACACAGTTACAGGGTGTGAGATAGTTCACAGCTTCAGAGAAGCACGGGGCAGCACAAAGCCTTGATTTACACTGTCCTCAGGACAATTGCAATGGGCCATAACACAACAGATCTCTAAAGGTAATATTATAAAATAGCATCAGTCTACAACAATTACACGGAGGCAGTCCAACACATTGAATCCAGTAGGATAGAAATGTTCAACAGTTCATCTGCAGCTGTAAAGTGAGATAAGAGCCGTCAGGAATGATCCACTTCTGTGTTCTAGATTATTTACTGCGTAAAACATCTACATCCAACCTACAGAATACAAGGATGCGGGTTTTCATGCAACATAAGCAACATGTTGAGTTTACAAAAGGATGTTTAGATAAGACAAACATTTATACTGTGCTTTGCCTTTGTTAATTCCACCAAAACCAGACGAAAGTGGATCAGATATTAATAAGCCACGTCCTGTCTTTATCTCTTTTAACCTTACTTAGCCCTCATAGGGAGGAAAAGTCCCTGCTGACTATGAGCCAAAATCAATGAAACATGGGACGCGCTGGATTTAGTTAATTTCTCAAGTGACCTTTCCGCTCCAGTAGCAACTCAACTCCTACAACCGGCCACACACTTCAAATCAAGTCTGCTTTAGCCTCTACACTCCCAGTAAATAAAGTGTTAGATTACATGGTGTGGTACCACTCAATGAGCAGGGTGTAGTAGTTATTGAGATTGGCAGTTCATCAGTGTTTTACTGTGTCCATCCCATCCTGTGCTCCCCTGAGCTCCTTCAGTCCTCTGAAGTGATGTAGAATTACTTATTTTGTGGAGGACCGCTTAGTGTGCGGATTTGAGGCTTTCATTGCCCATCATGGAGGTAATAACCACATGATAACTCTGTGCTGTCTGCTGTTGCTCTGTAATCAATGATTATAGGCTATTTATCTGCCTCCAGTACTACAGCCACATCACCTACATTCACCCAATCACACTGAGCTCAAGTTTCAAGTGGAAAGGCTACAGAGAATTATTACAGGATATTACAAGAACAGGTGATGCCATGGGAGATAAAATGACACCTGCACTGATGAAACAATAGGTGTCTTTTGTTATGAGTTGCAGCCCTGCACCAGTGTGTGAACCACTGGTGTCAATTTTTAAGAACAGTCTCAGTGAGGGAATCCCTCCAAGAAACAACAGGTAAAATCCAGCTCTCACTCACACAGATGCAGCCTTATTTTTGGAAACAGTGCTCCCTGCCTGTCCTCCTCCTCCTCCTCCTCCTCTCCTCTGTCAGAACGACTTGTATTTGAAACACCTGTTAATGCTCGTTGTGCAGGCAGCCTGACCTACCTTTGTCATGGAGCCGCAGGCTGAGGTCAGTCCTGTGCCGGTAGGCGTTCTCCATGTCCGCCCCGGTGGTGAAATCATCCAGTTTCACCTTTTTCACCAAGAAAGACCTCGGCATGGTGGTGCGACACTGACACACACACACACTGTCACAAACACAACGACACACACTCACAAACACAGCCAATCGCCGACGGCCTGGCCAGCGTGGTGATTCGCCCGTTACACACCAAGACAGACGAACCAGGAGGAAGATTGTCTTCAGATTTTGGTGGAAGCTGTCGGAGATGAGTGAATTGATCCGGTGAAACAGTTGATCGCCGCTTATTTATGATTTCTCCCCTGTTTCAGTCTTTCTGACTATGTCCCCGCTTTAGTCCTCGTGCAAACAGAAGGTGAGAAATGCAACTTCAGCACCGGACAGCTCCCTCCGGGGGCGGGGGGTGTGGGGGTGCCTCGGGGTCTCTGTGCTCGCGGGCAGGAACTCGTAAGCATTAAAAAACCGAAAACAACAACAACAACAAAAAACAAAATAAGAGGCTGTGGGAAGGCACCCTGCAGCGCGCGCGCGGCTCTTGGGCCTCTTTAAAGAAGAGGAGGAAGAGATGGAGGAGGAAGAGGAAGATGAGGAGGGAGGGATGCGAAGAGGAGGAAAAAACGGAGGGACGATTTTGGAAGCTTTTCAAAATAAAAATGTCGGACACCTTGTCCTTCCCTCTTTGCCGCAGAAGTAGTCCTTAATTCCCGTTAATGACGTCTTACTTAGGTCGGTAAAAAATCACAATAAGACTCCCTGCGGCCGAGTGGATCAACAGCATCCCCTCTTTCTCTTTCAGTATCCCTCTCTTCTCTCTCTCTTCCCCTCGGTCTCTCTTTCTGCAGCTTCCGCGAGGTGTTCCCGTGAGTGTGCCGTCTCGCGATCAGCTGTTGGCATTTATACGGTGCAGAGAGAGAGAGAGAGAGAGGGGATGGAGGGATGGATAGACACACAGGAAGAGGGAGTGCTTAATTTAATCCATCCCACATCCCCGGGGAGCGGCGACTGGCCCGGATGATTTATTGAAGCTGTTATCACCCCCCCATTTCTCTTTCTTTCTCTGTCTTTCATTCTCCTTCTCCCTCCTTCCTCCCTTTCTCTTCATTTTTTGAGCGTGTATGTGTGTGTGTTAGTTTGTCCGTGTGTGTGTGTGTGTGTGTGTGTGTGTGTGTGTGAGGCGAGTCGCCATGTTTTGGGGAGATAAGAATGGAAATTGTGTTTTTTTTAAAGCACTCATCGATTTGATTCAGCTGTGAATTTTAAAAATTGTCCCATTGTGCGTGCTTTTTTGGCTAGTTCATATACTTCTTCTTCTTTTTGGGGTTTTCCAATTCTTTTCATCACCTGCTCAGCATATTCATTCTTTGCTTTTTTACGCGATGACATGGATTATACGGGGGAATATTAACTAGCATGCTGAGAGCCTCGTAATTATCATTAATGTGGCCCTGAAGGCAAATGGATGTACCAAATGGAGTGTTTTACAGTGACTGTCGGATTAATATGGGAGTGGAGTAATATCTGCTCCAGGGTCACTCTGGGTTCATTGACAAGTTTTACTGCAAGATCGAGGAGTGTCTCTGCTCAGTGTCCATATTATGTAACAACAACAATATGATAATTTGAGAGATTAATGAAACAACTGCTGTGCAGACTGTCTTATACAGCCTCGCTCTCTTTTTGCCCCCTCTCCTTTTCCATCCCAAAGAATGAGTTTAATAATCTCAATTTAATATAAATGTTAAAAGGAAGTCATAATTCTTTAGGGCGTGACAACAAGTATGATTAAAGTCTTTTAGTGATTTAATTGAAAAAGTCATCTAAAACCTTGTTGTCAAAGTTAACATTAACATAAACTACACCCTGGGACCTTAACATTAATACTGGCAGCTTTTAAGTAGTTCATAATCTAAAGGAGGGCACTTTATCAGTTTGAGACCCACAACGACAGTGTATACATATGATTTAATCAGTCCCATGGTGTGTGTGAGAAGAGTACACATTACTGAGTTTGTATCCTCGCAAGATTTCAGAAGTATTGCTGTGTTTTAATGAGGCAGGTGTAGTGCAGGACACACTGACTCAGGGCTGTGGGCTGCTGCAAAGTTGCTGAACATCTGTTGAAGGTTAGATAAATCTCAGTGGATGACTCAGATCTACAGAGACAAACCACATAAAGATCAAGGATTTTCACAGTAATGGCAGAGTTTGTCGGATCAACTCTGCCAACAGAGGCTAACAGGGTCTGTTGCTGCAGACTTACCAACTCTCAGTGAGTTGGTAAATCAAGGCCATAACGTGGTTAATGACTCAGGATCTGGGGACATTTTGTAGGATAAACTTAAAATATATGAATAAATATTTTAACTATGAATGTCAGTGTAAATAACTAAAAAGTTATGAATGAAAACTTGAAATATAAACACAAAAAATATATCAGAATAAATCCTTAAATGATTTTAATGATATAAATATGGACATTTCTCCATAGATTTATTAAATGCAGAGTTTCGGCGTATAATAGTAAAAGTACATATTTGTTGCTCTTCCTTCTCTGTCCATATAAAATTTGTGCTAAAGGTGGTATTATACTAAGCTAAGACATTTTTTTAAACTATTGTCAGTGTGGGACTGAGTGTGAGTGCAAGTCAGCCTGCAGGAGTAAAAACATTCATTTATCAAATAAATTAAATATGAAGTGTTCGGAATATTAACTGTTACCGTCACTCCTAAATATGACTTGTTTTGCAGTACAGAAGGACATTTTTGTGCCCGTCACATTTAGTTTTTTGGTCTTTTTTGAAGGAGACGTTTTGAAAATCTCATTAGGTTTTGCTGGTTAAATAAAATGAATGTCTAATCTGTGCCAGTCAAACAGATGGAGAGGGACAGTGGAGATGTTGCGGTAGAAAGGCAGCACAATGATGATTTGCAAAAGTTTCTTTCATAGATGACAGTGATGATGAGAAGGGAGGTGATGGTGAAGACTGAGGCATCAAGCATGATGTACGGGTATCCACTGTAGGGGCCATTTAGTATTGATTAGGGGCCGCATGACTTGTACAGTATGTGTTCAGTGTGTTTGATGATGACTCATGACTGTGAAAGTATTCTGTGTGTGTGTGTGTGTGTGTGTGTGTGCGTGTGCGCAGTGATACCAGTCCATCTGTTGTCCTTAATCAGGGGAAGAGCAGATGAGTTCCATCACCTGGAGACTGGCTTAGGGAGGTCCAATTAAGCACACACACATGCACAACTGGCTTACACACACAACATTCAACCACCTCTAGAACAACTGTCAGTCGACTGAAATAACCTATAACACGAAACACGTATTTCATCATCATTAGAGGCCATGTGAACAAACACACAAGCTTAACTGTTTGACACATATGGACAGAAACAAACATGCACACTTATGTATACACAGTCCTGACACAAGCCTCATGTACACACAGGCAGATATTAGTGCACACAGATATGCTTACGTGTACATTAACATATATTTTCTTTAATATGTCCTGACTTTGACTTAAACAAAAAAATAAAATGTTGTTTTCATTACTGACATCACAAAAATGTATATTCCGGCAGCAAAGACCGAGAGCCAAAGTGACAGCGAGTCACTCACTGTGTCTCTTATCAGACTGAGGATGTGAGAGTAATTTCTAAAGACGGAGGGGGAAATATTTCACTGCAGCACATGAGTGTGAATTGCAGCCAAAAGTTGAAAGCTCTGGGTGTTCTCTCTTGTTGGTGTCATCCTCACACTTCACCAGCAGCACCTCACTTTATTTTTGGGACAAACGGGTGATTTTTTTTCTTTTTGTCAGCAGGCCTTGTGAGCAAATCTCAACCCCCAAATAACTGTAATATATCTTGTTTAAATTACGCAGACAATGTGTGTTTAACATGCTCTCTCATTTAGCTTTTTGCTTTATATCAACTGCAACGGTAGTTGTAAATAGTCAGTGAAAGACATAACTTACATCTTTTATCAAAAAAAGATTATCAGTGTCTGAATTATGTGATTATGTAATCTAAAGTTTAAGTGTAATATCCCTGTTGGTTTAATATTGCAATAATTTTGGCATGTCAAACTGTTGTATATTACTAATGCCCATAAAGAGATAAATCAAGTTGTAGTGACACCACTCAGCAAGGACTGATGATGATTGAAGAACATGACAGCAAACAGCCATATCAGCAAAGGAATCAATCTCCTCATCAGGTTTCTACCATAGTTTTTCTTCTTAAGACAAAATATTTTTAGGGAGTTTGGGGATTTTGTTCCTTTTAAGAAGGAAAAAGCTTTTTGTGTGTGTGTGTGTGTGTGTGTGTGTTATTTGTGTATGCGTGTGTATGCATGTGTGCACGTGTGCGCATGTGTGCGTCAGATGCAGCGGAGGTCAGAGGTCAGCTGTGCTAGATCATCTGGTTTGGTTTAATTGATGCTGTGCCACATTGAAGGCCGACACATGTGCTTTACGCCAGACACAGAGCCGCTGCCCAGCTGGTTTGTGTGCATGTGTGTGTAGGTGGATGTGGGTGTGGGTATGGTGCATGGTGCATGTGACAGGCAGGCAGCTGCTGCTTTATACCTCAATATAAACACATGCATAGACACATACACACACAAAAAACATAGTGCTTTTAGAGCTATATCTCAATATCACACACCACCCCTGACCCTAACCAACACACAAACACTATATGTCATTTGAACCTACTCATATCTTATTATCTATACATGCAGTTCTAAGGACTAATTAACTGCAGTGTTTAAGCATTTTCAGCATTGCATAATGAATAAAAATCTTAATACCATAACTGAGGTTTTGATTAATTTTTATATAATGCACATAAATCATCACATAAATGATTGTAAGAGTAATAGTAAATTTGACCATTTCTGCTGTTGCTTGTAGACACTTCAAGCCTTACAGGTTTGTTTCTGCTACCAAAAGGTCATAGCAGCTTCTTTCTCTTCTTCTCTTTGGATATGCAGGTGGTTTTAGGGTTAAAGCACAATGTTTCATTGAGGAGCAGCAAAAGTCAAAATATGTTTCTCCCTCTTTATCTGTGTGTGTGTTTGCCTCTCATTTCATCTTTTCTGAAGGTGAGCCTTGTTCTGTTCTGTCCTAAAGCTGTTCTGTCGCAGTAACGCTAAATATTGCTGAGCAGCTCTTCTCATCAGGCACACACACACACATACACACACACGCACACATGCACACTTGCAGACACACGCAGAAGTGCTGGGCTAGGGGAGAAATGTGGCCTGTTTCTTTGCAGTTTTTGATGACTCCCGCTGTACTGGTGAAACAGAATGCAGCGCACATTAGCACAGGATAGAGTGTCCCAAAACAGAGGAGAGGAGAGGAGAGGAGAGGAGAGGAGATACAAAAGCTGGTGCAGCTTTAAATCAGGAAAATCTCATCTTATTATTGGATGTTAAAGATGTTTTCACTGACAGTTCAAAGAACCAGATCTGCTGAAGGTTGGACATCTGAAAGTGATGAAACAGTCTCCACCCAGTGTCCACCTATTCACTTGCTGTGGAGCTTCTGACAGTGTTACACCGTCTCCATTAGCAGATGAAGACTCTGCAGTTGTCATGCTGAAACTTTCCTTTACTCTGGACTTTTCTTGTTCATGTTGGACTAAAAGTTGTCTTATTAACTGTAATATTGACTGTAACAAAACAATAATGTAATGTATATAACTTCTATAATTTCTAGTCTACTGATGCACTTGGTGTGGAGCTTTAGGTTGTAGCTTGAGGCCTTTGGCAATGATGAAAAGTAGCTACATTGTTGTGTCGAATATTGGCTCAGAGTCATCAAGTATCTATATAAAAGACATATGAATCAGTAGACAAAGAGAGAGACAAGAATATAGTTTCAATGGTGTACTGTAGGTTATTACTGTCATTATTATTTAAATCTTCTAGGAAGCCTGTCTGATCAGTTTACACACAAGTTACTTATTCTATCCATTATATGGTATAAATTGTAACATCTGCTGTCAATGGTTGACCCAGGGAACATGCTACATTACTTACGTTGAAACACACATACACACGCTCATATTGTCTCTCTCAGTGTTTGGTCATTAGTTAAATTAATCTGGGAGAAATACAGGACTGATGTGCTCTTCAGGAATATGGCGAGCTCCAGTTAAGACTGTCTAGTGCAACTGTAAAATGTTCATAATGGATCCATAAGAGAAGATTTCACAGTCTGCAAAGTAGGATATAGATTAATGCCTCTGGCCTTTATTTCTGTTGTAGGATGAACATCGCACATATTCACACTCTCCAAACAAACAACGCCTGTGCACAAACAAACAAACTGCTGGTGTGGTTATAGAAGCACAGTGTGGTCTTTTCTCTTTTCTGTGTATTTCCCCATGTGGTCTCTCTGACCCACAATGCCGTTCTGAGGGATATTTCTCTTCCCCTCTCTATCTTGGGGTAATTGTGTGAATCAGGAGAGATTGCATTTACCCAGACAGCTGAGTGGTGAGCTGGCAGGGTAATAAATGGCCTGATAACCAGCACTACTCTGATCCCTCTCAACGCAGAAATAAGAACAAAAAAATCATTACCTGCTTCAGACAGGCCTATCCTGGGATGTCGCATGTGATAAAGAGAGACATATTTCGGGAACACAGAGAGGGGAAGGGATGGCTAAAGGAGGGAACAAAAATGAAAGAAGGGATGAGAGACAGTGAAAGGGTTATGGAAGCGTTCCAGGTAACATTTTTATTTGTTTTACAGATCGGGCCATTTATTCAGTGATTCTGGAGCATAGAGCAGAACGATGGGAGATAAAGTCAGAAGAAAGGATGAATTGAAAACTTCAGCAGTGATTTAGGAGGGCAGGTGGCTGCTAAGGGACAGAAAAATTCTATTTCACCCAAAAAGACAAGAAAACATTAAGGGACATAGAATTTAATTTATATTCTCTTTGTTTTTTGTCCACTGGGTCTCTCTGTATACCTTTTTAAATGACAAGGTCAAGCTTATCAAGCAAATAATTAAATATTTATGCACACACACACATACTACACACACTCATTAGGTCTCAGCAATGTTTGCAATTGCAAGCTTTGGCTTTGAAACCCACATGACTTATTTAGCTTGCATTCATGTACAGTACAAAGGCAGGCACAACAGCATCAGGTTGCTGTTTTTAGGTTTTGCATGTTCCAGGACTGAGTCACATGACCCCAAAGCACAAGCGAGTCTGCAATACAGCCAACAATTCATATAAAATCAGGCTAGATGTGTTGTTGTCTGAAGATTAATCAGAAATAGAAAATACTATTTGGAAAGCTCTACTGAGCATTTTAGCACCTTTCAGCTCATTGTTTTGGTTTGGTTTTTTCCCCACTACTTAACTGTTTATATTCATTATCACTGGTGTCAGCTGAAACAAAAGTTGATGAAGCTGTAAAATCTCTCTGTACACTACTTGCTCAGCACCAAACTGCAGAGAGACATTTGTTGACTGGCTGTTGAACGTGGTGCTGCATTTAGTCGGTAAGGAACCAGATATTACCCTCAGGAGTGAGGGCAGTGGAAAGATCAGTGGAAATTGTGCTTTCTATTGCCTGTGGACAGAAACACAACTTCAAATGCTGGGTATTGCTCCGTATCTGTTGGCCGAGCCTTCAAATGACATATGTTTACATTCAAGTGACAAAGCTATCTAGGGGCTGTAGTAATTAAGACAGGAGCAAAGCAAGAATTCATTTGACATTATTATAGAGTGATTAAGTCAGTGCACCATGTTAGGTAACCTAACCTTAAGCCTAAATTAGTCCTTTTGAAGTAAAACACATTTTCCCACACTTCTTGAAGTTGTTTTCATCCCTAAACCAAACCAAACCTTAATCACTAATTATTAATCATAAAATGATGATTTCCCTGACAAACAATGTCATCCTGCTGACCGCTTTGTCAGCAGAGAAACTCAAATTAGGGGGACATGTTGATGAACTGTTGGCAACTGTTTTCCAATATGTTCACTATATCAGTTTGAAAGATAATGATATGTCAGTGTTGTGTTCACGGCTTGTTTCACTGCCCCGTAGTGGCCAAAAAATCAGTTATTGCAGGTTTAACTAATAACGATGCAAAGAACTACTGAAAAACATGAATCATTTCCTTAAAATATTGTTGAACTACTCAATGCTCAGAACAATAAACTATTCACAGCCCTCAGTGCTGTTGGTAACGCAGATCAGATATATTTTTCTATTGAAAATCAAAAAAAGAGACCAGCATTGTTCCTCAGTGGATTCAGAGCCTCAGTGCTCTTCCTCCCCTCCGTCCTCCTCCTCCTCCTCCTCCTGCTCTTCTCTGAGTGTTTCCAGTATTATCAGACCTTTCATTCTTTTATTCCATCCGCCCCACTATTGTGTCTAATCTGTCTCTCAGACACACACAGTCACTCAAACACACATGTTCACACACAAACATACACATGATCACAGATACACATAAACACCCTGCAGCGCACATTCATGATACAAATTCATGCTCACAGACACACACGACCCGTATGTATGTACCCCTGAGGCAGTGCTGTAGCATCAGTAGTCGCCTGATGTTTCATCAGCAGGACAACACATTACTATTCTAACACGCTACTGTTCAAATGCTCTAATGTTTTGTCAATACTGCTAAATCATGTTTATATGCCTCCAGAGGGCAAACAGTTTACAAACACACTTCTGTTATGAAGAAATGAATTGACCTTTGAATGAACCCATTACATGATCTTATTTTTTTATTCTCATATAATGTTTTTTCCAGAATAAGTCTGAGGCCTTTTCTCCCTTTTTCAGAGACTATTTTTATGTTGGTTTATAAAACAGTACAGACTGAATAGCTTGTGCTCCCTCTGAGGCACTGCAATGCTCTGTGTCGCTGTATTTAACTCAACTTCAGATTCGAGTCAAGTTTCACAACCTAAAAACACCATGTATATTTGTATAAAGAGTGTAACGCCTCGGGATTGATGTGAAAGTGATTTTTGACAGGAAAATGTGAAGTTAAAATACATTTACATAAATGAGGCAGGGAAAGCTATGAGAAGGTGAACTGTAAAGGTGAGTGTTGAGTGAGGACTTGACTGTTTCTAATTCTGGGACACAGGCAGTGAGGTTTGTCTCCAGGGTTTCCCCCAGTGTTTGGAGAGTGTTTTGTGAAAATGTCGCCGCAGTTGTGCGTTTTGTGTGGCAGTGACCTTTTATAGATCACAAGAATGAAAGAACTCCACTGTGCAAAGGAACAACAGTGCTGAAAGTAAATGACGTTTAGGTTTATGTAATGAAAAATGTAAACTGTTCTCTATCATTATAATTTAGTATCACTGAAAGGCCTGTTACCATACACTTTATCTATTCCTATCAATGCTTCTGTGAAAAGCTTTCTTTCATTTATATAACACATAGCCTGTGTGACATTTCACAGTGCATGTTTTTATAATAAAAAGAAAGAGAAACTATACTTCAAACAATGGGGATCATAATTGGTATCATATTGCAGACTCTTGATTTAAAATGTATTCATTACAGTTTATTGCTACATAAACACAAAAAACAGCTCTGTCTCAGTGGTGGCAAAATTAGTTGGTTTCCCCAATTTGTTTGTTTAAACATTAACTGAACAGCATTGTTAACAGAATATGTACAAGCAATTTGTAACGTTGTTTGGAATATGTTTGCATATTAAAGAAATTCAAAACAGTAAAAGTGATTTAGCAAAAGAGGAAACCTGATCTACACACAATGGGGTCACAGTGTTCACGCTAATGCAAATGCAGAACTTAGGTGGTGGGTTGGACAACTTATATTATTTGACAAATGAACCAATTTAAGAGGATGTCTGAAAACTTTCTGAATGATGATGAGTGATTAGGCGAAGGCCCTGGATGGGATGAAGATTTATACCAAAACCTCCCTGATGCATTGTCTGTTAATTGAATCAAATCACTCTCTTTAAAAAGTGTGTTTGTAAAATCAGCCACCACTTTTTGTTGTTTCATGCAAGTCTGTGTTCTATTTTAAATAGTGCTAATTATAAAATGACCATATGATCATCCATATGGCTCATTCTAATTGCGTCTCTTCTCATCTGTCATTACACACTGATAATAAGCCACAGCTTCCTCTGTGTTTATACCTGTTCTCTTTCAGTCCACTGTCTCTGCACTCAAACCTCCGAGTTAATGGAAAAATCTGAGAAACAAATAAAAATATCACCTGGACTTGTTCCATCGTCCCCCCTCTGTCTCACTCCTTATCATCTGTTTGCCAACTTTTCTATTATTATCTTTCTGTTTATGCTTGTTTGTTTGTTTACTTATTTCTTTCTTTCTGCTCCTTCTCTCTGAAGATGCAGGTTTCCTGCCAAGACATTCCTGTCTTCCATAACATCACCATGCATGGATGCCAGAAACCTGCAGAGATAAATTAAAAGTGTGTTATTTACCCATGGCCATGGGTGTCAGGTCTAAAAGAAAACTGCCTGGTCCAAAATCTTTTTAAGGAATACTTTGACATTTTGGGAAATGTGCTTATTCGCTTTCTTTCTGCGAGTTTCTTATAGGTCAGAGACCTGGTGCCTGGGGCCTGATTAGCTTAGCTTAGCTACAGATGATAATAAAAATAAACTTTATTTATACAGCACTTTTCACAACCAACTTACAAAGTGCTTCACATGGTTGAACTGGGTTTGAAACATTTCGGGACTGAGTCAAATCAAATCAAGCGGTTAAAATAATACAGAAATAATACATTTAAAATAATACAGAATAATGATCTACAGGCAGGAAGCTCCAGAGCTGAGGGCAAAAAGTCACCTTTAGTCCCAAACCTTAACTCACAAACAGACATCATTAAGTGAAGCTTCAAAAATACAGATCTATCTGCCTATTAGCAGTTTGTTTCATCTGCACAGAAACAGAAAAGTAAATACATCAGTTTGTGGTTTTATGAGGAGTTAGGTGCTCTGTCTAGTATTTTTTTCTTGGGGAGCAACAGCTGGGTGCACTAACTTCTCTGGGCTTATTGTAAACTGCTCTTCAGCATAGAATAGTTAAAGTAGATAACACCTTGTAAAATGTTTTCACATGTCTGTTAGTTGGCATATTAAACAAGAGACGTAATATGTTTGTTTGTTTGTGAGCTCAAGAGGCTCTGGTCAGTACATTTTGTTACCTTTAGACAGAGCAAGAATAGCAGTTTCCAGTCTTAATGCACAGATGGGAGCGATATCAGTTGTTTTATCTAACTCTGAAATAAAAAGAATATGCATATTTCCCAAGTTACAACCTATTGTATGGGTCATCAGCTCAAATATGATTATTTATAACATTCTTTGTTAGTTCCCTGGACTTTATCTGGCTATTTGAATACAGAGTTAGCACTTTGTAATAAATTGCAAGCAGATACGTTATGTCTGCCTCTGATTACACTGTGATAATAATAACAATAATAATGCACTCATAATGTGCATATGATTTCTGTAAAGCGTCATGAGCACCACTTCACATACAGCAGCTGCAGGAGGAAAACAGTCAGAAAGATTGCCAGACAGAGGCAGGGTGGGTGCTTGGTTTGTACTAAAATATTAGTATTAGCTGTAAAATAACAGCTTGGCAATAAAACCACTATATCTACCTATTTATTTATTTAACTGTAGCCCCAGGCAATGGCAAACTGGTGCCCTGTCAGCTGCATCAACCAGTGGAAAAGCCCCTCTGTGTGCGTATGTGTGTGTGTTTGTGTGTGTGTGTGCATACAGTAAGTCTGATTGTTTATAACCACAACGGACAGGAGCAGAGCTAATGCAGAGCACAGCAATAATAATCATCCTCTACATACTCTCCTTCTACTCACCCCTCCCTCCATACACACTAACTTTCACTGTCTCTCTCTCTTTTCTGTCCTTCCCCTCTCACTCTCTCTGTACCTCTCTCACCCCCCATCTGTCGCTCCCTCTCTCCTCCCTCTTCTCTCTCCGCTCGGTTGGTGAAGATGGATCACTCTGTGTCTGTCAGCAGTAGTATCACAGAATGAGAATGTATTGTCTGCTGTCTCAGATAATAAATGCTGCTATCTACGCTACTGTTCCCGGCCATAATAGATGGCCCATATCTACACAGCTTCTGTTTATGAGATTATCACAGCCCTCTGCCGTCCCCCAAGCCCCCGACAGGAGAGATGGAGAAATTACTTTATCGCTAGGGGGCCCGAAAGTTATCATTTGTGAGGAATTCGTCGAGTGGGAGCTTTGTGAATTGGCAGTTACTGCCACTTCTACTGTGGCGTCACACGCGCTGAGAGTGTGAGCACAGAAGCAGGAGAGGTTAAATTGTTCTGTGATTGCTCTTTTATGCTGCTGAATCCGGAGAGGCCACCTGAAAGGAGGGAGAGAAAGATTAGCATCGAGCTAAACCCTCTCCCCTCGTCTTCACGGTACATCACCATTTATCATTTTTTATCTTGTTTTGATTTCTATAAGCATGTACCTGGTTCATGCAAGTAATCATACATAGATCTCACACTGTGGGGTTTATACACTTACAGAGACCCTGGTGCTGAGTGCCTTATTAAGATGTTTGATATTTTTTTCCAAAAAGCTTTTTGAGCTGCTCCATTCAAATCGGTGCAGGTCATGTGATAAATGAAGGTCTGGGCTGCAGAGAGAATCAGTCACAGTCACTGGTCACTGTTGGACAGGGTTGCCAGTCATTAGTGTGTGTGTGTGTGTGTGTGTGTGTGTGCGTGTGTGTGTGTGTGTGTGTGTGACATTTATTACTGCTGGTCACTGAGGGAGTCTGTTGACAGTTGACCCCAGTCTTGACCACCTGACCCCAGCCTGACCTCTCTGTCTGGCTACGACTGCAGAGCAGAGGGTCTTATTGGCTCAAGCTGCTGACTGATGGCTCTGCTCTCTTCTCTTGGCTAAAAGCCGCGACCTGTGCTTGTCCACGAGAGGATGGAGCAGGATGAGCCAACAGGGGCTGCTCAACGTGACCATCATGTACAGACACTGTGCACTCGGTGCAGCTAATTTGTTAATTATGTTCCTGATTCTTTAGGTCTTAACATTCGATTGTTGGTGTGTAAAGTATCCTGCTCTCTGTCAGCGTATTTGACCTCACTCTACAATACTACACACATACAGTTTGGTACCACGTATGTAACTGACAAAGACAGTGGATGTTTTGAACAGGCGTTGTAAGAAGGAAAAGCAGACTAACCACATTCAGTCCTAGAGTTTTGGGTAAAAGCACTGACCAATACTTCATACTTGTCTACAGCTCCGACCAATGGCTCTAATTGGCCCGAGACCTGAACAAGGGCTTTAATTGGCTGTTGGCCTTGTCTGTATGAGCAGAAGGGACAGTTGGCTCTAAGCTGTGCCGCCTGCTCTGCTGCACATGGTTATTAATCTGAACTACTGTAGAGTTTTGCTGGAATTTCATCTTCACATAAAAAATGAATTTGACATATTCCTTCTACAATCCTGGTGTAATTTATATCAGATAACATGACCGACTTTACACCAGACGAAGCAAGACCTTCACTAGTTATGTCATCATGGGAAAAACAGACAGTGTTTTGGAAACTGACCTCTGCAATTCTTTCAGATGTATCAGGAACTTTCCATGTTAAGAGAGAGTTTTATTTCCATGTTTACCCATTCATAATAAGATATTGTGGCCTTTCTATAAATACAAGTATGACTCCAATTATTGCCAAGAGCTTAAAGTTATATTGAAGTTTAACTTATAAAGGTCATCTGTGCTGCATGTGGCTTCCTGCCATGTGACTCTAAGACGAAAGGGATCTTATCTACAGTAGGGAGATGAAATGCGAAAAAATAAAACCTTTAAGTTCTATGCTCAGTGCCTTTCTACCCATAGAACACAATCACATTATAGTGACATGATTAAAAGAAAATAAATGAAATAGAAAAATAAATATATATTTTTTAAATGTCCTGGACTGACTGAAGGCATAAAACAACCAGAGATGATAATTAAGAGACAGAGCTTTTCTTCTAGTCCACAGCTGTTTAAAAGCTTCCAGTATTTCATTTAGTCCTTCACACTTTCTTAAAAGAGGTGAAGAAAAACACATAAAATGTATGTACAACTGTCCACAAGGTCTCATTACACATCTAAAAAAATATTAAAAATCTATTATTTTAAGAAGGTGATGATATGTAAATAAGAAAAGAAAAAAATAATGACATTGAGAAACAATGTGATAATATTGATAGTTCAGGTCTATTGAGGGGTAAACATATGTTGTCAGAGTGTTAATGTATATACAGCAGGCGCACTGTAGATGGTAAAGAAAACTTTGTCAGGTTGCAGATGTAGTTAGCAACTTCAGAGCTATTTGGAAAGCTACATAACTAGCTGCCTCACATATCACATTCTCCAGATGGAGACGCCATATGTAGAAGAAGGAGTTCTTGGTAATTATGATCTGATGTCCGGTCAAAAAGATTGAGTAACTTACAATGAAGGGGCAGTTCTTCATGTATGCATTTGTGTCTTTTCTATACACAATTTGGTTCCCTCACAAAAGGTCATCTGCTTTAGCTGAAGTGATTGATTAAACCTCGCAATCAGTCATAGATTCTTACTGCTAATTGGCCAACTGTTCACATCAATCAGAGGACAAATTTAAACTCCCAGATAACTTCAAAACTTTCAGCACTTCATCCCAAACAAAGTACTGCATGGCAAACAGGATGCACATGAGATAACATCCTCATTCATGAAAAAACGTGTAGATCATTCACCATCCGATCATGATTTGTGTGACTGTTGATTTTCTGTTTATGTAATGATCTGTCATTTAACATTTGATGGTAAAATACCAAGGTATATGCGATGGCCTCGCTATTTCTGCCTTTCAAGCCATACTTTGAAAGAAATACATCTTTCCCTTTTTTCCTCAGCAAGTGCTCTTCATTTCCTCATTGCTTAAATAGTCCAGAAAGGTCAAAGTTTTCAGTTATGAGGGTGAGTCAGGATTCCTTTTAAGCCCATCGTTTGAAGAGGGAATAGTGTGCTGATATGGTCCAAAAAATATAGTCCCCCAGTTGCCCATCTCCTGCTTGCTGGAAATAAAAATGTCCCTGTTCTGTAGATCGTAATGATTTGCAGACCTTGACAAATGTCACACCAGGCCAGGTTTGAAGCAGACAGCTCAATATTGTCATCTACTTTATGTGTTTGTTTACATTTCTGAACACACATCCATGAATCTGCACTGCGCGCCTTGACACGTGGCCACTCAGCTCTGTTCAGACGTTGTTGTATGTTTTGACTGCATGTGTAGTAATCAGCTGGTGTTTGAGGGCAACATACATCTAACTGTCAGACTAGAGTCCACAGGGAGAGAGAGGCTAACCCTGGGACTACACATGCACACACACAAAGACTTCATCTCTGTCTGGCAGACCACGGGTTACTCATTAGGTACAGAAGGTAAAGAGACAGACTGGGGACAAAGAGCAGGTATGGTCTTTGATTTTCGTCTCTTCTCTCAGCAGTTGTACACTCTATTCTTCTCCTTTTTCTGTAAGAGTAGCATTTACAAAATTACATTATTGTTTCTGCTGTTCCTAAACGCAGCATTGCGCAGTATCAAGCACACAATGGCTGTTAGCTATAACTGTTGTGAGCTTGTATACTAAGTAATCTGTCAACCTGCGGTAATGATTCTGTTATGCTTGAGCAAAAATCTAAATCTGTGGCAAACTCATGCTTCATGTGGAGGCTCGTCACCAGCTATGTTAAACTGCAGTCTTTGCAGTGGAAAAGCCACAGCGCCAAAAAGTGCTGGTTGTTTTCTGCTGCATTCTCAGGGTTGTGTGCCATGGATTTGTGCCCCAGAGTCAGACCGTCGACAGTATGCATTACTAGCCCATTTAGAGGCACCTAAGGTAGCAAATACAGCACAAATGAACTTCAGGAGATGGGACTTGGTTTCTCCTTTATGGTACAGCTCATAGCTTGGGTGCGCAATGCATTCGTAATGCCCAGGGTTTTTGGGCTGCACAAACACTATTGCTGCTCTGCACATGTCCCACTTGCCAGATGCACAGCAACTTCCTCCTCTTTTCCAGAATGGAAACCCAGCAGACACAGTGAAGGAGGTCCAGAGAACATCCAGCACACACTGCAGACAAGGCTTTACAAGGTAACATCACAGGAGCCAATTATTCCAAATATGGCAGGTGCACTGCAGTAGTGTATCGCTGCACAAGGTAACAATTTTAGAAGAAGATGGCAGCCAAATTTAAATCAAGGAAGGTTTTTATTATAGAAGCAGTCAGAGAGCATTTTGATTAGTTCTGATTTTTACATCTGTACTCTTGATTTCATGGTATTCAAAATTAGTATCAAAGACACAAAATCAACATCTGACACCACACGTTCATTCGTTTTTGGTTTGTCACATTCAATTGCACCTGACCTCTGCAGTATTTTCTATTTTCCCCACTTCAGCTGCTGACCTCTCAACTCTTATCTCACTTCAGTAAACAGATTAAATAATATTCAGAGTGAGACTGTTCATATATGTACAGAGGCAGAGAATACCAGTTAAGAATAGAGATAAGAGGATTTAGAAATGTATGAGATTTCAGTAGAAATGACCTACATCTTGATCACTAATTAGGCACCTGTAGCAGGTTACACAGTACTGTAGATATTTATCTTTCTGGTGCTCTGTCTAATAAACAGTAATTACTTGACCTTTTGAGGGCACCTGCCTTTATTGAAGCAGTAATTAAGAGTCCAATTAGCATATTGGTCCTTGCCAATTAATAGGTCATTAACATACATAGATTTAGGCCTTGTATTTTTGAAAAGTCAAGCACCTCAGTCATTATGTGAGGCAGAAATAAGACAGAAATAATTGCTATTTGTTTTATTTGTTAAATAAAAAGCAACTTGAAGCAACTTTGAGCACTAAACATTATCAAAACAAGTTGGGGGTAAAATCTGTTTGGCCACTTCTCACTGATGTAAAATTGTTTTGATTGTTAAATCATCATTCACAACTGCATCTTATATGGGACGATGGATCTATAAGAAATAAGAAATACAAGAACAAGACACAAGAAAAACAAGATTTTCAATGATGACGTATTTTTACCCTTAATACCCAAGTTTACTACAAAATCAGCACAAATCACACAAGAAAGCACTATTTCCTGCACTGAAGGGCTTCAGTGGGTGGTAAATCAAGTGGTATATGTACATAATGCAGAGGGCTAAAGATGAAGGTACACATACCCTGTGAGCTTTGGAGTTACAGAAAATATAATGTTAATGTGTTCCATTTACAATTTAGGCACAACACAGACACCTCTACTGAGTGTCCGCTGTATCACTGGTCTAGTATAGTAATAAGTTTCGTTTTTAAATGGCTAAAACTATGCATAGAACTCATCATTGACTGAAAGACTGCTTAGATATGAAATGAGAGCAATTCTAGTGAGCATGGGAACAGGGCAGAACCATCCAATCACGTACGCAATGTTTCCTTTTTTCATCTAAGCATGTCTTTGTTTTCCTTTGGCCCTGATGCCTCCTCCTTTACACTTGCTGCAGCGCAGCCGTCTGCCTACCTCATAAATCCTACAACATGTCACCACATTCTGTCTCCAGTTTACTGTCTTTGCTCGCCTCAGGGCAGACAGGCTAAACTGACGTAGTGGGTGGTGAGGCTGTCCTATTTAATGTTTCCTTTAGTAACAAGATTTCTAATCAAATAGAAAACAAGCACAAAACTACACACACTGTAGTTCACTGTGAGAAGTTTGCCTCCTTTATCACTGAGTCTATTGAGGGCTACAGCCGTGTCTCATGGTTTCCATATTCAGTGGGTGTTTCATTCAGTGCTGCTGAATCATTTGGTTTGATGAACATTGATTTAGTCTGATTTGCTTAAAATGATACTGATACCATAAAAAAAAAACCTGGATGCATGTATCTGGACGCTCTCTGTATGCTTTGTGATAGGACAAGCATTTTTAACCTGGCATCCATGGGCATGTGTGAGCCACATGTCATGTGAAAGCTATGTAAAAGATGGAAACAAGCAGCATAACCATCACTGTATGTTTATCTGAAAGTACTTGATTTAGTGGCTTTTTCATGGACAAATTTACTTTTTCGTGCTCAAATCTACAACGTGTATGTTTGCTAATATACTTCCGCCCAGTCAAGGAGGCACTTCTTTTGATTAGTTGTGAGTTTTGAACATGTTGCCTTTTTTGGTTTCTTCTGTCAGCAGTCTGGCGACAATATTTAAAACTGAATCAACAGAAAATGTGGCGTTAGTCTTGTTAAAGGCAAGAAATTAAAAATGCTTTTAAACCCTTTTAGATTGCATCCTCAGTCATACTGTGCACCAACAATTTGTGCCACTAAAAGTCAGTTTTTTAAGAAAATATAAGGTTTGCTCACATAAGCTTGAGCTAACCAATTTCAACCAATAATATCATGACATCCAGCCATCAGTCAGTCTTAAACTATTACAGATTTATTAGATAGTGAGCAAGTATCAGCATGGTACTATAACATACACATATTGAATGAATCCATTCAAAGGCTCATCACTGAAGCAGAGGAGTAGTAATAATAAACTCTAATGAATAAAATCTATCAATATTATGATAACGTTGTTTCAACAAAAGATGTCACATATGTTTGATCATGTTGCCGGGTGCTTCTGAAAGACTGAAATGAACAACTGACTGGATTATTATTCCTTTAATGTCCATTTTATTGTATTTAAATGAGTGGATTGTCTTCACCAATATAACTGACAGACTGCAGGGGGTCAAACACAATGGCAGCACATACACAGACCGTCTGCTCTGACCCAACCATACACACACTCACACACACATATGCACACACACCACACGTGTGCTTACCCCATGTGGAGCTATAAGGAGGTTTGGTGAATGGAGTTAGTGGGATTAACATGTAAACAATAGCGTGGAAAAGACACGCACACACACAAAGAGACACATTTGAGCATATAGACACAAAAACACATGCTGGCAGACACACTGAAACCAAACTCTGTGAGTGTGTGTGTGTGTGTGTGTGTGTGTGTGTTTGGGGAGTGGGGGTGGGGGTCATGGGGAAGAATGCAGTAGCCCTCTCATTTTCATGTAGATAATGAAAACCCCCATCACACACACAAACACACGTTTGCAGTCCATTAATGCATAGCAAAAAGGAGAATATAATACTGCGTGTTAATTAAGGTCAAGTTCAGCATGTTTAAGTCCTCTTTACTTGTGTTTCTTATTCATCTACACCTGGTAAAATGCTATTAGGCTACAATAAATGTGCATGTGTGTTCATTTTAATAAACTCACCAGTACAGAATATTGAGTGACTATGCCCTCTGTGACTGTATTCATACTCTGACCATGGCGGTCTGATTGACTGGCCCTCTGCACGTGTCAGGCTCTCATCACAGTCATCTCAGTAGTCATCATTTTGAAGCATCTTCACACTTTACAACATGTACAGTAGAGGCATCTGCTTCACTTCCCAGTACAACTCGGCTCTGGTTGTAGGGAGGTTATTTCCTGTATTGATTTTATAAGAGGAAACATCCCAGCTGCAGCTCTTTCTTTTGAAACTGTTCCCGTACAAGTCTCTGGATTATAGCAATGACATTACTCAGTGTGTTCTCACAGAAAAGTGTACAAGGGAAGCCCTGCCTTCGAGCTGTGAGTGGTGCATCCTCCTGCGTTTTCTCTGTGCATCCTGAAAGACTCTCTTTCAAACATAAATCACACTTCCAAGCGGTGATGAATTCTGAAGAGTTCCCATGATCAAGGTTATTGTCCTCGAGTGTGTATGCTGCCTCAGACTGCGTCGTTCTATAAGCTAAGCCCTCTCTTGCCTTGGGACTTCACTAAATTAAAGGCATGCTGGCATCTCTTTCAAGACCTCAGATCTCTGTGAGTACCGCTGAGCAAACTTTCAGTGTCTGTACAGCTCCTCTGAATCTCAATTTTTTTTCATGCTCCTGCACACATTGCCATACAGCCCATAACTTTATGTTTGTCGATTTGAAGATATTGTTGTCAGAGGGCTTCCAAATGCCAGACGATCAGAACAATGGAGTCTGTGATTTGACTGATTTGACTGAGGGACTAAGGGTAGAAGGTGGAAAAAAAATCTTAAATATCAAAATGAATTTATTGGTGGATGTAAAGGCTATTTTGACATCAAAGGACAGTCAAGGTTGGTTTCTTTAAACCAAGGAGGTGATCTGAAGCTGGTAGTTTCAGTTGTCCATGTGCATCCAAACTTTTAATACAGAGGACAGATCAGAAATGGAAATAACTGATTTTAAAAGGCACTAACTAAATTATTGGAAATTGCTGAGACTATCCTACCAGCAGAACATGTCAGTCACGTCAGTAAGTGCTCCAGGACCTGACAGACCCTTCAGGCTGCCTTAGTTACCATGACAGAAGCAAAGGGGGCACTTGGTATTGTGAGGAGGGTGGATGGAACGACTGATAAAACATCAGGGTTTAACACAAAGACACATCAGCTTTATCAAAGTGATTGTGAACATTAATGAACGAAACTTAGCAGCATATTTATTAATGTGATTAATGATGACAAAGGACCACTAACCTTAACAAAGCACTTCTTATAACCCAGAATATGACCTTCACTGAACCTGACCAAGTTGTTTTTGTGACCAAACCAAATCAATTGTTGTAGATCAAAGGTGGAAAGCAGCATCTAAGAAATACATGGATTAACAATGACGTAGTGACAATAATACTGACATTTTAGTAGAAATTTTACAATAAAACTTGAGACCTTTTGTTGTATGTCATCCTCCTCACTCTGTCCTTAAAGTTTCTCATCTGCCTCGCAGCTAGCAAGTAAAGATCTAAACAAAAATGAACAATAATCTTTTACAAAAAGATTTTTCAGTTATTTGTTACAAAATAAGTGAAAGTATTTGTGTTTCTCACCTTGCTGAAACAGTGATCTCTTTCTTAGCAGTGCTACTTGTGAACACATACACACATACATCCACACAAACCTCCAAGCATGTAACAGAGACGAGAACACAGGTGTGAGATGTGCGCTGTGATTACGGTTAGTAATGAACACATAAATCTGACTGTGTGTGTGTGTGACTGTGTGTGATACCATTGCTGCTTGAGGGGGATGTTTGGATGTGTGTGTGTGTGTGTGTGTTTTCAGAGAACCCCCTCTGTGTCGCAACATGCTCTTGCTCACTCTCCTATACTCCAGATGGTGTAGGTGACTCACACATACACACATTCAACCTGCCAGACAGACATATAGTAAGCAGCGGAGATGTAAATGGTTACACACTGGTGACAGGATTTGATTAATTACCCTTGATAGAGGTGGAGTGTGCACTAATGTTCAGCAAAATGCAAAATGATCCACATTATAGACAAAGACACTAAGATACTTCTCATATCAAACAAAACTTGTGTGTTTTAGAGAAGTACGTGTTGTCACAGCTAAGCTAATTGTTTCCCCCTACTTTCAGTTTTTATGCTAAGCTAGGCTAAGGACTCCAGTTTTAACTTTAAGTGTAACTGTTCACTTTAAAGAAAGTGCATCAGCATTTTTACAAAATGTTGAACTATGCCTTCACAAATCTAAAACACATATCTAAAAGAGAAATGTGACTTCCTTCCAGATTTCTTGCAATAAAGGGTCCCATTTCAGCATTTCTTTTGAAATCTTTCTTTTCTTAACACTGGCTTTTCACATTGTTGGTAAAGTTAACTAAGAATTGTGCAATTGTGTTTTATGGAGTAAAAAAACCTCAAAGGTTTATTTTTAATTCTTAACCATCCATCTGACTGTCGGGATTTATTGTTTTTTCTTTATGGCGCATCCTACTGAAGTATAAGCTTTAGCAAACATCAGGGGATGAATTAGCATCAACTTTGGAAAACTTTTTCCCTATTTCTTCCCCTTTTGCCCTGTGAAAGTAACCAACTTAGATTGAAAATGTCAAGATTTCCCTTTAACAAGGCAGATGTGATCAAATTGCACACATCCTGTGCACTAGACCAGGCATTTGGGATTTCGGAGGATTATACAAAAGGTCTACTGTGCAAAGCAAGAACTCTGATCATGTCGCTCCAAAAACTTCACTCCCGCGATTCTCTACTATGCACTTCTCTGAAAATCCAACAAATGTGCACAAAAGAAAGAATTTTCTGTGCCCTCTATTTGTTGGAGTGAGTGAGTAAATGGGTCCCTAAAGGCCGAGCTATGCGACCATGGAGACAATGGGGTATTTTACTACTCCCTCCAGCCATTTAGATGGCTATTTCTAAAGCAGTGGCAGCCACTTTAGCCGGGGTCCCACATGGTGCTGTGGGCGGATATGGATAGACAGGGCAATTACACGGGATTTTTCATACACACACTTACACACATGCACATACTTACATGCACTTCTAATAGCACTGTGATTTCAAGCACCTTGGGTGGTGACCGTGAGACAGGCGGCGGCCCTTTGTCATAGCTATCCCTTGTCATTTGACGCTGTAATCTATGGCATCATTAACAGCAGTAATTAACATATGTTATCCATGAACATCTGATACCAAAAATGAACAGTCCCTATCTCTCGCTTTGTCTCTCTCCCTCTCTGCCTGTTTTACTTTTAATCATTTAAGAAGGCAAGCATCAAACCCACCTCCTCGCTCAACACCTCCTCAAGAATATACAGTTTAATCTGCAAGTTCATAAATCCTCATTCTACTTCCCTGGGTCATAGGAAGAAGAAAATCTGCGATTGAGTGGTATGCCACTTAAAAAATTGTGGCTAAAGATAGCACTGTAGCTGGCAGGACCTTTCGCGGTGTGTATCTGTGGGTGGTTTAGAGGCTCCTCTGAACCCCTGCTGTTATTCTGTAAAGAACTGAACAGCCTGCAGCCCGATAATGACTCCAGTGAATAGCTGCATGATTATACCTCTTTCTGGGAAATGTTTGTCTTTTTCCCCTTTTCTGCATTTTGTCAGCATCTCTGCTATTTGTCTAGTTTGTTCTTTCAGCATTTATTCGTATTATTTTCTCTTTTTCTCTGTTGCTTCTCCCTCTTTTTTCATCTGGACTCTAAACGCTCTTCCTCCTTTATTGATGGGTCTAGAGTTTATAATTACACACAGACTTTACCACCAGCCCTAACTGTCTATCTATCTATCTATCTATCTATCTATCTATCTATCTATCTATGTTTACATGTTTACATACCTCAAGCAACCAATTATGACTTTTGTTTTTCAGGAACAAAGGCAGATCATTTAACTATTCTTTTCTATGAACTCTTGCCACAGTCTGTCCCTTTTCTAACCATGTCACATATTGTTTTTTACCCAACCAAGTATTTTGTACCCATCCTAACCTGGGTAAGCCTTAAATTTGTCAGTGTGCTATTTTTCAGAGGATGGAGTTGTCTGACACAGTGATGTGTAAGGTGTGCAGACATGAGGAAGTGAGCAGGGTTTCAAATGTCTTCTTTGCTCACTACACATCTGCTTCTGTTCCTTTTATCTCTTGTGTGTACAACCGGACAACACTGTAATTTTAATCAAGAACTATCTGTAAGTGTTCACTGTTATCCCCATTTGAACAATAATCATGCATCAACCCTCCCTGTGACTCTTTCAGTGTGGCCAGTCAAACATCTATAACGAATTCTGCTTTTAGATGTGGTCAGAAAACAAGTTAGATAAACTACTTTCAAGCATTCATCATGCCTGTAGCCCAGACCACAGCAGTGGCAGATTACAAAACCATTGTTATACCTTTGTCATGTATATGTGGTTATGGAAACCACTGGCAGGTCGTGTTCTGTTAACAGTGGTGTCAGACCAGAATTTTTTTGTTTTGAAAGGTGATTTTGTTGTAAATAACACATTTAACAAAGTGTAAAATAAGACCACATAACGTGTTTTAACTTCATAGATTAAACCCTGTTCTATCTTTTAATTGACCTTCCTGTGCCACATGAGAAAATGACATATCCTTAGTGAGCTGACCTTGTGTTTGTGTGTGTGTGAGAGAGAAAGATCGGTGCATCACTGCCTGCTGTAACTAATGCATGCTGCTACACACTCTGTTAAACCCCTCACCTGGTGCGGCCTCCATCTTCCCTCCTTCACTGTCCTCAGTAACCTTCTATTGTCTCTCTCTGTACATTTTCTATCATCTGCTAATGCATGTTCCTATACACACACACACACACACACACACACACCACTGGCACCGACACACAGATACCTACACACCACCTACACACAGAACAGTCACGGGCCTTCTGAGCACTTGTGTTCACTGCACTCACTCACACACATGCACTATTTCTAACACACACACACTCATAATGCATGGCATTATTATAACTAATGCTAATCTTACAGCATCACATTATTAGCTGTTAATGTATTCTGGGACACTATTAGCTGGTAACACTAATGCTAGGACACTATTAATGCTTAATGCTAATGCAGTAACAGTGAGAGTCCTGAGCCAGCCCGCCCATCCAGGATTATGTGAAGCTTTATAATCCCTTGTTAGCTAGCAGCGGAGGCATACATCACACCTCCAAGCTAATCTGAGCGCTGTGTGACAGCTATACACCTCGCCTTGTCCTCATCTACTCCCATAATCTACTCCTTCTGGATAGTCTGGGATGATATGTACACACCACAGTTGTTGTTGTCAGGATGAGCTCCCTTCAGTCTAAAGCAAACTACAGTTTTACAGTAAAAAACTGTAAAGTACTGTTTATAAGTTGCCATTAGCCATTTTCTGTTTGCTAGAGGGAACCAAAACCCATTATAGGCACAGTATCCACTTGATATTATGTTGTAAAGCATTCAGTGCTGAAGAGTTTCTTGAAAATGAGTCAGGGGATGGACAACTATTGCCTCCTTTCACTCCTCATTCTGTTCAGTTGTTGGCATCAAAGTTTCCCTTTCCATGAGAAATATGTGCCTGAATTGAGCTACATGCTGATGTAGGCAGGCAAAACAGGGCTTTCACACATAAGGCACAAGTTCAACATTACGTAGACTGAGATCATTGTTTCTAAAGTTAAGAGCATTTGTGCGCTCTCTCTCTCTCTCTCTCTCTCTCTCACACACACACACACACACACACACACACTCTTAAAAAGCTGATTCTGTTGCAGCTTGCAGTTCACTGATCTTTTACCAGTTCAACTAAATTGAACTCTTACCACAAAGTCTCTTTGAGAGAAAATACAATATGATATAATCTAATATGTCCAATGGGACTTTGACAGGAAGTTGAAGTTATAACGCTGATCATTTTACTGAAGAAAAGTTTATTTTGTGCATCTCTGAATTTCTGCAGTTGTGCAACTCTTTTTTCAATCCTACCAAGATCTTGAAAAAAACCCCTCAAGAATAGCTGAAATTATCAAAAAAATACTATGATTTCAGCTTAGAAAGTTAATCTTAAGTTCTTCTTGATGTAGTTAGTAGCTGGTTGACGTAATGTTGTGCACAGACCAAAGCAACACCAAATCGCCCCCCTCCCACAGATTTAAATAAAGCCATAAGGCCAGATTTATAAACTGAGCAGAAACACATGGCATAAATGTTGAACCTGGTTCAGTGACAGTCAACCAATCAATGATCAAGTACCACAGCTGTAATATTATAAAGTACTGTGCAATGTTCGATCTAGTATTTGTAGAGTAAGCTACACTACGTTAGCTGATCATACTGAGCTCTTTTGCATGAGTCCAGCTAAGATGTAGTATTGAGATCCAATCATCCATTGTCATACTCGCTTATCCCGCTCAGGGTCATGAGTGGCTGGACCCAGTCCCAGCAAACTGAAATATACACACTGACTCACCAGTCACTGGGTCACCGACCTACTACAGTTGTGGGTATATATATAAATCTGGAGACTGAAACAAATCAGAGAAGTTCAGTCAAACCAAACCCAAAATGAAGATAAATGTGGGCTTGCTCCTGATCTCTTTTTGCCTTATGTTTGTTTATTTTAAATCTTTTATAATCTTACTCACTGAGATGACCTTGCTTCATTGTAACTGCTATATTAAAGCTGCTGTCTTACTCTTAGGACTGGCAGGCAAACAGATAGACACAGTGTAGCTCGATAGCCAGACGTTCAGGTAGGCAACATACATACTTAGTAATGCCCTTTTCTCTTCTGGTTATCACACCATGATAAGAAAACAGCGGATGGAAAGCTGAGACGCATGATAGGAGGAAGAGGAAGGGGAGAAAGGGACAGCAGAGAGGAGGGTAAAAGGGAGGCAGCAGAGGGGAGCGAAGAGAGGTGAAAGAGGGGCGATAGGGATGAGAGGAGGAGCAGGAGGCAAAAGGGGGGGGGGGGGGGCAGGGAGATAATGTACTGTAGGCTGATTAATGTCAAAGGCGCTGAGTCCTGAATACTTATGAAGCAGATGTCAATGGAGCTTTACCCCGCAAGGTTACACAGAGGGAGGGGTGGGATGGGAAGGGAGAGGGGGGTCAGAATCGGAGGCGGCAGACGGGGATGAGGAAATGAAGGTGAGGAATGAAACGGAGGAAAAAAGTTGAATGAGAAAGAAAAGAGAAACAGAGTAGAGATTGTGACAAGCAAGGAGGTGATGGAGGCCACGTCCACAATTTGAAAACGCCACTCTAAAGTTTTCCCAAAGTACATCGCTTTGTTAGCTTCAGTGAAAAAACTTTTTTCGATGTGTGCAGACCACTTGAGCCAGCAGACAGACACCATTTGAATGCAAGCAGCTTTCTGCAGTTTTTGAGGCTTTGTTAGTTGTTTCCAGAGCGAACATGAAAAGCAGACTGCAGCAAAGCGCCTTGACCATTTTGGAAGTGTCATGGATCACGTGACAATCAGACACCTGGGATCAAACAACACTCCTACATCAGCAATTTTTAAGAAGCTCTGTGTCTCTGTCTGCATTAAAATTCACTCACTTTAAGCAATGAATTTTGAAAAGATTTGTTGGATGGCACGCCAAAAAAAGAAAAGGAGACAAAATTATTCATTGAAGACATGAAGCAGGGAAAGCAAGTGGTCCAGACAGTGAAGATGGTGTATGTACCCAGTGACTGACTGTGTGTGTATGAAAAACAAGAAACCTGTGGACTGAATCAGCAAAGCCTGAATGCCTGAAAAAGCTCCTACATCTGACTGAACACCACAAGGTGAACATTCATCTTCGGCGAATGGATTCAACACTAAAAGGGCAACACATGGTGCAGCTGTACTGCATAATGTATTCTGCGTTCAAAAAACTGTCACATACAAACAAACAAAGGCCGAGCTACACACTCTCAGTCCCACTGATGTGCCCCCTGTGGGACTAGACCCCCTCCATCTCTGCCTGTCAGTACTACTAGACAACAATAGACCTTACACACTGTTTTGTTATTGATGACAGAGCAGCGACCTTTCACCTCTGACCTCAAGGAGCAGCCTTGACCTCGGGGTTGACCTTTTGGGACAGTTGTAATGATACCGGGATACATCTAATGACCCCTGGGCACAAGAAAGGTCATTGATGAAAGGTCAAGAGCAGATGTCCCACAGCCACAGTGACCTCAGGAAGGGACTGGATCTGCTGATTAACTGACCGGACAGTCAATTGAGGGAAGAAAAATAGCGCAGGGCAGGAAAATCTGGCCGTCTGTTATCAAAGATTACAGGTTAGCGCTGCTCAGGGATCATTTAAAGGACACTTTCTGTCTGAAACATGAGTGTGGAATTAGAGGAGGACTGAATGAGGGAGGGACAGACACAGAGGGATGGTGAGCATTATTGTTAGACCTCTTCCATGGCATACTGTGGTTTTATTTTATTTTTGGGAGCTTTGGCTTTGCAATAGAGACAGGCTTAAGATGTAAGGAGAGAGTGAGGGGTTGGAGCTAGTGTGGCAATACTGTTTCTTATTTGAGTATCGTTACTTTTGAGTTTGATATCAAACACGTTAACGTTAACATGGTGAAGCTTTATTGATATTATATATTTGATTTTATTTGTCACTGAAACTGTGTTATGTTTGGACATATATGAGATGAATAGAGAAACGAAATGCTAGACTGATAGATTGTTTCATGGTAATAGAAATGCATCGTCAAGTGTCTCTGCTCTCTTTGACATGTTTAGTCACTTTTAATAATACAAAGTTATTGGTATTGAAGGTTCTTGCTCTGATATCATTTGGCATTGGATCACCCAAAAACTAGACCTCCTGAGTATTAGTTGTGGGGAAGAGCAAGAGAAAAGATGCCCTCTTAATTTGTCTATGTTCTAATTTATTTTAAAATATTTTTCAGCTAATTGCTTCTCTTTTGTTGTGCATCCTTTCTGCCCACGTGCATACACTTTTTTCTGAAATATTCTTACAAATCTGAATAATTAAACTTATCTAAAGGGTGAAACCAAAGTAAATATTCTTCCTACTTGTCACATTGCCAGCTTCCAGCCATGGACCGCTGTGTTGCTGTAGGGCAGCTCACAGGTGACAAAGTGGCCAAAAATTGTAGAAAAACATCTAACCTTCACATTTCTATGTGATGGAGCTGCAGTAAGTTTAACTTTTCTGCTACAAGTGTGACCTGCTGGGGGTTTCTCCCATGTTTGGTCAAATGTGGAGTTAAAGTGTGGCTCTGCTGACATTACTATTCCTCTCTCATCTCCCTTTTCCTCTTCTTTTTCATATCTCTCCTCTACTGTCCTCTCCTCCAGTCCTCTAATCTCTCTCTCTATTAGTAGTCTATTTACAGCGTATTCAGTCTGGGGTGTGCCAGCACTTACCGCTCTCCAGAGCTTTATCAAGCCACTGATAAACTCCATGCGCACACATTTACATACAAACACACATGCATGCACATGATTTTATGGGGTGATTTTATGGAGTCTGCCTGTGTATGTGTATGTGTGTGTGTGTGTGTGTGTGTGTGTGTCTGCCCAGGACATGTTTGTGCATAAGTAAATTTGCACAGGTATGTAATATGTATAGCCTGAGTTTCTATGCATTGTAGCTATGGATATACATGTAAACGTGTGTATATGTGTGTTTGTATGCATCCATTTTGCGTGTGTCCGTGCAGATGTGTATATGTTATCAGCAGTGTCCCAGTGTGCTCGCCGAGGGCCAGTCTATTTAGTGTTCATAACAAAGCCTTTTACTGAGGCTCCAATCAGGATTAAACCCTTATCAGCACACACAGACCACAGGACACAGCCAGCGCGAGCACGTGTATGTGTGTGTGTCTGTGCGAGACAGAGGGGTGGGGGTGAAGGGGATTATTTGCACGTGTATGTATTCTATATCTTGTATGTGTACGTGTGTGTGTCTCTGTACATGTATGTGCATGTAATTTGACCATACAAGCACACAAGTGAATGTGTTTATGTGCAAATGTGTGTCTCATTGGGATTGTGTGCACATGTGTGCATCTTTTTGTATCTATGGTGTTGGTACGTATGTGAGTCAGTGGACTCAAGTGTTGCAGTAAATATGAAACTCTGAAACCACATTAAATCCGCATTCAAAGCTGGCAACCCCCCTGTGGGTTAGATAATTATCATCACTGTGTGTGTGTGTGTGTGTGTGTGTGTGTGTGTGTGTGAGTGAGTGTTTGGTGCATGTCTGTGTGTGTGCGCTCGCCTGTGAGAGGGGGAGAGAGAGACAAAGACTGTGAAGAGAGGAGTATAGACAATATGATAGTGATACATATTCGAAAGGGCAGATAGGAAGGAAAGAAGGAAAGAAAGGAGGGAAGAAAGAAAGAAAGACAGAAAAAATGGGAAAGATAAGGAAAGATCAAAGAGTGACCACGGAGAAGAAAAGAAAAAGGGATTAAGAGGTAAATTCACAGTACAATACAGTATGAAGTATGACCAGACACCATAAAAACAAACATAAAATGTAAACACACACACACACACCATAAAAAAGTCCAACAGGACCACAAACTCTGAATTGTGTTACAATCTGCCCCATAAAACTTCTCCTCTCGCAACAGTTTCCCTGTAATACTCTCCATATCCAGCATGTATTTTCATGTCCATGTTTATACAGAGGAGCTCTGCTCAAAGGCAACTTAGAGACAATAAAGTTTTGTGCGTCTGTGCCGCTCATTGCCCATGGCTGCAGATCCGAAGAGGGATCTTGGCAGTACAGTCATCTTTGTTCTTTTCTAGGTCAAAGCTCAAAGATCTGATCCGAGGTCTAGGATCTTATAAGAGATACAATATACTGTAGGCTTTTATTATTATGATAACACTGCATCTAATTATGCAGATTCTGCTCATTAATATGCATGAGCCACACCGCCGCCAGGGAGGAGCCAGCAACAGACACAACAATGAGCCGGCAAAATTAGAGTAAACTGAATCTATGAATAAAAATCGGAGGCCACAGAGGATTATTTACAGCCGCCTGTCTGCTTACTGTTACTACTGTACAACGAAGGTACGTGACCCACTATTCAAAAAAACTGAAAAGTGTTAAATCTCTGTTGCACTCTCTTTTGTGTCTCTTAATTTAAATGAATTTAGAGATAAGATATAAGTCAAACTACAATAAATAATTTCATCATGCTTATCTGTTGTTATTCTGCTTGTGAATTGTTACTGATATTAAAAAAAATTATTAATCTTATATTTAAATATTTAAAATGCTTTTCAGTGTCGCAGGGTTTTGCTCTTTTTCTGCAGGCCAACAGGAGTTTTAATACTTTAATTACTATTGTGTGTCTACTCTGAATCTGCTGTGTACTAAAAGTGCATTAACCTTTAATTAAAATAGAAAAAAATAAAAACAATTTTGAGAGGATCCCTGAAGAAGACAGTCACTCAGTTTAAAACTTCTCCCCATGGCTTTTGCTTTAAATAAGAATGTGTTTTCACTGAACTTGACTGATTAAATAAGCATTGAAATTCAAATGTGACTAAAAAGAAAAATGAAAAAAACTCTTTCTTTGCTCACAGTGCCCACTCAGACACAAATGATCTGATAAATAACTGATAAATATTGTTCATGCATCACAACTTAAGGTTTTTGCATTGCCTTTCAGTTAAACAACTTTTTAAAATATGTAGTAGAATAATGACAATGAAAACAGATTAATACTAATATTTCAAATTTGTAACTAATAGTACAAAATGTTACAATGGACTGGCATTATTATATTCAATAGATCAATGATGAACTGAATCTGTCAATATCTCAGTCTCGACAAAAATCACCATATTTTTTATGTTTTTCCTGCACATAAATACATCTGTACAATAAAGGCAGAAGCCTCCATCGTAAAACGATGATGAAGATTAAATATGACACTTTCTGTCTGCATGCTGTTGCTGAGATGCAGTAAAGGTACATCAAAAAAGAGTGAAAATTGGGTGGGCCATCACGGTGCATTTAGATATAGGAGCAGAATTAGGCTAAAGTGAATACATGAATAAATATCTGAGTCCTTAGAGGATCATTAACACCTGTCTGCCTGCTCATAAGTACTACTGTATGCTAATATGTTGTACATTTATGACCCGCTGGCAGCTTTTAAATGCAGAATAATGAAACTCAGGTGTATCGTGAAGATGCACAGATCGGATCAAAAGTCTGAAGAATATTTCCTGTCACATTCAGTCGTAACGTGATGGCCAAAAATCACTATCACATTAAACATTGATGACTTGAATTTATGAATAAATATGTCTGCCTCTGTGGAGAATAATGTTCACTCATTGTACTGTACAGTGAAGGTCCACTTCGTTTTTATTCTCATTTTGGAGTAAACAAAACACCCAGCTTGTGTTGCAGGCTGCTGCTAGTGGTTCACAAAAATTGTGGGGGATTTTTGGAAAAACAAAATAATGCAGCCTCTTTCTCTACAGACACTGCCTGTAGTTTGTCTTTAACTTCGAGGAGATACGGGGACAGTTAGAGAAAAGAAGACAAGTGAAGAGAAGATTAAACTTTCATAATCTCCATGGAGAAACTGGGACATAGCAGCACCAGTATTAACAAAACATGTCACTTTAAAAAAGAAGAAGAAGAAGAATATGAATTTAACACAAATATATCTCTGGGGCATGCTCATAACGCAGTTTCAACAGGAGATGTGTTGGTGAATCAAAAGTAAGAAAGACTGAATTAACAATGCAGCAAAGAAACAACATGTGTCAGATTATAATCATTCTTCTGGGAGCCATAGTTGCGAGGTGTGGGTGTGAGAGTCAAAGAGGTGGTTTTCCCCCAACTCCCATCCTGATTATTAGTTGTAAATTTTTACGGTAATGAGGAACATAAAACATTCTCAGATGAGCCAATCCAAACATCGTACACATCAATACAGTCTAACCCTAGAGTTTTGGCATGCTCTTCCATGTCGCACATTGTGGAAAAATATGAAGTTGTCTTTTCTTTATCTTTTTCTTTTTTTTGCAGAAAGTATAAATCTTTAATGAATCCTGATCTGATATTTTTTTAAATAATCAAAATGGGAACTCTTAGTGGCTGTTCATTCTCCTCCAAGCAGCTCCTAGAGGTCCAGCCTGCAAAGACTGAAAGTAGTCTGAACTATTAGAGTGAGGAGAAGCTATCAAGTTCATCGCCTCTGTGCACGTGCGTGTGTATGCGTGCTTGTTTGTTCTAATGAGCATCTGTCAGCACAGACCTGATAACCATGGTAACACCCGGGGTGATTTCCTGCCCATGTTCACAGGAGCTCTGAGGCTTCTCAGCGAGGTCAACATCTGGGCTAAAAGAACAACTGTCACACCCTGCAACACTTTTCTCACTGCTGGTATTGAAGTGTTTGACAGAGGTGCACTGGTGATATCTGTAGCACTATATTGTATTTTCTACTAGGGGTGAGAGCATTTCTAATAAATTTTTACAAGGCACTTTTGAATCTGATGGACTTCACAGATATGGTTTCATATTTTCTTGAAAAGTATGTTTGTGTGCTCATTTTGTATTTCAAAAAATGCTTACCCGAATACTTACCCGAAACTGTCTGTGTGGTGATGTCTTACTTGTTTTTTAACTTGACTTATTGCCTCCAGCTTGGAGCTTGACCTATAGTCCAGACTCACAGCAGTTTGAGTCTTAAGTCTCTCTCTAAACAACACAATACACGGTTCGTACAGTACAAAGAATAATATTTATTTACCATTATGTAACTCTTCTACGTTTCAGTTCTCATCAAATGAACGCTAACTGAAAACCGCACCACTTCTTACACCTGATGAATGAACATGGAAGGACCTAGGGTTAAACATGTAACTTTGATGTGTGTTGTGTGTGTTTGTGGACATGTATTAAATATGTTTTGCATACATACATCTAAACACAGTCACATTGTGGGGACCCGCCTGATTTTTAAGGACCAAGTCCCTGCGATGTGAATCGTTAAATTAGGGTAAAGACTTGGTTTAAGGTTAGGTTTAGGTTAGGATTTAGACTAGGCAAGTAGTGGTTAGGGGTAAGTCTCCAGGAAATTAATTTCAGTCAATGAATGTCCTCCAAAGTAATGGAAACACAGTGTGTGTGTGTGTGTGTGTGTGTGTGTGTGTGTGTGGTGGGGGTAGGGAAACGTGTGGTGGTTTTGTATGTGTTCATGTGCATAAATGTGATAGTTTGTGTTTCTATTGGTCCATTAAAGTGAACAGCACAGGATGTGTGTCAGTTTGAAACATCACAGGGGAGAGAGTGTGTTATCCCGAGGCCCCAAAGGTGTGTGTGTGTGTGTGTGTGTGTGTGTGTGTGTGTGTGTGGTGCACAGAGGCATGACTGAGCCAGAGGCAAAGGAAGGTCACCTCACGTGCACGGCTCAGTGGAACAGTGCCTGGCGACCGCGCACGAGAAGCCAAGCACCAGCAGTCTCCCAAGGACAACAAAGTGCTTATCCAGGAGAAAAAAAGAAGAAGGCTGTAGAGCTCTCTGATCACACACACACACGCTTCAGTATTCAGTATACAGGCTCACATGCATGGACATAAAAAGAAAAACAAGCCTCTTAACTTGTGCAGGCACGGACCTTGTTTAAATGTCTCATGATATCTACATCATTTTGTCTGCAGCACTCACACATTTACAGTAAACTATCGGTCCTCATCTAGCTATTTAGACAAGTAATTTATCTGCGCTGTGTGTCCCTGCTGCAATGTCAGCAACAGCGTTGTGCATTTAATACCGATAAAATATTTAATTGGAGGTTGATTACTAACTATTAGAAGGAATCTAGGCCTGTTTCACAAAAGACATTATGACACGTGAGACAAAGTGCAGATGAACACATTAAGAGGTATTGTGGCTGATTTCCATTTAGCTGCTTCAGTTTTGGGGTCCTGGTGTTGTTCATGCCAGCTCACTGTCACACACGGACAATTAAATTGAACAAATTTTTAATATCAACACCTGTTTATTTTCTGCTATGAGTCAATCTCTGGGCAATTCTTTGCTTGTTTTTTTTTCTCTTGCAGAAATTTTAACCACATTTTCAAATATTTTGCCTAATTTTTTAAATATTTGTATATATTTATATATTGTATATACTTTATATCAATTAAATGTTCACATATACTTGAAATAACCACATTTCTTGTAAAACTTTCAGTGCTGAACACCCTCTTCATTGCTTCATTAAGCAATGATGAAAAGGGCCAAATAACAAAAATTGACATGGGACATCTTGTTGCTGCCAGGTCCCACAGTAAGTGACGAACATAGAACTCATTTCCGTTGTCTCACAATACATTTACAGCTTGTTAGTGTTGCCACTTGGCCCTATGGTTTGTTATCAGTACATTCACAGTTATAATACCCATCATTCATTGGGTCTGCCTTTTAGTCAGGGACGTATTAAACATCTCAGGCTCCACACTTTTTTCAGTAAGTATAGGTGTCATATAGCAACTTTCTATTTCTGCGCGGAACCTTGTTTTGTACAGTAAGTGGAGCTGTCTGTTGCCTGCAACCCTCTTCACTCTTCTCTCTGCCATCGGTGGTTCAGCTGTTGTTTCTCATTATAAAAACCACCTTATTGTGTTTCTTATTATCCCAAGCTGCTCTAAGCAACCAGTATACTCTGTGTGTGTGTGTGTGTGTGTGTGTGTGTGTGTGTGTGTGTGTGTGTGTGTGTGTGTGTGTACAGTAGCTGCCAAATGGAGTCTTTATTTGCCTCCAACCTTCTCTCTCTCTCTTCTCAGGTGTTTGTCTGTTCTGTCCCCTCATTATAAAAACCACTTTACCCCTTTCTCCCCCGTCTCTCTCCCTCCCTCTCCTTCCCCTTTTACTCACAACCTCCTTTCCTCACAACCCCTCCCCTCCCCTTCTCTTTACTTTCCTCTCACTCATTATCCAACAGCTTGAAGCAACCAGTCAGCCATATGTGAGTGAAAACTGTCACCTCACACTGTTAGCTTGTATTATATTGAGTCTGCTCTTTGCCTTAAACTTTGCCCTAAACCTTTGGCTATTTCTGTTCTTTTTAACAGTAAAACTAATTAACCGAGCAGCTCGCAGCCAGCGTTCAGCCATATGTGAATCTATCTCATAATTCTAGCGTTTTGAACTTGTGTTTGCCTTGAAATCTTTTCTGTTGTGGGTTTTTTTTTCAGTATACCTAATTAGTGAAGGAGCTCACCATCAGCCATGTGTGAAGCTTGTTTGGTAGCAGCGCCTGGACTGAAGCTGTGTTGGCCACAAGCTATCCCCCTCTTGCCCTTCATTAAGGGATACCATTGTGTATTTTTAACATTATTTTCACTTCTCTTAAAACTGCTATAATCCAGATGTATCTATAAACAATGAATTAAATGATTAGGTCTAATGTGAAAGAGGTCACACTGAGGATTATCACTTGATTTACAATATTTTAGCATCTTTTCGTTGTTTGTTGATACAGCCTGCAACTTCACTGTGGTTCCTTCTTTCTAATTAGATGCAGCCTTTTTAAGTGAAAAAAGTTTAACAAACCTATTGTATGTTACGAGGTTAGAATGAGACAGAGTAGATTTAGCAATTAAGGCTGCATCTTTCTGTCAGGTCATGGTGGAAAGTCAAACCTAAAGAAGATGGAGACTGAACATTTGATTTACATTCGCCAGGTGTTGAGTAAGAATTAAATCAAAGAATCAAATTAATATTAATTTTGCATCATGTCTGCTAAACAAGTGAATAAGTGTTTAACTTTACAAGGTGATAAAAATCAATATTGTTTTTTCGGCTTGTTTTGTGCAAAAAAATCCAGCAATGCAAATTCAACAGAATATCTCTGATACTAAACATGTCTGATTTTTGTTTTAGTTTGTCTCCTTGTGCATCTTTGTGTGGCATGGGGTGGTAATATAAGCTGATAAAGTAATTTTTTTCTTTTCACTTTTAGCATGCTTCCTATCAGTGTTGAAATTTGAAATGATTGTGTCGCATGGAGTCTGGATTATTTTTCTCCGCTGATGTGGACACACACCACGTACAGAAGAAAACAGGTCTCTGTCATTGATTGTTCTCTAATTCAGATTTGACAGTTTGTCCTCTGACAGAGTCACTCAAGTGAAACTGTCATTCAGTTCACTTCGACTCAGGTTAACAAGATGATTCTATTTCTTAAACAAGCAAGCCAGCAGTCTTTGCAAAAGTCCTCTCCACAACGATGACAACGCTATAATTCACTTCCTGTGTCCCAGAGGGTCGAGCGTGACTCGATCCAATCAGAAACCATGCCAATTAGACGCCTCAACTGGCACTTAATTACCACTCTGAAGAGGTTGATGGGCCATTAATTAGCAGGACATTAACGGGACTGATTGTTCATTAACAGCAGAGCATATTAGAGGAGATAAGACCCGATTGTAATGGACTCTGGTGGAGGAGAGAAAGGCTGACGCCGTCTCCAATAGAATTAGGTGACCTGTTACGGCAGTCAAGTCTGGGATAATAATGTTAACAATGGCCATTAAAGGGGAATACCACTTACTTTTAATGTTGGAGTATGTTGTTCATACGGCTAAGGTCTGTGATTGAGAATGTTACTCCCTCTTAGATAAGAATTCACACATCACCTCTTCAAGCACCTACAGAGTGTAAAAATGCTTGAAAATTCCCTTAGTGGTGCTGTAAACACAACAGATTGGCCTGTCCATTGTTGTTATGTTGGGTTGGGAACAGGATATCTGAGCCTCTTTGCTTATTATAAAAGGTTGAGTTGCTGCACTCAAGACTCTTGATGTGAGTCACCCACTGCCAAAATCTATGTCCATTTACCATTGAGTGTAAAGTGTTTCAATAATATAATGCATCTCAAATAACAAGTTTTTGCCATTTATTTGTAGCCTTGTTTCAGACCTCTGAAACAATACCCACACCTTGGATCAAACAGGTGTTGTTCATTGGCTGTTTTCCCATTTGAAAACAAATGTGCCAATGAGCCAATCGGAGCTTTATAAAGAAGAGTGGAGAATTGGGAAGTCCTCATCCTGTGCCAGAAAAAATAATGATTAAATGACAATGGAAAATTGCCACAAACTTTAACGAACATGCATTAGCCTGGCACAGCTGTACAGGTAGTTGTGAGTCAGGTTATGATCAAATAAAATCTGCTCGTGGTAACCATGAGTGCAGCAACTGTGTCAACTGAATACACAGTTGCAGTAAAATAAATAAATAAAGATCAGCTTCCACAGCCCTATACAGAAAATGGCAAATACTGGGTTCAAACCATACTCTATGTTTGTCTGTTAAGATTATCACTTTTTCATATTAAGCAGCTATAGACATGGCAGACTATCTGTTGATCTCCAACCAAACATAGGTTGTCATCTCTCATAAAGTGTGGGATGTCATTTGGAAGACGGTGCTGAGGAAAATGGCTTCCTGGAATGAGAACGTAAACAAATAATGTGTATGATACTGGCTTATTTGACTATAGCCCTCCTTCTCTTTCACAGTACCACTTTCCAGGAGTAATAGCGTCATACCTCTTTGTTTTATAAAGTTTACAGTTCTGCAAATTCTGATGCTCTAGACTTTTGGCAAGAGATTTGATATGCCCCACATGTGGCATTGATTGTTGTCCACTGTTATACAAATGAAACCGCAACTACATGGACATCTTGTTGTCTAAACCTAAACCTGTCAAACTGAATAATAGGTGAAAAAGAAGTCGCACTTCTGTCTAATGAATATAGCTAAATTGTATACATTAAAAAAACAAGAAAAATAATTTCTTAAGTGTTATATGTATAATATTTCACATTTGGGTTGGTAAATGTTTTATTCTACCCACCAGGGGGGGCACTGATGCAGTGAGTTGGAAGGTTTGGTTTGGGCCGTCCTGATCTATCTTGGCCTGGTCTGTGTCAGTCCGCTGTAGAGGTTCCCTGGGGAAGGAATGTTCTAACATCTCTGACTCTTCATTTCACGCTTCATTTACCCTCACACTCTCCCAAAACACTAACTGTGCATCTGAATGTGTGTGTGCACGCGCGCCCCATGCGTGTGTGTGCTCAGGGTCGTTCTCTCTCTCTTAATATACATACACTGTATCACTCTTTCTCCTACACAAGCAAACACAAACTATGCACAAAGACACACACACGTACTTAAAAGGTAAATGATAGTGAACCACACACCAGCTTATATCTGCTGGGAGTCAATAGGTGCTGTAATGTTCTCCAAGGACAAGCAGAGCATAAGGCAGAGTGGACCAGAGCTCTTATGCACAGTGATATGGATGGATGAAAGGTTTTTATGCACACACACACACACACACACACACACACACACACACACACTAAGCCTGTAACTGTTGTTTTACTTCTAAAGTCAATGCAATTACCTCTTTACTCTCTCTGCAGTGTATCCAATGTATGAATATGGCTAGGAGACATGCACTAAATGTGTGTGTATGTGTGTCTGTGAGAAAGAGAGAAGGAGTAGTTATTGGAGACACTAGCTCATAAAGCCCTTCAGTATCAATATAAACTTTCTCTACAGCTACAGGGTACAGGATTTCACGGCAAGGCACGGTGCTGTTTTTATTGTCATTTTGCAAAAATGCTTTTATTTTCGCAATATAAAAAATATATGAGTTTTGATGCTCCAGTTTATGTATTAATGTATGGATTTACGTAAGATATAATGGTCTTAAAATCAGTATAATACATTCCCAGGGGAAACAGAACATTTACAAGTTCATTCAAAGTCATTCAAGATTATATTTTTTCCAGTCGGCAGTTGAAATTCACATAACAGCCCTCAGACAGTAAATTGGCTTTTGGAGCTGAGCTGGTGATAAAATATCAGGTCTGAGACACAGGTTCAAAGATACACACAAACACACATACACACACGCACCCTTAAGCACAGTAAGGCATTGAGTTGCATCACCAGCAGCGGTGTGAATGGATGGGAGCTATCATTACACACACACAACACACACAGGCACACCATGGTAGGTGGGTATGAATAGATGGTCTGTCTCGGATTGGTGAGATTGGTTCCATCTGTTGTGGAGAAGGTTGCAGGGTCACATCCCTCCTATTACCTCTCTCAGTGTCCAATGACACTTCATCCACCTGAATGTGGGTCTGGCAGCGAGCAATGGATGGAGCTATTCTGTGTGATAGAGAGATGGGAAGACAAGGATAGATAGATAGATAGATAGATAGATAGATAGATAGATAGATAGATAGATAGATAGATAGATTTTAATCAAAACAGTAAATCTTCTTAACATGTATATAATTGACATGAAGTGTGTTAGTTGCATGCTATATGCAGTTTCAGAAATACAATGTAATGGTGCCAGAAACCTCTGGACCTCAAACAGACTTAGCTGGAAGTCAACAGATAATGTAATAGCCAGTGTGTCTGTTATTTTCTACAGGCAACAGTCACAGCAGGCCTGACCCACTACCCCTACATCTCTCTCTACAGACCCAGATCATGCATGTGAGCTCTGGGCAAAGGGGAAAGGCAAGAGATGACACAGATATATGAGGAGAGAGACAGATAGACCTGTGGACTGACAGAAGTCTTATCAATCAAAGTTCTAATCCTCCAACCAACCGAGATAGAAGAGGATGGGAAGAAACGGGAAAGGTGAGGAGGGGAGATAGGAGTGGACAGGACAGGGAAATGGAGAGAAGGAGGACGATGGAGATGAGGACGGTGAACATGGCCCACTGAAGGACAATCATTGTCTATCAACATGAAGAATTACCTTTCTCTCTGTCCCCTTTGCCTACATGTGAGTGCACATACACACACAGAGGAACGAGTTGACCTGTGAGGGAACACTGATGGGATCTTCAGTAGGATTAACAGGGATTTAGCTCAGTGTAATGATATCTGAATGAGTTGATTAGCTATCTGATGACACTTTGCTGTTTGACCTCTAGAGCCCAATAACAACTGGTAACTCATCACATTCACCCAGGCTGCATTCAAACAGGGACAGAGAAAAAATAATGTGGGGACTCCTTGAGGCAGCGATCTGTGTTTTCGCTGAGCTAAATGAACCATGAAACTGTGTCACTCTGTGGGCAGCCATGGTATGATCGGTTATGGTTAAACATCAGTGTTCATGTGGTTTGTCCCGGTTAAGTCAGGGACAAATCTCACACAAGCAGTGACAAAGTTCGACCATGAAGGTGTTGAAGGGCAATGGCTTCTCAGGACGATAACAGTACCAGAACAAAGATGGCCACAGGCAGCGATTAAAGACGGCCACACACACACTCAAAGACATTGTGATGATGTTGAAGGAAAAAGGAGCAGGAAGAGTTTTGGAGGATATAGCTTTGTAAGTATCACTGGTGCTTGGCCCCAGATACAGCAGTTAAACTCTTTTTTTCAATGGAGAATGGGAATTCGTTTTAGAAGCCAATGGCTGCTTGACTAAAAATATGCTACACTGATTATTAAACCTTTATGAAAATAGCTATCTACTGCATGCAATAAATTTTGAGTAGATTGTCAGGGTAAAAAAGGTAAACAACAAAAGCCACATGAACCAGAACATAATTAAAAACATTAAAAAATGTACAATTAATGCAAACTGACAGCATATTATAATATGTGGAATACATCAAGCCTTCAACATAAATCAATCAGAGGTTAAAAACACACTCAATCTTATCATCAGTGAGTTGTTGAGCTGCATCATGAGCATTTACACATTGATGTCATTCGAGATTTTAAGAGATTCACTCTGTTGAAGTGGTCTTTAGTACTCTACATCTCCATTCATAGGAGAGAAACAAGAATACTGCATTTACAGGTACAGTCCATATCTCCTGTAGTGTGCTGAATATCAGCTGTACTGCTGTGGTTCAAAAACATGGAGTGGTGATGCAGGGAGAGTCCTTCTGGCGTCTCCAGGCAGATCTGTCCCGGCTGTTGTTCAGAACTTGATTTAGATTTCAGCTGCACTCCTCCCATCTGTAACGCAGAGGTTATGTGAGGATTGTGCAGTCTAGAATTTGAGAGCACTTGCAGCGCTGCCCCTTTTTGTCCACATGTACCTGTACATTGCTGCGTGTTTGCAACAGACACTGATTGTGACCACTATGATACATGCTTTCAGAGGACATGATGCGCATTTGTTCTCCTAGGTGTCTTTGCCTGGACATCAGCTTCTGTGAGCTTGGTTTGAACGCAGCCTTGGGGAAGAGCATGGTTAAATGAAGGTAAAAATGTGATCATTTCACATTTATCAAAAGCTGACAACTTTCTTAACCTCAGTGTTCATTGCCATGTTGAAGCTGCTGAAAGGCTGAAATCCACCATAAACACTGTGCCTTACCCGCTAAAGCAAAATCATTTATGTGGTGAAGTAGCATCTAAGAAATTCAGACTGCTATATCTTTGTTAACGGGTAGTGAAGAAGTTCACTATGCTACTTCTGCTGTTCCAATAGGTCAAAAACATAAATATGAAAGTTCCCCTGCTGGCTCAGCAGGCACTGGAGCTGGTCTATCGATCAGCTTACCAGAGCTGGTGGTGCAGTCCATTTCTCTGACTTGACATTTGAGGATTCTTCTCATGAATTTTTCTCATGTATTTCAAGAAATCAAACATGTCAGATGAGTAATGCGGAACAGCTTATATCAATGGTTAGTGAAAAGCCTTGCGCTCACATCCATGCAGTGATGGATCTCATCTGGCCATTTAGCAACAACTTCAGCTGAATCAAATGTGCTAATTTGTCCACTGGATGCCCCTGCAGAAGCTAAATTTGTCTAAAAATGATTTTGTTTCTGTATGTATATAGTCAGTAGGTCCAATGACAGGTGAAAAGCACTCCTGGAAAAAACTTCATGTCCTAGGAAGTGAAAGAAACTATATAATTACTGTCTGTAGCCATTATACAGCACTGATGCCGTCTCCATCATCACTAAAATGTGACAGTGACAAAAAGCCGCGGGCAGACAGGACCTAAATGAGCACTGAGATGACATTAGTTCACAGAGTGCATCTCACCAGTGTCAGGGAAACCTGCCTGCAGACGTTCAGCAAAAGTATACACTGGAAAACAAAATCGACAGAGAAGTGACTCGTTGATTTAAGCCTAATTGGTGTGTATTCGCGTTCTCTGAAAACACACATCCTGTGAAATGCAGCAGGTGCCAAGTCCTCCATCAAAGGGAAATGAGATGTTTTATGCACACCATGATCAATTTCCTAATAATAGTTGTTATATGGTTGAACTGTAGTCCTAAATTGCTTACATCCATTTATGTGCCCATACAAAAATAGCAATAATTGTCAACAACCTGCTTAAATCAGTGTGTTCATGTTTTTATTGTAGTATATATCATTTTTATGAAGGCATGTTTTTCAGCTAAATGTAGTAGTATTCGTAATATTTATTATGTCAATTATGTTAATTAATCTCTTTATTCAGCCTGTTCACCTGATTTATGACAGCCTTTCATTGGTTGATTGTATTTATAAATCACTTGCCGATGTGTTGAAGACAGAACGTGTTTCAAATATATATAAAATTTCCTGCAATATCTCAGCACAAGTGGATAGATTGACTTTGCTCATTCATGTCACCTAACTGACTCACTGTGAGACTGAGATGCCCAACACCCTCGGTTGGATGGTAGGACAAGCAGACCTCTGGCACACCCAGGTGGTCACAAAGTGTAACTGCAAGATTTCTTGGCCATATAACGGGAAATTGCCCATATACTGCATATTACCCAGTGTTTCTGTTTCTTTTGAAGTAGACTCAGTTCAGCAAACATATGGAATGATTATTCATATACAGACACTCATAAAAGCATGTATACCACAGGTGTCTATCACTTCACATCTGAAGAGTTTTAATAATGACAAAATTCTTTAAATCACAACTCTAACCCTATCCTGACCTTTAAACATAGTCTTAAACAGGGACAAATCCACACCACCACTAAATACTTTCTTGGGTAAAGAGAGGTGGCAAAGAATGTAAAAGCACACACACAGACGCTTCAATGCAGACACACACAGACACACTCTAGTGGGTCGTGTGCTTGGGTAGCAGAAAGCCCTGGCACTGTTCATTAATCACTACGTTGAGGTTTTGATGCCACAGCAGGAATGGAAATGCTAGTCTGACTCTCATAGATATACTATACTGCCTCCATCAGCTTCACCAAAGTCCAGAGCTCAACACTCAGGCATGAGCAAGACTGGTCATTTGCAGAAATGCTGTTATGTTTCCTATTTCTGCAATGTATCCCCAAATGCAACAGTGTCACATATCAAGGCATTTTTAAAATATATTGTTTCTGATATAAGGTTTCAGATACACAGACAGCACTTTGTACTTCAGTCTGAGTCACTGTAAGATTCACTGTTACGGTGAGAAATACAGAATATCATCAGTTTCATCCTGAAGCAGTAACAAATGATCTTATCTTTTTGGTAAAACATTTATCTGACAAGTTGTGAACAAAGATTACTGGACAGTATTTTACAAGCAAACAAAGCATCAATTAAAAAAGAAGATGAAGAAATGTTATTCAGTTCACCCCATCACTACAGGTAAAGAGTAGTTGTAGCTCATTGGTTACAGAGGTGAACTTAAAGTGGCTGCAAGATTTTTAGTCAAGCTTGTCGTTATCCATGACTGTGCTGGTGCTTGCATTCTTAGTTTTTGCATAATAGGAATCATTCACACAAGAAATACACTGGTCCTCATTCATCAAGTTTGTGAAAAATAGCATAAAATATACCATGGAAATGGTCCTGGATGGCTGCCATGCATGACTAATGGCACATGCTCACTCTACCAGTCGAGGAGCAAATCATACATCAAATGCAGCTGTGGAATTAAAACCATGTAGAACCAATTCTGCATTTACATAAGATACATGTGAGATTAGGTCTGCTTGGTGACTTCTAGCTCAGCCACATTTGCATAGCTTACACACACACACACACACTACAGCCTGCCAACTGCATGTAAAATAAGAACCCAGATACAGCTAGGTACAGGTGCAGGTGTGGACTTAACATAAAGACACTCATTGTCAAAAGTATTGTTTTATACGAATGTCCAGCCAGTGTGACTACATGTTGACACATGGATAAAACTTGTCTCTACATTTGCAAGTGAGAAAATGTATGTTATGCAAAGATGAATAAAAAAAGTGAAAATGAAAAGAAGAAACACTAAAACCAATCTTCAATTTCATTTTATCCGTCTGAATAAAACAGCTTCCCTCTACCCCAAACTAACGCCTAGTGACAGATGTTCAACCACAAGGGGGCATCCTAACAGTAACACATCTATTCAGTACTTGATAATCAACTGTGTGTCCCCAACTTTACCCAAGGATTTACAGGAACACTTAATGAAAAATCATCAAGGAAAACTGGGAAACATAAATCAACAAACAAACAGACTTTAATGGTGACTTCTGAATGAACTAGCTATATTTTGTGTTTTTATGAAAAAAAGAAATATTACATCTTATTACATTTGAATCTATTTTTTTCACATAGTATCAGTGATGACTCATCTTAAAGATGGCAGTGGAAATGTTTAGCTATCCAATGAGCTCCAGCCGTTGTCCTTTTAATTGTGTTCACGGCTGTGTTGCTTTTCTGTGAGCAGCCAGTGCTTCTAGTTTCTCAGCTGGCCCAACAGCTTCCTGCAGCACATGGCATGAGTTCAGTTCCTTGAACCTGTTTCAGGTCTCAAGCTGTGCTCTGCTGTCAGGGTACGATACAAGTTGCCTTTCGAAGGGCCAGGTAGCCGGTAACAACATCAGTGGGGAGGAGGCGAATATAGGAGAACTCCTCAGAGGATGTGAAGCGAAGCTTTGTCTGAGGGTCTGTGTAGTTTGCCTGAGAAAAGATAAGATAAGAGTCCTCTGTGTGTGCTTTATACAAGACTTAGAAGTCACTTTGTTGATTGTACAAGGAAGAATTAAGCAAAGTGGTTACTCACAGGGAGCCCAGAGATGTCTGAGTATTTCTTGATTGGCTTCAGGGAGGGAGGGGCGTCAATGTTGTAGTCTGTCAACACAGACATTAAATTAAATCTGCACCAGTAACAACATTTCATGTAGAAGGGATGCTGGCTCATCACTTCTTTGTTATATAAATATAGTAATATAACAGATTATAGATTTAAAGTATTTTAAGGCTTTTGACACATCTTGCTATTAGTGAGATTCAAATTTGGAGTTGTAATTTAAGAAGAAATAATGTAAAATTTGCCAGACATCTTAAAAACAATCAATAAATACTAACAAATAACCATAATGCTATAAATTTGAATATACAAAAACGTACAGTTGGGATCATTGAGCTTCCAGGGTAAAGTCCTCTCCAAAGCCAGAATCTGTTTGAGATTCTTCCACGTCCTGTTCTTTTTACCTGCTGCAGCTCCACCAATCCCAGAATGCTGCCCAGATTAAGAGAAGAAAAGAGGGGGCCATATTTCAGGGAAGAGCAACAGAAGCAGATAAACTTAAACCCAGATGGACACAAACACTCACTATGAATGTGGGGTCTTTGAATGGTGGAGGCTTTGCTACAGACTCTGTGGTCGCAGTTGCACCGCTATCAGCTGTTCCCGCTGCCTTCACCTCAGCCACAGACTCCACTGCTGTTATCTGTAGAAACATGAACACAAATACCTCTTCAGACAAACAGCAATCATATTAGGTCAGGCTTTGTACAAGCTCGGGAGCCTGCCGAGTTAGATTTCATGGGTTCAGGCAGGAGTTTAACCTTTCTAAGGGACATCCTGCTAGATCAAGACAGAATTTGTCAGGACAGTATCTTCACAGTTGCCCCAACTTTCTCTTGAAATTCATCTCGCCATTTTAACATTTTTGATCAATTAAGAGAATAATCAGCTGATTATATCAGTAATCAGTAATCAATACATACATTCAAATTTGCAAATCACATTTTATTGAATTTCAGCTGCTTTGCATTACTTTGGCGTATGATTTGTCTACTATAACTGAACAAACCCAATCACGACGTGTATCTTTTCAACAATGTTACTCTGAGAAACGCTCAGTAATTACTTTCACTGCTTTAAATTACAGTTGTATGCGCTTCTTAGTGCAGGCGGGCAGAGTGTACCTGTGTTTGTGTTGTTGGTGTCGCTGTCAGCTGGCCTTTCTTCTTCTTGGTGCTGCTCCCGGTGCTCTGCGGAGCGGCACAAACCGCAGGACTTCCGGGACGTTTCTTCCCCCGAAGAGCAGCAGAGCTGGCGGCCGCCGGCTGGGTCCTGGCGGTGATGGGCACCTGAGACGCCATTTGTTTTCAGTAAAGTGGTTTAAGTAAACGATGTAAGTGCAGTGTTGTCTGTCGAGACGAGGAGTTGACCGTGCGCCATCCGGTATGTAAACACCGCTTCACCCGGATATGGAATCATTTCACTTCCGGTGATGCAATCGTAAGAAATGGTCAAAATAGTTCTTAATCATTAAATAATCTAAATCTATTATCTGACGCGTAACTTAAAAGCGTATACAGTAAAACATAAAATGATAAATGTGTGATCTTGTGTTGCTCAGATGTCAGCAGCAGCGGAGAAAAGGTTTAGGTCTTTGACATCAGTAAAAGTAACTCAAGCAACACAACTGTGCGGAAATGCTGTTACAAGTAAAATCCCTGCATTATATTTAAAACACAAAAAGTAGAGACATACATTGTCCAGACGCTGCATTTCTTTATTTTTCCATTGTGTATCCCCTGAATGTGGTGTTGTTTACCCTGTTAGATTTCCAAGAAGTTGAGTGGTAAGTATTCAACTGTTTGTTCTAGTTTTCCAGTTCCATAAATACATGATAAAACAAATAGTTATAGCCAATTTATTAAGTAATTAATTAATGTTGCTTCAAAATTCTCCAATTGACCTAAGGCTGTGGTAACTGGAGCACCCGGAGGAAAACCCACACAGACACGGAGAGACTAAAGAGTTTCTACACAGAGAGAGAACTAGAGCAGGGACCAAACTGCAGTCCTTTCTCTGTGCTGCCTCAGTGCTAACCACTGTCACCTGTCTGTAGAGTGATGCAGACTCAAAACATCTGGGACGTCATAGGAGAGATTGTGACCTGTGTTGTGGAACTTGACAGAACACACCAGCAAATAAGCAGATGCTACTCACACTGCCAGGTGCAGCCACGAATATCCTCTGATGAACATGAAGGAAATGAAGAGCAGCTTATTTTCACCTGGCAGGGAGGAGGTACACTGGGAGGAAGCATGATGTACCAAGGTTCACCAGACCTCCAGTCCTCAGTCTGCCAGCTTCCCATGGACCCTGAAGCTGTACAGACAGGTGTAGTCTGGATCACCCCAGTTGCTCTCAACTTGCAGCTTTACATAGCTGAATACACCTTGTTTATAATCCTGACAGACAAAAACAATGAGTAATAGTAGTGTTAGTTGGGTGGTCAAAAACAGTGACGGCAAAAAATGGGAAATAAGGGATATAATAACTATAAGGACAGATACGCAGTGATAGGAAGGAAGGTCTAAGTGTAACTTATAATTGCTTATAGATAAAATTAAAAATGTGTATGTCTCGAATTGCATATACTTAAAGGAAGTTCGAAAATCTGAAAAGAGCTCCCATCCTGATAATAAAAAAGGTCCCAAGTTGAGTGCCCTCATCACCTATATTTTCCAGTCCCTGCAAAAAAGATAGAGATCAAATTCAACAACTTCTTGCTCTCCATGCATGTGACAGTGAAACTGAGTGGTACACAGTGGATTTCTGCAGTCTGACAACTTTAAATTTGTGACTTACATAAACAGTAAACTCCTTTGTAGCACTGAGAATGGAGCCACTTGGGGACATGCTTTTTAAAATGTGCCCTAGTGTCACATGGCTTATATCAACTGGATGGGAGAGGGCGATGACTAAATGTCCATGTCCACCTTTGAAGCCCCAGCAGTGTCCTGGAAACAGAAATGACTGCCCCTGAGGAAAGAGTATGAGAAGAGAGTTTAGGTTTGTGTTTTCTGTGGTAAAAAGAATAGAAATATTACAGTTGTGATAATCCCACACAGCCATGAGTTGGTGTGTGTAGTACCTAGCTGAATAACAGTCCTTGGGCTAAAAGGGGGTAACAAGACCTCTCCTTTAGTAGAAGTCAGTTTCGCTCCTTGTGGCCAGTATGTTTTGAGGACTGCTGGCACATGACCTTTGCCCCTGCACACAAAAAACCCACACATATAAAGTGAGGAAGCAATGTCAATACTGAAAACACACGACTGAATTATAATCTGATAAATGACAATGATCAGTGTGGCTTAGATGTCTTGCCATGTGACTCAAGAGCGTAGTTGGGCCAAGTGTTCACTTCTGCTTTTTTAAATTGAGTACTTCCTCCTGCAGCTCTCTGATGTTCTTCACTGTGGTTAAACATCCCTCATTCAAATCCTGTTATTAAGAGGAGATTTAGTGTTGCATTTAATGTTACGTGTTCATGGTTTTGGCATATTAACTTGAATTGTGATTACAGGGTGCACAGGAAGAAAAACTTGGATTAATTAATATTTAAACAAGAAGCTGCTTTTATGGGTATTCGGTGGAGGAGGTGTGCCTGATGACATTCCTGAATGTAGAACTTTGCTCAGAGCTGCAATCATTGAAAGAAATCCTGATGGATGGAGAGAACAAGGTCAGGATGTTTTTGTCAAGAGACAGATACTCATAAGTCAGTGTTCTAGATATAACTGTTTATGAAAGGTGGGATTGCTTACCAAAACACAGGACAACTACAGACAAGGACAAGAGTAAACCAGCAATGCTAAGGTTGAACATGTTCAGCCCTCTACTGCTGTTGGTCTCTACCCTTTTGCGCAGATTACGGGCCTTACTCCGTTTAAAAACCCTGGATGTAATGAAAGTTAGAAAAAAGTGAGAGCTTTGAAGATGTATAATGCAAAACAGATGACTGCGTTAAACACACGAACCATATGTACATATCCAACATTATTCTTGCACAGATAGATACAGCTTACATATAAATGTTCTCCCTGTAGGAAATTGTTGGGATCCTGTCATAGTGGATCAATTCAACTATGCACTACATTACTGCCTTTAAGTTTAAATGTGTATTAATCAATGTAAAATTGCCTTAGATTTGTACTTTAAGCCAGTAAAATACATACTAACAGTAACTTAATATTTAATTAATATTTTTATTAATATTTTTCTAATGGTTTGTCAGATTGTGTTTAAATAACTTGGTGAAAAATTTAAGAACAGTTTCCACATACAGTCGAACCATACATTTTCTAAAGCTAGCATAATTTTACATGTACAACCATACAGACCATACAGAAGTATTGTTGCTCTGCTTACATGCATGTGTTTTCTTTACTTTCACCGCTGAAAATAGCAAAAACACATGAACAACTTATTAAATATGATACACTGTTATAGGTTAAAAGGCCCCACGTTGTTTTCATTCATGTTGATGATCAGACCCACTGAGGAGTTTTGTGAGGCTGTGCTTGGATTCTAGTGAGGCAGTCATGATTTCCAAAACACATAAAAATGTTTTTTATTTAAAATAATCTGCTGTTTAAATTAAAGTGAAAAATGTATTATATATAACATACATATTTTATACTACTTTGATTACCATTAACATTTGACATACTGTATATGTTAGGCCTTGTGTAACTATAATGTATGCAATGTGATGGGATTTAAAACACATCAAAACCAAGTAGAGTTGAAAATAGGAAAACAGCAGAGAAAGTGTTACCAAAAGTAATTATAACATCACTGAAGCTGGCAGGCTGTGCAGCTGACTCCTGTCAGTGGAGTGCTGCTGCCACCAAGTGTTGTAAGAGGTTCTGCACATAACAAACGAGGCATTCTGTGCAAACGCACTCACTGATAGAAACAGGAGGATCGTATAACTGAAAACTGAATGTGGAGGCAGTTACTTTTTTAGCTCCTCAATGAACCCAACAGATGAAATTGCTAACCCTCCTACAAAGGTTCACAGTTTACTCTGCATTTTTTGTTTTTTAGTGACCTGATTGCATTTTTTTACTTTACAGGCTTTCATTGATCTCCTTTCTCACTTATTATCTCAAAGATATAACCTGAAGGAGCCAATTTTCTACTCCATGCTTTTTTCCTATTGCAGAATATAGCAACAAGCCATTGGCAGCAACTGAGGCCTTATTGGATGGATGGTATTTTTGTAGCTAGTGACCCATAAAATTGGCTAAAGTTATGGCTCTATTTTGTGTTGACCTACAAGGGCTTTCACAGGTCAGCCTTTGAACTTGCATATTTCAGTATGATTTCTGTCAAATTAAAGGTGTATAATCTGAATTACATTTCCTTGTCGTTGAAGTCAAAATAGAAAAATAATTTATAAATAAAGAAAAATAAGATGCACATGTAACATTAAAAACACAGGTACAACATTGACTGTCTGTAAGCACAGAGCAATTTGGAGATGATATTGTAGGTCTACATACCATCTCCTGTTTGCATGTATGTGCTTTCTGATCATCTTTGACAAATAATGAGTGCACCAGGAAAAGTTCAAATAATTCACTCACTAATGTAAGAAACTCTGACCTGCGTTGTGACAGTAGCGGGTCAGTTATTGTACATTATTCATGTACTCTCCATTCAGAGTGCAATGAATAATCCTAAAATTATAGGTCATCTTCTGCTATTTGCTCTCCCACTACTATCAGTATACTAAAAAGCAAAATACAGGTGTGATAATTCCCAAAATGGGGTGGCATATGCTTGCCTTTGATTGATTCATCTGAATCTGAACTGGCATGAAAATTATCCAGTATTTCATGAGACAAAGAGCAAAGATCAGAGAAATGTAAGGAAAAAGGAACCTAACCTTTAGTAGCAGAACATTATTTTGCAAAGCCTGCATCAAAAAACCCTTTAGCAACTTCTTGCATTGATCTTGAATGAACCTAACCTCACAGAGAGTGTAAGAAAAACTTTCCATTACAGGAGTTTTTAAAGTAGTTTGGGTAAAATTAAATAATCTCGTCAGCAAAACTCTGCCGGGTGAGGTGGCCTCCGGGTAATCTGTTGGTTGATTAGAACAGGATAGCATGCCTTGGGAGGTACATGGTTATTTTCTTGTCATTCAGTCACTGTGTTTCACAGAAACACCTTTAAGGGGAAAGTGCCTCTAGCACATCCATCAGTCTGCACTGGCCCACCAGGGAAGGACCTGTCAGCATCCAGACATCTCCACACAACAAAGATCTACTGCATCCAAATTCAATACCGTGCCCTCTGAGCTGCTGGAGAGACCTTGATGAACTGAGAGATCCTGGTGTGTAGTGCTGTATGTGTGGAGGATGTATTTGAGACACACACACAGGAGTCTTACTGCCACTTTGCCATCCTTGTACTGTCTTAAGGAGACAAGAGGGCCACACTCGCCAGGGAAATGCTGATTCAGAGGAAGGTCTCTCCAAATGTCTCATTCATTTTTCAGCACTGGCACACAGCTGCTGCCAGCTACATGAATAAAGTATATCTGGAGACTCTGTTCGAGCTCAATTGCAAACAGATATGAATGTTTTATGGTTGAAGTTAAACTATAAGCTGTAACTGTGGGGCATTGGACTCCCACACCCCTTTTTTTCTTAAAAATACATCACCTACTGGATCAGGCTGGAGCAACATTCTGAAACCGGGGACATCAAAGTCAAAGATTTTGCACCGGCTGTACTAAAGCTTCCAGTCTAAACACACCTGGGCACCACACAGAGCTTCTCTGTCAAACAAGGGGAGCTTTTTTTGTGTTCTTCTAAGCTCTCTGTGATCCTCTTGAAACTATCCCGTTGCTACAAAATGCCATAGAAAAAGCATTTTCACTGTGAAGCTGAATTTCAACACACACGCAAATGCACACATATATGCATACATGCTGCTAGGGATGTCATTTAAAATCAGATTATGTAAGCGTGTAGTGGAGTTTTCTGCTCTAGTGACTCTGGGTGGGATGCAAGCCTAACATGAAAGCCGCAGCCTGGAGCAGACCGTATTGATCTGTGTCAGCAGGCCATTGACTGGTGCTGGATATAGTCAATGTTTGTAATGGGGATGGATAGCTCTCACGTGTGTTTATGCATGTATGTGTGGGTGCACAGCAGAGAAAATGAGAATGAGAAACAACTTCAAAAGAGTCTGCTGAAAACCAACAGGCTATCTGAGGAAGCCTGTCCATGTTAAGTTTAGGCTCCAATTGCAAAAATTGTTATGTCTGAAAACATATGGAGTATTTAGTGCCTTGCTCAACAGTGTGTCACCAGTGTTTTGGCCAGGAGGAGAATAACCACCTTGTTTGTGTGTCTAAAACAAGATTTTTTTTTTTTTATTCCAATACAGTTTCTTTTAATGCTGTACAAAGACTGTGGACAATATTTATTTTTTTAAGAATAAGAAAAATTGAGTGGCTTTGTAAAGCCTTCACAGCTTTAAAGTGGATTTGGTGCATCTTCCAAAGCAGCTGACAGTAGGTTTTTCTCTTCCAAATGAAGATTATAATTATAGACAACAAAAAAAATCCAAGGTTGTGAGATTCTCTCGCAGCTGTATAATGACTAATACAAGATGGCAAGCTTGTCGGGGGGGGATGCAAATAGGCTGCGTGTATCACATCTTTAATCATTCACAGTGCTGAATCTCACTTCCTGAATACATTCTGCATGACCTGACCTAGAAGTGCAGCTGTATTGCGATTCCCATCTCATCAAGTCAGGGCAGAGTGTTTTCTGTCTGTGCAGGTAGAACGTTGAGTCATAAAAATGAGACACAGCTCCGTACTGACTTCATTATGTGCAACAGGAGTTTGGCAGTGACGCCGACACAAACCAATTTGCATGTGTAACTCTGAAAAAGTGGGCTGACACCCTGTCTTGCACATCACATAATGGCCACCTTGAATCTTTCAAAGAATCACACCCAGGAATGTATTGCCAATCAGAAACAGAATTTACCAACCTTGCGAATGAGAGGTCAATAAAATGGTATCAGCTGAGGAAAATGAACTCACTGAGTCAGGCAGCTAGCTCTGCCTGGCACTGGCAACGGCCTAAGCACTCCCAAGTGTCTCTCGTATTCTGGTAATAAATTGTGACGAAAAAAAGGTTATGCCTGCAGTCAAGACATTTAAACACTCCCCTGATGGAACAGGTAATAGTGAGCAATACTGTTGACATTTTATTTATAGCTTCTTGTAAGCGCAAGCATCCCATTTGCCATAAACAGTCCTCATCTGTTTTGTGGTAGAAAAGAGGAGCCAATTTTCTTAGCCACTCTCTTTTCTCGACTTTTCAGTCCAATTTTTATCTTCAATATATTGCAATATATGACAAGTGCTTAGCTGCGTCTGAGGTCTTATTGAACTGATGGTATATTTGCAATACTAAAAAACCTGTGAAAGTAGTGTCGCTCTGTCATACTGACCTCCTGATGTTAATTAACAGATGTTAATGTGTGCGTCTTCCTGTACACAGTTATATGTTAAAGAAAACAGAAGCAAAAGTGCATCCAGGAACACATGTACATCTTCCTGTTGAAAGTTTATTTTAGTTAATGGTTAAGTTTCACAATTACTTCATGTTGAAACTTCACTGCACAAGATCATAAACTCATCTAATCTTAATCTATCTTGTTATGTATAATATATCTTGTTTTGTGGGCAGTGAAATATTCCATAAGTTTTAAGAATTTTTTGGTGTCTGTGTTTTCTTCTTCAGTAGAAAAAGTGCACTTGTAAAGTAAAAAGCCTTAATTAGGGTGATATGTGAAAAAGAATCATTAAAATCATTAAAACATTATGGTGTTTAAAATAAATAAAGGTAACATCAAGGTCAGAGTGCACGTTTTAATAGTGTTTTTGTCTTACAATTTCTGTCTTTTTTCCCAATAACAAAACAAACCTAGTCAGCATCTGCTGAACCACTGAACTGCTGAAGTCCTGTTTTCTGCATCAGAATCAGCAGCTTCCCTGATGGTCACAGAGTTGCTGTTTTTTGTCTTTAAGTAAAATTGAATACACTGGGCCACTAATGACATGTAAGTACATACTACTGCCTATTTATGTAAATGTAAATGACATGGATATTGAATTTAATGATTTACTGAATGATCTGTGTCAACCAGCACTGCCCAAACTGGGTTTCATGGGCAAAAACCAGATGTTTTTAGTGAAAAACTATTATATTTATTTATAACTACTAATATTTGTATTATAACAGAAATAGATGTTTAGGTTGTTTTGTTTTTGTGAGGTTAATGTTCTTTGTGTATAAAGCAGAACTGTATAGAAGACTGAATTCTATTTATTTTTCATAATCTGGAGTACAGAAGCAGAGTGGCATTATCTTCAAAAAGTCTATATGGGAACATGGGATGCTAATAACAAAAAAATTGTTTGACATGATGGACATGATGTCTCTGTTTTCTTTATTTTTTCATTCAAAAGATTAAAAGTTATAGAACAGAAAGTGCTCATTGAAATAACTAAATGTGAAGCCGCAGTTTCCCTGAGGACTATTTGTTTGCAGTTTAGGATGTTCTGTCTTTTCTTCAGACAAGAAAATCTACAAGGTTTACTCTCTATCCATTCAGATGTCCAATGTAATTTTAATTTGACACCCATAATACGAATACTATCTGGTTCTTGCTGTATGACTTTTAAAGTGTAGCTTTCTCATTGGTAATATTCGTGTTCAATTTCTATGCATTACTCTGTCAGTCACAAGGAACATTCACACATACTCAAAGTGCAGGCTACATCATTCTCATTTCGTACAGCTGTATATCAAACAGATTTATATGAACCAAACAATGCATAAATTAATGCATTTGTTTTCGATTTGGTCTTGTCAATATCACTGGCAAAGATACAAGCCGACTATGTCGGCTTTACGTTGATGAACGGTGCAGCTTTTTAGATGCAGCTGTGACATTTCTGAACTATGTAAAAGAGAATAGGATCAGTTGAAATATTTCTTCCGGGTAGAGGTAGTGAAGGGAGGGATGAGCAGTGATGCTGTCTCTGCTTGCACCGCACATCAGCATGCCAACTCCTCTCTCTCTCTCTCTCTCTCTCTCTCTCTCAGTCAGACAGACAGACCCAGGCCAGGCAGAGGCAGTGCGTCCGCCCGGAGAGAGAGACCACACCGCATAGCTGCACTGCCGACTGAACCGTAATCATATTCATCGTCTGTATTTTAATGGATGTCTCCCCTGTTGCAGTCTTTTGATACTGGGCGGTGCTCTTGTAGGCGCGTTCAACGTGAGAAACACTCCATCCCGGGCTTGTGTGTTTCCTTTAGGTAGGTTGTCTCGACGACACAGAGAGGACCACACTCCCCCCCTCACCACCATCGTTAGCTCGCTAAGCTAGCTAGCCCGCTAACTTAGCCGTGATACTTTGTACCGAGTCGGCGTCAGTTTGCTGCCTCGTAGCTAGCCTGCTGTCTCTTGCGCCACACCAGTGGATCGAGGTGCGTCGTCACCCAAGGTAAGCGAACAAAATGTGTCAAAAAACACATAGTTATAGTTTTTTTCTTTTTTTCCTTCCTGCCACACTGACAACCGCTGGCTTGTTTCTGGGCAGTAACGTTATCTGGCAGCAGTAGACTGGCGCTATGGCAAGAGGCTCTTGTTGACAGAAGCAGCCAAGCAACGAGGATGTGATGCGACTCACTGCTAAACACACAAAATGTCACTTAACTTCGCGACTAATTAGCCGACAATTGGTCCTCCACAGCCAGCCTGAAATATGCTGAATTAAAGAGCACCTGGTTCGTCGATAATAATGATGCTCAGACACTTTTCTAGCCATCTTGTGTTTAGCGTTTCACTCCTGACTGTCTGTCGTGAATCGACCACTGCCAGGTTAACGTTATCTCACACTGCCGCATTTGACTGCGGTGAGTTTTTTTTAACGGTTTATTCAAATGCTCGTTGTGACAGTTATCAGCTAACCCGCGGGATAACACCCACACACACACTAAATAAATACAAAAATACGTAAATAAAAAACAGTCCATGTTTGAAGTTGACCATAACGGTGAACATAAGGAGTTTTCCTGATGGACGTTTCCTCATTCATGTCTGAACATTTCACAGCTTCAGTGTTGCATCACACAGCCGGGAAACACAAGCTGTAACAGCCGGAATTTAACCCCTGGTTGGTGCTTGTTGTGTCTCGTGTCCTGATAGAGGTCAGATGGTTTAGCTTAGCTTGATGTATGAGGAAAGTAACTAGTGGCCAGATTCTTGCTGTTCCTTCCTCCTCTGTTGAACAGAGGTTAATTACATTTCATGTGATTCAATCACAAACAAGCCATTTTATAATGTTTGGTAGAAGCATATTGGCCTGACCTGTTTGTATGTAAGTGTGAAAGATAGATTCATTGAGTGAAAACAGAGAGAATGAGTGTGCATGAGTGAGCGTGCATTAACAATGCTGTAATTATCTCAAGAGATAAGAAAATGGATTCACTAGCAATCCTGCAAGAGTCTGCAGTTGTGGAGCAGAGCAGATGAAGATGTAGGATTGACAGAGAAACAATTAAATTAATCTGTCATGTTCCTTAAAGGGAGAGAAAAGGGGAGCATGTATTATTTATCCCGCGGTGTGGGTGTATGTGGGTGGCATTGCCTGTGTGTTTGCAGGTGGTGAATATGCAGTGTAACTGGAGGGAAGCTGCTCTGCTTGTACCTTTGGACTACCTGTAGCTTTCGTCCCATGGTGCCTCAACATGAGCTGATGGCTTTGATCATGTTATGAAATGCTGTGTGGTGCAGCTTTACTACATGCAAGAAACACAGACTTAAGCATGTAGGTCAGAATTGTCAGTATCTTTTGCTGCCTTAGGTGTTATAAGCACACACGCGTATGTCAGGTTTAGGAACATACTTCACAGCTGTATATCTGAACTAAGCCCTGCGTTAAGGCATGACTGTCCAGCTTTGAAAGGAAATGAATCATGTTCCTCATTTCAAGGCTGTGGAGTCGGCATGATGCGTTTCCTGCCCCGTGTGTGTCGACTGCGTGTTCAGGCCTTGGCAGATGTGCCTGCTTTTGCGTCCCACTGCTTTCGTATTTGTGCGGGTTGATTTGAGATTTTTGCACATTGAGAACATTTTGTGTGATCTTGTGGACACAGATGTAGTTAGAGGCAACTATCTGGTTTAGGATGAAATGAGGGTCTAATTCTAAGTGAATGACATCACTGGGAGTTTCTCAACATGTAAAAAAATAAATATGTGTGTGGTGGAGGTACGTCACCATGGTTTTAGCTTATATAGAGAGTACATATAAGTAATAGCTTGTATGTGTTTCCACTGTGTAATGGTAATACAGGTGGTAATAATCATGATGATATCATGCCTTGGAATGTAATAACTTTAATCTTAACAAAACTTCCAATTATGAAGCATATGCACAAATGCAACCAAGATACAGCTTTTTCCAAGTTTTTGATCATGTTCAGAAATGCGTAGACCTAGTTCTTAACTAGATTTTGCTTCCAGAGATATTAAAAGTGAAAGTGAAAATCTGTGATATTCACTCTGTAAATTGGTGAGCGTATGTGTTTGTCATAGAGGGTGGCTGTGGTGCATTTATTGCTCTGAGTTGGTCAGGAACAATAGCTCTATTCTGGCCCGTGTCTCCGGAGGGAGGCAGCAGCATTCGGCGTTCCCGGCACTCTGTGTGCCAGCAAGGCTTGGTTTGGGATTGGGTTTCCACAGCCACCTGGAGCTCAGAGCACAGGAATGCCATTGTTCCTCCGTCCAGACTATGACTGGATCAGGCACACATGCAAACACACACAAACACATAAACAGACGCATGCATGTACACACGTTTAGTACACAGTATGAGAAGTTCATAACAGCCTGTGTGTTCCCCAAAACTTAAGTCACTGTGCTTTGTTATGCTGTCACTGCTTACATAAATAGACAGGGAAACATCAAGCCTCTGCATGCACAGCCACTGAGACCTGATATTAGTGGCAGAGCAATATGCTTGTCTGAATGGCTGCTTAGTATTTTTAGCTGCAGATCACAGTAAATACCATTGAGTGAAACTTAATGTAGTTACACTCTTTGTTCTCATGGTAAACTCGGCTAATAACCTGTAGTCTGCATAAGACTTAAGACAGACATACTAAGTGAATGTGAAGTGAAAAAAATGTGATGTGTGCTGAATCAATTGCTCAATTAATTAATAAATTGGCTGACATAAAATGAATTAACAGCAACATTGAAAGGCAGTTAATCATTTTAGTAATTTATTAAACAAAAACAGCAAACTCTGGTTGCAGTTGTAAGGAATTTTCAGCATTTTTCTGTCTTTTTTTTCTTTATTATTAAAACTGATATACTTTTGAGTAATTGTCATAATTTTCATTCAACTTCTACAACTGATTAATTAAATAAAATAAACAGTAAAATAAACAGTTTATCGATTAATCAGTTTACTTTCAGACCAAAATGCAACCAACAGCTGTGTTCTTGAAATTCAAATTTAGATTCATTAATATGTACAAGTATTGCCTGCGAGGACTGGAGCAAGCGTAGTGACACCTCTTGTGCGATCTGTTCTAGCCGGCGAAATGTCAGTTTGACTTTGTTTACTTCAGAGTTGTCTTTTTAATCAAATCCTCCTCTCACAAGAAAACATTGCACAAACACCAGCTGTCAGTGAGACATTTGATTACTTCTTCTCTAAGGTGGGTTTTGTTTTTAATAATGTTGTCTGATCACAGCACACCTCAGACAGGCTTATCTCCACGCTGTGCATTAATTGGTTTTGGCGATGTGGCAGTGTTGCTAAGAGCAGATTTACTTCTCACAGATCGAGCTATTTAATGTATACTATGATGTAATCTAACCACAGCTTATCTTGCCTATTACTGGACCTGTCAGCCTAATAGACTTTGTGCTGTATGACTGAGAACCTCTCATGGTTGTAGTGATTCAAAGTATTTGAAAAAAATGGTTTAATGACAGCTGTGTTGCCTACATCTTGATAACGTAACTCGCATTCCACTAGTCTCATATCCTGCATCCTTGTTCCCTGCCTACATCAAGGTTCTAGACCACCTTTCCCACTGATAGCAGTGATGCAAGCAACTTTCCCATTTGCACAGCACATGACTTGATTTCCTGAACCAATTATATTTTACTGGTTTTACTGACTGTTGTCTGTACTATTGTTGGAATATCTGAAATGTTTTTTGGGGGTTAAATACATATGTACATAAATGCCACATACCCTTTAATTTGAGCTACTGTTAGCTAACATGGCTATTGTTAGCCTGGCTACCATAGCCAGTCTTACTAATCCAGAATCAGATCATCAAAAATTTAGAGCCAATGAACTAAATAATGCTTGTTTTATTTTTAGCTGGTTTAATTTGTTAGTAGAATATGATCACAGATTACATCATTTAAAACACAGTGTTGTGGTAGGCTATACAGGCTTGCATATGGCCTATTATTTGGGCTATTCACCATAAATGCTTAGAAGATGTAAGTATATAGGGAAAGTGAAAGGAGTTCTGGGGAAAGAGGGATAAAGGGTACACAAAGGAAATTTTTGTCTAATTGTATGTAATTAATTGTATATCCTAATGTTTTTTATTAAAAAGTTTAGCCTTGATGTGTTGCCTATTTATCCATGCCTTTAGCATCATTCAATGACTGTTGTCTGTTCTGCTTAAAACTGCCAGCCTAGATTTAGTGTAAACCTTACAGAAACTTACTCCGGATGTTGATAGCTGGTTTAGCTAGATCAGATAGCCGAGGCTTAAATGGGTGATCTTCAGACAAAGTGAGAGGAACAGAAAACGGAGACTGATGAGAAGGAGAGAGAGAGATATACATCAGCAGCATTTAGTAGTTTTTTTCTCTCAGTCCTCTAGGGTTGTAAGCAGGCAGTTTCAGTTGTGTGCGTGCACGCACGTGTGTGCATGTGTTTGGCTATGCGTGCGTGTCCTCTGGCTTTCCAGCAGGTCACATTAGGGATAGAGTTTCATAGAAGTGGGTCAGCCAGTGCCACCAGGGAGTCTTGCCAGCTCCCTGCTCTCTCTCAGGCTGGAACAACTAAAGGCCAACACAAACACAAACCTTAGTTGTGTGCATGTGTGTTCAATATATGTGTAGAGCTTGTTTGTGGACATTAATTGTTGCTGTGTGTGTTCATGTGAGTATGAGGGGTATAAACTTTACTGTTTGTAATTCATTAAGATAACCCTGGCCCGGCCTTATTCATTGTTCTTTGACTCATCCTTAACCACCTTGCTGGAAACTGAAATACTGTAAAGCTGTAAAGGCAAAAAGAGTATTAAGCCTAAGCTAGGGCACAGTGTGTTTGGACTGCATATAGGGCCTCAACAGATGATTCAGAGCCTGTCACACTCAGTGTGTCTGAGCTGGATGGACACACTGTTTCTGCTGGCTTAATGATAAGGAAATAGGATTTAGCCCACTATTCAGCAGAGGTTTATTTCATCTCCTAGCTGCAGTCTCTTATTTTCTGTATTCGTTCTCCTCTGACGGTCTATTTCTGCTCTGTTTGCTTGCCCATATCCCTGCATTGTTCAATTGAGATGACATCATGAGGTAATAAGTAGACACTAATAAAAGCATAGTATTAGATTTAATTGTATCTGATATGGCAGAAATCACACTTAACTTCCACCCAAAACAAATTCTACTCTTAAAGAAATGATTCCCAGACTATGTGATAATGACTGAAAGCATTTTTCCAACAATTAGGAGAGCCTGTGGGAGTATGTGTGTGCCCAGTTTCAGCTGCCACTGGCCAGGGTGTGCTTAGGCGAGAAAACAGGCATGGTTTCAAGTAGTCCGTATCAAATACTGCTCTGTATTTATTATTTACACAGCTTCTGCTGCACAGTGGTGACTGCACAGCCTTTCACAGAAAACAGCTTTGTGGAATAACTTTCTGGGAAGAAATCAAATCTGTAAAGAATGATTGTGCATTTGAATACGTAAATATTTTGAAGGGGCGAGTCTCAGCTTGCAAGTGATGTGCATTCCAGTATCACAAGATTGTGTGACATGCTTCTTTTTGTCACTGAGAAGAGAGTTAAAACATTATAAGCGCCTAAGAGTGATTAACACCCAAAGTTGTGGAATTTGCTGGATCTCTTAGGCTGAAGCTTTTGTTGCTCGGAGTGTACTATAGTGTACTATAATAGCAATTTTAGCCTAACATTGGATGTGTAAGTTGAAACAGGTCACCCTAAGTAATGTACCCATAGAAAATTATCAGCTGTCTTGTCTGTCTTTTATCTTATAGTTTATACAATCTTATACAAACGTTTTTCCTTTTCAGAATTCTCAAACAGCTCTAATGATTGACTCTTCATTACCTGCCCAGCAGCACGCAACACTTAAAGTTACACAAGTTAAACTAAGGAGTGTGAGTATCAGACTATATATAGATATACAACATGTGGTAACTCCAAATACTAATGCGGCTCGATGTCTGATGGACTTGTAAATAGAAATAGGTTTGCTAACAAGTTTGCCAAATCAATTCATGATATGAATAATAATAATAATAATATAAGCTAATATGTTCTTGTTGTATTCAGTTTCCCCCTTGTAGCTCAAAAATAACTTACTGCAGGTTTGAACAAAACTCAATCTGTGGTCAGCAAGTACTTGCTAGTCCTAATGGCGTAGATCAGTGTTCACTAGACAAATCATGCTTGGAATACTATGGCTGGGGATCATGGGAGATGAGTCAGTTTGTGGGACATGAATATCATGAAGGACAGTAAAATGCACGCAAATCTACTTTGTCCTTGGACTCTCAAATCTTTATGAGGATAAAGACAAAGCAGATTTCAATTTGTTTACAGCACACATGTCAATGTTAAATTCTGCGTTCAGTTGTCATTGGGACAGTATCCAAGTTCCAAATCCTTTTTTTCCACATTGCTTCTCCAAATGGACATGTCAATTCAACATTGTTAGCTTGAACAAAATCCAGTCGGATCTGCAATTGTGACTGACTTGTTGTTGCATGTGAGGTTGGCTTCTACTTTGTACTTCTAGTCATGATGCTGATTTCATAAACAGCTCCTGTGATAGGATAGTACAAAGCTTTAAGAGGCACCTTGAACACCTGAACAGACTAGAACAATGACTGCAACAGCTCAACCTGGTAGCATTGAGTAACCCTATATACTGTGTTCTGCTCAGCTCCAACAATATCTGTCTTTGTGAGAGTGTGCTATTCATGCGTCCGTATGTTGCTCACAGCATCTGTTTCAGTCTGAGATATGACCCGACAGGAAAAGACATAGTTTCCATGGCGACAGTCCTGCTCCTTACCCACCCCCCTCCCAGTACTCGCCATAGGAGGAAGTGGAATATGTCCAATTTGTGCTGACTCGTGGAGAAACAATTGTGTGACACACACTTAAACACAGATGTCTCTCTTCACTCTGGCCTGGAAAGATTGTTTGTGTGCCTTTCTAAATATGTTTGTCGCTGTTTTCTTGTGTGTTCACATCACCATCCAACCTGAATGGGCCTGGTTATTTGCTTGTACATGCTTGAATGTCAGGGGAATAGTACTTATTCTTATTCTTACTTATTCTGTAACTGTCAATTAAAGGAGGAGAGTTTGTGTGTGCATGGTGGCCTTGCTGAGTTTATTGATCTCTGTGGGGATATTTGTCTTCTGCATTTGACCTGGCCATGCTGTTTAGAAGCAGCAGGCAGCCACAGCGCAGTGCATGGGGGAATATCTTCAGTCCTGAAGCCAGTACTTTGGTCAAGGACAGTGGCAGGAATTCTCCCCATTGTAGTATGTGATAGGGTAGTAGTGGGTTTCAAACTCTGGACCATCTTGCTTTGAGACAACACTGCTATACACTGAGCCACTCCATTGCTGAATCCACAGAGCTGGTAAATCAAGAAAGCCCAGAGAGATTTATGACTTAATTTTCACTATTCTCATCCACAAACAGAGAAGTCTGCTTGTACCTGAGTGATGCACATTAATTACTCTGTGCACGTTTTTTTCTCATGGAAACAGACTTTAAAGTAGTACCTTGTTGTAAATAAAGTTAGTTGTCTTGATGCTGATAAATATTTATGTTACCAAGATTTTTTAGGTCCAATCAACAATCGACTGATAGATGAAACAAATTATTTATCACATATTTTTTGTCACTTATCACAACACACATGCAGCCTGGATAATAAACAAGCTGAAGGGACTTTTGAGAAAGAAAACACTGCTTGATGACTGATTTTTTTAACAGATTTTAAGTGTACATAAAAGTATACATGTGTGGTATTGTAAGCTAATGTATCTTTTTCACTGTGCAAATCAAGTTGACAAACATTTCTTGTTTCATTGGATGTGATGGATTTGATTATTTATACCATGAGTGAATATAAATATTGCTTCCAACAGAGAGTTTGCCACTCTGTTGTTATTTTGATACCTGTCCCTTTTATCAGGGGAGAAGAGCAGCACATAGACCAGCTCATTGAACGTATAATACCAGTTTAATAGCCCAATATTTTAAAAGGTTGGTAATTTGATTTGTTTTAAATGGATTTCAAATCAAGTTGTTGAAGGGGAGATAGGACAGGCTCCCGCTGTGGCACCTCTGCACTCTGTCTTTGTTGTGTGACAGAGCTAGCTATCTGCCCCCTGTTCACCCAGACCATGGTACAACACTCCTCTCTGGGCCGCATACACATAGCCATCCATCTCTACCTCTTATCTGCTACCAGGCTGCATCTTGAGTGTTTGTGTGCACACGTGTGTCTGTGTGTTTGTGTGTCTGATGACTCTTTGAGTGGAGTTGTTCTGACCCGGTCACACTGATAGCTATATCAACAGTTACTCCTGGTTGATGGACTGCAGAACAACAGGCCCATTGTTTTTCTGAGTGCATGTGTGCATGAGTGTGTATGCTAAGCCATCAGAAATTGCAATTCTACAAGCCACAAATGTCAGACGTACTGTGCTCATGTATCTTGGGAATGTGTATGTCATATGTGCTGCAGCGTAATCTGCTAGAGGTTGAGATATGGGTCAGTGTGGCTGCAACTCTGCAGGGAAAGACAGCAGCAGGGTATTACCCCTACATTTACTGTTGGGAAACTAACCTGACTAAAACAAAGTTTCACAAAAAATACTTAAACCAAGCAGGACACTTGAGATTTGACTTTTTTAATATTTTCACATACCTACATTTAGATAGACATGTTCACTCTTTTCAAACATGAGCATCTTAAACTGTGTGGAGTTAGCTTCATTAGAATTGGGCCCACAGAGGCATAGTGTTAGAAATAGAGATGAAAATCAGTGTGACTTCTTAATAAGGCTAGATTGGAAACAGGATGGCCGTATTAGTCATGCCTGGGGCTCATAGTGGAGTTCACCTGCAGTCATTAAGCCAAAGTTATTGCTGAACATTTGGAACTCACAATGAAAAGCCTAATGGAGGTTATGTAGTGTGACTAGGTGTGTGTGCAAGTGTGTCAGTGTGTGGAGGGGCTATTGACCTCATGATGGAGTTGCTTAAATGAAATATTGATAGTGCCAGCTTGGGTAGGAAATGTGTGTGTGTGTATGTTTATCTGTATATTTAGAACTTTGCCTGGTGATTGATTGTGTATTTTGCAGCAGCCAATAGCCTATTGAGTGTCTGTTTTTTGAAATATGGTCCCATCGTTATAGCAGTGAACCTGTAGTGTTAAATAACAGGATTAATGAGGACTGAGTGTGCAAACAGACCGGTAGGTTACATGATGCAGCTAACAGAGGATATCTTTATTTCCTGGTAAGTGGCCTTCAAAGCCACTGTTTGAACAGTGAGATTACCATTGTTGTTCTATTGTGTGTGAGATTTGCTTTTTATTGAAGGTTGATTCTAGATCTTATGCACACTAGCATTGACTCGGCACACTCCCTCTGATTTATTATTTTAGGTCTCCAGATAGCTTTTGCACATGTAGCATGTCATCTCTCAAAACTCTTGGCCAACTGAAGCTGTTATATTAAAAGCACTTAGTCTGCTATGTTATTACTTGCTACATGGAAAATAAAGTCTAGGATCATTAATGTTATCGTGTGCAGTGTATGCAGCTAAAACTCAGCTTCTGTTGTGCCGAAAATGTTTTAAACCCACCATGCCGCAAGAAGAGGAGATTGCATGCTGCGCAGAATTGCTAGGAAGCCTGTCCTGGATTGGGAATGTTGCCGGGAGCGTTTCAGCACACAGCTGGGGGCATGCACGCACTTACTGTAAGCCTTATCCTGTTAACACGGCTGCTGGCTAGAGCAGGGGCAGCAGGGAGATGTGGAACTGAGAACAAATCACAAGCCTCCAGATGTCACAAAGACACACAGATAGATGGGAAAGTTTTGGGCTAAATCTGTTCAGTGTAATCACTCAGGACACAGGAGGTAAGGTGTGTGTTTGTGTGTGTGTGTGTGTGTGTGCGTGCGTGTGTGTGTGTGTGTATTTTCATCCCTGCCATGTCTGTTACAAGAAGAACAGTGGTCTAGCCTGCTGCTCTGTTTCTTGTGCACTCTACTCTCTGTAAACAGGAAACAGATCTCTCTGTGTCTCTCTGTGACTCTGTCCTTTCATCTGTCCTTTCATCTGTCCTATCTGTCAGTGTCCTGGTCCCTCTTTTTTCCTCTGCCTCCCTCTGAGAGTACATACAATATATCTAGAAAGTGACAGGCCCCCCAGCTCCCAGAACATGTCCTTATTATGGAAAACAAAGCAGGCTGTTGTGTGAGCCATTTCATCCAGGATAAGTGTGACATAGTGGCATTTCCAGGGAGGTTAAACCAGCTGCTTCTTACCTATTTTCTCCTTGCTCTATTCTTAGCATTCCTGTTTTTCCTCTCTGGGCTTCCCCTGGAAAGCTGTCAGAAATGGTGAGCTACAGCTACAGTTGCCTGTGATACTGTTGTTGTCATCTTTTGTTGCTTTTCCTCTAGTCCCTATTTAGCATGGATTTGGTGTTTGTGCGTACATAGGGTGCTGCAGGCCCCTCAAGGCCTTCCTTTCCCACACCACTGGAGACTTGAGGTGTTTGACAGGCTAAGAGGCTGAAGGGTGGGCTGGATGGAGGTGGAGGGAAAGACAGTTGGCACAGGACTGGCACAGGACTGTTTGTTGTTGTTAAGACCAAAGATGACATCTTTGGACTCCCACTGTTAGAACATACGCTACAAACAGGGTCACATAACACACGTTGAAACCCTGGCTGGGAACCAAACACACACACGAGCAGAAACCTTATGCTTGTCGCACGTTATCACATGGTTCTAGTAATGAGACCTTTCTTCCTGTCTTACCCAGTTTCTCCTCTCTTTTCTTCTCTCTCCTGTGTGTCTTTCTCTGGCAGTCTTTAGTGAGAAAGTGGAACAGTTAGGTTTAATGCTTCACCATGGCTGGTTGGTCACAGTGTGTTCACCCTGAGCTTTAGAAATTGTGAGGGACTGATTTGACTGTCTGTTAGCTTTAGTTCAGCCCACACAACCAAAAAATTGTCCAGAGCAAAGGTCGTTTCAGAGCTCCTCCACCTTGTTTGGCACCAGTCGTGCACTGAAACCTCGTAGCCCTCAAGCTTAAGCTTGCAAGACATTATGTGGGTGCAGCAATGCAAACTGTACACGATATTTATGTTTGAAGTGATTTTTGCTAGCTAAAAGAGAACGTTTGCTTGCTAGCAAAGATGTCATCATTATTCTACCCATGAGCTCGTCCTCACCTCTGAATTTGTTACACTGCCTTAGTCTATTTTTTTGGATTTATGACAGGAATTACGTAGACCCAGACTGAATGGAAAGAGGCCTGCGTGGGAGAGGAGACAGACTTTGTGGATTAATAACAGGGAGTGTTCTGTAGGGACAGAGATCGACGCAAGGGTAGGGTGGGATGATGAGGATCTAGCCTTTTGGCTGCCATGCTGCATTCTCTGCATTGGTTCTCAGCTGGTCACAGCTGGAATGAAGAGAAGATGTGTACAAAACAGAGAAAGGACTAAGCGTGTAAGAGGCAGAGAATTAGGGATGCCCTGATCCAACTTTTTTTCTCCTAAAACCAATTCTGAGACCTAAACTCATGGGTTCTGCCAATACAGAACACTTTCACAGTGGTCTCTTTTCCCAGTTTTAAAATCACGGAACTGTAAGTGTCTTAACTGTAGATGTACACTATCACTATTTATATTCTATATAATATAGCTATTATATGTAACTATATTAACTTAAGGAGTTATCAAAATGTCTTGAGTCATACATAAAGAAAATAGTTGTTTTGAGATTGGTGGTGATCATGTCGTTGCATTGAAAGATGCTTAAGGCATTTGGAACAGAAAAGTCTGTAACTCCAGAGTCCAGAGAGACTTGTATGTAACATATTCTACTCCTTTCCCCCAAAAGCTGATAGTCTGCTTTATAACGGCCTAAGAAACATATTTAGCCAATCATGTTGTTGCACGCAAGTGAACGGTTGAGTTTCAACCAACTTGGTGGCAGGAAGGAGCAGATGCAGACGGGCTTTGAATAAGTAATAAGCCACCCACTCCACCAAGTTTAGTTGACTGAAACAGAACGTAATGAGTTGACAGTTCTGTCTGATATGGGCCAAGTGCTCAGGTCGGATGAGATTCACATCACCGCTCTCTGGATTGAGCTGTAAAAGAAGCTAGGGCTTTGAACCTGTGCACGTGTGGCATTTAAAGCCTTATTTTGAGGTGAGTCACAAGCTCTTTTTATCAGATTTGACTCACAACATTCAAGAAACTGCTCAAGACCCGGTTGTATACCGAATACCTGCTGTCGTAGCAAACACTTATTTAATTAAAAAAAACAACTTAAAAATCACTTGACTTCAGCACTACCTGTCGACACCTTGGTCCTACTGCACTTAAAACATTTCTTAGCACTTGTCTTTGCTTTTGATGTACCTATTCTATATGTACATCGGTTTGGATAAAAGTGTCTGCCCAATAACGCTATAGAAATGTAGAATTGTAGAACTGTAATTCCATACATGCAGTCTTTTATGTCCTAGTGACCATTGCAAGCGAAATGGCTGTTCATTCATCTAGATAGAAGCCAGGTCTTGTTAGCCTGAACTTACTGCCCCTTGGTGTTTCCAAGATGGTTGCCAAGTGTAAGAAATTCCTGTTTGGCCTTGGATCATAGGATAGATTCTGTCTTTTGTGATAGACGCCTGAGAGCTACTGGGGCTTAACATGTAATGAAGTGGTCTCTGCTCTGTGGATGCTTATGTCAGTGCAGTCTTGGCCCACATAATGTCATGTTCCACTGGCACAGCTCACTGTTTGGACAGGTCCACCTCTGCTCACTTGCTCTGCATTACACATCTGACTAAGTGTCCATCTGTTAACCGAACCACTGAGGCATCACATATTGATGTACAAGGTGTGTGCTTCTGTGTGTTGAAAGCCAACTTATTTGTGTGTGTGTGTGTGTGTGTGTGTGTGTGTGTGTGTGTGTGTGTGTGTGTGTTTGGAATCAGCCCTGGCTTACGGCAGCGGTCACTATTACAACTCTTTTTTGTGGTTTTAGGGGACTGAGGTTTGCATTTAATAAGAGAACAATTAATACTGAGGTGGAGGAAAAGCTGATGTAGTTGTATTTGTTGGACGACCTCCCAACTGTGCTGCACTGCTGGAGAAGAGCCTAGCAAAATGCACAGACAGGGAGTATCTCACTGATTAAGATTTTCATATTTACAGATTTTCATATTTACATTGGGTTCATTAACAATAATTAAGTCCAGTATTCCAAAACTATGTTGCACATGGTTTACTTCCTCTATCTGTCTCAGTGCATTTCATTTTCTCTTTTAGCACTCTTTCCATGTTGAGCATGAGACAGACAGAAAGCAGAAGAGGTTTGCTCTGTAGTCAGAGATAGAGATGGTTTGCTATTTGCACTGCAGTGTTGTGATTGGTTCTGTAAGTTTATTTTGTGATTGTCAGGGGAATCTGATGAGTATTTATAGAAGCTCGTGCTTGTCCTGCTTCCAATTTGCAGATGGATTACCATCCACTCAAACTTTGTGGAGGTGTGTGTCAGATAAAAGGGTAAGAAAAGAAGGATAGAAAGAGAAAGGTGTGTAAGACAGAAAGAGGGGAGGGAGAGAAAAAAGATGAGGAATGATGAGTCACCCTGGAGTAGGCACCTTTGGTGGCCAGGACCCTTCACATACTGAAGCATACCTGCACTGCAGTACAGCCTCCTCACACTCACTAACGCAGGAGTGTGTGGGCTGGCAGGAAGAGATTTATGGTATGGCTCTTCTTGTAATACAAACTCTTAATATACACACACACACACACACACACACGAACAGGCTGGCAATCTGAAATCCCACTGGACCAGAATGATGACTTGGCTTTAAAGTAGGCCAAGGACCAGATTGAAGGACACACACACATATACACGGACGCCCACACTGAGTCATATTCACTCTCATCTTCATTCTCTGCGGATTTTTCAAAAATAGCAGATTAATCCAGTGAAATGAGCAGTTCTGAGAATCCTTCAGTTGTCCATCCCTATATCCCTCTACCACTTCATCCCTCTGTCTTTTCTCTCCCTGACTTTTTATCCTGCTAGTCTATCAGAGAGTCTTTGGTTTTGTGTGACCTTTGGGTGGGTGAGGAAGGAGGGAGGATGGAAAATGATGGATGTACAACAAAAATACAAAAAAACCTGACTGTCAGCTAGACTGACAATTTGTAAGATGACGGACAACATGACTGGTGACACTGTGTGATTCTGATTGTGTGAGTATGTGAGAGAAATGAGAGTTTTATTGCGCGTGCACAGCCAGGAAGTATGTTTGTGGTCGTTAAGTAACTGCTTCTCTGGGGTCTTCCTGTGGTCCCTTTGCAGTTTTGTGTCCAACAAAACATTTGGAAAAAGCACATTTCCCAATCTACACACTATAAGTGAAATGTTAAAACGATGATTGAAAGAAAAACAAAGCTGCTTTACAGTAATTCCTGACAGAGACACTCAGTTACAAGAGTTTCAAAATGTAGCCACACTGCTTAGCTTGCTCAGTGCTATTTCATCTGTAGCGAAACAGTATAATTACTCTCTGTCTGTTTCTCTTTTGTTAAAGGAGAATGTTTGAGTGACGAGCAAAAGGTGGAAGTGGGATCTCTGAAGCTCCGCCCCCTCTACTGGTGGAGCCACCTGCACATCTCACCAGAGACCCCTTTAATCACTTGGACAGGTATGAAATATACAAAAGATGATGCTGTATACAATGTTGCATACAGTCATATTAGCTTCAGCTAAAACCACGCAACAGTCTTGCTGCTTTTTAGATTCTCAAACAGCTAGCAATGTAGTTTAAAAGCAGCCTTTTTCTGTCAAATTTCAATTGGTAATTTTGGTAATAATGATATCTAACCTTTTGTACACATTTAAAATGTATTATGATATAGTTGCCAAAGGTTAACTGGAAGATGGATAGAGTCAGTAAAGTTTTTAAAGTTTTATTTATTTTTTTAAGATTAATAGATGTGATGTACAAAACAAATCTGCAGTCAATGATTAACTGTCTTGTTTTGGATCTCTGACGCATTGCAGATGCTTGCTGACCCAGTGTCTTGAATCTGAGCCTCGTAATTTAAGGATGGGCTCTGTTCTAATTTTGCTGCAATGTGACTTAAGAATTAAACTATTTTGTTGTTCTGTTCTTGCTGAGACATCAAGCTTGCACCGATTTGTCCATGAGGGTTTATGGATTATTCAGTCAGTTTTAGTTGTTGGACTGCATTAGTCAGGCATGTTGCTTTAGTCGTCTTTGCTTCTTACAGTAGTTAGTCACATACTAGAGTGGTTGTGTAATGTAGAGAGTTAAATGTTCTCTGTTGAGTACACAAGTACTGTAGTGTGGTCTTTGGAGATGACATATTCAGAAGAAGTTTTGTGAAGCTTATTGACCACAGTAGATGACATAAAATTACAATGATTAAGAGTGTGTTTGTACTGAGATTTGCATACAATCTAATGGTGGTTTGCAGATGTCCTGTTAATAAACTCATTATTGTATTATTATTATTTATTATAGTATATAAATACAAAGGGTCTGTGAAAACCACATTATGCTTTTTGCAGCGATCATGTTTGATTATTGTGTGTTATCCCTTTAAGTGTTCAGCTGTCAATATAACACAACTAGTTAACAACTAGACATGATATGTTAGCTGTTAACCCTTAAACACCGAACGTGTCGCCGGCGACACGTTTGCGCAAGCGAGCTTTGGATTACAGTAATTACGTCACGGTTTGTGCTATCGGAAAAAATTAAACAGTTTCTGAAAGCTGAGATGTTGCGCTTTACAGCCAAAATGGAGTTATTACGGTAATTTCACTTGCGAATGTCCCAGAAGCCTGCGAAGCAGCCGCTTCGTTCCCACTACACACAGCAGTGGAGAAAGTTTCCATTTTATGGTCTGTTTACTCACATTATGAGACACAGACTCTCGAATTTTACTGGAAATAGTTTTATACTCTACAAATTTCAAATATAACATGCAAAATCTGCTATTCAAATATAATTACAGTGTTGTTTGTTCACTAAAACTCTAAAATCCAATTCTGTTTTTGTCTTTTTCAACTGTCATCACACTCTTCTAACATGCAGCTAATAGTATATAACAGCCAGGTATTGAAAGTTCCAGGTAAAATGGGCAAAAGCACTTACAGGACAGGCTCAGGTGTGAAAGGGTTAAAGGATTATTGAGTTCAGTCAGTTCTAGATCTCTCCAAGCTTGCATACTGTGCTGAAATGACTCTTAACCAATAGCTGTCTGGAAGGGTAAAAAACATCATAAATATGTTCCATACTTTAGAAAATATTGGGCCATTATGTAAAAAATACATGATTTGTGGGGCTAAACCATGCAAAAAATTCTGTTCAGGCTTTTAAGGAAAGGAAAATGGAAAACAAAGGCTTTTTTTGTCTGCTCAAACATTTCCTAGTATACATTATACTTAATGATTTGGAGGGAACACATATTTGTATAACATAATGTTGTTTGTGGTTTTATAGATAGTGGATTCAGATTCAGAAGCACTGATCTTATTTGTTCATTGTACTCTCAGAAGATTGAGATCATATCAAAACATGATTGCACTGGAACAAGTTCCTGTCAAGAAAGTAAAAACAAAACGCAATGTCTGTCACATTTTTTATTTATTTTATGTTTGGAAAAAATCAAGGTAGACTGTTCAAGTGGTTTGTAGGCAGGGAAACCCTGCTGTGATGTCAGAGCTGCGAAAAGCCTGCCTGGTTGGCATGAGCATTAGTGGGAGTAGCAGAGCTGAGAGCAGCTGACATACAACAGAGGCCAGGCACACAAACTGCCAGGTTGAACAGCTCAGCTGTGTATATTGTTACTTGATCAGGCTGTGTTCATGTGTGTGAAAGAGTTAACACCAATTAATACACAGTCTGGTTGTGTGTTAAGTGTGTAAATTGCTGTACAATGCTTTTTCTCTTCAAATGTGTCAGTTATTGCCATCAAAGCCTCCCCTCAGTACCTTCATCTGTTTGTACGCTGGAAGCATGAGAGGGAGAAATGATGTCGCAGCAGACAAAATGTTGGATTTTGAGTAAAAAGTAAAGAGTCTATAGCGCACTGCCATTACACAGACCAAAATGCATGATCCTGTGGTTTGTGTGTTTTTGTGTTCGTTGTAACTAATTTATTTGTATACATACACTGTGTCTCTGTGGTTGACTGGTACTCTATATCCAAGCATTTGTGCTCTCTTCAACCATCAAGGGAACACCCTCTGTGACAATAATGTGTATTGATTTTGGCCGAAAATGCCCGAGTGATTGGAGATTGAAGTGTTTAATTCCACTTTGCGCCTGTGCCGAGCTCTGCATTGGTAATCAATTTCAGCTGGGACTTTAACGCTGCCATGGGCAGTTCTCTCTTTACTCTTTGCCTTTTTTCACACTTTGTTTTTAAACTTTCTCTCTCTTTCTCCATCTCTCTCTCCCCAAATGCAGCAAGACACCACTAGTGTTTGTCCAATATCAGCCCTATGCATTCACAAAATGATGACCAATGTTCATTTTTACACTCATGCACATTTGATAAGGTTCCCTTACATTTGAAAAATGTATCAGAATGTATTAAAATATAGCCCACAGAACAATATATTAAAACTCAGTATGAAAGTTCAGTCATTACACACTTCTACAATGTCAAGGCAGATGCTTTTATCCAAAGCAACGTACATATAGAATAAGTACATCACAAGAAAAGATCTGGATAGGAAAAGCAATGCAGACAAGTGCTAAAAAAAAATACAAATTACCCTGAAACTGCACTTTGGCTCCTCATCTGCACCGCAAGCCCCATAGTAGACAGTCTACATGAGTCTTATGTTTTACCTATTTCAATGCATTTGTTCATCATCTGTAATAGAAAATTACGAGATTCAAATTTGTTTTGTATGAGCATAAAATCCTAGCACACTGGCGAGCGTCTTCTCTGCTTTGCTGCTGATAGGCTGTCACGGAAGAGTTAGTCATACTGAAGCAGAGTCTGGTTCAAAAGTAGTTCAGCTGACTTCCCTAGCATTCAGCTCTGGAGTAGAGAGTAATCGCTGTTTCCATTTCTTCTCCACTACTGTTAATTTTGTTGGGTCATTTTGAGACTAGACTGGGTCTGTGAAAGTTTTTCACCTGCCATGCTGCTGTCCTCTGTTGCTCTGTCCCCAGAAATGAACCTTAGAAAAAGATGTCAAAACAAGATTTCGATCCCTAGTCTTGGTGCCTCTAGAGTAATGATTCAAGTCATCAACATTGATGGGGCAGCACTAATGGTCAATGTCTTTTCCCATGAAGAAGTTAAACCATGGTGATTACCACCTAACTAAGGCCACTCATTAAACACGTGTTTGCAGAATTTGTTGCATAAAATCACACCTCTGCTGTTTAAAAAAAAATGTATAATGAAAATGGATCAACTTTGATGTTAGTGGAAATGATCCAAAGAGACCTACTATGAAACACTCACACAGTAAACCCTATAACGGCATGTATGCAGTAGAAATACATTACACATTACCTCCTAGTATACCTGTATACTCTCACTCTTTCTGCCCCAGTCTGTACTGCTGTCCTTCCTCCATTGGACCAGTCTGTGTTCTGCAGTCAAGGTTATGACCTGGAAATGAAGTGACCCCGGCCTTTTTGCCAGCAGTGGCTATGTGCCTCAGCTACTCCATAGAGAGCAATAGAGACATGGCTTCAGGCCACCTTGTTCTGTCTCACTTTCCTAATATTAGCCTGTGCCTTGCTCTGCTCCAGTTGAGAGACATTATAACTGTTCAGAAAATCACCACGCCCATCAGTGTTGTCTTGGAAACTGTTTAGCTTATCCGGCCCGTGTGACCCTAGGACAACTCATACACAAGCACCATGTTTGGTTTTCTCATTGAGGATGCTCCAAACAACAAAACGCACTTTTACACACTTGTTTATGACGGAGAAAGTGGTTGGAATAAAAGGCATCTGGTTTCATAAAGAAGCAATCAGGCTATACTGAAAGTGAGCAAATAAACTATGTTAGTAGTTTATTATATGAATTAAGAGCACAAACTTTGCACTGATTAGTAACACACGAGCCTTCCTCTCTCATTGGCACTCCCTCATATAAATACTATTTCTCTCCCTCCCTCTTAATTTTCTTTTACACACATAAACATAAAATCCCCTGAAGGGAGGCTCCACGCTCCTAGACATAAATTGCCAAGCAAGTGAAGCTCTGGATCCTCTTGCTTTAGAGTTTTTCCAAGTGGTTGTGAGAAACACTGGTTGTGCAATCTCTAAAGGGGGATTAAGCCTGTGGAAGAGAAGAGAGGAGGGGATATGAAGAGAAACACACAGAAGGATGTGAAGGGGGAAATTGTGTTCTTGTAGGGAAGTAGTGATGGCAACCGCTCTTGAAAGGAGACGACATCACCAAGAGAGACGAACAGGGGAGTGGGTGCGGGGTGGCTGAGAGAGAAAGAGCGAGATACCCAGGATGGAGATATAAAAGAAAGATGGAGGGAACGTGATATGTTAATGGATTAGGGAGAGAGCACTGAGATGGATGGATGGAGAATTGTGTGTCTGTTTAATGTCATAGGGAGCCAGGCTATTTAAAAGAGACTTCAAAGAGCCAAACGCCCAATATAAACTAAACTGACACACACTCACACACATGCAACACACACAGAGAAGCAGGGCCCGGGGCTGCCGTGAGCACAGAGGAGACCTGAGGTGTCCTCTGCCATGCCTGATTAGAAATACAGTGAGAGAGAGAGGCATGGCTGAAAGACAGCGATGGGAAAGTGTGTGTGTGTGTGTGTGTGTGTGTGTGTGTGTGTGTGTGTGTGTGTGTGTGTGTGTGTGTGTGTGTGTGTGTGTGTGTGTTTGGATTTAGTCAGTGTACATGCATATAAATCTCTGCTCCTGCTTGGAGCACTGCTGTCTTCTTCTTTTACATTCGCTGTGATCACATAGCATTCAGGGAAACCAGCTGACATCTCTCTGACAGCATTTTGACACAAATTTGTGAGCAGGAATATATGTGTGTGTTTCTGTGATGGAGCGCTTCCATGCTGGCGTCAGTCTCCGCTTGAGCGCTCTGTTATGTCTTTGGCAGATGTGCCAAGCTCTGCCTTTGCGCCAGGAAAGGAGGTAAAAAAAAAAGAAGCTATATCTAAGTTTCTGCTGTGATATCAGGTTGTGTCATGTTACTGCGTGGAGGTCAAATGAGGCTGGTACAAGTGAGGGCAGAGAAACAGCAGAGAGACTCTGGACTGAATTTCAGGCTTCCTACTGCTGCTGGAATTTCAAGAATTTGGAGAGGAGTCATCTGAACAGTGAAAGAAAGCAATTTGATGAATTCTTTGAGGATATCCTGGAGGATCTGGAAAATGTCCAAACATCTACTTTACAGGAATTTAAGTAACAGGTTGTTTTTTTTGTTTAATATTTGTTTTTAGCTGTTCTGTACATAACTTACACACAATCCTGGACAAATGTGTTTATTCCCACCATTTGCACTATTTCAACCAAAACTCCTAGTTAACTTGTATGTATACACTTTTTAATACAGTTTTTGAAGTTATGTTGTATGTAAATAATTGTCTTGTTATGTGTAAATAATGGTCTTGTTATTGTACAGAGAGCAAAGGAAAAAAGCGGAGTCAAATTCCTTATATGTGTGAGCATACTTGGTGAAATAAGGCTGATTCTGAATGTAATGCAAAACCAAACTGTCCCTGAGTTTTGAGTGTAGGTGGGATGTGGTGGGAAAAACAGAAAAAAATACAGAAATGGTATATTAAAGAAAGTATATGTCTGAAAACAGTTGGGATGAAAGCTATGAGATACAGAAACATACCATCTAGCATGAGAGTTCGTTAGAGCACCCAGCTGTCACCCATTTGCTCTCTCTTTACACTTACTTCACTAAGAGTAACACCTGTGTGTGAACTGGAAGTACAGTCAGTGGTGTGAACATACTGCACTGATGACACTGAAGAGAACAACAACACAGCTTTTTCCTCTCCTCTACTGACATGCCAACACACGCACACAAACACAAAGCCATGTATACATATAGCAAAGCACAATTTAGACTTTAATGTTTGTCTTATTTCTTTTTGTTTTTGTTTTCTCCTGAAACTGCTTTGCAAACATCGTATTGAATAGATAAATAATACAGGAAACTCTTGCAACTTGCAATAAACAAATATTTTTAATATCAGTTATTATGACAAATATTTTCACAATCAATCCAACCATTGTTTTTTTTCCTCATAAAATGACAGAGAAAAGTAAAAATTCCTCTTTATTTATTCACATTAGATGAAAAAAATAGAACTTCCTCAATCAATGTTTTTGATTGGTCAATCAGATGATTAGCCAGTAGACTAAATAGTGCTAAATTGATTAATCCACTTTACCAGTAATAAAAAAAAATTACTGTTAATATATTAAGCGGTGTAATGTGGTCTATAGAAACTGCTTAAACAAATTAAAAGGCCTAATTTTATATTCAAACATCTCATGTTTCTGTTTGAGACTAAGAAGAAGCTCTAAAGGTGAAGCTCAGGAAAGCTGATGAAGCTAAAAAGACCACCCCTCTTCATGGGAGGCTACCGAGAGACTTAACCAGAGGCCACATTTTCAGTTCGATTAAATCTGCCACTGACTGAGTGCCAGTTTAAACTGATGTGACATGATGCACTTTCATTAACCTTGTCAAAAACCTTGTAGCTCAGTTGATTTGATTGAATTATTTTCTTCTTGGGGGACTGGCAGTCAGAGCGTTGCAGTTATCTACTGGTTTCAGCACATCAATCTGAGAACCAAAATCGCTTTGAGATGCATGACAAGCTTGGCAAGAGCTGAGAAATTTTAAGTCTCCACTTTGGAATTTTGGGTTCAGTTTTGCGTCTGAGAAGAGTAATTGGGTTGTTTATCAAACTGCAGCAGTTTGCATGACCCAGTGCTCATTGTTATTGACTCTTTGTTGCAGCCCTCACCTCTCATTGCAATGCCTCGAGAGTGGTACCTGGTAGAAAAGTCCAGACTACTGCATTGTAACAAAATTGGAACTATTTAGCTCCACAGGCACAAAACTCTGAGAAAAGGCAAACTTTGAGAGAACAGGCAGATCTTTGCTGTTGTTTTCTGCTGTGCACAACACTTTGTGCTACCAGAATCCTATGAGCTGGAATTTAGAAATGCTGCTCTGCAGTTTTCCATCCTCCATGGCTGCTAAGCAAGGCTAAACTAAGCTAAGCTAAGCTAGCTATGCACAAACACCTTTTTTCCCTCCCAGGGGCACAAGAGAAATCACCGTGGCCAAATTAATTTTCTCCCTTCTGCTCGTGCTGCTGCAACCTGAGGGATCACTGAGGCAGAGAATCAGCCAAACAGAGGAGAGATGGTGCTGGAGGAGAGAAGGGAAGGGGAGCAGAGGAATTTTAATGTGGCTGTGTCTGTCTCTTGCTGCCTGCCAAAGAAAAGCAATTACTATCACAGCTCCTCTCTTTCTGCTCCCTGTGTGTGTATCTGACTACTCTCTAACACACAGGGGTTTGGTATGTTAAATGTATAAAGGGTAGATTGGCTTGTACACTGCAGGGTGTTTGGGAAGTCTGATACAGTGGATGTCTGTTTCCACTTGAAACTTGAAAGGAGCTAAAATGTTGCTCAAGTACCGTGAAACATCTTTTCTGAAACACAAATGTAAATGTCTACTGTCTTTATAATTACACCAGACTCTAATTTAACGGATACACATTTCCAAATGCCCTTATAGGTTTTTCTACTGGAGTGATGTTAAACAGAAATTCAACAATCCTCAGAGTTTATTCTGAGGCTCTCTCTAGTGTGAAGGTGACCATTTGAAGAGGTACTGATAAACAGCTGACAGATAAGAGCTGAGCGTCAGACGGAGACACAGACAGACGGACAGCTGGAAGGATAAATGGAGGCATTGAGAAGATACCCTGTATAGTGCCGTGAGAGGGTTGGAGGTTGCATGGAGTGAGGAGAAAAGCAGGAGAGATATGAACAAAATAAACTGATCTACTCTGCTGAGCTTTAGTGAAGCCTGTGAATATGTGTAAACAGCTCAGGAGTCATCATTACTTACAACTTTCTCTCTCTTTCCCTTCCTCTCATTACTTTTTCAGGATGAGGAGGTTCGCCTACTGTAAGGTGGTTTTGGCCACCTCTCTGGTGTGGGTGATGCTGGACATGTTCATTCTGCTCTACTTCAGCGAGTGCAACAAGTGTGACGACAAGAAGGAGAGAGGCCTGCCCGGGAGAGACGGTGAGTGTATATCGCCACATATACACGTGATGGTAGTAACAGACTCTAACACCCTTCAGCATCCTCTCAATGTGCCACATGTGTGTGTATTTACTGCAGATGCCCTGGCCAGGCCACGGGATGGACCCGGTGAAGGGGGGAAGCCAGTGGTAATCCCAAAAGAGAACCAGGAGAAGATGAAGGAGATGTTTAAGATCAACCAGTTCAACCTCATGGCCTCTGAAATGATTGCTCTCAATCGCTCGCTGCCTGACGTCCGTCTGGAAGGGTGAGCAGCCTCCTTGCTAATCCCCTTTCCTGTTTCTTACTCTTACTCCATATATTCAGTTCCCCTAAAAGTGGTCGTCAATGGCACCCACCAGTGGGCCAGTCCACACTTGTGGTCAACTATAAACCACAAGCCAGACATCTGGCCAGAAACCTGCACAATCAGTCACACAGTGAGCCGCTGTTGTTCTGTAAAGGTTAGTTATGAGTAATGACATTTAGGGAGACAGCTGTATGGGTCCAAAAGTCAGCGTACAGAGCTTAACCTCAACAACAATATTCATTTTGATTTACATTTTCGTGAATTAGACCTGAAAGAATCCATGTCTGCTCTTTCAAAAACAATCAGTGTGTCTCCGTTCTATATTCTATATATAGACTATATTTAATACACTGATTGCATTTTATTATACTGTCCTTTAGTTAGTTTGAAACCAAACATATCTAAACATTTTATATTAACTGGAAATTACATAGTACATGAAGTGCTGTACATCAGACAGGGTGTGGATTTTGAAATATGACTGCAGATTACATTTCACACAGAGACAGCACAATGTTTCCCAGAGATTTACTACTTTTTGTTTTCTTTTCTGGGGTTTTACAAAGCTATTTAACTGCAGTCTGCAATTTATTTGAATGTGTTCCAGTTATATAGGTGTAAGGTCTAAGCTAATGGTCTAAAAGCCAATTGGGTAGTAACAAGATTTCATGGTAGTAGATATGTGATTATGACATAATCTTTAAAAGCTCAACTACAACTAAACCATCTACTGATGACTGGTAAGTGTTGGTTTGTGTATTCATATGCTTATTATGTATTTATACTGGTTCCATTATATTCAGTTGGCTAAGCAAGTGCCTGCATAAAATGTTACATGTTACCAGGACATTGTAGGAAGTCTGGTGTCTTATTGTGAGACACAGGAAGTGTTGTGGTTGCATTGGTTGCTTCTGTGTGTCTGTTTTCTGTTTTTTCATAACATGCAGTCGATTTACAATCTATGAATATATAACCAGAGAAGATAAGTTACCAAAACAAGAAGTACTAAAGTACGGCATGACTTGCTGTCTCTCTCTGGATTTTGATTTCCTCTTTGCCTTTTTGTAGCAATGGTGACACATGATGACAGAGACCTAAGCTGTCTAATAAACAAGTTTTCTGCCAATCTGATGAATTTGTTTATAGTTGTTGGTTTGTTTGTAAGAAGCCAGTGTATACCTGAACCCGTGGTTTGGACCAAACGAACCAAACAAGAGGTGTGAAAAATCAACATTACAGGCCTTTTTAAGGATAATGGTTAAAGAGGCAAACACTGATTTTATTTCCCCTTTTTTGTTTTGTTTCAATAATACTAGGATGTGCCACTCACAAGTCCTTATTCTCTATAATGAGGAGTTTAGTGCTGCTTAAGTGTCTGTTAGTGCCAGTGCAAGTTGTTCCGACCTCAGACAGGCAGAGAGAGAGACTGTCAGAGCAGCAGACAGGCCCATGTGCATATGGCCAGCATCTTGGAAGATGTGTCAAGGTTAGTTCAAGCAGGTGAAAACCCAAGTCGGCATCCCATCCCCCTTTGCCTGCTTTCATCACCTGAGCAGAGGAACATACATAGATCACTAATGAAGGTTTTCAGAGAGATAGACAGAAAGACTGACTGACAGACACAAGACTGACAGGCAGGGGCACATGCACACTAGACAGGCAGGAAAAAGGGGACATTGATCCGTGAAATGGGTTTTAGTCTTTGAGCGAGAGTTGATTACTAGGTGTGTTTTCACTCAGCCTTCTCCCGTCTATCTGCTTTTCCAATTAGGAGATAAGACAGAGTCAATATCAAGCAAAGCACTGTGGCTGTGTGTGTAGGCACACATACATTTGGGTTTATTTGTGTGTGTGTTGGTACGTGTGTGTGAGTGTATGTGTTTGTCGGCAGGTTTAGAAAAACTCTGAATTAATTCATCATAGCCGAGCTGGTCGTTATTAGCTGAAACTTTGAAGCGGAAAGTCACTTTTACATTTACATGTACACAGTTACGTTTATTATTTTCAGCAGTGTAGTCACTGAATGCAAAAAAATGGAAAGGACAGGTCACTCTGACATTACAGTCAGGTCTGTGTGTGTGTTAAATCCTGTGCTTGTTTGTGTTCACACATGTGGTTGGGTGGATCTACATTATGTGAAAACACTTTCCATGACCACGTCTTCCAGAAAACTTGATCTTTTCTCCTTTTTATAGATCCTGGTTAAAACATTTTTATGAGAATGCATATATAAATGTATATGTATGTGTGTGTGTTTGTGTGCATGTGCTTGTGTTAGTTTAATGTTGCAAGACTCATGCTGTTTAATCAGAACCAGTGTGCCCACCCATCCTAACTATCCCCACTGGCTGGAGAAACAGCCTGTAACTCATTACCCTGCTTTGCTGTTGCCAAATGTTGCTCCAGCACCCAAGCTGTTTGGATAGACAGGACCCACAACCACTCCTCAGTTTTTGAAATCATGTGACACAAGGACATGAGTTTGCCTCCATGTGGGTTCAGTGAACACACAAATGTCTTGTTTTCCATCAGGTGCACAGTTAAGATTGTGCCTGCAAGGTGGAAAGTCTCAGTTGTTCTGTTTGTGAAATGGAGAAGAGAGAAATAATGAACTGACATGTATAAAAGTTGAAAGACTCGAAGGGTGTCTCTGTTTTTTCAGTGAATCATCTTGCGTGCTCATCGACCTCTCTTCCTTGAGGAGCACATGAGCATGCACACCACAGACTGTGATTCTGTGTGTGTGTGTGTGTGTGTGTGTGTGTGTGTGTGTGTGTGTGTGTGTGTGTGTGTGTGTGTGTGTTACTCAGTGCGCTCCAGAGGCAGCTGCAGGATGGAGTCTTGACCTCTTCTCCTCTGTTGCTGTTACATTCCTTCTGTCAAAATCTGCAGCAGAGAGAGCGGAAGCACAAAGAGGGGAGGGAGAACTATGAAGATGGAGCAAGAGAGAGACCACATCCATTTAGTTTTATTGGGAGAGTTGAATCTGTCCAATGAAGGACGTCACAAGCTAGTTTTGTCGTCAGTAGATGAGTGTGAGCGGCACTGTGAGTCAGTGTAAAGTCAGAGAGCTAACATGCAGGCTGCAGTGTCTTTAACCCACAGAGGTGTTCCTGTGTCTTCTGGGACTCTTCTTGTGTCCTCCAGTAAAACTGATGTGGGCCTTATTTGTTGTTTTTTTTAATTCCAAAAGCAACATTTAACATTCATTTGGAAGTAGATGCGTCCATATTTTCTGCCATCTGTTGTGAAAATCAACCCATCTGTAATATGTGTATGATTCCCAATGATTAGGCCATGGTTTCGAAAGCTGTCTCCTGGAACTGGAACTGTTAATTTTGGTTCATAAGCTGATTGTGAAAGACTTGCTTGACTTGAGAAAAGGTGGACATAGTGTTGAAAACATCTGTGAAGCCTTAGCAATATGTGCATATACTTTCTCTGTGGATATGTATACTGTAGGTAAATATTGCAGCGTAGTGGTGTTCTGTGCTGTCTCCATATTGTAACATCGAAGTAAAAGCCTATAATGTCATCAGTCACTCTTTTGTAGGAATCTGCAAATTGAAAGATCGTCTTTCTTGCAAACTCAAAGCTGATTTTGTTGGCCAGAGTAATAAAACTGTTTACAAGCTGCAAGCTGGGGATGGGCAATGCAGATACAATCTTCTATAAAGGATACATCATAAAATTGGTAAATATCATGAAATATAACAGCCAGTTTTCTGAATGCTGCACAAGACAGCGACAGAACTTTTGAAAAACAAAGGCAGCTGCTGTTGAGGTTCACTATGTTGGTCTAGCTATGTCACGTCACTCTCTGCAAGCTGGTTTACCCTCAAATTAAATACATGTTAATCAGCAGCTGCCAGGAAGGGAGAAAATCATCCTTGAAAACACGTGTGTTGGAAAGGGCTCAGGTATAATTTAACCTTCACATACTTTGCATTTAGTGCCCTGAACAAAGCAAACCCAACAGTCTGTTCAATATAACAGTATTTTTCAGGAAATACATAAACAAGCCTGTGACAATCACTAATATTCATCTGCACTCATGTCTCAATAAGAGAGTTTGATGTGTGCGTGCTAATCTGCTATAATAGTGTCACTCACTCTAATTAGCATCATTAATCAACTGTCATCATGTTGACCCGTTATTTCTGTGTGTCTGTCTTCTCTGTCTAAATTTGGGGATACATGATGACTCTCAGTGTTCTTTGTTTGAAGTCAATAAAAATATATTTTTTTTCCCAAAGCCATAAATGATGATCTGATTAAGGCAGCGACTCCATGACTGACTAATGCAGTTCAGTTGCTGTTAAGGTCCCAGCTATTTCCCCTCTTGTTCATGTCTCTCTTGTGTAGACTCACTTTAGCTGCAGCTCTCTGTCTTTCTCTGTGTAACAGTCTCTTACAATCAGACAGAGGCTGGATTGTGATGTCTCTACTAGAGTGTTTTTCTCCTCTCTCTGTCTTTGTCGGCTTAGTTTTGTCTGTGTTCAAAGCAGACAACTTCACTTATAGCACATGTGGTTATCTGCGTGTAACCGCGTCTGTGTGTTGGATTACGATGCAATTTGCACACTTCCTCTTGTTCGTGTTCAAGAGTGTTATTTTGACTTGTGTCTTTTGCTCAGTGTTTGAATTATTTGAAATTTGCTTTGTATTCATATACATAATTGCATTAAATATCTTTGTCATTCAGTGTTCAAAGCAGACTTGAAAGATTTAATCCTGATTGTTTTGTTTTCTCTGTGCAGGTGCAAGAACAAGTTATACCCAGATAATCTTCCTCGCACCAGTGTGGTGATTGTATTTCATAATGAGGCGTGGAGCACGCTGCTGCGAACGGTCCACTCCGTCATCGACCGCTCTCCACACACACTGCTGGAGGAGATTGTCCTGGTGGATGATGCCAGTGAGCGAGGTACAAACACATATACACACACATACAAACACACACACTGCAGATAATTCCTTCAGTGCTTGCGCCTCTTGTTTGAGGCTTAGCCTATTTTTTTTTAGAGCTACTGTATGATTTTTCAGAGTTTGTGTGTGTGAGTGTGTCTGTGCTGGTGCCCAACAGCCAGTCAGCATATATGAGGTTTGTGTGCATGTGTGTGTCTGTGTGTGAGTACCACTCCACCCCGTGCAATGCTGCTAATCCCTGTTTGGGGGAGATTAGGTCTTTAATTCGCCAGCCGCAGGGATTACACTCTGTTATTACCCTCAATCCCCCCACAGCCGCCACCACAGAGCACCATTTCACCCTATGGGACCTCAGGTTGGACGGTGCAAGACAGAGGGTGTGTGTGTGTTGGGATGCATGGGAGGGAAGTTTTCTGCAGGTAGAAGTGATGTCGGCATGCTAAGGCACATGCACACAATCACACACTTAACCTTATGATCTCTGTTGCAACAGAAGAAACAGTTTGGAGGAGTCGCTCATAGTCCAGCTTTTGGTGTGTGTGTTTGTGTGTTTGTTTGCCCTGTATGCTGGCTTACATGTGTTCTTTTAATTTTTTTCCATGTGTTTATTCAAACATTCAAGATTTCCTAAAGCGGCCGCTGGAGCAGTATGTCAGAAGGCTGGAGGTCCCTGTCAGGGTGGTGAGGATGGAGCAGCGGTCTGGACTCATCCGTGCTCGCCTCAAGGGAGCTTCACTCTCCACTGGCCAGGTTTGTGTACACACAAACATATGTGATACCCGCTACCTGTGACCTGCTCTCTGTATGGTGTGTGTGCACTGTTACATTTGTCTAATGTTTTCTCTCCATGTTTCTAGGTCATAACCTTTCTGGATGCTCATTGTGAATGCACAACAGGGTGGCTGGAGCCTCTGCTAGCTCGCATCAAGCAAGACAAGTAAGACACACAAACACATACAAAAAAGACGCACACACAAACCGCAAGTATAAAAAAAATCAATCAACTATTGTTGAGCCTGCAGGGGGCTTGCCCTTGTGTTTATTTGATGCTTAATTACTCATTCTCTGTAAAGCACTTTCCACAAACAGGTACACACATATGCATGTCAACACACACGTAACGATACACACTGGGTTTAAGAGGTTAAGATGAGTGATGGCTGATGGGAAGTCACAGCATGATCCTTTGTTCAAAAGCTTTGGTTCTGGAGGTGCCACACCTCACAGATGAGCACTTAGTCATGATTGATGACCACATGAGGTTATGAGCAGCAACCTGATGAATGTGTGTTTGTTTGCGGCAGGAGAACAGTTGTGTGCCCCATCATTGACGTGATCAGCGATGACACGTTCGAGTACATGGCAGGATCCGACATGACATATGGCGGCTTCAACTGGAAGCTCAACTTCCGTTGGTACCCTGTGCCCCAGAGAGAGATGGATCGCCGCAAAGGAGACCGCACGCTGCCTGTGAGGTGGGTGTCACCATTAAATAAACACTCAAATCAGATGATCTGGGTGTGACTCGCATTTTTCAAGTATCTTTCAGCTTGTTGTTTCAATCCCCCATTAGATCTGGGGCTGCTGTTGTACAGCTGACTCCGACCTCTCCGTTGAGTCACGTGAAAAGAGAATTTCCCTACAGGGACGTAATTGAATCATTAGTAAAATACCACATGAATCATGCACACTAACCCGGCCAGTCAGCTGTTTAAAATAACTTATATCTTGTGAGCTCTAGCAATCCTGATAGGCATTCACAATTGATGTGCACAGAGTAATTGCACTCCAACATTTTAGTTTACCACAGTTAATAATCATAAAATGTTCCTCGACCAGAAATCCTGCAAGAATAGGTTGAACTTTCCTCTGTAGCTAAAGTCAAGATGTTTATGTAAGGCGCTGTGCAATTTTTGTTTCTCGTATCGTTTCTCATGGCCCAGGCTTTGGAGCTAAAATCAAGAGCTTATTTCTGCCTGTCTATCATCTCTTCTTCCTGCTCTTGTTTCTAAGCATGCTTGACGCCATTATTCAAGGTCACACACATAATATATCTTATGTAACACTCCATGCCCCTGTTTTCGGTTGTTTTTCACAGCTCTGCGTGACAAAATGTTCCTCGGGGTGTCTTGTAAGTGGCCTAAAAAACAAAAATGGGTTGTAGTGTCAGGGCAAGAAATTAAGAAGCACTTTGCACTAATGACATGATTTACATAAACCCTGTCCTGTCACGAAGTAGTCCTCCATTACTGCGACGACTTAGAAAGCTATTGCACATAAACAAGTTTTCAGATTGATGCTTAGGTTTCTGTCGCACACTAATGAAGTTCACACAGTGACAGAGCCCGTGGGAAATAAGTAGATACAGTAGGACCAATCAACAGAGAGAGATACTGATGTGATTTTCAACTTCTCACGTGCATTTGGTGATAAATGGTTGTTAATATGTCTACACTGGGAATCTTTATTATCTTCATAAGCCAGTGCGTGGCAAGCTACAGCCATGTTGCTGTGACTCTCTGAGGAGACTCGTAGGGTAAAGACGGTACAGGAGGAAAGCCCAACAGCTAAACCGGTTGTTATGGGTTCGTCTGCCTTGTAATTTACAGTCCTGTGCAGAAGTCTGAGGTCACTTGGAAAGTTTCTCTTTGCAGCTTTTGTACAAGAAAAAAACAAGGTGTCCAGAAGGATCATTCATATTATCTGTTGTCTTTTATTGCAGCAGTGTTAGTTTTGGATTCAGTGTCACACTGTGGTTTGTTTTTATGCAAATGTTTGTAAGTGACAGACACTCAGTGTTTGGATAAATGTCTTTAATTAGAAATTGTCTTGTGTTGCAGTGTGCATTTCAAAGATTCCCACAAATTAGTAGGTTTTTTGTTCTCTTACTGTGATGTGTTTGAGTCTTATAAAAGTAGAGATTTTAGAGATACTGAGTTTTTGGTGTAGTTTAAAGGAAAGAAGAAAACATATATTTGATTGATATTGTGATAATTCACTACTTGGATTCCTTCGTTTATTGTCTGTGATTATTAAACATCTGTCTGTTGTTTGACAAGCTCATGTTTGTGTTGCGTATTGTTTCCCACTCTGAGCCAAGTGCTGCAAGCAAACCGTTACCCCGCGTGCTCTCAGGATGTGTTTCATCTGTGTTTGTGCGTTTGTACCCATGTATTGTGTGTTGGTAAGTGAACTTGGATGTTAAATAAAAGCCAAAACAGGCGGTAAGGAAAATAAGCCTGATCTACAAAGGAAGAAACCATTCTGTGAGGGGGAGAGATGGGGGGAGAGAGAGAGCTTTGAGGCCATTAAACACTGACACACCAGCAGAGACGTGAGCAGAAAAACAGAGAAAAAAAACAGGAAAGCCACGGAGAACAGCGGGTGAGAGCGGGGAAATATGAAACTCTGACGGGATGTGTAGATACTGTGTGACCTTTAGAGAGCTGGCCATTGGTGAATTAAGTGGCACTAACCCACCTCGCTCTTCATTTAACTTCCTCTCCTGTCTCTCTTTAGGACTCCCACCATGGCAGGCGGCTTGTTCTCCATAGACAGAGATTATTTCCAGGAGATTGGCACGTATGACGCAGGCATGGACATCTGGGGTGGAGAGAACCTGGAAATCTCTTTCAGAGTGAGTGAACTCACCCACAGCCAATTTGACATGACTGTGTTCTTCCATGCACTGGTGGTTACTTAAGAGTGTCTGCTCGGGGTCAGAAACACACACACACACACACACACACACACACACACACACACACTACACTTTTGAGTTTCACTTCTATGACTAAATTGTTGACTTGACTAATAATTTTGTCGGGCCTCATACTGACTGGTGTTCAGTCAAACTTTATTTAGACTGTCAAAACATACGGACCAATCTGCGTCATCCGTCTCCCAGCAGAGTTTGCTGGTCAGCCTTTGCTCATTCAGCAGTCAGGCAGTACAGTATGTCTGTTCTACACTGTATGCTCTATATGCTTGTCCTGTGTGCCTCGCAGATTTGGCAGTGCGGTGGGACTCTTGAGATTGTCACGTGCTCTCACGTGGGTCACGTGTTCAGAAAGGCAACACCCTACACGTTTCCCGGAGGAACAGGACAGATCATCAACAAAAACAACCGACGCCTCGCTGAAGTCTGGATGGACGAATTTAAAAACTTCTTCTATATCATCTCTCCTGGTGAGTTGGCTTCTGTGTGTGTGTGTGTGTGTGTGTGTGTGTGCGCGCGCGCACTCATGCAAGTATGCATGCATGTACTCATGTGTGGAGGTTAATCTCTGTGGCAGTTGTGATCTGTCCATTAACCCAGTGACAGTGTGATATTGCAGTGCTGACCCAGCAGTGCGGGACGGGGAGGCGGCGAGTAATTTCACGCTACTAAGCATCTATTGACTCACACAAACATACAAACACACACACACTCACTCACACAAGCTGGCAAAGGAGAGACAAACAAGCATAAAGCAAAAGTGCTTAAATAAAGAATATTTTTAAATCTGAAACACTTTTAAACTCAGTTGTTCACATTCAATTAGGCTGCAGTTTTTCCACAAGGGTGCGCTGTTCTGGTTCTGTCAAACTACTTTTAAGCAACACAAAGCCACACAAAGTAACAGCAGCAGCAGTTTAGATCTGCAGATATTGCCACCAACAGGCAAAGAAAGGAACTGTCAGCTAGCTTAGTCACAGCAGGGGTCCTGACAGTTGTGAACTGTCAAATCGTTTTTTCACAGAGGCATTGTGTTTATGTTTGGCCTTTTCAGTTCAGGAGAAGTATTATTGTGCCGTGACCGGAAAGTTTATATCATTTTCAGTCAACACAGAAGACAGTGGCAGCAATTGCTCAGAGCAGTTAAAGTAACTGTATTGATCGTGGAATATATGTTGACTCACAACAACCTGTATAGCTTGTCACTGTTTCTGTGGCCATATTTTTCTGTTGCTGTTTGCTGTGGTTGTGTCAGAGGGAGAGCATGTCCCCATTCCTCCTGCTGCCCACAGATTTCTGTCTGTTTTTCCACCAGTGAACACATCACTAGACGGTTTTGAATTACTAAAACAAGACAAGTAAATCAGATGTCTAGTACGAGGCAACAGGACAAGTTAGTGTACCTGCTTTCTGCCCTTCATAAGTCAGGAGAGCTGCTCTGTTAAAACTCCTTGCAATGTTGCAAGTCTCTGTAGAAAATGCAGCATGGGATTCTTTGTGCTCATCAGCAGAGGAGGGCTCCAACATGGGAAATCCAGCACACCCACTATCTGCTGAGTGTTTAGAACATATTGAGCAAACACATAAATCATTTCTGACAACAAAGAAGTGGATTATTCTTCGAGATCAGTTCGAAATGTGTGTATAGACTTTTATTTTATTTATCAGTCACCAATTCAGCTGCAGCTGCCACTGTCTGCAAAGGACATCTGATCTGTAGAGGTTTGATATTTAACAAATAGATTTTGCTGAAGTGTCTCTTGAGCTATCGGCCCTCTCAGGTTTTTGACCATCACACAAATGAGCTTTGTATTGTGTGTATGTGTGATATCTATGATATCAGGTCTGAGTCTGGATGCTCCAGATAGATGTGTGGCCTCGTTCTACTTTTCCAGTCACTGGTTCAACAGCTTTTCAACAAACACTGTTACACTTACTGAACAAATGTAGTTACTGACCTTTATGTAATTGTGTGTGTGTGTCCAGGTGTGACCAAAGTGGACTATGGTGACATCACGACTCGCACGGCTCTGAGACAAAAGCTTCAATGTAAACCCTTCAGCTGGTACTTGGAGAACGTCTACCCGGATTCCCAGATCCCCAGGCACTATTACTCCCTGGGAGAGGTATGCATTGACGCAACACGCACACACACACACACACACACACACACACACACACACACAATATCTGACTCACAGTATTTTAGATAGAGGCGTAACAGCGATTCATTGACTTTAGGCTGAAATCCAAGCAGACCTAACAACCTGAGTCTTGTTTGAATCAAAGGGTGTGGTTTTCGGCTCAGGTGTTGCTTCATGTGGTTTCTGTGTGTCTATTCTGCTCAGATCCGTAATGTGGAGACCAACCAGTGCCTGGACAACATGGCCCGCAAGGAGAATGAGAAAGTCGGCATTTTCAACTGCCACGGCATGGGAGGAAACCAGGTACCTGAGGACCAGTACAGAGAAAACAACATAAAGAAAGACAGCAGTGAAAGAAACAATGTTCAGGAGGAGAAAAGTTCACAAGATACTGTTTTGAAATGTGGAATCTGTTTGTTTGACGTGCAGGTTTTCTCCTATACGGCCAATAAGGAGATTAGGACAGATGACTTATGTCTCGACGTGTCTAAACTAAACGGACCTGTCATGATGCTCAAGTGCCATCACCTCAAAGGCAACCAGCTCTGGGAATACGACCCTGTGGTGAGTGGAGGAAATGAAGAAAATGTACAGATTTCAGTGTATAGAAGGAAAGAATGAAAGCAACGATAGAAAACGCTCATAAATACACAGAGGATACTCATGTAGGTTCACCTTAATTTACACCAGAATCAGGGACATTGATGTAATGAAAACAATGAAGCAAAAAACAAACTGCAAACACTAAAAGAGCTTAAAATGAAAGGTTTTGTCATTTTTCACCAACAAATGGCCAAATTTATGAAAAGGAGCCGATTGTTCTGATTCAAGGCTCACCTGTTGTACACTTATCTTTGCAAATGAGGCGCTGATTATGCACTGCACCTTCTTTAACCAAGTGAAGAAATTGTTTAGCATGCTTAGCAACATCATTTTTATTTTATTTTAATTTTATTTTTATAAATTAAGAGACAATCATAAATTAATCAGGGGAAACATTGTAAACTGAAATTGATAAACCCACCATATTCTCACATACAGTTTGATGACCCATATTTAAGACCAACTGTCATTTCACTTAGTGGAATATTTATTGTCATCAGCTTTAGGGTGATATATCCTCGTTGACACATTACCCAACTTAACCACTGCATGCCTTAAAGTCAGAGCTGAGCCAAAACTAAAGTGAGCCTCAGAGTCTGGAACAAAACTGTTTGCATTTATGAGAATCCAAGGAACCATGACTACAGATATATTATACATATACATACATACAGGCATATTTACATGCCTGTATGGATTTAAATTAGATGGTCAGAGGCCTGATTTGCATCCCCTCACACACACGCTCTCTGTGTGTTTTCCTGCCGAGCAGAAGCTGACTCTGATCCACGTCAACAGTAACCAGTGTCTGGACAAGGCCAGCGAGGAGGACAGCCAGGTGCCCAGCGTCAGAGACTGCACACACACGCGCTCCCAACAGTGGCTACTCCGCAACGTCACACTACCAGAGGTCTTCTGACCACACTCTGCACACTCACAAACACACACACTCACACACACAGCGGTCCAGAGTAAGTAATCAGTGGAGCGGACAGTGTTTATTCAAATCGGGCACAAGGAAAGAAAAGACTTCCCATGAGGGGGATTCTGGGTGAGAGTAGGATGGACTGGATGGTACTACCTCTGCCAGAGATCATAGGGAGGAGCGTGTTTGACCCTCCTCAGAGCGAGAAGTGAAGAAAGACTCCCCTGAGGAGAGGACGGCTGTTGTTTTTTATGTTTGTTTATGTTGTTTTTAAAGAGATTTTAAGTGCGGAGAGTGACTCGCTCCTTGGCGTGGACATGAGACTGGCTGGTGGAGTCAAGGTTCTGCACTCACAGCTTCCCTGGACAAAGCAGTCCACCCCTCAACTCATCACTTAACGTTTACTGACTGCCTCTAATGAGAGAGTGTGTGCACCCGTGTGTGTGTGTGTGTGCGTGTGTGTGTGTGTGTGTGTGTGTGTGTGTGTGTGTGTGTGTGTGTGTACTCTGAGATGAATGTATGCTTTCAGAAGGGGGCTGAAGTCTTTGTTGATTTCTTTTTTTTATTTAATTTTGTAATGGATTTTGAAAATGAACTCTGGTGAACTCCTATGAAGAAGGGTGCATGTGTCAGCGAGTGTGTGTGTGTGTGTTTGCGTGCGACTGTTATGTATGCGTGTCAGAGCCCCTCCTACAGTCTTGCAGCAGTGTATGTCTCCCTCTGGTGTTACTCCTCGGCACTTCATCCTACAGACTCCTTGCTGAGGACTTTACAAGGGACTGCGCACAAAAAACCCCTGAGAGGACCGAAAACAGGGACCCGACATCTGCCACCGGCAGAGATCTAGAGATAGAGAAATATGATGTTTGTGATATCTTGAGATTTGTATGTCCAGTTTTTACATGGTTTTGTCTGTTTCTACAGTCCAGTGAGAGTGCCACAGAGCAGTAACCCTAGTCTGTCTGTCAGTCTCTGTTGTCTTTAAAAATGTTTAACATTGAGCTAACACACACATACACACACACACACACACACACACACACACACACACACACAGAGGACTCTGCATATGTAACTGATGTTCACTGCCTAATGTAGTGTTAACCATACACACACACACACACACACACACATCTTGTATACATATAGGAAAAAGGCTGCACCAGCCTGACTTTAATCCATTTTGTCATATCTTCTTCTCAATGACCTCTCAAAAAAAAACAAAACACTCCAAGGGCTTCTTTCCTCCAGTGGAGTGTGTGGACGGATGCGTCGGTGTGCGTGTGAGCGTGTGTCTTCAGTACTAATCCCAGTCCATCAGCTCCCTGTTTACTATAACAAACAGCTCTGAGATTCTCCTCTTGCTGTTGGACAACCAGAGCCCGTAGCGTAGACTGACAGCAGATCAGCGTATCCCTGCGTCCATTGTACAAAAGAGCCAAAGTGGCTTTTATTTTCTAAACGGAGACGAGTCTCTGCGCTCTTCACGAGGACATATATCAACAGTAGGACAGGAAGCCTGGAAAGTGATTGTTTGGACATCAGAGACATTGCCAAGACTTAACCAGGGACTGAATAATAAATGTAGAGAGCTGAAGGGACAAGTGACGAGTCAAACTGTGGATCACAAAGAGTGCAGCAGCAGACATATCTTAATCCATAACCACATATCTCACTTTACAAGCTCACCTGCAATATTTCACTCTTCATATCTCCGTGAGACTGACAGCTGTGTGTCATTCTCATTTCACCAATCATGTTCTTTTTATTTTTTTTTTTTTTGTATCACTCTTGCGGCTGCGAGTCAGAGCAGGAGAGATGACTCTCATAAAGATTTGAACCATTTCAGCCTCCTCCAGTGGAGGAGGGGTTTACACATGGAACACCGGTTCATCTCTGATGTGGACATGGTAGTGAGAGGAGGCCTAGTCGGCTGATTTCATGTCTGAGCGAGTGACTGTGTGGTAAAGATGTGAACGTTTTTCTGATTGTGAGACGGAGGGATGGTAATGGTTAATCAGATTTTTTTGTGGAGGGATGGTGGGAGTGGGGGTGGGAGGGGTTGAAGTTAATTGACATGTCCAGGCTTCCACACTGAGCTGATCCAAATGTAGAAAATAAAGGAGAAAAGTTTACAGAACAATATGAGAAATGTGGATTACTGCCTCTTTCTGTCTGTGCATGTGCACGCGCACGTGCACACACACACACACACACACACACACACACACACACACACACACACACACACACACACACACAATTCCTCTCAAGTCAGAAAACAGGATCACAAGTTCTTAATTCTTTTTCTTTTTTTTACATTCTGGCTTGACATGTATTCTTGACCTCAGAAAACAGCGGTGGACCAAACAATCTCCACTGAAAGGTTCCCTGCAGACTTTTCTTGTAAACACACCAAGAGGCCTTTGCATGTGTGTGTGGCCTGACAAATGTCTCTAATGCATTTCCTTCCTCACAAAATCACATGAAGTCTGGGTTTGTTGTTATTTAAGTCATGCATTGTTTATCTCCATGTTTTCTTGCTCACCATCTTCTTCACTGCCTCTGTTGCCACATCAACACAAGTCTTTGTGCATTTTCTCAGTGGAAAAGTGTAAAACTGGCATCTTTGTATAAAACTTAGAGCCCAGCTGCAAGCACACGGTCATGGGGGTGTGAAATGTGACCAAAAAGGCACTCAGGGTGTTAAAAGATAACAAATTACTCTTATCTCCCCACAGTGAGAGGCACGCTGGCATAGAGGAGGTGAGTGTCATCTGAAGTAAGATAAGTCTCGTGGGGAAATGGGACTCTTATGTCTTTTTAATAAACATGACAGTGCAGTGAAGGTAATGGAGCTGGGCAGCAGACTCGCTGCATGTTTTGTGGAGAGTGGATTATTCAAGCTCCTTGACTTGATGTGTTGAATTATTCATTTGCCAGGATTAGACCCACCAAGAGCCATCAGGAAGACATATTAGACAGCAGTGTTTTGCCTACACATCTTTAATAAAAGATGCTGATTCTCTGCTTTTGTTTACTGAAAGTGAATCCTGTATAGTAAATGAGATATTGCTTTGTTTTCACACTATACTGCTTCTCATTACAGATTAATTCTAGGTGAGACTTGTCTCCAGCAAGGCCAAAGTAAAGAACGTGTTTCAGGATGCCCAAGTTTCATTGCCCTCACATACTCCAGTCAGACAGGCAGAGAAGTTGGATGTCAAAAAGTCAATCTGTAGTGTGATTTCCTCAGATTCGTCCTGCTACTCAACGAAGATTAATCCGCCCTGTAGATCCAAGAGGAGTCTTCCTCAAGGAAACGTCCCACTCTGTTCGCCGTGTGCGAACACACTGACTGATTCTGAGCCATGAGAGCTCAGGAAGACTCTGCTCTGGTTTCTGTGCTGCAGACTTCAGAAGAACTCCATGGAGTCTTTGATCTGAAGAAATGGATCAAAGCCAAATCAGACTGCAGCCCGGAGGGATACTCCACCAAAAGACGGAATATTGAAGCTTGTTCAGGGGAACAGAGTGAATTTCTAAACTTAGACGTGTGTCCATCCAATTTAGGTTTTTTTTATTGTTTTATTGATCCTTGTTTGTGAAATCAGCTTTATATTCTATTATTAAGACACTGCGTTAAATCTCATTAAATCTCAAATTCAACTCAAATCTGGCATTTCTGACACATTGGTTGAATGTTTTCTCACAAATATTACAGATTATTACTATAATCAGCAAATCAAATTTTACTTCATAATATACATTTTTAGCTCATCTGTAGTGTTGTTGATACTTACACTTAGAAGCAGAAAAATGTGTCATGAGGAGTTCATTGCTCTGACAGATCAGGGGGAGGGTTAGATAAGCTGGTACATTAACACCTGATTTTATTGGTGCTCAGACTGAAGAGAGACGTCAGCCAGCTGTTTCTTGTAACAAAATGATAAAACTCGTGACATCACAAGAATGATAGTACTGCCATGCAAGTTAAATATGAACATTAGTGATGTGAATTTGCGGTCAACGTGTTTGCCGATGACTTTACTGGAGACTTTCTTTCAAAGCTGTATTGCAGCTTATTCTTGGATTTGATGTTTATTCCGTCCATCTGTCCGGAGCCTCGCTGACACATCGACAATCTGTAAAGGCTTCACAGAACAGATGACACCGTCTGACTTAGCTCACGTAAGTATGGAAGAAAGTTTTAACTTTTTATCTTCTGGTAAATGTTAGATTTTGATTCCATGCTTATTTTATTCATTTGGCAGCCTGCTTTATATTCACTCAGTTCAACATAATCCCACCTGGAAGCGGCCCACCACAGCTCAGTGCTTCGCTGCATGAACAATTTTCTGGTCTGTGACGACAAAATTGTACCAAGTTTAATAAGTCACGCAGTAGATAAGATGTGTGCTTTTCAGAAAACGTTCAGGTCCCCAGACCATCCAGTTTCCAATGATCTACTGATTTTCCATCTGTGACATTAAAAATAAGTCAATATTTTCCTTTACACAAATGACAAACCATCTACTGGTAATTTATATTTCTACATTTCAGGGTAAATCAATCTTTACATAATAAAATAAAGTTGAAATGAGCTTAGCCTGAAGCCAGTACATTATATTTACACTTTAATACATACTTATTATGTAATAATATAAGACTGGCTGCAGCCATCCACTGACTAACATTTTTAATTGAAGGGAGTAGATTTACATTGCTTTATTTGCACTTTCAATCAAGTAAAAATTTGAATACTTCTTCCAGCTGTGCATCATTATAAACTGAATATCTTTGGCTTTTATACATTTGGACCTCTGACATACTGAGGTGAGCATTATTTATGATTATAATTATATCGAGCTAATAAAAAAAACATTGGACTGACAATCATTACTTGTTGAATTTTTAATTCAGTCATACCAAAGCAAAAATTGAGGTAAACAAACAGTTTAGATGATGTTTATTGTACCAGTGCATGTCCAGTAATAAAACGTTACCCACTGAAAACAACAGTAATTTAGTCAAACCGTTACTAAACTACACGCTTGTTCCAACACAGAACATTTCACAATCCTCCCAGTCAACGCGGGCAGCTAACACAGTAGCCATGTATAAACAATGTGTCACGTAAAACACACACAATTCATCTGTACAACTTGTTTATTAAAGCTTCAAGTGATGTAAACTACTTTATACTCTGTTCAGAAAAGTGCTCCGACTGTAGTTCAATAGTACGTAGTGAGCAAGTGCAGGAGTGGCAGAATGAGTTAATAAAAACATAAAAGACAGTTCTAATGGATCTGAGGTCAGAAACTACAAACAAAAACGTGACAGTCACAGTCCTACAATGATCAATGAATTCTGAGTGTAAACGTGTCTCAATACTGGTTCAGTTAAGCGTGTAAAAAAAAAAAGGAAAATGCTCGGTTGTGTGAATGTGTCTATGAGCACTCACAGTGTGTATTAAAAAAGTTAAGCCTAAAATAAGTTAAAAATGTAAAAACAGAATCTCTCAGTAATCCTCTAATGTCGGACTGAGGCCAGACTCCCTGAAAACGGGGACGTCTAATCTGATCCACTGACGTCATCGGTGTTTGTCAAAGCAAAAATGTAGTGTTGCACACTTACAGCTACCATCAGTGAAACGTGAATGACACAGTATGTTAATCTAAACAAACAAACAAAACAGTCATCAGCTCCTGAGAGCGTGAGGACTTGTATGAACGGAAGTGTCTGGTTGATCTTGAACCAGCCTCCATGAAGCGAGAGGTAGGGAGTACAAATACTGCACGACTACGTACCACAGCATAAAGACAGCCGGGGTGTGCAGGGAGGAAACCGGGGCATTCTGTAGAAGAAACATAGCATCTTACAATTCACCGCACGATAAGTTTAAGCCTCTTTAAATGTTACAAAATCAACGTAGGCACTGAGTTCTGAGCGATGATGTGGTCAGCATCCACAGCTTTGCTTTTCACAATCATAAAAGCCCAATGTGATGTTGTTGGTCCGTGTCTGGGATCAGGATGAATGCTCGGATCTATATTTTTAGGGTCTTGAGTGAGAGCAGCTGGTAAACTCTGGAAAGCAGACAGTATCGTGGGTGACCAGCCACTACACCGCCACCTCCTCTTCTCAGGGAGGAAGTTGACTCCCCTAGAGACAGATGGCGTAGGGAGGAGCTCTGGGAAAGAGAACCCGCCCCCCTGAGGAACCAGCCAATAGAGAGCCAGGTGACATTTCACAGGGACATCGCTTTTGCTCTCACTCACTGGTCTTCTTCAGGACAGAGGGAGTGGAGTCTGTGAAGGTCCTGAAAGCAACAACCAAGAGGAGAAGAATGCTATTTTTGTTTTTTTCTGAAGACTGATCATCTATCGTCTTTGCGTATCATCTTTTATGTTTACCGGATGGGGTGGAGCGGCCAGCTGGACTGCACCGGTGTGGGCAGTGCCGAACTGGGGCTCATCAGCATGGCACTGTAGATGTTGGCCGCAACTACCAGGATGCAGAGAAGGATGGGCCCAATGATGGCGCCCTCCAGACCCAGATAGTATGCTCCGCCCGCCACTGCCAGACCTGTTAGATATGGGTGTCCACCCCTGACACACAAAGACAAGGAAACAAACAACAACACAAAGAAATTAATAAAAAATATGATATATTATGATATGTACATATATAATATAGATGATGATAATGTGTTTTTGCTTTCATATACACACAATATACATAACTCAAAGGACACCTAACATTTATAAACCTCCATCACATTAAAAAAATGTATTTTTTTAATTTACATCATTTCTATACCAGCAAGCCCGAACAACTGAGATTTGTCCTCCAGATTGTACTCTGACTCAACGTAGATCATTAACACACTTTGACAGCAGCACAGCAGTGCCACAGAGAGGTTTCAAATATGTCCCTGAATGCAGCTGAATTACGAAAATTGTATTAAACTACTGTGGGTTGTATTTATATTTTTAAATCTGTTTTTATTCATGGATTTTGACACTGCACACTGAAACGACAAGTCAAGACATAAAGGCAGACTTGTTTTGAACAGCCTTTAATTACACATGATTGAAATTTACTGGACTCTAACAGGAAAAACACATTGGTTAAACATGAGCAATTTCACTCATACTTGTCTGCAGTCTAATCCCAGCTCATAATCGAATGTTTGAACTAAATTATGTCCTCTCCATGAAGGCCAGAGCTACAGGAAGCACTACTCACATGGGAGTTTGACACAAGGCTGAGCTGCCAATAACAGCTGAGATGAAGCATAATCTGGCCGCGTGTCCGATGTTGTTTTCTGTCTCAAACAGCTGAGGCAAATGGACTCACTGTTTATAGGCTAATATAGACAAAACCATATTCGGGTACAAACCAGGCTGTTGACATTTGTTAGCCAAATGTGTCTGTGCAAACACACGAGCTGGTAACAACAGTGTCACACATACATACCCCGATATGTCAGAGTAGATAGCTGTATCCACAAAGTACGTCGGAAGCAGATGGCAGATCAGCAGCAGCACGGCCTTGACGCCTTCGCCCTGAACCAACCACAGGTCGCACACTGCTGGCACTGCTGCCCAGTATGTCCCCAGGAACGGCACCGCACCCAGAATAGCAGCTAAGGCTTCAGACCAGGAGAGGCGGATACAAAGAGTGAGACAACACTGACTGTGGCTTGGCAGGTGTGAGTGTAGTTATGGCACCATCTGCTGTGGACATGCTGACTCACCGGAGGGAATGAAGACAATGTTGATGCCAAAGATGGTGTGAGTGAGCCAAGTGTAGAGGCCATAGAAGCCGGCCATTTTTAGAGAGGCGTCGAACACTCCTCTACAAAAAGAAAAGACACACACAAGATCAGGAATAATGTCCTTCGCAAGTTTAGATTGAATATTTCTAAATTGTTTTTGAGTTTGTGTGACTACCTGATGGCTTCCTCTACAGACTGGCCTATGATATTTGAGGAGGGTCCAGGCTGGGACAGGGGGGTCAGGCTGATCACCCATTTCACAGGTTTGTAGTATTCACCACTGGAGCTCAGCAGATAGAAGAGAGTGGTCAGAAAAATGACCTGCAACAAGATAATGAGCAAGTTTGCTGTTAGCACAACTAATCCAGATTATACAACCAGGTACAAACAAGAATAACCAAATAGTAAAGATAGGACCTGCAAGTAAGGAAGTTTCTGTAATAAGGCCCCAGATTTTCAAGTGAGAATTAACTAAAAAAACAGACCAAGAATAAAAGAACACACAGATCCTTATGTAAAACAATGTGTGTGATTGCTACCATACAAGGTCCACCACCAACCACAACCATTTGGAAACATTAAAGGTTGATGAATTGAGCAAACACCAGAGACAACAACAGAAGTCTGGTATATTGTAATCTTTGTAAAAACGCTCAAATTCATCAGTCCAAACTTTTGATTTTGGCAAAACAGCAGTTGATGCTTCGTACCAGACTGAGGGCAAAGTTGAGCAGAGCCGTGCCGCTGTGGAATAAGACAGTGAAGAGCGTGGTCGTGGTGGAGATGAGGAGGCCAACATTTCTACTCATTACCACCCAAAGAGACTCCAGGATCTACAAAACAAGGCAACAGTAAACACGTCATCCACAGGAAAAACTGTACACCCCTCAGAGACACAGAGTTGTAAATATGTCAACGATTTATGACCCACCCTCTGTGGACCAATCAGGGCAGAGCTGACAGGCAACATTCCAGCATGTTTTACTGAGATCTATTCACTGATTCCCACAAATATCAGGACAAACAAATGATGTTGCATCCACTTTTTGTACAATTAAGTTTTGTAATATTCATGTGCTGTGTATAAAGCAAATCCTCTCCCCAACACAGAGGAGAGAGTTGAACACACTCACACACACTTACAGACAGCAGAGTCTCGATGTTTTCCTGCAAAAACGAGGCAATGTCCTTCCAGTCCAGGATGTCACCTAACCAGCTGTTCTGTCTCTGACCCATCATCTTCTGACCACGATGGCGTCCAGTGTGGGTCGTGTTCTGGAAATTGAATATATTTTGAATATGACATGTAAATGGGGATAGTTAATTAGGGGAACGAGGAAGTTAAATGGACTGGCACGACCTCCACCATTACCTTCACAAACCACGAGTGGTACAGTCTGTCCCAAAGCTCCAGAACCTGTTTCTCAATCACAGCTGTGTGGTTCACCTTGTCTCCTAAAATCTTGTGAAGCTGCACCAAAGAAAAAGCTTAAATTAGAGGCCGCTTAAGTGTTAAACAGAGGAACCAATACCAAAATGTATGCTACCATACCTTATGTGTGATCCATTCTCTACCGTGCTGATAAACATTAGTTGCGGCTGAATTCAAAGCCTTCTGCACCACACGAGCCTCTGGAAGCCAACTAGAAAAAGCGTTCATCAGATGAGAAATTATAAAAGAGAAAGATATAAATAAATATGGAGTCAGCTGTCATACTTTGCCCATTCTGGATGGTTAGACACAGTCTCATTGATGAGGTTACTGGTCACGTTGATGATGTGAACACTTTCATGATGAACCTACAAAGACAAAAGTTGTTTTGTTGAGTCAAGATGATGTCTCAGCACCTCTGATGTGAAGTGACAGGAGCAGTACCAGTACCATAGCTGTGAGCAGCAGCGCCATGAGCAACGTCCCAGTGACCAGGAGGAAGATGATGAAGATGCTGATGATTTTATCCAGAGATCGCTCCAACCACACGATCATCTGCAAAGATACAGAGAAGAAGAAGGACGTAGAGGAAAGAAGTGGAGAAGGGAGGTAACAGAGGGGAGGTACAAAGTCAGTATAAGTCTGACACTGGAAACATACAGTGATCAGACACATGGAGAAACCTGTGTCCTTTCCCCTGCGAAGACGCCATTTTGGATCTAAAAGTCGCCCCTATTTGGCCCTGAGGACAGTAAGATAGTCGACTGAGTGAACCAACAGGCAGGATATGTGTACATGTGCATGCACACATCCTTTAACATGGACACATGCAGGTGGAAACACTCAGGCACAACTCTTCAGAAGGCAGTGTTATTTTAAAACTCAGTCAAAGTTCTTTATGTTCAAAGGTGGTGAAATTCTTAACTCAGGTTTCTCAATGCTCCAAAACTGCGCCAGCAGCCAACTCATCAGCGCTTTGGTGTGTACTTGTCTGTGAGTTTAGGTCATAGAAGCCATGTGTTAAAGTGAAGTTACCGGAGGATCTGGTTTGTCGTTAAATTGATGGTGAAATGATATGACTGTAAAGGTCCCAACGCATTTTAGCCACACGATTTGAAACAGTCCTGCAGCCCAGAATAAACAGTTTTCTTCGCTGTCTATATGAATGTAGCCTTACCTTACAGAAGTTTGACACTTGGCAGGCTGACTGATTAGATCTAATTCTTTTTTTTAATTGGTCGACAAAAAAATGGAAACACCTCCATCAGCAGGGATTTGAACTTTAAAATAACTAAATCTGGCAATTAAATAGGCAGGTTAATGCAGCATGTTGAGTTGAGCACCAATTAACAGTTGGAGTCAACTTCAGAGGACTAATCACAACCACTTAATAGTACAACACAGTGCAGTTGTTACAAATGCTGTATTTTTAATGTCAGCAGTGGGAAATCTTAAAAATCATGACTAAGTACATAATTAACTTGAAAAAAACATGATATTTGGAAATGCCTGGAATCACCCAGTGCCTTTGTGACATTTTAACTCAAGGAACCAAGAAGAGACATGTTACACGTCTGATGCAGGCTGCTTAAATACTGCGGTGGATCGGTGACAGCAGCAGGTCAGCAGGTATGATAACTACTAAGATTTGCTATCAGGGCTTCTTTGATCACAATTCAAGATTCAAGGTTTCATGTCAAAAACTGAACATGAACATGTCAGGGCTCAAGAACTGAATAATGCTGGCATTTTTCTATATTTTCCAATTATCAACAAATTTCCTGAAAATACCAAAATCAAAAACATGTTATTCCACCTCTCTTTTCCTGTGTGCAGCAATCAGTCCCATTTATCCCAACTGAAAACTGCATTAATGTTCTTTGAAATGGATCAGTAACGTCCTCGAACAGCTGGAAACCATAGTTTTCAAATTAAAAGTTCCCCATGCCGAGTACAGTATACATTGATTTGGACTAATATTAGACACAGAATAATTTCACTAGTGTAGTAAACTACAGTTCCCCTGTTCATGGTAAGAAGGAAAGTGTTACTCAATGCATAAGTGTTGTCATTTCCTGAGATTTATTGATAATAAGATCATTTAGAATAATATAAAACAGCCTTATTCTTTAAGAAATCATAACCTTTTTGTGGAAAAAGGCCTAATTTGATCTAGTTACAGTTCAGTCTTCATATGAAGGTACTATAACGAGAAATGAGACTCTTCAAGGTAAAACCTGTTCTATGTTTTTATTTAGTGCTGCGTACTGTTGTGTCATATGTGTGGTACGTTATTGGGTGTTTCCATTGTTTTGTCCATCCACAGCCACATTTCCACCCATAATAGCTCCTGAAGAGTAACAACATCTCTTCTACATCTCTGTTCCTCCTACATCATTATTAAAAACAGTAAATGTTAAGGATTACTGATCAGCATATATTCAGAAACGCCAACCTCTCCTCAGAGTCAGTTCTGCTCTGTCTCATTTTTCCATGCAGCTCATACACTCACAAGCCAAACCTGCCAGTCAAGTCACAACAAGGGAAGCTACGGATGAGGCTGAGGGACTGAAAAGTCCCGCCTCCCCGGCCGTAGCTTTCCGTCAAAATAAAAGCAGGAAGCAGGAAAGCAGCAGGAGCACAGACGTGTAAGGCAGGATGAGAGGGTGATGACAGTGGATGGGTAAAGTGGCAGTCCAAGCTACTACAAGGTGTGCTCACACACACACACACACACACACACACACACACACACACACACACACGTTATTTCTTTGGCTCTCACGTCCTCTCACACACTCCTTCTGTCAGTCTTTCTCAGCACTCTGCTCCTCCAAGTCATTACCTGCTTGTTAAGCCAATGCCAGAGCTTGGGAAGGAGACAAAGAGACATTGGGAAGATTATTTTTGGAAAGACCTGTGCAGCAGTCATCACATGTACCCGTGCAACAGGAACACAACCTCTTTGGGTAAAAGGCAGTGAGGGAACAGGAACAGGCAGGATTTGACTACAGGCCCTATGGTGAAAGTGGACTAGCTACACAGTGGGATGCAAATCATCGTGATTACAGACACTCCCGAGAGCAGAAAGAAAGAGGCATCTTCCTGTGTCAAAGGTATCAGAAATGAGACCTTTAGCGTCATTGTGTGAAACCTTGTGAGAGTTTCTTGAAACTGAGACCTGTGATTTGTGTCCCATCGCTCCTTCAGAGAGGCACCACAGTTTCACTGTGTTCAGACACAATAACAGATCTTTTGGCCACTGGGAGCAGTACTTTCTTTCAGAGTCATGTTTGTGTTCACCTGGTGAATTTAGGTCTACTATTCACTCTCTTTAAAATCTGTTTTTAGAAATATCTGGCTGTTTAGCTGCTTAATGCTCCTCTACAATTTAGAGTTACTATGTCTTTGTGTATACTGTCTGTTTTATCAGAGCTTTTTTATTAAAACAGCTGCCTGCTGCATCTCAAAACAACAGTTAGAATGAACGATTTCTGTTGACCTACTTCAATACCTATAAAATATTTTATCCTCTTATCTTGATACCCAACAGACGTGACCTTCAGCCCTGGGGATCTTTGTGGGCAGGGACAAATATACTATATGAACTAAAACTAAAAAAAAGAAGGAATGTAACCTGAGACGTGTGTGTGTGACTGGATGAGGGTGTGACAAACAAAAAACAGAAACAGCAGAGGTGTTACCTTTGTGTCGATACGCAGCAGGAACTGAGCCAGGCCTTTGATTGGTCCAGGCAGCAGGGCCTCTTCTCGCTCACGTCCAAGCTTCTCCAGCACCGTCCACCACGAAGTGAGAGTCCGCTCGGCAAAGCCCTTCAGGCCAAAGTGGACCACCAACTTCTTCAGCACCCACACTGAAGCATCAGTGCAACATTTGTCTGAATGCAGCATATCTGACAGAAAGAATGTGAGCCGGAGAGTGTGTGTGTTTGTGTGTGTGCGTGTGAGTGTGTGTTATACCAGCCACAGGGATAGGCAGCAGTTGCAGGATCCAGAGGTTGAGCCAGACCTGGACTAGTACAATGGCCCATACCAGTAGAATAAAGTAGATATCGCTGGCTCTGTGGGAGCTTTTCTCTTTCTGGAAGAGGCCGCCTGGTAATGAACGACCGCCCCGAGGGAACCCTGGCGTTGCAGGAAGGGGGCCCACAGATTGCACCCCATCTTGAAGGAGATCAGAGAAAGAAAAGGAAAGAATGAAGCAATGAAGGAGGATGCTGGTTTGTTGTACCAAGTGCCAACCACCATGGCTAAAGGACAACCACAAGCAGAGGTGCTTTGACCTGCAGTTCCTCTCACAGCTCCCATAAGCTGGGTGCAAAAAATCTCGACAGTGTGGACTAAAAACCCAACTAATCTATTAAAATACAACGCCTTTTCCTCAGTTTTTCTTTGAATCGTAACAACTAATCTGACTTTTTTCATTTGTGTTCTTGAGATGATTTAAATAGTCCATAAATAAAAGTAAGGTACATATTTATAGAACAGGATGTTGTAGCATCTGTTGGCTTGAATAAAAACATTTGTTGCCTGCTCATGCTGAACCTGCACACCTTCCTTGTCTTTGCCTAATCTACATATTTACTAACCCTCAAGCAGAAAACAAAGCAAGATGTAAATCAAAACACATGTCACAGAGACACTATCTCCACATGGTACAACCTACCTGTGTATGACACAGAGCTCTAACTCACCTGAATCAGAGTTTTCACTGGGCTCATTCTTCAGCTGGAGGTTGCTGCAGGAGATCGCCATGTAAATAGTGTTAGCAGCAAATGACAGCACCTGCCCCGAGAGCTCTCCTGGGGAGATGAGAGAGAGAACAACAGTAACACATGACTTCAGAGGAGGTGCAGTGCAGCATGCTCCTTTGTTTGTTCTACACTGTTCTAACTGTTTGAGGGACGAACTGTCTCCTCCAGTCACTTGTGTTTTAGGAAAAACTGGAATGCGAAAATTAAGGGCTATTGTCGGAGATTTACCTCTCCGCTGTTGACAGTTGACAATGACAATTGACAGACTTGCTTGCTGCAGCCAGCAGTTGGTTAGCCTAGCTTAGCATAAAGACTGTAAAAAGGGCAGAGTTAGCATGAATCCTTCCTAAGGTGACCAAATCAACCTAAAAGCACCTAAAAACCTCACAAATGAACAGGTTATATCACTACACTGTTAAATTCATACTAAAAACATAGATCAGTAGCCTGGTTAATGAGGAGCAGTGGCCTTAAACTGTGGTGAATGTGAATGTGTGTGTGTCCATAAAGCCTCACCTCTGCCTGCAACAGGTGGTTTCTCTTGGTAGCCGACGATGATGAGTATAACCACAACAACAAATATGGGCACTCTCCACGAGCCGGTCAGAGACACTGAAAACAGATCCAGAAATCAGGGTGATGACTTTTTGTTTCTTGGCAACAGTAGTGATTTCTGGTGCAGTACTGTGTCTGTGCAGCAGATTCAAATTTCTAAATAAGTTTTACCATAACAATAATATATACAGATCAAATAATTACTGAGGTAATATTGAGTAATATGTTCAAGTTTTTATACAAGTACGTGTCAAACAGAGGACATTTTCGCAGATTTCCTTACAGCTGCGTGAAAACCGTCCTCCTTAATGGCTCTCAGTCACTTTTAACATTTCATGCCTGAAGGACAACACCTTTTTTCGGCACGCCTTAAGTGTGCTAAAAATACTGGAGACTTCCTCATCTTACGATCATCTAACTCTGCATGTGCTCTGTATTAAAGGACTTGTGGACTTGGGAAATCACAGAGTTTGGCCTCATTCTCTGCGTTGAGCCACCTGCTCACAATCTTTCTAGAGCCAAGAGGGGAGTTTGCATAAAATTATGAAATGTCGACCAACTTGTCTGAGCAAGCTTTCCAAGATTCCCCTCCCCTAACACACGCACATACACACTCACCAATATAGAAGAGCAGGACGGCCCAGACAGGAAGAGCCAGGGCTGTCAGGTAACGCTCAGTGTGCGGACTCCACTTGAAACAAACCGCCAACAAGTAGCCAAACACCACAGTGCAAACCTGGAGGCACAATGATCAAAAGCAGAGGGGATGTTGTGCTGCGTGATCAGATAAAGATAAATGTTACTTCCGCTCAGTGAGATCGTTGCAAAATCCAACAGTGTTGCTGCAGAATTCAAGACCTTCCTGTCTGAGTGTCTACTCATGAAGAAGGACTCAGCAATGGCTCAGTACTACTGTTCAGTCAGTCAGTGCTGTGTCTCAGTTATTCAGCTTTACACATCTGAAGTGCAGCAAAAACAATGACCACTTAAGCTGATCCACAAAATATTAATCAGCAACTTTTTGTCTTTTTTATTCCCTCATAACTCCCTCTCAAATGTTGACATTGACAATGACATTTTTTCTTTGTATTGTGTTATTGTTAAAGTTGAACATCTTGGGTTTGGACCAATTGCTTGCTCACTTTGCCCCAACAATCTGAACACAGTTTCTTGGGTTTTAAGGAAAATGCAATCTGTGCAATTTGCACATTAGCCAAAATAATGCATAAGAACTCAATACAGCTACAGAGTACAGTCATTTTTTAACTATTTATATATTGTTTTTTATATGTATATTTTGCAAACTTCTGCCATATATCAGAAAAAAATTTCCTATAATATCATATTGATTATTTACCAGCTATTGCTGTGAAGATAACAGATGACTGTCAACAAAAACAACAACTGTGACTATCTTCATACCTCAAAAGAGTCTGCTACAATCTCAAAATGTCATTGACCTGAATGTAACATGACTCATCTCTTTTCGTTAACCACTGCAACATTTCATTTATGGACCCTGAAGTAATCAAACTGTCCTTTCTGGGCTTCCCTGACCTCTGACAGACTGCAGCAGAAAACAGTCTGCTGTTGTTTGGCGATAAAGCATGAAATGTGATGTCCCAGTCTGTAATGAGCTGGTCACAAAGGTCTAAACTGGTTCCGCTCCACACAAAGACATCTTTTGATGTAATTTAATAGTGTCCTCCATCCTATTTATAGACGAGAGCTCCGTGTCAGTCTTTCTCTATCGTTTAGAGAAAGGACGGGCTGTCTGAGGAGGAACGTTTAATGCAATTTGTATCCATTCAAAGCTCAGCTGAGGCTCAGGTCCCTGGAGCTGTTTTGGAATAATAAAATACTGATCGATCAGAAACTGAAACTGCAGGAAATAAGATCATCTGAGATAAGAGTTTAGGGGTAAATTCCAAGAACAATTCTCTCTGCAGCGAGGTTAATGCAATAACACGCTAGAAGACACATTCAAGGAAATGCAGCTGTTGATCACCAATTGATCACCATTCATGGAATCACACTGTGATCATATGGTGTCATCCCATAATGATGTTACTTGTGCAAAAAATTAATCTAAGGTAACTGATTAAACTAGGATTTGTTGCAGCAATTATTTTTAATATCAGTTACTCTAAAGATTCTTAATTTATCATTTGGTTTGTAAACCGTCAGATAATAGTGAAAACTGATTTCCTAAAGTGCTTGTTTCATCCAACAGTGCGAAACCAAAATATGTTTAATATACATCGTGTAATACATATCTTCCAGCAGAAATTCACTCTGGAGAGGCTGGAACCAGTGAATTTTGGCATTATTACTTTTGAAAAGAGGACTTAAACAATAAATCCAATATCAGACATGTTGCTGAGTAATTTTCTGGTCAACTGGGTGTTTAACTCTGTAGTTAAAGTCTGTTTTTACATATCTGGATTTTGCTGATAACGGGGACACTAATTGCACAACAGCATTTTGAGAATCTTATATGTTATTGTGCAGACATCACAGAGTATTATAATCAGTTTTGGAAAATATTCTTAGGGGCCCTGCTCCACTCTGGGCTGTCTTCAGCTTGTTTAGGCTGACCCAGCTGACTGAGCTGACCTCTGAGGCATCCACACAGTGACACAGAGGACCTTTTGTTTGTCTGTTTGTTTGATTGATTGGTCGGTTGAAGGGGTGGAGGGGGTTAACCAGTTGCCACTGTCCATTCACTCACCCACACAGTGTGGAAACAGTCCAGCGCGGCCCCGATGATCCCACAGACGTGTCCGAGGATCACCTGCATGCCGATGACGCTCCAGAAAAGGTAGAAAAAGTAGACCAGCGGTGCACCAGCCCCGATCACCAGCAGCACCGTCAGCCTCTCCAGCACCAGCTTGCCCATCGCCTCCACCCCATAGTTCACACACCATACCGGCACCAGCAGGGTGCCCAGCACGATGGGGGTCCCTGTTTCCTGTAGGCCGTTGAGCCACGAGCGCCCAAGCCGGGCCAGGGAGTACTTGAAGGGGTGAAGGAAGGTACCGCAGAGCACCGCCCAAAGCAGCGGGCGGAGGAAGGCCTCCAGGATGAAGTAGACCAGGACCGCCGCTCCACAGCAGATCGCCACAAAGATCATCGCCCCCGTGTTGTAAAAGGCCTGTTTGATGTTTTTGTCAAACTTGAGGGACGACGGCTGTGTTAGCAGCTGGCTCACCATCCCGACGGCCGGCTGGACGCTCTCGGAGAAAGAGACGGAGTGTGGCCGCCCAGGCAGAGGGCTCTCCGGCGGAGAGACGGCGGCAGGATCCGGCGCCGAGTCTTCCTCGTCTGCCATGTTCTCAGATTCCGCCTCGGTAGTCTGAGTCTGAGCGTTACCAGAGGAGCCACCGCGTGAGGGAGGACAACATATGACGTAGCACTAACGAAAGGCCCAGGTGCACCATGGGCAATGCAGTGTGAGTTAAACGACAAACCCTGTCTGTATTTTATCTTTTATTCTCACTTCATATCATTCACAGTCTATGTTTAATTTTGTTTTGTTTGTTAAGTATGATTTGTTTTCTCGTTATTTAGTTATAATTATTGTTGTTTCATACTAGTAGCAGTAGTAGTAGATATAATATAAACAGCTTAATGTAAATAAATAATGTTTTTGTTTTTCTTTGTAGCTATGGTGCGGCGTTAAGTCTATTGCTCTTAAACATGGATGTGTGTATGTGTATGAGTTTTCATTAGGACGTTGGTGCCCCACAGTGGTAGCATGAAAAAAGGACACAGTGCAGGACAGAACAAACTGAAAGTTATTATAACCATGTTTCATCATTACACATAACAGCTGACTAAAGAGCTAACGTTAAGAGTCCTGTATGTGACTTTTATGGATTATAGGTGTTGACCTGGTTACAGACACTATTTAATCATTACAAGACACATTTTTATTAAAAAAGCCTGGACGTGGAGTGCTTGGACAAGGAAGCTGAGAAGGCATTTCCTTTGAAACCACAATCATGTCTGAGTATATTATCCAATGTTAAATGTATAAATAGTTTTTTTCTTTTTCCAATCGATTTTTTTTAACTTTATAAGGCAGTTATTACCATGAAGGTCTTTTTACATGGTTGATTTCTACCAAAATTAAAAGCTACATGTAGTAGCAGGGTGCTAAAGCCTGTGTCTTTTTAAATAGGACATAAACATAAATTAATGTAATTATTTTTTCTTCTATTATAAATTGTAACTGTTAAATAGGATAAAATTAAATACTTCCTCTGGCTGTATGCTGTTTGACTGAGCTGTCTGTCTGCACAACAACATCTGTATTTTTGTGTGACTATTGTTCTAATTTCCTAAAAGGTTTATTTAAAATACCCATGGCAGATAGTGGGAGGCTTTTTATGTGTTCATTTTTAATACAGGTCAGAAGGATACAATGAAAGCATGAGAGGAAAAAAATAGTTAATGTCCATGCAGACAGTTCTTCAATTCACAGTTTGCTCCTATTCAGTGTTATTGCTTCCACTAGGCCTGTAGTAACTCAAGTAGCAGTCTCTCTGTCTGTTAAAGTCGGCTGCAGTGCCACAGTACTGATAAACAAACCCGACAGACACTGTGGTTGACAAAGGGGGGGAAAAATCTTAAAAGGAAATAATGGAAAAGTTAGATGAGCCAAGTGCTTATGAGAACCAAACATAAAAATGACAAAAAAGTAAAGAATATCTTTTACATAGTCTCAACATACTGTAGACAGTCCCTTGGAAACCTTAATTTTGTGGTGGTCTGAACCAAACTGTCTTTCTTCTTTTGTTCTTACAAAGGATGATATCCATATAAACATAACTGGGTAAAGGGACAGGAAGAGTGTGTGCAAACAGCTGCGAGCTGCTCCTTTTTGTCCCAAGAAAACCTTTGTGTTTCAGCCAAGTTCAACATGAATTCACACTGACCTCTCAGCACTAGTGAACTGTGGGTTTCTGAAATCATTCCCAGTGCATGCAGTATTGTTGAACACTCTCAGACTTGTTTACTGCCATGTTCAGGTCTCATAATTTTTAATACTTGGAAGCTGTCATAAATACTGAAAATAAGTGACCTATTTATACTATAACACTGTTCTTTTATCAGACCTCTGGTTTAGTTCTGACCCCAGTGCATGACTCCTCAACAACATAGCTTTAATACTTCATTTGTATGAGTTCAGAGTAATGAATATATCCTCTCTATTGTGTTTATTATATCTAATACAGTGTCTCTTTGTGCAAAGTGCACACTTGAATGTGGCATCAGACAAAAATGGCGACTAATTCTTATTGCTGCTTCCTCTTCTCTTCCCTGTTTTTTCCACTCTGTGCTCTGCTGTGCTTCCTTATGGCGTTCCCATAAGTAAATAGAAGGTGAGGGCGACAATGAGTAGTAAGCAGAGGGGAGAGTTGAAGGTCTGGTAGGCTGTTGAAGGCATGAAGATGTCCTCATACTTATAGATACTAATCATGTGGTCACTGACCGGTGGACTGTCAATGTCATGCCTTGTGATGGAACCTGTTGGAAAAGGTAAGATGATGTAAGATGTCACGAAAGACCAAAAAACAGCAGAATTCATGCTGAAACATGATCAGTCACCTTGTATGGCAGGACCCCATGCAAACAGGTAATACCAGGACAGGTGTAAGTCCACAAGCGTCTCCTCTCTGGGGACGTATAGCGGCCGTTTGAAGCGGCAGGTCACCCGGTTGTTTTCAAAAATGCCCTCTTCATCTCTCGCCGGGTTCCTCTTGATTTCCTTGGCCCACTGGCCGACGTTGTAGAAGTGATGAATCCGCACGCGTCCATTGTCGTCATGGACACAACCCATGACGTCGTCTCCTCCCTGAAGAAGTAAGGAGTCCAGATCCAGAGCATTACATATTAACTTCTCTAAAAAAAGGTTATCTTAAGATAAAATATAAATATAGTAAGTGGAACAGACACGGTGCTCTAATTGTTCATGCGAATTAGCTCCAGTGTTTTTTCTTAAATGAGACTAGAGACATATTTTGCCTGTTTTGATATTATGGCTCATCAGGACTATGTGTGCGTTTTCTATTTTAGACAATATGGGAAATATCCAACAGTAACTGGCAAACAACCTATTAATACTGATATTCTCTATTTTATCATGGACAGTCTTCATGTTAGCTGGATGTAAACATTCATTGACATGTGTTGACAATTTTGCAAGTGCTTTGAGTTGTTAGTTTAAAAATGACAAACAATATAAATACTCCATCAGCATGATTTGTAGATATCAGAGACTAAATGATTATTATCATTACTGTTCCCATCGATCCTCATTAGACTATAAACATTTGATTGCATCATAATTAAGGTCTGATTGCAAATTTAAAAATAACTGTTCAAACTCTTGAGTAACAATTGCATTGCCAAATAAATAAATCAGATACTTTTTTGTGTGTCAATTTAGGGAGCATACATTTATCACCTTAAAGACAATTTTTTCAAAGATTTTGACTTGTGATGTCCAAAAACAAAGTCAAAATAAGAGGAAAGTTATAGAAAGTAAACCAAATTTTTGTTTAACATAAATTATTCATGCATGTAATTGTCTTACAAGCCCTTATATTGTCCTGGGACCTCTGCTGTCACAAAATATAATGTATACAAGATGTAAACAGACTACTGCATTTGGAATAAAACTTTTAACCATTAATTTTTGTGTTGTTAATCATTTAGTTTAACAATGAACTGACTGCCCGCTCTTAAAGACTCATCCGTGTGTATGGTTATATATTATAACCCTACCAGTAACTTGGACTGATATGTACAATAAAGTCTTTGCAGTCAGAGAGGTTGTACAGCTGCTCACCATTTTCTTGTCAGAGGAGAAACCGACAGCCACCCAGCCGTCTGTGTCTGCACTCATCTCGTACTCCACATCTGTCCCAATGCGACGGTAACTCAAGAAGTAGTCACACGTCTCTGCATCACACCCTGGTTTCCCATATCTGTGCAGAGACAAATAAGGCACTGAAGATTACAGTTGTAGAGGTGAGGTTCAAAAAAACATTCTAACATTAATAAATCACTTTTTAAATGAATTTCATCTGAGGCTACACAATCTAGAAGTCCATGTTTAGCTCCAGCTTTCTGAAGTCAGGTCACAGCATCTCGGAAAAACCAGCCTGGGGGAATACAGCTGCACTGGAGCTGTTTTCAGAACATGAGAGCTGGCAAAAGATGAATCCTTCACTAACCTTATGCAGCCTTTGGTTACTCCACAGTCGCTGACTTTGATCTTAGCAAAGGGATCCACTGGAGGGGCGGTGGGGAATGGATAACCTGCAAAATGCAAAATCAGCACTTATGTTGGTAGCACACACAAACACAGAACTGATGCCTGTTTTGGAGGCATTCAAAGGGCCAACTAGGGGGAGGCCATCTGCAATGTGTGTGTGAGGAAGAGGGAGTGGGCAGCTACCACCGGGGAGCTGGCCTGGGTGCTGAAAGGCCTTGTACAGTGGCCTCAGGTTGGATGCAAGACAAAACAAACAGTTCATGTTCAGCTTCTGATTGCAGTTTCTGTTTACTTTTCTGTGCCACAAGCTTGATTTTGATAGTGTAAGTTGGTAAATGGCGCGAGACACGTAAACAAATTCCACCAGTTGGGAATCTTCAGTCCCATGCACAAGACCCTTACCGTCATCGGACAGATATCTGGATTCCAGGAACTCGGAGGCGAAGGTGCTGTAGGAATCTTTATGCGGCTCCTGGTGTCCCGGCTCCCCGTGCTCCCCGTGGCCGGCCCTGAGAGATCCCTCATCGGTGGGACTCGGTGCGACCCCCCAGCATCCGCTTTGGATCAGTAGCAACAACAGCTGAACTAGCCTCCGCAGGAAAATCATGATGTGCAAAAATCAAAAAGCACCGATAAAAACGACTAAACCGACTTGAAATCAAATCGGATCCTCATTGTGGTTTGAATTCCGGTCTCTTCGCATGTACCCATCGCATCGTCACCAAAATCATCTCCGCATCCTAATTGCCTGTTTGGCTGTTTATTCGCAGGGATGTGTGTGTGTGTGTGGGGGGGGATCGACGCCGATGTCCGTGTAATAAAGAGGCTAATCCAACCCCGAAATACCCGGATTAATAACTTCACCATCTAATTTATGTACACTCCCATAATCCTCTGTGAAATCCGAGTCTAGATGCCCACTGGAGCTCCTTAATCTTTACATATTTTTCAGACGGAGTATTGGCCAGATGAATGGTTTCGCCCGGCCTCCCTCTCTTCTTCCTCCTCAGTCACTCACAGAAACATCCAATGAGGAGCCGCTACGTGCTCTTATCAGGATCAATCAATTGGGTATTATGCCCCACAATCACAGCCAGAGAGCGGTCCACACAGTCTTTTACAGATTTGAGATATATGGATCATAATCCCACATTTAGAGTTAAACATCTGGAACATAGTTAAATGCTAAAATTGGCCAGTGGTTAGTTATCTCACATCCAGACATATCCAGAATTTTAGTGGACATAGGCTTAGACAACAGAGTAACTAAACACAAACAACTGTAAAACAACATATTTTCTTATTGATTTAATCAAATTTTCTATTTTTTTTTCTATTTTTTTAATCCCCATGATAGTTTAAATGTTCTTTTTCCACACAGGAAGAACATTCTTCTGGAGAAGTCCTTTATTTCCTTTTGTTGGTAAAAGTAGCTACATTTAAATGTACTGTACGTATTGTAATCTAAATATTGCTGAAATCAGACTTTAAAATATCTATGTGTTTCCAGTTGTTAATTACTTTGTGTAATTTCCTAATTTGGACAAATAATGTATGCATTGTTATGCAGGTCTGGTACTGGGTGCATTTTAACAATATATAGAGGAGTGTGCAGCTTTGTGTACATTTTCCAAGCACATTAATTATTTAAAATGGTGCAACTCACCTTTAATTTGTGAACATAGTTCACCATTTCCCCCATGCAGGCAAAGTACAGCACAGGTGATTTTCCACGTGAACTTGATTGTGCCCACAGCATGAATGGATGAATACAGTTTGTCTGGGCTGAACAAAAAGGGTAAATCTCTCTAAAAACATCATCTACACATCCTTCTCACATCCTTAAGCTGTGACTAAATTGTCTGTTTCAGTGGTTGTACACAGTTCTGCCACTTGATGGTGATATAAAGCCATAGTTTGGACTTCATATTCAGGTCAATTTTGGAAATCTACCATCTACTGCTATCTATCTGTCTTTTTCACTTTTACTTTTCTCTCATACCAGAAAACACTGCCTCTTTCCAACAGATACAGTGCAGAATCTAATATATTGGACCATATCAGCTAAAGATGTCATTAACATTTTTATTTTACCTTTTTACTGTGACTGTGGAGCAAAGCTGAAATATGTTATATGTGCATATTTGTAGTAATTGTAGTAATCCTAGTAATTCATCCTCACAGCTCAGAAAAACAGACTAAATGTGGTGCATCTGCATTTCATAGATTACTACTGTGTCCCTTGAAGAAATAACAACAAATGAAGACCCACAGATGTGACAGTGAAATGAATATTTTTACACTTGGTCTGCGTCTAGTCATTGTCATTCTCTGATGTCCTTAATATTTTGATATTTAATGAGTCAGCCGATCTGGTCTGCACTCACCTAACAGCTTGCAAACTTATTAGAACGTCTCAACAAAATGTAAGCTTGCATCTGAATCTTCTAAATTAAAATGACACCAGTGAAAACTTAATGTGACCTTTTGGTTTTGTAACAGATTGTGCAGATAACATAAGAATAAGAATAAGAAAACCTTTATTTGTCCCACAATGGGGAAATTGCATCTAATATATTATCACACATCCTTATATAAAAAGCAAAATTAACTGTTTTACCCATACATTTATCAGAAATAAATTAAAAACATATTATTAATAGTAGAACAAATCACTTTAATTTTTTACTTTTGTTTAGCATTTGGCTAAAAAGTTACCAAAAAATCCCTGGAGCAGGTACGCGAGAACAGGCTGTTCATGTCTGTTTCCTGTAGGTGCTGCTGGTGTTACACAATCTAAACAGACTCAACCTGTAACTAGACAACAATGACTGTCAGACAAATTAAAAGCTAACTAACATCCATAATTACACAGATACACACAGATGTTTTTTCCACAATAATAACACCAATAACAATATAATCATATGACACATGATCACTTTCTCACTTTGAGTTGCCATGCATGTTCTTGCCCGTGAGTATTGCGTGTGCACTCTTGCTTTTAATTTTACATTAGACTGGTTGCAAGTCTGCTCCGTCACCACTAATGCATGTAAAACACAGGGTCTTTGCCTCATGCTTGTGCACAAACATACGTGTGTGTACATACAAGAGTATGTGACCTTTAACCTCTTCCATCTCAAATCAGACACAAATCAACCAATCAATTGCTCCTCTTGTTTTCTATCTGCCCAATCATCCCTCTTTATCCTCTTATTATTTCCACTTCTTCCCCGATCCTTTCTCTCTTTTTCATACACACACACACACACACACACACACACACACACACACACACACACACACACACACACACACACACACTTTCTCTCTATCTGCCTGTCTGTCTCACTCTCTCACCACTCTCCCTCTCTCTCCTTCCCAATTACCATTCTGTGTAGGGGGGCAATGCTTGCTGGGTAATGAGGGACTCTGGGTGTACCAATCTTATCTTAATAGCCTTAAAGGGCCACTCATTAACACAAACACTCACTCTGTCTCTCTCTCTCTCTCTCTCTCTCTCACACACACACACACACACACATATCCACACACATCTGTCCCTGTACATCATGCCATAGAGAGAGATGGAGTGACAGAAAAAGAGAATGAGTGAGGGACATGGAGGGAGCAGTAGGAGAGAGAGAGATGGGAGAAAGGAAGAAGGGGAAGGTGGGAAAGAAGAGATGAGGAAAGGGTGAGGGAGGCAGGCGGGGGAGAGGGAAGGGGGTTGGGGGTCCGGTAAATGTCAGCGGTGTGTCTCCTGGGCCTGAGAGACGAGTTAGTGACAGGAGAACAATGGCCGCTGGATCCATTCAGAAACACAGCTGCTATGAGTGCACGCCTGGATCTGTCTTCTGCTTAGCCATCACCTGGCACTTGTAAATGCAGAGCCAAACACATATACACACACACACTAATAGAAAAAGGCATGCCTGGTGCACATCCAGCCACCCACAACTGTAGGTCTGGACACACAAGGTAAGCCCTGGATGTTATGGGGGGGATCAGCAGCAATGTGGATGGCTTAGTCAGGGCTGTCAGTCAATAACAGCCCCTGTAGACTTGTGAAGAACGGCCAACTGAGCAAACGTCCTGCATACTCATATCTGCAGTGCATGTCCTCTTCCCTCTGTCACGGTAAAGGATAAAGCTGGCAATATTCTATATTTCTCAGATTGTCAATGACAAATCCAGTGAAAAGACCAAAACCAGCAATGAATCAGTACAACTGACTATATTGCTTGTGTAGATAAAGCCTGGTGTAGTGTTGTTCAGAGGGTATCCACAAACTTCAAATCCTTTATTTCATTGTAAAATAATGTCTCTGTACTTTACATAAAAAAGCACAGTGATATGTAATTCCGCATACCTGGATGAGACCCACAGTTACGTACCAAATGGGTTTAAAATCTCTCTTATTGTGCAGTATAAAGGATTTTTTTACGGATACTGGAAACACCTGAGAACAACAGCTTACTCTGAAACCACCCTCTGGTTTTCTCAAAGATCACCAGGTATTCATCATTCAGGGGAGTATAGCTTTGTGACTCTACTGTAATGGTCATGAGAGGTACAGCTGGGGCTGTCCCACCTAATGCGTATTTGTCACCTACAAATGCCCAATTTAAATCTGTTTTTCTGCAGCTTATGATAAAAAAAACGGCAGTACTTTGTTGTTCTAAGAAAGTTTTTAAAAAAGAAACATATTTATTTGTGACCAGTATTTCGCTGTTTTTCAGCTGGTTTTGAACTGTTAGAATGAATTTGTTGGGAATAAGAAATACTGAATAAGTCTAACCTTATTCTTTAATGCATGTATATCTTTACATAGTTCTAAATATCTCACCTCTCCTAATTCCTTGTGTCCTGTTACTATTTTGTAGCTAATACTGAATGGTATAATTTTACGCCTTCATGGAGTTTCAGAAATAAACCTTTAGTTTTTGTCTTATTTTGGCACTTAAACTCAATCATGACCCCTCCCACCCACTTCTCCATCGGATAGAGGCTAGATCACTTATCGACTGAACCGTTCTTACAACGCCAAGCTATTACCTCTGACTCTCTCTCACACACACAGACAGTCATAAAGCAGGTCTGTGATCTAGCTGAAGGCCTCACCACCCCCAGGGCTTCATTTAGGACTTGTCAGAAATCACTTTGCTCAAAGAAGACAGTAAGCACTATTGGCATGTTCCTTTGTCCGCAGAGCACCCCACCCCTCCTATCTTCACACGCATTGAAGACACGCATCTATACTGATGTCTTCTTCTTACAATTATTGGGTAATTCTCTGCAACAGTGGTCTATGAACAAAAGCACGTCTGTCTTTTGTCTTATTTGCATACATCGTTTGGTTTGTGCAGTTTGTCTGTTGGGGTCTCCTTGTGTACCAAAGGCTGAAATGTTCCATTGTGCTGATGAAATGTTTGCTTTAGAGATAAGACGGCGCAGATGAGACATCGATCAGCACTCATTAAACACCTCCAACTGTGGTGACACACACGTGCACACACACACACACAAACACGGAGGCACATATTCACACGCACACACGGCCACATGAACACATCCAGCTGACAAACACACAAAAAATTATTTAAGCTCTGAATATATTTGATCTCATTGCAGCCTCTCATACATCGGTGCCCTGCCATCTGAGTGCCTCTTGAAGCTTGTATTGACAGTTGACTTAAAATTCTTGTTGTCAGTAGACTTATCCATTAAGCTGTGACACTCCTCTCTCTCCATATAGACATGCCGACTGGTCAGGGCCTTAAGCAGTGATTATGGTGTTGGGCAGAGGGAGCTGGGGGCTGCGGCGTCATTAGTCTGGTTAATCAGAGCCTTGCTCCAGGTTAAGCTCCGCAGCCTCAAGAGACAGGCTGATGAGCTAAGAGCCGTGCCCGGCCTACAGTTCTCAGGTCTGGGCTTCAGCAGCTCCCCTGGCCCCTGCCTGCTCCAGCCAGTAATCTATAACTCTCCCCTGGAGCACAGCGCGGAGGCTCAGCCTCCTGGACAACACTGACACACGATGCATGGTAATGAGACACACACAGAATGACACACTGTCACACACACCTGTTTGCACACACCCACTCTTTCCACTGATGCATCGTTAGCAATCATCACTGAGTTTCTATGAGTTTGTTCTGCTGTGGCTTCCAAGTTCAGTGGATAAAACTCAATCGCAGACCACAAAACAAGCAAGTACCCTCTGTGTTTCACCAGTTAGCAATGACCTTGACTTAATGACCTATTTGATTCAACATCTAAATGCTTAACTACCCCTGTCCATGGAGTGTAATAATAACCAGCTCAGCAGAAAGAGTGTATAATGACCATGGGGACTGTTGGGTTTTCAAACAGCAACTCTCAAACACACACACACATACACAAACAAATTCCCAAGGGGCTGTGAGGGTCTCAGCTCAGCAGGGACCCTCGAGAGAGGTGTATCTGAGCCAAGCCCACCATTGGCCAGCCCTCTCTATTCCGGCGTCCCCTGTGAGCTCATTAGCCCCCAATCATAACCACTTCCCTGCGTCTACATTACATGCTCCATCCATCGCCACCCTGCAGCACACAAATTATACTCTCGATCAGGATCGGATGAATGGTGTGCACGTGACTGCAGGAATGCATGTGTGTTTAAAGGACAAGGAAGGTCGGTGAGCCCCTTGAGCCCCCGACTTTCCCCAGTGGACTTTTCAGACCCTGGTAGAGCAGAGAAACATGGGTGAGAGGCGACAGGAGAGGGGATCGGGGGGTGAAAAGTAGGTTGAAGGGGGTTAAGAAGTGTGCTTCCAGGTGATGAAGTGGATGACCAGGTTTCACTTTGTGTTTCTCTTATGTGCTGTGTGACCCAGATGGGCGGTGAGGGAGAAAAATAGGAAGGAGGGGGAGGCAGAGAGATAAAGAAAGAGGTTTTTCATTTAAAAAATGAGTGTATGCTGCAGACACAGGAAGGACCCCAGAGAACCACAGAATGGGATGAGACAACAAAGAGCCCCATCATCCGTTCAGTGAATAGATCTGTCTATCTATCCCTTTTATCTCCCTCAGCTCTCTTTTTTCACCATCTCTTCCTCTCTTAATCAGCCTCTCATTGTGCCATTAGCTGAACCTGTAGTCTTAATCAGAGGCTTGGCACAGACATCATCGCTATCCACTGCCCTTCTCACTCACACACCCACACACAGACACACGCACACAAGCGAACGCTAAATAAACACATTTTAATGCGACACCAATCATGTCATCTATTCAATGAGCCTGCCTCCCCTCCCCCTTGTAGCCCACAACCCAAACATAACACATGGGATGCCGGTCTCTCCCGTCCATCAGTCAGCCAACACACTGCCAGTCGAAAAAAATGTGTGTTTGTGTGTGTGTGTGTGTGTGTGTGTGTGGCTTTTTGGTGTAAATCCCGATGGAAGGGAAAACGATTTTAACTCAGTAACCTGAATCACCTCCTATCCCAAATCTTCGCTGCATGAATACTGTACACACACACACATACACACACACACACTCATATGCATGTCAGTGAGTGTGTATTGATAATAGCCATTAGCATATTTATGATCATTGCCAGCCTCTTATTGTTTGCACGCTCCATTAATCTTCATCTGCTGCCTGCCGACTGACAGCTCAATCTAACAGGCCGTCACTGGGCACTGGGCACACACACTCACACTCACACATTTATTAAGATTGCATAGTTGTACATAAAGCATACTTGCATCAACAATCAAGGGGCATTGTCTCACACATGCAGACACACACACACATTCAGGCAGACAGAGTGATTGACATTCACCCCTGTGTGTGTAATCACCGGAGGTTATCCTCTCCAGCTGTGTGGGGGTCTGCTCAGTGACTGCTGTGCAGAGCCATGGAGTTGTACCCGCAGGCCAGAGTGGGATCCTTCTGGGCCATAGGTGGGAGATGTATCCCTTGATCAGGGTGCACCAAGCCAGCCTCTCTCTGTATATCAACCCTCCACCGTCATTATTAAAGACCCCTTCCTGTGGTTGCCCTAAGCCAGTCTGCATCAGAACTACACTAAACGTATCCCTCAGGCCAACGTCTGCATGGAAACAAACGCTCCTTCTGAGGGTAACACGCAGGAAAATGAGAAAAATTCACCAGTTTGGAGAGAAGCAGCAACACCCAGGTTGCTAAACTGTGCCTGGCATTGTGTGTGTGTGTGTGTGTGTATGTGTGTGTGTGTGTGTGTTTAATGTGATGACAGCATGTGTTTGTGCGTGCATGCAAGTGAGCGCTCGTGTAATGTGCACTCAAATGTTAATGTGTTTGTTTAAAGCCAGTATGACTGACTGACTCACAGCTGATTACTGGGTGAATGAGTGCTGGAGGAGAGCCAAGTTCAACGGGAGGTCTGTTCTCCTGTTGCCTCTTCTTTCTTTTCTTTTTTCTCCCTCCTCTCTCTCCTCCTCCTCCTCCTGTATCACCCTGCTGCTCCAGGAAGAGCAACCAGGGAGCCAGGATTAGTGTATGTGTTGGTTTGTGTTCAGACAAAATGCTTATCTGGGACACAATTAAAGAAAACAGATGAATAAAACAGAAAGTTCACAGTATAATTTATAAATTGACATAGACGATTAATTTAAAAGCATTCAGCATTTTGACTTGTCCTCAGCAAAGTTAAAGTCATGGGTCATTTAGTCACTTTTTGAAAGTTAGATGTGAAAATCTATAACAAGTTCACATCTTGTTCCTCTTCATTCATTCAGCTGTTTGAGTGCTGTTCTGTGTTGTCCTGATCTTTCAGTGGTAGAGTAGAGTTGTGTCTGTCCCAGCCAAAGTAATTTTCAGGTGACACAGAGGCGGTTGCTATAGCAGTTAACAATGAAATATGTGAAGGAAATATGTCAATTCAAGAGTTATTTTTGTATTTGGGCCTCTCATGTCTACTCTGGTTGCTGTTCTTCTATTGATTTACTATCATTAATGGAGCTGAACAGCAGTCTATGTAGCAGTCTGTGTGGCAAGATGACAATTCTACATATGCTTCCTTATTAAGCTCAGTGGAAAACAGAGAAACCTCAACTTCCTCTGATTCTTTGTTAATGCCTAAGATGGTTACCCCCACCTCATCCTTGTAATCACATCATTTAATAGACCTGAATTCAATTCTTTTTCAATTCTGTTGTACATTAGTAGTGATTTATAGCAAAGTGAAACTGGTTATTCAGTTATTCAGTTATTAAATCAGCGACGGTGGCTTCACAGACATTTCATCACCAGTTTTCCACCTATGTCTTTCTTTGCTAAGCAGGAGATATCATCACTGTCAGGAATTTCTGATGTTACTAAGTCAGAATTAAAAATAAGAGACTGATGTGAACGATTTTCTGACTTAACTGTAACATGAAAATAGTATAGATAGATGGTTATGTATGTAGGAAAATGGTCTCCATGCTCAGGATTCTGCCTTCAAATCTGACTGGTCATTTGTATCACCAACGAGGTCGAAAAGCATCTTCATCAAAATTTGAAAAAATATCCCCAGCTCTTCTAAAGTTAACTCATTTCTGTGTTTTATATGTTTTTATATGTTTTATAAGCACTGAAATTAAGCCTCATCTTCCTGTCTAACAACTTCGATAGGACTTCTTGACGTCAATGCTCAAGGCTGTTTTTCACAAAATTAGAGCATTTAAGCAAATAGTAATTTTTCCCCTGTGTGTCTGTTTTCAATTTAAAGTCTGGAAGGAGTTACCCATACTTGTTATGTAGATCATATCATCACTACAGATCATATCATCATTACTAAACAGCAGGATGGTATCAACAAAGGATTTATAAAGCTAAAAGGCTATTTTGAGCTATGAGTGTGGTAAAACATTCTTGATTGTACCTTGTGAGATCAAACATCTTATAGCTTGTGAGATCAAACATCTGTTGTAACTAACACACCAGATGTTATATATGAGACCATCTGGAGGAAAAATAACACTGAGGTTAAAAAAGAGGCAGTATGTGTGTCACAGACTAAATGAAATACTGACATTAAAATATCAGAAGCACATCATTGCTCTGTGGAAACTTTGATCTTTGACCTCTTTTGTTTTTTTCCCTGTGTTATCATTGGTTGTTTCTTATCTTAAAATGCTCTATCAATGCTGGTGGACATTTCCTCAGAACTTTACCTCTAAAACAAGACTTGTTACACTTTATGGATAAATCCTACTGTGGATTAGATGACGTATGATGTATGAGATCTATGGACTCATTTATCTTTAAGCTATAAGATGTTTTAAACCACAACACGTGGCATAGAACAAGTCGTAATGCTTCTCTTTCCTGGGCCATAAAGCTATTTTTATAGAGGCTATCTATAATATTCCACTATCACAGATTATGGAAGTTTTATTGTGATCTCCCACAGAGAGAAGAGTTTTATGCAGCTTTAGTAAATCATTCCTTTGACTGTTTGCTTGTGTGAGTGTAAGAATTGTGCAGTGTTAACATTTATGATGTGTGAGCTAATATATTTGAATAGTTTATGGAAGCAGTAAAGAGTGAAATACATAATTTGCTAACATGTACCATGTAAAACAGCTCTTAAAAGATGAGCTGTGAATACAAATGCAGATTTTCTATTGTTTAAGCGTATTCTATCATTCTTGTGCAGGAACGCTCCTTCGCCTCGTTGCATTCATCCAGTAAACCTCCTGATAGGACTCCTGTCCTATCTCCTGTGCCAAATGTTATAATATTATATATATTATTATAATGCATCATCATGTATCACTTAAACATGAGTAATATGTTCACTGATAACCCCCCCCCCACACACACACACACATTCATTTCTGTATTTTTGGTATTTAAATGATATTTGATGTTTTGTGGTGGCATTCCTGTTATTCATTGTGTATTAGGAATACAGAAAGAATCACAGACATCTCTCTCACCGAGGCAAGACAAGAAAAACAACTTGGAGAATAAACCATGGGAGGATGACAAGGGCTTGTTTATCTCTGATGGACCTTTTTTTGGATAATTTGCCACCTGCATTATCATAATTTTCATTTCTTATATATGCCTACCAGCTTCAGGGACTAACTGGAAAGGGAAAGTTTTAAAATGAAATAGTTCTGTTCTTATTTTGTTTGTATTATGTTCAGTAAATGGACCTTCACTTAATATTAAAGAAATATCAATTTGTTAAATGAGCACTACATTTAACTGTGCCTTACACACAACATACATCCCCTACCTGCACTGTGTTTAAATCTCAGGTTCATTCCTGTGTTTCTGGGCATTGCGTCTCTGACCTGGTTAGTGTGCCGGAGTTCAGACTGATGTATTAACACGAACTGTGTTTCTCTCATCATCAGCTTCATTTAGCCCATGATTAACTCCCAATCATGAGCTGTGATTAAAAGTCATGAGTAAAAATATTCCATACATACTTAATATTCCACTAACAAGGAAACCAGCTCCCAAACTGCCAACAAAATAGATATACACCCATAACACACGCGCACACACTCGCACATACATCTCTCCTTTCCTCGCCTGAAAACACACACCTAAACATTTCGCGGCTATCTCCCCCACACCTCGGTGCTGGCTAGGTGGAATTAGAAAACCAACCCCGCGGTCTCATTAATTAATTAAACACCATGTGCCACTGGCACCTGGGTACCGGTTATCACTGCCACTCAGACACACCGTGATCTCAATAACCACCCCACCACAGGGCACTTAGGGAGGGGGTTGGAAAGTGGGTGTGGAGGGGAGGGAAGGGACATCAATTCTTCTTTCACAACTTTGAGGTAAAGACAGTTTCTGTAAAGACTGGCAGACTGGAGAAGAGACAATATAGGCAGTAAAGTGGGACACATTCACAGGTTGGAGCCTGATGAGTGTTTACTGCTGTGTGTTTTTGTTTGTGTGTCTTTCCCTTCCTCACAGGCTCCACGGGGCCTTTTTTATCATCATGCCTACAGGGGTCCCTAAATCACTGCAGCAACGCCCTCCTCATCATCTACACTTAATACCTCTGTATGTGGAAACACTGCAGTTACACACACACACACACACACAAACACATTCTATGCGTTTTGCTTCTTTTGTATGTGACTTTGTATTTTAATTGGCCATAAATATTCTTCAGTGGAAAGTTCGATTCCCTACTCTTAATAAAAGGTGTCAGTAGTGTATTCTCCATATATTTTGCACACTGATGACCCCTTTTCTTCAAGGGCACCATGTATTTATTGTATTATATGCACATCCAACAGTGGTACATAAAGCTCAGTAAAATCTCTCAACCATAAAGAGCCATTTGATAACTTTTAAATAATGTGAATATCAAACCTATTGGGCTGATGCTGTTTAAAACAGCATTGTGGGTTTCGTTTAGACATGAAAGAAACACCACATTTGGCACCTTTGCTCTGTTTTATGAACTGTGGACCACAGTTCATAAGTAATGAATGTGACACCCACATCGCTTTTACATGTTTTGTGCACCACCGTTTTACTGTTTATTTTATGATGTTTTATGTCTTAAGTGTAGTCATGAGGCTTGCCTTTTGTTTTATTGTGGATTCCTAAAAAAAAAGTAGTATTTTATTTTGAATCTTTTGAAGCTCATTAATGTGGAATTTATCTCTGTGTCTCTGTCGATGTCCTGGCAGTGGCACATCAACTGTAAAAATGTAGAAGTAGATTTTTCTACAGGAATATATTAATAAACATTATCTGAAATCTATTCTAATCAATTTGCACACATCAGAAATATCAGAATCACTATCATAAATTGACTGCAGTATATCACTGTGATATTCAAAATGCTAGACCTGAGTATCGCTGTCAAATTAAACTGCGGCCACCTGCACTAATTGGACCTACAGGGACAAATCCTTTTCACCTCTGAAAAACAAGTAGTATCACTGTTGGTTTTCTTTGCGCTTCAGGTTTTGAAATTGACTGTGATATCTCGATCAATAACAAGAGGAGGGAATTGAAAACTCAAAACGGGTTAGCCACACATTTTAAACATACTGAAACAAACATCAGAATAATGTATTTCTCAATGACTGTCTCACAGCGTCTGTCTGAACCTGATTAATAAGTAAGCATTAATATGTAACATATTAGGCTGCCTATCATCTTGAAGCACAGTCTGTTACAATCTGACACTAATGGTGGCGTCCAAGCTGTTACACAACCAGGTTACGGCGTCCTAATAACTGGAAAACACACTGTAGTCTGTCTTTTGACCTCAGCTCACAGCAACAATGGACCTTCTGGGAAACTGGAACAGCATTTTTTCCCAAATGACAAGTCGATGGGTGAGCATTACTTAATATATCCAGATGATTTTATCTTGAGGCAGCAGGAACTACACCTCTGTCAATTAGTGCTTATATTTCAGTTTAAGAGGTGGAATAATAAGGTACATTTTCCAGAGTGATGCACCTTTGTGTAATTACCTGTGAAAAGTGTGTCTCAATAGTTGAACATCAGAGGATAAAACTGTTTTAAACCTTCATTAAGGCTGCAGCTCAGCTTTGTTTGACGAATACTGTCTCACTCATTCGCCAAACAACACTTGGTAGGTAATCACGAGGTAATCAAGCTGTAGCTAAACTCTTTGTGTTTACCGTCAGATTGATCAGAGTGTGACCACAGCAGAGTTTGGAGACCTGATTGAGTTTGTGCATCCATGGTCAGGATTGTCTCTTTGGGGTGTTTATGTTGGAGAGGGCCATGTTATCCATTTTGGAGTAGGGGGTAAGAAACTAAAGCTGACTTTATTTAAAATAATGACACTTGCACGACAAGATCTGTTACTCTGTTCTGTGACTGACATTTCTTCCTGTATTTCCAAATAATAAAAGATGAAAACATGACACAGAAAGCCTGCCGCAGTTTCCTCCAACAAATGGTCCCAAAGTCAAAAGGTGATCGCGTCCTGAAGAAGACGAGGATCTGCACACAGCGCATTACAGAGATCAGAGTGCCTCCAGGAACTTGTATCAAGGTCAACAACAGGAAGCATAACCTGGTTCCATCTGCACAGGAGGTGATGAGGAGCTGCTGTGAAACTTTTCTGCACCAGGAGTTCAAATACGATCTGATGAACTTCAACAGCGAGCATTTCGCCACTTTTGTACGATACGGCCACGCAGTGTCCAACCAGGTAAGTTCAACAACCCCAGGGAAATCTTAAATACTCAACCTATTGCAAATCATCATTTCATTTAATGTTCTAATTATTGGTTTGCTCATTTTTAGATTCCCTTTAAGAGAAAAAATGACATGCACAAGGATACAACTCAAACTCTGCAAATGATAATGCAGCAACGTTTGGAGTCTGAAACTTAAGATCTTCTGCGGTGTTTCTGAAGTACATCGTGCCGACTTTGTTAATGAGCAAAAATAAAAACTCTTTTGCTGCTACATTGTCTGAGAATGTTTCATTTAACAAGTCAAGACACAAACAATCTGTTCAATGAATAGAAAAAAAAAAAAACTATGGCACAAACACTGACAATGTTTCTGTGCTCCACACTCGCCCACAAAATCCTTAGCAAACTCTATTAAAGGCCAAAAAAACTTACCAACAAAGCAAAGCCCATAAGAGTCAGGAAAGTATGTGTCCTCTTGTTTATTAAGACTTCAGGAATGTCAATAAGAGCATTTCTATACAGTAGGAGGGCTGAGGAGGCCAGCGCGCAGACACAATGACCTTCTGCTATTCTCCTTGTTGATAATGACCCAGACAAAGACACACTGCCCATCAGCCAGACCTCTAATAAAGCCAAACACTCTCTATCATCTGCTAATAACCTCCATGCAACAGCAAGAGTCATGGGCAGGCCAGCATCGTCTGGATGTGAGGAGGGGAACAAAGCTCTCCGCTGACAGGAAGTAGTGGAAAGCATCCCGTTTATCGATCTGCGCCTGTGCACTGCTTGATGGCACATGGCAGTAACTACATTCTTCTTCATCCCGCAAACACACAAAGACAAAGAGTGCTGTAGAAAAGCAAGAAGAAGAAAAAAACATACACAGTACAAAACATTTCATTCTAACAATCAATCTTTTCAGTCCACTCATTTGCTAGACTCTTGGTTTGTACTTCTCCACATGTGATACCACACAAAAACACAGGCACACATGTACATACACACGCATACACGCACACTTGCAGGGGTGGTATTTTTTCCGGAGATAGGGGAGGTAAACTCGTTACTCTTTTCTTAATTGGTATAGAGATTCCGTCCTTTTTTCCCTCTCAGCAACCCCTCCAGGGGAATGCTGATTGATTGTCCTCTAAGTCCTCATAATACCCCCGAGCCCCCGCCTCCCACCTCCCTGCACATATACGCATACATTCTATGTAAGAAGACACTTCAAACCTCTGCACACCCGCATTCGTCCGCAGACAATTCACAGTTCAGTCAAGGATCATTCTTCCGCCGTTACATTGTCTGTCTCTTGCCTCTCCTCCAGCTTCCTAATCACTGGCTCAGCCTAACAATGTACCGGTACAGCTGGTCTGAGAAGGCCTGAAGAGAGAATTTATCTTGTACCCTCCTCCTCCCAGCTTGTCCCATGTCCCTGCGGAGCTGTGGCTCCCTCACGAACTTCTCCATGGCCTTAGAGAAGGCCTCTGCTGTGGGCTCGCACAGGAAGCCCGTCTCCCTGTCTGCCACGCTCTCCAGGGGCCCCCCAGAGTTCACTGCGATAACAGGGCAGCAGCAGTACATGGCTTCCACGGGAACTATCCCAAAATGCTCTCTGCTCGGGGTGTACAGCACGGCTGCACTGCCCCGTAGCAGCGCCACCTTCAGCGAATCAGAGGGGGAGCGTAGAAAGGTGACACAGTCCTCCAAGTGTAGTTGCGCTGCCAGCTCTTTCAGTTCAGTGTAATGTTGAATGTTCTCAGTAACTCGGTCATCATAGCCTCCAGCCACAACCAGGTGAATGCCTGCACTCTGGCCTGGAGGAAGGCTGCTCCTCAGGGCCGCAAGAGCCTCCAGAGCAAGCCCCAGGTTCTTCTTTCTCTCGTATCGGTTCAGAGAGAGAAACAGGCAAGTGATTCCCTCTGGAAGTAGCCCCTCCAGACCTTGTGCCTCAGCAGACGGCTGGTCAAAGTTACGGGTGTTGAGGGAGGGATAGAGGACATCTGTCTGGACTCCTCTTAGACCGAGAAAGGTCTCTCTGAAGATGCCCGCAGTGAACTGGCTGTTTACCAGAATCTAATAGGGGGTACAGAGAGATTAGTTCATAAGGATCTCACATATATCACAAGCATTTTAATTCCCTATGAAATGGATGACAGCCTGCAGCCTTTGATTATCCTAAAGTCTGGACTCAAATGTCATTTCCTTTCTATCACAGCCCTGAGCTTTTGCATCAGCTCGCCTGTAGAGATTAAACTGTATCACATTTTAAATAATCACTTTGGTTTATTCAAGCTCTTAAAAATAATATAACTTGTATTAAGATTTATTCTATTCTATGATAGTTCAATATTTTTCCAGGAGTCAAACAACAAGTTAACCTTTTAGTTTTGGTTGTGAAATCAAAATTATTCGGAGCAAACTAACAATTCTTTTATTAAACAGAGCTGAAAATAATTAGTGTGTGATTGTAGATTAATTAATTTGTAAGCACACACACTTAACTACAACAGAATATTTTTCTTTTTTTTTATTTGTGATTTGGATGGACTGTAGCACAACAGTGCTGCATTTGAGGAAGATAAAATTATAGAAACATAATAATAATATTATCCTGTTAGTTTTAAAAATGCATTCTGGATATTTCTTGAATTCATTATCATTATAAACTTGATCTAGATGTCTGCTATTTTCAAACTGTTCTCATATTTTTGGCTGGGCATTTTAACCACAATACTTTATAAATAATAAATTTCACATCTGGTAAAAATAAATGTCAACAGTGACACAACCCAGTCCTGCAATCTGACATCACAATCTGTACAATGATACAGCCCTCAGTCTTCGTACCATATCAGCCATTCCAGTGGTTCGTTCCTCCAGCCAGTCAATGGGAGTGCGGTACAGCTTCTTCAGGAAGGACTTCCTCTGGGTCAGCAGCTGGTCGGGGAAGTGACAGTAAAACAAAACCTTCTTCTTGTGACGGGACAGTCGCAGGACTGGGATACATGCTGACACCTGGAGCAGAGTGAAAGGAAATGAGTGAAAATGTAAATGTATTTGCAAATCAGAAGCAAGCAAAGCAGCAGCATAAAAAACAAACAAACAAACAAATAAATCACTAAAAAAGAATATATAACAGAACACTAAATATATTAATATAAAACATACCATAACAATCTGTGTATAAACTGATGCTAAATAAAAAACATATAATGCATATAATAAACTCTGACATAAATAAACTATGACATAATAAACTAAGACAAATTTTGTAAAGTTTTGTGTTATTTGTGGAAACGACATACCATGCAAAAATAGGCAGGTGAGCATCTACTACATAACATAGAATAGTTAAAGGGGCATTCAAAGATACAGACTATTGTTAACAAGCTGTTCTTTAAACACTAAAGAGAGTTATGGTATACCGAGGGTTCAGAAGAGCTCAAATAAGTGACGACCAAACAGACAGATGGTTAGTTCCTGAATGACATAACTCACTTGATCGCAGAAGATGACATCATACTCCACCCCGCTAAGGAAGACCAGGTAGAGAGCCACATAGATCATCCTCAGGTAAGCACACAGCGCATGCAGGTAACCAAACACACTGGTGGGTAGCCAGTCACCCACACATACCTGTTAGAAGAATAATAGAAACAGTTAAGTTATCATGCAGGTTTTAAAAATCTATTACCTATCTAATCTTTAATCTATCTATTATATCTAGCTATCATATTCTTTGCCTTTGTTGTGTTTCTCTGGAAGAATAATATTATGTCATATGGTGTATGTCAATGTACCACAGGCAATTCTGGGTCCAGGGTCTCAGAGAAGCAGTGTGTTGGGTCATAATGGGCAGTCCATATCTGAACGCTACACCCCTGAGACTTCAGAGCAACAGCAGCATCAACCACCAGTCGCTCAGCTCCACCAATACCCAGGTCTGGATGGAGGAACACCACTCGCACCATCCTGCGCACAAGAATGAATAAAGTTCAAATTGAATCTGGAATATATTTTAGACTCAAATAGACAAATCCAAAGCCTATGCCAAAATTACTATACTTTAAACACGTATTACAATGACTGATATCTGAGATATATAGATGATAAAACTGATTTTCAGATAAGCTATGTAAATGTTGAACTTGAAGGGAACCAGAAATTTCTCAGTGCACTCACTCTCTGATGCTATTAGGAGACACTTTTCATAGCTGCACTATTGAAAAATACATACACACACACACATATATATGTGCATAATTCAGCTCATAATTTTCAACTCCTCAATGCACTCCATTTCATGACTGTATAACAGAAAATAAACCCAATTTCTTCTGTTTAAAACCGCCTTTGCTGTCACGGTGTCTGGAAGTACTATGACATCCACCATGCGAAAAAAACCTCTTGCTGCTACTGAAGGAGAGGTCTGATTGAAAAAAACACATGCAACTTTTCTGCATCTGCTTTTTAAAAAAAAAAAAAGGGTTACGTTGAGTGTTTTCAGCTAAGAGGTTGTGGACTACAGCCCTTTTAGCTAATGAAATGATAACTTGTTTTAAGTCGCTAACTTTTTGAATAGCTTTGTTAGTAACTGACAACCATAACTTCACCTCCGTAGAATGTAGTCATTTTGCATTTATGTTTACCTGGATATCTCGACTATCTTGTCCAAGTTTGGAAACCTGTGAATATGCCTGTCCAGATGCCCGTGGAAACAAGCAAAAATGTCATGAAACTCTATCGTTTGGAGGCCATGTTGGCTCAAATCCACAGTTGTAATAAGTCAAGCCACGCTTCGTGTTAGAATCACAATGGCGTCTGTTTCCAAGATGCAGCGGACGCGCTTCCTGTGAGACACGTCTCCCTCAGAGCCAAGGCAGACCAGTGATTTGCCTCAAAGTAAATGTTCAAGTGCATGACTAAATTTAAAATAAAAACGATTAAATTTTATGTTTAAAAGACGTTTAATTACATTAATACGCGTAAAGGCCCTAAAAATTATGTCTGATTCGATTTCTTTGTGGTGTAGGCGATAAAGCGGTCAGGCTTCTACTCGGTCTACTGTGCTGGTCTTGTGTTTTGCAGTCGTGTCCTTTTTAGACAAGCGTCAGCTTTGTGGGACCTCTTCTCAAGTTTTGACCAATTCACACACCGACAGTCTGCTGTTCATTTGACGTGGACATCGGCTTGAAGAGAGGCTCAGGGTTTCAGCTCGAATTAGGACAAATAAAACAAAATGGTAAGATTCTCAGCTCCGTCTGAAATTGTTAGAACTGTGGATGCTAATAAGCTCATTTTACGTGAGACCTGAGATAACGTTTTGCTATATATTAGCTGGCTTGCTAACGTCAGCTCATCCCTTGTGGACGTGGCTGTTATTCACCAAATCAAACAGTCCCAAAACACACATTATAGCAGGACCAGCAATGCCTTCCTCAGTTATATATACTTTGAGTACTCTGTCCTCTTAATAGTAGAAGTTAAAAGGAAGTAATTGTGTGGACCAGTAGTCAAGGCCTTTACCACTTGTCATTATACGGTTCAGAATCATAAGTGTAAGATATCTACTTATAAAAAATAATGTTCTATTTATCTGAATGCAGGTGAGATTTATTGCCTAGTTTGTTAGTGTGTCAGTGAGAGGCAGTTGGTCAGAAAGAGGGTATAATGCAGTAATGCGGTTTATTGGTATCGTTTTGATTTCTTCTTCCACAGCCTGGACCAGCAGCAAGTGCAACCAATGTTGGGGCATCAAGCCGTTCCCCCAGCAAGACAGTGGCCCCTCGCGCAGCAGGCTCCACAGTCAGACAGAGGTACACACACACACACACACACACACACACACACATTGTATTTCCATTACTTTAGAGGACAGCACTTGGACTTGCCTAAAAAAACCAAGTCCTCCCCCTAAAATTTGATCATTCACGTTATGGGATCTTGCATTTTATTCCGAAATTTTAGGCAAGTCCCCTCGATGTGTCTGTGTAGACAGATTTATGACGCCGCAATATAAGCAGTATACAGTATGTCCACACACATACAAACAATCTACCAAACTTTTATCTCTACACTGTATCCAGCAGCTTAATGAGCAAACTTCATCTGCATACAGAAAAATGACCAATTAAAATTTTGGTCTGACTTGTTGGCAAACTACAATGAAACACTACCACAGTTAATCATTTTAGCAGTGTTTAGAGCTGTGGTGGGTCTTGTACTTTTGTTAATTTGCAATAAGACACTTTTAAATACTATAGGTTTTTGTGTTCATTCATTTGTCATACACGTCCATGTTGACTACCAATCTGAAAAAGAAGCCATTGTCTACCACTTAATATTACACATTACAGATTTGTTTTATGCTCATCTCAGACTGCACACAGTCTCCACAGTTATTTTTTTCAAATCCCCCATCATTGTTCCTGCCTGCTGTTGTCATCATAGTGTAAAGAGTGATAATTTTCAGACAGACCTTCCCTGTATTTTTTTTTGCCCTCCGTAGATTAGTGCAGCAGATAGATGTTGTGCTGTGAGCTTAATCAGTGTGTAATCAGAGGCTCAGTGTTGCCTCTTTCATTATTACCCATTACTATCACCCTGTTCATTACCTCATTAACCTCCATTTAATCTCATCACATGAGTGAAGCAGCCATGAATCACTCCACCCTATCATCACCAGCTACTGTGTGCAGTTAAATTCTGAATGCACAAGATGACAGTTTTTTGATGGTTGATGGACTATGATGATTTTTGATAAAACCTGCAAGATGATTTACAGTTCCCTTTCAGTTGTGTCTCTCTGTTGTCTCTTATTTTCTTCTTGTTTTGCTGTACACTACTTTGTAACCTAAACATTGATTGATAAGGGAAAGTGATTTACTGGTTTTAACAGTTTAGTATCAATCTAGGTGTCACATAAAGCCCTTGGTAATAACGTGACTCGTTCAAAGTCTTTGCAGTGTTAATATACTCTAGGCATTTGTGTGGTGGCGTGTGTGTGTCCGTTCATCAGGAAAGCTACCAGCAGCGGTACACGCAGTGGCGGCAGGACCACAGGATCAGCAGGCACTGGTGGCATGTGGCGCTTCTACACAGAAGACTCGCCAGGCCTCAAAGTGTAAGTGCAGTTTATAAAAGCAACATGCACACACACACTCACATTAGCATGCAGAAACATATATACCTGCCAACAAATTTAGCTTTTGACATTTTAACTTTTAGCCACTCGCAACTAAACTAATCCACAGGATTTCCGACACTTGTGCTATCATTAATGTTACTTCTGTTCATCAGGTAGCATGGGAGCAGTGTTTAATGGCAGGAAATTGAGCAGACGTGCCTCTGTAGTAAAACAAATCATCAGAGTGATGGACCAGCTTGATTTAAGAGTGTGCGTCTATGTATACACACACACACCACAATTAAGTGTGTTTTGAAAGAGGAAACTGTAAACTTCCTAAACTTGCATTCTACTGCATCCTCACCCCCACTAATATTAGAGAAGATGTCCTGTCTCCTGGCCATAGCTGGCCGTGGTTGATCGATGGTGCTGTGGTGGTTATTGAGTGCGTCTCTCAGCAGTCGAAGGAGGGCAGACTCGCCATACAGTGTTGTATATTGAGTGCGTGTTTGTTCCTGCGTTAGACGCCGGCCTCAAAGCTTCATTAAAGGATCCACTCTGAAAGGTCAACTCAATTACAGCCTCCTGACAGGGGGAGGAGGGGGCAGCTGAAGAGATGGTTGGCATGGCAATGCTGCTACTTAGCGATGCACTCCCTCCACCCCACCCCCCACTCAGTCCCTCCTTCAGCGATGAGAGCCCCTCCTTGTTTCCAAAGCACATCAATAAAATCAGCCACTCCACTAAGACTCTCGCTCTGGTTAGGGTTACAGCAAATGATTTTATGTGTGTTTGTGTTTGTGTATTAATCAGTTTGTCTTTGTTGTGACAGCGGCCCAGTGCCTGTCCTGGTGATGAGCCTGCTCTTCATTGCTTCAGTCTTTATGCTCCACATCTGGGGGAAGTACACCCGCTCTTAAGACGCACCAGACGACCTCTGACCCTGCGCCTCGGCTTCTTAACACATTGGACCTGGACCAAACAACAAATCAACAACCTTACTCCCCCAGTTCCCTTCATTATTACTACAACATACACAGACACAATCTGGATTTTTATGCAACTTTTTCAGTACATGGTCTTCATCTCCACTGACTTTGGTATCCACCTTGTTGCTTTTGCTCATGTGCATCTTTAAGATCTGATGAGGTGACTGGGAGGAAACCATGCCATACCACCTCAGATGTGATGTCTGCGTGTGCGTATGTGCCTCTCCCTCCAAACAGCAGCAGCAGCAGCATGTTCCTTTTGCTGCTGCATGAAGGTTTAGTGCTCAAGGACATTGTTGTTTTCGGGCCCCTGCAAACATTTCTTCTTGTAGCCTGAATTGCTTTTTTTTGTTATGACAGCATTTGTACAAATGTGATTGTAATATTGTACAATAAAAAAGTAAAAAGCTGGTGTGTGTTAAAATGTAACTGTGAGGGCATTTCAAGTTAAATAAGCAAAGTCTCAGTGACAGGTGAATCCGTGTTCTCACTTTGAACCTCCTGAAACCACCACCACCACCACCACCACCACCACTCAAAGTGGAACATTTTGCCAAAAGGCATCTACAAACCTTTATTTCAACTAAAATATCATTTTGGATGGTCATGCTTTCAGAGAGAACAACAGCAACATCAGAAAGAAGAACAGAAATGTTAAGTGTTACATTCAGTGTGATTGACAGCTCACTTAAGGCTTAGTTGAAACAAATACCAACTACTTACAACTGACTTGACTGAGGTTTTCAACATGTCATGCTATGGCTCAGCATGTAACAGGATTACTCTGCACACACACGTGTGTTGAATTTCATGTATATGAGCAGAAAAGCCCAGACTTGTCTATGTGTGCATAGGAGCTGCTTTAAAATGTTTGACAGGATTAAAGTGTTAACTTTTCAGAATGCATACTGCTATAGAGGTTCAGAGGCATCAGCTACCTGAGGGCTCATCACCACCTGCAGTGAAGCTTGAATTTTGTCAGTAATTCTAGAGAGATTAAATTATTATTTTAATTACCAGATGAAGTCTACATAGTGTCAGAGAAAAGCCAGTGGGAATGCAAAATGCAGGACAACAAAGAGTCTATAATGGCCAAAATACTGATTGACACATAACTGTATATTAGTTTTCTGCCTTTGCACTTGACTGTTCATTTGAATCTGGTTGATTGCATCTACGCAAATAGAGTTTTAAAATCTGATATAAGCACATGTCCAATGCAAAACTATAGTTTTTGTTTGGATCATTTTCTACAAAACACCAAATTAAAACGTTATAGTAATGTCCTTCAAAACAAGTGTCATTGCAATATTTGGGGTGAAAACTTATGGCAGTGTGTTCTGATGTTAATCTTAAGGCTGATTAGCATCAAAGGCATACCAAGTGCACGTGTGTACAGGTTTCCTTAAAGATCACAGAAAGACATTAAATGTGCTTCATCTGAATTATTTCCACAGGTGTTATTCTGTATTTTCCTGAGGGGGGCGCTGCAGACTATTTTGTGAGCATCATTTGCTCAGAGGATATCAAAATGTAACTGTCCTCACTGTGAGGACATGGACACAAGTTCTGTGTTGTGATCTGGTCAGATTATCAGAATGGTGTAAAATGTTTGTCAAACCACACTCAGCTACCACAACTTAATCATTCAGTCTGTCTGAGAATCAGGTACATCACAAGCAGATTTAATGTTTAGATTAAAGTAAGAGGAATAATGATAAATGAAGAGAAACAGCTTCAGATATGATTTTTTACTACACTGAGTTTAAGATTTTATAAAGTGATGTTAAGTGTAACCACGGTTTTGTAGTTGGAGGAGTAGTTATGGCCCAAACCGCATCACCAGGTTATCTGTGTTGAATATGAAGCCACCAGCTGGCATGGCCTGTTCTTCTGTGTGTGCATGTGTGTGTGAGAGAGACAGAGCATGTACCTTGTGTTAAACGTAGCATTCGGATCCTGTTCATTAATTCATTCTGTTGCTATGGCTCTGCTCTCCCACAAGCTTCCAGCGTTCGTGGCAAACTCAGGCACTCCTGCCACATCACTCTCTCCCTCTCGTCCCTGTCCTACACGCTCGCACTCGCACACTCACACTCACACTCACACACACTGAGATACACTGACAAACTCTGCGGCCCAATTCATGCTGGCACAACACAGCAGTGAGCCAGAATAATTCAACATAACAATTAAATATGAAGGAGCTGTGGTGTGGCTGTCCCTCAGTGTTCAGGAGTCAAACAGGCCCAGGCAGCATGTGGAGCGCTGTGACCCTCCACACTGCTGCAACCTGTAGTTCCAAACTCCTCTTGACAGCGTCTAAATGAGTCAATTCAGTGTGAAATCAAGTGGCAGAAATGAGGTAGAATTTTCAGGTTCCTCAGTTTTTGCATTTTGGGCAGACAGACAACATCACAAGTGCTTCTAAATCGCTCTGTATGGATCACTACAATGTTTTTGAGTTTTGTTTTCACTCTGTGTGTTTGCACTTGTTGGTTTTTAGTAATGTAGAAATGTTTTTCTTACTTTTTATTTGACTCACCTGCACTAGTTGGTATAAATGTTAGTAAGCTGATTGTTAAATATTATCCTAAAAAGGCAGTTATCTAAAAAATCTCCAGATTGATGTGCAACTTTCTTGCAACTTTCTTATTTTTTCTTTGTTGCGCCTCACTAAAGGAAATGTGTGATTCCTTTAATGCTTCAGCAGTCACTCAATAGATGCTGTTCATACAGGCTGATGTACAAGAAGCATGGCTGCATTCATAGTTATGCACATTAATATTTAGCAAAGGTGTATGTTCACAGTTCTTCTTAGGAAACACTGCTTGTCTTTCTTTGAACTGGAATTTACAACTTAGTGATTTATTCCCTCTGCAGACAAGATTATTAGATAAAAGGTGCACATTCATATCTACTACATCAAGGAAGAGTTCATCAAGGTGCACGTAAAGTTACCAGACAAGCAAAGCCTCTATCCCTCTATTCTACATAAATCATATAAATCATCCTGAACATCCACATGAGACCATGTTTGTCTCGTGGAAATAAAGAGAGGAGTGAGAGATGGGAGGAGAAAGAAAGAAAAGAAGAGAAGGTTTCTTTAGAGCATTTCCTCTCTGTGTCTTTTTCAACAGAAACCCATATCCTGTGAAGAAACCACATGCTTTTACAAGGGATGGTCCCTTACATACAGAGAGGTGTGCATGTGCACATGTGCACATGTGCACATGCACACACATACACACTCACACACACTTCAGGAGACTTGTAAATAGGTCACATGTATTTTCTGTTCTTCATAAGACATGCTATTCAGTGGTTTAGCATGGATTCTTTCCTTTCAAACTCTCTACAGATGAGTGTGAGCGCCCAGTCATGCACACATGTACGTCAAGTGTGCATGTGCGTGTGTGTGTTTGAGCAGATCACATGGTTGGCAAAGCGTGGAATGGACAGGCGGCTGGAATCGATCCACACTCACTGACCAAGTGAATCTTAAGGGATGTCCCAAAAAATGAGTGCTGGTTGAGGGAATGTAGGGACACCTGTGACTGGATCACAGCTGTGAAATGGTATGAAAGGGGCACAGAGATCCATCAGTACTCTGATTTCATTTACAGAGAACTATATATGGTGACATAAACAAGTATTGGCAGGGGGGAATATGTATTCAGCTCTTCTACTTGAGTGAAATTAGCAATAAAACAAAAAATAGGTGCAATTTACAGTAAATATACTTTAGTAATGCTAATGTACTTATAGCAGCAAGATAAACTACACTTATTAATGGTTCCTAAATTGTCAGTTACTGACACATACCATAATGCATCTAATACTTTACATTTATTTTACTGAACTTTTTAATTTCATAAGAAATTTTGACTTTTCTTACCAACTTTTTCTACCATTTACTGAAACTTTTATTTGCATAGATACAAAAAATATCTATGTTTCACTTCTACTATTGTCAATATTTTAAAAGTTTTGTTTGTTTCTTTTATTAGCATGTCAAAATGCTACCAGATTTTGGCAACTGAACTGATTTTATTATAACTTTTCGCAACTTCTGATCAGTCAGCAGACAAGCAGTGCAGCACTCCGTTAATAGCCAGTGATCAGTAGCTCAGACTGATCTGCTGAGAGGTGTGAGCTTGTTCACTGTAAAATAATCCCACTCCATATTCTGCCATCCAGACCACATGGTTGCTGTCATATAACTGTATGTGGGTCAGGATGGTCAGAGGGAGCCGGGACACGGGGTATGTGTGTGTGCATGCCAGTCAGAGGATCCCTGATCTTTCTGGACTCAGACTCCACTTCAGACAGAAATAAGAGAGCCAGAGTCAGAGCCAAGGCTGAGTCTGCATCTATCAGTGCTTCATCGCTCCCTCTCTAATCCTCGATGTGACACACACTCGCCTCATGCTTCATGCATGAAAGATGAACAGTGTGAAACCCACTCACTCTGCAGGTGCAACTCAAAATAACAGTTTACATTTATATAGAGATCTGCAGTGCCTATCCATTGCACTCCCCTACACAGCTGTAATTTATTCAGTTGTAGTAAATTAGAGAAATCAAACTGTAGCCTTGTAAAAGGTACAACATGATTTCCATTTTGACAAGAGAACATGCACAGTTATCTGTTTCTGTGTTTTTGGTTATAATATTTAAAGTGTTATCGTAGTCCTAATGTCTACAGTACTTAAACAGCAGTTGCTTCATTTTTGTATGTAGAGTTCATCAATGTCAAAGATCAAATCTTCAATTTTTAGACCAAGTATTCTCTGCACCATACACAACCAAATACACAAATTGCACCCATTTAAATAACAGTTATTAAAAATCAGCAGAGCATCTTTCCAATTCTTCTAAACAAAAACTTTGTAATCCACATGCAACAACTATGACAGGCCTTCAAGCTGGAGCAGCTATAATTGATATTTGTGATCATAATGATGCATCAAAAAGTGAAAGAGAAAGTGAAAAGAATGTGATAGTTGTCTCCCGCAGAATTACCCTTACAGAGAATTAACACCTGAAACTGCAGCTCTCCTTGACTTTATAAAGCTTTATTGTGACTTTCGCTTCATTGTTTTGCTGTCTGGGTGCGTGTTCAGAGAAGACGCTCTAAAAACTCAGTCTATGCTACCTGCTCAGCACCAAACAGCAGGCAGACACAGTTAATTACCAGCTAGTGAACATAGTGTGACCTTTAATATCTAAATATATGTTTTCAGGAGTTGCTTGAAACCAAAAATACTGTGACTACCACGTTTGCTGGATGCATAAAAAAGTTTGCTTACACATTCGTAACATCAACTTTATGCGTGATTACGGTGTTAATGTTGTGTTCACAATTCTCTCTTCTGTGGTCGAAAAAAATCTTTTACTGCAGGTTTAATTTAAACTTCCTTTAGTAAATGTATCTGGCGCATTAATGTCATACAGGAACACACCCTTGGCATGTGCAGCTGTCAAGTGAATGTACTCACTCAGGCAACCCTGCTGCTGTCATTTTTGACATGTTTTGTAAATTGGTTTCCAGAGTTTATGAGCATTATAGATGTTGAATGGGCAGAGAAAACATTACACAATATGGTTTACATGGGATTATGGATGGATTGCAAATGAGTCTTTCTTAAAACTAACAAAAAATAGATTCATACCATCTCTATGTGAAATTACATTCAGAGCTCTCACAAAAACAGGGCATTTCATTTAGTTTACATTAAAATGTCTATTGATCTAATCTGTATAATATTTGACTTTGCAGACATGCAGATTTGCAAATATATTTTTTTTTTCTGCAGAAATCAACCAGAACATATTAAGGAAACACAATTAAGTTTAATATTTCTAATGCATAAGAGATATTGTAAATGTTAATGCATAAGATCTGGTGTAATAAATTCAGATTAGACACACAATAAGCATGAGTGACAATAAATCTATCAAAAGAGAAAGGACATTATTGGAGAAAAAAGAACAAAATGTAAAATAAAAAGCTGATATATGAGAAGTGGTTTAAAAATAGAAAAGACAAATAAAACAGAAATGGAAATTGAGAACTTGAAGAAGCATCAAAAAGCACAAAGGAAAAAAAACAAATACACAGAGAGCCAAAAGAAACAGAATCTTGGCACAAGCAAGAGGTGAAACAAAGAGAGCAGAAGAAACGCAAGGTGCTGGAGAGAGATATGAATAACTACAGGAAGATGGAAACACGTGGAGACCAAAGAAATTGAAGAGGTCTACATTGAAATGTGGAGAGTTTAAAAGAATGGAACAATGTGGAGGTTCAACTGAAGACAAAGATGAGAGATGAATACGGAGTGGGAGAGGAAACCAAACATAATTATCCTTTTTGAAGAGAATGCAGCACAGACAGACAGACAAACACACACACACACACACACACACACACACACACACACACACACACACAAAAAACAAATTACATGACATTATAGATAGATAGATAGATAGATAGATAGATAGATAGATAGATAGATAGATAGATAGATAGATAGAGTGATAGATAGATAGATAGAGTGCAAATGTCAAACCTAAGAGAGTTGTGTGTATGTGTGTGTGGGGACTGAGGGGCTACGATAAGGAGGATCCCGGGAAAGAGGCCACGTTGGTCTCTGCGACCTTTTCACACACATCCTCACCCATCAGCAGCAGGCTACGTCAGGCCTGGTGATGCCCCGTGTGACTGCCACAAGCATGCAGGCCCAACTGGGCTGTGATGTCACAAGCATGTGTCCCCCAGCCACCAGCCAGGAAACGCCTCCCCTCAGTCACTGCCAGTCTGCAGCAGAGCGGATCAGACTGGACCATCAGGGACACTCTGGCCACGACTGGACTCATTTAGGGAGTAGGGGTGAGGAGAGTGACACTGCTGGGCTGAGTGTCTCAGGTGTCAGCCTTGTGCTTTCTAATATTAAAGACACTAGGGCTGTGTGTGTGTTTGCGCCCATGTGTTTGTATGTGTTGTTTATGTGCAGTGTATTTTTAGTTGACTGTATTTTCCACTCCTTGTGCAGCGCTCCAGGGCAGTGGCGGAGGGGAGAGGTGAGGCAGAGAGCGGTGGGGGGGAGTTGTAGAGTGACTCTGGGGATCACCTGACTTTATTTAATAATGTTGCAAATTAAAATATATTGACATGGTCTAAAAGACATTCTGAGCAGGCTTTTAGTTCATTTTATCACATATTTTTTTGCAAATAGTTGCAATATTTTTCACATTCCTTTTGCATTACAGCCCAAAACAATGCTGGGCTTACTTGCTTATATTGAGTCAAACATTATTTTACATCTAAGCCCACATCAGTAGCAGAAATAGTCCAAACAATGACGTACACACTCTTTCTTTTTAGGTTTATATTGAAGATAGAGCCGACAGGTTTTATCTCAGCATTTCTGAGTCATAGATATCATTTTCTTGGCTGCTCCATCCTAAGACTTTCTACGTTACATAAAAATAAAACAATGTCCTCAGTTCAGTATTCTGAATTGTGACTGTGATTGAGCAAAATGAGGTGTAATTTGAGGCTACATCAGGTACAAGTGCTGAATTAGATTTTTTTTTTTTCACTCAGGTAAGATTAGTGACTTAAAATGTATGCTTGTGTACATTTTACAGATGCATGGACTGGGTGTGGTAGAAAATCAGAATATTTTCTCTATTGTTTGTTACAAGGTGCTTCATCAAGGAATGCCAACATCTGGAATATCTTCCTCTCTCTCCCTTCCTCTCTCTCTCTCTCTCTCTCTGTCTCTTTCTTGGCACTTCGCCAACCAGCTTGTAGGCTACAGGCATGGCGGTTTTGTGGTTTATCATTTCATAAGCTTTCCACATGAGGAGCAGCAGAGTTGCAGTGTTGATAAATGGAGAAGGTCGTCACGTAGACTGTGAGCAGCCTTCAGTCACATGTTTGGTGGACAGGCAGGGATTACATGGACAACAGACTTTAGTCTTTTTCCATATAAACTAATAAATAACGCTCATGACATTGAAATCATAAAAGATTTAACATCATCTGCCTCTGGTGCTAAATGCTCTCCTGTCAATCACTTCACATCCTCTTCATTTGAACCTGCAATAACAGATTTTGGCCATTTGAGAGCCGCAGAAACAGTACAAATCGCCTTTAACTGGCAAAATTGTTAGCAAACATTTGCCTATTTAAACACCCAGTTATGTAACAACTTTAGCATTCATTTGAAATCACATTTGTTCATTTATGTTTTTACTCTCCTTTGGCTTTGTTTTTGGGGTCCTGAGGCAAATATCTTCACCAGGTAGCTGCTAATGCTGTGTGTCCATCTATTGGTGCAGGACACGTCGAATTAGTGGGTTTGTCAGAGCTTTTTTTTTTTTCCCCCCCAGAAAACAGCTGCCTGTTGCATTTGGAAAGGCTACTTATAACAGGAGTGAACCAAAATTACCATATATTATTTGCATTTATCATTTATTGTTACACACGCACAGACACACATATGTGTGTATGTGTGTGTATACACAACTGACTTCATTTGCCTGTAGTGGCTGTCTGATTTGCATGTAGTGGGTTCTTTCAGTTCTAAGGCATGTTCATTCCTTCTTAACAGGTTGGTCAGGGCAGGTTATTGCATGTGCAGTGTGTGATTGCAGCAGGTGAAGCTGCATTACACAATCCCAAGAGCTCAGGGAGTGGAAGCGCTTAAGGAGTCAGGGCATAAGGTGAATTGGTTTCTTGTGCAGTGCAAGCCCCCAGCTTCAAATACCAACAGAGCTCTGTTTGTAGTTGAATCTTATATTTTACAGCTGCTGTGCTTGCATGATTTTACATATAATCGAGGTCCTTCAGTGAGTGTTTCTTCAATTTTGCTTTGGGCCTGGCATCAATTTAACGTATATGCGAATGCAAAGGATATTTGTTTAACCTCTTTTTCAGACTTTTCTTTCATTCATATTTTTCCTACAGCCAGTGTCAGCCCTTATCTAACCTCTTGTGCTGTAACCCATCAGGAAGCAGCTGCAGTCTTGACACACTGCCCTGACTTACACCTCCTCCAGCACTGTTACATAAGCTTTTCTCTTTGCTTACGAGATGCACAAATTTGCATATTGGTCTACTTTGCACTTACATTCTTGGCACTGGCCCTGAATGAGCACATTCCGTACTATACTCAGTGGGATGTCTGCTCATCTTACTGTCTTTCTCACACACCTGGCTACCTGCTGCAGGTCTGAGCAGGGAATCACTAATCATGTTCAACTGTAAATCCTGATATGCTTTTGGGGGGCTTTTTGCGCATTTGTTCATGAACCTTGATACATGCGTGTGATTATACACATGTCAAAGCCTCAGGCAATAGAGAGGATAATAACATAATGACAGGCCAGTCAGAATTCTCTGGTGGCCTCGGGTTAAGGTGTGTGTTTGTCGAAGGGAGGGGGGTAAACCCTTTCTCTCCCTCCCTTTCTTACAGTAGTGTGTAGAGTAGTTTTCATTTTCCAGTAAACCATTACAAAACACATTAAAAATATAAGTAAAGTAAAATAAAACTATAAAAGTATTTCTTTGAGAATTAAAGTAAAAGTACTCTTTATAATGGCCACCCTGACTGCTGTATCATCATATATTGTTGATAGTGATATTGCATTAATACATAAATAGCATTTACTGTAGCAGCTGTTTAAGGTAGAGGAAGTTTTAATTTTATGTGCCCTTTGCTTCAGTAATCATGTCCAGTGTTTTACTACCTAAGAGACCGGCCCCTCCAAAGGGTCACAACATAAATCTGAGATGTAGTGAGATGATTAATGAGAGACGAAAAAGAAAAAAGAAAAATTTGTACTTCAGACTTTTTGCTAAGCTTTGTGAAATGTTGGATAATTGTATTTTTTGGGCAAAAAACAATTGTTTGAATTAAAAAATCTGAAGAAAATTAGGTCGGACTGATAACAATAGTTATATGTTGGACCATTGGCTTAATCTATAACAATGTGTTATTTTTATAATTTTCACAGTCTTTTACGTAAAATCTCAAAACTGTTAAGCAAGTCAAAACTTCAGCCATCAGATAAATGCAGCTGCGTCAAAAGGACAATATTTCTCTATTAAATGTAGAGCATAAGTAGCTGGCTTCCTGCTCCTCGCCTCGCACCTCATTCACTCTGGGCTGCTGCTTCTCCCTGATGTTAAGCAGCTGCTCGCATGAATAACTTGATGAGAAGAAGAACAGGTAAAACAAACCCAAAGACGCATTCTGCTGGGGGAGAAAAATGCAGACTTGCAGATTTTTCTCACACAAATTTGTCACAGTGAATGACTGATGAATGGGGACAGACAGTAAACATGAGTAAACATAAGAGTGGGACCGTGTGTGTGTGTGTGTACGTGTGTGTGTGTTAGCTTTGAGCATTGGACTTTAGCCGCTTCTCTATGTATTATTGAAAAATGGTGAAAGACAGGGAAACACAGAGCTTGTTCTGTTCAGCAGGGAAATTATTATTCTTTTATGAGCATGTTTCATATTGATGACTGTGTTGTGTGAGTCAGTGATTTGTAGCCAAACAAAAAATAACTTTGATTCAGCTTTGTGTTTTGTTAACTTAACAATGACCTTTTGGATACTTTCATTTAAAATGTTTTCACAGTTAGACAGATTAGATTGGCTTAGTCACACATTTACAAGGTTGAAGACAAATATGCACAGGCGTAAAAGTGTGCATTTGTGCGTGGCTCCTAGGAGTGGCTGATCCAGATTGTCATTGGATGTCACGTCTAATATCGTCACATGGCCACTGGTGCTCTATTATTCATGAGATCAATGCTGAGACTCAAGCAGGCCTGATACAGGAGAACCTGCCCCCCCCCCCGAGGCTCTTCCCCTCCATCGCTCCATCCTTCCTCCTCCACATTTCTCAGAAGATTATTTTCCCTTCACACTTCACCTCTCTGCTGAGTTTAAGTTGTGAGAGTTGTGAACATGAAAAGTGAGAGTGTCCACCTCAAGGGATGACACCCAGCAAGAGACAGTGAGAGGGAGACACCCAACAATGACAGTGAAAGTGTGAACCTGTGCTACATGTCCCCCAGTTCCTCAGCTATATCTCTTGGTCACTTATTCACTATTGCCTGCAAGATAAAGACTCGCAGACGACTCAACAGTGAGCAGTAAATCAAGACTTTGAACACTTATGAATCATCATTGCAATGCATCACGTCTTGCACAACTGCAAACTGATATTTTGTAGGATTTCATAGCATGAAGAAATGAAACACCTCATCTGTTATTTCAATGCGAGACTTTGTTATTACCTAATATAGAATACCTAATACTTTAGTATTATTTAAACATAATACTGTAAGTTATTGGTGTCAAATCATGTTTTATCAATATAGAATTAAATTGAAATTAAGCTTAAAGTCTGTAGCTTTGAAATGCTTTAGGGTCTAAAAGAACCACAGTGAAATGTTTTACAGTGTAACAAGTACAAGTAAGTCACACAAACTAATGTCCAGAAGTTTAAAACAAAGTTTGACTCAGATGTAAGAGCAATGCTACATTTTGTCATCAATCCTGATTATCTGCTCCACAAATCCTCAAAAACTCATCATGCAACAATTCAACCCACACAAACACTCAAACATGCACATTTGTATTCTTCCAGGTGGAAACCATGATGGGTGTGCAGGGAGGGAAGGGACTATCCATGCATGCTGCTTGATGCCTCGCAGGTCCATCAAATATGCGCTCTTTACAGCACAAAGACCAGAATCACCAGACATTAAAGGACCACACGCATGCACTCAAATTAACCAGGATTTGCACAGACACTCACACTATGTCCTAGCCTGTACACACTCAGAGCTGTTTAGAGGCCCTTTTTACAGCAGACATTTTGACTGGTCACAGTAGAAAAAGCACAGGGTCTGCTAAAAACATTATTATCGATGGCCCTGTTCTAGTCAAGTGTGACAGTAAGGTAGCATGAACACTACCAGAACTCTGAAACTGAAGCAGCTAAAGGGACATCAGCCATCATTTGATCTATTGTTTCCTACAGATATGTCAAAATGCTCTCTGTGTAAAAGGCCCATAAGAATGATAATGTAAGTTGTCTCACTTTTATAGGTGCAGTAAAATTAACAAGTGCATGACCTGACATGAGCAATCAATACACCTTAACACAGTCCAAAGAAGAGATCTAATCAGGTAGAATATATGAAAACACCTGTGCAGGTGGACCATGAGTGTGTAGGGCCTTTAAGACAATCATAGAAATAGAAAAAATAGAATAAAAGTTTTTGATAGTCTGGAGAAACATCTGGCTAGATCTTGTTGGTGCTGTAGATATATTCAAGTATTCACATTCAGTACCAACCACATGACTTAGTTTGTTTTCACGCTATAATGCAGATGTGAGCGCAATTATTGAGTGTAGATATGCCTTTAATAAGACCTCTGTTCTTCCTGTGTGTACCACCAGTGTTTCATGGCAACTTGTAAATATTTCCAAGCCCAGAACCCATAATGCCTCACCCCTGAGAACTACAACTCAGAAGGCCCTGGGAACTACAATTTCCACAGAAAGACAACAATGTCTGTCGTCTTGGCTGTGACGTCTCTGCAGGAGTGCGTATGTGCTGGTCAGAGCCTGCCGTGCGTGGAGGCCTGGATAGTGATGTCAGCACACAGGCTGCGGCTGCAGTTAGTGAAGTTGGGTTTTGAGGTTTGGGACCGCTTGGAGCTGCGGCAGCTGTAGCAGACTCCCGAGGGAGAGCTGGGAAAGTGGCCACAAAACCTTACCCCAAAGGACTCAAAGAGAAACAGAGATAGTGGATGACCCGGACTACAGCATGTTATTAGTGGATGGATTGTGATGCCCTCCCTTGTGCCTCATTGTGGTACGTGATCACTAAAATCATCTAGTGTGTGTAGCACTGGGCACAGGAAGCAGTGGTGACGCTCGCACACCCACCGCCCACCCTAAAATACCCAGCTTCCAAGCATCTGTACCCCTTTCTCCACCCCCTCCCTTCCCTCCAACTCACAGATGGAAAACTACCATAGGGTTGTCCTGTAGTTGAAGTGGTGGGTGCACTAACCAACACTGGCTCAATAAAGGCTGAGTAAGGACCTATCAGTCTCTGTATGTGTGTGTATCCGTGTGTTTGGGGACAGTGGAGAGATGATGGCAAAGCAAAATGGTGTACGCACTCTCACATGCTTCTCTCTTGACACATGTGAGGATAAACATTGATTTCCTTGACTGACGTTAACACCCTGTTGAGTAAACACACACCTTAACTCAGAGCAGCGTAGCCACATACGACACTCCAATGCCCATAAACACCTCGGTTGCGTCCGCTGCTGTCTGGCTAACAGCGAAAGGCCCAACAAATAGCGCCAGTTCAGGGTTCAGAGCAGTCTCGCTACAGCTCTCCCACACATATGGCACCTGAACACAACAGCACGTACCTGTATTATTGTCTCTAATTGTCAACACAGTTCACTATCATGGCCCACAGGGAAAGTACAGAGAGGCACAGGTCACACACACAAAAAAGAATCCAACTCCCTCTTGTCCCTGCTCTCGCACTCAAGGACAATGTCTGAAATAATCAATAAACTATAAAGAAAACTATGAAACGATTTATGCTTTTCTGTTAGGCTCCAGTTGACTGCCCCGATACATTACTGTGCATGATGTGTGCATCCTGTTCTGTCATGGTGGTTTAGATGTTTTGTTACAGAAAGTCCATTGAGTGATGGACCAAAGTAGTCATATATTGTGATCTTTGATACTATATCCCTTTTTGAATGGGACCTTCCAGGGTGCCCCAGAGGATCCCTCAAAGAAAACCACTGCAACAGACACAGCAGCTTCACTATATATTCCCAAAAATCCAATAACTTATATGAGCCAAAGTAATACCACTTTGCTGAAAGTCTGGGACAGGTATTAATATTTTCTGCCGGTAATTTTTTATAATACGCTTAATGTATTTAGACACATTGCCAATCCAGAGTTTCAAAATTTTGCTGTCTAGTTTCCTTTTAGCAAACACCTAACAAATATAAAAACTCTTTTATACCATCTGAGCCCTCTTAACTGGCCTCTGTTGTGAGGAAGACACCAAACCCCTCACAGCATTTCTCATATTCTAACCTTAGTTTAAATAATTAATAAATGTTTTAATGTAAATCACCCTCAGGTCAAACTAAACAAGTTAAAAGTTATCGTTTTATCATTTTTATATCCATCACTGTTGTAAGAACACAGACCTGTTTACTTTTAATAAGTCAAAGTTGTTGCAGCTCTGGTTATCTATAGACTAATCACTCTTGATAAAGAGGAAGCCTTAAGGCTACAGAAATATACCTCATGTTATCTGCACACTTTGTATCAACCTTATTTGCTCCCTCTGACAATGACACACACGCACAACAAACCTGAAACAGACCCAGTAATGATCAGAGAATTTCTGTGAGTCACACATGGGAAATTACAAAAAGGTTTAATATGAAAAACAGCTTATATAGGCAAAAACCACCATTTTACTTTGAGCAAATGTTAAGTATTCTCACATGAAAAACACGATGGGATTTTGTAATGGTGTGAAGGAAACAATTTTTAGGATCTCCCCTCAGGCTGCAAGCAGATCAAAACACTGAGCGCAGGACGTCAGAATTAGACTTGAAAATGTGTCTCTGGGCACAGTGTGAAGTCCCAGAAAAATTCTGAGAATTTTGGTTTTTTGGCCTCTTTTCATGTAAAATGTGATCAAATGCGTAATTGGGTTACTTAAGCGGGTGTGTGCATGTGGTTGTGTGTGTGTGTTTTAGTTATGTTTGCGCACTCAGAGACAGAAACAGAGACACAGTGAAACAGTCCAGAGGGGGCAGTCGTGATACTATGAATGAATCCCTCTTTTGTACCAGAAATTGGAGAATCAGGTTTGTGTGTGTGTGTGTATGTGTGTGTGTGTGTGTGTGTGTGTGTGTGTGTGTGTGTGTGTGTGCACAAGTACTAAAAAAATTCTGCATTTAGATGTGCGTAATTCTTAATCACATTTAAACCCCTCAACTTATCTCACCTGTTTTTCCTGTCATCCCAACCTGTCTGATGGCTCAGTCAAACCATGACAGAAACAGGGTTAAGTCCCTCTTCTCTCCTTTCATCCCAAGAACAGACAGACCAGCATGAGAGACATGAGGAAAGAAAAGGCTGAAAGCACACACAGAGCAGCAAGGAGGGAATGTCCTGAATGTGCAAGTGTGAAGGGTGGAGGGAGGCAGGAGCACGGTGAGGTGTGCACAGGAAAATGCTAGAGGATAAGGCGTGTTCCCTTTGGCAGTGCAGTGCGGTGTAAATCCACTGGTGCCATCTGATGCCTGTGTTTGTGACGGTGCAACAGTGTGCGGCAGACGCTGAGAAAAGATCTGGCAGCTATAAATAGGCTGTGTGTTAAAGAGGCACGTTGTAAATATAGTGCCCTGGTGTGGTGTCACTTTACACCCCCCACCCCTCCTTCCCACCTCCTCTTGGTCTCAACCCCAGCTTCTACCGGACTCCTCTTAACAGTTTCATTATGCCAGAGTGCGTCATGAGCGCTGGAAGAAAAAAGACCTGAAAACACAAGAATAAGAAGAAAGAAATGAAAGAAGGAGGCTGGCAGCAGAGTAGTTATGGGACAGATTACACTCAGGCTGTGTGTGTGCGTGTTCATGCATGTGTGTGTTTGTGTGATGTAATGTAACTGAGGCCAGGCCTCCCCAAATCCTCTGCTGTCTGCAGGTTTGAGAAGTTTTTCCAAAGTAAAAGAGAAGCACTGAGAGGAGGTGATCCTCTTCTCTCTTCTCGTGAAGTCTCCTTATACTTTCATTCCCCTTACACTGCTTCACTTGTCACTTCACTCATCACCTTTCCCCTTATTTCCCTTTATCGTCTCTTCTCATGTCATACATCCATTCTACTGTACTCCTTTATTATTTAGGAGTAATGGATGTTATTATTTTCTTTCCCTCCTTGTCCTCTACTACTCCTTATTTGCCTCCACTCCTCTTCTCCCCTTTCCTCTCCTCTTCTATCATTTCTCTCCCCATTTCTGCTCTCATTTACTCTTCTCTTGCTTCCTCTACTCATTCCTCATCATTTCCTCTCTTCTCCACCCTTCTTGCTTCTTCCACGTTCCACTTGTTGCCTCTCTCTTGTTTCCTTTCCTCATCCTCCACCTTTTTCCTCTCCTACCTTCTCACTTCTTCTCCTCTTTCCTTCTCTCTCCTTTCCTCTCCTCTCTTCCTCACATCTTCTTGCCTCTTCTGTCTTTTCTTTCTTTTCTTCTCTTCTCTTTCTGTCTCATTTCTTTTCTCCTCATAAACGTGTTAAGAAAGTGATTTGCTGGGTGTGGTATGGTTGGTGTGCAGGCAAACTCTACCCGCGGTGTCCACTGTGCTTTCACACCTTTTTGTGTTTGTGTGTGTGTGGGTGGGTGGGTGAATTGCTCCTATCACATATAAAATCCTTCCTATGACATCACACAGTGACGTCCCTTGACATTCAAATGTCCGCTAAGCCAGCCTTCAAGGGCACAGTGTTAGAGAGTGTGTGTGTTTGTGTGTGGTTTTACTTTTGCACATCTGGCAAGGATTTCCAGGAGCTTTTTCCTTTTTGTTCCTTTTCAGCTTGAACAAGCGACTTCTTTACAAGAGACAAGTCGGATACACTTTGTCTCCCCCTCTCTCTCCCTCTCTTACACACACACACACACACAAAAAAACACACACACACACACACACACACACACTATGTGACGCAACAGCCACTGGTCATGTTCCCAAGGTCCTGTTCTCAGAGCAGTCTGACTGGAGGCCTTTGTCTGAGCTCACTTTAAAAATAAAACTGGAGCAGGGTTACCACACACACACACGCAGCACGCACACACACACACACACACACACACACACACACACACACACACACACTTAGACACACACTTACACTCACTCACTCACTCTTTGTGCTTGAACTAAGCCTGACCTGAGGTGGAAAAGGAGCCCACTGCCAACTCATGATGCTGTTTAAGTAAAGTGTGTGTGTTAGTGTGTGTTTGTGTATGTGTGTGTCCTTATGTGTATTCCTATGCTGTACTCATGTGTGTATTATTCCACTCAGCCTCCTCCTGACAGTGTAATTATGGGCTTGTGTAACACCCATGTGTATATGATTGCACATGCACACCCACACACGCACGCAGATGTGTGTGTGTGCCTTGAACATGATCACACCACCTGTCATTTCATGGCTGTGCACAGAAACATGATCCCCCCGCAACTTACAGTACCCAGATTAAACTCGTCAAACTCTTCAAAACTGCTCAGAAGTTGAGGAGACTTTCTGTTCTTACAGACTTACTCGCTAATATTCCCCATATATGCAGAACTATAGAAACATCAGGAATCCATCCATCCAGTTTCAACATTACCTCAATCACTAACATGTCATCACTGTCAGCTGAATATTTTATAATGCCAATTTAGAGATTTGGCATTATAAAATTTTATGTTATCTTATAGCTTCAGTTGAAAGACTTCATAGCGCTGAATGGGTTGAGATAAAACTCTATGACCACCCCTTTACAATACCAACTATAAAAAATGTAATGAAGCCATAACATATTGGTTTCTTTGCCTCCAGAAACAAAGTTGCAGCTAGAGAAAGTATAGAATATACTTTATCTCAATTAAAAGTTGCAATTTATTAGTTAAACAGCCATTTTTCACCCAACAACACTGATGCACTCTAGCAAATTTTCTTCCAAACTATGCAAATTATCCTGAAAGCAACATGCTTACATTTCCATCACTGACACCCACACTGAGATTCAAACCCTTCACTGTGCCATGTTTTACCAATTGAGAAACACTCAACCCAAAGACACACTTAATTAGCTTTGTCTACCAACTCCAAGCTTCCTTCCCTTCTCCATTAGCTTCTACTCCGAAAGCACCTCGGCGACAAATGAATCGCTGCCATCCTGAAGGTTTCAAGGGTGCATGTTGCCAACAAGCACAGATGATACCCAATGGGAGCTCTCACAGCGGATTAGCAAAGCTTTGCCACAACAAGGCCCCTGAGTTCCATATCAATGATAATAGAGGCGGCAAATGGAAAAGTAAATGAAGGGGCCAATTGGCAAAAATGAAAAATCCCCCTTTAAATGTCCCCTTTGCATTCATTTTCTATGTAACTTTTTGTTTTCCTATTTGTTTGTGCAAATATAAATTGGTTGGTATATATATTATAGTTAGCCTGGTTACGAGTGCTTAATCCAATGAAAGGATAAGATTGTAAATATCCAATTAAAAATTTGATTGTAATTGTGATTTTTTTAAACTGATAATCAATTAAATTTATGTTACCACACTTATACTTTTCTTTATTAGTTGCTTGTATCCATTTTTAATAATATCTCCCTCTTGAGGGATTAAATGAATGAAATATCTGTGAATAAATTGCTGGATAAGCATTTGGACCATCCCTATGAGTGAAAAATATTACTCCCCCAGATTATGTGTGAGTGTGACCCTTGGCAGGTCAGGCCACATCACAAGGCAAACCCTCCTCAGGACACTCACACTCTCTGATGAGCCAGAGTACAGCGAGGACATTCAGGGGGGACACCTGCTGAATCAGGCGCTTCTACGCCACAGAGTGTGATGGAAACTGATCCGCTAATATCAGCCATCCGACTATTAGTGGCCTGTACAAACACACGGCTATCTATTAATACTGCAACCTGGCACACACACACGCACTGCTCTATAAATGCACACTCACGCGGTGGCTGTCACACATACCTGATCTGGTTTCAGCTGCACAAACCTTCCCGGCAACACATTATACAACCAGAGTACACCGGCCCACACATGTAGACACACACACACACACACACACACACACACTAGTTGGCCATGGCTCTCAGTAGTGTCCCGTTCAGCAGACACTTGAAAGGACACCCTGGAGAGGGGTCCTTTTCACTGTAATAGTGCCCAGCAGCACTTAGCGCGGACCCGGTGGTTCACTCCCACTGTAGTGAAGGGGATGAGGGTTCTCAATTCCACGGCAGCCCACTCGTCTCTTCCCACCGAGTGGGGGAAGAAGAGTCTGTCATGGACACAGCACTCCACCGGCTGCACACTCACGCACACTCCAAAGCACTCACTCACCCGTCGTCCACTATGGAGTGCGAGATCTCAAATTTGAGTGAAAGAACAAGTGGGAATTGGCGATGAGTGTGAAATATTTCTGATTATGTTCAAATGGTTCACACTCAAAGCTCCAAAATTCAGCTGCTGCAACAGAATGTGCACGTGAAAAACACCCAGTACAGATACAGATGGGTGATAAGTCCAGGAGAGAACCAAAGCAGAGGGTCTTGGTAAACGGTCCTGCCGCAGCGACCTGCCTGGACAGCTCCAGTGCTCCAAAAGTCTTTGCAGAAGGGATGAACGACTTTTCAAAAAGATTCCCTATTCTGTTGTTTTGATGACACTGGTGGAGAGTGCTGTTTAAGACCAGACAGACATCAGCACTGGGTGGAAAAAGTGCAGTACACTCATTCACTTCAAATTAACCTTGACTGTTGGCACCGCTGGCATTGCAATGTGCCAACAAGTGCTCTAACAAAGGCAACAAAATCTTGCTGTACTGCAACAATTAAACCTGGTTCAACTTTGCCCGTAACGTAATGCTTGTTTACCTTGTGATTGTTATAAAATTGTTCCTCATAATATTGCAAAACGCAGCTCAGTGCTGTGGCCCCTTTCGAAAACAGGAACCTATGAATCAAAATGTTTCCTATTTCTTTGTCTCTGTCCCAGTATCAGTTTGATTTTGGCCATCCTTCTCTCAAAGCCTGTTAATTCACCTGCACACTCTCCTGTCTTTCCAGACACTAGCACTCCCTGTTGACCTATAATAACCCCAGTTCCTGCCATTCCCCTGCCTGCCCCACCCACCCACTCACCTGTTCTCACTTCCCTCATAATCCCTGCAGTATGTGTACTGGCCCATTTTCACCTGTTCCTCAATACCCGCTCCAGCCATGTCATCTGCCTGCACCTCAGACTTGTGCCTTTTTGTCTAACACCTTAATTTTGCCTGTCTTTGTTTGCCCAAGTGGTATTCTGACTCTGACCTGCCAGCTATTTGGTTTTCGTGTTTGAACTTAACAAACTCACAATAGGTCCTCACTAACACATCCTCTTTTGTGTGCATTTAATTAGGGCTTGATTTGGTGACAGCAAAGGCCACAGTAAGTGATTTCATTGAATGAAGTGAAGTCATTTTCATATTCATCAAACCATCAGGGGTCCTGTGTTCCCTTCATGGACACAGATGTATTTGTTTGATGTTTGTTGACGAGTTGCTTGGGCTAACACTTGGATGCAAGTATTAATGCTACGGCAGACAGCCATAACTCAGACAAGAGTGTTTTTTAACTTTATGTTTAAAATCCTGTTTATACATGACAAAGCCCTACTGCATAAAGCCTGGTCGATAAAGAAACAGTTTTCAGTGTGTGGTCATCAACCTCAAAAAACAAAATAAGGATAACCTGGAACAAAGTCTGCTGAACAGGTTTTATCATTGAACATCAGGGGCCCACAACGCTGATGATCCTGGAGGCAGGCTCCAAAATCTAAAACAAAGCCTGAAACCAGAGCAGTGGGGTTTGTTTTAACTGTTATATCAATGCCTATGAGGGAAATGTTCAGCAGTGGGTGTATTGTTTGGGTCCACATACTTTTGTCCATGTATTGTAGCTGCCACCATTGCCAGAGAGAAAAACCCTGTACCTCCTTGTCCCTGACTCTGTGTTGTCTAAACACAGCAGAGTGCAGACCCTCAATTTACACTGCTAGTGGAAAACTTAACCTGAGCGCCTGTGGGCCTGACACAGAGGCATGAGAGCAGAGTGAGGGTAAGAGGAGCTGTGGTGAAAGCCCCCCCCTCATGCCCACAGTGGGTATTTGAATTAAGTGAGACGCCATCTTTCAGCAGGTTATCTATCTCTCTCTCCATCTCTCCTCCTCTCATCTCTCCTGAACATATTGTGCATATTCTGTTGCCTCTGTGGTATTCCCGTGTGTGTTTGCCAGCTCAGCATCACCGATGGAATTCATCACTCGTGCTCTGGGATTACAGCAGCATTCCCTGCAGCTCAGTCACGACGTAAATTCAGCTCATCCAAGTGGATATCTGGGCTTGTTGACCTGCGCGTGTGTAAGTGTGTTTCTTGGCCGAGGATCTAGACAGGATGAGCATAATACTAAGCCTTTAGGAATCAGGAAGATAGTTCCCAGGATGCCTGGAATTCCTTCCGGAAACCTTGCCGTCTGACATAGAGGGTGAATTAAAGTCCAACGTGTGTGTGTGTGTGTGTGTTTGAAACGGAGAGAGCGAAAGTGAGAGTTACAGCAACTATCTCCCCCTCTCTCTCTTCCTTTTGAGGCCAGAGCCGGCTGCATCTACTCACGAGACTAGAATTATGGGACAGTTATGTGGAGGAGCCTATTATGGTATGAGGACAAAACACATCTCCCACTCCCACGCGCCCAAACACATACACACACACACTCAAACACGCTCATGGACAGAGACAGTTACACCATCACAGGTGATAGGAATCAGGCCGTTCCACTGTTATCAGACCAGTATGTGGTGATGCCGTGGATTCCTCAGATACCTAAGTGGTCAGGTTTATTTCTCACTATAGACGCTCTGCAGACAGTTGCCTAATAGTGCAATAAAACTGAATCTATGATTTGCCATTGTGCTCATGAAGTCATGCAGAGGAAAAAGGAAACAGGTTCACAGATGAAAGGAATGCAGGGGAAAAGTGAGGAGAGGAGGACAGAAGCTTAATGTGTCAGAGGAGTGACACTCTACTCACTCACTCTAAATACTCACAGCCTTTCTTTGGCTCTGTTGTCAACAAATTTACAGCGTGTTGACTTCAGAGATGGACAAGTGCTTACACAAGAAGGCCAAACTACAAAAACATGCTTTTAAAGGACGATTCCAGTTTATTAAAACTTCTTAATTTCATCTTATTTGTTTAGCTGTGGTAGTCAGGATTCTTTCAGCCACGATAACATTTTAAACTCTAAAGTAATTGTTGAGATCTGAGAACATGAAAATATCACTAAACAACCACATCTGTCAAGCCCCATGGTGCCAGTTTGTATCTCAGGTTTACGCCTGAGGTACTTGGGCAGTTTTCAAGTCAAAGCTGAGGTTACAGCACCAGAAAGGTTTTTTCATGGACTTTACAAAGCAGCTCCAGACACGATCTTAGGTACAATCTTATTATTACTGCATGAAAATAATACCTACGTTTTAATAAAACAGAATTATCCTTTCACGCGTGGTTAGGATCAGCTTTGGCCCTGTTTCATCGTCTCTCTGTTGGTGTGTATGTGTCCTTTTAGCTATAATGATTTTTGTCACAGCAGCTGAGACAATAGACATGGATCAGGTTCACTGGGCAGGCAGGAACTGATATTAACATGATGTCAGAAACGACACCGAGGCACACCTTGTGGGACATTAGAGCAGTTAGGAGAGAAAGAACATGACACACATATCTTCCACACAAAGGACTCATGGGAGATTAACTCAGATATGCAGTTGTGGGCATCCCTCACTGGACGGCCTCTCCACCACAGACACACACAAACACCCAGACGTGAACACACACACCTAACCATATATCTGTGCGATGCCAAAGTAAGAACAAAGACAAAATGTAGTTTTATTGTATGTTGGCTAACAGGCAGTCCATTTGTCCAATTCTGATTTGCTTTAAATCAGAATATACGATGCATTCATGCTTGTTTTACAGTGCTGGAAACCTGCTGCAGAGAAGAATGGAGTCCCTTTATTGTTGTTTTATTTTATTTCATCCCCTTCACTAAATTTTGCCATTTTCTCCAACTGCTGGCTTTATGACATATTGTGCTATAGGCTGCATTTTCTTTTTATAATCAGAAAAAGTCACAGTCAGATGCATTTCTTTCACACCCAGAACGCACTGGAAAGAATCCCTCCGTCACCAGTTCCCACAACTCACCTACTGGAGCCCATGAGGGACAATAGATGCATTCAAGTATGAATAGCTGGCATCTTAGTGAAAACTTCTAAGCAGGGTGAAAGGATAGCCCTAAACTGCTGTGCTATAAATTCACAGTCACGTCCAGAACCTTCAAGGTCGTTTTGTTGCCCTCAGCCCTTGTTAGTTTCTGTGCCTGCATCTGACATAGCACGCACACACACACACACACACACACTAACATCTGTCCAAGAGCAACCTCCAACTATCTCTTGATTGTACTGAGTAGCTTCACAGTGTGATGCCGTGTCTCTCCTCTCACCAGCATTTTAAACTTAGACATCATTACTTCACAGAATCAAAGAACTCAATTGATTTAAGCAACCGCCGCGTCTAACAGCTGACTGACAGAACTGCACTGATAACGAGGAAATTTTCTGTTTTTCCTAATAAATGGGCAGTCACTTGTGATGAATGCTTTGATCTCAAAATGACCTACTGATCATCCATTGTGTGTATATATATGTGTGTATATTTTTGTGTGTGTGTGTGATATCTGTCACTTGGAGGCTCCCAGCACTATTATAACGAGCATACGGTTGGCGTCACACACAACTCATATTAACCCGTTGGCTCTTTCTGTGTCTGTAAGATTGTGTGTTTGTATCTTTGTCTTTATCTTGTGCATACATACATTTCTATGCACGCGTGCGATCGTCCCCCATCCACAAGGAATCGATGGCTAATGTAAGTGTTTTACTCATGTCTGATTATGAGCAATGAGTCAGGGGAGAGAATGAAGCAAAGTTTTTGGCTCAGAGCTACGACTTCAGTGCCGCCTCGCTCTCCTCGTCCAGCCTCATCATCCATCTTTATCAAGCCTGCACCCTCCAGTCGCTGTCCGAAACTTTTGCGGTCAGTGCCCTGAGAGAAGTCAGCCGTGCACCCAGAAAACTCCCTCGCACTCCCACAGCTGCTCAATAAGGACTATTCATGGCTGACACTATAGGCAGTAACAGAACAGAACATTGTGCTTACACACATTTATGCCACTGTAAGGGTGAGCCAGAGGTGAACAAGAAACCCCAAGAAGTCCCAATCCGATTTCACAGAGAAATTCACCACAGAAAAAAATGCACAAAGACACAATGAGATGTCTTAAGTGCAGCTTCAGTCTCTGAAGAGTTGCAGTCAAACATCCCGACAATCCCACACTCCCCTCTCCACTCAAATCCCCCTCTCCTGCTCAAACAAGATCCATGAGTGGCTCCTGCAGATATCTAACCTGGCAAGCATATGAATGTGTGTATGCATATGTGTGTGTGTGTGTGTGTGTGTGTGTGTGTGTGTGTGTGTGTGTGTGTGCGTGTGTTCGTTCCTCAGGCTGTCCCACAGGGGATATGTGCGTCTCGTCTGTGAGTCACAGGCACGGTCTGTGTCTGTGTAAGAGTCCATCAGAACACATCAGCGTCAACATCTCCTAGTTCACCTCAGGCAGAGACACACACAGACATACACACACACCGTCACATTGTACATCGTTAGACCTCCCCAGGGCTATGTGCTATCCCCCCACGTCCCCTCAAGCTGAAACCTCAGTTTCTCTCCTTCCTACACTTTTCATGTCAGACAGGCCGTCCACTCACACCGGACAACTGCTAGCATATGCTACTCGCCTCAGAAACACGGAGAGTTGTTCTGGACTGGATGAGACACTTCATAACACACAGACATACACGCACATACAGGCATGTTTTTCATCACAGATAAATTATATGATTAAGGCTCCAAAAGGACCTGATTGGTTTTTTTTAAACAGTACTGGTTTTAACTGATTTTCACTCAGATTTAATATCTACAAAAATTGTTTTGTTGCCTGTTGTAAGAACACACTGCACATCACAGTTTACAGTAAACAATGTTCCTTTGTGACAAACCCAGCTCTGAAAATCTTACAGTTACAGAATCTGAAGGGAAGACGTAAAGGAAAAAATGCGTGGCTGATTATGCACAAGAGTTGTTCTAAGAAATAAACTTTAAAAAAAAAAACAAAAACAATGAGTGTTTGTCCTGCATAATAAACAAATAAAGAAATGATCAATTTCCAGATATTTTGAACAGAGTGTACCTAAGAGTATTTTCCAGGAAATTAATGAGGTTTTACACTGAGTAAAAAAAAATGTTGTGCTCCTCCTGTGAATGAAACATTTGCGTAGTTGTTGTAATTTTTTTGTAAGTCTGAACAATCTGACTGCTGGGAATAATAAACATAAATTTGTAGGGGACAGACAAGCAGAGAGAAACTGAGCAACCGAGACAAAGACAGCTAAGAGAGACATTTGGACAGAGAAACAAAAAAACAGGGAAACAAACAAACAGAGCAGAGACAGAGAGGCAGACTGAGTTGGAGAGAGAGAGACAGGGGGACATCCAGAAAGAGACAGACATAGAATTAGAAACAGGGAAAGAGACAGGTAGAAACACAGAGGTGTGGAGCAAACAGACAGATGCTGACTGTAAGTAGATGGCAGAGCTTTACTCTCTGAGTGCTTCAGCCAGGCTCTCTGCGCTAAGAGTCATTATCGCTCTATGACACAGATGAATGGTACATTAGCATAAGGGAGGGCCTGACATGGCACATGACAGACACAACTGACTCTCGTTTGCTCCCTTCACCGTTTTAGAAGCCTTGTTCCATCAAAACACAGCCGTGGCATCTCTTTTCTGCCTGCAGCATGGCTGGCTTTTGCTGGCTGTCTGTTTATGTGGTGTGTGCATGCGAGTGCGTGACTTCAACATCCACGGCACAGTTCATCACATGAAAAGAGGACAGGCCATTGTATTCAGTCACCCTGCCAGTATGCAGGGTGTGTTTGTGTGCGTATAGAAGAGAATAAAAGAGAATATAACAGCACTGCAGAGCCTCACTGCACAGTGAGTGTGAGGTAAGAGCCTCTGTATGGACTTGCGGCCTTGTTTGGAGTGTGCAGCATTCTGGTGTGTTGTTTAATGAAGGGGCTCTTGAAAAATACACACATCCACACACAAACACACTCACAACAAATGATATCAATGGTTTTCTAGCACATAGAAAATGAGTGCATGTTTGATGAGTGAAAGCAGCATCCCAAGGTCTTCCATCCGCTGATTGTTCTGCATTCTTGTTAATATTTTCCAGAGTGCATATGTCCGTGACTATTCCTGGCATGTGATTAGGAGTTTTGTGTAGACACAGCCGAGTGCGTAGGGGAAAGTCTCTTACCCTGGCTAAGCTCTGGGTTTCCGGTTCTTTCTCTGCAACTCTGCTGACTGAGTGGAAGTCACTTCTTGGCTTCCTTCTTGTCTTTGTTGACTCACCAGGCGGGCAGCGTGTATGTCCACAAAAATAGCAAGGGGATCCTTTGTGCCTATGTGGTGTCCTCCTGATGCGGTGGCACAGTGCCACTTAAGCACCTTAGAGCAGGGAAACACTGGGATTGCCCGACCCATCTATCCAGTAATAACTGGATCAGCATGTGTCTGAGGCGGCCCTGGTTTGGCTGCTACTAATTAATATCCTAATTGGATTAGTGAGTTAGGCTATGTGTGTATGTGTGTGTGTGTGCGTGCGCATGTGTATGGGATTCCCTGGCTTACTGTGTCCCCAGTGCGTATAGTAAAGCCTTTGGAGTAAGACGTGCATGTGACGTCACTCTATTAGGCAGTTGTCCGGTCAGTGCTGTGACCCGATGACTGGCTTTTTCCTGCTGCAATGGCGACACCACACAGGAAACTCCCTCAGTAGCACAAACCTAACATCTCTGACCAAGAAGAGGAAAGTCACAGAGAGGAAAAGGCTAATTTACCTGATGACCCAGCAAGTTGTTAATGAGTTTCTGACTCTGCTGCCCAATCAAGTCAGAGTCTTGGCAGTTGGTAAATGGTGTCTACTGTGCAAGCCAGCCCAGAGAACCCCTGATACACAACATAGTGTGCACCATGATTACGTAACTCAGTCTGTTAAGGTCTGAGTTACCTTGGGATGAAAAATAACAAAAACACAGACTTAATATCACTATTTTTAAAATTGAATTGCATTTTGTTTTGGCATCAGGTTGGATCAGAGTTCAGCAGCCTTAGTTCAGCCATCTCAGGGGGAGAAGAAACCCCATGAATTTATCAGAAAGTTGGTTTCCACTCCAGCATTGTGCTTTTAGTGATAAAACAACTAAACCTGGGTCAAACATGAAAACTTTTTTGTGATATTTCAAGTGGGTTTTTTTTTTTTTTTTACATGTCTGCCATTCTGCGTACGTTGTTTTAAACACAAGTTGAAAACATAAAAACATGGATGGAAACACACCTTGTGACACTCTCTCAACCCACGAAAGACCATTTTATCCCTCAATAAATGTGAGATGACAATACAATACAGAAAAAAAGCGTGAAATCACAATACACAGAGCTAGAAAGTCAATCTTTACTATTTATAATTCTTAATACAGGGGTAGGCTGAGCTTTGGTTGTTTAAGACAATAACTTAGTAAGTCAGCACATTAACCCACAACATGACTACCTGCCACTGAATTACTTCATGCACTGGCCACACAACTCTGGACATAAACTAAGGGCAAACACAAAGGCTCTTCTTATGTAAGACTAACAGCGTGCGATATGAGTATACCACACACTGATAATGTTCTTGAAGAGACAGCATGTACTTCTAGTCCACAACTGAAGAATTGTTAGTTAAGGCTTAAGGTTATAGCATCTGCTAGGCCTTAAGTTATTTCTTGATTACTAAGAGCTCAACACCCATGCACAAGAACAGAGACCACGTGCAACCTTGACGTGCATCATGCATCGCGGTTTATGTGAAAGAGCTCTCTGTGTCTTTGTCATTAACTTCTCCACAATGCATGAACCAACAACAAAACAATTAAGTGGTTATGACAGGACTATTGTCCAGTTTCTTTTTTCTAATCTTCTGTGTTATTTATGTACACAATAATGTTCCACCTCAAAAAGTACCCCCTTCTGTCACCTGACTCACGCAACAAAGTCTGAATCGAGTTTGTTACTGTGTTTGCATGTGTGGGCGAGCGAGTAGGGGCAGGGATGCTGAATGTGCCGATCCATAAGCCCCATCGACAGAAAATCTACTGTTCCTCAACCGGAAAGAGCATTGGAGGAGAAACACTCAAACTGGATGTCCTCAGAGCGGTTCAAACAGACGCACACATACACACACAGTAGTCAGGCAAATATGTCAATACTGAATTTTGGCAAAAGAAACACTAGACGATGTTTTGAGTGGGAGACAGAGCAAGAAAAATCATAAAACTTCACTGCATACTGTTTTCATACATTTTTGTTGAAAACAGTCATGCTTTAAAGTATTTATCACCAATAGACACTAATGATTTCAGGCTCTATCAAAGTCAAAATATAAACAGACAATCATAAAGATTCACCCGCACAATTCCCTCAATATTAAGTGTCTGTTAAAGTGCTGAGATAATGTGAGCATCCCTCCCAGATGCACTGAACACCCTCTAAGGGAACTTAACAGCGTCATTGCTGAGGAGCTGAGCCTCGGGACTACTGCCCCATTTTAATGTCCAAGACGGATGAGTGCAGATCCTTCAAAAGGCACCTGAATCTGATGTCCGGCCGAGCTCTCAGTGTGTGTCCAGATCAGCTGGCAGATGTCACACATTTTTTCAACCTGTCATTTTCCACAAAAAAGACCAAAGCACTCTGTCTGAGTTAGAGCTGCCCAGCAACACTCACCTCCACCATCATAAAGTACTTCAAGCAGTTAGTAAAAACATTTATCACCTCCTCCCTCCTTGAGTCACTGGACCCACCTCAATTTGCATAGGCACCAAATAGATCAATGACAGTGTCATCACCTTAGTTCTCAACCTTGCCCTTAACCTACCTTAATGAGAGTAACACAGTGTTCCCATCAATCCATAATCCACCAATAACACTGACAGCGGCTTTCATAGGAACTGTTTTTTCATTAGAAAAAGCTAGAAAATAAAGTACACCCGCCTCTATTGTTCTGGACTGGAGCCAGGAACCTCACAGGCACATTCAGTGTGAAAAAAACTGGAAACAAAACTAAATATGTTGTTTTTTTGGTAATTTGGGTGGACATCTAACAGCACAGTTAAATCTAGTGTAACTATGATTTGGATTAGTAATGCTCTAATCTGCAAGAACACAGTGCTCATTGTGTTCATACAGCATCAGTATATGAGAGCTTTATTGTGTGTGCGCATGCATGTGTGTGCTTGTGTATTTATGTTTTTAAACACTGTACGTGGCTTGTTACCACAGATCTTTCATGACATGGTAATTAAACATTCAGCTCTTCTTCTGAACCATCCACAGAGCAACATAGCACTACAGGGAATTCGAACATGAGGCTGTGACTTTCAGCACATTGAATTGCATCAAAGTCACATTACAAAAGGATCAAATGAAAGTCACCTTGACACCTGCGCCCTCTGAAATACGCTCTATCAACCCTAAGAGCCCCACTCATTCACACATCAATCAAAACCACCTCCCACACATTCCCCTACCACACACACCCACTCACACATGCGCACAAACACACAACTCATGTGTGTATTTACACCACATAGATTATTAGGCACAGGACTGCACATGTCCTAAGATATTCTCCTCCCCTAAAAAATACAACCTCAGGCTTTGCATGTATGCATTATCCAAACCGTGTGGAGGATTTATTAGGAGTATGTGTGTGCAGATGCCTCCCAGCCACTGTCTTCGTGCAAATATACAAGCATGTGCACATTCTGTGTGCGTGCTTATTTTTCAGGCCTTGAGGAGGTTACACAAAAACTATTAAAATGACCTGACAACATGTACAAAACCACTTCAGAGGGCAGATGAAGCAACCTGCTAACTAATATGCAAATCACTGGCTTATATATTTTATCATTCCAATCATGGCATCACATTAATGATGGTGATAGACTAAAGAATAAAAGCATACTTAAAGCAGGAAATGTTTAACTGCTATAAACAATGTGAAGATATATGTAAAACAGTACTGTGTGTTGCAGTTTTTGTGTTTAAAAAAACAGTGAATTGATCTCCTATCATTAACATACAGTTAAAAATGACCTATGTTCTTCTTTCTTTTTTTTTTTTTAGTACGTCTTGGTCCAAGACGCCCTTTTTAACTGTAAATCGCACAGAGATCAGCATCATATTGCCTCAAGTCCAGAAATGAACAAATCTTTGGTTGGGGACAGAGAATCTGGATGAATTTAGTTTAAACCCATTTTCGTTTATTAAGAAATCTAAGCTCATGGTTGAGTGATGTAAGATTTGTCATTAGGTGAATATGTTTCCTCTCTTTTGTCAACAAAAGATGCAAATTACTTGATCGCTGTGAGGCTGCTGTAGTAATACTTTCAAACATAAATGTTGGTTTTTTTGGTGTGGGCTGTGTGACATCATTTGGAAAAAAAAATGTAACTGTTTCTTTTGCCCTTGGAAACAGGATGTTTTTATCAATTATCTCCGAAAAAGGCCCGCTGAGACCCTTGAACACTCTGGCCCACATGCATCCGTGCACACACACATAAACACACACAAGTACTCCCACAAAAAAGACACACACACACATTCGCAACTACCTCGAAGACGCACAGCCTTTGCCATTGAGATGAGAGCCTTAGCCAATCAGAGGAAGGAGGGCAATAGGAGGAAGTTAGTGTGGTCACACTGTATGTGTTCATCATCAGCGCTGACAGAAATAGCTCTGTCAGAGAGTAAACAACACATCCCATTCATAAAAAACAAGAAAAAAGAAAAACAGCCAGCGAACGCCTACTTCCCTACAGTGTAATGAGAGAGAGAGAGAGAGATAACGACAAGGAAAGAAACAGACAGAAATGCAGAGAGAGATACTGTACAGAGACAAGAGAGAGACGGAAATATAGACGGACAAAAAGAAAGCGACAAAAGAGTAGCGTGAGACGTGGGGCCGCAGTTAGAGTGAGAAAGAAAGGCTGGTGATGACATCACATCCTCGTCACTGCTGGTTCCACTTCTTTGGTTTGGAAAACACCAGAAACCTACGTCACGTGGTGAGACACCACTTTCCAACCCTTTTTCTTAGTAAGTCACACAGAGAAAGGACACACACACTTACACACAGATACACACACACATACAATGATGTACATATGTGCTATCACAGATATATAGTAGCCCTTTATTAAACAGGACTCTCTGTATCCGTGCATGTTAACTGGAGCCACCAGCTGTTTCCCAACCCACACGTTGTGCCATTACACCAAACCAGTTTCCGCTCACACACACAGGCAGACAAACGATCAAACACATACACGCACACACACACACAAACAACATGGTTACTACGCAATGGCAGATAAGGAAATTGTTAAGCGTTGTTAAGTTACATGCATCCATATATGTGTGTGTTTGTGCGTGCGTGTACATGGTGTGTCAGAAAGAGGAAGTGATGCAAGCTGCAATGGAAGGTATATTTTTAGAAAAGTGGCCATCTCACTTCTCTTTCCAGGATTAGTACATACACAAAATGCAGACATGAATACACACACACACAGCAACCAGTGAAAGTGCACACTTCCTCGCCACAATACAGTCACCAATACACCAATACAGTCTTCAAATGGTGCACAGTAGTGGATCTGATGCAATGTCTAAAAGAATAAACACTCATTACTTTCAGGTATGTTTAACAATGTGCAGACAGGCAACCAACAAGACACAGTCCATAAATACAACTCCTGTTTAGAAATGACCTCATAAGATAAAGTAATGTACTTTCATCTTTTAAATGTACTCACACACAGACACACGCACATACTGTCTGAAAACTGTATCACCTAATCAGCACATCAGCAACTTTCTAATCCTGCTTTCTGAAATAATGCGCAGGACGAGCAAGTTGATAATAAGGCTGTGTCATTGCAATACTGATGTCATATGATTGGCACTGAGAGGAGAGTGGGTGTTTTCACTTCCATTTACATCACATGGTAACAGGATGAAACCAGCATGTGAGACTTGAGTGGGCGACCTTGTCACTACCTTGATCACAGGACCACAAACCTTCTATACGTGTGACCAGTGAAGAAAAAAACATGGTTGATCGTCTGGGCGATCCCTTTCTTATAGTTTAAACCTCAATCCCCACAGGACTGCCTGAGTATCGATAGAGTCAGTCTTGTTCTCACACAGCGTGATTAGTGAAACGTAGGTGTTACCCAGTTTGTGCTTGTTTTAATTTTTCACTAAATCGAAATGTAGGCCCATTTCATGCTGGTGTCACGAGAAGCAAAACAGTTACACTTTCTACTTCAAAAGCAAACTAAATGCTGCCTTTTTATTGTAATACAATACAGTAAATATTCACAAATAACAACCACCATTCATAGGCCATGCCATGTTTTAGGCCATTATCCACAAATGACATATTCTTTATGTTGTTGAATGCCATTATCAATGGCAAATTATTGCTTTTAAGTTTTAGTTCCTTCTTTACAGGAACCCAGTTGTTTCCCTTTATTTTAAAGGGGACATATTATGGCAGCTGAAAGCTGTTTTAAACAAGCTAAAAACAAGCTCCTAAAAACAAGCACTCTCTACCTTCATTATCTATGCAGAGTTCTGAGTGGGCAGGGAAGCTATGATAATGAGGCGCTGCACTGATTGGCTGCCTGAATGACTATGGAGGGGGAGGGTGCAGAGCGGTGCAGGACCAATATCCAACATGGCTAGTGTTCCTGACGAACAGCCCGCAGCTGTACACTATAGCTATGACCCAGAATTTGATCCCGAACAGCGGGAGGAAACGGTTGACAAACATTCAAAATTAAAATGCGACCACGATCTCCTCTGGTCTACTGGGGCTGGGACAGAATATAGGCATTTGTGTTGGTTTTTACAACCAACAACAGAGCAATTTGCATGTCTGGCTCTGACCGACGACATTGCGACACACTGCTAGCTACTGCTGGAAACAGCGAACTTCACCTAGCAGGATGAACGGCCCCTCTCAGTGGTTTCACTCAGAGGAGGCCGGCCTACATATATCACTCCTGTCGTAACAACAGGAGCTGAATCTGAACGGACTGTAAGAGCCCCATTTTACCAGTAGGTGGGCTGTAGAGACGATGCAGGACTTGTTTGCCTCACTCACTCTCTAGTTAAAGGGGGGACTAGTTTAAATATGTATAGGGAAGAAAAAACATGTTTTTGATAATATGTCCCCTTTAAAATAGAAGGAAATTTATTGCAAAAAATACAATTATTACATCTCTTTTCAGAGTATTGTATAACATTGGCGATGTACAAAGTCACAGGTACGCTCCATGTGCACTCAGACTCACTCTACCATCCAAGTTTTGACATTTGGCTGCTGACATGCAGTCTATTCACAAGTTACGAATGAATGTTGCCAGACAATAAAAACAGGACGAATCACAAAACAATGAGGAAAATAGACGTCATGTAAAACACAGTGTAACTGGACACTACAGTTTCTTGTGTTGAAATGTTTGTCACTGACATCTCATGTCGGAAGTTGGAGTTCCCCACATGCATCAACAAACAAGGAGTTTTCCAAATGGTGACTTATTACGACATGAAGATGTATCACATTCCAGGTCTCTCCAAGGTGATTTTCAGAACATAATGAAATGGCTGCTTGAAAGGTCAATGCAGAGACATAAGGTTAAAGATGCACCATATTGATGTTGACTGTATGTCAAGGTCAATTATCAATTTGAGGAAATAATGGTATAATGTCTTATGTGATTCTGGGGAAACATTGTCAAGTCTCAATATTACTCAAACAACATCAGCAAAGTGAATCAGCCCACCTGTCTGAGCCCACTTACAGGCAGCAGTTTGATCGAAGCGGGCATTTATCAGACATGCAGTGTCTAACAAAGAGATACTGCACAGTTGCATAATGAGAAGTGTCGGATCAAGCATTTCTGGACCATGACCCACACAGATAAGCGGGAGTAACAGTCAGGATATTTTAACCATTCTTTGACTCTTACAATTCACCCAACAAGGGAGCAACATTAAATCACAGGAGTGCCTCTTTAATGGACTAAAACATCAAAAAACAACTAAGTATACAAGTGGAGGTATGGAGGAGACAAAATTGAAGGGTTTTCTCATGTTCTGGGTACAGGACATCATAGCATGGGAAAAAGAGAGAGGGAGATTGAGGATGTTTCCGAAGCATTTTTTTCAGAAACAACTGCAACCTTCCACTAACACATAAGCAAAAAACACATAAACACACACACGCACAAATACAAGGGCCAATCCCCTCGCTGCCTGCGGTGCACCCCTGGGGCGGTTAATGGACGCACTCACTCACCCTGATACTTTACTTCCCCCTTCAGCTCATCTTCCACTGCCCCTGTCCTCCTACTCCCCTCTTTTTCCCACTCCACTAGTGTTTTCCACCCCAGTGGAAACAAGCAGGGGTGGGTGCCAGGGTTGCTCACCAGCATCTACAGTATACACAGGAAAATGGGTCAGATACAGGAAAGGATGGGGGGGGGGGCTTCTATCTCAACCACTGATCAAGTGTGTGTGTGTGTGGAGTGTGTTTGTGAGTGTTGAGTGTGTGTGTTTAGAGGTGACTGAGGTGAGCTGCCGATGAGCGTCCCCAGGGTGACATCACCTTCAGGCACAAGCTGCTGATCCTCTCTCAAAGACACACTTTAATGTTTTTGATGTTAATCATCAATTCCACCTTAAAAATAAATAAATACAAATACTGAATCAGTATCTTTGGGTTTTGCTAATGTCCACATGTTTAATGAATGCAACATTTAAAACCATACGACTGAAAGTCCATATCCAAAAGGAGCTAAAACTGAGTGAATGTGATTAAAAGTTGTAGCTGTATTTCAGGACCATTCATCTCTTACATCAGTCTGTAGATGGTAAACAACTCACTTATTTAATCTCACAAACAACTAAGTCTATTTTAACACTCTGTTTTAAATCTGTCATATACGTCGTTGTGCGCATGGGTGTCTCTGTTGTGTGTGTGCAAGCGTGTGCATGAGCGCATGTGTGAATGGTGTTGATGCGTAGGAGACGGTTACGTGTTTTGGCTTACAACATGGCTGTCGATGGCTTGAGTTGTCATGACGATTTTTTAGTAGGACTTCACCATGGTGACCATGACTGGACACACACACACACACACACACACACACACACACACACACAAGTGCATACACACACCCAATTTTAATCCTGTGTAGCTGAATATTTAAATAAGCGAATGACACACTTGTTTATTTTTTTGCTTTTTACACAAAATGCTGTTCTACCTGACCCAGTTTACAGAAGGAAACAGTTCCTTGTGCTACATCATCTCATACTGATCATTTTAAACACAAATTATCCAAAACACTTCTAATATAATCATTTGTGTATGAATCAGAATATATATACGAATATCAGGTCCAAATTGTTCTAATTCAGTCTAATCTGGTCACATAGTGTATTGTTGTCATGCTACAGGTCTCAGGTCTCTGTATCAACATATGCATCCAAATGGAAGTGTTCTTGTTTTTATTCCTAGTGAGACAGAGAGACTGACCTGTGAAGTCCAGACCAGAGGAAAACAACATGTACAACTGCTCTTTGATTACAGACTCCTTTTCTGAGTGCGTTTGTCAGGTCACTCTTCCTATTTTACTAATTTCTGAAAGAGTCCTTTTAGATTTTGTTTTTCGTTGATTTTTATTCAAAATTTATGTTGGGTTAAAGTAGTTGGGTCCATTGGTCCATTTTGTATGAGGTCTAAAGATATCGGCACTTTAATTAAACTCCTGAGTAAACCTGACAAAGGACTTAGAAATAATAAAAAAAAACCCAAGCTGTCTCTTACAGGAACCCATTACAGTTAGATGACAAATTTCCTGGTTCATCTTTGACTGACCATACTATATTAATGTGCTGATTTAAAAGGGAACTTTTACACATTAAAGTCTGTTCACAGGTCTTTGTCGCATACACTGTGCAGAAGTTCTTTGAAGTCTATTAGAAAAAGTAGTTTTAATTACTTATGACTCCACTCCCCAAACACATTCTAATTAAATATTACTGTATATTTGTTCTGATCTTCCATCTCTGAAGCCACAGACAGTACTGGGTTAAACTTTAAAGTGCAATGATGTCTTGTATCACACACGTCTACGTCTGTGTCATGATCGTACATAACTGTGTCCATGACAGAAACATAACACATTTTAACTGTGTGGTGACAAGAAAGACGCAAGTGTTCTACTGTCGGGAGGTCACAGATCAATTGACCATCTCGACCACGACTCTATGTGGCAAGGAGAGAGGCAGTCTCCCACATCGTGTCTCCCACATACACAGGACACACTCAGACGTCAGCCAATCACACACAACAAAGCTCTGACATCATGGCTGACATGACAGCTAAGCAGTAACAGCTGTGTGCTAGTTCCAGGCCACACCACAGGAGAGTGACGCAACAGTGTGTGTGTAAGCGTGTGTGAGTGTGTGTGAGCATAGGAGGGTGTGTGAGTGTGTTGTGCTGTATGAGAGTCTGGTTAGCACTGCGTCTGTATAGGATAGACAGCGCTGGTGTGGTCAGTGTGGGAGAGATGAGTCACAAGGTCAAACAGAAGTTGCATTCCAGTGAAGGGGGAAGAAGAGGAAGAGAGAAGAAAAGTCAGAGAAAGTGAGAGCAAAGAAGTCAGACAGAGAAGGGGGAAAATCAGACTCGACAGACAGACAGACAGAGGCAGTTTTTGTTTTAGTGACTTGGTAACACATCCTCATGTTAATCAAACTTTGGACCGAGTCGCCCAAAGCAACGATCTCATGAACTGTCCGATGAGGTTAAGTCCACACAAATGGACGTGTGTTTCCATGCCTTGCTGTGTACGTGTTCGTGTTGCGTACAGATAGCCGTGTGTGAATGGTCTGCTCCGCTGGGGAAAAGAGGGAATCCTGCCCAGACATTCCATGGCACAGATTCCCAAAGAGTTTCCACTACAAGTAACACACTCACACACACGAGCATGTTGCCTCTCAGGATGAATTCTTCCAATGTACAATGGCAGACAAAGACAAAATAGAAGACAAAGAGAGACACAGCACAAGCACTCTGACAGCTAATAAGCTATAGGGTTATTAGTCATGAAGAGTGAGCACTCAATAAGGCAGGATGTTACAAGGAACTTGTATATGTTACTACAGCCTGTACCCAGCATGCAAATCCTTACCAGGACATGGCTCCAAATGGGGCTTCCCACAATGCAAAGTAAGGGCAGTCCCTCCAATACAGAAGAAAAAGTTACTTCTGCACACTGAAATAAGCTACTCTGAAATATCTGAATATATTAGCACCTAAGTTGTGAGTTTCACGGTCATCATGCTTCATCAAACAAAGCACGAGAGAGAGAAACAGTTGAAAATAGTCCACTAAATGTTTTATTTACATGCCAGTAGGGCAATTTCATATGACTTGCCACGAGACTCTGAGCAAGAACATGAGACACTGAAAATAATGGCAAATGAATAAAAAATACACATTGACTATTTAAGCGTCACAGAAGTCTCATTCATTGATGGGATCCTGTGTGGGATTTGTTGAGAAATTGTTAAGACTCTTCCTAAGTGAAAAACATATATTTATATATATTCACGAACCATCTATCTATATGGATTTAAACAATCTGTCTCCTTGTGCATGTGTACCAAAGTCAAGCAATAACAAAGACTCAATTGCCCCTCTGAGCTTTTCAAGTATATAAGTATGTATGTATATAAGTATGTATTTAAGACTGGGCAGTCTGCGCTGGCAGTTCTATGAGCTCTATGCCAACATCATTTTTTGCAACAAAACAGTAATTGCTCCCTTCCACGCCTACTTGCCAAATTTGACAACGAAATAAATTTCAAGCTGAAGGTTGACTGCTTTGACACAATGGAGTGACAGGAATACTAGTAACTGCTTTGAAGGCCTAATTTAAATACGGGATGTTTTTTGTTTTTTACAAAAACTGTTTTAGTTGTTATTTAGCAAGATGTTTGAGTCTTGACAAAACTACAGACAATACATACATTACAGAAGAAGTTAGGAAGTTAAATCTGCTTGTTAAACCTCATCATGTAGCACTACACACATTCAGCACTACACACATGCAGCAACAATGACAAAACAAGAAACAAAAGAACTGTGGCAGTGACATGACATGAGCTTGTCACATCATTTCAAACCCTGCAGCCAAGAGAAAACTGTGGAGGTTTACATAATATTGAAGTGAGCACAATGTTTCCCCTCCTGTTTTGCCACTGTTTCTCTGGCAGTGTCACAGTTTAACAGTTTCCCTTCTCCATGCAAACATCAGAGCCCCCACTCCCCCATTCATCCATCCGCCCACCGCCATCCCCACTGAGCAGAGTGGGGCAGTGGAGCATTTCCACAGCCATGGCCAGGAGAGCAAGGCCAAGGCATCACGGACACACACACACACACACACACACACACACACACACACACACACACAACTGTAGTTCCACAGGGTTTCCAGATACACACACACAGAAATTTAAAGTGCCAGGAATTATGTAAGTCCCAGGCATAACTTATATAAAGACCAGATATGTTCATGGAGAAAAGGAATATCTTGACTATGGAAAAGGCATCTTTGACAGTCTCATATGCCTTGACACGCACACACACACACACACCAGACACAATGAAGGCTCCTGGTCATGGTCATTGTTGAGGTAATGGCTACTGCTTACGCCACTGTGGTTACCTCATGAATTCTGTTTCTATTCCTGTCTGCTTTGAATATGATGACTCTTGTCATCTTGTGTTTCCTGGGTGTGTGTGTGTGTGTATGCACGTGTGTGTGTGTGTGTGTTCTCCCAAAAGCAGCTTCCTACATGTCTATTCATTTAGACTGATAAGTGCCCAATTATAGCAGCTGTCTTTCAGGAGAAGATCAAAAGTAACACGCACACAGTGACAGGTATAGACCGCTGCTTTGCATATTGCAGTCACTTCGGATGTTAGCGGGATCTTCAACTGTAATTTGAATGGGAGTGCCACTCATGATGGACAGTGAGATAAAAAGGGATCATTCTCTAGTGTCTGTAAAAACAAGTGCTGCCAGGCTATTTGAAATTATTTTTATGGTGACAAGAAAAACAGAGAGTAATTATAGCATGGTGTGAGTGAAAAATAGAGACGTGTGTGTGGCTGCAGTGACATGAAGCCCTGCTCCCCCTCCCCTGCTTGGTGTGGAAAGCGGGTGGTGTTATTTAGCTGTGTTTCCACAGTGGAAGCCTGTTCCTGGACAGAAGCTGCAGTGGAAGTTCCCCCTCATGGAGCGAAGGAACATGAGGAAGGAAAGAAGACAGACAGAGCAGAGGAAGGACTGAGTGGTGAGTTTAAAGAGAGGCCAACAGAGAGAGGAGTGTACCCACAGACAGCAAGAAAGGGACAAAGACTAGAGGAGGCAGCAAAGATGAGCAGAGACACTGAAGGTGACGCTGTTGTGTTGGAAGAAGAGGAGGAGGAGCGGGCGGGGGCTACTGGCATTGGCAAAGTGTGTCAGACTGAGGTCGCAACCTGCCATTGACCTGAGTCTGGTCTGGCAGCTGTCTGAGAAGACATAACACCAGCCTTTCCATCTGATGCCTCCATTATCAGACACACATAAAAAGCTATTCAAAGAAACCACGTGGAGTTTTCGACCACTAGAAGCGCCCTGGAGCAAAAGCGTGTTCCCTTTTCTGCTTGATTCTCAAAGTCTTTCTTGAAAGCACATGAGAACGTGGGGGACATGATACACGTGCCCATCAACTGTAAAATGTGTAGCGCATGCAAGCCATAAAACACAGAAGAAGAAAAAGACAAGGGAAAACTAGCGTCAAAACACGGAAGAGGAAAAAACATAAGTTAAGCCTGAAAAGTGCTGGTCAGTGTGATGTGCTGTTTGGATTTCAGAAGCTGTTCAACAAGTTAAAAATTACTTTAAAGTGGATTTCAGGAGTCAGTCTTAAGTCTTATTGTAATATTGACTGGAGCAGGCAGTTCGGAAAAACTATTTTAAGGAGAATAAAAACATTTAAGTTAAAAAGGTTCAAAATTTATAACAACTATTTTGCAAATATTTTATCATGAAGAAAATATATTCATTATTTAGCCCTTCAAGATACACAGATTGCAAACTAACTGTGCATTTTTTTAGCAAACGAACATACCTGTCACTGAGGAGCCATCAGTAATGATCTGTGCTGTCACCAAAAACAGCAATGTTTTTCACAACTGCACAGGTTGAGTTTACCCTGGCCACTTTACAGTACATCATTTTATACATATAATAACAGACATATTATTTCTTCATATTTTGGCGTAATTTGCACTATAATATTTGTCAGTCTAGGAATAGAACTGTTAAACACACTCATGAGCTCATCAGAGTGTGTGTGTGTGCAGAAATATGTCTTTTTCTAATGACCCCTCAGCCACTTATTGGATGATGATTTCAAAGCTGTGCAGCAGCCAGCCCAACTGGCTGGCTCAAATTAAGTTATTTATCTCACAAGCACACAACTTTCCAAACATTACACAACATTACTGACCAAACATTTAGACAACAGAACCCTCTCTGTAACAGAGTTAGTTAGGTGAATCACATCCGGTGAGTAAGCAGATTATTCAACAGAAAGGGAGGGGAGGAATGCTGTTTCCTTCGTCCTAGTGACAGAGCTAAAGCTGCTCTCATGGTCACTCCCACTAATCACCACACAATCAATAGCACCCAATCAGAGATATTTCACACTAACACATCAACACACTGGTGACTTACAAGCCACAGCTCACCATACACTCATTATTATAATAATAGCCTTCAAAAAGACAGTTTGGGTTGGGTTAAGGATTTAGGTATGAAGAGCACAATTTCGGCTCAGAGTTGAGGGAATATACAAGTTAAAACTTTTCTAAACATGGACGGCTGCGAACTAAAACTAAACGACATGCTGCAGTTTCCATGTTGCAAAATAAATTGTACTAGTTGAAGGGGCACTCCACTAATTTTACAATGAAATTGAACTGTAGGCCCAAGTCTAAATAAATGGCGAGAAACCCACAACTTCCCTATAATTAAACGCTTAATCATTAACACTGCACATACAAAATCATTCAAACATCCATTCACCACACATCACATAGTCGAAACCCCCCAAAATTTTTGAGAGATTATTTTTAAATCTTTCCAAAAAAAAAAAGATTTAAAAATAATCTCTCCACAGGTTATAGGTCCACTTTGCATGTACAAAGCTGACAACACTAGCTCAATCCACACCAAAGCAGCCAGTGTTTCAACAGTTCACTTGCATCAGTGCAAAATGATCGGCCAGACATGTTTCTTAGGCTGTTTATTAAGCAGATGATTAGCTTTTTGGCAAAGGGGCAAAGTATGGCGTAACATATTTTTGTCTCCTCTGTCTGTCTCCTTTCTTATAACATCTCTGAATATATTACATGACCACTTCATGCATTCATTTTGTCACCCATTTTTTTCACTTAATGAAAACTGAATTAATATTACATAATATGATTGTTATGGAAATGCTGAAAGTGGTTGTTCCAAAAAATTTTAATGCCTTTCTCTTCAGAGCAGCTGCCACTGGTCACATAGATGTCCCATAAATGAGCTTTTCTGTCATTTGCCTTTTTAAATTAGATTATGTCGTCTGATTCCACAAAATCTGTCACACTGCATGTGATTGTGACATCTGACAGTTTATCTAAACTAGTGGATCCCAGCAATGGAATCATGATCTGGAGATCAAACTGCAGAAGGTCATCATGTACGCATCACAGTTTTAAACAGCAAAAGCAGGACTTTGATGGTCCTGATCTTGGCAGAACATTTAGCCTCAAAAGCCTCCACTGTGGTTGGAGCTCTATTATGTGGTCATCCGAGTGTTTGTTTGTGTATGTGGAGGAGAACACAAAGAACGCAAGTCTTCAAATCATGCCTTTTTTTAAAAAATATAATTCACTATGTTGTCATTATACAAGCAGGTGGGCGTTCCATCGTAGGTGTACTTACAATAAAACAGATCTTTGATTTCCAATATTCCTGAAAATTACAGATGACACATGGAACTCCCTCTGAACATCTTGCATCAGCAGCAAATTATGTCAGCATTTTTGGGCACTGCACTCCCACACAACAAGTCAGTGCTTCCAGTCATGGGGAGCGGCATGCATAAATACTTGCTTTTCAGGTATGCAGCTGGCCGAGCATCAGAAGGGTAGTCCTAATGCTCGGCTCTCACCCAAGGAAATCTTTCTTATGGAAATTTCTGGGAGTGGCTTTCACTGCGCACCAAGGACTTCTGGGAAGATCACAATGGCATACATGGGTGGTTTGGGTTTATTGCTAGCTGGTGCCCACGCTGCAGCTATGATATGCCATGTTGCATATGTTAGATTCCCGTACCCAGGTAATTGTTTAACACCGGGTTTCAGTCGTGAGAAGGAGATGAAATTTAAATGTCAAAGTTGAGATGTAGTGAATCATAACAGGTGAACTTTTTAAAAGTAAAGGTCAAAGATGAGGGGAAGACAACTTAAACAACAAAATGAAGCCTCTTGTGCAACTCGTAGCAAGACGCAAGACGTTGATGTTTGACTTTTAGTTACGAGCATGAATAAGAACAGAACGCGTAAGAGCGAGATAAAGAAATAAAGCACTTTTGAACTTTTGAGACGATTCTTGTTGCCGTTGATGATGTGGCCGTAAGTAATGAAGGCGAACGCACAAGCTTACATGAGGTTATTTAGGTCACTCCTAAACGAATTGAACGAGTCTAAAATACTACAGGTAAAGGTACTGTAAACACACAGTGTAGAAAAGTTAAACCACTATAAAAAAAAATTAATGTTGGAAACTATAAATTGGATATCAGGAATTAGCTGAAGAACAACTAGTTTACCTTCTAATCTAGTTTTTCAGTATTTTCTGTTTCGTCTTTTTTGCACTTTTAAGTTGGTTTCCCTTTTATTCCTGTTTCTTTATTTATGATTATAGCAGATCATTTTTTTCCATACTAAAAGATCATTTGTATGAAGTCTTTCGGCTTCCTTCCTCCCCTGCACATATCCATTTATTCTCGTGATCAAATGCGTTTTAACCATGTTTTAACATGTTTTAAATTTAACTCTTATCTCAGTTTCTACAGGCAATCTGTAGCAACAGAGCCACATGAAAAAACATACTTTTGTTCTTTTTACAATATTCATATTTTAAGCTGTTAAAAAAAAACACCATAATAGAGCAGTTTTGCATGCAATGATCACATGACACCCCTGCTGTATATGGACAAACTTTATACTGCTGTGTTTTACATTTTTACATTACTTGAATATGTGGTTCATACAGTAAATATTGTTTTTGTGATTTCATGTTGAAAACCAGAAAGACCGACAGCTCTCACAATTTTACCCATATAAGAAGTGAAACTATTGTTCTGTTTCTGGTTTTGACTGACAGGAGTATGTTTCACATTGTCAAACAATAAAACATACTGAATAAAGTCTTATGATTATTGTGTTATTAGAGTCACTTTTGAGTGAATTTTCAGCAGCAACAATTTTACCTGCATGTGCATATTAACTGTACATTCAATATTAACTTATTTTTAGATGTTTTCAATGACAATCAGTTTGAGGACATTTTGTGGTGAATGGGGAGAATATTTTAAATGTCAACTCCTCATAAAATGATTGATTTTCTTGCTTTTTACACCCACTGTAGCCTGATCAGTTAAAATGGGGTTTCACAGGAAAAAGTTTTTTCTTTGATCTATATCAACCAAAAGGAGAAGGTGTGAAAACTCCATAAATTTGAAACCTTGTAGGTCATCAAAAAACCTGACGAGGATTATTTAATTGTACCATTTTGACATTTCTTTGAAAAATGTTTGCATATTTGCATTTGACATTGGCACCTCCATGTAGGTCATCCATCCTTGAACTTTTGTAAAGGTTCATGTGTTAAAAGTTAGAACCGTGACACTACATTGAAAAATTATTTTAATCCCATCCACCCACACCAAACAAAATATCAAAGGGTAATGGGGTTTCGACAAATGATCACACATAAAAAAATGATAAACCTGTACATGAAAGCACTGATGTACTAATACACGTATGTGCGCACACACAGACGGCTGCCAGCGAAAACATTATTGGACAGATTCCTCCCTCAAAGCCGACATTTGCTGTTCCCTCTGAACTAAGCTGCACGTACCTGAAGTTTATGAAGCATAAACTTATTATGTCTCATTAACAATAGAGACTCTGCACAGCCTTCCAAGCATTTAATTCATACACTGTGACGAGCAAAGTGAATGGAAGCTCGGCTCGTAGTGTTGTTAGTATTTGTTAACCTTTGGATGTGTAACTGGTAGTAGAGAAATAAAAGTCTGATTAAAAGTCTTTATAAACCCAGACTGGAAATAATGACCAAAGTCAGTGACAAAGCCCAATGCTTGCATTGCAAAGTTAAAAAGCTGTTTTTTTTAATCAGACATCAGCTGACTATTAATATCCAAACACAGACATTTTAAGTGATGATGTAACACACCAGAATAGATTTTTTTGCCCCTGTAGCGTAAACGTGTGTTTAATACCGCAAAATGTTTTGACCTTTCTGTAGTTGTGGAAGTTCACTGAGAGAAAGGCTTTCTTTTTTCAGGAATGCCCAATAATACATACTTGCACTCCTGGCAGTAGCCTAGTTCCACCACAGTCTGATGTGTTGGCTGTGAGCAGCTAAACTGGAGTAGCTGGGGGGCTCACAGCCTTGCTCAAAGGCACCTCATTAGTGTAATACGGAAAAGGTGATTTTTTTGTTTATTCATTTTTCCAATGCATATCAATTAGTACTTTACACTACTCACAATAAGTTAGGGATATTGTGAGAGACTCAGTGGATGTCATACATACAGTGTTTGTTTCACTTCAGAGATTTTTGGGATAGGGAGGCAATTGTATTGGGGTGATAGACACAGAACTACTGGCAGAGTTCGTGACAGACCCAGGAGTGGAGCCCCACGAGTGACAGACCGCAACAATGACCAGTACCTAAGGACCTATGCCCTCAGACATCGTTATGCAACTGCCACACAACTGCAGGCCCGTTTACGAGATGTGAGGGGTACTAGGGTTTCCAGACAAACCATTCGCAACCAACTCCACCGCTTTGGCTTGAATGCCAGACGACCGTTGCAGGTGACTCCACTGACACCAAGACACCGCCGTGAACGTTTGCAGTGGGCACAAGACCATGTGACCTGGACAATGCAGCAGTGGTCTACCGTCCTGTTCACTGATGAGTGTCGGGTCACCTTGCACAGAAATGATGGTCGTCAGCATTGCTGGAGAAGGCGAGGTGAGCGATACGCCGAGGTCAACATGGTCCCCAGGGTTCGCTTTGGTGGAGGAGGTGCAACAGTCTGGGCAGGCACCACCAGTCAGCGCCAAACAGATTTGGTTATTGTAGATGGCTCAGTCACTGCACGTTCTTACCTCAGAGACATCATAGAACCCATCATCATCCCCCAATTCCGCCAGCACACCCCCAACTTTCTGTTCATGGACGATAATGCTCCACCACATCGTGCCAGAATTGTCACAGCTCGACTTCAGGAAGTCGGAGTGCCTCACATGGTATGGCCAGCAATGTCCCCTGACCTGAACCCCATAGAGCACGTCTGGGACCAGCTGAAGCAGAGACTGGATGATCGTACCCCACCCCCACGTGACCTGGCAGAACTGCGTGTAGCACTTGTGGAAGAGTGGAATGCATTGCCTCAGAACAACATCATGAGGGTAGTGAGGAGCATGAGACGTCGCTGTCAAGCTGTCATTGCGGCAAATGGTAGAAACACCTGCTACTGACATTGTCAGTTTTTGTTATTTGGGGCTATCCTTGTTATTGTCTAAATTTTTGGGGTAATAAATATTAAACTAATGAAAATGGTGTTTCTTCTCATTCATTATTAGTAATATCAAAGGGAACTTTTACTTATTTCATTAAAATTCAGACCAAATAGGAAAAGCACTCATGTAAATAACAATATCCCTAACTTATTGTGAGTAGTGTATTTATTTTAATTTAACTAAGTCAAGCGCTGCAGCTAATGATTTCTTTATTATTGATTCATTGTTTTGTCTACAACTCATCAAAAAAATTATAAAAAATGGCTTTCACAGCTTCCCAGAGACCAGTGTAAACTTGTTAAAATTCTTATTTTACTTGACCGACAACCCCAAACGAAAAATGTAATAACAATTAAAAAAGATAATAAAAATGAATTAATTACCTATGATATGTAATCAAAAGAAGCAGCAAATTCTCATATTTGAGATGCAACAACTAGAAATATTTGGAATTTTGAAGGAAACAATTCACCAGTTACCAAAACAGTTGCAAATTTCAATCTACTTAATCAATCGACTTTTGTTGCAGCCCTAACTAAAACATATACAGGCTAACTTGAGCACAAGATGTGTATTTAATTGAAAAACTATGCAGTAGAAAGTATGTCATCATAAGTAGCTGTAGTGCTAGTAAGTCTTGTTTTTGTTGTTTTAGCACAGTTTGTATCACATTTTATATTAAATTTTAATACAGTAAGTACAATACATTTTTATATCAAACCCAAATATTTGGTATATTGCAGCTTAGAAATAATGTTTGTCAGCTGTAATATCACCTGTAAAATAAACAAGGACATTTTGACATATTGCAGGAGAAGGAGCACAGTAATACTGATAATAAGTAAAATTAATCATGCATGCTTCAGTTTCTGGGTCCTGGTATTATGCGCGATGAGTCACTGTCATGGCTTACTAGTATATTTGAATAGAACGGAGCCATCGTTAATGTCATTTTTAACACCTGTGCTTTTCCTACTGTGACAAGTCAAAACAGGACACATGACCCAAAAACACCACATAACATGAAATACACAATGTCAGCAAGAATATTATTTGAAAATGAACTATAGTAGTAGTAGTACTAGTAGTAGTTTATTTTTACTTTTACTTTTTATTAACTTAATTTATAAGCAGTACCCTTTTGTGTCTGTGCCTGTGTGTGACAGATACGTTCTGTGTATAATACAGTGTGTGTGTTACAGTGTGTGCCAGTAAGCAAATAGGCAGAGATGCAGAGGAGTTTGGATGTCCATAGTCTCGGCAGATATGAGCTGTATCCACTGACCACTACAAGTTGACTTAGGATTAAAGACGCATCAGATACTTCAAAAAAGTATCAAAAGTGTCAGCAGGGGGGAATAGCCCAAACAAGGAAACTTTCCACCTCTGCCCACGACTGTGACTCATGCAGAAATGCAACCACTTGTTTATCTGTAAGTGTGAGTGGGTGTGTGTGTGTGTGTGTGTGTGTGTGTGTGTGTGTGTGTCTTTGCGCCTGTCTGCCCGTGCACATGCCCATGTGGTCAGTGTGTGACCCAGAGTGACATTATCCTGATTATTCACAGCAAAGCGTCAAACACTGAGCACATATTTAGAACCCATACGCTGAGTAAAAAAATGACAGAATACAAACACGCACGCACACACACGCACACACATTATGCCAAGTGTTGAATATCTGAAGGGCAACGAAGAGACTGACTCAGCTACCAAAATGTCATCACTCCTTTATCTGAAGTAAGCCCGAACTACAATTACAAGTTGTCAGGCAGATACCTGGGCCGAAGGTGTGGGAGTGGCATGAGCGGAGGTGAAACTAATTGAGGCGTGCAGGGCATTCAGCCAGATGGCACAACTGTCTCCCCAAAGCAGGGCCTGTAAGTGAACAAGTAAAGGGCAACTGTTTCTCACACAAGCACAAATACACTTACATTAATCCATAAATACATATACACATTTTCGTCTACAGATGATATTCTCAAGCTTTTAAAAAATCATTGACTCACCGGCAGATTTTATATTAAGTTTATTTAGAGACTGCATGCAAATGTTTGGTTAATATCTATCACTTGCTACACAGCTCACTGTGTGTATGTGTGTGTGTATGTGTGTTTACAAGTGGACACCTACTGTATGTCACCCTGATATCTCGATCTAAACACTCTTTGAGGGGGAATCCTGCAATGTTTCAACTCATACGACATAACAAATCACACATTAACACACAGACACACACACACACACACACATATATATCAAATACATGTTCCTGTCTCTGACATCTCCTAGAAAATGGCCTTTAAACAACTGCCTACTCGAAGGTGACTCATACACCCACTGTTCACATATTTACACACACACACACACACACACACACACACACACACACACACACAGTATCTTACAAATTATACCCACGCACGCTTTAATTCACCACCGGTAGTTAAGTTGTAAACTTAATACCTACAGCGGTGACACAATTTGTTGTTTCCAGTTATCTTACATAACAGGTCAGTGGCTGGGCTTCTGATTGACAGGTGCATAGGTACTGATTGACAGGATTTCTTTTTTTAAATGCATGATGACGTAAAGTGACCAGAGTGACACTGAATCATAATCAAAACAAGACTGATTTGGGATCAAGAGTCCAAAACCAAGAAGAACTCGGAGGCATGCGCTCTGAAAATCTGATGCTGTGGCTCAATACCAACATTTCTTAATGTCAAAATTCCATTGGGTTCAGAGTCTGCAGGGCATTTCATGTGACTTTCTTTTTTGCAGACAGGCAAACTACTGCATACAAAGTCATGCTTAGGGCATAACATTCAGACAGGTTTGAACAAATATGAAAACACTAATCATTTCAATTTAATTCAATTAAAAAAAAATAATAAAAAAATACAAAATATAGTTGAAATCGATCATCTCTGAATATGCAAATTCTTATTTCAAAAGGTCTAAGCTCCTCCCACTTGCAAACTGCATATTGAACCATGATTTGCTTCAAAAATATGTCCAAAATTCATGCCCCTATGTGCATGTCTTCACCTCAAACACAAGGTGTGCTTCATTCACCCGTGCTTCATTCTGCAACATCCAAGTGAGGTCACAACAGGCCAAACACATTTCAGTGGAGGGGAACTTAACCTCACCTAATGACAAAAATGTCATCTGTAGATCAGCTCTGTCACTCACACCAGGTTGTGAATAAGGAAGCTTTCAACGACTGCACAAGTGACTGCACCATCACCCACATGGGATCCTTGTACTCTAGAGCCTGTTTGATCTGTGTGCAACTGACACAACTGATAAGCTCATCCATCAACAGTCCAAACTCCACAATACAAATCCCACTTTTAATCACCGATTTACTGTGACAGCAGAGTTTCATTAAACACACAATGACAACTGTTGCCCATTTGGTTGAATACTGTCTGCATCCTGCAACTGGTAATACTGGCCGATATCTGCCCTGCCAGCCGGCATACCCAGGCTCAAAGGGTGTAGACAAACTTTCAAAACTCACAATAGTTATTATAAAGTAGTTAAGCCAGTTTCAGTGATTAGTAGCTTTAGATTACAAAGCCTGTCAATGATAATAAAAAGTTTCTATTCCACCTCTCAACTTAAATGTTTCATCATCTCCAGATATTAATGTACTTATTAACCACTTAAAGAGATAGTTTTGGTTTTATCCACAATTTGTGTATCACTTACAGTAGAGGGTTTCTCCCTGTTTGGAGAAACAGCCAGAGTGCTGGTGTAGGATGCAGAGCAATGAACTGCCGTGGATGGGGACAGCAGCAAATTGTAGCCACCTGTAAAAAGGCCCACCTAAAAAACAACAAAAAAACAATATCAGTTTAAGTGTGGATTATTTAGAATACTCTCACTGCTTTACCTCATCATGAGACAGCCCTTTCTAATGGGAAACTGGAGCGATTTATACTCTCTTCCAAGTCACCAGACATCTTTGAAAAAAACAGTAATTTTACCTCACAGGACAGAGCACTGCTGGTTTACTGAGGCCTCAGTTAGTTCGCTTGTTTTAGTGTGACTTCAGACACAAATTTCACATTGCTGAGTTTTCTATACCAGTGCTTTTTCTACTTTTGCACAATGCTGGCATGCCTACTTAAGATAGTACATTGATTATGGATAATTACTTCATACTAGCACACTGAAAGCCCCCTTTAAGGGGGTATGAAATAGCATATACTCTCATGTGTCACTGCATGCTGGATCCTGCCTGACACGCACCTGCTGCGTGCATTAGTGTGTGTCTACGCGTGTGAGAGAGGGTTGTATACACTGTTCCTTTCATATGAAGCTTAGAGAAGCTTCTGAATAAGTGCTTCAGGAAAGATTTCTGAACTGATGTAATAAGAGTCACACCACATAAGGACACCGCACCCGATGACCTCCCATCACTGTCAAAACAAGCCTCTGTCTTCATTATCCCTGATTCTACACAGAAGATGATGTGGACATGACGGCAAAAACAGAAGAGCTTTAATCTCTACATTTCCCTGTCATCTGAGAAATTATCCCGCTCACAAATCTCACAGCATCTATGTGGGCAACTATTACACTAATACTCCTTCACTGAAAAGAGAGAGAAATGCATGGTTGCATGCTGGAGGTCCTGTAAAACCAACACTACTGCACACATACATAACTGCACAAAAGAGCACAGATAATTGCACAAACACACACACACAGAAAAGAGAAAACAAGCATGGCGCTGGGCTTTGCTCACACATCCTCCAAAATTTACACAAAGCAGTGAATCATGCTGTCAAATTTCATTGCAGGATAATAATAAGAGGTGATAAATCTGCCATCAAACAAGCGAGGGAAACTACAGAAGATTACGCACAAGCTGCTACGCATTACCCATCTCTCCCTCTGTCAAGACACACACACACACACACACAGACACATAAATGCTTTAAAAAAGTGTAAGAACACATCAAGATAGCATCATATAATGGCCCACAATCGCTGAGTGATATACAGTACACCTCCTGTGCCATGGTTCATGGAAATACTTCTCTACACTCCACTCTCCTGTCTTTGGGCACTGGTGTGATAAGGCAGTGATGGGTTGTATTACTTCACTTGGGTACTCCCGGGGGGAATCCCCCTGGTGTGGCTGTGCGTGTGCATGTGTTGTGTTGTTGTGTGAGTGTGCGAGTGTGTGTCCACAGAAAGGGAAGAATGCCACCATTGAGCACCCTGCCATTGCGCCAGCAATCCTCTCCCCCGCACCCCGCCCCTACCCGTCCTCGCTTGCACTCTGACGTACAGTTAGAGCAGATTTGGTGACACGAAGATAAAAGCCTTCCTCTGTTTCTCTCTTTCTCTGCTTTCCTCTTTCTCTAGTGTCACCAGAGCGCTGAGTGCTGGTGCCTTGGCCATAGACATAGAGAGCTCTTTCAAACTGACACAATCACTTTTCAATTCTGCTTTGTGATAAGCCAGAGTCTCCCTGTGCAATATGGCCACCATATAGTCAGCAGCTCTGTACAGGAGGCCTAAACATGCTAGACAACTATCATAAACAACTGTGATATGCAGTGATGCACTTTTTTCATTGCAACTTCCTATGTCATAACTCTGACAACACTGACAAGCCTGCAGCAGTTTAACAGTTCTGTACAGAGGCAGCAGACACTCAAACTGTCAGTGCAATACTTTACTGCCAAATAATTAGTTTTAGACACAAAAAGAAAATGAAGAACAAAAAGAATTTATTTGATTTGTAAAATTCAATTTCCCCAGTGGAAAATGCAAAGCCAAAATTCACTCACTATTCATTCAAGATCTTTTTTTTTATCTGGCACAAATTAGCCACCGTTGCTCAGCATAAACGTTACCCTGACTTTAAAAAAAAGGACCAATGTGAAGCAAATTGCAGACAGAGAACAGGGATGTGATTGACCTCGTCTTCAGAAAGTTCTGATTGTTTTCTTTACTTGTTTGTAAAACTGCACTGTAGAGCAGCATAAAAGCAGCAGAACAAAAAGGAATGTTTCAGTGAGAATGAGGACAAGGATAGAGGGTACAGGTGACAATGTGATGAATGGATTTATAATTTTCAACTTGTTGGCTGGTGATGTTGGTTTACAAAACTATAGAACTTCTTTTTTCACTAGCCTTTTACCTGGGCATATGAAGAAATCCAGTTTTTGTAATTCTGCTCTAATTCAAGACGTAGGTGTCCTTAAAGATTGTGCACTGCTTTTTACAAGCAAAAACATCTGAATTCTTGGGGGCGCTTACTTCATAGAGACAGAGGAGGCATGCACCAACCAAGGCATTCAGCATGTAGCTTTCAGCACATGCGCTACCACTAAAGCAGTTTGTTTTGCAGAGTTATCTTTTACATTTCTAGTATTAATTGTTTCTCACTCAGATGAGATAGTACAGGTTCCTGAAAAAGCCCGGAAATGGATGTTTAACCATGGTGAAGCAAAACTAAACAGCAGAGCCAAACATGCAAAAGAGGAAATGTACTGATGTCTAACATCATGTCAAAAAATCTAACTTGTACATTTTCTTCAGCGTCAATATTAGGAAACTGTCATAAAGCACACAGTAACCTTATGGGGAGGGGACTGCCCTCCCATGAATAATATAAATTTTTAATGTGAGGTTGGACTTTTTTTGTTAAAATTAGGGTTAACATAGATGTTAAACTCCTATTGGTAGACAAAATTAAAGTAAATCAATGCAATATCTTCTTTTGTAAAAAAAAAAAAAAAGAACGTGCTTTGTGCCTGTGTGTGTGTGTGTGTGTGTGTGTGTGTGTGTGTGTGTGTGTTGTCACCTGACACGCGTCGCTGGTGGACGCAGTTGATTACCCACGCGTCCAATTCTATTAAAAGGACACGGTCATAATCTCTAATCACTTCCATGTCTGGCGGAATAAGAGAGCAGGTTAATCTGGATTACACGTCACTGTGGTGAGGTCACAGCTGAGGCAGCTGATACCCTGACTGGCCCAGGAAGAGCGGGAGAGAGACCAGGTGGAACAAAAAGGCAAGGAGACAAGAGAGAAACAATGAAGCCGATGAGTCATAAAGACAATTATGACATAAATGACCTATTTACAATATCTTACCCTACATGACTTAATCATCCTTATACAAATTGAAAGAGAACATGAACAACAAAGGTACTGACATGCATTAGTACTTGTGTTGATTAGCATTTTTTCACAAAAATACAACAATCATAAAAGCTCCTTTTGATAAAAACAAATGATCCATTTATGAGCGCTTACCCTGGATGACCCAAACATCTCTTTACAATTCTGACAATAAGGAGAACAGCACAGGACATGCAGAGGAACTTGTGATCTATGCCTATAGGATATGTTTTGCCCTAAAAAACCATGAGGGTGGAATTAGGTCAACTTGTAATTAATTGGAAATTGTCCTGATAAGATGCCACTTGAGAAGCACATAAGAATTGCATCAGAGCGCTGGAAAGAATAATAAAGAGATGAAGTGATGATGCCAGGATAATCCATGAAGGGTGTACTTTCAGCTATGGAGTTTATGCACCTGCACGGTCAAGCATACCAGTGTTCACCCCCAGCAGACGAGAAGAAACAGTATACACAGTCCACAGCTGATTTCCACGAGTGTGAAAAATGTGCAAATGTGAAGGAAGGCGGGGGGGGGGGGCTGTCAATCCTGCAGGTTTTTGAGTCTCTGGTAGTCTGCGGCTTGACTACATGTGACCTGCATGCACTGCAGCTGATCCTGGCACTGTAGAGAGTGACCAGCATTAATCACCAGTCACATTTCATGCATGTTGCAAAAAACCGACTGGGCTGCTGGATCCTTTGCACGTTTCACTGCATACTTCACTGTCATAAAGAGGGAAGATTTTGGGTCATTAGATGTTTTAGTGGACAAAGGTTTTTTACGTTGGCGTACATGCATTTGGCACATGTCTGACTGTCTGGCTTCCTTTTCCGCAGGTTAGAGAGCATCTGTTTCAAGGTGTAACACAGGAGAGGGATTTCCCAGGCACACGGGTAAACATTAGGCTACCACGAGCGCGCAAAGCGTGGGCACTCGCCTTCCGCGGCTCTGTTTCCATTATTCAAACACCTTTAGCTTACAAACTTTGCGCCTTGACAGCTACAACTTGCCCTGTGGTAGCGGTCAAGACTGACTGCATCGCTTTTTAGTCCGACCGGTCCCCTGCTAAAAGCGCCTCAGGTCTGTGCTCAGCTGGTGGGGAAGAAGCGGTGCTGCGGTGCGAAGCTGCAAGCCTTCACATTCACAAACCTGCTGTATGTTTCTGTTTGACGAACCGAAGGTTAACTATCTTCGGATCAATGGACTTTTCATTTCCCGTTTTTCCAACCTTGTCCTCGGGAAGAGATAGAATCTGTGGCAGTGAGACTTAACGTAATTCTCGACAGCTCCTACAGTTGTTTCTCTCTGAGAGTGACGGCAATATCAGCTGACTGTAAAACTATCCCCTACTAAATAGCAGGTTAACACTGAGTGTGCTGATTTTGAAGCCGTGGTTCATTTCAAACTGTATGGCCCAGGTCGCCTTTGCCGAATGAAGTCGGGGACGCGCTTTACGGCTAAAAATACCTGTCTACGACTATATTTGGCTTGGCTGGATCACAATCACAACGCTAAAATAGTCGGGCCCGCCCCGGTACAATGAATGGGCTCTCTGCTATCTCACTCTTTCTCCGTTCGCCAGGTGCTAAATTTAGTAACAGGGCTTGCGTCAATCACGAGCCTCAGTGCGTCAAGACTTCCCCCGCCCCCCGGTGCTCATCATTGGTCAGAATTAGGACGTCCACTGAAAAATACGCGCCCCGTGATTGGCTGCTGTGAATTATTGTTCTCAGCGGCTCCGGAGGCGCATTTTAATTTTGAGGTTGCTGACGAGGGCTTCTCTCATATCCTGTGAACCAGCAAAGTCCGACATACCTGGTTTGTCACAGTATTTCTTCACTCTTAACCACATTTATGGAAAGACTAAAATATTAGATTCGTCAGAATGTTGCAATGGCCTATGACTGCGTCAGATTAATTATTGGTCCTTTATGTTTCAGGTCTTTAAGTGCAGCCTGGAGTATATGCAGCTTTTTCTAGTGGGGTAAAGATATGGTTAGCAAAAAAAGTGTAATGTTTAAAATACCAATAAATACACAAATTTTAACAAATCAGGTAGGCTTTCAGGGTTTATTTTTCTGAGATAAAAAAGAAAATGTGTGCTAATAAGTTGGACTTAATTAACGTCCTTTGCTTCAGGACGTTTCTTTAAGTAGGTGTCCATATCTTGACAAAATGGGATAGACACTGCCATCTGATTTAGGGAGATTACTGAAATAAGTTGATTTGTATGGAGAAAATGGGGAAATCACTTAACTGGATCGTTTTACTTATCAAAATAATTTAAGGCCTTACAATGGAATAAATTACTTGTTAGTGTAGGAATTTTAATAAACTTGAGTTAAAGAATGGTCACAATAATAGCCTAAAGGAAATCCTATTCTATCGCCTAATTTAAATTGACTTGATGGTCTGTGTCATGACTTATTTTGGCCTGTATTGACTTTCTGCACACATTCATAGACTGGCTCACGTGCTCATGTGTCCCAGGATGTAAAAATACTGTACACAAATACACATTGCCCACAAAAAAATTCCTGTGTTCAAAAGTTTCCTCAGGAAAAACTGCAGAAGTACTTGCATATAAAATTGCTCATACCTAAGGTCTAAGGTAAACCTATATAACCTATATTTCCATTATTGTAACAGCATTTTAATGTTAAACCTCACCATTCTAACTGCTTTTTACACTGCTGCAGCCTGTTTAAAATACAGGCAGCATAATATTTTTATATACTAAACTGTACCAGGATGAATGTCACTTTTCACCACAAGTTCATAGTGAGTAAGATGTGGTTTTGTCTTTATATATGTATATATATATATCAAAAAATTGTTTTTTAAGCTTTTAATTGACTACAGGTGTGGGCCATCTGCCATAACCAGTATTGGCGCATGCTCGCCTGCCGGATCCCCCTCCGCTTCCTCCCCTGCAACCATCAAACCAACAGCCTCGCTTTCTCGCTCTCTCTGATCCTCTCTCCTCCTCTCTCGCTCTGTCTCTGGCACGGCGCGCGGGGCTTATGTGTCTGGTACTGTACGGAGAGAGAGAAAGAGAGAGGGAGCTCTACTTTGAGTGACGTCACCTCTCCCATGGCGTCACATTGACGTAGCGCATACCAGCCGCTCTATGTGGAGGCAGAGCCCACATAAATGCACTATTTGACTTTCTCCCCTCAGACGGCGCACATAAACAAACCCGCGTTACAACTCCACACTTTGCAAAGCACCCATCAGCACTGACATACTCAGCTCACGGAGATCGGACGCAGACACGCTCCTTACACCCGGAGTTTTTACTTTTTTTAAAAAAATTTCTACTTTGTGTACTACTTTTGAAAAAGTAAGGAGAAGAGCGAGAAACTTTTTGCCGTCGATGCATCCTGTTCCTCTGCATATTACTAAGAGTTTTTATTTTTACATTTTTCTCTTCATTACTTCGACTCTTGGTGACTATTTTGGATGGAAATAGGATATTCCAGGCGAGGTTATTACCACATGTAAAGACGGAACCGCTACAGCAAACCAGTAAGTAAACTGTGAATGAATGAGCGCCTGATATTCCTTCGTAGCGTACTTCTAAGACTGCCATACAGAACCAAAACATATTAACCCTCTGGTGTGTGTGCATGCACAGGTATATTACCTTAATCGCACGTGTTAATATACAATCTAATATTACCATCCGTGTCTGCCCAACTTTGTGCGTCTAACCTGTTGATATTGTCAAGTTCCAATGCGCGTACAGCTGCTCATATTATCTGTCTGTGTGAGCGTGTGTGTGTGTGATGCCTCCGAGAGCAAATGAAGCTGAATTCGAATTTAATTTGCACTGGGAAGGTATCATATCCTTTCTGGTTGTCATGGAAATGAGATGCCTCTCACTCACACAGTGAATAGTGGAGTCAGACGCACTAATGGTCTGAGTGGAGAATAGTCTAACCTACATTCAGACAGGAGCTGAGAGAGAGGAGAGTTAAAGCTCTTTGATTTAATGCCATGTGTGTTTTAGTTTTGTTTTTGTTTTTTGCCTCAGCATTTAGGATCTTCAGTGGTTGTTCTGTGAATGTGTGATTTATTTAATATATTAATTAAGATTAGTTAGTGTGTTGTGTTTGAGTATGTTTGTTGGATAGTGGGTGTGTTTGTGTTTAGATGCCATGTTATTGTTAGTCAGGTTCATGAGCACTAGACAGTATTTTGTTGCCAAATTAAGCATATCTAGGAATATGTTTATTAAACCTGGTTTGTTTTTAGTTTTCCCTCCACGTAAAAAATATGTTAGTTGTTTTCCAACTAGTTATAATTCATGTAGCCCAAGCTCTCGCCTGACTGGTGGGCAATAGCAAATGTCAGCTTTCTCACTGTCTACTGTCTCAGTGAGGACACGGCCTCTCTACCCGTTGATCACAGGAAGAGCACCCTGGGCCATTCTCCATAAAGGCACATCAAATTTCTGAAGCCCTCTATGAAATATTTCCTAGAGACATCTGTGCGAGCACAGACACTGTATTCTGCAGCAGCTGCCAATGCTTTGGGCTATCCATGAAGTCCCAATTAATGATAAGAAACTAGCATAGCTGAGTTTGGGTACTTGAGTAACTTACTGCTTTTACCTTTCTTATTTGCACCCACTCAGGTTTACGCACGCACGCAGCCGCGCACGCAGGCACTTCTGACAGTCTCCCTCTCAGGGCTGATTTACAGTACTCACATATTTCCCTGCTCTCTCCTTTATGTCCTCTCTTTTCTCTGTCTCTGTTTGCTGGAAGCCTCGCGCTGTCCGGGGTTATTGGTGCGAGGGGCTAACGGGGGCTACCGGCGCTCCGGGGCGCGTGCTTTGCAGCTCTTATGTCGTTCTCTTGGTTACCGGTGTGCGCAGGGCCAGAGCCCCACCGACCAGCGCGGCCTGAGAAGAAAGCGGGAGAAAACCTGTTTGCTCATTTAGAAATAAAGACTGCATGTCTCACTTTACAGAAAAATACGTTTTTTCTCTTTTTTACAAGCAGACCTAAGTAAGGCACTTTATTTTCACCCCTTTAACCCTCTACAAAGGTTGGGACGAGAACGCACTTACGCACAATTACGCTCTTAACTTCTCAAGTTTATGTAAGAATGAGGCTATTTTGACCCATATCAAAGAATATCTTATTTCTGCTGCTGCTATAACCAACTAGTGTTTATAGGCGTAAAGGGTTTTGTTCTGCACTGAAATGGCCCCACACAGAATTGAATAATGGCTTAACTGTTCCAAATCAACCCTAATCAAATAGATGTTACACAGCCTGACTTGTTTGTTTACTCTGGTTTGTCTTTTTTCTATATTTCAACATATTTGAAGGCTCTTTGAGGCATTACATCCGTATAAGAGCCTTATCCTGACGAATGAACCATCAAAAAAGTTCAAAAAGATCCAGTGTTTCCTCACAGAATTTGTCTGTTAGAGTTCGAAGTCTGGAGAAAAGTGGCTGTTCTGTCTAACACCAAGTGTTGGACGGGTTTGATCTGTTGACACAAAGATAAGAGACAACAGCAGGCTGCAGGTGCCTGTAGTCCTGAGAGTCGGTTATGGGGGTTGTGGCTTGTCAACACACGGTATTGAGATGCATACTGGGAGATCGAGTGGTCTCTCTACTTGACCGTCTCCGAGAGGGTCTGGCAGAGAGAGAGAGAGAGAGAGAGAGAGAGCAAGCGCACGAGAGTGGGAGAGAGAGAGCATGAGAGTGTGTGTGACAGAAAGGGGGCGCTCTGGGCCTTGAAATCCGGCGGCCACAGTGCGCCCTGCTGCAGTGAGAGGGAGTTGGAGGCGCACGGCGCACAAGAGTCCGCTGGTTTGGTTTCGGGGTCCGACTCTCCAAGATTTCGAGATTTCGCTCTCCCTCTGGATGAACCCTGAGCAGGCGAATACGGTGGTCATCAGAGGCAAGAAAAGCGATGGCCTGGGAACTCTGGCACAGACTGCTTTTTTAAAAGTTGTCACTTTTGTAGGTCTGTATTTGTAGAAGTTGTGCATTCTTTTTAAATCTGGTTGAATTTGTCTTTTGTAGCACTAAATTAAAATTATACTAATTACGGAGCACAGCTTAGTGTTAGAATGAAACTTGTCGCCCACGTAAGTCAAAGTCTTGAAATGAGCGAAAAGTCCTCAGTTGTGGTTCATTTTATTCTCTTTGTAGCATGCATTCAGTGTCTCAAATTAAAGCCAAAATGGGTTTATGTGTAGTTTTCATGTGTAATATCTCTCTTACCTTTTGTTCCTATGGATTTACGGATAATTGTAATGATTCATGCCGTTTCGCCGACTGGCATCATGTTCTGATTTGCGCACAGTAGTTTTCATGCACTTTCATCTTTCTGCTTTTCACGTAATTTATCTATCTGCTCATATATTTTTGCTAATAACTATTTCTTTTGTAAAATAAAAAAAATGTCTTTATGTTGTTCCAACATTATTCGGGGCTTAAATGTTTGGAGATTGCTAAATCCAACCTCACCTACGAATTGTTAAATGAAGTTCTGGAGAGCAGTGCTTATCGGGGGTTAAAAACAGCCATTAACCATTGCTTAATACTTGTCTTTAGTGTGAGAGAGTTTTCATTTTGCCGCTTATGATGATCGCTGAGAGGAGAAGACGGCACTCACCTTTTTATTCAGCATGTTGCCACATGACTGGTTGTAACCCAGACATCTCTCCTTCAGACACAGGTTCGGAAGAGCGCGCCCAGCCGAGCTCGGAGACACGGCGATCGGACACTTCCTCTGCGACGCCCGCCGAGTCCTCCCAGCTCCAGGAGCCCTGTCCCGGCCGCAGCCACGCCACCCCTCAATCCCGGACACCCAGCACCATTCAGCGCGAAGCTCTTTCACCAGGTAGAGTCCTCAGCCATTCCCTTTCAATTTAATCACTTCTTGAACTTCCACTTTCTCTCTCTTCTCTTCTCTTCTCTTCTCTTCTCTCTTTTCACCTTTATCTCTTTTCTCAGCTCATGCTGGTGAAGTTACTGTTGTGGTTCAGGTCCGTTCTTGTGCACCTAATGTGGTGTGAAAGGTGTTTGCTTATGTTTTATTGTAAGACAAAAATGCTACTACCGCCGAAATCATTTTTGTTGGTGGTAACATTGGAATTTACCAGAGATAATATGGATAAATTATGACTCATTTCTTTTTGCCTGCTTACTATCAAAATTCAATAGCAAATCAAAAGTTTTATGTTGATGATCTGTCCTTGGCTGCGTGAGTCGCGGCTCGTGTGCAAATGTGTGTGAGTGTGTTTGTGTGTCGGCTGGCAAGTGCGGACTGAGTTGACATTTCCATCATTTGACAAACTGTCAGAAATAAGAGACTTCGGCACACCTAAATCCACAAGCTGTGGGCGAACCACATAGGTCACGGACATCGATCCCCCTAATGACTCATCAAGGTCTTCAAAAGCCTTTATGACTGAAACAGACCAAATTATGACTAGATTTTTATTTCATAGTTCAGTTTGTTTTAATTTATTATTTTATATGTAATATAATATAATTTAATCTCTGTCCTTGATACATTGAACAGATGATGAATCCCTTAAATAATAGACCTATATATATATATATATATTTAACACACAGTCAGTGGTGGTGTAATTGTGTCTCTGTGTGTGTGTGTATTTATGTGTGCATATGTATGAGAATCACTTTGTGTGAGACCAGTGGATTCAAACAATTTATCTCATGATTCAATGACCAAAAAATCCTGTGTTTTTGTATTTATGTCTGCAACTTCATGTTTTTATTTGTTAGATCTATGGCATTCTGACAATGAACAAGCGCGCTCAGTTATTGGAACAGCTGCAGTTTGTCCAGTTGAAATGCACACCTCGAGGTTAGAGACTGTTTCCCTTCGCCTCACTATGCTGCACCACCTGTGTCTGACTCTGCTTGGGTTGTCTGTCCTCTTGCTTGCACACACACACACACACACACACACACACACAGTCAAACACCTGCTTGCCTGCAAGTGTAATAAAGGTAATCTGATGGTGGTGTTGGAGTGTGTGTGTAATTTCCTACAGATTTACTTCAGAAACATTAAAAATAAAGACACTCCACTAATACAAGTCTATTTGTACTAGGGAGGGAGCTTGTGTGCGTGTGTATGTGTGTGTGTATACTATTGAGTGAAGGCTAGGTACACCACCAGCCATAAAGCATCGAAGAGGATGAGACCTTTGCAGACACAAGTGGTTTTACAGGTTCTTCTTAGGATAAGGGCTTATGTTATTGGCAGAATAAACATATACAGGTTCATGTTGACATCTTGAACATCATTAGTGATGAAAATATGAGTGTGTGTGTGTGTGTGTGTCTGTGTGTGTATGAAAAAACAATTCATCAAAAGCTTCCTTCACAAAGAAAAACAGACAGTCCACACAGCTTGATGTAGATATGTTCAGATATCCAGTATATTGTATTCTCTGCACTTCTCAGTGTGTCTCTTCTGGGGTATCAAACTCAACTTGAAAACCTGTGTTTAAACTGTGTTTAAAGACATATACATGCATAAAGCTGCTGTTGAAACACAGTATATGACAGGTGCAATAACTCTTAAACATCCCCCACACACTCATGCACAACACTGATCTGAGGCCTGACCTACTGACACAACAGGGAGAGCCACAGACCTTACCACTGTACTCTCCTTTCATGGTTTCATTTTTTTCTCTCATGCCTCTCTCCTCTTTCTCTGATGCCTAATCAGTTGCAAAAGTCTTTAGGTATAGCCCAGAAAAGCCCCATGACGCCCATAATGCTGCATGTGTGTTTTTCCACGTGGGTTGAAGAGCTGGTCACTTGTAGAAGAAAAAAAAACTTGATGACGTCAAGCACACGTAGGCCTACAGCTTGACTCATATCCTCAATTTGAAAAAAATCTTGAAGCTCAATATTCCCCTTGAGACAGTGTAGGTCTGCTGCGTCTGCTAGATGTAATAGTGAATTTTTTAAAAATAACTCATACTTGAACTTTAATATCACCCTATAAAATCGTACTTTTATGATGGAATTGTTTTAAAATTAAATGCTGTGTTTATAATATTTTAATCTAATGTGAGAGGTCAGCAATTTTGACCTGTCTCATGGCTATAACAAACACACCTAATGAAAAGACATACGACTGATTGTCAGAGAAATATTATACGAATAAAAGAAGTAAATAAATAAATGAAGTTGTGTAGCTGAGTGCTCCCCATGTTGTTTTTCATTTACTTAATTAACGCTTTGAGTCATCCTTTTGTTTTTCAAGCCCCCCACAGCCAAAACGCTCGCTGCCCCTCAGGTATAATTTAATTGTGTTAGAGCGGCTGAAATTAATGTGTCACTCTGCCCGCCTCGGCCATTAGTGGCATTCATGTACTCTATTAGCCACATATGACTGCAAACTGAACGTTATAGGCTATTTTCAATTTGTATTATTATTTGCCTATTAGTAGAAGTCAGTATAAATAGTCAGAAAGGGCGATTTTATGAAGTTACGGGACTTTTATTTTGCTGAAGCAGGTATTTCTGAGCCTCTTTCAAATGTGTTACATCAGGAAATTAGCCTTTAATTCCCTGGTCGAGCCTGGTTAAGACCGTTTGGATGGAGGTATTTGTGAGTGTTTTAACAACAGCTGGACCGATATGTCCCGTATTTGACTAGACAAACATGACGCGCGAGGAACGAGGGCGATTACGGCAGAGCTCGCGCATGCTGGGCGTCAATGGGAGCAGCGCTGTGTTGACAGTTCCCCTGCTCGGGAGCGACGAGCAAACACCACAAAACCCTGGCTGCGCTGACACTCATGACTGATTAGCCCGTAGCTACACACTCAACACGCACACACACAAAAACGCGTGCACGCTTAGACGCACGCACGCAAACGCAGGTGGAGTGTATTACGTAAGGGATTTGATAAGACGCGACCATATAGTCTACACGCACAGATGATGAGGTGGTTGCCTGTTGCTCTGACGGTGAGAGAATTAAATCAGGGGGAAAACTCAAGACATACCAACTGGCGTCTGCAGGAGTTAAAGGGAATATCTGTGTCTGTGTGTGTCTGCATTTGTCAGTGTGTGCATGTGTGTATATGTGTTTATGTGTGTGTGTTTGTGGAGGTGGGGGTGGAGGGGTGCAGCAAGTATCCAGCACCACCATGGGGTTCCATTATTATTTAATGTTATCTCATCTGCTTTGCCATCTGACTAACCAGAGTACACCCACCCACACACACGTGCAAACACGCGCACACGCACAGTATTTCAGTATGTGGAGTGGACTGAATCTTTGCTTTGACTGCTTTGCCTGAGAATTGTGCACTGATTAATGTGCAGCTTCTCAAGCTGAACTAACTGTGGGAGAATCAGCAGGGTCTGAGGTTGTGTGTGTGCGTGCTCCAAATATTTCTTCTCTACTTATTCAGTGAAGTGCAAGGAGTTTTAGAGCAGGAAATTGAGTAAATGGGAGTAAATGGAAAAAATTGTTGAAAGTTTTTTATATTCCTTGAAAGGTGCATTCAGGAAACCTTTATAACAGCGCAAAATCTTTGACACTCCAGGAGCTGAAAAAACTGCCTGTTCCAATAGAGCTGTGCAGAAATTTTGATTTTTACTGATCATTGTTGACCCTTTTTTGCACTACCCTTGTGCATGTGGCACCAGTCTGTAGGGTTGTTCCTGTATTGTGCTTCTGTGGTCAAACTCCTGCTTATCTGTTTGAATCAGTGTATAGGTCATACGCCATTAAACCTTCCTCACTGACTAATGATTGTTGCCATGCAGCTACTAACACCATAAAAATGCTTTGTGAATGAAAAGTTTTTGGAATACACATGGGTTTATGTGCCACGCAGCTCTAACCTACGTGTGTGCTCTGTTTCCTTGGCAGACATGCCCTGTGTGCAGGCTCAGTATGGGCCGGCCCCTCCAGGCTCAGCCTACTCTAGCCAGTCCTTCAGTTACCAGGGCGACAGCTACAGCTCTGACCTTATGACCCCAGACTACACCAAACTGGACCTGGGTGGCGGTGAGATCTCTGCCGCAGCCACCACCTCCCTTCCCAGCTTCAATGTCTTTGTGGAGGGTAGCTACGAGCCCAAGTCCTCCTGTCTCTATCAGATGCCTTCGCACAGGCCCACCATCAAAAAGGAAGAGGAGAGCTACCCAACTGCTCCGCCCCTGGAAGCCATGCCAACTTCCACCATGTACTTTAAACAGTCTCCCCCCTCCACTCCCACCACCCCATCCCTGCCACCCCAGCCTGGCACTTCCTTCCTGTGGGAGGAGCACCCCCTGGCCCCTCCATCGCACTCCCATTCCCTGGGCTCCAGCTTGGATGCAGGTGCCCTCAAATCACCCCGCTTTCCACACTTCTACCAGCACTCGCCACCCCACAGCGGAGGCAGCGTCAGTGGTTACGAAAGTCTGGGTGGAGGACTGGTTCGCACTTCCTCCTCTTCATCCTCCTCTTCATCCTCAGTCTCCCATCATCACGGTCCACCCCTGGAGCAGCCCATGTACCCACTGCACCGCGGGGCTGGGGGCAGCAGTCTTGCCTTCAGGTCCCTGGCTCTTGGTCCCTGTGGCCCCCTATTAGGAGACAGCCTGCCCTCACCACCCCCGCGTGGTCCCCAGGGAGAGGGCACCTGTGCAGTGTGCGGGGACAATGCAGCCTGCCAGCACTACGGCGTACGCACTTGTGAGGGCTGCAAGGGCTTCTTTAAGGTAAATATCCTTCATTAAACTCCAAGAAGGGTAGTTCAAGCTTTCAGTTTCAATTTAAAACCATCAACAAATTTTAAAACTACAACAACGTCTCTAATTCTGTCATTTTTAAAATATCACTGGATTTTATGTGGTCTTTTTGAAACCACTATTGTTGTTGTTCCTGACATCTGTATCATCAGTCCTACCACAAGGTGCACATACTCACATACATAACCGCTATTCCCCACCTTAAAATATCACCTGGTATCTATGAACTAGCTGTAAAATGACTGACTTTTTTCATTTGAAACTGTTTTTTCTTTGCGCTTGCCTCGCTCCCACTCCGCGCCCTTCTCTGCACACTCTAAATCGTCTTCAGAGTCATTACGAAAACACAGCACACCCACAGGGGTCGTCTCTCCCAGCAACCAAGTGGGCAAAGTGTGTATATGCCTGGTCTGTGTGAGTGTGCATGATTACTTGTGTTACGTGAGAACACAGGGTGATAAAAACACATTCTTTCTCTCATACAAATAGCAAAAATCATCCTCCATGCTCAATGCTCAGCCACTCAGAAATAAAGTGCAATAGAAGTCCAGTGGAAAAGAAATCCTTGAAATCAAAGTTTCCTCTCAGCGTGTTTGTAGTGAATCAGTGGCCACAAAATTGACCACAATTCACTGACACAGTATTCGATAATATGAGTCAGATTGAGATTTGGTCCGTCAAATGATTCAATCTAACACTTCTCAACTCGCTGTCTCACATCCCATGTTACCGCACACGTGCTCACACACACACAACTTGGTTTAACGTCACCAAGAGACAGTATTTAGTCATACAGATTTTCATTTTCCTTTTGCAAGTCATAAAATACAACAACATGACAACAAACTTTTCTGACATGCACAATACTTCATTCAGATTACAGCAAACTAACACTCAGTGACGCTGAGGCAATTTCTTTGCATGGTTTTTGAATTATACCGTTTTCTGGCACACTTGTTAAGCATTCTATTGGTTGCATGCGACAAGAGAGCGAAATTAAGAGACAGCAAGAAGGAGGGCGCAAACACAGAGGTAATTGAATAATGCCTCTGGTAGGTGGAAATGAATTATCCTTCTTTTCAATTAGTTTCACAATTTGTTTTTATTTAGTAATTAATGAAAGCAGCGTCTGGTGGCAGCAGGCCGCGGGCTGTCTGCTTGCTGCAGTATTCAGCAGCTTCACAGCCTGTCAAACCTCACTATGTTTCCTTTACAAACACATATGCAGATGCAACCAGCCATGCACACACAACATATGCACTCAACCACATATTCTTACAGTAGCATGTACACATTTCTCAGTCTGTTACCCGCTGACTCCCGGATGCAGCAGCAGCAACTGAAACATGCCTTTCACACACCTGCTCTTGTTCATATTCATATTATCAGGCACATTACCTCCATTATCCCTATGATTTTATTGTCCCCTAAAAATATTTTCCTGATTATATTTAATTATCCCTGAATAGTTATTACACATTAAACCATAGTAGAGAGTTTTGCTGTCAATTATTGTTATTTCATTAGTGCAATTTGAAACACATTTTCACGGTTAATTAATTTTAGCTCTTAAACAGGTAGTTAGTTTTTCCTGTGTTTATTATTTGGGGGAAAATAATGTAGTCCATTCACTGGTTTCCATTAATTTAGTGAACCTATTCTGAATTAGATTTTTTTAAAATTAAAAACAAAATCTAAACTGTTAGTTTAATACAAACATAATGCTGAAAAGAGAAAAACATTAAAAAATTACCTGTTTTAATGCGCACACTGTCCTACCTGGGTAGTTACTTTATCAGTGAAAATACACAGCTTAGTTCATTGAAAATGATTTTTATTTTTCATTGCTTGCTCAACATATGCAAGTCATAGAAAGACTGGGAGGTGGCAGTCTAGTGGTGGAAGACTCACTTAAATGCAATATGATAGATACATAACTTGATCATTTCCCTCATTCAGGTAAAAATGCAACCCACAAACACCAGTACATGAAGAGACAGACATGTCTGTGTGTATGTGCATACCTTAGCACTTTGATTCAGGTTATAAAAGTTAATTCAAGTTAATTTAACAGAGAAAAATATAAATTCAACTCACAGATAACTACACATGATTTTTATAATACAAACTACACTTACACTTTCTCTTGACAGAGACAGAGAGCGGTCTGATTGTCTCTGATTAAGAAGCAGAGCAGAGGAGGGGATGGAGGACACAGAGGGAGAAGAAGAGGGAACAAAGCCCCTAAAGGCTTTTAATTTAAGCCAAAGCTATTAGCACATGTTACATGTCAAGAATCTGCCTCCGCATGCCTCCATTCAGCCCCCCAGCACCCACAGCATGTGAGCTTCTACGTCTGTGTTCATTTTGTGAATTTGGTTTTACTGCGCACAACTCATTCCTCAATTGTGACTCGACATGTAACGGAACAACTTTTCGCTTGAGTCTAGTCCTTGTCTGTTGTCCACACAAACAGCACTGCCACTGTAAAATTTAACTTTGTTACCAAGCAAATTTTGAATTTATTTATTTTTTGCTCTCACCATGAAATTCAGCCACTAGCATTGGAATAAATTACAAGACAGATTAGATCAATCAGACTAGAACTAGAACTTGCCTCATGCACCCACTCATACACAAACACTTATAGGCTGGCCTAAATAGGTAGGGAATGTACAGACCACAAGAAGGATCTACAGATTTGATAATCATATTGAGATAATTTAATGTGTGTGTGTGTGTGTGTGTGTGTGTGTCTGTGTTTGTGTGTGCTCACCTGTACACATATGGAGACATCCCATTGATGAGTATCAGAGACTTGTTGTGCAGTATTAGCTCTGATATGTAGCGTCTCACCAGTCATGCTCCATGCTTTTTATTAGAAAACAGAGTCACAAGAGCCCCCCATTCACTCTCTCTCTCTCTGACACACACACACACACACACACACACACTCATGCACACACACAAATACACACATACACACAACAGTGAAGAGAGACAGGAGGCAGCAGAAGACAGGCAAGTACTTACTCATGAGAGCCTGATTTATCCGAACCTTAATTGATCATTTCAAATTGAGGCTTTTATTGGAACCAGCTATCTTATAAATTCGACCCAAGGGTCACTGAGGGGAAGAAGTCTCGCCACCAGAGTCAGCTCAGCTCAATCCGTTTTCACCTGAATATAATACAGGAAAAACATTAGCTCTTACTGCAAAAGATGAGTCTAAAAAAGAAATAATCACTGTTATTTTTAAAATCTGAAAGTGCCATTCAACACAAAGAGTTGACAGAACTCGGGCGTGTTAATTTGATTTAGCTGTTGCACAACAAGAAAAGCTGTGAGAATATCTTTGAACTTTGCGTTATAGGCTTGGTACACAGTTGTAGAGGTGTAAATAAATGTTGTGCGTCATCCAGCCTCTCATGCAGCTTTGGACTCCCACTAAACGGATGCTATTTTCCCTCAACCACATTAATGACCATAACTAACTTATCCCCGCGCTCACGGGTCACCGACCATTGAAGGGATGACAGGGAGACATTCACAGCGATCTGTGGTGCCATGGCAACGACTCTCATCCGGCGCTGGCGCCCATTACGCGCAAGTTCCGCACTCGCGCCGGAGCATATGGAATAATTGGTGTGTTATTGGTCTCCCGGGGGCACGGGCATGTGTGGCGCGAGGGGTTCCTAATTGGATTTATTTGTTTTGATGTGTTTTAGAGGCGTTAAAGAAGAGGAGAAGCCGCGACGCTTCCCGTGTGTTCCGTTACTTTAATTTACAGTTTGTTCTGGCGCTGTCTTGCCTGAGTGGACAACTGAAGTCACAGTCTGACAGCTTATACACTGTCAAAACTGTGCAAATTGCAGTAATTACGGTGTAATTCTAACTTTTTTTGCACAGGCAATTGTTTCATTGCACCTCAGGGAAAGGCTTGCCCGACTGTTCAAATCCATCTGTTAAATACGCCAGTAAAGATTGACAACATGCCCCAGGGTCTGTGGCAGAGTCACACAGGCACTGATAGTATAGGTCTGTGGTCTGTTTATATTGAGAATAATTAGCTGTCTGCTTACTTTAAATAGGCTTATCCTGCACTGAACGCATAAACAGTAGTCAGTGTCTCAACAGAAAAAAGAAACCTCTATTTCTGCTCAGGGAAGTTTTCATGGAGTCATTAGAGTGTTGATTCTACCTTGATAGCAAGTGACCTTGTCTTTATACACGACTTCATTCAGTACCAAACTCACGCGACTGACCCACTGGTGGGCGCGCGCGAAGCGGATAGGCATTCAAGACCATCTCTGTTATTATTGTCTTTCATCCACTCCACGTGGTCCGTTTCTGATTTCATTTTAATAAGGTCAGTAATAATCGCGCGAGCCAGCCGAGGAGAAAACAGCTCCCGCGGGGCCCATTGAGAGACGCGCGGCGCGCGAGGACCCGGAGGTGCCACGAGCTGACCCGCGAGCTTCACAAACAATCTGATCAGGCAGCACTTGCGGCCGCTGTCCTTCTGTCTCGCGGGACCCGCCTCTGCACGCCACGCGTTCGGTCCCCATTGTCAGCTCCAGCGCTAATAAAATTGTCCCTCCTGCAGGCGAGGCTTGTTGGAAAATTAATTTTATCTAATTATACTGATGTCACCGCCGCCTTTCAGCGCGTAATTAAAATCTGACCTGCGAGCTTCTGCTTTCATTCTTTGATGGGGAAGAAAAAAACGAAATTGAATTAAACAAATCAAATATTAGGTGGTTGATTGTGTTTGGAGGCTGATTATCGGTATGCCTGTTTCTTCTCTCTCCAGCGCACCGTGCAGAAAAACGCCAAGTATGTGTGTCTGGCCAGTAAGAACTGTCCTGTGGACAAGAGGAGACGTAACCGCTGCCAGTACTGCCGCTTTCAGAAGTGTCTGAGTGTTGGCATGGTGAAGGAAGGTAAGAGAAACGAGGTGAACACACACCTGACAGCCACTGAAAAAGTTACTAAACAGACATGCGAGCACACACACCAGGATGGTGCAACACTAATCTGACCTCAAGTCCATGATGATGGTGATTGTATCTGCAATCAGGTTTTAATGAACCAGTAATGACCTGACCTGTGGCAGTGTCACGCATATGCATGGAGCAGTAAACTTTTCCTCACTCTGTTGTAGAAAGAAAGTAGAAACTACATCCCACAAATTAGTACCTGTCACCTTTGAAACTCACCTGAATCTGGATTATTTTAAAGCTTTGAAAGAGACACAGAAGCGAGACACACTTTCCATCTCTCCATCTGTGTCGTCGCGTCCGATATAGCTGACTGTTGCTGCAGAGCTGAGATGTTTTGCTGATGTGTAGGATGGCAGTCATACTGCCCTCATTTCCCTGAGGTTTCTCACCTGTCTCACACACATAGACACATGCACAAACGCAAACAAAACCCCACACCACACACACATCTATATCCAATCACTTAACACATGTCTGCAGCCTGTAGAACAGCTCCACTGCCATCTGCTGGCCTGCAGCCTCCTATGTACGGATTGTGGGAATGTTGGAGGGCTCCTTTTGATAAAGCTCCTTGCCATTCACAGTTACTACTGCAGTGAGATATTGACAATGATCAGTTGGAGAATAGAAAGTCTTCATGCATGCTGCGTAAAATATTACAAGTGAACATCCTCTTCATTACAACCATTTGACTGCTTTCTTTCTCTGGTCCACAGTGGTACGTACTGATAGCTTGAAGGGACGCCGTGGCCGTCTGCCCTCCAAACCAAAGAGCCCCCTGCAGACAGAAGCGTCTCCTCCTTCTCCACCCCTCAGCCTGCTCTCAGCTCTGCTCAGGGCTTACTCCCACTGCACACCCCGTGACCTCGACTACAGCCAGGTAAACAACCGACACTTCCCATTCTAGTAAGAGTAATGCAGGTGTTCAGTGAGAAATATGGTTTGTTCAGAAGTTTATTTAGTAATTCATCTCTGTGTTGCTCCACAGTTCAGCGCTGCAGACCCTCCCACCTCCACTTCGGATGCAGAGCACATCCAACTCTTTTACAGGCTGCTCACCATCTCGATGGAGACCACGCGATGCTGGGCTGACCGGCTTCCTGGGTTCTCCGAGCTTCAACGCGACGATCAGAACCTACTCATAGACTCTGCCTTCTTGGAGTTGTTTGTCCTGCGACTGGCTCACAGGTGAGGAAGGCAGCACACAGCCTTTTTGTACTTGCACAAACAGCACATGGGTGACAACTCTTACGTGTCTAGTTTGCTTTGTAAACTTTTGCACAAGTCCCCATCCATATGCACACTTCTGAAATGTATTGGATTACATGCCATTACCAGCGAGTTTTTCTTCATTCGCATCGTACATGGTGTTAGGAACAACAGGCAGTTTATATCCTTTACCGTTACAGTACGGCTTGTAACTGTGCCGGCAAAGCTGTGTGCTGCTGTGTTGGTGTATCTCCAGAGTAGGAGGAGTGGAGCTGAGTAATCGCCATATGAACCAAATTATGAATGGAGTCTGTAGCTATGACAGCAGCTACACCCACAGAGTTCCGCTCCGCTCGTCTGATATCTGACGCACAGAGAGCTCTGTGTGTGTTCTGCGGGCTAAAACTGTGCTAGCATTGTGAACTGTGAATTGACAGGATCAATTCCATCTAAAAGCTGGTCAGCTGAGAAACTGGAAAGCGCTGTTATGGAAGGAAATACATATTCAGTTCAGCTTATTGAAATTAAAAAAAAGGAATCAACCTTATTTACCTCATGTGTCCTGTGCATGAGCATGTTGAGCATGTGTGTGTCTCACTCATGGATACCTGTGGTGCCATTATGACTGCCCCTGCCCATCTTTGCCTCAGAATTGCCCTGGGTTACCAGTCTGCTCTAGCAAGGCATGTGGCTGGTTAAATTTATGGGGAGGACAGAGTTGTGGGAAGGGGGGGTGTCAAGCTACAAGCTCATCCTTTTGTCTGCACTGTCGTCTAGGGCAGAAAACCAACACAGTCATACACACAAGCACAGTTACTCACACACACACACACGCACACTCACGCACACTGATGATGATGTAGAATCCCAACTTTCTCTCCTCCTCCCAGTGTAGGTCCAGGTGCAGGGTGGGTAGAGGATTGGGTGGTGGCATCACAGTCCCAGCAGGAGGGGGATCAGGCTGGGACTCTGACTCACACTAAGCAGTGGACTCATAGGGGCCTCTATCAAACACATACACATGCTCACACACTCTGTTCATCTTCCCATCAGCCAAACTCCCACGGCACAGAGGAAAACACACAAACACTGCACTGTCTTACTTTGTCCGTCCTCCGTGAGAGCAAGGGATGCGGTCCACACTCCCATCTCATTGTTGACGCAGCCCTGCATTGACCCTGTGCTGAACTCAGATGCCTTGCAGACCCCTGCGCAAGCGTATGTCTGTATGTTTGTGAGCGTGTGTGTGTGTATGTGTGCCCAGTGTGTGGAGAGTAAATTTGCTCCGCTCTTCTGGCCCGGCATTGCTGTAAGCACCCCGTTACCAAACAGTTTCTGTGGTTATTGGTTGATTACCGTGGTGACAGTGTAGTCAGGGGTGCGTGGAATGTGTGGCAGACATCCAGCTGTGTGTGTGTGTGTGTGCGTGTGCATCTGCCCGGCTGCTTGTCTGCCTGCCTGTCTATGTACTTTTGCTCATGTGCTACAATCGGACATGGGTCAATTAGTATTTTGAAACATCAGTACAGTGCAGACCTTGTCAGCTCACACACTGAATGGGTTTTGTATATTATGGTATTTCAAAAGTATTTCTGTTCTTCAAGGCAAATTTCAGCTATTAGTTTGTATTACAAGATTATATCTATCTACCCTGTCAATTTATCATTCAAATGCAGTATCAAAAAGCAAATAGACATTTGTAGTATTTCTTAATATATCATTTATTTGTAGGAAAGGTGTTAAAAATTTATGCAATAAACATCTTACATCAAATAGAACACAATAAATAGTATCAAAATCAATGACATACAGATTTGAATTTTGTCAGTGTCGACTAAAGCAATCAGCAGATCCAGATTATACCATGACTTTGACTCTCTGGTTTGCCTAAAACACTCTAGCCATTCAAGGGGGATTTAAAGGAAATGTCAGAGTTCCAGGGGTCAAACTCCAATGACCATTAGCATTAAACTGTTAGGAGTCCAGAACGCCACTTCCACCCTTTTCCATCACCTGCATCTGTCCCTGTTTCCTATTTAATACCCCTCTACTCTTATTTCTTCCTCCACTCTCTTGAGCCCATGGATGACCATTTTTGCTCCGTTGACTAGTTCTGATCATTCTATTGTCTGTGTGTGTAAGAGTAGAAAGTTACATTCTTCTGTACTTCATTCTCTCCTTATAATTGCTTACCAGTATTTCTGCAGGGTGTAATCTGAGGCCTCCCCCTCTCTCTCTTTGTTCTCTAAGCACACACACTTTCTGCCCTTGTCCTATGTCGTCCATTTCTCTTCCTACAACCCTTTGTTGCCGTCTTGGGATCTACCAGCGAAACATTTGTACCAGCTCACTCAAGAACGCCATGCTTCTTATTTTAGGCCGTCACAAAGACCAGTCCTTCATTTACTCTTTGCTTCTCTGCCCAATGGTGAAGGAGTGGGATGTTGTGTGTCGTGAGTAACTGATGGCTAAACACATTTCAGAAGTCTTTTCACTTCCTCATTAAGGCTGTGTGTTTCCACTGCACACCACAGCCTGGGCACATTAAAGCTACAACAGTTTACCTATTTGCAAATACACACACACAGCCCTCTGCCCTAACCCTTCACCCCTCCCTGCTGAAAGGAAACACAGGAATGTTTTAAAATGCTATAATTTGGAAAACACAACCTTAATCAGCTGCATGCCTCTGTTTGATGTGTGTCCCGTGTGTGTGTGACTGCACACACTGCCAGGTTTTCTCGTTGTTTTTATTGTAATTGTTTCCGTGCCCCAGTATCTCAAGCCATATTTACAATAAATGAGGGAAAAATGCAGTGTTTCTTTGTAATAGAGAGCTAACCAGAGTTTTCATCTCCTTTTTCTCTCTGTGTCCCAGGTCAATGCTGTCAGAGGATAAACTAGTATTCTGTAACGGCTTGGTGCTGCACAGGTTCCAGTGCCTTCGTGGATTCGGAGAATGGCTGGACTCCATCCGGGACTTCTCCACCCACCTCCAGAGTCTAAACCTGGACACCTCTGCCTTTGCCTGCTTGGCTGCTCTCGTACTGCTCACAGGTAAAAACGCAAGCCAAAAACATCAGACTCAAATAAACATCATTTAAAAATAAGCATATAGGCATGTATGACATTAATCAGAATAGCAGACTGTTTTTCCAATCAGCTGACCCTCTCCACTGCACACCTACAAACAATGTCACTCACACATACTGCACCCACACACACACCTTACTTCCTTTGTCCAGAGCTTTGATGGTGGGTGATTCAATGTGACAGTGATCAGGTGGATACATCCACTAACGTCACAAAGACACACATGTGCATGCGTGTTCTCACACATCTCTGCCTGAAACAAGAACTCGATACCCAGAAGCACCTGCTGCACCTGCCACGCACCTGGCTCTCTAATCAGCATGCATCTGTGAAAAATAGAAGGAGAGTCACGGCTTTCTCCTGCAAAGGGACAGAATTTAGTTTCAGTGAAGTACATTAGAAATGCATTAGAAATCGTCAATTACAAATGTAGCCCACGGTGATGGAGGACACCTTTGCAATTAAGTCTTTGCATTTCATTTTTTTCACGTTTTTTCACAGAGTCAGAAGCTGTATATAAATGTGTAATGGGTAAAACACCCCTCCCCTCTAGCTTCCTTACCTCACCCTGCCCTCGGCCGCCTCCTCCTCCTCTTCCTCCACCTTCTCTTCCTCTGTCTAAGCCCTCCAACCCCATCCTCACTCTCTGGGGGAGCACTTAACTCTGTGCCTGATCGACCAGCCCACCGTGGAGCACAGCTCTGGAATGGTGTCTACGCTGTTCTCAGTGGCGCTCCGCCACCTCGGCAAAGCACACAGCGCACTGCCACGGCAGAGCCGCCAGAGCCACCAGGCGATCGACCGCTTCAGAGTGGCCTGTGCAGAAAGGCAGTCATCGATCCCCCCCCAGGAGCTTAAGCACATAGAGAAAGAAGGGAAAAGGAGAGCAGAGAGAGAGAGGGAAGCGAGAGTGTGTGAGGGGCCTGAAAGCCACGGTGAAAGGAAGGCTGGAGTGACTCTGCAGCAGTAAACACAGAACAAACAAAAGAGAGTCACATAAACAAACAATAAATAAGCCTCAGATAATGGATACCTCAAAGTGAGACTGGTCTTAGTGACAGCCACCCTGCAGCACATGGAGAGGCGGGTGTATGTGTGTGTGTGTGTGTGTGTGTGTGTGTGTGTATGGGGCTGGACACACTGTTCTCTGCAGAATGAGTTAGTGTCACATTAAGGCTGGTGTGGGTGCCACTGGAGTTGCTATGGGCAGCAGTGGGTGCATGTGTGCGCGTGTGTTTCTAATTTCATTTGGCTGCTCACGGGGCAGAATAATCAGCTAATTGTTGAGCACTTTTGTTTCTGTCAATGTCTTAAATTGCAGGGACTATTTGTGTGTCTGTGTGTGTGTGTGTGTGTGTGTGCACGTTTATATCTATACATACATTGCGTGTATGAGCGTACACAGTGTGCAGGGGGCTTATTAGGTTAGACTGTGTATTGATCTGTAGTGAGTGAGATGGGTTAAGGCCTGTTAAGAACATTAGCCATACAGGGTAATGAGGTGGAATTCAATATAAAAGAAGATGTAGCTAATGCTCTTTCAGCCGAATGGGCTCTGATGTGTGTGTGTGTGTGTGTGTGTGTGTGTGTGTGTGTGTGTTCTTTTTTCTGATGTAATTTTTGCGTTTTAAAGAATTATTCTCTTAACATCTCTGTCTGTTTTCCACAGAGCAAGTCCCAGGTCTGAAGGACTCAAAGCGGGTTGAAGAGCTGCAGAATAAAGTGATTTGTTGTCTCAGAGACCACCTGGGTTGCGGTCCTTCTTCCTCTTCATCCAAGGCTGCGCCCCCTCTGAGTCGTATTCTGGGTTTAAGGGCGGAGCTCCGTTCCCAGAGGACCCAGGGTCTTCAACGAATCTTCTACCTAAAGCTGGAGGACCTGGTACCCCCACCTCCGTTGATTGACAGGTTCCTGGACACTCTGCCCTACTGATGGCCAGAGGCTGACAATGCAGAGAGAAACCCACATCATGTCCTGTTCTGGCCATCCCCCCCCCCCCCAAGGAGCATGCACACACAGCGACTCACTTCCCTCTGACTGATACAGGGCAGAGTGAGCCAATCAAACGCTTTTCACTCAAACGGAGAACCAACTAAATGCTTTTCACCAGTATAAGAGACAATTATTCAAACGCTTTACCACTTTTTATTTGATCCTCCTGTTTTTCTCATGTGGGGGAGGATGACGAGGCTGAGATGGACGATGGAAAAAAATGACTTCTTACTGTCCTGTCGCCGTCTGGGTGGCAGCTCATCCAGCGAAAAAGAAAGAACACCAATGTTTATGAGTACTTTCTATCTGTGTTTTGACCTGGCTCATCCAGCCTGAGGACTTCTTTATAGCAAAGAGGGAGGGAGAAGTGTCAGTGTGATCAAATGTTTTCAAAGCTGAAGATGTCCCAGTGAAAGACAAGTCGCTGTGTATTCTAGTTCCTCCTGCTGAGAGCAGGAAGGGGGCATTGTCATACTGAAATGTACTGAAAAGTCAGAGGTCAGACAGCGTAAGCATAAACACGAAGAAACATCACAAAGCAGGACACAGATATTTCATAAACACATGGAAGTGGCTGTTGAGTTGGGCTCTTGATTCCAAGTGCAATTTCTTAAGTGCTATCTCACCACAAAAGGAAGAGTCAGAGAAGAAATGGTTTAATTTCAAACTCTAAATTATTTTAATACAAAGACTTGTCCTGTACTGTCCGTAGCTAAAAGAAAGAGTCTCCGTCTGGCTTAAGAGAGCAGCAGAGATACTGTGCACTAATGATTGATGACTGAGTCACCCAGACTTGAACTTGCTCTAGTATGTTTTTTTTTATTAACTCATTTTTAAATCATAGGTCGAGTAGGAGTTCAGAGGAATGAACATGGACAGAAATTGGCTTTTGAAGCACTTACACCCTGAGAAGGGCTAGAAGCACAGACACACACCCTACCTTCTCCCCTGGAGGATGGCGGGGGGTCAGGGAGAGGAGGGTGCTCGACAGATAGCTGTACGTCCAGGGGTGAAACATTCCGCAGTCATGCTCTTTTTCTATTTGTTTCTATTGTGAAGGCTGTGCGACAGTGTGGAGGACATGGTTGCATACTGTCTTTGTGTGTACGCTTAGAGAAGCCAGGATCATATGCATGGTGTGTTTACGCTGTCAAGAGCTGCCATAGCCTTTCAAAACAGCTCGACCTGTGTTTGTGTCTCAGACTGTGGCTCTATGGGGGATCTCCCTGGGCCACCAACACCCACTCACACACTCACGGCAGCAGTTTGAAATATGAAAAAAAGCAAATTATATAGATATAAATATAAATATAAATATATATATATATATATATATATATACAAAACTAATATTTTGAAGTGTTTTTAGCTTTTTCAAATATTGTGGTACGAGTTGTGCATTGTTTTTTGAAGAAGAGAAACAAAAAAAGAAAAAAAGTTGCTGTTTTTTCAATGTCCCTCTTTGGTTTGAGTTTCCTGTTCGGTTATTTTTTTCTTTCTCTTTGGTTCACTGGATTTTCTGTTCAGCACTTTGAAATCATAAACTAGTTCTGATTATTCTGCCTGACTGCGTCCTGTTTTGATTTTTTTTAAATGAAATGACTCTTTCATTCAAAATTCTAAAACAAAAATAAAAAAATACAGTGTTTCAAGAGTTTTTAAAAGTCAACAAAAGAACAAATTTGAGCTGATTTTATGCACAATACCTATGTGTGTGTGCATGTGTGTGTGTGCCTGGTCAGACACAAAAGCCTCTTGACAGGTAAAAGGCCTTGTCCCTCTCTCCCAAGAGACCCCTAAGCTCTCACAGAGAGTAGAGGGGGATTAGGAGAAGGGGGAGGGGGGAGGAAGAGGGAGGAGAGGAGAGCTTCATGTTAGCATGAGGTCCAGATCAGCCTCCAGCCTCGTTAAACACCATCGATCGCCACGGTGACATTTCACAGCACATGCCGTCTATACTGTCACTGCCATCACTCACTCACCCTCCTGCGTACCAGCATGAACACTAACACACACACTCTCTCTCTCTCTCAAACAGCCAGGTGATTGATAGTGACTATGGTAGTGAAATTGTGAACAAGTCTATCTGTGTGTGTGTGTGTGTGTGTGTGTGTGTGTGTGTGTGTATGGATATGTGTGTGTGTGTGAGAGAGAGAGAGAGAAAGAAGTTCACCAGAGTAAAGTTCAGAGTTACCATACAATTGTAAAGACATACTCCATATAAAGTCCATGATCTGTGACGCTACACAAGAAATCTTCTATACCAAGAAATTCAAACATTTCCTAACAAACCAGATTTTTTAGGAGCCAAAAACAGAATCACTTTTAGTAACAAACAGGAAGTGTATTTGTTTCTCTGCATGTGTGTGTTTATTTCCTCTATTCTATTTCCTCAACATCCCTAAGTGACATGTAAAATAACATGACCACAAAGCAGAGAGCTCTGCTTTAGGACTGGAACACACACATACTCAAACTTGCATGTGCGCACACACGTACACACAGTGAGCTGTCAGTCTGCTAACCAATCGATCAGTGCTGACAGATAGCAGATACCCCCAGAGTTTTAATTAGAGGTCCCATTAGAACATATTTACACCCATGCGCACACACACACGCACACATGCGCACACACGTACACACGTACACAACACAGCTATTTTTGCCTAGCTGTGGTCTCATAACTTATCCTAATCCATTCAGAAATGTGAAATGATTAATTTAATACTGACGGAGCAAAATTTGTATATGAGAACAGAGGCAGGCTGCAGGCTTACATGGCAACAGTTCCTTTTCCAAGAAGATATGTTTACACATTATAGTATGAAAAGCATGTAAACAATAAATATTATGATGGCTGGATTCCATTTAGCTGCCTCACTTTAGGGTATTATGCATGCCAACTCACTGACACACTTGTGGGACAGAACAGAGCTGTTGTTAATGTTATTAGTAACACCTGAGCTTTTTATCACAATTTAAGATGTCTGCAATGAAAAAAGGTCTGATTCCACTGATCCATAAGGATGTGCTGATCACACCTGCTTTAAAAACAGTAAGATGCAGGAGGTAAGAAGTGAACGGAGCTCCCTGCTGGTTTCCTCTCCTGCTGACAAACTTCCTGGATTAGTCTGAAACGAATAGCACCTGAGTCCTTCTGAGCATATAGCACACATACACACACACATACACACCCACACACACACACACACACACACACACACACACACAAATAATTAACAAACAGAGGCAGACACATGACCTCAAACTTTTTGATGACTTGCTATTTAGACATTAACTGTCAGCTTTGTTCTGCCCCCTCAGTCTGCAACTCTGGGAGTCCCCTGGAAGTGGACAGACAGGCAAATGCACATAAACACACACGCATACACGTACAGAACATGTGACAGCACCAAGGGAAATCCCCTGTAGCTGGGGACTGTGTGTTTCACTGTGGCCCCTCGCATGGAGCATCCGCTGAGGGAAGAGTGTGTGGGGAGTTGGCCTAAATGTCAAAGGTAAAAGGTGGTGAAGAAGAGGAGTGGAAACATGCAATAGACCCACTCACACAGACTGATCTCAGAGTAGAGGAGGGGGAACCCCAACTCTGTCTCTCCCAAACACAACACAAAAATATCACACTTAATGTTTCTTTCCACAGGATTGATGCTGTTAATAGACACAGCCAACTGTGAAAAGCGAAAAGGATGTGACAAAAAGAGGTTGCAAATATGATTAAATCAAATCACTCATCTCTTTGCTTTATCCTTAATCAGGTAATTATAACTTTTGTCTTATTTAATGGTAATGTTTTTAGTGACCTGATTAGGATTTTTTGATGTAATCACAAAATCTTGAAATTGTACCATGGTCACATTCATGTCATGATATTAGCTGTAGCTAAATGTGACTCATTTTGCAATGTCACTAATTTTAATAGGTGCTGTCACATAAAGTGACGCTACATTCACTTTTATAGCCATCATTTAACAAAACATATGACCTCAAATCAGGTCTGTAGCCAAGATTTTGGAATTTTTGAGGTTTTATAGTCCAAACACCTCCAGCAAAACCCTGCCCACAGAGGAATGTTTCACTGGCCACAAAAAGGTTAACGCTTATTTAATCAAATAGTTGTTCAATTATAATTCCTTTAATTTTAATCTTCTTTCATAATGCTAAAATAATCAGCATCAGAATTCTTATAAACCTATAACCTTTTATTCTTATTTTACTTTATCACTGTAATAATAATTGTTCTTATCTCTTATGGACATTTTTAAGAATTAGGAATTCCTTCATTAGTCCCACAGGGGAAAATCTGCAGTGTTACAGCAGCAATGAGGCAAACATAAAAATGACAGTAACTAGATATGTAAGAACAGTATAAACAGAGGTAAACAAACAGTCAGTTTGGACAGTATAAACACTATATACAGATAGATATTAGGAGGTAGAGAAGTGTATTGCACTTGAGAGTTTAAATTGCACATTTGACTGATACAGTCAGTTAAAAATACAGTCAGTTTTAGATTACATTAAGTGTAATATAACATTTTGTAATATTACATTTAGTGTTAAAAAGTCAATCCCCAATAATGACATATGTTATACTGTCTGTGTGCCCAAATTACAAATACATTTTGATAGCTTTACATCAACATCTGTTGAAACTGTAAATTTGGTGAATCATTCAGATTCTATTTTATACAGTGATTGTGGGGTCTTTGTTCTCTGTAATGCACTTTTTAAACAAAACAATCAAATAGACTCAATGTGAGAAGTAAACACTGCATCTCTTCAGCATTAATTCAGAAATATGACTTCTTGCTGACCCTGTCACTGAGCACAGTGAGGAGGAACACTATGTGCTATGGGCGCTGGTTGACGTCGGAAACTATTCGCGGACGCACTGGGAAGAGGGTTGTTTACAAACACCAAAGTGTCAGAAACAAACCGAAAGCGGTAACAAAAATGATCACAAGTTACTAAATATTAATTTCTTCGAACGCATGGAGGCTCACAACAAGCTGTAGCGATTATTAATTACATTCTCGGATAGTGTTTTATGTGGTAAGTGTCGCCAAATGTCGTTTTAAAGTTTCGTTTCCCTTCGACTGGTGGTTGTCAGTAGACCGGTGTTTTCTGGCCACATCAGAGTCTGAGCTAATATCGCTAAAAACACATATTCAGCAGCCGTTGTTAGCTTGAGTGCTTAGCTAACAGCTTACACTATGCTAATGCCTTTATTTAGCTAAGTGCTGAACCAGCCAGATGCTGCCAAACTGTATGTGTAAAACCTTATCAGTTTGAGTTCAGGGTTTAGAGGATATGCCAGAATTATAAAACCGTGATGTTGTTTACTAAAACACTAGCTTCCATCATCATCTCCGTCATCACTACACTCACTAATATACAACTAGTATATGCCTGTTTTGTGCAACAACTAACGTTAACAGTCAAAAAACAAAACAAAGCAAAAAAATTTTGAATTAACATTAACACTTAAGAGGCTGGAAACAAAGAATGTTTTAACATTTTGCTTAATTGAAGTTCAATTATTATGTGAACTGTTGCTTGGTTTTCTGTAGTGTAATTGATTGATACTCACTTCATCACAGATGTTATACTTTAAGCAAATAATTCTTCTCTTTTCTCTAAAAAGGTGGTGGCAAGGAAAACGTATTAGTGGAGGCACCAGTTTTAGATGTGTGGGCAGACTCGCATGTGTCACAGGGTTTATTCATTTGATTTTATGTACTTATTAAAGTCAAACTCTGCTGGTATTTACAGCGTCTGTGGGCGCAGTGAGATAAAGCCGAGCAGGTGCAGTGTCCAAGTTACACAGAGGTGTTGGCTGTGGGCAGTCAGCGGGACACATGGCAGAGGAAGGCAACAAGCTGACACTGAGGCGCCTTGAGGCACCAATCCACAAGTTCATTAAAGTGGCTCTACCCACGGACCTGGAGAGGCTGCAGAAACACCACAATAACATACTGAAGGTGATGGCTGAAATCTGGCTCAGCACATGATCGCACACACACATCCACACTCTTACTTCCGGTCCACAGATGGATAATGGATAGTTTCCCTCTCCTTTTCTCTCAGTACCAGCATAGCCAGCAATGGGAGCGCCTGCATCAGGAGCAAATCAATGCCAGCAGAACGGTTCAGGTATAATTCTGTAAATTTCAAATAAGCATAGAGTTGTTTGTATGTGTTTAAATGAGTGATATTGGTGACTCGTCTGCCTGTAATTTATAATTTCCCCTAATTTTGTGAACTATAAGATGAGCTACAATATTGACTTTTAAGCAGTAATGTATATTAACTAAATTTCAAATTCATAACTAGCTGGATCTCCATGTCTTTGGCAGTATCATTCAATCTGAGCCTTACAGATATGTGAATGTGAGAATTCTTTAGATGATGATGTGTCTAATTGACTCTTGAAATTCTCAAACAAGCATGGCCCTGCAACACACAGACACAGCATATTTTTGTCTCAAATGGTGTGGACACTTTCTAGATTTGTGATGAAGTTTTTCAGTGTTGAAAATCAAAAGTGGAAACCAGTGGTGGGACAGCAGTGTGGTGCATATATCATACAGTTAGTATGCATGTAGGAGAGAACTGTTTACTTCTTAAACTGGTGTACAAACAAAACAGCCGTTGTCATCTAGATTGTTTATTTTCCTTATGTGACGTAAATGTCCAGTGACTGAGATCGAGATAATTTCACTCACATATATGACCCCTTTGTATTGTGTGACCATAATTCATTTGGAAGGTCATGTGATTACAGCTAAACATATTCCCTGACAGCTGTACTACTCCATTCGCTGCAGGTGAGAGCTATATGTCAGTGCCACTAATGCAGAGTTGGCCTCCCCAGAAAAAGTAATAACCTTTTTGTTTACACATATACAAACCTGTAAAGATACCCACGTAGACTGGATCAGTTATAACAAATTTAACTCTCTGTGTAGAAATGCACTGTTAAAAATCAGAGCAAGAAAAGAGCTGTAACCAAACCTCGGGCGGAGGACAGTCTCTTTTGTGTGTGTGTACTTGTTCACATAGTGGGTGTGAAATGCCTCGGGGGATGTTGTTGCCTAGAAGCCGCCATGTCTCTGAAGGTGAAATAACTCCAAACAGGCACACACACCTATCCTCTCACCATTACCCTGCTAACCTTGGGGACACACACAGAGTGGTTTTTCATGTCTTCATGGTGTTAATCCAGAGTCGAGGTTAGTCTACAGACTGTGTGTGCCTGTGTGTGTGTGTGTGTCTGTGTGTGTCTGTGTGTGTGTCTGTGTGTCTGTGTCTGTGGGGTCCATAGCATGGACAGAAAGATAGTCTCCCTGTCTTTCTCCTAGTTTATCTTCATTTCTTTTAATCTATCTCTTCTTTGTTCTTCTTCAAAGAAAGACAGACTGCAGTCTCTTTGCCTACTGTATGATTGACATTTACTCCCACTAGCCTAGCGTTTAGCTAACCCCCAAGAGAAAGGCGCAGGCAGACTCAGTAGCCCCACCTTTACCACAGCAGATGCAGCAAACACTGTGAGACAGAGTCAATACAGTTGTATCATGAATATCTGCCCTTGAGTGTGTGTTTGGTTGTTCTGTCTGTGTATGTGAGGCTCGTACGGTCACGGTTAATTTGCAGGCTGACAGGTGTCTAACCCGACTGTCTCAGTGTTAATCAGTGTGTTTTTCAGTTTTATGCACACGAGGACAAGTGCATGCATGTATGTTTATTCATGTTGTGTAATTAGCAGAATGTGTTATCGGCAGTGCGTCGACCCCCTGAGCCTGGGCCGTGCTGCGGCCTGGAGGGCTGATGGCTGAGATGTAATCCTCCTGTCACCCTCAGGGCACGGTGGGATGAGGGGGGGAGGGGGGGATGGGTTCCCCAGCCTCATATCTGTACCTTATTAAGCCCACACCCCAACACACACTCACATTTCCCATCATGACAACAGTTTTCTGGGATGTTGAACCTATCAGCATGAGTACTCTTTTCCAACTAGGGCATCAGGCAAAAGGGACAAAATTGCTTGTGATTGTGAATTTTGGCAGTAAAGCCTAACATTACTGGAATAGCTTGTTATGTGTGTCCTGTGTCATAGTGTTTTTATGTTGTGTGTTTTTCCTTCTGTGTCCATGCGTTCATTGTTTGTCTGTCTCCCTCTTAATTTTGACTGTGAAAGCTGTTTATTTTCTGCCCCCTGCAGCAGTTGAGAGCTAACATCAGAGAGATGGAGAAGCTGTGCGCTCGGGTCCGTGCAGAAGATGCTGCTGCTCTGGAAGCACTCGTCAAGCCAGTCAGAGACAGGGCGTCAGCCGCTACACAAGACTTTCTGCTTTTGCACTCTAACCCCGTGCCACAGCCACCACCACCTGCCGCTCGTCCATCCAGCTGCGTGTCCAGCAGTTGCCACACTGACGATGATGACATGGACAAGGAGCCAGTGTTTGGCAAGCAAATGCAGCTTCACCTTCCAGAAATCCCTGCAGATCAGAGTGCAGCTGAGTCCTGGGACTCCCTGGAAGAGGTGTGCATGTCTGGACCCTGTCATTTCCTCCACATTATTCACCGAACCCCAACGTGAATGTTGGTTCTTATTCAGAGCAGCTTTTTCAGCATTGTAAACAAAACTCTGTCCGAAATGCTGACTAAACATATCATCTCTGATATTTGACAATTATAGTAATGCATTATTGTTTGTTTTTGCTATCAGGAGAGGTCACTATCAACTAAATTAGATTGACTGTTATTAATTTTGTGTGCTTTTCCTCCCTGACATGTCAAATTGTCATCAGATGCTGCATTAAAATCAAAGCACTAAACAAAAATGACAAGAAAGTAGTTTCCATCCTTGGTCTATTCTATACGTTGTTATGGTGGTATGCATAATTCATCTATTGCAAGATCCTCTAATGCAAATGACCCCTCTTACCTATTTGAATATATGCACTTATTATCTGCTGCTCTACTGTAACACACTTTATATTCAGTCTCATTTGTTACTGTGTTTGTCAGTCACAGCCACTGACAGTTTGGATGCACTGTAGCTATAGATTTATGTGATAAGCATCTTAATGAAATATATCCAGTGATTTTTTTTTTCCTCTGTCAGGATTTGAAGGAGCTGAGTGGTTTGGTGACAGAGTTCTCTCTGCTCGTCCATGTGAGTACAATCACCCACCTCTGCTGTGAGCTTCCTGGCAGCTACATTCACACAAATGCATTTCTCTATCTATGTGTGTGCACAGCTACCCCTGTGACCGAACACAATACGACAGAGGCAGGTTGCCTATAGCATTTCCAGGAAGTGTTGTGTGTATTTGACCATGTGTGCTTGTGGTGCCTGGTAAGGCTCCTCTGAGAGGAGGTTACACAGATCAGCTCAGGACTACCGCTGGGGCCCCAGAGGCTCCTTCACCACAGCAAGAGGAGAGATTGAGGAATAGACAAGGGCGAGAGAGGGGATTTTGGGGAGGAAGGTGGATTGTCCACAGGGGGAGAGGTGAGGGAACGAGAAGTACATTGGAGCAGGTGGAGAACAGACGGCTCAGATTATCAGTCTATCCTCAGGGATGGAGAGAGAGACAGGGTGGCTGGGTGAGGGAGAGACTAACAGTGAAAGAAAAAGAAGAGAGTGAAGATGTAGTTAGGATAAAAAAAACAGATAGAGGCGTGGAGGGGGGGGGGGCAGAAAGAGCATAGACATGTTGTTGTGGTGTCTCAAGGGTGAAAGACGCCGTTAGGGGAGTAATATTCCAGTGCTCAGCCACAGTGGAAATAGTGAGCATGAGTGTGTGGTTGAGACTGTTTCTGTACATGCGTCACGTTAGCAGCTGTTCCGATGTTTGTCTGTGTTCTTATCTGTAAGGTTTGTCTTCATGTGTCTTCTGCTGTTATTCACATTTTCTGTTAGGCGTAGAAGCGACAGTATTGAGACAATTATTAAATTATTAAATCACTGCAGATTTGTTAAGTAAGTGTAATATTGTATATTTAAACTTGAAAATACCAGCAGCAGAGGTGAGTGGCCATCAGAAGTTAGCAGAGTCTAATGTGATGTATAATTTCATAGTCATTCAAAATGACTGGAAGCTTGAAAAAAGTTCTTTCATTTCTTTTCATTGAAGTTCACTATAGATTCAAACCTGGGCCTTTATGATCAAAAAATAAAATAAATAAATACATTTTTTCCACATTTTCCCTTATTGAATGATTAAAACTGCTTTACCAAAAATGGCATAAACCAAAACATTTGAAGATGGGCTACAGGAGAGTAAGATTTCATTGTTTTTCACTATTTTTTTGACTTTTTATCAGTCAAATGATTTGCCAGGAAAATAATCTATTAATCTGATTAATTAGAAAATCTGATTATTTTGTTTAATTTGTTTGCTATTTTGTTTAGGTCATTTGTTGGTTCCAGCTTCCTAAATGTAAGGGATTGCCGCTTTTCATAGTCATTTATGAAAGTAAATGAAGAGTTCAAATGTGACTGCGTTCTGAGAAATTGCAATGTGCATTTTTTTCATCAACTTTTTGCACAAGATTTTGTGAGATTATAATGTAAAAAAAAATAATCAGCAGATTAATCAAAAATGGAAATACTTCTTAGTTGCAGCGCAGCGGGGCTGTAATTTTTGGGTCATGGTGAAACGTATGCATTTTTGGGGGAAAAACCGTGAACAGAAAATTAGATAAAAGATGTGATGTGTGAATCTGAGCGATTCGTTGAAAAGGTCCTTTACTCATGCTGAAAAACTTTGAAGACTTTTACATGGGGGTGTGTAAGATAAGTTGTGAAATTGCACAGAGCAGAATCTGTAAAATGACTTTACTTTTAGCTCAGGGTGGGGAGGAGAAAGAGGGCAAATTGATGCAGAGGAAAGGTGACGAAAAAGAGGGGAAGGAGAAGAAAAGTGTTCAGGTTGTTGTTTGGTCACTGTGTCCATCCAGCCCTCACATGGAGAGAGACAGCTGCCACTCTGAATATTTCATGAGACCTACACAATGCCACACACACACACACACACACACACACACACACACACACCATAAGACCCCACCCCCAGTGAAATCTCCTTTGAATATACCTACACCCTCCACACACGCACACACACACACACACACACGCCCTGCCGTGGAGCAGAACTTGGATTAGCAAAAACAACAAAAAATAAATAAACGTAATACACAACAGGTGGTTGCTCTGTCAGACCTCTGTGTGTATATGTATGTGAACGTGCTTGCCTGAGTGTGTGTGTGTGTTAATATGTGTTTGTGTGTGTCTAACCCCTGTGCATCAGTCCCAGCAGGAGAAGATTGACAGCATAGAGGACAACGTCAACACGGCCGCTGCCAACGTGGAGGAGGGGACCAAGAGCCTGGGGAAGGTGCGTATGTGTGTGTCTGTATTTGTCCTGATGATCTGATGTGTGTGTGCATGCGCGCAATGTTTGGGAGATGGGGGAGATCGATGGCACTTTGCCTCCCAGCCATTCCACAGCGTTTGTCCCTATTGATCCCCTCGAATACAGAGGAAAGCTGCAATTAAGGAAATAGAGAGAGGAGAGCCATAGAGAGGAGTGGAGGAAAGGAAGAGTGATAGAGAGGTAGGATGAGACAAGAGAGAGTGTATGTGTTTGTGTGTGTGTGTGTGTGTGTGTGTGTGTGTGTGTGTGTGGCATTAAGGGGAGGTTTGAATGACTGTTTAATAGTTTTTCAAGAGCAGCATTCGGGCTTCCATCATCAATTCAATACACCCTTACACACTGAGTGTAAGTCACAAGGACAACTCAGTGCCCTTCACACATATTACACACTTGAAATGTTGAACTTTGTGTGTGTAATACCCAGAATGAATCACCTCTCTTTGTTGAACTACAACAGTTCTCTCTAAGTAAGTAAGCAGTTCTCCGTTAAGGATTGTTTATCAAAAATATATTTTCGAACTTTTCTCTTAGTGTTTTGTTTGAGATTATAGGACAGAGAGGAGACACTTGCATGGGAGACGGAAAGGTCCGTCTTGATCTTTGTTTCGCTCACACCTTCAGGAACATAATGCAGGTGTGAGGAAATTAAAGACTCTCAGAGATGGTGATAGCATGGAGTTATGATTCTTGTGTGATGAGGAAAACCAGTAAAATGCTCACACCCTGGGTTGTAAATAACCTGAAAGTTAAAAACAGCAATATCATAGCTCTTTATACATCTTCTTCTGTGCCTGTCTATTGGTTTAAATTACAAATGAAAAAAATAACATTTCCTCACTTGTTCATTCCTGCCACAGCCTGAGTGCAGGTGAGGCGAGTTACAATTTGATTGTGCTGGTCAAAGCATTAAAAAATGACATTTATTCAGTTGAACAGCGACTACCTTCTCTAACAACAGTGCTTACATTAACTTTAATAATCTGCACACCTTGTAAACATTTTGTGTCTGTGTCTTCTTGTTGAGAAAAACAGTTCACAGCAAGCCTCTGCAGAATAACCCATTGTTCCTGGAACGAGAATCTAGTTTTAATAATCACGTTACGTTACACACATATGTTGGGTATTAATCGATTCACCTCCATTGTCTTGGTATAGAAGCAGTAATTTGAGGCTGATACTTAAACATATAGGCAAATGAAATCAAAACTGCATGACTTGATTCCAGCAAAGGTAATTGAGTACATCTATTTGTTTTTAATGCAAATTCACTGACCATTTAACAATATGAACTTTAGTCCTAATGTTTATAAAATAAATGCCTCAAATAATGAAAAACTCTCTTTAAATGTTTAATTTAAATTGAATTCACCCAAATGACACCATAAACAAAGGTTGACCTCTTTGTAAGGTTGCGGGTAGATGTAGTGGGCTGCACATTAGACAGGGGGGTGTAGAGAGATAAAGCAGATGAGAGGGATGTCAGATGTTTTAACGTGTTTGAAAGCTTGTAATCTGTCATCAGGTCAAACAGAATTACACACACTCACACACACACACGGACACACACAGCCACAAAACACCCACATTTCCTCCATCCTCTACAACCTGTGCCCAGAGTCCTTTTAACTCAGCTCAGATGAAATTAAAATTCCCTCAACTGCCACAGGGGTGGGGACATGCAATGCTAGCTTTTGAACTAGATTAATTTAATGGTGAAGTGTTAATCAAATGTGTGTGCCTGTGCACGCGCGTGTCATTAATTGTCATCAGCAAAGAGCACCTTCCGCTCTGATGATAACAGCCGTAATAACACACAGGCCACATCTCTCTGATTCCCCCTAAACGAAGATAATGAAAAGGCTTTGATGCAGCTATGGAAGTGTCGATTTACATTTGCTGGCTTGTTTGTGTCCTTCTTCCGCGGGTTGATGTATGATCTTGAAAGGATAGACACATCCAAACTCCATCGCAGACTGTCTAGAAGCCACAAAGTCCTAGTGCCTCCAAAGGTGTGTGTAATTGTAGGTGTTTAAATTAAACCAGAACATATCTCTTGCTCCTGTCTCTCTAGGCGGTGGGATACAAGTTGGCAGTGCTGCCGGTTGCTGGGGCACTGCTGGGTGGTGTCCTAGGAGGCCCACTTGGCCTGCTGGCTGGCTTCAAGGCTGCAGGGGTGGCTGCAGCTCTTGGAGGAGGGGCCCTGGGGTATGCAGGAGGCAACCTTGTCCAGAAACACCGCAAAACCCGAGTGGAACTACAGATGAAACAACTAACAGCACCACCACCACCAGAACCAGTTGCTGAACTGGAGTCAAGCAAGGATAAATGACCCAACACCTCTGACCTCTGGTGCTGAATAATCACTGAGGCAACAGCACTGACTGACCAATCAGAAAGCACAAACTAGATCCCCAGTGGTGCTCAAATTTCCACAAAGAGACTCAAAGTTTAATTTTTGCTGTTACCAAACACTTCTGTAAAACAAATGCGTAATAACGGCTTCACTTTGACGTTCTTGCGTGAGTGGTGTTCCTCTGAGGACATTAATCTAATTTTATACACACAAATGATTTTTTTACATTTTGAAAACAGCTGAAAAGGCACTTACACTACAGCTTTTTGTGTTCGGCTGGGTCAGACTGATACGCCTGTGAGTCCATCTCATCTCTTAAATAAAACAAACAATTCAACTTAACCGACCCATCCGCTCCATCAAACATCGTCACTGACACAAACCCCGTTGTATTCATCGAGCTAGCATCTTTCTTTTTTTTTTTTTTTTTTTTTACAGATTATTCTTTTCTAACATGATTTTTAAGATAACCATTGATCATGTCTTAGTATTCCTTTATGCAGAAAGAAAACTATCCTAATGTGAACAGCTTTTTTTGCTTAACGTTACTGTGGTTTTACAGGTACTTATTAATGTAAATAAACGTTGTCCTGCTTCTTTGTTTATATAAATTATACTGTATGTTGATAAAGACTTGTTTTTGCAAAGTGTGAGAGCAAAATTGCAAAAAAAAAGCACCAAAGTGCCACTGTCCAGATCACTTCAGGGACTCGAATGTAAGAGCCGCCATGTATTGATTGTACTGCTGCTGGTTTTCTGCCAAATAAAAATGTTTCTTTTCAACACTAATGTCATTCATTGGATAAACAGAACAGTAAATGACACTGGTAAAGTTCAGACGGACTGACGTAAAAAGCATCAGACAAAACAATATCCTGTAAAATGGTTTTTAATTTACTTTTTCATTTTTTTACGCTTCTTCCCCTCTGAGATGACTGGTTTTAGAAATGGTATCACACTCCCCCCGTTGCTCTCCAGTATGTGGGCTGATATGTCACTATGCAGGCATCTGTTGGCATCTATGGAAGGGCTGGACACACAGTACAAACTTAGCAATGGGTCCCCCATACTCTTAAATCTGGCTTCCGCATTTTAATTCATTCGCTCTCAGTGGAGCTCAGGGATTTAGACTTGTACCAAAACCTCAAAGACATAGAAAGAGACAAAAACCAGTTTGAAGAGAATTTGTATAAAGTGTCAGACTGTAAATTTCCACCATTCATCACATGGGCATTCCCCGTCTTGTCTCTCTGCTTTTTAAAACTCTGGGAAAAACGCAGTCTTTTCTCCCACAGCAGGATGACACATTTGACAACAGGTAACGGCAAAACAACAGCCATTTCAGAAGTTTCATGATCATGCTAAAGTAGTACACCATTTCATTTTCATTTCATTTTTCCCTCTTATTTTCCCAGGATCACAACAAGGTGTTACAGTAAATACTGTGCCTTTAAAAAATATCCAGCCCGCTTTGACTTTTTATTGTTTTACTGATTTACAGTTGTGGAGGTAATCAGCATTTTAGACTTTGAGGTTTTTACAGTTTAGTTTTGGGAGTGAAATTAATAAAATCTTAAATGCATAAGTCTTTGTGTCCTTCAAGACAATACTCCGTAAAGGCACCTTTGGCAGTTGCAGCCTTAAAACTACTTCATTAGAGCTATAACAGGTTTACACATCTGAACACTAATTCTTTCCCTTTCAACATAGTTTGTTGACATTACATACTCTTACTTTTAGTGAGGAGCATTATGAAGTCCTGGAACAAATTCTGGATTGGACTGAGGCCTGGACGCCGATTTAGCCCACCCAGGCCTTTCACATGGCTGTTTTCGAGCCATTCCTGTGTAGATTTGGCTTTATGTAAAATAGACACACCAGGATTTCTTTATATTCTGCAGCAGTTTAACCTTCAGCCGTCAGAGGCCGTCCAGGGCCTGCCGCAGAGAAGCCTCTACACAGCATGATGCTGCCACCACCAGGTTTCACGATGGGGGGTGGTGTGTTTTCGGTGTTGTGCAGTGTTAGGCCTATACTAAACACAGAATTTAGTATAATGGCCAAAAGCTTGTTCACTTTATCACTACAGTATTTCCTGATTGTTGTTGGGGGAAAAAATCCAAATTACGTCCACTGTGATGCAGTGCTGTAAAACAGTAACACATAAAAAAGATGCAAGGGAGCAATACTTTTTATAGGCACTGTCAGAGACATCATAACCTATGATCATTTGTACCAGGGAAAGAAGGGATGCATCTCAATAGGCTGGAGTAGCTCTGTCTCTTTATCTTCTGTCCCAAGTCATCATTTTAAGATTATGTTACCCCCACCAAATATTTCAAAATATTCTTCTATTCCTTCACAACTCTGAGTGCACGTGAAGAAGATATGGAGATAAAGCTACTTCAGACAGGCATATTGTTAGAACTTGTGCTATACAAATGATTTAGACTAGAGTTGGTCATATTGAGATGCAGCCATGAGGTCGGTGAGACTAAACGAGCGTCTGCTATCAGACACGCTGAACTGGACTACCCACAGATAAGAACAGTACAACTTGAGTGAAGGAACTGTTCTGGGGTCATTTTTTCTACACAAAGCCGGTGATGAAAAAGGAAAGGAATAAAATAAAGAAAACTCTGCATTTAATTTAGACCAACAATGAGACTCCCATGTCGCACAAACATATTTACAAGCTCCAAAAAATAAAAGTAAAAACACTTCTTTTGACGTCCTACTGCCCCTAAACCCTGCCCACACACACATTTTTTTCTGTACCCTACTTCCTTTTGTTCCAAAATAAAAATTGTACATGAAAGAGTTATGAAAATATAGGTTATTCCAACATGGTTGTGGCGTGGACTGCTCTCCTCCTCCTCATGTTCTTCTTTTTCTCCTCCTTCCTCTTCATTCTGCTCTTCTTCTGCACCTCTCTGTCTTCAGTAAGGGTGTTGGGTGTTGCTGTTCTGTCCCTCTGGCCTGTCCCAACCCTAACCCCCTCCCTGACCCCGCTGTGTGGCATTGAGTCACAGGATCAATGGAAGGCTGCTGAGGTCACAGCTCGTCACGGGCCCCTCTGAGGATGGTGTAGCGAGTCTCGCTGGGTGCCAGCTTCTGGAATGAGCTCTCTGGAGGGCTGCTGGCCACCTCTCCCACCGTCTCCTCCTGAGGATAAAAGAAAAATGCAAACAGTCAAGTTGACATAGCAAAACCAACTTTCAGAGACTCTGTAGCGCGTACTGATGCTGCTGTCTGACCTGTCCAGGCGTGCTGTCTGTGGGGTCAGGACCATGGTGAAACTCTCGGTGTAGCTTTCCAGAGTGAAGGTCCAGCACAAACTGTCTCAGCTTGCCAGGGATACTGGACAAAAACAAAGACGCATACACTTTTATATTCTTCACCTAACATTAAAAATCATGCCTGTAGTGAACAGCATAGATTCTTATTTAAAATGCCAGAGTTCCTAAAAAACTATTGAAATGTACCATTCAGGAGAGCAATATAAAAGAATAAGGCTTCAAATTTACAATGGAGCACTGTCAAAACCATCATCAATAGAGGTGCAAACATGTAATCCTGGAGACGATGCAAACATCAGGACAACACTCCAAAGCGCACAGTGTTTAAATAGAGGATGTTACCCTGCAGAGCAAACATTATAAAGACCCGTGGACAGCCATTACACAATTTCCTACAACTATTACTTAACTGTGTAGGTTGTTATGTGAAAAATTTTTTGCATTAAAAGTTATTTATTTATATTTATTTTAGTACATTTCAGTGCCCAAGGACACTTCAGCATGCAGCCCAGAGGAGCGGGGGATCAAACCACCAATCTTCTGATAATTAAACGATCGGCACTGCCTCCGAGCCACAGCCACTTCTGTTTTTTTCCACGTTTGTCCAAATCTGAAAAATCCTCTTAAATCACTCATGTGCCTCTTGAGAGCAGCTGTTTGTATGCCCATTAACTGTGTGCTTGACAAAGACATTCCTACACACACAAAGTTCAGCAGACTTCCAGACCTGCTGGAACTACAGAGCAGGGTTGATATGAGACAAAACAGCTTGTGGCAGCAGATGACATTAGTCCCTGCGGACGTGTCGTGAAGCAGCATTAATCCATATCAACGCTGTCCTGTGATGTGTGCTTATTAACGACAGGTCATGAGCTGTTGTCATATCACACAGACAGAGCTGGTCCCCTGTCACAGCTAAACCTGTGTGTCAGAGCAGCAAGCAGACACACACACACACACACACACGTACATACATACATATACATACATAATATATATATATACACACACACACACACACACACATATACATATACACATAACATACACCGCGCTAATGAAATTACATGCTGTGTGTCACATGCAGTGGTGATGTGATGTAATTAGGTTGTGGAGGGCTGGTCAGTCCTCGGGGCTTCTGTCTATCTGATCAGACTCTGATTGGTGGCTGGGGGAGGCGGAATGGTGGGGGACAGAATAAATAAGATTAAATTAGATTAGACTGGATTAGTTTAGCACTTATTGCACGTGCCAAATCATGTCACATTAGCTCCGGTGTCCTGGCCCATTCATAAAGGACAGATTTTAGGAGGTGTGACATTTCTCTGGTGTTTCTCTGGAGTGCACAGTGGATTATGTTGTGTGTGTGTGTGTGTGTGTGTGTGTGTGTGTGTGTGTGTGTGTAATAAAATTAACTTTATTTAAGGAGATCTTGTTATGAACAATTCAATGGTCAAAAATGTAAAAAAAAGAATGCTGAATATATCAGACTGAACTGACATGAGGATGATTCATTTGTTAATTACACATGCATTTGAGATGGGTTTTCATTTATATGTGGATGCACGTTTTGCATTGACAATTACCAGCCAGTACTTTTTATTTCTAGTTTTTTGTCCAATATTTAAAAATGGGAGATGCTGATGTGGCGGTGTCACAACAGAAATAAAATATTACACAGTATCAGACATTGATGATATTATAAATTAATGCACACATTTACTTTATGCACGCATGCAAAACGAAATCCTCAAAAAGTGAAGGGTGGTACTTACGTGAGGTCTTTGAAGTCAGGAAAGACATACATGTGTCTGAATGAGTCTATAGCAATGACGGGACAGTCAGCAGGGGTTTTCTGGATGTGGAGCAAAGGATGACGGAACTTCTCGCAGTCCGCATGCAGGAAGTTTATAGACCCTGAGGAGACATCAATGTCAATAATGCCACTTTTATGGAAGGGGTGTTTGGCCCATCAGTAACTATAATTTATAGCTTTATAATACACTATATAATAACTTCACATCCGTATCAGTAACAAAATGCCACAAACACAAACACACACCTTTTTCACTGATGAGCTGGCGAGCTACTTCATGTTGGAACTTCTCTAAGCTGTCTGAATCTTCCTTAACATGGAACAAGATGAGGAAAGGGATTCCTTCTTCAGTCAGCTCCTGAAAAACACACGCACAGAAAGTGTCAAAGACAGATGGAGTCAGGGCATTCGCGTGGCTCAGCAGATGGACTACCCACAGACTCTATGAACACCCTCCAGGCTGTATAAATATATGTGTGCATCTATGTATCCAGATTTATACATCTAATATTAAACCAAAAAGCAATAGATCAACATCACGCTGCCAATGCTCTTCTTATAAAAGTGGGTAACAAACCTCCCCGTTTTCAAAGGTGATCTCCCTGACCAGAGGCACACACTTATCCTGGGCCCAAGCGTAGGTCAGATCGAAGTTGGTGAGTGAACCGAGGTAGACCATGTCAGGGACGCTCTCCCCCATAGGTTTGTAGATTACATTGTCTCCACTGAAGCGCTCAGACTCAGATACAGCACTACAACAATAAAGTAATTAAGAAAGGCTGAAAATGGACTGAAATTGATGACCTGATCTAACAACTACACATGGGCTTCATTTGAATAATTGTGGGAAATTGACTGAATGGACGGAAATATGGTATCTCACCCAAAGGCAGCCAAGAATGTGCAGTCATCTCGAAGGATGTTGGCAACTTTTTCATATGTGTGGTAGTTATCAGAGTCCTTTTTTTCAAAGTAACCTATGATGTTCCTCTTGCTTCTCTGTTGAACAACAAACCAAAGACATTGTCAATTTATATCAGTTTGTTTTACAATTAGTGAACATTTGCATTGTTTTATAGACCATGTGTGTGTGCACTCACATCCACTGTATTAACCTCCTCCATTGAATGTATCTCTTTCACAGGGTCAACCTGCTGCTGGCGGATGAAGTCAGCAATGGCTACCACTGACCTCTGACCCCTGTACTCCCTCTTCATCATCATCCCATTGCGAAACAACTTCAATGTTGGATATTTGGTGATGCGGTACCGCTGGGCAATGTCCGCTACACAGAAGCAGAGTAGAAGTTAAGTAAAGAAGGACAAATCAATTGATGAAGAGGAAGAAGCAGAGTAAAAACACATGGGGATGGGTGGATGAGGAACGGAGCAGTGACAGAGACAGCGGTTAAACCTTGGTCTGAAAACACTGCCTTCAGTCAGCTCTTAGCTCTGATCTCTCACATGAAAGCTGCCCCCCGCCAAGAGTAAATATTCTCTCTGCACACACTGAATGAGTGTGTGTGTGTGTGTGTGTGTGTGTGTGCGTGCACGCATGTGGCAGGTGTCAATCTCCCTGCGGGGTGTCTCTAAGCCTCCCGTCTTCACAGGAAGCAGCAGTTTTGTCATTAGTCTTCAAACAGTTTGCAGGTCATCAATAATTCTCTTTAATTTGCTTTATCTCAAAAGGCTGAGGCTGGTGGTTTATGTGTCTGAGCTTTGGTGTGCTGGGCATCTATGTGTACATATGTGCATCAAATATAGTAAGAGTGAGTGTGTGCCTTTTTGTTTCATGTATATAGAATGAGGATGTTATAGCAGTTTGAAGCATAAAATCATCATAAACAACAACAATCATCCCATATACCCATACAAATATAACATCTGGATAAGGTTCTCATCATTTTAGTAAGAAATAATGCAAAAATCCATTTAAAAAAATCTAATTTTAGGTTGAAAATTACTAAAATTGTTTTTTCTGTCTTTATTTAAAAAAATAAATACTTTGGCTGCTAATCAAATAAATAAGTTATACTTACAATGTTGGTCACAGTCGACGCGTGCAAACACCACCTGCTTGGTATCTGGGAACTCCTCCCTCACTAGGTTAGATGCTTCCTCAAAAATTGGATGAAGCATCTGACTGAACCTACACCTGTATGAGGTGGTGGGGAGAGACGGAGTGGAGTGAGGTCAAAAGGATTTCCATTATTTTTTAAGTAAATTACATTGATTTTTTAACTCCATGGGAGTAAGCTAAATTTCGCAGTATTTAACTATGTGCTGAATGATTTTTGCATATGACCGTCCCATTAGCCATCCATTAATTAGACAAGATTGGAAATATGAGATTATAACAGGCACACCATGTCAAAATCCTCAAAAAACAATCAACAAAATCTCCACTGCGAACGATAGCAATCTAATTATACTCACCGCACCATGTGACATTAATAGGAAACATCTGCACCATGAGCAAAATTCAATTTTAAAATCCTTTGACATCATATAGAGAGGTCCATTGACCAATGAAAAAACAACACACTTACCAGTCTGCATAAAAATTCACTAATGCCACCCCAGCATTATCTGCAAGGTAATGCAAACACAAACAGGAAATCAAAATGAGCTTCTAGACGTTAATAAAAACACTTGTCTACGTATGTTTTGCTTGTAAATTAATCAATAGGCAAATTAATCTAAAACCTCTGTCACTGAAAAAAACAAAAAACAAAGCGCAGACACAGCACTTCAGTAACAGACAGATTTGACCAGTGACTACATAAATCATTCACACACCATTCTTATCAATTAATTATTACTAATTTTTAGATAAAATAATTTGAAAAACAAATAAATATTAATTTTTTAAATGTTACTTTGGTGACAAGGTATATCAAGGACCAATGACTATAAATGAGGTCAGACTTGCAAAGAGAAGCACAAACTTTCAAGAAAGCAGTACGAAACATCTGTCTTTCTTTCCAGGTTCCAGATATTTTACTCACTACATCTGCTAAATATTGGATGAGTATGTGGGAGGCATGGTGGTAAAATTGGAGAAGTCAGCACTGGGTGTGGAGAATATGAGGATATATGTTGGAAGGAATCCACAATAACAACTTTTTGCCTCTCCACGTCAATGCTCAGACTCATAACAAAATAAAAAAGATCTAATGATGTTATCCACACAAAGAACTAATTACAGCATTTCAGTGAATATCCTGAAATCCACAGTGTGATTTTGGTAATATCCTATTGACTAAGACAGAAAAACAGCCGGACTGAACATATGACACTGAGACAACATCAAGTATTAATGGATTAGCTATGGGACATTTTGGGAAATATGTTTATATGCCTTCCTTTCCAAAGATCCAGTAAAAAAGAAATTCAAGAAAAGAAGTAATTTTCCTCTGCCTCAAGTATTTATGCTAGGCTAATGAATGCAACAGGAATCAAAGTGGCACTGGACTTCTCGACCAGTTCTCCGGAAGAAAATGAATTCAAGTATTTCCCAAAATGTCAAACTATCAGATTTTCTTTTTGTTTGAAATGTTTGAAGAAGAAAGAGTGATGCCTTACTTAGGACGTCATCAATGTTGCCCGAATCCAGACTGATGATTTCTGCTTGTCCAGGAGTAGAGAGGCCCATCACCTACAGACAGATAAGGGAGGAGATCCATCAGCATAGAAAACATTAAAAGGCAGACGTGCTGCTTAAGGTAACTAATCCTGAATATAGTTGCATACAACTATATATAGTTGTATAGGTAGTTCTATATACAGTTGTATAGGTAGTTCTATATACAACTATATACAGTTGTATAGGTAGTTCTATATACAACTATATATAGTTGTATAGTATAAAAAATCCCAGACTGATCCCCAGAGGAGAAATTAAAAACTAAAAAGAGTGAATACTGATTGAACTAACAAGCCTTTTAGCACTCTGTTAACCAGATTGACTCAACTCAACAATGGCTCTCACAAAGTAACGTGTTGACCAGAGAGCTACCTTGCCTTCACACACATAACACACTAAGGTAAAACTTAATGCAATCTTATCAGTGTAGAATGTAATGAAAATGTACCTTGTTATATTTAATATTTCTAGCTGCTTTCAAAAAACATTTCTGTTATGCAGTGTGTAATAGCAGAGAAGTGACAGCATCTTTTCAACAAGTAACTTTCTCCAATTCCTTCTGTGCAACACCAAATGTGTCCTCAGAAACCTGAGAGGTGTAATCTCTCCAGTGTTTAATGGGCCTACCCCTAGCTCTTCTCCCAGCCAGTTGTTCCTGCAACAGGCCTAAATATACAGTAAACACTGTCACCTTTGGACTGTCCATGCCTTCAGATCAACATGCAAATCATGCTCTCAAGTTTTCCTGCACAACACTAAACCGGTTTCTTGTGTGCATTCGAATGTGGACTGGGTTTTCTAAAGGCTCACATGAACATGGACATGATGTCTTGTGTTACAGCACGCACATTAGAAGTTATTTTAACTAACTGTTCCTTCATACTGTCCTGTGAGCAAAATTATAATTGATAAACTAATGGGAAACATTTATGGCAATAGTGTGGATGTCTAACATATGGGTCAAAATGGAAAGAATGTTTGCATTGTAGTGATGGTCTGATGTATTTTTCTGGAATATTTCCTGTTTGCCAGTACCTGTTTGTTGAGTGTTTTGAGGAAATGCACACATCTTGCCTTCAAAGTACTCAAACATAGCGTATTTCTAACACTACAAGATGTGGCAAAGTGTGGAACAGTAAAGCAGCGTCCATTTCTTACTGTGCATTGAGTCTACATACTGTATACCCAAAATATATGAACTACATGACCTGTCATCTCCACAGCACTGGTTATGAGCTTCACTAACATCATCTGCATCATCAAGCGTCACTGATAACATAACATTAGCTTGGAAAACAGCATTTTATGTTATGAAACTAAAATATCCCTTTTTCTTCTGTGAAACTTCTGTCTAGCTCTCAAAAACAAATAATGTTAGAATTATGATGGACTGACCAGTGACTTCTGAATTCAGATTCAACTTCAACAGTGTTAAAACGAATTCTGGCTGAAGAAACAGGCACAGAGAAAATTTAAGGGCTAAATTAACATTTACTAGAGAACGAAATAAGGGAAAAGACACTAATGTTGGAGAGGTGCTTACTGTCAACTGAAAACACAGAAAAATGAGAAAGCAAAAAAAGCAAAGAAAAAGGCAATAGTGAACTGAATAAACTATTTTATGTAATAGGGCTTATATTAAACAATGAGCAGCGGACCAAAGAGAACTCAAAGTTTTCAATCCCCTGGTAAATTAATTGTTAGTACGCTCCCGTATTTTCTGGATCATTATGAAACCCAAAAGCCCATTGCTTGATTTCAGTCACTATGAAGCATAAAAGCTTTGGTGTGCTGTCAACACTTCTACAGTATTGCAATGCTTTAAAATGATGCTTGCAATGTTTATTCATCTGCTATGATCTTTGCTGACCACAGATCCTACTCAAACAGGATCTATGGTATTCATCTTCCCCAAGGCTTAGACAAACACATATTTCTTTACCAGTTCCGAGGCTGACTGCACATTTTTAAACTGTGAAATAGCCAGTTCAACATCAATAAAGATGCTGCTCTTTCGCTCTGAGAGAAGTTGTAATTTATCATTTTGAGTCCAAACTATCACAACAGCAGAACCACAGCGCTATGTCTAGTTCCGGGTTGTCAGCCAATAAGAATGAGCCACAACAGAGGAACTCACCAACCGGCGAGCAACATTTACAGACTTATAGATACACGTATTGTCCGACTATAAATTCGTGCATATGTATAATAACAAATATTAAGATCGATCAAATACAGCAGACCAACCTATTCACTAAACAAAACTGTTGAGCTAACCGTGCTAGCAATTAGCATTTCTCTCAATGCTGTCAATTTGTGATAGCACCTAATGCTAGCTGGATGCTCCCCTCCTCAACAAAGTTATCATGAGTCCAACTTTAGCTCACTTAAACATTTTGGAATATATAGTCTATTGTGCAAGTAGCATCTCAATTATATATGAAGGATTGGGATTACTTATAACACTAAGTTAACGTTAGAGCATGATAACGTTACACAACACTACCGGCTAAGTTGACATTGCAATTGGATAACTTAAGTTATGAGAGTCGTTTGATGAAACCCAGACAAAAGGCCTCCCAATTGAACCTGATAAATAACTACACTTCAGCAGCGAGTGATGTGGCTCGCTAGTCATCTTAGCTACTTTAAAAGCCACGTCTCATGCCAGGAATTAGCTAGCAGCTAACTGTACCCAAGCTACCCAACGTTTCATAGCTAGCGTTAGCTTGTAGCTACAAAGCTGTTGGTGCATTTTACAAGGCTAAGATGCATGTTCTTACCAGCAGTGCAACTGTGACGAAGCGGATATCGAGAGAGGGAGATATTGCTAACAGTTTCATTGTACAGTTTATTGGAGGTGGTGGTGTTGAGTCTTCCCAGTCTGTCTCGACGCCGCTCTTCTTGCTACAGCAGGAAGCCGATGGCGAACCAATCTCACGGTGACCACGGAAACGTGAGCGACACTTCCTGGAATTTGATTAGCATTGTGGGTAATAGCGTTTTTGCAACCCCCAAACGGCTGTTTGTTGTACATGGGGAAACTCTAAACATGGCGATGTATTAAATTACAACAGTAACGGGAGTTGTAGTGTTTTGTCACCCAGACGGAGGCGATTCAACGGGACTACTTGGAAGAAAACTTTCCTGAGATTTTCACCTGAAAGAAAAGAGAATCAAACGGTAGATATAACACACATGAAGGAGGCGTGGGGAGAACATTTCATCAAAATCCATTAGCATTAACGTTAGACTCATCTTATACACTGTTATACTTGGGCTCTCTGTGCTTCTTTAGTACGCTTATGAATAACTGATTTCTCCTGAACAGGGGGGAGTTGCATCATTATGGTTCACTTTTTGCAATACCCTACTCGCCCTATTTTCACAATCTAAAAGTCCGTTTTGTTACTAAAGCTAAAATACACTTTCCAACACAAAACGTTTTGAGGAGACCTTATAATGTACAAATCTGCAAACATTCTCTATGAAATTGTTTGTTTGACTGCTGCTGCTCGTTCAAATACAGTTTCCACAACTCAAGAGCAAAAACTTAAAGTCCCAAAAAGATTGATGCACCTCATCAGATTTGAAGAGTGGATTCATTAACGCCAATAGTGCGTCATTCAGAGGCATCCTGCCTGTAATCAGTACAGTAGCAGTGTTATGCTGGCAGTTATTTCTGTGAACAGGTGGGCTGGTCTCAGTATGTGAGTGATCCTCTTTCTCTGCCACTGCAGGAGTCAGGATCAGGGCAGGTAGGGGACCTGGACATGCATCCACACCCACCAAGGATGCACTGAAGTGTGAAACATCTGCTGAAGTCTCCCCCTCAACGCAGCTATGGTAGGAATCCAACACACAATGATCAGCTTTTCAGATTTAAGTTAGGTTTGCAAATCCCAGAAGAGGTATATTTTCAGTAGTTATCTCTTAGTTACTTTGGTCTTCACCTGTACTTCCAGTTTGTAATTCTCCCTCTAGAGTCCATTGAGACCACTGGGTAACAAACCTAATTGTGTGTGCTGTAAAAGCCTAATTGTTAAGGAGATTAAAGTGGAATGTTGAATTGAATCCCAGCATTAATATTTTATGGGCTAAAGCTGTCCATAGGGGGTTCACAGCGTGTGAGCAACTCGCAGATGGAGTCAGGGGAAGATTTCTCTCCCTCTCAGTCCCAGTCTGGATATCAGTGGTGGAGAGAAAGAGCAGAGGAGGACCAGAAGGTCCATCTTAAGTTGTTCATACTAGAAAATAAGATATACAATATTTTACTATCCAGTGGGTTTTATGACAGTATTGATAAATATCACCATACATACTGATGTATAAGAAATCACAGTTTGAGTTGTCTAGACAGTGGTTTAATCGTATTATTATAATCTCTATGCTATCCTGAATTCAAACTGGAACACAGTTTTCTGGTGCAACTCTCAAGTGCGACAAATTGAAATTTTCTTTAATGACTAATGTTTTAGAGATTCTTTAGTCTATAACATACCTATAAAATACTTTCAGATCTTTTAAAACTTACCAGAGCTAAATAGGAGGTCTTAAAATTGACTGCAGTAAATCCTTCACATTATTGAACTCACAGACACACTTATCTAAAAATGACTGTATTGATCCAAAATTCTATTTTTTTTCTTTTTCTGTAGATTGTCAAGTTGAGGCACAATGTGAATGCTAATTAGAAATGTTGACTTTGTCCCCGGTTGGTCTTTTGTCATGTGCACAGCTGCAAGGAAAACCAGGCTTTGTATAACTAGTTATTTTGGTCTGTAAACATGCTTACATACATTGTCTAAAGATGTGAGCTGCAGTATATGCAGCACACACCCATACCGCCCTCTCTGCACTCTCATTTCATCTGTCTCTCCCTATTTTGCACTCTCCTCCCTGTTCTGTTTTTCGCCATCTTCTTACATTTCGCGTTGCACCCATTGATTTTTTTGTTTGTTTTTCCAGCTGATTATGTCCCTGTACTCTGATTCGCCGTTGGGCACATTGCTCTCTGCACTTTAATTGGACATTTAATTAGATCACAGTTTTAGTCCAATTAGACTCAGAGGTGTTGGGAAAAGGATACGGAGGGGAGAAGAGGAAAAAGTCCCCAAGCTGGTCTCTGCCCCCCCCGTCTCCTTCTCCCTCGCCCCTTCTCACTCTTTTACTTCATCTGTCTTTTTCTGTCGTCCTTGCTGTCTCTCGCTCGCCTCCCCTCCTCAGGGCGGCTCATTAGTGATATAATGGGATGACACAAAACACACAGCTTCCCTAACTCTCATTGTGTCTCAAGCAGTGCCTGAACTGCACACACAGGGTGACAGCAGCTGCATCAGCTCACTGTTGCAGAAGTTGTGTGCTTGTTTTTTGGGCTGATACTTGATAAAATCTTGCAGTCTTTCTCCTATTTGGGACTAAAGCCACAAAGAGGTATGAGAAAATGTTTTGAGACAGAGCATGGGTGCTATTAGTGCCTCTGATTAATCTCCAGCACTGCCTGACAGTCTGCCAGTCATGTGCGCGCACACACACACACACACACACACACACACACACACTCACGCACACACACACACCACAAACATTAACGACGTGCTGGGCAGAACCCTATCGACTCAGTGGAGTGCTCCGGTATGATATCACTACACCTAATGAGACTAAGATAAGCCTCATTACCAGCAGTGCTTGCTTACATGCCAGTCAAATATGGGGCTATTCTGCACCAGTTTTAGCTCCCCTATGGTTCAGCCCTTCTCCACCTTTTGTTGTCATAGTTCTCACACGGAGCTTAGACTCAGAGCGTAAACAACAGTGTCCCGGTGGGTGAAAAACACATGGGCAAATGTAAACACACACAAACACACACCCAGATGTATGCAGCAATGCACACATTTACACTCAGGTGTAAATCCTTGGAGGATGCAAGTCAATCTCTGTGTCCCCCGAGCAGTCACACACACCACCTCCCTTCCTGACTCCCTCCTACTCTCCATCCTCAGCAGGAGGGTAGAGAACCAGTCTCTACTTTGTCCCGCACTCTTCACACATATTCACACAAGCTACCTTTCATATCTGCTCCAGTGATCTGTCTGTTCCCTCTATATACATGTATATACTGTATGCGTGCACATGTATAGACCGTCTGTGTGTGTGGACGACAGACAGCAGGCAGGGGTGTTTTAGCCACAGGCATCACTACCTGACCCCCGTGGCTGTGAGATTGACAGCTGTGGTCCCGCCTAATTGCATTACTCTCCCAGGTGATTGGCTCCCACCCTGGGGGCTCATTTGTCAGAATGTATTGTGGTAATGATGTAAATTAGCCGATCTGTGTGTCACTCAGCCTTCTCCCCCCTGCTGATTGGCCCCGCTGTGCCCCAAGGCTTGGCCCCCAGCTGAGGGAGCCAGCTCATTGGTCCTTTGGGAACCAGGAAGTCCCCCCAGAAATAGGGCTTTACAGAATGGGCATCCCTGTGGGCTGATATTATCCTTCCTCCCACCTCTTTACCTGTCAGTCAAAACCCAGGGACTGATCCCTGCAGCCTCTATCCCCTGTCTGCGACATAGATACACACACACACACAAACTCAAGAAAAATGAAAGTGGTGTAGGCACCTGTAATAGCACCATGTTGGCAAAGAGCCTAAACACAGTCTGTTATAACTGTATAAACTGTATAGAGATACACTGTGTGTGTGTGTGTGTGTGTGTGTGTGTGTGTGTGCGTGTGTATGTACCTGTCTAGAATTGAAATAAAGGCCACAGGCTCAGGCTCTGTTTCCCACTGCTTACCCAGCATGCTCTGGCTATGTCCTCTATCAAAAGCAGACACCTTCACAGTGACAGACAGCTAGAGAAACATATAGACAAACACAGTGTACACAAACATGCACACACACAGACACGCACACGCATGATCATACTGTGACTCCCTGGTTTCTTTGCAGTCCTGTCTGTCTTAATAGCATCAATTGAAATGTTGGTTACAGTACGTGTCCAGTTTGTGTGTGTGTGTGTGTGTGTGTGTGCGAGCGCATGCGTGTGCAAGGAGGCAGCAGTGTGTACGTGCGCAGCACTCCTGTCGTGTTGCTGAAAGGTTTCGTGGGTTTGTGTGGATTCTTTGTTAAACTCTCTCTGGTTATATGAGGCCGAATATGAATAAAGACTAAATAATGTCAGCATCAGCATGAATCAATAGTTATACAGATGCACAATCACTTGGTCTGGACCTCAGCCTGTGATCAATAGTTTACTCTGAGTTATTGTCTTCATATTAACAAGTAGAGCACTCCCTGAGGAACACATATGAATGGCTAAATGAGACCACTCCAAACCTCTCAACAGGACCTGGTGTTGTTTTTACACCCTCTTTTGTTTGATTTCAGACACTGCATCGCAAAAGCCTTTTTAGCCAAATTTGGATGCACTGTAGGTGTTTCCAAAACACTCAGATCCTCATGAAACTCTAATTGCCTGCTCTTGGCGATATGAATGTCCCTCACATAGATTCAAATATCGACTTGTGTCCCTCATGTCAGCGTTTGGCCAAATTATGAATTTTTTTCTGCATCTAAGATTATTCACAAATCAATTCATATTTTTTATTGTGGCAGCTGGGGGTTTCATATTGACTCCAAAAATGCAGAAAAAGATCAACATAAGTCAACAAAAGTAAAAGGAAAGTTTGAAATGAGCTCGTCAGGACTGAGAAGACACCCCCTTCAGCATTAGTTCATTTAGCTTTCTGTGTAAGAGGATGTTCACAATCATATTACTGTTTTTGGCTGTGGTATCTTCACTATTTCCGCATATGTTAAGTATTAGTATTTGCAGACTGTGTGTGTGTGTGTGTGTGTGTGTGTGTGTGTACGTGTGTATGTGTGTGTCTGCATGCGTGTATGTGCATTACTGACTGAGTAATCATTGTAAATTAGAGATGCTTAGAGATGTTTGTGGTTGATTTTGGTAAAGCCCCTGTAAAAACTCTCTCTCACGGAAAATCACTTCCCATGACGTGGCACATGTGCCAAACACACACACACTGACGCTCACACACACCTTTAAGTGCCGCACCTATCGTCTCGCCCTCCCTCCTTTACACACAGAATTTTACCTACTTTGCAGTAAATGTATTAACTAACCTGTATTAAGTCTCCACCACTACTTGGCAGAGCGTGAGAAAGCAGCGAGCATGATGGGTAATTGCCATGCTGCACGCAGTGTCTACAGGAGCACTCTTTATGAGGTGATGGTGGGGAGGGAGAGGGGGAAGAGAAGGAAGGATGGAGGACACTGGAGTATTCCCTCCTTCCCTCAGACTGTCCAGATTTCTTACCAAAGAGTTTAAGAGATTCTGAATGAAGTAATCAGCCTGGCAATACTTTATCAATATTTCCTTTCAGTTTTATTGTATAGAACGTTTTACAGGGTACATTTCAGAAGTGAGTTGGATCTGTTTGTGTGACCATTAATGAAAATGTCTTGCAGAAATCTCAGATTGTGGCGTGCGTTTGTGCCTCCAGCGTTTATGTGTTTAGGGGCAATAATTGATTTCTGTGTTGTGCCCCGCAGGGCTTGTCCCACATCTCGAAACCCCTACACACACACTCTCACACACTCCCACACACATACACAGCCAGGCATGCTGCAGTATTAATGAGACATGAATAAGACATGAAGAGAGACCCCCCTCTTACACACTCACACAGGGTCTCCCCCTCCCCAGCTGCTTCCTGTCTGCAGATTACCCAGCTTTCACTGGGCTCTGGTTAAGTGGGGCCAGGAAGAGATTTAGCCCCCTCAGCAGGAGCAGAAACACACATTCACACATACGCATGCACACGCACACACACACTTCCTACTGTAAGCAAACATTGGAAAGTATCTATTTTATCGTGTGGTTGACTGCTAACAGAGCTATATGTGTGTTATCTGCCTGAAATGAAATGTGATCAATGTTTAACAATAACAATTTTCTGTTTGCTCCTTTAAGGCTCTTATCATTTAACTGGCTACAGAAAAGTGTACACTAACCACTGGAGCTGGAGGCGTTCATCTAAACTAAATTGTAACAATTTGGAAAAAATTCTAATGGTATCTGTGAATGTGGCAGTTAATAATATTTCTTTCAATTTTGTGTTTTATGTGGGGACTGGAAGTGATTTTAAGATTCACAGTTTAACCAATTTCATTAGTAGTCGCCAATTAAACTTGGCTGATTATGGCGGCTAATATGGTATTATGCATGAACTACTTAAGTGTAACTATATCCAGTTGTGGGGTGTGCTCGCAGCTAAATGAATGGTAGGGAAACTGTCTAGACTCAGTTTAATGTCACCGTATTTAACAGTCGATAAGTAAGCTGAGTGTATGTTGCTGCAGGTTGAGTCGTGACCTTCTGTCTGTTTGTGTTGCAGGCCTCAGCGACGTCTGGCCCAGGACCTGCGTCTTTGGGCTCGCAGGTTCACGCTGCAGCTGTCAATGGTGATAGGAGTGCCCTTCTCAAGCTCATCACTGGTATGTAGCACACACAAGCAATCAGGTGGATCCCCTACATCAATTCAATATACTTTGCAGGGTTCAAATGTTCATTGGTTGTTGGTTAAAACTGAACCAACCATGAACATTTGAATTGTGAAGACACCCCAAACATACATAGTTCATTTCATGTTAATATGCCCTCATGTGTTGCTTTGTTGGCTAAAGGATATTTCTTTATATTTGTCCAATCTGTTGAAGGTTTGGTGTTTTTTAGAGAAGAGCGAGTGCTCGTCAGCATGGAAGCTGGAAAACTGTCTGCTAAAGGACAGTCCAGTCCTCTGCAAAAGTGCAGATTTAGCCAAAATGATATTTGACCTTGGATATGCTTGAAATTGAGACTTTCACTTCCACAAATTAGAAATATTTGGAGAAAAAAAATATGAAGAGCATCAGATGACCAATGCAAAATCTCTTCGGACGGAGGCAACATGGCGCTCCAGGTTATCATTTACAGTATTTGTGTACGACTTCCAGCTGCTCTGACTTATTTAGAAAAGTGCAAGTGGAATTTCTATTAAACTGAAGAAGTAAAAGACTGCATTTTTAGTGCAAGGTTGCCTTTTAAAACAGTTTATAACACATTCCATCACAAGCCACATAATTGATCTCTCTGTTTATATGTTGAACTGAAAACTCATATTGACCCAAATCTTCTCTGCCCTTGAACTCTGTGACTTTGTGACTTCAACAGTCAACTGTTCTTTTTATAATATGTATGACTATGTACTATATGTAATATAGCAGATCCCTCACTGCGGGATCGTGAGGACCAGTTTGGCCGGACCCCTTTGATGTACTGCGTGTTGGCTGACCGCCTGGACTGTGCAGAGATCCTGCTGAAGGCAGGAGCCTCAGTCAACAAGACCGACCATAGTCAGCGCACTGCCCTACACCTTGCTGCGCAGAAGGTTTGGACATATACACAAATGTTGACTGTTACTGATATGTTTTTACTTTAAAAGAACAAAGTTAATTCAGGTTGGGTGGATTTGTAAAGGTGGGGACAATATATGAAGATGAGTTGTGATTTCACAGAGGTTTAATGGTGAAAAGAGAAAGTTTGCCGGTCCATGAGCTCCAGTGGGAAGCCAGTGCCCCCTAGTGGCTGTGGGTATGGCCTAAGGGCTTCTGTGTGTGAGGGGGATATCAGCTGATTTTATAATCCTACAACACAAACACTGTAGCAGCAATATAGAGTGATTCACACACTCACTATAAATAAAGAATCTTTCCACTTGAAGGAAATCCTGTTTCACAGCATTTTGTCTACTGAAACCATTGAAAGAAGAAGAGCTTCATGTTCTCTTTGTTTCAGCCTAGACTGAGGAACTGTCAGAGGAGACAATGATAATGAGGACACCTCTAAGACAGACTGGTGTGTTCTTTCAAGATGCATGTAGCAGTGGATGTGGGATGTGGTACTAATAATAATATCTCTTTACATTTCAGTTATTTGTTGTTGTCATTTATGGGAGTGTGCGGATACAGGATCATCATATCATAGGAAAGAGGGGAGGTAATAGGTTATCAAGGTCTGTCTCAGAGATTTCGGAGTGTGTGTATGGTGTGTGTGTGTGCATGTGTGTGTGTGTGTGTGTGTGTGTGTGTGCTGGGGATGCTAGTGATGGGAAGCCCTGTCTCTTTGACATCTGATCAATAAATGGCTGAGACAAGGAGAGAGGCCAGGGATTACCGATCTAATTGGACTGAGAATAGGGAGGCTGGGAACCCACACACATACACACTCACAGTCTAGATGCATGCTCACACACAAGATAGATCTGTCAGACTGTGGCTTGGTGACCACAGAATGGCAAATATACAAAACACACGTGTACACGGTCATGCCTGCGCAGGTACACACACACCCCTGCTGTCCGGCAACAGCTGCACAATACATCACCCAGCAGCCCGGTGGTGAGACCAAACTTGAGGAGGATGACGATGATGATGACGATGATGATGATGATGATGATGATGATGATGATGATGATGATGATGTGGAGGGGATGACAGGCAGAAAGCGACTGCTCTGTCAGGCCAGGAGCTGCTGCTTACTGTTTAACAGCTCATCACAGACGCAGTGTAGAGACAGGAGGAGTGAACAAAGATGGATGACCTGCGGATTGAAGCAGACACAGTTAAAAGCCTGGGGAGTCTGTGTATTGGGGAGTGTGTGTGTCATTGCTGCTGGTTCATGACTAATATCGAGGAGACTTGGTGATTTCTGAGCTAATTTTTTCCACGGTTGTTTTTATGGTGCAGGGGAATGTGCGTTTCCTGAAGCTGCTGCTGTCCAGGCGCGCTAACTGGCTGCAGAAAGATTTAGAGGAGATGACCCCACTCCACCTGGCCACTCGACACCCCTCCCCAAAGGCCCTTGCCCTGCTACTCAAACACATTGGACCTGGGGAGGTTGACACGCAGGACAAAAACAAGGTACTTCAGTATAGATATACTCCATGTTGTTGGAAGATTGTTTGTCTTTCCAACTGTCCGTAGTTTGTCCTCAGTCAGAAACCAGCCATTCCAGGCGTCTGACCAATAACCTGCAAAGAGATAACAGACTGACTGAGGATTGTTCATTAGAAGAAGCAGGAATTTGAGGTCACACACACACAAACACTCACGCAGCAGTGAACGATTTAACAATCTGTGGCTTTGTCCTGTGTTCTGCTGATAAGACCACAAACACACAAACACACAGTTTCCTCTGTCTGCTGGAGCTGATGTGTATCTGACATCAGTAGTTACTGTTGTAATAATCCAATATGCATCATCGTGTCAGATGACAGTGGTTTCTGCAAATCTCAGAATAGCTCAGTAGCCGTCATGGAAGCATGTATCTGGGTTACAATCTCTGGATCTTCAGTATGAGCTTTGTGCAGCACATTGCCTTCATATTTCCTGTCTGTGTCAAAGTTGTGTAAGTTTTTGAACGTAAATGGAAACCTCAAACCTGATGTGTTTTAACTTTATTCATTGTCTCTGTCTCTTCCTTTTCATCACTCTCTCTCACTGTCTCTCCCTCTGTACAGCAAACTGCTCTCCACTGGTCAGCGTTTTATAACCGTCCAGAACACGTGCGCTTACTGATCAAGCACGATTCCAACATTGGCATCCCGGACAGCGAGGGCAAGATCCCACTGCACTGGGCAGCACACAGTCAGGAGCCCAGCGCTACGCAAACTGTCCGCTGTATACTGGTACACACTATTGTGCGCACACACACACACACTCAAGGGAATTTGTCATCATCATCTTTCTCCCTCCTCACTCATCAATCTGCATATCTTTTTCTTTTTTGCGGTTGTCTTGTCTGTGCGTGTGTGAAGGAGGCAGCTCCCACTGAGTCCCTGTTAAACTGGCAGGACTATGAGGGGCGGACGCCCCTGCACTTTGCCGTTGCTGATGGTAACGAGGCAGTGGTGGAGGTCCTGACGTCTTATGAGGGCTGTAATGTGACAGCCTATGACAACCTCTTCAGAACGCCGCTGCATTGGGCAGCTCTGCTTGGTGGGTGAAAATGAAAGCTACCACTGAAATGAAGGATTTCAGACTATGTGGAATTTATGCCCACTTACCACCCAAAACAAGGCTTGAATTAGAACTACTGCTAAGCCAAACCAAAGTGGACTAGTTATTACCTGCAGGACAAGATGATGTTTTATTTATTTTCAGTTAGTCACTTTGGTCCTGACCTGGGCTGGGCATTATATTATGTATATGTATTATATTAATATTATTACATGAACCTAGATATCATCTTAGATTTTTGGGTATCATAATACTCTTATATGGCTTAAGTTATTGTCCTTTCCTGGTATGAAAGGCTTCATAACATTAATAATGTTCCAATAATTTGAAATCATTAGACTGTTGACTAGCTGTTCTATTATTTGCATTTATCCATTTATTCATTCATTCATTCATGTCAACTCTGATGATCCTGGAAAAATTTGGAGTCTGGTGTCAGGTGACACTGACTTAGTGCTAATTAGCAAATGTCAGCACACTAACACGCTAAACTAAGTTCTGTAGTAACTGGAAAAATACAAGGCTTTGTAGGTCAGTATATTTCAGGAACTGTGCCAGCTCCTTACTGTATATGCCCTTGTCATTATCCCTCAGGTTCACCCTCAGGTTGCTCCACTGTAAATGTTTGTTTTTCAGGCCATGCCAAAATTGTCCACCTGCTGTTGGAGAGAAATACATCAGGCACTATTCCCTCAGACAGCCAGGGAGCAACACCTCTACACTATGGTGCTCAGAGTAACAATGCTGTGAGTCATAAACACTTTACATATGGGGCTGTAAAACCTGCTGAGTCAGCATCATGTCCCTTCATTCAAAACCACAACATTGTCAGTTATGAAATATGTTTCATCCTGTCCTTTGCATAGCAGAAGACTGAAACCTAAAGTCAAAGTAAACTCAGTGAATAATAACTATAAAGGAGGACACTGACAACCAAATGGTTACTGTGCAGGCCACAAGGTCACATTGTCACTACTTTGTTGGTTCAATGCCACCTGGTGATATTTGTTACTTCTCTCTCTTTCCCTCATCCTATTTCCTGTCTGCCATTTTCACTCTCAAGCCACCCTATTAGGGCAATAAAGCTCTAAAAAACAGCATTGCAATATAATTCATGGTAAATTTTGAAAATGTAAGAAGTGCAGTGGATTGGGATTATACATACTGACTCTCTTTACAAGAATTACAATAAAAATAAGACCTAATTGTACTTGTGTGAGATTTAATGTGTCTCTTCTCAAAATGTCCAACAAACTGAACTGTTTGTGTGTGTTGTGTGTGTGTATATATGTTTAGGAGACAGTTGGCATGTTCCTGTCCCATCCATCTGTGAAAGATGAGCCCGATTTGGAAGGGAGAACGGCCTTTATGTGGGCCGCTGGGAAGGGCAGTGATGATGTCATCCGCACCATGCTGGCCCTTACCCCTCATATTGACATCAACATGGCCGACAAGTATGGAGGCACCGGTAAGCACCCAAGAAACAAAAAGGGGAACTGGGGCTCCCACACAATGCTGCTAATGGGCATGAAGACATACATTTTTGTAGATGCTGTACGCACACACACACACGCTCGCATGCATGCATATACACATGCACACACACACACATAGTCACTGTTTAAGTAGTTTGTTTTTTAAAAAAGTGATTTCTGGTTGCTTTAGTCTTGGGATGATGATGTCACAGGGGGGATTCCCCCCAAGGTGCAAGTGAGACTGCCAGACTGAGGGAGAGAGGGAAATGATACTGTCAGCAAAATGAGTGTGAGCTCTCTGAATAGACTCCCAGCACCACTTGCCTTGTCCTATGACACACGCAGACACACGACTAACTGCCACACTCTGACCCCCAGCGCTGTATAATCTCCATGGCAATAGCCCCGCTGCTCAGCCAGGCAGTTATTGTTTATGCATGCATAACATGCAATGGTTGAGTCATGCTAATGAGACAGTGTGAAGGGCAGTGGAGCTGGCTGGTGCCCAGACCACTTCCATGCACTTGACTCTCATCTGTATTGTCTTGGGACTGCAGGGAGGTGGTGGAGAGGGCAGGGGGGCCGCATGGGGAGACTTAAGTGTTTGCTGCTCATTAACTTTCTCTGCCTGTTTAACCCTCCATTGATAAGGCTTTAGCTACAGCCCAGAGAGGAGCTGCAGTCAAGGGACTGATAGAAGAAGGAGGAGCAGTGAGGATGTTTATTGTCCAGTTGGATTATCTTACGGTATTTTTTGTGTGTATTCGCATAGCACTCCATGCGGCTTCGCTGTCAGGCCATGTGAGCACAGTGAAGCTGCTGTTGGAGAGGGGAGCGATGGTTGACTCTCTGGATGTAATGAAACACACGCCGCTCTTTCGCGCTTGCGAAATGGGACACAGAGACGTCATACTCACACTCATCAAAGGTGGGTGCAGGTGGTGCACATGTGCAAGTGTTCCAATAACCATACATGTTGCATGTCAGTTATATGCCTTGTCTGAAATTTAAATGTAATGAATAAAGGTTCCGCACGTGTGGACCTGGTAGACGTGGATGGTCACACTGCTTTGCACTGGGCAGCTCTGGGAGGGAACGCTGAGGTCTGCCAGATACTAATGGAGAATGGGATTAGTCCCAATGTGCAGGTATGAATACACATACTGAGATCATACCCAAGGATTTAAACAGCGTAGCCCAGAATGTTGAAACTGCTTTGTTGTGTTTACTGCTCATTGCTTACATTTATGTAGGAAATAAGCATGTTTCATTTTCCAAGCCTATTGTTTCTCTGGGCTGTGCAGCTCTAACTTTCCATCCACAGTCCCTGTTGTTGAAAACAACGACTGCAATAAACAAAACTAATTATACAGACACATAATGTTTTTCACTGATTTATTTATTATGCACACTCACATAGGTTATGACCGACAACTGCAGCATCATGTTAGGTTTGGCTACTCGATGCCAGGTTTTCCATCCATTAAACAAGAATCATAGGAATAGGAATTTCCTATTAATAGCAATAAAAATAAGCTGGATAGCTGAGACAGTATGTCCACTATAAATAAAATGATAAATATGTTTTAAGCAACCGAGTCTAATCAGAATGGGTCACATCTAGATCCTGATCTATTCTTTTAATTGTTAAATATTTGACACCTGTTTGGCAGGACCAAGCAGGACGGACTCCTCTGCAGTGTGCTGCTTATGGCGGCTACATCACCTGCATGGCTGTTCTCATGGAGAACAATGCTGATCCAAACATACAGGACAAGGAGGTACAAATCCACAAATGTACCCACAAATCTGTCTGAGCCTTTGTACGTTTTAATAGTTTCTCTTTTTATTTTTATGGGTGCACAGGGGCGGACTGCTCTCCATTGGTCATGTAACAATGGCTACCTGGACGCCGTGAAACTGCTACTGGGTTACAACGCCTTCCCTAATCACATGGAGCACACTGAGGAGAGGTGAGGACAGAGCCAGTCAAGAAGGAAGAAGTGGAGGTGAAAGTAGAAGTGGCAAAATAGATGGTGGAGTGACTCCAGTGATCATGTTGTGCAGGTACACCCCTCTGGACTATGCTCTGCTTGGGGGCCACAGCGAGGTGACTCAGTTCATGCTTGAGCATGGCGCTCTTTCCATAGCAGCCATCCAGGACATTGCTGCTGCCTCCATCCAGGCTGTCTACAAGGGCTATACCGTCCGCAAGGCCTTCAGGGAGAGAAAGCAGCTCCTCATGAGGCATGAGCAGCTGCGCAAGGATGCCGCCAAGTGAGAGATGAGCTTGCACACACACATACATGCTTCCATATGGGTGTATGTGCACAGTCACACTTTAACCTTTTTTTTAAGTTTTAAAGTTTTTATTGATTTATGAAGGTTGTAAGACTCTCATAAACATCCTTCTCTTTGTCCTACAAAAGATACCTTTTGTATTTTACATTTACATGCACTGTGTTCGTCACCCATTCCTGCTTCTGTCTTCATTATCTGTCGCTGTCGTCTTCTTCTCACCCATGTAGGAACAGTCACACTCTCTCCGTATCTATCTTTCTCTCTGTCATCCCTGCACACACATACATCTTCTCCCTGTCTCTCTCTTCAAGCTCGTTCTCCTTTTGTCATTTGCTGATCAGTCTCACCTTTGTCCTGTCTTGCACAATGCGATTGAGAGGCAAAGTTGTTCTAAGAGGACACACTAGGTTTTCTTATTATAATGTAGTTTTTACATGAGGTAAATGACCTGGACATGACCGGAAAATGTTCATCTATACATATAGTGTATTTCTGACAATTTTCTTTGTGTTAAGGAAACGAGAGGAAGAACAACGGAGGAGAGAAGCTGTGCAGCAAGTGTCTGTGGCTGCTGCAGACAAACGGAGGGTCCCTTTGGTGAGAACTGAGCAAGAAAAGATCTCCTTAGTGAACATTATAGAAGACTTATCCATGAATGACTCAGTGGTGGAGACAAAGAAATCACCCAAAGCTGAACGCACTAAGAACAAAGAGGAGAAACACAAAGGTACATATGTGAAGAAATTCCAACAATTATATGATTGACCTTAGTCTCAATTGATGTGTTAACGGTTAAATGATAATTTTACAGCATCATAATGCATGTTCTCTGGCAATGTTGGCGAGTCTATGAAAATAAATTAAATAAATAAAATGCTGAGGCCTAGACATATGTAACACATTCACTGACGCTGAATATCAGAGTACATGCAGAGCTTGCTCATTTAAATAATCTCTCTGTGAAAAACACAGAGTAGAAACATTTTGCACAAATCATCTTATACATCTCGTGTTTTTCTTTTTCATTTCTCTCACTAGCCCACAAGAGCAGATCCTCTAGAAGAAGTAAAGCAGCAGAACCACATGAGCTACCTGATGCTTCCAGCCACCATTGTCATGTGACCAGTGACAGTGTGCCCGGTGCCACCCAGACAACCAGGCTGAAGGAACTTCTCTCTCCTGCCAGGTGCAGCCAGCCTCCCAGCCTCAAACCCAGACCGCCCTCCATGCCCAAAGTCAGGGAACAACCTTCTTCAAACACATGCACTCCTTCAGTGATGGACCAAACTGACACTAGAGAATGCATCCCTGTAAAAAAGAGGGATGCTCACATGACTGTGCAGACTGCCCCTGGCAAGACCGACAGCTCTGCACAAAAGCACCGAAACAACAAGGAGCAGACTTCAGAAAAGGCCGCCACCAAAGACCAGACTCACACTCCCTCATTAAAAAGCAGTTCATCTTTAGACCACAAAAGCCCTCCGAGAAAGACTCAGTCTGCCACACACGCACCCACCTCGACACGCACACTCAGGGAACAAAGCAAAGAGCTGCACAGGACGAGGAACGAGGCTGCACGCATCATCCAGCATGCCTGGCAAAGGTGAGTGCGCGCCTGCGTTTGTACCTGAAGGGTGTGTGGAGCGTTCAGTAGCTGAAGTTTATCTGGCCGTGGGAGATTGGCAGTGCCATGTGGTGCCCACATGTGCCCTCTCCCACATACATGCCAACCCATTCTCATCTTTTCTGTAACTCCCCTCCCCCCAATGTTCAGTCTGGATGCCATCAACACTTGTGCAGTGGGGGGGGAGAGCGTGGGAGATGGGTGAGACAAGGAGGCAGGGGACAGACGGGCTATAATCTGGAGCTTTCATACTGGTTTAACAAGAGGCTAAAAGTTCAGCCGTGCTGCTCTAATAGCTACCAGCAGCCTCTCTTTGCTTTTCTCTCCCTCTTACACACTCCGTGTTTCTCTTAGAGGCTGCCAGTCCACCACAGGAGGCCCTCTGTTTCCATTCAGCTTCACAATTATATTCTGTATGTGCTGCCTATTAACTGCCTTGAATAAACTCTGTTTACTTTGTTTATGCTCACTGAGTATTAGTGTGAGGACTTGCCAGCTTTTAGACCTTTGAACGCTGTCTGAGAGTTGTTTTTTTTTATTGAGCGTATGGGCTTGCATGGATGTGTGTCTGCAGGTTCCACGCACGCAGACGGAGAGATGTAAGGGCCCACGAAGAAATGGAGTCAAGTGATTCAAACCACACCCAAAGCAGGAAGAAGATGGAAATCCGAGCTCAAACCACTAAACCGTCAGCGAGTAAGAGCTCGGTGCTACAAAGTATCTATGGTGAGCTCATTGCTCTTTTCATACATATGTTTATGATATCAACAGGCAAAAACAAGAACATTAACATTCCCTCGGTTGAGCTCTGTCCTCCAACCACCCTGGCCTGTCCGAATCATGAGACTAATATTTAAAAGACAGGATTTTTATATTATATATATAAGTATTTGACTGCCTCTCATCCACACACATTGAATACGGATGTGATGTCAAAGATTCAATACGAGTGATTCTTTATATCATATATTTCATTCTGCAGAGCAGTTACAGACATTAGACTGTCTTTGAGAGTGATGCTACAATTTGGATGTCTGGCAGTGTGACAGTGTATTAACCAGGATGATAGCTGATGGTGTAAATTTGCAGATCAAAATTAAACAAACATGACCTCTGACACTAGCTGTTAAGGATGAGCCTATTCAGATTTTTTATTTTTAGAGAGCAGTTTCACATTGGGTAAGGGTCACTACCTGAAACTGAACCAGCAGCACTTCATCACCTTCTTAAAATAATGACCTAAGTCATATTTTCAAGTTTTTTCAAAAAACATAAAAATGGAACCAAATATAGAGTATATGATATTTATTAATCAAAAAACATTTTTGTCAAAAAATGACTTAGGCCATTATTTTAAGAAGGTGATGACTTGCATCCTTGTGTCATGTGCCGTACCCATTCAGCTATGGAGGCATTCAGCGAAGTCTGTATTTTTAGTATGTATACCTCTCATGGAAAACATAAAGTAAAATAATTCCTTCCAACATGTGTTGCCTTATGTCCTCAGTGAGAACAAATGGCCCTGGAGCTGAGTGCCACTGTCTCAGACATATTATATCAAAGCCTGTATTGGTGAGGGTGTGAAAGCAGATGTGTAGCTTTCTTCTAAGATGCAACCTACAGAGAGCAACAGTAACAGTTTACTGCCCCACATGTTCGACTGCTGTTTTGCCTTTTAAGGTGGGATCCTTTTCCATCTTAATTAAAGCCACAGCTCTTGAATTACAGACAGATTGGAAACAGATTGAGATTTTTTGGGATTAAAGGAAGAAGCTGGAAATCAGGATGGTTGTAATACCAGTGCAGAACACGCTGTAAGTGACTAATTCTGGGAACAGCAACCCATGTAAATGTCTGGGTGATGCTTCAATCCACATACCAGGACGGTATCAGCCTGGTTGGCTGTGTGGAACCTCTGGTAGGTTTCGCCCCACAGACAGGCCTGACCTTCATCAAACATCACCAGGTGATGATGGGGGAACGGGCAGAAACCTTGCTGCGCCAAAACATACAAGCACTCTCCTCGTCTGCGCTCACAGGCAGACAGATAGACACAACCACCATCACCCCCACCCACACCCCAAAGTCCTCGCTCCATCCCAACCCAACCTTCTGACGTGGTTTTCCCCTCCCCCTTCTCACCTCACCTCCCTCTTTCTCTCCTTCTTGCTCTCTGACAGTCCTGGCACTGTGAAAAGTTCAGAGCTGTCAGGGGGAATGTCAGACGACTGCGTAGAGCAATCTGCTAAATACACACACACACACACACATAAAGCGACACAGAGCCACACACACATTCATAAGACTCATTCTCGCACCTCTTTTTTCTTTGACACACAACTCTGGACTGGGCTTCGCTGCTCTGCAAATCATCTTAAACAATTTGTTTAAAATTGCCTGGTTACTATTTTATCTTTAATATCGGTTCATCTGTCACACACGTGGCGAGAGTAATCAAATTTGGCAGCAGATAAAGAAACTACAGGTGGCCAAAAGATCAAGTGTTCAGATTTGACTGATTTATTAATTGATAAAGAAATCCCATACCCTGCCACTGCAGTGCAAACATTGCACGTAAAAACACCCTGAAGTTTAATTATATATCTCCTGTGTGCTCCTCCAATACTAGACACTTACTCATAAAGTACATGCAAAGGTTTAGTGGCAACACTTAAATGTCCCAGGCTCTTTTTCTTACAACATAACAAGAACTGTGTGACTGTATAGAGTAGAATAGAATAGAATAGAATAGAATAGAAGTACTTTATTAATCCCCCTAGGGAAATTTCGTGACTATACTGACTAGTATACTGACTGTGACTGTTGACTGCTGCAACATCAAAATTTCCCAGTTTGGGATTAATAAGGTTTATCTATCTATCTGTCTATCTAAATCATGTTTTAGGCTCTTTGGTGATCAAATTCAAACTTGTAGGAGGACCTTTCGACTGTACTCAAGCAGAATTAAATAATTCTGAGTAAAATACATTTTACACGTGAAACTCTGTGTGAAACAGCATTAATTCTGTTCAGTTACATGTTGTGGATTATCTGTGTGTCTTTAATTAATCATTGCAAGTGTTCCTGATAATTGGGTGTGTGTTTATGGCCACTAAAGATTAAATAAAAACAATAATTTAGGCTCCAGTGAGGATTGAACTCACGACCCCTGGTTTACAAGACCAGTGCTCTAACCACTGAGCTATAGAGCCTTTGTTGTGTACAATAATAGCAGCTTGCCCATATAAAACCAACAGTGATGAACAATTACGGGTGTGGACCCAGAGTAGGTTAACTGGTTACAGGAGTGTCCTGAGTTTTGCTATGCAGCACTAACTGGTTAGGGCTGCTCACATGATGTAACTACAAATACAAAGGAAGATATAGTCCAAAGGTTTTTCTTTATCATCCTTTAGGCAACTCTATGGCCAGACGAGGGCGGTCACTACGGGGCTCTCAGTCTCAGCTGGTCCTGGATATGCCGCTACGCACCCAGAGCCAGTGTAAGTGCATGAATGGTAAGAACAGTTTTAATAAAGTAAAGGTCTCTTAAAAAGGTAATTTTATGTGCCTGTTTTACAGTGAGTGGAATAGACTGTGTGCACCTAACTGAGGCTGTGAATCAAGCCAAGCAGTACTCCTACCACCTGAGACCACATAGTGCTGGACAGGGGACCAGAGGCCGGGGAAAACATTGAAACTGCATATATATACACACACACACACACACACACACACCTCAAGTTCTTTGATGTTTTCTCAGCTGGCTGGCCGCCTTACCTCTATAGAATTACTACAGACATTGTTCACTCAATGTGCCAAGCTTTCTAAAATTAAGCCATATGACATCAGAGCCATGACCTCACAGGGTGGGGTTAAGTCTACAGAAATGGTGTGTGTAAAAGATAACCTTTCATCCATTGTGGAAGGAACACATACACACGCCATCTCCCTCGTTCTCCATCGCTCTCGCACACACACTGAGATAACCTTTCCCCCTGTTGTGGAGAATGAGGCAGTCTATCAACAGCCGGTCATACAGATAGCCCACCTGCAGCCACTGACACACACACACACACACACACACACACACACACACACACACACACACACACACACACACACACAAAGTTACACAACAGTCTGGTCTAGAAATGCTTTCCTGCTCAAGAAAAATATGTATTTCTTAACTATGCAGTTTATTTACTTTAATATGCATTTGCACAAAAAATATCCATAATGTGTAGTTTTAGATACCTCAAGGTTCATGGTTTTTGTGTAATAACAAAATAAAAAAAACTGACGCAATGGGCAGCGCATTGGGATTTAACTTTATTTTGCCTTTTTTTGTTTTTCCCTTTTTGTTTTTTTAATTCAAAAGTCGGCAGGTGCCCCTGGTAAGCACTGGACAATGTTCAGCAACAACAATACTGTGACAAACAATCAGGCTAAGAATGAAGCAGTTAAAGAGACAGCTTGAGACTAAAGAGTAAAACTGGAGTTCTTAAAAAGAGAATGGGGAGTATTCATTGTGACTTACAACTTAAAAAAAAAAACCACTTCATGGTATTCCTGTCTGAAAGTTTTGTCGTATGTACTCATTGTTACTAAGTGTTTCTGTCAGTGTTTTATTAAGGTAGCTGTCGGATTTTAGAGAGGGTGAACTGAAGAACACACCGAGTTGGTCTGGTTGTTGTGTCGCTCAGTAAATGTCTCGAAGGCCCAGGTTTACACGGCGAGCTGAAGAGCTGTGAGCCACGGTGACGCTGTAACAGTACAGCAAGTCAGTCAACCACTGCTCCCTGGTTGGACCCCGGGAATACCTCTGTAACACACCAACATATGCAAAGAGAGATCAGGTGAACAGACTTAATCTATGCATCCAAACTGTAAATAAGCGTTAGAATTCAACCCTGTGTTTTTCATAGTAGTGCTGTGTTTACCGTGAGGTGTTGTATGATCTCTTGCAGCAGAGCAGCGTTGGCCAGCAGCTGGTTGTGGAGCGGCACATGCTGCAGCAGCATTGACAGTATCTGTCCAAGATGAGGCAGCTCCTCCTCATTCAGATCTCCAACATGCAGCAACTGCAGAACCATGCGCAGCAGGCGAGGAATGGTGCTCAGCGCTGACACACATGCACCCCATATTGCCTCCCTGCAAATGTGACACAAAGGTGATTTAAACCCAACTGTTGTAAATCTGATCACCTGATGATGGCAAACAGCAAACTGTTCCTATCAAGGCCAGACTTTTTCCACAATGGGAGATGATTTCCAAACACAGGTCCGTAAAAGGTTGCTGTGATACAACACACACCTTTTGTGGTTGGTTTCGGCAGGTAATTCCTGCTGCATGGTGATAAGCAGAGCCAGCAGACTGAGACAGCACTGAGACAAGAAGCGCAGCATGGGCTCAATGGGCAGGATGGACAGGTCCAGTAATCTGGATACAGCTCTGAGCAGCCCAGCTGCCATACTGTCAGGCACCACCCCCAGCTTAGTCTGAGACACACAGAACATAAACATGTTTATTCAGTAGCAAGTTGCCGAATAAAGACAAAGACAACCTGTGAAGAAGAAGAGAAGTTTAGGGAGTAAAAAGAGCACTGAACCAACTCAAAACTCCTCAGTGGAAGTTTCCTGCTTTCGACACTTTCTTACCAGATATTTGCAGATGCCATTTTGCAGGATGTCAAAGCACTGAGACTTTGAACCCAAAGTTTCCAGACAGTGGCAGACTTCCTATAAAAGAAAGAGTTAAATTAACAGAAAATAAACTTCATATAAAAGGCACGTGTGTTTCCCTATAGCATGCTCAACATTGTTTAGTAAATAAAAATATCACAATAATTTGACCTGAAATGTCAGACATTTGGTTTTATGGGTTACATTCATAAATTACCGTTTTTGGAAAGCTTTTACTGCACTTGTTTGTTGTCACAGTAAAGTAACTAGTTAACTGAAGCAATGTTATCTTCACTTCATCTGTCTCACCTCTTTTTTTGTGTGTGTGTATGTGTGTGTGTATATGTTGGAAGATTCAAAAGGTTTTCTTGTTAAGTTTATAATGAACACTTTTAATGTTACATGTTTAGGTATGTTTATAGAAACGTACCAGGTGAAGAACTATGAAGGACTATGCTACGCCCTATTTCTAAGGCCTTTCTAAAGTGATGTGGCAATTTCTGTATCAATTGCACACACTGTATGCCAAAAACAAATATAAGTTTATGTTTCTGTCATATTTCTCTAGATAATGTAAATGACACACTGACCTAAAACTTGCATTTAGCTGTTCAGTCCCTGGTGTGTAATATAGTGTAATGATTAATGTAATTTACCAATCTACTTAATCAGCGTTTTATGACACAATGTCACAATGAAACAGGAGTAATAACATTACAGAGAGACAATTAACAAGCAAATTAAGAAAACAACTGTCTGCCTCAAACAGCTTTTCATTTATCAGACAAACCACCACACTGCTTTAAAAAAAAGAGCATTTGAGCACAAGAAAACCTACCACAGGGTTTCTACAGTTCTGTCTAGAAGCGAGGCCTTCACGTCATTGTGTCCTTACCAAAGAAATTACTCACTAAAACACAATCTTAATTTATTTCTTGGCAGAGACGTGACGGGTTTCAGGCCTACAAAGCACCACAAACTTTTTAAAAGTGAAAAATAAGCTTCAGCATTTCCTCATTAACTTCAAATCCAAATCAAGGTTCTCATTAGCTTTTATCAAATTGAGGTTGGTGTGTGTGTGTGTTTGTGTGCGCATGTTTGTGTGTGCGTGTGTGTGTTGTAGTGCAGACATAAGTGCGAGCCAGTTTGTGTCAGAACAGTGCACCTGTTGGCATTCTCGCCGTCATTAAAAACAATCCCATCTCATTAGTCGAACCAGAGTTGACACAGTCCGTCCCTTAATGCCCCCCCTCACCACAGTGTGTCCCCTCCCTCCTCTTTTCCCGCCACTTGCCTGTGATTGACTCAGACAGGGAGATGAGAGAAGCAGGATCTGAGGGCTTAATTGAGGAGCTGAATTAGTGATTATAAGCCCCCCACTTGGTCACACACTCACACACACTTGCCCCAGGGCATAGTTACGTTAACTGTAATTTCTGTGCAGAAATGTCACACTCCCATCATGCCATGGGCTCTCATTAGCATTTGTGCATATCCGCTATGCCCGATAACCACGCATCTCAAACCTGCGCAACGCGATAAAGGTTCCCCTCTCAGCCGGAGTGCCACGATAAAGCTTCCACCCTCTGAGCTCTATATGAGAGACAGAGAGGGACCGGGGGGACTGAAAGACCACAACTGTGTCCAGAATATCAACACTTTTCAATTTCCAAAACAATGTCTTTTCTTCCTCTTCCTCTACCCCCACATCTCTGTCCCTTCTAAATCATTCTGTTGCATCAAAGGGTTTCTGTTCAGCAGCAGCATTGGTAAAAGTTAGAACATGTGTTTTGTTTGGTGTAATTTTAGCAAAAATGATGTGCAGTGAACACACCTCAACAACATCCCAGTGGTGTGTGAACTGCTCCAGTGGCGTGGAGTAGAGGCTGAGGGGTGAGAGCGGAGAAGACGGCTGGGCTCTTTTATTGCCGACCTCCTGCAGGGAGGCAAGCTTGTCAGATGAGAAGCCCGTCAGGGTGGAGAACAGGAAGCTGATGTAGTCCACGTCCTGCAGAGCCGCTTCCTGACTGCCAACTGACCAGCTACTCAGAGATGACCTAAGAACATAAGTGATTATGTTAAACAGTTAGCAACGCGAATAACTGCATTTAACAAGAAAGTTGCACATCACACATTTTATTGAAGCACAATCCATATGGGATTTTTGAGACTGACACTGATTTTAGAGAATAAAAGTTAGAAAATGTTACATTTAAATCATTTTTGTGCTTCAGACCGTTTCTATGAGGGTTTTGCACCACACTCAGAGGGCTACTTTCTGAATAAACTTCATTAAGTTTATGTAACGCTTTTAAGGTTTATATAAATTTGTTAACTTGTAACTTTGTAACTTTTTAGTCACGCCAATAGATTTTTTTTCTTCGAAAAAATGAATAAAAATGAATACTGGCCAATAACATTAGTACACATTTGGAATTAACATTTATCTCAACAATTTTCATGCTTACATATTCTAACCACATCTCTTAGTTTTATTCATGATGCTGTGTTTTCTAAAAGCACAGTATTGAGTTGTAGTGCATTGATACACATTAAAAGATCTTCCTTGTCTTGAGGGGAGGATAGAACATCAGGAAATGTGAGTGAATAAGTGTGTTTTATGAAGCCCAGGAGGCACATGCAGACAGAACTGTCTTCTCAATACTCCATGACGACTCTGCATTCCTGCCTCCCAAAGAGCTCTTTGTATCATACCCATTACACACACACATCCAATCGCATACGAATGCAGCACTCCCTCTGCTCAAAATTTGTCTAACACTGCCCCAGTGACACAAGGAAAAAGGTGTTACACACACACACACACACACACACACACACCATTGCAGGTTAAGGTAAGCTGAGGGTGTGTAGCACAATTTAATAATACATTTTCACAGTCAAGTTAAATATCAAATACACAGAGCATCTACATCAGCACCTGTCAACAGGCAGGTAAAAAAATATTAAATGTCAAGAAGACATCAGTGAAAGCACAATACTGCCATCTGATGGCAGGCTACAGTGCTGTAAACTCATGCCAGTCAGTTGAGTTCATCTGGCCTCCACAGGTATGAGGGTCTTTTCACGCTTACCTTAGGTGTACGATACGAATCAGAGAGGCAGCAAGGCCTGCAGAGATTCGCCCAGCAGTGCAACAATAGCTCAGATTGGCCAGAAGAGACTGAGACATCTTGGGCAGGAAATAGAGCAGCTGCACCATTTGTTGCTGGGACTCTGCTGGTAGCAGCACCACAACTCCTTCCTGTGGATCTTCACACACACACACACACACACACACACACACACAATTATGTAGAGACAGCAATACACTGTGCCCACTGGGGATATAACGTGGGACATAACTCTATCAAGAAAATTAAAGCGATACCGGGAAAGCCAGGCTACTGTATGTTTGGTCAACTAAAAAAAGACAGACAGACAGGCAGGGCCACTACAGTGAGGGCTCAGATAATATGAGTGCGTGCGTGCGTGTGTGATGTTCTGTCTGTCTCTGACGCACATGCTGATGTCAGAAGCCCCCAGACAAAAGGAGTCTTGTGATGGTGAATTGCTGGCTCTACGGCAGTTTCTATTCGAACACTGGCTGACCCAAACCCCCGCCACCCACCCCCGGCCCCGGCTGTAATACACCAGCCTAACTAACTGACCATCCTCAGAGCTGAGGTTATGGGTTTATTAATGCTCTCTGCCTCTGGTTCCAGTTCAGTTTTAGAAAGTTGTCTGGGATAGGAAATATGGAGTTACAATGCCCCCTAGGGACACTGTGGTGTAACTCATAATTCTTAGATTTAGTAAGAGTTTCCTCATTGGTAATCTGACTATTGCTGCTGTTTTCTGTCCAGCATTGGACGGTTTATGTATATGAACATAATTATTTACATTTATCAATGTATGAATGATACAATTACTTTCCATTAATTTGCCACTGGAAATATCCAAACAGACTTGTTTTTAATGTATCTTGGTATTGTATTTAATAAGCCCGACAAAGCACAAGGACAGTCCCCAGTCCTCCAGACGTCTGCAACTCTGAAAGTTTCGAAGGTGCATTTGGTATTCGCCAGTTGATGGAAAAGATCTGGTGGAGCATGGCTGCCTGGGGTGTGTCCAGCAGTGCAACAGGTTTCAACCCAGAAAGAACAGAGCCATAGCAGCAAGTCATCGCCCATTTGGTAATAACATGCTTTTAAATTATGGTTGACATGTATATATGATAATAATATTGAATATTAATTATGGTGACAAGTTGCTCTTTAATCACAGCCTCTTTGTTTTCCTGTCAAATAAAGAGTGCATACCATAGAGCCTGCAGGCATGTGTCTGCAAACTGTTGAGCAGGTCTCTGTGTCCTCGGGAAGCTGCAGCCTGGATTGACAGGATAAGTTGTGCGGAGAGAGCAGGGTTACGGTGGCCCAGCTGGGACAACTGCACAGGAAGAGATGCCAACCAACGGCACAGCACCTTACTCCTTCAGAGAAACAATGGGAGGGATAAGGGAGGGAGAGACACACTAAGGACCGATGTATTAAAAAGGCAGAATTTGAGGTTTTGGTCCACGAAAGACAAATTGTTGCATCTAAGGCACATGTGTAAATCTGTTTTTGTTGCATCTTCAAGGCCCTAAATCATAATTTGGGAAGATTAGAATGCTGTGCTTCAAATTATTTGCCCTTCACTTCATTTACACAAAAAAGTATTTGTTTTCAGAGGGTCCATAGTTTTCAATGAATTAGCTCAAATAGGACCTCGTATCATGTGGACTTAACAACACATGATCATCATAAACCCTTCCCGCAATGGATAGTCACTGGTCAGTGCTTGCAGTTTCTAAACTGGAAAAGCAAGATGAACATATAAATATCTTGAAAACAACACAAATTAGTTTTCAGCTTAATTCCAGGCATGAGTAATTAGTGTAGTTATGCTATTGTGCCATTGGTCTTGTAGCTGGCCTCCAGTTTAACATCCCACATGGTGGAAAAACAATGACTGAACTTACTTCGCTATGTGTGTGTGACCTTGCTCCTGCAGGTACAGCTTGCTGTAAAAAGACAGCAGCAGAGATCGTGTCTGCAGAGTCAGGTGCCTCTGCTTGTAGTAGACATACACCGCTGCCAACAGGTCATCTGTCACAGCTGCACAAATACAAAAACACCTGAATGTTAAACCGAACATTATGAAATGTCTCCTAGTTTACAAACTAGAATCTTCTAATCTAATTAAATCCATGTGTTCGTGTTTCAATATCAGATACACTTCTGGAAATACATCACACAAGCTTACTTTTGCTCCTCTGTGTGAGCACCATCTTCCACACAGTACCCAGCAGCATGTGGAGCTGCTTGTAGCTCAGTTTCACTTTGCTGGCCAGAATGTCTCTGACAAACGTCCTCAGGGGCATCAGCCAGTCTCCGTCCGCCTCCCGGCCGGCACCTTGCCTCTGGCTGAGGGACACCATGACTTGACAAAGTGTTATGTTCAGGGCCAGCGGCTCCACCGTTAGTCCTGGGACAGCTGCGGTCTGCTTACTCCTACAGGACAGGCAGTGGAATTGTGGTACTTAGAGTTAGTTTAGGTCTTAATTATAGTATGTGTCATTACAGTTTATGATTAATGATTCAAAACATTTACATTATAATTTAAATGAATGAGTAAAATTTTGGTGAAATTTCTTCATAACAAAAACAAACAAACAATGCTGCAACGTATCTAGCAACCAACCTTTTGAGATCAACCTTCTTTTTATGTTTGGGTGTGTCCTGGGTACCATATGGAAAGTTCTTCATGAAGTGCTGTTTGAAATCTCCCAGATATTCTTTATGAAACCATGCATCCTACACAAAGAGAAAGTCATTTTAAGTGAAACCATTTCTTCCACAAAAAAACTGTTGTGTGACATTTTTGGGTGCTCCTCATCTCACCAGTGCATCTCGGTGATCCTGCTGCGGTGCCAATTTTCTTAGCAGCTGAAGAATAGACAACACCTGGAACATTACTGACATGGCATCTGGGGTGAGCAGGTGAGCGCCCTCTGTGCTGTTTCTGGGACAGTCAGTGGTGCTGGCTTCTACCCAGACTTCGAGCAGAAGAGGCACCAGTGTGGCTGCAAAGCTCTGAACAGCCTCAGCTGATTCCAGACCCTCACCCACCACAGGTGCAGTGTCCACCTCTGGTCTACACAAAGAGAGATTAAATAAAAGAATGTGTTGAAGCATGGAAAATGATTGTCTAAATAGAACTGAAACAAGGTTAAATATATGTATGGTTTTATTAACTCTGTATCTGAGTTCCTTTCCTTGTAGGAGTTTGTGGTATTGTACCTTAGTCTAAAGGTGGACCGTGGTGTTGGTTTAGCCCCAGAATGTTCATACACCTTCACTCCGATCTTGCTGTAGGTGAGCTCTTCCCAGTTGAGATACAGAGGAGTAAACTTGCCCTTTCCACTAGAGCCAAACACTCCTTCAGCTGGGACAAAAATATCCCCTTCCTCCACTGGTCTTTCTTCAACTACTGCCTGCAGAAATCGTCCAAGTCTGATGTACAAGTGACACACAAAAAGTGTTAGCAGCTACAATTATTTTTTATATTTTTTAGAATATATTTTTTCATAATCCGTGCACAGATGGCCTGTGTACCTGAGAAGCACAGAGAGCCGCCACTGCTGGCTAGTCACAGCCCTGTTAGGGTTGACTGACAGTGCCCACGTCCGTCCCTTTGCATCCTGAGCCTTTTTGGCTCCCCCACTGCTTTGCCTGTGAGAGATCAGCTCCAGGAAGTTAGTGAGGAGCACTGCTGGCCGCGCTGCAAGCAAAGCCGGGTAGTGCTCCAGCAACACATCAAGGACCCTCATGGCATCCTCCTGGATGCCTGTTTCGATGTGGGTCATCGCACAGGACAGGTGGGCACTGAGGAGGGGGAAAAAGGGAGCCACTCGTTCTGCAGGCACAGACTGCGCAATGAACCTAAAAACAACAAGACCATTTATCTGCTGTTATTTGAGAAAGAAACAAATGCCAAGTGTACTTTTTACCATACTTATGCATCACTTCTGTATCACTGACCTGAGTACACGTGTAGCTGCCACACGAACGTTCCCATCCTTGTCTGTGAAAACAGCTGCCACTTCAGAAAGAAGGCGAGATAGTTGCTGCTCTAACAGGGAGGGGTTAAGGGACAGCAACTCTCTCAGACCCAACAAGGCACTGTGTTTCACATTGGCATTGTAATGGTGGAGCTGAGACAGGAGGTCCTGGTAATTTGGGAGGACAGGTAGAGAAAGAAGACAAATTGAAGCATTCTAAACAAAAAAAAAAACTGCTGGTGATTTGCTGACATGTGAAACACAGATGGAGCGCTTACATTGATTCCGAGCTGCCTGTGCGTGGTGGGGCCACTTGTGTCTCTTTTCAGCTGTTCCGATAGATGGATTCCCCTTGTGCGGAAGTTAGTGTTGGTGGCATTATCAGCTTTGGGCTTCGTCTTTCCCACCTTTAATTTAACCTTTTGGAAGTCATCCTGTCTCTTCTTCTTCTTGGCCTTCATCTCTGCAGTCTATACTGCTGTCAGTGTAACCAGATATGCAGGTAAGAAGATGGTATTGAATGAGTGTTGATTTCAAGACCCATGCCAAACACTGACACAGAATGTAAGTGCTAGGCGGCTGAAGCATTAAAACATTATTCTCTAGCTGTAAGGACCACAATTCTTGCAAGACAGATTAATGAATTTTGTTCAGAATAGCCAGTTTTAAGAATTTACAACCATAAAAGGGAAACTACTGCAGCTGCAAGTATGTTAACGTCATCTAACGTTAAATTGGATAGCCTGTAGCTAACCATCTCGTACCCTGGTTCAGCATCATACATAGCATTTCGTTATTTCACTTACCACAGAAACAAGTTTTGGCTACTACCGTCAGAGATTTACGCTGCATTAAACACTCATTTGGTGTCTAGAGAAAAAGAGTATGCCCACTGCAAAAACTATTAATACATATGAAAAGAAAATATTCTGTACTCAAGCTCGTGCTGGTGCCTTGGGTCCTCTGGCTCTCTGTGTACATGTTTACAAAGCCTCGCTAGATGTGTACCGCCCAACGACTGCGGGGCTTACAATACAAAACCTCTTTTAATGAGACCCACCCGTTTCTATTCAAGACACACATTTTTTTAAACACTCTCTTGTTCTCTAAATTTGAAAAAATACAAAAGCTGTCCCATGGCGGCCAGGCAAATGCAAATGCTTTTATTAACTTGTTCAATTATGCTTCTGAAAGGTGTAACGGTAAACCCTGGTTTACAAAACGAACGCCCCGTATAGATGTCCACATCTATGCCTGAAGAATAATATATTACACCGTCTTGCCCGTAATTGTATCATTGAGTGTTCAGGTTTCATTCAGTTTGATAACTAGGGTCTATTCGGTTTTGTTGTAAAGGGCCGAAATAAAATAGTGTAAATTTTCGTCCTTTTTTAAACTGGCGGAGCCACTGTTCTCCTTTCTCCCCGGAGCGGCTCTCAGCATTGTTTCCTCTATCAATGGGTCAAAGCAAGTTCGACTTCCCGAACTTGCACTAGGAGGCTCTTGCATGTTCCATTGAAATAACTCTGTTAAGGTTGGCAATATTACCGTAACTTTTCCACATGCATATGATATTTGGCGTTCCGATTTCGTAAATATCTCTCACGGCTACCGTGTTGTCAAAAACCGGTCTAACGGGCTCTCCTGGGCCTGAGATGAAATGCAACAACACAAGTAGCTACCTATTGTAACAAATATCTGTTTCTAAGTGGAGCATAACTGAGTAACCACTAATGAGAGCGTGTATTTATTTGTAAGAAAATTACTTGGTCTAATGCGTAATGGCTGATACCGTCTCCATCTCTGCCACACAGTGGAGAAACTGCAAATGGAAGCTCAGGCTCATGTCAGTCAGCCGCCACCGAGAAATGGCCCGCAGCCGAATCAGAAGAGAAATGCCAGGGTAAGTATCACACGTAGGTAATTTACACTCCTACTAGTATGACATCACAGTTACACTGGTAGTACCTCACACGAGTTGTCCTGGTCGTTCACGAAGGACCTGTATGACGCCTTTGTTTCTTATGATATTATACACCTGTGATACCTGTGATGGCGAGCCAAGTGGCAGCAGTCTAGGTGGAAATGGAGAGCCTCTGTGCTCTCAGGTTGTGTTTGTACTTTGGTCAATGAACAAACCACCGGTTAGGGCCTCACTTTTGTGGCCTGCTATCACCGCTGTGGTTACTTTAATTACTTCATCAATCAGTTTGGCAAAGTCGAGTTTTTTGTCTTCACAATGGAAACATTTCTCTTCTTCAGAGATTTCATACTGAGTGTTACGTCTGGCCTGACCTTGGTTCTCTGAACCAATAAGGCAGGTTACTCAGTTTTTACTTCTGAGTGCTGCCATGCTCAATACGAAAAAGGCCAAATGTTTAGGAGGGCTCCTGGAAGATTTCTTTCAAAATGTTTTTTTTAAAAAAACAATTGCTTGTATTGTTAGACATTATGTAAATAAGCTATGAAAGATCAGTGCAGTGAAAAATATCCAACTAATAATCTTTGTTTATTTGCTGTACAAACTAATTTATAAACATGATGAATATCCCTTGTGATTGGCGGCTTGTTTCTGTCTGTTACCTTCACCTATTACAATGCTTAGCAGCATGTTTTCTTGTACGACAGGTGCCCTCAGTCCAAGTGGTTCCTATTTGAGGATTAAACTATCATCAGTAGGGATGGGTAATGAGAAACAGTACTCGATTGGTACTCACTGAAATATTGATTACTCATTACATGCAGCATTTTTAAATTCCTAACTGTTCCCTAATGATGATGATGCTGCCAATGACAGGTGATCCTTTGTGGTTGTATAACTGTGTGTTTACATTCTGTCCTCTGTAGTCATGGCTGACAAAAGGGGCAAAATGTCACAAGTGTGGGCTCACATTACTGAATTCAATGAAAAAGCAGCTAAAACCCATATATACATCGGGGGTAGATCTTAATGATAGCCATCCCTAAATGCCAGACCAAATAATTCCAGACTCTGATTATACACTTTTCTCTGTGACTGTCGCTGCTTGACGCAGGGGTCATGGGGAATGAAGAAATGCACTATGGCATATGTAGTTTGGTGGACATGAACTAGGAGTTCAGTCCCCTGCTCAGTGTCATCCTGTCACTAATGCCTGTATGTGTCTCTCTCCTTCATGTGGGTTTATTCCCTCCATTGACAGAGAAAGCAGCTGCAGCATTCTGCTGATATAGGTAAGTCTTTTATACATGGTGCCGCTGCTGACATTTGAAGCTTGAGATCTTGATTTCCCTGCTTCATGTCATGGGTGGTGGTATGTTTACCACTCTCTTGAGTTGAAACTCACACTCTGAGATGTGGTACCATGGTTTTGGTCTTAAGAGATCAGTGTTTGCCACAGCAGAGATGATGTTTCTTGTTGCTTGCTGCACGTTTGCTATTAAGAAAATATTTTTTCAATATTAAGATGGTTTAAAAATACGCACTGAATTTTAGAAATGCCAACCCATTCTCCTAAGATGTTGCTACATTGAAGAAAAGCACCGTATGTTCCAGTAGTCCACAGCGACGCTACACACGGTGTCAGACCAGCAGGACATACAGTGTTACATTCATGCATCTGTGATGCCTGCTGCTGAAGTTTTAAAGCACTTTTTGTGCTGTAATGGTTGTATAAACCCCTTTTTTTCTCACGAAAATATGCTGAACTCTGCTGAATACAGCATTATTTTTTTCTTTTTTTTTTTAAAATCCAGGTGCCTATGCTACTCTGGCTTGAATTGTATTGCGTCATTTGTTAATCTTGAGTAAATCTTACCTGCTTACCAGAGTATGATGAATTTTAAATTATGCAGAGAATTTTATCGTGCTTGCAGTTGGATTGTTTCATTTGTGCGACACAGAAGTTTGATCCTTCTGTGATTGGGGCACAGTGAGAAGCAACGCATCATAGGAGCTGGTGTCCTGCAGCCCAGTTTGGGCATAAATGGGGGTTAACAGAGAACTGCTGTTCCCTTTCTTCCCCCAGGCTTCATTAGCACACATGAGGAGTTTGGGTTTCTTATGGAATAAAGTTCATTGGCCATCAGACACTTCAGGTAGTTTAAGAAAGCAATACATTGTTTCAACCTCAAGGTGTCTTTACTACAAATATTCCAATTTCAGGTTTCGCCCCATAAATTTATCAGAGTGGCTTGCTGAATCAGTTTGTTGGACATGAGCCTTGTTGGCTCACTTGCTCATCTATTTTGGACCATTAGAAAGCTGCTGTTTTATGCTGACCACTGTTGTGTTTTTCTAGTGTTCACCAAAGGAACATCTATCCAGACCATGCCCTCCCTCAGCAAACAGCTGAAGGGGGTCACAGAGTGTATCATTGGTAAGCGGAAGGATGATTTTCCTCTCATACTTCTACGTTATGTACTTGTTCTCTTATACTGAGAATGCATAATAATCATTAATCATCATGTGTCTACAAGGTCTTCAGTATGTGTGGGAGTACCGCAGCCCCAGTAAATCTGTCCCACCACATTACCAGTGCAAACTCTGTGCAGTCTCCCGCTTGCAGCATGATATGCTCGCCCATGTGAAAGGCTGGAAACACAGCTACAGATACTTGGTGAGTATTCATAGTCTGCCTCATAAGCCTGACATTCTAAAATTATTTTTCACATTTGTATATGTTTCCATCTCATGTGTAGAAAAAGGTCCACCCCGAAAAGATCACCCATGAAGAGGAAGAGGCCGTCAAAGACCCTGCAGTCCGGAAGACCATTAAAGAAGTTGCAGCTGAGGTGGAGAAGACAGAGGGGAGGGGGCAACTCAAGGTGAGTGTCAGGCTCACAGCACTGCAGCAGTGGCATAAAAGTCTTGGAATTATACTCCTGGGTAAATTTGGGGATATCACGGAAATGGTCCACCATGGTATATTATTCAATAAAGGCAAATAGGAAAATTTGAAACTTTCCCATTTTAAACATCCTTCATGGCCACATGAGTAAAAATTTCTTTGAGTAGCACCTGAATGCACCATGCCGTCCCTGTCTTTGTGTGAATGCAAAACTGTGACACAAATAGCAGTGGACTGGAGCAGCATGACTGTAAATTATGCTAAAGCAGAAAAGACTTTCAGTATAGCTTTTCATTACATTGCCATACTCAGAATGTAACCTACATAGAAATACTAAATTTGATTATGATATTTATTTCCTAAGAATGTCCAATGTTTGCATTTTAGAAGTGTATTTACTTATTTTCTACATTATGATAGCATATTTGACATTATAACTATTCCTATTGTGGTTTTAAGGTGATTCTGAAGGAACCCTGTGAAGTACCAGCATTCAAAGGACTCCGTGAGTTACTGTGCTATGAATTAATGAGGAATGGTTTTGATTTGTTACCCGAGTTGTGTTCACTTTTTATTTTCTTCTCCCAAAGGTTCTGCTGCTCCTAAAGTTTTACCTCCACCAGCACCAGGCATGGGACTAAAGGGACCACCCTTTGGTAAGTTATTTTACTATGAAGGCATAGTTTGTGTAACATTGTGCCTGTACTAGTTATCACATTTTATTCACAAGTTATTACTGTGTGTGTATTAAAATACATTGAACATGTCGATCTTACAGGTCCCAGGTTTTCTGACCCAAGGTTTCCAGGGGAGTTTCCTCCTCAGGGTGGACCTCTGCCTGACTATCCAGTGGAAGAGTATGGTGAATCCGGCTTTGGGGGCTATTCAACCAGGCAAGATTTCCTGAACTCTGGTATGGATCGAAGACCTTTCCCTGATGGTATGGATCGAAGACCTTTCACTGATGACATGGGGCATTGCCCAGCTGGAGATGGTTTTGGACCAGGTGGTGGAAGAGATGGTTATGGCAGAGGTGGACTACTGGAGGAGAGACCGAATAGAATGTATCCAGATGAGTACCGGAGCAACCAAATGGGGAGTAGTTTGATGGACCGACCAATGGACAAGCCACTGGAGAGGCCAGGCTTAATGGGAGCATCTCTAGAAAGTAGCAACCTCCCCAATACACTTCTCACTTACCTGGTACATGTTACATATCTCATAGGTTTCCTCCCCAACTTGAGAGAAGTGTTGCTGTAATTTTGTTCGTACACTAAACTCTCACAATGTATCTCTAGGAAACTTTCCGGATAGAGAATGAGAGTGACGCGCAGCTGGTGCTGAAGGTGACACAAAAACTAACAGATGTGCTGATGGAGTACAGACTGAGGAATGTATCCACGGTATGGAGCCAAAAAACCCCCCAATCCTGTTCTCATATCTGCTATTTAAAATCAGATCCAGCCTATGTAGTTAATTTTAGAGTATTTTAAATAGAATATGAGTAACTCTGAGCTTGACAATGTTAATGATATGCTTTTCAACAACATCTATGTGTCACAAATATGTTTTTGGTTCCATGTACATGGTGTCTTCATAAATTGTCTGTTCTCTCCCTTTGCTCCTCAGGGTTCTAGCCTCAACAATTTGTCAATGAGTTCCACAAACTTCTCCTCTACACCGTCCAGATTGCCAAGCAGTAGCAACCGATACTCAAGTAATCTTTCAGGTAATCCCCAAGTGTCTTCTCAAACTTTACACTGGCTAGATTAATGACTCGATGTAAAAAGTCATGTAGTAGTACCTATTTGTCCACTGGAAGTAAAAATATATAAATATTCCCAAAACTTTATATTTGGAAATAACATTGAAGTCAATATGGGAGTAGCAGTTGTGCTTTTGTTGCTGACCATGCATGTTGCCTTCCTGCAGGTCCACAGAGATATTACAAATGACCATCACTAGATGTGACACCACGATCTTGTCATCCCTGTCTTAAATGCACCAGTCACCAGAAGTTGAAACTTTGATTTTGTGTAAATTTGCTTTAAAGTACCATCCTCTCTGTTGCTAGCTAGTAGCCTTTAATGTTTTTGACTTCTTTTGAAGATTCATGACTTGGAAAGTTTTACATTCAATTTTGTGCATGTTTACAGCATTTTCAACTGTTAAGAGTATGACTACTTTTACTTTACTGGTCCAGTTCTATTAAAATGGAGGAAAAAAATTTAATGCATTTTTGTGTGTGTCTTGAAACGTGACTACACACTTTTTCTTACTAAATAACACTCATTATGAGAGATACTCCAAGTTCTGGTCCCAGACTTGTTCAAGACTCTAAAAGCTGAATTTTCAACACATCAACTGACTTGTTCTCTAAAGGAGAAAAGCCCATAGCACATTACAGAGAGCCATATACAATCATTACATCATATATACATCACATAATTATTTTTTTCCACTGGAAAACTGTCTTGAATTAATAGATGGACCACAACACAATGTAAAAACATTTATTTTACAACATACAGAATGTTAACAAAGGGAATGTAAAAAGATGCTTAACAGTAAGTATTGAGCGTGTTGAACATTACCAGAGGATTGAGAATCAATTACATTTGGAAGCCAACCTTGAAAACCATTATCAGTCTCTTGCTACAGTGTCTTTGTTAAAGCATTAATGGTTAATTTTTCAACACATTTCTTGCCAAAATGTCCTCCATCTGCTTCACATTTATGCGGGTAAGTAGCACTTTTGCTCCCAGGAAGTCCTGACCATGGAGACTTTGAGCCAGTGCAGCAAGTTTCTGTGATTTAAACTGAACCACAGCCTCACCAATACCCTTGCCATAAATATCAAGCAGTAAGAAGATGTCATTATTCTTCAGTTTATAGTTGGAAAAAAGAATTTTTATTTGACTTTTCTTTACATCTGCAGGCATATTCCTGATATACAGGCATTTCTGAGCTGCTGGCTTCATGCTTTGCGCTTCCTCTGGTGTCTCAACTGGAAGACATTTCCTTATTTGATTTGGTGTCTTCTTTATGCCTGTTTCAAGACTCCTGGGATGGTTTTTGACCATCATGTTCCTCATTGTCTTCTTAGTGATTGATGAGACCTCGATGGCATCAGAGCCCACATGGCAGCCAGTGAGATTGACTGCATAGTCATGATCTTCAATGCAGTTAAAAATAAGAAATGCTGTATCTGTTCTGTTGCCTTCCTTGTCAAGCAAGTGAAGTACATTTTTGTGTGCAATGTCTGGACATCCAAATAGTTCTTTAATTTCAGTCTTTGTCATAGTTTTTGGTAGATTACGGACCATAACAGTATACTCCATAGTTGGTGATATCGTACCCTGATATCTGGGCAGTTTTGGTGGTATAGATGGCAACTGGTTGCCAGATCGTCTCTTCAATGCAAATGAGGAGTTTGGTCTTTGGTTCTCAGTTTCCTCAAGACAGCTTTGCTTGGGTTTCACTCTCTCTGTGACATTTAAAGCAGTTTCACATTCTTGCAGCGCACTGGTCCACATCTTCTCAGTTGCTCCACGTACCTCCACACAGACAGAGCCCAGGGACTGCTGGTTAAAGAGAAGGGCATCACTAGCATCCTGTGCCCTTGCAAACTTGACAAGGCAGCCATGGCCACGTCCCAACTTTACATTCACTATGACTTCCTGTACCGTCAAACCACTGAAAAACTTGCAGATGACCTCTTTTGTAGCTGAAGCTGGCAGACCAAAGAGTCTGACGTAGCCTGGCTTTGAGTCCAGAGTTTGCTCTGGTGTATTTGCATTATTAGGCATAGCTGGGCTAGAGGTAGTGGAGATATCAGCTCTGGGCAATGCCTCAATGTTTTCTCTTTGTTCAGATGACTGGAGACCTTGAAGGACAGTACATATTCCAAGAAGAAAAGCAGTATTCGGATCGAGTGCATTTGAAACATGTAGATTTGAAGAATTTGTATGAAAAGGCTGCAAAAGACTTGCAGTGTCCGAGTCGCATGTCCCCAGAGTAATAGGTGGTAAATTGGCAGCTTTGCAAGTATGAGGCAGTGCACTCAAAGGTTGCAGATTTGCATCTGAAGATGGCTGAGGTCCCTCGACATTGAGCTGCGTGGGCGAGGACCGCTTTCTTTTTAATAATGTCTTTAATTTGTGCTCCAGCTCCTCCATGCTGCTTATGTGTAAAGTCACCTCAGACCCTTTGAGAAAATTGCCAGTGTACCGCATGGCAAGCTGGGCATCCCTCTCACTGGTGAAAGCAATAAAGGCTTCTCTGAGACTTCCTCCTACTATGTACACTCCACCTTCTGGTATGTGAAGGCTTTTAAAAAATGTCCGTATATCTTCAGTACCTGCCTTTACATCCAGGCCTTGCAGTCTCAGGATTATGGTCATTTTTTCATATCAGATAAGATGATGTCTGAAAATTAAGACAAAAAATGGTAAAAAAACCAAAAACAAAAAAACCCCACAAACGTGACAAAAAGAGTTTTATATTTAAGATATCCCCATGAAAAAGGCAACCGTAAGATTCCTGCGTCATACAGGAGCTCTAATTGGGGGGAAAAAGAAAATAGAAAAACAAGTTTCTGTCAGCATGAAATGCCACAAAATACTTACAGCCACAGCTGGGTACAATGTACAGCTGTTTAAACGTGATTTTTGAGAGGGCTGTCGGGTTGTTGTCTTGTCTTAAGTTTTTCGTGATAACGTGACCGCCTCTTCCTCCATGCCCATTTCCACAGTATACTTCTTTCCCTCCTTTTACGATCATTAGCCCCGATTTTTTTTTAAGGCGCATTGCCGCCACCTACTGGACCGGAGTGCATTTAAAGTCGATCTTAAAAAAAAAAAATCAGCACTGCACACACAATCCTTCTAGTTGTGATTTGCAACGATACCTTTCTGTTTATGTGTGTGTGTGTGTGTGTGTGTGTGTGTGTTTATGAATTCTCTTTTGTCCACTTAAAAAAAAAGGTCATTCATCATCGCTCTCTAGTTCTATTAACGGAACCCCCGGGTCGGACAAAAAAGGCAGGCACATTTCAGACAGAAAAAGATTAAGGTGAAATGATGTAAGACATTTATTGATCAACACGGTCCATTTTATGCGGCGCTTGACTTATCCCACCTAGCTTCCTAGGGTTTGTTTTCTAATCAAAGTTGTACTCTTGATTTACACGAATAAAAAAGTTAAACTGCCTTTGTAAGGTTTCTCTGTTGTTGTTGGGGGTTTTTTTTTCAAACTAATTTCACGAAAACACAACACAATTTACCTCTGGATATATAGTTCTGTTTTATCATACCTAAATGTTTAAGTCTACTTACTCAGTCAAATTACTTGTTTGGTGCTCTTTTCCTTGACGACTGCGCAAAGGCAATACTTTGTCAGCAGGAAGTTAACAAGATTTCAGCTGCAGCTGCAAGGATGATGCTTATATTTCCTGTAAAAACTCCCCTATGACGCACACAGTCTGGAAAGTTATTGCATAATCTTAAAGTAAGCTCTTTTTTTTAAACGACGACAGCCCAGTAAAAATATCCCAATACAAATATGGTTATTTACTAACGTCAACAGATTTTATATTATTTTTGAGACGATCTGTGTCGTTTTGTTATTACTCGTGAGCTGTTAAAGAGAATTTAATTGGAAGTAGGGGACTTTTGCATATATTGTTAGTTATCAGAGGTTAACATTTGGGACATTAACGGGACAATTGACAGAGCTATATGAAGCTGTGAGCAGTATGATGACTAATAACGATGACTCATTCTTTAATAAACAATAATTGTAAATAAAAATTTTAACAACAACGACAACAACAATAATACGTAAACTTTGGCTTTAGACACATGGATACTTGTGACGCACACATAAATGTGGTTGCAACGTCATCACGCAGGGTTAATAGCATTGTGGGTAAAAAAGAAAGACGGCTGTTTACCATGGCGACGGGGACGCTACCGTTTGTTGCTAACAGATACAACGTGCCTCTAACATTATTTCTTTTAGTATACATAAATCTACTTGATTCCCAGCAGTTCATCGTGCCCTTCGCGGCTCCTTCAGGTTGTAGCGTTGAAGATTTTTTCGATATTTCGAGTCTCTCGTGTGTGAGGTGTGGACCAAATCAGCGGCGGAGTACAACAGGTCGGTTACCATCGCACATCAACATAATAACTGTTTTACTGACGCTACTTTGCCAAAGGAGACTGCCATTAGTCGTACATTAAGGTTATTAAACTTTAACTTTAAAGTGGTCAGCTGCGTACGACGCAAAAAAACACAATGAGCTGTGTAACTGTTAGCTACATGCGAATGGCTAAGATACTTTCAAAAAAAGTTGAGAACTCATCTAAGCTAGCTAACATGATTGTTTAGAAAACCGTTAAAGGGAATATCACCCCTAAACCAGGAAACCCAATGAGATATCAATATTTGGATTAATGTGGAGTGAATAGAGTTTATACCTGCAACCACTGGTACCTTTTTGAATCCTGGAGGAGCGCTATTTCATTGCACTGTGTACCGCAAGTACTTGTTGTAATGACAATAAAAAGCTCCTTGATCCTCCTTGATCCTTGGACTTTCGGTAATGGGTCTGGACACGGTGGTTGACATAAATACTGTAAAATTTTTATAACATATCCGTTTATGTGTACAACTGTTAAAGAAACAAACAGCGTTAATCAACCACTCTTTTTTAATAAGAAACCTACAGCTGATATTTGTTAATTGACTGAGAAATCAACACTGTACAACATCCTCTTTTTTTCTGACTTTACTCTAATTTTCCTCTTTTTGTAGGACTGAACTGTGTTTGCAAAAATGGGTATCAAACTCTTACCACTGATACGGCATCCATTACTTGTGAGCAATGTCCCGCTGACAAGCCTGTATGTACAGTCTACTTCATTTGGTTGTAGTTTATCTCACATTATATTTTAGATAATGCATCTCACACTCCCTGCACAGTTTCTTTTACCATATGTGAAAATGCTTTATTGAAAAGCAGTTTGTTTTTGCAGGCAGTAACTAAAGATGGGTTTGGGTGCATTCGCTGTCCGGGCAGTGTCAGTGATGAGGGAAAGTGCCAGTGTCCACCAGGCAATGTCCTGGGTGAGTCACTAATGACAGGACTAATTTATGAATTGCACGTTTGCCTATATCAAACATTCTTCATTGTTGAAGGTGCTGTATGCAAATTTAACACAATATGGCAACTGCATTAATCATGTATTTATATGGCTGAATATGGCTTGTTTTTCCCAGTGGAAAGAGATGTCAATGGAAACCTTTTGGATGAGGCCAAGTGTGAAACATGTAATGGAAATGTCCCTGCTCTGTCTGTGCCAAATAGCAATGGAGACAGGTATGCATCAGTACTGTACACATGAACCACTAATAGTGTATATCCAGCTGGATAGAAACACAAATTTATTATAGTTGTAAAGGTGGTATTTAATGCAGAGATGTTGTATTGGGTCACATTTGATTGTACAGTTTGCCTAATGAAGTGACTGGTGAGTGTTTACAGTCATGACTCAGGATATCCTGTAGCCTCTACTGCTCCAACTTGTATCATTCTTCCCCCAACTAAATATAAACTTACAGTTTGACATATTATTTGAACAGTAGCATTTAACATCTTATCAAATTTAGGGTTAAGTTTCTATGAATAACTCTATTAATGCTACTGTAAATATTCAAAAATTAAACCAACAGTAACTCTGTGAAAACTAAACAATCCCCTTTATGGTGTTCTTAATTCAAATTAAAGTTTATATGTTACCTAAAAATAAGGCCCTCAACAAAACAAACCCACTGTTAAATTAGGACGTTGAATCAGTGCAGAATATTTAGTCGTGAATTGAAGGTCAACATAAAATATGAGAATTGAGAACTTTATTTCAAATTCTGTTAAAGGTTTGTTTCCACCCCTTTGGCACATTATGACTGGCTTATGGTTGTTTCACCTCCCATATCCGCAGTGTGTCTTCCCTGTTTTAATTCACCGGTTCCTCAGGACAGATTTTATTCCTTACATGACCTTTTTCCCCGGTTTGCTTTCTCTGGCAAATGTGTAACGACTGCTTACTATTTCCTAGCACCGCTGGTCTAGTGCTAGCAGAGATAGAAGAAAGGTTTACTTGATGCCAGGTTGGCTTTGTACAGTAAGTAAGGGCTGGAACGGTTTCCAAATGTCTTTCAGGTGTGAGAGATGTCAGAGCTCCTTCATTAAATCCTCCTGTGTGTGTAACCCTCCTAATGTCCTGGTGAGTTCTACTGACCCTCTACCCTCTCACTCTCTTCCCACTACATCAAACAGACTCTGTTCAACACTGGTAACAGACCCATAGAATATATGTATCCTCAATGTTTGGTATGTGATTTTCCAGACAGGAGGATTATGTTTCCCTCCAGGCAGCCTCTCAAGCAATGTGAATCCCAGTGTCAACTATGCTCAGTTGGTGAGTCAGACCAAAGACCTATCCCTTGTCACCTGAATTTTGTTTATTAGATTTTTTCTTATCTGCATTTTCTGTTCTGTTCTCCTTGCAGAAATTCAGCATCCAATCTGCCTGGTTTGTCAAAAATCTGTACTCCTCATCAGCAGCCTGCCTTGTAATTCCAATTTTCTTTATCCAATGACACTGATAGTCACTTGTGGTTCTGTTGCATATAATGCTTCAAGAGATAGGCTTATTAAGAAACACAAGGATATTTAGGCTTTTAGTTTGTTCTGGTGTAGTTGTTTTTGTTTGTCAGAGTTGAAATTGTGATAGCTGTTGTGTTAGTGACATTCAATATAGCCATCAAAGTTTTCACCTAATTTGATGGTATGCAATGTATGTATGCAGAAATGATTGTCTTCTTGTTGAAACATCTTTGAAAACAAACATATGGTAACAAGTGTAAGTATTAATAGCATTTTGTGTGCATTCCAGTTGCTTTAAATAAACAAGTTGTGTGGTTGCAGATCTTCTCCAACCTAACGGCGTGTCAGGCTTTGGGGAACATGTGTGTAATGAACATGCACTCCTTCAGCAGTGTGTCGACCGATGCCTGTGGTCTCTTTAACACCATCTTCAGATCTAGAGCTGCTTTGAGCTCAACTCAAGACATTTCCTATTGGTAATTAAAATTATCATGTAATATTTCTATATACTGCAATATATTTGCATTGAGTGGACAGTAAGTACTTTGGTTATTCTCTCTCCAGGAGAGTAAATTTGCCCTGGCTTTACTACGGGGACGAACCTGGACTGGCCAGTCGAGTACTTCAGACTGATCCTGTTCCCATAGGGTTCAGCTTCAGAGGAAGAAACAAGGTGACAGGACATTAATCGTCTTTAAATTATCACAGTAAAAAAAACAGAACAAACAATCTCTGACAGTATATTTTTATACAACAAGCTGAGCTGAAATGGTATCAGAAATGTTCTTTCAATTGACATATTCTGTTTATCTGACAGAACACTGACATTAGGCTGCTTGCTGCTGTCTATAATGTCAGAGGAGAGTTCCTCAGATGGGAACAAGTAGGAGGAGGCAACCTCCAGGTAAGATGTCAAATGACACAATTAGATATTTGGTCTGAATACAGTAATAATATACTAGAGCATTTTAAGTTGTTGTAGAATGCATATAGAGCTGCTTGATTTACCTGCATAGAGTGGTGGAAATGCCATTTCCCAGTCAGTGTTGACCACCACTCTTTTACATGTGAACGACACAAATTCATCAGTTATATCTGTTAAATTCTCCCCACCGCATCTTTTCTTCTCTTCTTCTCTTTTAGCTGTGTCCAGACACAGCCACCAGACAGGCAGCAGCCTTCAGCTTTGGGACTGCTTACCAACAAAGTGTGAGTTTTGTTTGTCATGTAGCTCAGACATGGATCAGAAACTCTCCTGCAAGGTTGTTGCTTAAGCTGTGTGTTTGTGTGAATGTGTGTGTATATATGTGTTTAGTGTGATCTCTCAGTAGCAGACCTGTTGGGTTCCCATCCCGAGCCGGTGTTCTATGATGTGTTCATGGTTCTTGGTGTAGGGGAGAACAGAAAACTTCTCCCCTTGCCTACACTAGTCTACAACCAGCAGTACAATGGACGGTTCATCAACCAAGGTATGATTTTATTTTTTTTAGTGAGTGTGTATGTGTTCCTATATGTGTGCATAGCTTTTATACATTTCTTCTATTTACAGAGAGCATGAAAAACTGGTACCTGTCTAGACGAATGTTTCTCGTTGACACACTGAGTGGAAGAGAGAAGAGCTTGAGTTCACTGCCAAAAGTCATCCGTGTTGCCAGCAGTGTCAAAATAAGGTGGGCTCCCAATGGGACCAGCACTATTGTATAAAAAATAGAAAGAGAAAGTTTCCTTATGTAACTCTTTATGATGTGGTAATAATCTGATCAAATGCATGTGTTGGTAGGTTCCAGCTGGTCCCACGAACCCAGGAAGGACAGGTATTCCCCCCCCTCATGACTGTGGCCTACAAAGACGTTCCCATCACTGATGTCAACACACAAACTGTGTCTGTGAGTAGGGCATGTACACACACACACACACACACACACACACACACACACACACACACACATTCGTCTTTCAGTTACAGTTGTTTTACAGCTCATTGACCCCTAACCTTAACCATCACAACTAAATGTCTAGCCCCAACCTTTACACTAAATCTAATTTTAACTTTTACCCTAATTTTAAGTCTTAACCTTCAAATAATCAAATAAATTTTGTGCTGTCAAACACACCACAAAGAAGGAAGTAAACAAACACAACTTCATCTCAGGTTTTATTTCACAATGTTGCAGTAAGATGGGTTTTTATGAGTGGGCTCTCTGTTTAATGGCTAAATGAGTCACTGTGTCTACCTCAAAAACACACCTTTAGTTGACTTATGCATTGAACTCATTAATGTTTCTAGACAACATTTGCTGTGGAGTATGAGATGGATCAGAAGGAGGCCCGCGTTAAGACAGATGTAAGTTGAACTGTGAATGAAATGTTTATTCTTAAATGATCACAAAAAGAGAGAAAAGGGTAAAGTTCTTGTGTGTGCCCAGACTGCGTTAGGTGTGATGGGGGGTGTAGCCGTCCTCTATTCTCTGCTGAAGACAGTCAGCTGGAAGCGGAGGATCGCCTCTCCACTCATTGACGTGGAGGTACAGTGTCATCAACATGTCATAATTTGTCATGTCATCATTCGTGTTGGTGTTAAATAGGAAAGTGATGTTAGTCTCATGTTTGTTCTTCAGACTATGCTGAAGTTTTTGTTGTTTTATGCTGGAGATCTGGCCAATGTTTTCTTCATTGTCACTGTGGGAACTGGACTTTACTGGCTCATCTTTTACAAGGTTAGTTCAGAACCTTTTGGACTTTCTTTTATACCAGTAGGTATTTACATACTTCAGTAGTCTTCAGTGTTTTTACATGTTTCTTCTTTCTGTTAGCTTTTCAGTTTTTTTCCAAACACAAAAAGTGTCTCTAATCTTTGCATGAACTGTTTTTTTCTTCTCTGCATTCTTTAGACATTAAAGGCAAGTCTTTTCCCTCCTTTTCTTTCTTTTACGTTTCTTTTCAAATGCATAGATATTTAAAAGTAATTGGCTGAATTTTGGTATTAATTTGATTAAGTGTCTGTTTAGGCCCAACAGTTTGTTTCAGCACTGTTACCACTACCCGGTCAGGAGGAACAGTTTGTGACATACATTGGTTGTGCCTTCGCTCTTAAGGTTAGACACCGACTGAACAGTTGAAAAAAGCAAAGCTGGATGTGTGCGCTGGACAGGACATTGAAAATGTGTTGTTTTGTGTATTCATATCCAGGCTGTCCAGTTTCTCCACAAACTGATCCTTCAGGTGTCAGTTGAAATATTTTTCATTGACTGGGAGAGGCCAAGAGGCAATGCTAGCAGGACTGTGCAAGGTACAAACACACATTACTATCAGTGTATTTTGTGGTCTTTAGAATTACTAGTCCAACTGTTTCATTCCATTTACCATGTTCACTGCTGTTTCAGCTGATGGTGAGTCAAAACGTGACCTCTCTCCGGTCAGCATCTGGAGGACCTACTTTGTGGCCAATGAGTGGAACGAGATCCAGACCATTCGCAAGATCAGCCCAACTTTTCAGATCATGGCTGTGCTCTTCTTTCTTGAGGTACAAAGTGTCATCACGTTGTTGTAAAACTGTGTCTCTTAAGGTATTTTACCTGATTTAAATTTGTCCTCCATCTGTTTCCAAGTTGTTTGTGTGCAGTTAGAGACTGCTCTTAGAGCTTTGCTTAGATTGCTCTGTGAACGTCCTGTTATTTAACCTCATGAAGCATTGCCTATGAGGTTTTGCGGTCCCATAATGTGCCATGGACCTTCTCCGCTGTATCAAATTAGTGACCCTTCAGCTTGAGAAGATGAAGTTGATGTTGTCAAATCCGGTGTGCAGGGATGATGATTGTATTAGTGCAGCCCAACAGTCCCTGTCTGTTTTCAATTGCCCTTGCACACATTTAAGGTAATTTGTACTGAATTTCATCCCTCAGGTGCCTCTTAACAGTCCAGTAGAGAATACTCAAACAACCAGCTGTTGTTTTATCCTCCTGATCTGAGAACTAACTTCCCTCTTTGGCACTGTGGTTTTTCCACCACAAACACTGCTGTTTGGTCTGTGGGTTGTAGCCTGTGATGAGCCTCCACACAAAGCTTGAGTTTGACACAGATTTTGAGGTTGGCTCAAGTCCAAGCTCACAGTGCAAAATCTGCACAGGCAACACTGCAAGTGGTCTCATAATGGCATGTAACTAACTTGATATACTGACTCATAGAAGTTATAGCTAGCAGCTACTGCATACTTACTGGGCTATGCTGTGTTTAGGAACAGTGGAAACTGTCATGTAATTTTGTGATTATACCTCATCCATCTCACATCAACATATAAACTCTGTTCTTTTTTGCATCAGGTGCTGGGTTTCTCTAACTTGGCCCTGAGGGACCCATGGCCAACTTTAGAGCGTTCCTCACAGGCATACACCCCTTCATACAGCCTGATGCTGCGCTATGGTGTAGCAGCCACGCTGTGGCTCTGCATTGGACTCCTGCAGGTAAACCTGCTACCATTTGTGATGAGCTCTCTATTCTTTTCCTTACTTCCCTTTTATCTCACACTGTCCTGTTTTTCTTAATAAATCATGAAAATATGCAGTACAGCATTGAAAAGTTTATTTTAAAGAGAATGATTTATCCATACAGGTGATATTCTTCACTGTGTTTCACGAACACTTTGTGGAGGATAAAATCCGTCAGTTTGTAGATCTCTGCTCGATCAGTAATGTAAGTAGAAATGTATAAATTGTACTTTAAACAGTTTATCTGGCTGGAGTGTTTTATTTTAATGTGTTTTGTCTTTGATCTACATAGATTTCTGTGCTGTTGTTATCTCACCGATGTTTTGGCTACTACATCCATGGCCGTTCAGTACATGGACATGCAGATACAAACATGGAGGAAATGAACAACAATCTGAAGAGAGAGGCTGTATGTATAACAACTAGGCTACAAGTTGTGTTTGCAGCTGTAACATATTTATGACACTACTTCCTCTCTGTCTTTTTCTGTCTCAAGGAGTCTCTGTGTGGTAAAAGAGGTCTGCTTCCCAACACAGAGATCCAGACCTTTCAGGTGTCCCTTACCAACCGTCTGCGGTCTCAGTACGAGAGGATACGAGAGTCCCTCAGCAGGGTGTGTGCACTCTATATTGTGTTTGTAACTGAGCTTTAAAATATCAAACCAGGAGAAAAATGATTCTTTATTTTCATTTAAATGGTTGCTTCTCTCCTCTGCTTCAGAGGACTGGGCCATCACGGCTGATGGACGCATGCTCGGCTAACCAGTTTGAACAGAACACCAGAGTCTACCACACCATGAACCACTTCCTGGGATCCATTATAGACCATGTTAGTACAAATGCACTTAAATAAACAGACACAAGCACACTAAAGCCAGCAGAGGTTGATGTAATACCTGTGTATATCTATTCATTTGTTAGATTGTAAAGTATATGAGCTGCTTTCACTGACTAGCAGACTACAGACTTGCTTGCTTTGCCTCTGATGTTGTGTTATTTACCTCAGGCCCACCCTGACATGGACTATATAGTGAAGGACAAGCTGATGTTTGAGAGAGTCATAGGAATGGAGTTCCTTGAACCCAGTGAAAAAAGCATCTTTTACAACGGTAATGACCTCTTGGTCCAGACAGATTGTACTGTTTGTTTATATATACATAGATAGATATGTATGTGTGTGTGTATGTGTGTATATATAATGTATGTTTGCCTTTCTCGCTGCAGATGAGGCCCACTCCTTCAGTGATGTGCTGTTTTATGGAAATGAGGCCACACTGCTGATCTTTGACACTTTGTTTTTCTGCGTCGTCGACCTTGGATCTCAGAGCTTTGTGCTTGCAGCTGTGCTTACGTACTTACAGCAAATGGTCAGTATTTGGCATATATACATTGTCCACATGTTGCCTTCACTGTGCTAAAAAGAACATGTATTGAAAACCATCTCATTCTTTACAGATATTTCGTTTGATCCGCAACACTCTTGGAAGGAAGAACCTTGTCAACAAGACCCTGGTGGATGAGAGATTTCTGATATGAAATTCCTTGCTAAGTAATCTGTAGTGTTATTTAGTTCTCTCAAAGATGTTTACTGTTCTCTGCTTGTGCAGCTCTTTTTTTGTACTTTTGTTTACATATACAGCATTTTTACTGCTGTTTCTTGATGTAAATATCACAATTTTTGTGAAAATGTTGACGCTTATATTGATTAAAATATTTTGATATGTGTTTTGAAAGTGTTGTTTTGTGTTTTGCTTTGAGGTCACTGTTATTCAACACAATTTGTTCTCAAAATGTATGACAATAATGAAGGAATTCATATGATGACATGAAAAAACTGCACAGAAAAGCGTGTGTGAAAACTCATACTTTGAGATTACATAAAATTGTCAACCTTTAAATGTATGTACTTTCAAAAAAGATCTCCTGATCATAAAGTGAATTGTTTGCCAACCCTAGTCATTATACTAAAATGTCTCTTGTGCCTTGAGGTAAATGTAAATGTGATTCATTACAGTATTTAACCCTTGTCACGGCTATGTTGCCCTTCACTAGGAAATAAAAAGGACACAAAGCCAATCACCAAATGAACGCTTCAGATTACAGATAGATGTTGTCGCATTAACCTCAATCTCTTTAAATATCTATTTGTGGGATAACACAAGCAAAAGCTTAGCTCTGATTTTAAGAGACCCTCTAGTGGGGCTTGGGCTTGACATGACGTCATCGCGGCTGTCAGAGTACAGCCAATCAGCGTTCGGTTTGCGGTGCGGCGCTCCAGAGTGATACAGACCGGAGGGGTAGGTGCTCAGCCATGAACTTCAATAACTTCTTCACAGCCATCGGTTAAGGTGAGATTGGATTTTGCTTTGCATTCGCACTTTTCACCCTTAAAGACCAGATGGGTTTGCAGTTTGTGCCTTCATGTCTAACAAGAGCAGACAGTATCCAGCTTGACGATACTTGATGGGTGTAACCCCGCCGCCACTAGCTACCATTAGCTTGATTGGCTGCTCTGCCCGGCCGACTGACGTACGTCGTCTCCACTGCAGAGCTAACTTTAACGTTTTCTGTTAATATCATTTCGTGGCACTGTTGGTGCACAGCTCTGAGACTGTTGTTGTGTGTCGCTAACTGAGGTTAGTTTACGGCTTTGTGGACTTGCTTTGCCGCTAGCTAAGAGAGAGGCTAGTGATGTCAACAAACATGGCAACTTTCTTGCAGAGCACAGAGCTGGGACGGCCCCTCTGTGGTCTGTCTGACTCATACACAGTTTGGGAGGATGTTTGACCGCCCTGCTTACTCCAGCAAAGCGGGGTCTGCTTTGTTAGATGATTTTTCTCTTAAACGTTTGAGCAAGCGTAGCTTTTAACCTTAGCTGTCATCACCCGACCTGCTGCATCTTTGTGCGGATCCACACTGACTAACGGAGGTTTAACTCCGAGGAGCTGCGCTTACTCAATTAAATGAAGCATTCAAGACAGATTAGGGAGAGACGCCGTCAGGATCCAGTTCACTGGATCATGACCGGACAGAACATTTCTCAAGATCTAAATGTCAGGGCAGAGATTCTTGCTCAGGCTATTTATAGCAGTGCGTGCAGCCCTGCTGACCTGTCTTTGGTGGGAGCAGCTCAAACCAGACGACAGTACATGCTCTGGTGCTGCTATCACACATTGTCCTGCAGAGCAAAAAGGTGAACTGTCCTGAAACTACCAAAAGTCTGACTGTCTCTTTTTTTGTTTTTGCATAAGATTCTACATAAAATACCCCTATGTGAAGCTATAGCATGTCAGAACTTAACGAAGTTACAGTAATATTCTCACACAATAGTATATTCTCACGCTAATTGCACATTGAGCAGGATGTTTGAACAGAATCTGCATGCAGGATTAACAAATAACAGGAATTTTGCAAGATACAATTCAGTTTTCCTTTAGGATTATGCAGTCTGAAGCAAGCTTTCTGCTATACAACCTGCTTTTATGGAGGTTGAATGTTCAGTTTTCAGAGGCATTGATTCCACAGATTGTTTTGGAAGATGTACGTAGTTGTCGTAGGTGTTGTATAACTGTAATGCATTATGCAGAAGCGGTGATTTCTATTGATCGCATCCAGTTTAGATAAGGAGTTAGATAAGTAGGAGTAGATAAGGAGATGCAGGAGTTTTAAATCGGACTCGATTAGTTTGAGCTACGTGTAGCTAATAACCAGGTAACTCAGTGTATATGTGATATGTATTGTTTTTCAGTATACAGTATGTATGTAAATAGCAGCACTAAGGTAATGATGATAATAAACCACACACCACCTTCACCAGTATTTACTGAGCTCTCCACCCCAATCTCCTCTTGCTTTTTGTTCTTCACCCTTCCCCCTCCACCAGAAATACATTCATACATAATTCAATTAATTTCTATTTTTCTTATGATATATTATTGGTATTTTTTGTCCTACTCCAGGTAGATTGACATTTAGTTTTGTACCCAGGGGACACAGAAATGGACTGGAAGTTTTCAGAGTTTTAGGTTTTAGGTTTCTACAGATTTTCCCAGAACAGTTAATCAACAGCCTGTTTAAGCCATTGATCTGATTTATTCTGAATTGCTCACAGGCAAAATAAGAAAGGCAAGCAAGGCTGGGGTTAAAAAAGGGAAATTCCAAAGATTGGACCATAAATAAATATTAAATTGTTAGGGCTTAACGTCAGAACGTTACTGATCAGTGTGATGGGTGGGTGTGAAATCTTTGCCTAAATGTATTTTTTCACGTACTAGTTTAAGTGTCACTGTGTCTCACCTTCCAACTGTCATCACATAATATCTTTCTAAGGGAATGCTCTGTTGCCCTTAAATGAATGCCTCTTGATAGAAGAACATCCAGCTGTTGCTGTTTCTCACTGGAGGTTCTCTGGTTGTGTATCTCTGCCTTTACAACACATTTGTATACAACAGCGTTATGTTGTTTGTGTCTGTGCTGACAGTGCACCTTCAGCCATGCCTGTGACATCTCAGCTGCTCAGGGGTTTGCCCCGTACCAAGGTCCTGGCCTCCAGTTTGTTACCATGCCAGCAACACCAGTTGCAGCTCCGACCCATCACTCACCGAACTGCCTCAAAACAGCCCTCTCATATATGGCAGAGCCACCAGCAATCAAGAAACTTCCAGACAATCTCAGTGTTGCGCAGTTACATCCTCACACCCCCACAGGTCAACTCAATTCTGAAAGCCAACGAGTACAGCTTCAAGGTTTGTGAGGTCATTCATGTATACAGAAAACAAATAACACCATATATGCGTTTCCGACTTACTAACTTTTATTTGTTGTGGTTCTAGGTGCCAGAGTTTGATGGGAAGAATGTGTCATCAGTGATGGGTTTTGAAAGTAATCAGCTGCCAGCCAACGCTCCTATAGAAGACCGCCGAAGTGCAGCCACATGCCTGCAGACACGAGGAATGCTGCTGGGTGTGTTTGATGGCCATGCTGGCTGTGCCTGTGCACAGGTAGAGGTGACTCTGTTGTCACACACTGCTTGTCCAAGAAGTGACTAACTGGAACATACCAATTGATTCTTTTGAACTGAGATGCTATAAGTCACATATTTCAAATTATTTACAAGATAACTGTATTTGTATCGTCTGTAGTCATTTCTGATACATGTAATATTAACGCAATACTTTCTATAATAATAGTTCAGTATTGTAATAAGTTTCCATAATTGAAGGGAAAAGTGAATTTTGTCTTTACTTGTGGCAATATACTTGGTCAAATACAGCTCCAATCCAAATTAGTCAAGTGAAAGCGATGTTTATAATGACTGATAAATAAAATATTATATGTAATAATAAAATCAACTGAGAAGCTGAGCTGCATAATTGTTACATTCAATTAGATCAGATTCAAATTAACCGTTGTTATACATGTACCGGAATTACAAAAGACTACAGTATTTAGCATCTAACCAGACATACAAACAGCTTCAAATGCATATTAATATAATCCTCTGAAGACAAACAAACACACAGAGAGAACAACAAAACCAAAGGAATAGTTATTGTAGGCAGAGTTTGACTGGGGTACATGCAAAACAGCAAGAACAAATGCAGTTATGATGACGTGATCAGTGAGAGACTATGGACAGGAATTAGAATACCCTCAAAAGAGTCTGGTTATGTTATACACAGTACAAGTACACTGAAATATATACGGTGCAAATATGACAATGTGTGTGTAGCTGATGTAATAAAATTTGAATCCAAAGAATCTGACTTTGTTTCTAGTTACACCGCGTTACATTGGTGTTATTTGCGCCAGGGAATCATTAAAGTTTCCACCTCTCTTCCTCCCTGCCAGGCGCTGAGTGAAAGGTTGTTTTACTACATTGCTGTGTCTCTGCTACCCCACGATACACTGTGCGAGCTTGAGGCAGCAGTGGAGGCCGGCAGGGCGCTCAGTCCCATCCTGCAGTGGCACAAACACCCTAACGACTACTTCAGCAGGGAAGCTCAGACACTTTACTTCAACAGCCTCCGGACCTACTGGCAGGAGTTAATAGATCTCACCAGGTGAGGACTGGGACACACAGTAGAGGACACACCAAAATAAGTGTGCTGGTTACATTTTTCGACTCCCTCAAAGTTATCGAGACAGAGGTGAAAACTCTTGAGCTGAAAAATCCTGTTTCAACGAGGGAATTTCTGTTTCTTGGCTTTTGCAAAAGTTTCAAACTGGACTTCCTGTTTTTTTTTAAAGTTTCTCTTCATCTGTAACTTGTAGCAGTACGCCCACATCAACGCTGGCCCATCTGTTGTTTTGCCAATAGTGTGATCGTCAGTCTCTGTTCTCGACCTCTGACTTCCCCTCTGTCTGATCCACACGTATTGCTCTGTGTCTGTTTTCAGCCCAGGTGAAGTTCCAGACACCCGCGAGGCACTGCTGAGTGCCTTCAAGAGGCTGGACAATGACATCTCACTGGAAGCTCAGGTGGGAGCTCCCTGCTGTGTTCATGTTATCCTGTGAATGCATCTTGCATCCTGATTGTTTTGTTTAAGCCTCTTTTTTTAATTTTAAGTTCATTCTGGGTTTTATGCAGCAAATTAACAGAGTGAAATAGTTTTTTAGCCAACACCACTATGGCCACAATGAGTAATCAACCCATCAAAGTCAACTGCCAAGTCAAAGTCTGAGTATCCTTTTAATTTTTAGTTCAGTGTGAATAAGTGAAGGCAAAGCTTTGTCAAAGCTTTACCTGTTTTCCATTTGAACTTCTTTAGCTGTAGTTAACGTAAAATCTGCCACTTGACTAACAACACCCAATGCTCTCTGAGGCATTAGCCATCACGTACCTTATGGCATAGCATGTAGGGTCAAATTTAACAGTTTTTACAGCTACAGTGTTGTTACTGATTCCAGTCACCCAAATCTGAGTGCAAGTAATTACATTTGTTTTGAGTTTAGGATTTGAGTGCAGTTTTAGACATTAGGATACATATTGAATATCACCTATGCCCCATGGCACCTGTGCAAAAAATGTGGGCATCCAAATATAAACTTTTATGGATTTAAGAGGAGCTCAGGTGTCATTGCCTCTTCATGTAATTTAAACCACGTTCTACATCCCGTGTGGACGCTCACAGTTTTATTTTGCCCTGCAGGTTGGTGACCCAAATGCTTTCCTGCACTACTGGGTCCTGAGAGTGGCCTTCTCTGGAGCAACAGCCTGCGTGGCTCACATTGACGGATCAGACCTGTACGGAGAATAAACACTTGCACTCACATTCATGTCGTGTCATGTATCAAAGTGTTACGTAAGTGCATCATTTAAGAGAAGACACTTCTCTTCCTCTCTCTTCCTAAAGGTTTATAGCCAATGCAGGAGATGCTCGGGCAGTGTTGGGGGTGCAGGAGGAGGATGGTTCATTCAGCGCTCACACACTCTCTAATGATCATAACGCCCAGAATGAGGAGGAGGTGGCTCGGATACGCAGCGAACACCCTGCATCAGAGAGGAAGACAGTTATTCGACAGGTACAACTCCTACTTATTTGCTCAATGCAGTTGTAGGTACAGCATTTATTCAAACCTCTCTCTCTCATCTTCTTTATCAGGACCGACTACTCGGCCTCCTCATGCCTTTCCGCGCTTTTGGGGATGTGAAGTTCAAGTGGAGTATTGAACTGCAGAAGCGTGTGCTGGAGTCCGGACCGGATCAGCTCCATGAAAACGAGCACACCAAGTTTATCCCTCCAAACTACCACACGCCACCCTACCTGACCGCAGAGCCTGAGATCACGTACCACAAACTGCGGCCACAGGATCGCTTCATGGTGAGAGAGGGAGAAATTTCCTTATTTATAAATCATCTGAGAGTGAATCAGAGTGGCTTATTCTATTAATGTTATAATATATAAGTATAGAAAACATAAAAGTTAGTTATTTTCTGTAAGCAAACAATACAGCTACGGGAAAATGTTTTTCTTCATTTTCTATCACTACTTTTTCCTGCTTGTAGCTCAGCAGCATACCTGCTATGTAGCTATGTAGTTAATAGCACTTCTAAAGCCATATGTGAACAACTGTTTTCACAAAAGATGTAAACAGTTATCAGAAGGAACAGCATCATGCCGGTGTGAATCAGTCGATCAGTTGAGATCTATGCAGTAATTCAGACGTCTGGAAACAAGAAATCAGAATCCTGCGCGCTACAAAATGCTAGAATGAGTGAGACACATTATGGATCTCAGTTTTAGATAGGAAACCTTAAGACCGCTGGCTAATGCCGCAGCTTGTTAATTGCAGAAAAAAGTTGTGTTTTTAGAGAGAATAGTGCTTCACAGTAACAGTATTTCCAAAATTGGCTATGAAGTGTTTTGTTATGAACCCCATTTACTGATATCACTGTTGGCATGAAGCCAGCTTCAGTATGTGAGTAACTTTGCTTATCTGATATTCAGCTAGTGTGTTTCTGATTCCAACTCTCTCCTGTCTGTCCCTGAAGGTGATCGGCTCTGACGGCCTTTGGGAGACCCTCCACAGACAGGAAGTGGTTCGAATTGTGGGAGAGTATTTAACAGGGGTGCACCAGCGCCAGCCACTCAAAGTTGGAGGCTACAGGGTCACCCTGGGACAAATGCAGGGGCTACTGGAAGAGAGAAAGGCTCGTGTGTCTTCAGCTTTCGAGGATCAGAACTCAGCAACCCACCTGATGCGCCATGCAGTGGGAAACAACGAGTTCGGCACGGTTGACCACGAGAGGCTTTCAAAAATGCTGTCGCTGCCCGAGGAGCTGGCTCGCATGTACCGCGATGACATCACCATTATCATCTCTCAGTTCAACCCTCATGTTATTGGAGCACAGAGACCTGAAGGGCAGTCCTGAGCTGTGCAAAAGCCATTTGCTTGTGTTATACTGAGGAGTTAAAACACACACATGCAACCTATTGTGAAACTGAGTACTGTAGATCTACATGCAAGCACACTCAAACAGGCCATACTAAGACAATATCTGTCCAGCAGTCTGAATGAAATGTTTTAACGCCATTTATGTAAAGAATTTGTATGTTTGTATCAGTGCTGCAGAACATCCACTCCCTTATGAAGAAGATCTCAGTTAAAAACTGGATCATCTCGTATTTAACACAGTATTTTAGTTATGCTATATCTTCCGTCAGCCATTTCACACACACCTAGCAGTGTGACTGATAAGACCCTGTTACAAACTGATTTTTGTGCCACAAGATTCAACCTCCTGGCCGGCTGAAAGACTCAGCGGGGTTGAAATAGAAATTCCAAAGAGGGTGAAGGTTGGGGCTCGACAAGTAAAGAGGCCTTTGTTTGATTCAGCACTGACCTCGACCTGCTTTTCTGACATGGACTCTCACTGGGCTGTGCCATTTTAACACCACACTCTCTTTCTCTGCTGTCTGGTTTTATTTGCTTCTGAGAGTTCGGCATCTTTTGGTGAGGCTGATGTTACAACAGAGAGCTGTTGCATCTGTCTGGTTTTACCTCTGTGTGTGTCATTGTTTGAGATATTCAGTCCTATTGTACACATTTTGTTCTGCAGTCTGTATTATGTTTCGATGCTGACGTCAACTCCAGGATCTGGTTCAAGTGCTGACTTTGAGTTTTAAGGTGTTAACATCCATACTGGATGAACAATGCAAGGTCACATTTGATTTGGATTTAAATACTCCAAAATGAAAGTCAGTAGTTGACACATAAACCTCACAGTGAAGTGGTTCCCACATTTTTGAATCCCATGGTAAATCTCAGGGGTCATATGATTATGTTTGAGAAAAGTGAGAAAATGATTCTGTTACACAAATTATGACCTGTTTTTCTCTGACTTTTCATCCTCAGGCCTCTCACAGATGAAACCATTTGAATAATCAAATTAGACATTTATTCATCTTAAATGGTCACAAGCCAAAACCTTTGGGAACCACTGAGCTGGTGATCGTTTCCAATCTAATAAACTGGAGGAGGAAGTCATGAACTCTATAAAAACTTCTGTGCACCTGTACAGGCAGACTGATACATACCTGGCTGTGACACGAACACTTTGTTATCCCGGCTCTTCTTAGCTGGAAGAAGTAATAATGACTGTTAGTAAAGCTCTAAGCACTGAGTCAACGCCACCTCGGTCCTGACTTCTGCTTACAGCTGTGAAGCAGTCGGACTAAAACGAAAGTTTGTATTTCTTCTAACAAGCTTTTTGGGGTTAAAAGGGACGTGTTTTATGTTTTGTTTTATTTTATTTCCAACCACTCAGCAGCAGTTTGAATAACAGTTTGTTACAGATTTTATTGTTTTTGACAGACTCTCTCCTGATACTCTCCAGTGAAACGTTATTAATGGGGTTGCGGTTTTGTGTATTTAAGCCCAAATGAAAGAGCAGAATGTAAATTTGGAAGAAGCTGTTTTGATAGTACAGATTATTTATTCAGCTTCAGACGTATGTTACGCACCTTTATCCAAGCTATATGTATAAATTGTAACTTATGTGGGTTAAGTTTTGTATATGGAATGGTTTAATAAAACACTGAATACACTGCATGTGGCTCTGTTGTTGTGTGAACACACTGCCACACCCCTGAATGCGGCAGGACTTCCCACTAACCTACAAACACCTGGAAGGTCAGTGTCGTTGTGTGTCAGGTTTTAAGTGTGACTTTCAAGGGTCACTGGTGCTTTATTGAGTATTCGTTGTGTTCTACTTCACTGGGAGAGAAAGTGAACTTTTCACCTCACAGGTTTGTTAATATTTTCTTTCTCAGTTTAAGAGTTTACATGGAAAAATATCAAATCTTGACATGTTGCATTATAAAAGACAAGACTACCCAGCGGCATATGCACTTTAAGTTTAAATGATTAGCTGGTTAGTCAATCATTAATCAAAAATGAATCAGTGGCTGCTTTGATAGGTGGTTATTCATTGAAATAATTTTTCATGCAAAGATGCCAGACATTTCAGGACTTCAGCCTCTTAAATGTGAGGATTTTCCTAAATTACAATAATCTGAATACATTTTGGTTCTAGGGAAATCTGTGAAAATGTCATTTATCACTAGTTTCTGATGTCTTACAAACCAAGTAACTGATGTGTTTATCTTTACACACTAATCCATCCATATTAACAATCTAATATTTAATCATAAAACACCTACTTTTCACCCTTTTCTACACTGACTAGTTACTTACAATACAGTTACAGTTTCCCTTTGTAATTCCACAGTAATCCCAGTTTGTAAATGCAGGACTTTTACTTGCAAAGACATATTTTACCAGTACATGACTACTGGTTCTGTAAGTACAGACTTTCTGAGTTCTTCCTCCACTGTTGACACAGATGTTTAGTCAGTTAACTGCCACTAGATGATGCTGCAGTATCAGATGGCCAATGTTTCAAACAGAGAAGGTTAATTTATGACACGTATACCAGAACAAAATATAAGTGAATATATCAATAATACAGTTAAATGATTAAAATGATGTTTTCCTACCCTCATTGATAAAATAGTGGCCAAAATACTAGAATCACCTGTCAGTAAAATACAAACTAGAGCCTCCAAATGTTGATTCAAGGCCTCTTTTAAAGAGTTTCATCAAAAACTGAACCTATGACTTTACAGAGGGATTTTTTTTTAATATATATATATATATATATATAAATTTTTATTTTTTTTTAAAAATAGACAGATAGATAGACTTCATTGATCCCAAACTGGAAAATTTCCAAATTTTAGTAGACTGCGTCTGTTTTAGCTTGGTGGATCTAATACATTGGCAACTGTTCGTATAAATTCATGACAGTTACAATTATGGAAAAATTCTGCACATCAATAAATGTGTCATTTGTCCTTACATCTACTTAGAATACATTAAGTAAAGTGTTTCCTTCAAAGAAAATTAATTTTACTTTTCACTTTCATTATTATGTTTTATCTTTCACTGTCCTATTTTTAGAGATACATCAGAGGTACTCACATTCATTCATTCAGGTTTATAAGCTCCTTTAAGGGCTCCATGAGTTAGAAATTACTTTATGTGGTTTTATAACTGCGACTGATCCAATTCAATTTAGTAATTAGTCCATAGTTTCAAGCCTATTCACATGAAGATAAGTCAGAATTTTAATCCACCGTTTTCACAAAGTTTAAACTACTACAGTTACATATTTTATTTTATTTTATTTTATTGCTTTGAAAAAGTAAAGAAAAAAGGGAACTGATTTATTCTGCTGGAGATAATGAAATAATTTATATGTAACTGTGATCAGAAATATCCTCTCATTTTTCCAGATAACAACATATTGACTGATTAAGCCCTACTATTGCACCATTTAAACAGTGTTGTTGGAGTTACAGTATTGTCATCACCTTGACATGCTTGTAACTGTCCAGAACAACTGGTGTATTTGTTTAAATGCGACAGCCAGTTTACTGGACATAGACGTCTCTGCATAACATTTTGGTTAGTTACAGGCCTCATTTCCGCTGCTTCGCAGATGTTTTTCCAGGGCTTGTTCGTAAAAGCAGACTGAGTGACGTTTGCTTACTGAATTCTGTTGGATTAAGATGCAGGATGTGTAATAAAAATCATCCCACATAAACAGAATCACAACAGAGGAAAACTTAACACTTAATTAATTTGAAGTTATTCACCACTGGGGCGGTGGGGGTGGGATTGCAGTCACAACTGAGAAACACTCAGTTGTGATCTAAATCTAAATTATATTTTTAAATTCATAGCTCTACAACATTTTGCATTTATTTTGCAGTTATTGTTCTACCTTTGTGTTTGTGTTCTCATTATTAGCACTTTCCTTATGTTAAAGACATTTACATTTAGGTGTGATAAGGAAACTTATCAAGAATGTTTAAATAGTATAAAAGGCTACACTAGATGTTGAAAACAAAAACCAACCAACCCATGTTTATCTTTTGGGTGAATTCTGTAACATTCAGCAGAATAAATTCCTGACTCTTTTTCTAGAAGCATAGATATATTTGGTAAAATAAATCTGGGTTTCCTTTTGGTGCCTTTTTGAGTTAACCTATAAATATGCAATACAAGCTGGTGTCAGATCTAGGTATGGTTATTAAAGTGATAGTGAATTGTCAATGTATTCTCCTTGCATCTCTGTATTGGGATGAAAGGTTCCTTTGGTTTGGTGAAGTTGACGTTCGATATCCAGAGGTGGTCAGGTCACCAATCACACAGTTTACTGTCCCTGTCTTTCTTCCACCTCTTCCCTTCTGTTCCTCATCCTTTCAACCTGTCCCACCAGCTCGTCAGTACTGTGTGTGTGTGTGTGTGTGTGTTGTTGTGGAAAGTGTTGCCGGGATACAAGTGAAGAGAGAGTGCAGACATAAACACTGGATTGGCTCCATGTTGAGTTTGTCGTTATGAAGCCGTAGCTCAGTCCACCCCTTTGCCTCTGACATGCTCTCAGTTTGGTTTTTGAAAGCTGCAGCACGCCATTAGATGACTCATGGCACACACACATACACACTCACACAAACGTGGCACATGGACTGGAAGGATGAATGGTTGTGGCAGCACATGTGGCACCCACGTTCAACTCTCACATGTGTATGTTTTATTTTTATTTTTTTGGGGTGTGTTGCCTCTTTGTGTAGCATAAAAGGCCACAATCATGCCATCCTACTTTCAGCACCGCTAACAATCTGCGGTCTGTCTCCCACTGTTGAAGAGATGACTCAGAGCATTACTCTCTGCAGCAGTACCGTGGCCTTGACTGCTCAGTGACAGACCAGCAGGGAGGGGGCAGAAAACGAGGGATGCAACGGTACTGCGTGTAAGCGTAAAGTAAATGTTAGTCAGACATCTAAACAGAAGGAAAGAGGAAGCAGGGAGGAAGTATCGAGCTGAGTTGTGGATGCTCATGGCTTTGTCACCTGCAGCGCCACGCGTCTGCCCTGACATGTACTGTACATGTACACACACAAAGACACAGTGGTAATATGAAAACCAAAGAGGTTCCCAGTTTCTTTATTGGGAAAACAGAGAAGTAATTGTTCATGATGAAACACAGTCATTATTTTTCATTACATAAACAGCACTGTGACAACATTGATATTCAGCTCAACATTACATTTTTCATTTGTTCTATGTAAAAGATGTTTCTTAATATTAAAGATATTCCAGGCTGTTACACTGCAACAGTCAGCTATTACATTCAAGCAGATGGGAATAATAAAACAAGCCATTGACCAAAAGAAACCAAATTGAATTATGTGTGATGATGAAACTGCTAATGAAACAACCTGAGTCTGGGGGTGAAATTTAAATAAATTAAGTTAACAAGCCAGTAAATGCATGATTAGCATGGGGGAACCTGACAGTCGAATTAAGTATTCACTGCTTTATTAATCAAGCTCAACTTGTTCTTGTAAATAAAATAAAATAAGCTAAGGGAAGTGTGTAGGTGTAGGTGTGTGTGTGTGTGTGTGTGTGTGTGTGTGTGTGTGTGTGCGCGCGCTTGTAGTCTCTACATCATGGCCTTCTTCTCTCCCTCTTCAGGCAGAGCCAGACCTTTCCTCTTGCCATTTTTATTAATGCGTTTGATCACTATGATGAACAGAATAACTGCAAAAAGACAACAAAACAGTGAGTTAAAGCAGGAAACAAAATGAAGTCTGCTTAGTATAATGGATACTGCCACGTGTGAATATACCAGGATCTTTATGAGGTTTATCAGACTTACTGCAGAATCCCAGAGTGCCAGCCAGGATCCCAATGGTGGCTCCCAACCCTAATTTGAAGCCATGCTTATCTGGTGCCATGTAGCAGTAGCCCAGCTCTGTGCAGTTACATACTCTCACTGGTAGAGTGGAGAGGAGAATACACATCCAGTTAAAAGAGACATGCTGTAACATGATGCACAGTGAAGTGTTCTTGACTAAAGGATTTCTGTATTTCTCCAGTGGTGGGCCGTCGGGCCGTCTGTAGCTTAAAACAAATGGCAATGAAACTGTAGCTTTAACCAATCAGATTTTGAGTTGGCGACACCGGGGCCATCTAGCGGGTGCATAGTAACGTTGGCATTTTCGCGTCCTTTGATTGGATGGTCACAGCGTGCACTCGTCAGACCTAGCAAACCATATCTTTAGCGAACTTCACAAGATAAAAATCAACTAAAATAGATTCCTCTTGATTCATTTGTTGTTTTTTCAATTGACAATGGCGGAAGGTATTCAATGACAATACTTGTCTGTGATGCGACGCCCTGTTATACTGTGTTTCTGTATAATATTGATCATTTCTAATAGCCGTGGTGACACAATGATGGTATTATGAGGTGGATTAATTCAGGTAGGACACCACTGAAGGCCTAGGTGTGAAATGCACGGCCCGCCCCTGTATTTCTCAATAGTCCCATGAAAAGACACAAACACACAACAATGTGTCTTTCATCATCAAACAACCCATCTCTTATCTCCCCCCTTGAAACTCGGTGAGACCTGACTCTGTCAGCCTTTATATTTTCTTTTCTGTTTTCACTTTTACATTTTTTCCACCAGGCCAGTTGTAACAGCTTACAACAAAGTGTTTGGAGTCTGAGAAAACTATTGTGTGTGAGATAGCAAGTTGAAACAAGTGAGAGGAAGTGGAGACACGTCCATATTTATATATAGTCCATGGGATATGATTAGCTATAAGTAATGGACCAACATATGGAATGGTTAACTGTCAGGAGAGGATAAACAAAGAGATAGTTAGCCGACATAGCTGGCTGTTTTTAAAAACAGCAGTAGGATTGTTCCTTTGGGGACTATTTTCAGTGGCGGATTAATACACATTTTTTGTGAGTGTTCACAGCAGCAAGGTAGTCAATGTGGGACTTACACCAATTAAAGTGTTGATGTTAATGAATGAACATGGCCCATAGTGTTTTCAGAGATTCAGTGAAATTCGGTAAGTATTTATTGTGACATCTATGGCACATAGGAATCCAGTTTTTGCCACATATGACAGTAAGTGTTAGGACCTGCTGATTTTCATCTTTTCATGTTGTTGGTCACTAGGCATTTCCTGCAAGCTTATCTTAAAGAATTAACCCACCTTCAAATCCCTGTATGACTCCCAGGCCTGCATTGTCTTTGATGGTGATGGGGAGTGTGAAGGTTTTATCTTCAGTTGGCTTTTTCTTCAGCATCAGTTTAGCTGATGTACCTGCATGACATAACAAAAGGACACAAGATGAAGATAATTATCTGATTTTACAACTGTTCTACATCGTCCTCTGCTATACAGTATGTTAACATACATACCGTCAATACTTTGGAGATCCCAGTTGGCAGACTTCTTGCCGCTACCCAAGACGAAGGTGAAGGGCTGGGAGAATGGGAAACTGTCTTCATCTTTGGCCTTAATTATCACTGGTTCAGGTTTCTTAACACAGATGAAGGCCTGGGTTTCTACCAGTTTGGGTACGTTGTCGTTCACATCCAGCAGCCTCACATACAAGACACGCTCAGAGGATTTTGTAGGATTTTCTTCATCGAGAAATCAGAAAAATTGTATGAAAAAAGTTTCAGCACCTCTTTTGTTGGGTTTAACGGTCCAAAGTCATGAATATTCTTTATTTTCATAATATAAACAAGTAAAAACTGTATCAATTAATGCTATTTAAAAGTTATTGAATGCACCTCTGTTACATGTTCTTTGTGCTAGTGTTAAAGTTGTTTTTATTCAAACAGCACAAAGCATAAAAAGTCTTGGAAGATACAATTCATTTATAACCCATGTGGCCTTTAAAACAACTGATCAACAGCACAAAAAACACTAACAGGCTGAGATTTGAGTCTATTATCTCACCCTTCTCAAATGCAGTGATGGTGACTTCGAAAGTCTCCAGGGTCTCTCTGTCCAGCTTGTCTTTGGTCTTGATCTGTCCTGTAGCAGGATCGATCTCCAGCCAGCCCTTAGTGTCACCATCCAACTTAAAGCTGCATGACACACAACAGCAACACAGACACACACAAACACACAGTCACATTGTGAGCAGACATCAGAACTCATCTATGCTGGAACAGACACTGAATTAGGGCCCAGGGGTAAAAAAGGACTGTGGTAGGCAAAACAAATCATTAGCCTGTTCTTGGGTCCACGTGATATTCCTAACAGATGAAATCCAACGTAGACTAGCAGCGTTTAAGCTATGAAAGCTGTGTGTGGGTGTGTGTGTTTACCCAATCTCTTTGCCCTCTGGATCCTTTGCCTCCACCGTGAGCAGCACTGATCCCTTGGTGGTGTTTTCAGGCACAGTCACATCCAGGATGTCCAAACTGAACTCTGGAGCCTCGTCTACGTCAGTGAGGGACACAGTGACGAAGGTTGTGGATTCACTGCCATACTCTAGACCTTGCATCAGTGGCTCTGGGTTACGAGCATCAATCTGGAGCTTGTAGGTGGGAGAGGACTCAAAGTCCAGTGGCTGCAGGAATATTGGAGGAAGACAACATGTTGAAGGTCACAGAAGGTCACTTCACTGTCATGATTCTGCCACACATCTGTCATCTGCATGATAGGCTGCAATATCTACAGAATTACTTCAAAATACCACTAAAACACAAGTATCCAAGCCAGATCCAATGATAATGATGCTAAAAATAATCATTAGTTGCAACCCTACACAACATAATATCACATAATATCATGTTTTTGAATTTTGTTGGTGCCTTTGTTTTCTATGTGTGACTTTTCTGTGCCTAATGAGTTGCGTGAAATCACATGTGTGTTTGTGCAGAATAAGTAGAGAAAGGAGATACCGCACCTTTGCTATGACCAGGTAGCCAATGCCGTTGCCATCGGTTTCCACAGCAAATAAGCCATCATCGTTGCCAGCTGAGATGTGGAACTCGATGAGGGAGCTGCCGCTGTCTGGGTCATCGGCATCTGACGCGCTGATGACCAATACTGTATGTCCCACAGGAGTGTCCTCTGCCAGAGTATGAGTGCCATACTGCACGCAGACACATACAGGAACATTAAGAAGCTCAACCAAACAGCACATGAGAGATACAAGACAGGTGCTTCAAAGACTTACGTCGTTCTTCTCAAACAGAGGCATCTCATTGTTGACGTCAATGACCTTGATGATGACCTTACACTCTGTGCTGAAAACTATGAGAAAAAGCCATAAGGTCTCAGAGTGGAAACTTAAATTACCTCTATTTACAGCTGTGTTACTTTATGCTGTGTGTCTGTGTCACCTGGGTCGCTGACTCTGACATTGAGATTATACAGCTGCTGGTTTTTTCGCTGGAGCAAGCGCAGCGCCTGAATTCTTCCAGAGGCAGCGTCAATGGAGAAGGCTTCTGAATTCTCAGATACGATGGTGTAAGTCAGATGAGCATTCAGTGTTCCCTCTTGATCATCATCATGGACCAACAGCTGCCCAACCAGACTGCCTGGAAAACACAAAGACAAGAAGGTAAGAACAAAATTTTCTCAAGATTTAAAAATAGAGTAAATCCTACAGTAGGTTCCTACTGTATACCCATTAAGATACATTCTTGGGGGATTGAACTGATCTATTACAAATAAGATTATTTAGCAAAATGTTATTTTTTGTTATAATAGTTTATTTCCAAATGACATGTTTGCTGTTCATTCTTATTGAGTTTTTTTAAGGGAATGAAAACTGAAGCAGGTATAACACAAATCCTTGTCTGTGTTTCTGCACATGTGTTCTAGATATCAATATATCAATATCAATATTTTACTTCAAGTAAAAGCAATTACCTGCAGTGGTGCAAATGTATTTGCTATTTGCGTTAAATAGCCAAATAATCAGCTAAAGTAATGCTTACACATTAATACATTTATAATTATGAACAATAACTAAGTATATGTGTGTGTGTGTGTGTGTGTGTGTGTGTGTGTGTGTGTGTGTGTGTGTGTGTGTGTTTGTGTGTTTGTGTGATTCTGAAATAGGCCATTTTGCACAATGAGTTCTTTGTTTTCTGGTACCTTAAATATATTTGGATGTTAATTCTCTTTATTGACCTTGTAAATTCTTAGTAATAGTAACAATTTGAATGCAGGACTTTTCCAACTCTAATCTTGCTACTTTTACTGAAATAAAGGACGTGAACACATTTATCATCTTAAGTGTAAATCTTCAAAATATGATAAACATGCATCCAGAAACACAAGGCACACAGAAGAAGTAATGGTGAGGTCAGAGCAAGAGACGTTTAAGTAAATATGATGGCTGAAAGAGGCAGAACATGTAACACACACTGCACAGTGAATGGGTTATGTTGTGATCACACACACATACATCTTACCTACAGGCTCATTCTCCTGCAACTCAAACACACTCTCCTCATGTTCACACACTGGACTGTTGTCATTCACATCCTCCACAATGACTTGAATCTCCATGGGCGGATCCACCTCTTTGCCACTGTAATCCGTTGCCAGCACCACCAGGATGTACTGCAACCAAGCCAACACAAGTTCAACAGTAATCCTCAGATGCATGTTGTTAAATCTACATGACATACAAGAGGTGTATTGACAAACTAAGCATGTGTACCCTGTCTTTCTCTTCTCTGTCCAGCTCCTCTGTCAGTTGTATTTTTCCATCTTCTGTGATTTGAAAGGGGAATTTCAGCTCTCGCTCTTTCTGCACTAACCTGTAGATAGCTTCTGGTTCATTAGACTGGACCTGGATCAAAAAAAGGGAGAAAAGTAGCCAGAATGGGGAGGTGAGATACTAGATATTGTAGATTTAGTCTGTTTTAGTGTGTTTTGATATATGCCTGCCACCACACCTTTGCGATGATCAGAGGGTATGTTTCCTTTAAATTCTCTTTCACCACAATCGGACCAGGATTAACCCACATGTTTTGCTGCACCACTATCTGCACTCTGGCATTTCCGCTCAACGCGGTCTCGGATGCTCCTCCCAAATCCTGCACACGTATAAGCAGGGTGTAGTCTGGGTCCTCCAGGGGGTCCACATTCCTCCTTCTCATTTCTGACACCACAGAGGAAGAATAAGGTTGTATTTGTAGAGTCATTGTGCACAAAACATGAGAAAAAGTTTGGTAGATTAAACATCACCAAAAAAGTCTAATTTTAGAAAGCCGAGTCACATGGGCACAATCTTCAGTGGCGTTTCTTCTTAATCCTATCACATAAATTAGTGATGGCTTATCTATTCTCCCTTGCTGAACTCATCAACTCAATACCCAATAAATCACACAACCAGCACTAATCACTGACACTCGTTACAGTCTGTGTTTAACTACACTGACACCAGCTGTCCCCACAGCTCTAACTTGTATACACCACAAACCCTTCAACTGAGGTTAACTCACTGTTAAGATCTTTGAAAGACACACGTCAGAATAAACAAAGCTTGTGTATGCAGTAGTGAGCAACAGGTCACACTGTAGATCACTGTTTTTTCACTCTCTTACAGAGTTTTTGTAGATTGTGTAATCTTATTATCATGATTCTTTTTCATCTTCTTCGTGAAATTCTTTGGTTATTTCCTCTCCTGAAAAAACCCTGAAACTTTCAGATCCATCTTTAGTTGAATTGTTCACCCATCTATATTTGCAGCGAGTAGCAGATTTTATTTTAGCTTGTCCTGTCTGCAGCCTCATTTAACAATTACCCATATTACTATTAATTTTTCTCCTGATTATTTTTTCATAGATGCATTGATTATTTAAAATATATGTCAGAAAACAGATAATATCCATCATAAATGCTGTTCAAAGACCCTACTTTGCTTTGCTATCTGAGAAGATTTTAAAAACCAGAGAATATGATTTTTCCGCTTACAGGATATCAAGTATTTCACACATGTACACATTGGTATAATACCCTAACAAATCTCTGCAGCATCACACCTGTTGTCTAAATGATGTTCCTGTGGTGTGGTTTAATAAAACTAAAAGAGCTGAACTGAAAGATTATGTTTCTGGTCTGCATTATACACATGATAGCTGTGGCTTGTGGCTTTGCAGTGTCATTTTGGTTCTGGAGAATAAAAAAGACTCTCATCATCGCTCTTACAGATGGAGACATTATAAATTCAATGCTCTGAAAAGTGGAATCATACCAAATCTGTCACGTCACCGCTATTTTATTCCACTTTATGGATCGAGTACTTTCTGTATTTAGTCTATATATCTTATATCAGTGTTCTTTTGTTTGTGTTATTACAGTGAATGGGATGTGGCAATTGGATCCATTATTGAAAAGATTAGAATTCCTGTCCAGCTAATTATCTGATGACTTGCTATACACTTGTTCTATGCTGAAGACACAATGTATGCGTTATATTTGTGTCTCTGTCTGTTTTGACTTTGTTTAAGACACAGAAGTGTTGAAATGTTGGTGCTGTTTGCACTATGAAAGGCTTCAAAACAATCAGTTGTTGCTGTTCTACAATAGACACTATGTGGTTACAAACCTGCTCTCTCCACACAGGTAAAGAAGGGGTTTTCCTCATAAGGAACAGTCTGCACTGAACAGTAGTTGTTGAACTTTGTTTTCAGAGAATCTATGCTTCGATCTTCTCCTCTGCCATACTGGATGCCTTCTCTGGCCTTCAGCATCTGTGCCCCTGTCAGAGAACAGAAACAGATCAGATGTTGTTCAGTGTGACTCCGTTACAAATATCTTTGAGGTCTTGCGACTGTTTGAGAGATGGGATAAAACTTTCTTTCACAGACAAAAAAACTTCTTAAAAAGGACTCATCTACTCAGCATCACATGACACTTTTAGGCAATCTGCCTCCAGTCAGCGTTAATCTTGAGCACATAAGATGAGCTGTGTAATCTGGATTTAAAGCGCCACTATACTGCCAGATTACAGGCAGAGATTAGAGACTTTCCCATGGACAGTGCACCTAGTCCCGCGTGCTGGTGTCTGTGCATTCATCTGTGTGTGCACGTGCATGTGTGATGTTACCTTCTTCTGTGGTGGAGATCTCCCCCGTGTGAGGGTTGATCTGGAACAGGAGGATGTTGTGATAGTTGGGAATCTGGCTGACCAGGCTGTACCTCAGATCAGTGTTCTGGGTCTGTGGTTCATCCTGATCCAACGCAAATACGTGGGTAAATGGGACACCTGGAACAACAGCCAAAACTGATGTTAAAGTCTTGTGACAGCGATGTCAGGCAGAGTGTTGAACTAACAGAGAGGTGCAGCTAAGTTGTTACACAGACAACACAGAAATACTGCTTGCTAAAGAATAGTCTTTAGGAACTACAGTACTGTTTAAGATGCTCTCACTATGAACTACACACTGCTTTTAGTTAATTTTATTGAAAAGCAACCAGGATTTAAATGGGGTTTTTTTTCAAGTCAGCTGTTGTTTTTTTACTCATTTCTGAAAATTAGAGACTGTAAATCTGCTTGACTTGTCTTTACATTAAATATAAGCTCACATTTATTTCTTTGTTGATATACAACCATAATAAGGTAAAGACAAATTTATTTTAATGTAACAACAGAAAGCCAGTACATCCAATACAACGAAAGGCTCTTTAAATTCTCTTTGAGTACATCTTATACCTCATGTCGGACTGTGTTATGTTTATATTGTGTATATACAATTTGTTGTGAGAGAAATATTCAAACCAAAGGCTCTGTGTTTTTAATCTCTTCCTAATGGCATCAAATGGAAATAACTGAGATTTCTCATGACTCATTTTATACAAATTTTCCCAGAATTCAGCCTGGCAAACTTGATATCATCTGGAAACTTTAACTCTAAAACTTTAACTCTCTAAAATTTAAAATAAAAGACTGGGGGTGTGAAATTTGTTTGGCTGCACGTGTGGTAAAAAAGGTAATTTCTTTGCACTTTGTTTTTCTTGCATGATGGGGTAGCTTTCTGCAAAAACTGATTATGCATTTAGTGTCTCATCTGGTAGATGGTTCACCTGGTCGTGTAGGTGGAGCCGCACATAGAAGCACGTCACTAAATAACTCTAGCAGTGTCTTGCAGATCAACACAAGTGCATTTACAGGTGCACATGCATTCAAAACACAATCCTGATAATGATTTAACCCAATTCCACTGATGAGACCCTGACCTGCAGAGACACGCAGTGATGCTCCAGAAAGAGTAGAAAAAACCTGTAAGCTAGTAAACATGGATGCAATCAATGCAGGACTGAAAAATACCTAAAGAAATGTGCTAATTTTTATCATGATGAAAACGCAATCATCACATTTGCTAGACCTCAAGGATCCACACAATGAGTTTTGGTGAGTTACACTGATTGTAAGCTTTTGTTTTCATCACAGGGTACCTTTAAGTTAAACATGCAAAAATATTATTTCTATTATATCACATTTACTAAGGTGCAAAAAAACAACTAAAACAAATGAAAGGAAATCACTTTAACTTCACTTCATGATTGTTGCCTGTGATGGATGTATTCACTCACAACCTGAAACCTCTTTTAACAGATTTAAGCACTAGTGTCTCACACACCTGCTGGATTGTTCTCTCTAACCAAAGTTGTGTAGACACTCTGGTTGAAGTATGGAGCGTTGTTGTTGATGTCCAACACATTTATGGTCACATAGATTGGGTCATCCACAACCTCATCATCTGCTAAAGCTTCCACCTGGACAGAAACACATTAGAGGTATACAGTATACAGGACTACATTAACTGGTTTTATTCTGCAAGTGCACAATTTTCTGTGTGTTTAGAAGAAGAGACATGACTGGCATACCTTGATTATGTAATGATTATCTCGAGACCAGTCCAGAGGCCTCTCCAGGTACAGCCAGCCATCCTTTGAAATCCTAATGTCTTCCTTGCCTTCTCCACTCAGCCTGAAGTTATTAACACCAGGATGGGTCACCTGAAACTGTCAAGTGAAGTGCAAAAAAACTCAAAAATGTCCAACTCTACATAATCATGTTGTTAATATACATGTAATCTATATGTAAGTAGCATTTTACAGTTATAGCTGGTACGGCTAGTTTAAACTGCTATATATACATTAAAAACCTTCACTTCAAAATAAACATGAAAGTAATTTACATGGGAATTATAAACTAAAGAAAATAAAGGATAGCAATCAGAGGCTCCTAAACCCTGCCAAAGGGTCACAAAATAAATCTAAGCTGTAGTGAGATGATTATTAACAGAGTTCAGCTGCACAAATTTATACTCATTTATCATTATGTTGTAGGATAAGTGTCTTTTTTGAGAGTAATTATTAAAATTAAACCATTTGAGAAGTTTAAAGGGGAAATCATCCTACTGTAGAGCTTCTCTCACACACTTCTGAAACACCTGAAAAGGTAGCTGATTCACATTTTTGTGGTCTGTTGTGTCAAATTTTATAGGCTTATTAAATGTTTTGAATGTAAAATCTGAACCTGAAAATTAACTACTAGTTGTCATAATGATAAAGAAGAGCAATAAATTAGCATTGATGTACATACTCAAGTAAAGTTCTAGTACCTTAAAACTGTACTTTGTTACAGCACTTGAATAAATGCACTTAGATACTTGCCACCCCTGCTGGGATGTGTGTATTACCTGGTGCATAGGATATGGCACTGGTGTTCCCTCTGGCACATCTAGCTCTGTATTTTGAAATAGGCCTTTCCTCTCCTCCAGGTCCTTCCCATCAGCCTATCAGAATACAGAGGTCAAAGGTCACTAGAAACAAGCTGTGGTAAACTTGAACCTCTCCCACTCACGCCCACATTTGCCCTTCTTGTTTTAGCTCCGCACTGCAGCCAAATGTAGTCTGCCGCTGAGGGCAGGCTTTTACAGCCCAGTTATTTATTGAATGAAAATGACACAACAATGGGAATTCTTATATCCCGCTGCAGGATGGGAGAGCAAAGTCTACAGACAAATGAGTAATGCTCAGTTTAGTAACACGTTACACTTCCTTTAAGTGTTGAAAATTAGTTACTGAAGGTTTTGCACACATTTATTTAACCTTGCAGACAGTTATAAACATTTTGTTTGTGCAGAGGCCTCACATACCATAAAACAATCTGCATGCACTCATTTCCTCTGCATCACCACCATCCCATAAATTGTATGCGAATAAAGCTCTAATCCACACACTTACTGTTTAACAGGTTTGTGTATTTGTGTGTTTACTATGAATATGTATTGAAAGGCTGCAGCAGCAGTTGGCAGTGTTATGTACTCACAATGCTGAACAGGAGTGGGAGCAACAACAGATGCACCACGGGTGACATGATCATAGTCTGGGAAGCAAAAGGAGGAGGGAGAGGTGGAGAAGGAGGAGATATGGGGGATAGGAGTTAGAAAAAATGGTGAAGAAGAAAGTAGGAGGTTGAGGAGGCAGAGAGGTGACATGAAGACATAAATTACACATTTAAATTTTATTCACTGTGCTCGGCTGTTAAAATCTCATGCTTGTAGAAATAATGGAGACTGATGTGGATAATTGTTACTCAGTCCATCCAGAAACAATTAAACTCAATGTGACTCAGAGCTTTAGCTTCTCTATTCAGCACGATGAGTTATTGATTCATTAAGAGCTGCACAGAGAACATCCATCCTCTGTCCTTGAGTATTCACACATCTGCATGCTATCTCTCTCTGCTTCATACTTTGAGCTTAGTGGGAGCTTGACGTGCTTCTATGTGCGGCTCCACCTACACGACCAGGTGAACCATCTACCAGCGTGAAGGGGAAACTGAAAGTCAGAGCAAACATGCAACACCAGACATTAGTCACTTTTTTTGTCGAGCTAGTGTTTTCACAGTGGGTGTCAACATAAAGCAGCTACCCTAAGCTCAAAGTGTGTAACCTTAGTAAACTTTGCCTTGCTGACATCTAAAATAATAAATGCATAATTAACTGATAATTTTATGTGTCACTCACTCTGAAGTTGCTCTGCAACAGCATCATCGGTGTATTTAAATGAAGTAATATACTTAGTGTTACATTCAGGTCACAGCAGAATATATGTCCAGTGCTGAGTTAATATCACCATTATGCTGCTTTGGATAAACACAGAAAAAACCCCAATATTCATTATGCATGAAACTATCAAGTATATCAGAAATGTGCTGAAAAATAATGATGTTTGAGACTTCTGGACTAGTAAAGTGCAGGTGACGAAGAAGGTTAAAGTCAGCTGCCACAGAAAAGTGAAGGTGACATTGAGTCATGGCTAATGACCTTTTTGTAGCATGGCACACTTTTAATATCTTCGCCCGGCGACACTCCTTATTAACACAACACAAACTTATTAAAGCTGGCTGAATTTATTTTCTGACACTTTTTAGTATTTCTGTCTCTATGCTGACTTCTACCTCTGCTGACTTAACTATAAAGACTTCGCTGGCATTATGAATTCAGATACATCCACTCACAATAATTTTACAAACTTCAGTGAGGAAATTATTCTAGAAATTGAATTATTTACTTCAGGATTGATGGACAAAGTCACAAAGCAGTATAACAATGGTTTAGGTGTTGCAGGCCCTCTGTCTCCCCCTTTTAGCACAATTGCTAGATTTGTCAGTTCAGCCACAATAACACCAAACCTAGCGTCCTGCACAGGGACATAAAACCCAGCAACCCCGAAAGCCACAAAGAAGAACAGGCTCATTGTCAGAAATGACGACACCTGAGGCTAAGGCCCTGCCAAAGTCAAATCAAGATCACAGCAGTTTTGCAACAAACCGGAAGCATTAAATCAAACAGAACTATTAAAAAAACAACACGGGGGCCCAGTTTGTGTCCCAATCACACACCAAAAGATATCCTCGAAATACTCCACATTTCCAAAACTGGGCAACAGGAGAGAGAGGACGCTTACCTTGCCAAAGAGATCGAACAAGTCACTCCTCAGACTTCAGAGTGATCTGAGCAGCCCCATCCTGTTTGGTCAAACGTTAACCAAGTGTTAACCAGCTATGTTTTATTGGATCTAATGATTGTCTAATCACCCTGCCCTCATGTTGAGCCAGCCAATGGAAAAGGAGCTGTCAATACAGAGAAAGAAGACAATGATATGTACAGTATGGTGAAAGACAAATCCCATATAAATGTCGTTAATATCAGTCACTGATTTAACATAAACCCTTAAATGCTTATGATTTGAGTCTTGTTTGTGGATCAGTGAAAAAAAAACTGGTTGAAGGAGGCTCGCGGCTTTAGTCAAGCTTTGTACTTTTTAGACTCTGTGTGTGAACAAAAAAGACAAACAAAAAATGATGTGTACATTGGTGAGAAATTCCTCCAGAAATCTGCTGTTCAGCTTTTAAGTTTCTAATTTCCGGTCAGACTTTGACCTACACACCTCTGCAGTGTTTCCTGACAGATTTTCCATTATGGAGATAAGGAGCTGTGTCTGGACAGTGGGAGTCGCAGATTACACTGACAATCCATTGCTTCATGAGAATACACAACCATGGGGTAATCAAGTTGATTCAGCAGGTCAAAGCTCATGACCTCGGTTCTCTTTGAACGTTTCTGCTTCTATAACATGTATAAGAGACACAGCAGAAGTGTCTTAAATGTTAGAGGATTTCACCCTATGTTTTGTTATTGAGTGTTATCCGTGAGCTTTATGCCCCAACTTCACATGTAGCTGGGATTATCTTCCATGCATCCTGACACACACGCTACCATCCTGGGCTGACAGCAGTGATCTTTACAGTCTGTAGGAAGCTGCTTTGCTTGGGAACAAGGCAGAGATTCGTGTGAATTTGCAACTGTAAGAAAAATGAATGAGTCACCGTTTCACAGTACTGCTATTTAACCATAACCTGTGACTGCAGTGTTGATGGTTCACCGGATGAAGCCATTAATTCAGATGGAAGTGACTCCATTATGTAAAGCATGAGTCCATGTATCTGCCTTGATCCTGTGTGCAGGCAGCTTGATAGATATTCTGGCCAACATGCACCAACACCATCTGCCCAACGCTCGCTGGACTGAACATACAAAACACACACGCACACACTTCCCCGGGCTCCTTTGAATGTTACCTTGGCAACACATTTTCCTGCATTTTCTAACAAAACTGAGTTTGGGATCTGAGCAGGCGATGTCTGAGCATGATGTTCAGTGTCACACTGTGACCCAAATCTCTGATCAGTCCCTGAGCAGTCAAATCGCTGTGCTCAATCAGCCGTCACACACACACACACACACACACACACACACATACACACACCAGGGAACTAATTTTATTTCTCAAAGTTCAGCTTTAATGTCACCACCTGACTCATCTTTTATCAGCTCAGTTGTGCTGCTGGTAAACCCTGTTTGTGTAAGTGTGTCTCTTTTGTGTCAAAGCTGAGTCACCCATGGAAACATCTCATTAGTAAGGCTGAGATGACAGACAAAAAGGGGACAGTTTTTTAATTTTGAAATTGGTCCATGACACTTTATTCCAATAGGCAACACTGAAGCAACACATGAGTAGCAAAACATATTACATCACTGATATTGTTTTTATTTGCAGTAATGCAAAAACAACACATTATAAATAAAGTCAATGTAACTGATTCATCATCATACAAAAAAACCCTCAAACTTAATCATCAATAAGATCCACTTCAGGATTGACAGATGACACATTTGGCAGGAATCAGAGCAAAAGGGGAGTGAAGAAAAGAGAAAAACAAACTAATATTAAGGTCATTTGTTCAAAACACAGAAATGAACAACACATCCTTTTATGAGTTTCCATCTGTTTGAGCTCCAACCTCCAACATTTTTGGGCCACACAGACGTAACTAGTCTCAGTGACTGTCACTTTGTTTGCTGATGGTTCAGTCCATCACACAGGCTGACAAACAGAACTCAGTCCACTCAAGTCCAGTTCAGGCTGCAACATGTGGATCACTGTGCAGGAATGTTGCAAACACCTCTCACATACACCACATTTGCTGTGCTGTGGGTGAACATGAACACGCTCAGGACAGGGATTAAACCATCCAACTTTTAGCCCTGTGGAGGCAAGCTTCCCTCCAGCCTGCGCGCATGTTTTCAGTCCTGCAGACTTTAACTTGTTCACCTGCTACTGTGGAGTTTAAAATGGGGACTGTGTCAGGCTCCTACAGCACAGAGAGATCATGGCAGGACTTAGATTTGAGCCAGAATGCCACACTGGGATTGTTTTTTGCCACCACTTTGTCAAGGAAGCGTTTGGCCTTCATAGGAAGGCTCTCACGGCGTGTGTTACAGTTTATGTGCCTGCGACGTTTGTTGGCCTCCTTGGAGTCTCGGCGTAGACGCAGCTGTCGCACTATGCCATGAAAAGCCTCCCAGACATTGTGCTGCATGGCAGCCGAGGTTTCAATGAACTTGCAGTCAAACACAGCAGCACAGGCACGACCCTCTGAAACAGAAAGTCAGATGTCAGCACTCACATATAGAATGGTAACACACAAAATACAAAGACAGACAAGGAGTGTATCTGCTCACCACTGATTGACACCTCTCTGCGTCGCACCAGGTCACATTTATTCCCCACCAGGATGATTGGTGTGTGTTGGGCAGGACGGAAGCGACGCAGGGTTATCCTGAGCTCAGAGGCTCGCAGGAACGAGGCTCGGTCAGTTACAGAGTACAGCAACAGGTAGGCATCACCTGTCTGCATGTAGCGCTCCTGAGCCCATTCGTTGTCAGTCTGGCAAATACACAAACACACATACTTAGATGCAGGATTTACAGCACTGTGTGCACGCTGGCATACAGGCTGCAGTGTATACAGGCTGCAGTGTATACAGGCTGCCATGTGCCCTCCTGTGATTCACAGTCAATGCATGTGTTGCGTTGTGCATCTGTACATCTCACCTCTGCATCCCATGTGTCAAGCAGAGTGAGAGTTGCAGGCTCTCCGTCCACTTCAATTTCCTTTTCACACACTTCATCTGAAATTATGCACATAAAAAAACAAGAAAACTTAAGTCAATCATAGACTTATTTGTTTATAACAACTTGTTAGACATAATAATAATATCAAATAACATACTGATATTATTAAAGAGAATTTAAAGGGGTATCTTGCACAACAACGAAATCATTGTGATCTTCTCAGATTTTACGGCATTTCATCTGTATGTTATGATGTTGTGCAGTATTTGTAATTTGTTTATAGAGGTTTGATTAGTTTTTAGTGTCGATACAAAATGTTATTCGTTAAAGCAATTAGAATGATGTGCTTATTGGGAAAAACATCCAGGTTTCAGTATGGTGATCATGTTTTGCTCACCTCCGCAAAGTTCGCAGTCATCACTGTCCATACTGTCCGCTGCCCCGGCGAAGATGCTGGCGAAAGCCGTCTTCCCGACCCCGCTGGCCCCTAAAAGCACCACCCGGTACGGGCTCCCGGGTTCCACCGCATCCCCGGCAGAGTCGGTGGAGATGAACGAGTCCGAAGACGACCAGCTCCCGCGGCTCCCGTCCGACTCCCCAGCGGAGCTGGTGCAGGACTTGGAGCGGGAGATGCAGGCGGGGACCCGGGTCAGGAAGCTGTCAGTCAGCAGGTGACTGCCGGGGTCGCAGATGCTCCACCGGTGAAGCTCGGTCTGCAGGCGGAGGCTGTGCCGGCGGACACTGGACAGCATGGCAGCGGAGACCAAATTAGGATGAACTGGATTAATCGACAGCGGGGGAACTGGACCGTTTTACAAAGTGCTTCTTTAACAACCCCCGAAAAATGTTTTCCTTAAAAGTCCTTTTACACCTTATCCTCTTCAGACTTAGATTTAGTTTTATTCACTTAAACCAAGGCTGCAAAACTCTGTTCAAAAACTATGAAAAGCGCAGTGAAGCAACTATAAATGTATGCTGCAGTTGCACTTGTTACACTGAACAAGGCTGAAGAAAAACGGGTGAAAGTCTCTCAGCGATTGACTGAGTTCAGGCGCAAAGACGCGAGTGTCGCATTAAAACCAAAGTTTAATTCGGGCATCGCAGAAACATTTGGTTGTAAAATCCCGGAGCGACATTTACAGCTGGTGTCTTCCTGATGTGTCTGCTGCCGTCTGTCTCACTAATCTCCCACTGAGTGTGTCTCTAATGCTCTGATGGGGTTTCCCTGCAGTTTATATAGAGAGGAGATGGGCGGGGGTGGGAGGGGGGGCACATAAGTGGAGCATAAATGTTTACAGTGATGTGGTGAGTATTTACTGTCCTGACTCACTACTCAGGATCAGATTTACACTAAAAGCGTATTGAATTGTGCAACGGGAATGCAGGGCTTTCATAGGAACAAACCAATTTAACAGAACAATCCGTCTTCACAGAGAACATATATTCATATATAGTTGATATAGCTGTATGACGTGTATGGAGATTAACAGACTTACTGTTGCGTGTAATGAAACTCGGTGAGGCCTGGGCTGGATGACAGTGGTGGAATGTAACAAAATACTTTTACTCATGTATTGTAGCCCACGTACAGCCTGACGATGTAACTTTTGAGGGATGAAATGAAACATCCTCATGCCTAGAAATGACATATTGATTTCATAAGAAACAAAATATGAATTTAGTGCACTCTGGGGTTTTGCTGTTCCAGCTTTACTTGGATGGTTGATAATGTCAGTTAATGTAAAATAATGAAAATGTCATATTGTGTAAAAAAGTAGTGCAGGGGCTGCTGCATCACTTGAAGTAGATGTTATGCTATTTTATGCATCGACTTTGCTACTTTTCCTGGGGAAAATATGTTTTCTTCAGACGTTCACAAAATGAATTTGCTTTTTCCCAGATTCAGCTGTTAAACAGAAAACCTCAGACCAGTTAATGAAAACTGACATTGTTATAAAACTAAGCAAATGTGTATAAATCAGTTAAAATCCTGTCATTTAATCATGTGGAACAATAAAATGCTGCTCACATGCATAAGTCATAATCTGCAAATATTAATGTATATTAATAAGTCACTGATAGTAGTCATTCTGTCACACAAATGATTACAGTCACATTGGGTACATTTACAACATTTTCTTACTTTTATTTTCCAAACAGCAATATAAAATTAAACGGCAGAGATTAGAAGATGATGTTTATCTGTAGTAAAACCATGCAGTGCTCCCGCAGCAGAGCTTCAGTTGCTTTATGAATGAGGTGATCATGAAAGTTTCAAAAGTTTTATTCATTGTTTTTTCTTTTTGCTGGACTCTATAAACACATTCACTACGTTCTCAATCAAATTTTTATTCATTTTATGGTGTTTTTTCAGGCCATCACTATCACTCTGTAATAAAACTAAACTTGATATTGCCATTTTCTCCAATCTTGAATGAAGGCTCTTCAGAAAGAAAGAAGAAAAAGAAAAGCAGCTGGTCCTTGACATGATGTATCTGCTGCTCTCTCGTCTGAAAAGGTAGTTTTAACTCTGGGAAATCATCTCATCTGCAAGGCTGTGGTGTGAAACATCAACTTTCTCAACATTTTCTTTTCTCTGCATGTTCAAGTAAACGTATGCTGCAGTGTTACTGCAGACTTGTGGCTGTTTTCCATCCAAATTTAATGTCATTGCTTTTCCTGTAAACCAGATAAACTCAGTGGGAGCTATTTGACATATTAACAGCCTTAAACAGACATTAAAACATCTGCAATGTTCAACAAGTGGAAGAACTCGTGTTTTGCTAACAGCATTGGTCTTTCTACCTACATTTCAAACAGTCAGCTGAAAGCAACATGGAGCTGTTGACAGTTTGAGGTGGATTCACAGGCAAGACAACATTTCAATATCTTATCACAAAATAACTTGTAAGATACACTGAATATCACGGGCTCAGAGACTGAGAGAGGCTGTTTAAAGCTTCTTTGGGCAGAACTGCAAGAACTTAGCTGAATAAATCAAACAAGAGAAAAGCAGCTGTGTTGTAAATAATCCTTTAATGTCATATTTAAACCAAAATCACAAAGAACCCCCTCTTACGTCTGCTTTGCTGCTTCTCCGTTTTGTTTTTTTGGTTTAATTTAATAGACCAAACAATTAATGGATAAAATAACCTGTAGGTGAATTAATAATAAAAAAAAGGCTAAATTCAAATGTTAATACAAGTTATAAGGAATTTCCAATCTATTTCAACCTGCACTCTGCAACAGATGCAGAGTTAGAGACTGATTCACTTTGTATATGAATTATTCAATAATGGCTAAATGTTGAGCTCTGTGCAGGTGCCAGCGAGATTAACTGACCAAAATCTCTACTGCTGCCTGACCAACCTGACAGATGATTAAGAGACATGCTTGATTACAACAAGGCCCAATAAAGAAAGCATCAATTATTCACAAATCCCATTTTCTCCAATCTTGAACTCATAAAGCTGCTAAATATTGCATATCAAGAAGTAGATTTGGCACGTTATCTCAATTCACAAAACTATCCCTCGCTTGGATTAATCATTTTAACACCTTCACCCAGCATGTGCTTTCTAGCGGAAAGGTTAAATACACACAAGTGATTCAGCGAGGATGGACTTCCAAGAGCATCTCCAAGACAAACAGACATGCTCTTGACTCGCTGAAGACACTGAATGAGTGTTAAAAGGACTTTGTGTCGACTCTAATAAAGAAGATACAAGGTGTGGCTCAACTTTTGAGCTCAGTTTTATATCAAATGAGTAAACACTCCCTGGGTGCATTATATGGCTGATTTATTAGCTGTACTTGGCTGTGGGAGTGAAAACAATGATATCTAGCACGTAATGACCTGCGGCAGTGTCCTTTCAGAATGAGAGAATATCTAACAGAGTGTCCTGTCAGGGACTTAGTGAATAAAAGCTTTAGGAAGAGGCTTACTGTGTAAGCCTGAGATCTTCTGTCAGCAGCACCAGCATATTGTTGATGGGTTGGAAACCACCAGTTGCTATTTTGTGAATGATCTAACAACATACACAAATGTCCAGAGAGACCCTGCTTCACCTCACGTACTCTTGACTCATAAACATCAGATTTTCATCTGCCAGAGCACTTTGTGTGTGTGTGCGAGAGAGAGAGAGAGAGAGAGAGAGAGAGAGAGAGAGAGAGAGAGAGAGATCAACAGAGCAGGCAGAGTTATTACAGTGATTGTGGGATTATGCTGCTTTTTCGGCTGTTGTTTTTCAGGACTTCTGCATCGGGCTGTGGCCTCATCCGCGAGACCTGCTGCTGTGTATTACAGCTCTGATCTGATCTGGCTGACAGATGATTGGGCGACATTAAATCCTTGTTAAGTGCTGGAGCAGAACCAGAGTCTGGATGGATGGATGGATGGATTGGGGGGGGTGGGGGGTGCTCAGGCTGGCTGCAGATTGGCAGGGTCATAGTGAGGGCTGTAGATGGTAGCTGAGTGTGAAATGACCTCTTTCTTTCCAGTTTTATACCTTCTGCAAAAGCAAACATAAGCCTACAGCAGCTCTTTACTCTGATGTTATCTTTAATGAAATGGATATGATGGCAAATCACAGACTGAAAACAAATCACTCGAGAGGCCTGACTGCTGGACAGCAAATCTTTAATATGAAGCCTGGGGCAAGAATTTAGTCAATACACTGCACTCAAAGTCTGACTGTGCAGGACGCAGTCCATCCAACAGTTTGTCACCATGAATCATTGCAATTTAAGATGCTCTATTTTGACCCAGTTTTTTTAGTTTGAGTAAAAGTTTCTGGCAGATGACAAACAAAGGCTGCTGTTGGTTGGCAAGACTAAGATTTTTATATTTTGGCTTTGAGCTCTTACCTGCCGTAACCTCGATTTTGCCTCAATGTCTTTCACCTCTTTTAGTTCAGATGTGGGCCAAGGAGGTAATTACACAATCAGAGCTCCACTGCTGAGACCACTGCGAAGCCAGAAAGATAAATCCAACAACTGTACTGTAAATATACACACATACTGCGGCCAAAAGATATTCATTTTTATTATATTATTGTATCCAGTAAATAAAGTATTTTTCTGAGTATTAAGGAAAAAGAACTCACTGATGACCAACTCATGAACTGCTGACACTGCACTGATGACGACAAGACCAGACGTCTTTTCTCACTTTAATGGTGTCATTTTCATCAAGAATACCAACATCAGTCCTTACAGTAAACTGCCACCATCTGCAACCAACTCTCATTTCACTGGAACATACCTGTCCACCTACCTCGTGTTATGCATGATGCACTAGCCATGAAAATATCAAAGGAAAGTGTAAAAAGTACTGCTAAATCTATGGCTGCAACTGTTCATTTATAATTATTTCATCCCTATTATTTCACAAATAACTGGTTAATCATGTGTTGCATAAAACATCAGAAAACGGAGCCCAAGGTAATGGCAGACAGAGATGTTCAGTTTAAATAAAATCTTCTCATTTGCAAGGCCTGAATCATTGAATGTGTCTAAGTGGTAAGTAGAGCAATAAAGACAAACAAAATAAAAAGACAAAAATCTTAATGGAGTATGTGGCATCATCATGTGGACCTCAAACAATATGTCTCAATTTTATTTAAAATGTCTCTGCTTGTTTTGATGAGCACTTATTACTTGATCAGAGTTTAGTTACAATGTTTTCATCTGAATCTCCGTAAACCTGATTACTATCTGTACAGAAAGCATGAATAACAAGATGTGATGAGTGATTTCATAAGTAGGGTAATCAATATGATTTTCCACATCTCCCATGGTGAGACAAGTTCAGCAAACTGAGCCTGAACTTGTACTTCAAAGGACAGTGTGCTGATGAAACTCTAGTGCATCAACATCATGAAGCTGTAAAGTACAAAAACAACAGGTCTGCTCAAGGCCAGTGAGGTACACGCTGCATTTACTGCCAGTACAAGTATCTCACTGTCCCCTCTGAAACCAAGTACAGCTTAGGTCGATGGCTCTAGGACTGATGAATGAAATATAAGAATTGTGACCTCAGTGAGGGTTAACACCAGAGGTTTGGCCATCCAGCCCCTACAGTACATTCAGATCTTCCACAGCAGTCCTGGGATCAGGGGGAATAAACTTCCAATCTGTGATTCAGTCTCTCCATCAAAACAACTGTAACTCTTTCTCCCGCCTCCAGTGTTGGAAAGTCATTCATTCAATCCATCGCCAGGTCTCTGAGCTGTCGGGCTGGAGCGCACGGCTTAAAAGAGGGATTGGCAGCACAGCTAGTAAGAGCTTTAAACAGACAAACAGACAAATTCCACCTCATGGACCCACAAGCACATGGCTTCTGAGACTGTTGGAGAAGTGACCCGGATCAATGTCCCGCTTGGACGAGTGACACTTGTGTGACACGTGTCCAATACCAATAACCAAAGAGCCGCAATACAACATGTGACTGCTCTGAAAAAAAAAAAAAAAGCAAAACATCTTTCACTGCACAAGCCAGGCCAAGGCTGGAGTAAGTTGCTTGGGTGACAGTTGCTTGGGTGACAGTTGCCATGCCACCACTGGTTTCTGTCTGGGGCTCATATGAGTCTGTTTCCCTGCTTGGATTTACAGGCTTTGTATTGTGGTATAGATACACTCATGGCTGTCGTGATGGCAACGTCTGCCTGTCTGTCATTTTGTCTGTCAGTCCGTCCATCATTTTGGCCCAGACTGAAATATCTTAGGAGCTCATGGACATATTGCCACACTTTGTGCAGACCAGAGAATGAATCCTTCCAACTGTGGTGATCCCACAACTCTTCAACTAGCACCACTAAGAGGTCTAAGTTTTCTGGTTTTCCGGATTCCACTGTCTACATATTAAATATATGTAACATATAAGGCTGGGTGTAGGACTGGCACCAACAGTTTAAATTCACACTGTGGCCACAGAGAAACAGCAGGTGTCTGCATAACCAGCACGCTTCCTCCAGCACGCCACACACGGCGACAGGCCACAGAGCTACAACTGTCATAAGTATGAAGGGAAAAATAACATGTCAGAGACCCATTTATTACACAACAGTGCTTTACAAGTTGCTTAACAATCACGCAGAGTGCTGATCGTCCAATAAATACTAATTACCCTGTTTATGTAAAAACGCATTGTACTGAGCTCAGTCAATCTGACAGACCCGAGCACAAATCATATGTGAATTCAGGGTGCGCACATACAGAGAGACACAACTACACAACTCCCACGCAGCAGCTTTGTGTTGAAGAGCATGAACAGACCAGTGTTATCCAAATAACAGACTGAACAGATCAGAGAATGGCACACGTCAAAAAACCCTGCACATTGACAAGGTCACTACATCAGATGCATGACAGAGACATTATAGCACAAAACTTCACACTAAAGACTTGTTTTCCTTTATTCCTCTATCAGTTTTAGATGTCAAACCCACTGAGTAGAAAGGCATAAACTAAATTCTTTTCTATGGATGTTTGTATAAACACATTCTCTCCACACCACCCGGGCTCTCTGTCCACTAAATATGTCTGAGAACATAAATCCTCTAATTGGCACAGCAGACTTTACTCTAGATGGACACAGAAGTGCCTCTCTTTGCACGCTTATCTACAGTATGTGCATATAAAACACGCCAGGCACACGAACACTTTCATACATGCATCTAAAATGCAGTCAGTAACCACAGATCAACTCCTTCAAAGCTTGTTTATTAAACAATAGCCTTTTGGATTTATTGAATTTTTTAATAAATAAAGAAAACATTCAATAAAGTGAACACATCTTCCAAACAGCCTCTCAGAAATGTTGGAAACTGTATCACTGCTGTTGTCAGCAGCAACTGTTCAGTCTTTTGATCAGATGTTGTAGGCAGGCTGCAGACAAAGCCCAGAGAGCCAGAAGACAAACATGTAAAAGAAATGTGTGTGTGTGTGTGTGTGCGCATGTGTGTCATCTATGTGTTCTAGCGTGTGTTTGTTTACTGAGCTGAGTGAGAGATGGTTGTCTGGAAGGCAAAGGTGATGTGGTTTCGTGCGTGATCAAGGTAGGGGTCTGAGAAGGTGTGTGTGTCACCAGAGAAATGTCTCCACTGCATCAGCTCGGACATGCTGAGATGCTTCTGTGCCGCTGCTGCCCCCCCGCGGTCACCTTGGCGACCGAGCTGGCACGGCCTCTCAGAAACCTGTTCCTCCTCCTCCTCTACGACAGCTGTGAAAAAAAAAAGTGAGTAAACAAGTCTCAGCACAGCAAAATACAGTTTGCTTTGCAGCACCATATGTACCTACCCTGGACTGAACCGTCCATGCTGCAGCTGCAGTTCAGCAGGTCATGCGTTAGAGAGGGTGTGTCTGTCAAGCTGAAAAGATCTCGCAGTTCACTGGTGGAGAAGCTGGTGTGCTCTGCCCCTTTGCCCAGATCAACCACAGTCCCAGAAAGCCCCTGTTTGGACACCTGTCGCTGGAATATACGCTCCTCTATAGTGCCTACAAGGAAGTGACAAACCCAGACATAAAGCTTCACATCATTTATGCTGTGATGAACACTCATGGCTCATTGTACATGTTCGTGTTCTTGACCTGCAGTGAGGAGACGATAGATGTGCACAGTTTTCCTCTGTCCATCTCTCCACACTCGAGCCATGGCCTGGACATGGCAGAGAGGGAAAAGTTGCAGGCGAGAATAACACACATGTCAACAGCACCATCTAGTGGATATGCATGAACATGAGTTTAATATACTCTGAGGGTATTTTCACACCTGCAGGTAGGTTTACTGAGTCCAGACACACAAGCCCACACAAGGCAAACCTCACAGGGGAGTGTTTTGGGGTTTTTTTTTAATATATGTTCAGGTGTGGAAGCACCCCTGAATGTGTGTTTGTGCGTGTGTACATGCATGAATGCACAGAAGATGTCAACAACAAAGCCGTGTGATGTTTATGAGTGTCTCTTACCTGAATGTCATTGGCCGGGTTCCAGTCAATATCATAGAGCACCAGGTGCGAGGCGCCCACCAGATTAAGCCCCACCCCACCTGCTTTAGAGCTCAGTAAAAAGAGGAAGTTCTGTGAGTAGGGACTGTTAAAACTGTCAACCAGCCGCTGTCTATGGCTAGTGGGAGTGTGCCCGTCAAGTCGGCAGAAGGTGTAGCCCATGTGTGCACACAAGTCCTGGAGCAGGTCAAGTGTCTTAGTATAGTTGGACACTACGACCACCCTGCAATGACACACATACTTTGTCAGTGTATAAGGACAGAAACAAACACACGCACATTCACTCATTCACTCACCTGTCTGAAGGACTGAGCTGTCTGATAGCGGTCAGTAGGTCTGACAAAACCAGGAGTTTTCCAGAGTCAGCAGTACTGAAACCACCTGAAGAGTAGGATTCTGGGAAGAGCTCCACCAAGCCCTCGTATAAAGAGCTCTCCACTGAGCCAGAGGCTGATTTTTCCTAAAATCCATCACACAGTAATCACAGTCAGCCAAATCACTAAACACTAACATGAGTACAGAGTGGCTACTTTGACCTCAGAACTGAGGTCAATTAATAAGTACAACAAACAGTGATCACATAAAGATAAATATTTCAAAAGGCTTCTGCCTGAGAGGTTTCACTCTCCTACAGACTAATTACATTCATTTAAGTAACCTTCACAGTGGAGTGAAGCAGACCAGGGTGGTTGCAGAGCTTCTTCAGGGCAGTGATGCAGGCCAGGTGTGTGTGAGTTTGCGTGGAGCCCTGAAGGCAGGCTCTGAAGACTCTGTGGGAGAGGAGATGCTTGTACAGCTCATGCTGCAAAGGGGACAGATCACAGAACAATGTCCAGTCGAGACGAGGCGGCAGGTAGCGGTTGATGATCTCCTGTGTCCGTCTCAGGATGAACATGCCTGTCAGACGAGCGAGCTCTGCTGCTCGCTCTTCTCCCAAAACACTCTCTTCCTGTTGGCAGATGCGACATCAGGTTTAACCCCAGATAATGTTGACCATATATATATCATCATATATATGACTACATACAAGGTATAAACCAAAAGAGATAATTGTAGATTTACCTCAGTGCAGGAGGGCTGCCTGGAGCGTAGAATAGGCTCCTCATACACTTTCCTGTATGCAGTGGATGACCCGAGAATCCCTGGGTTAACAAACTCTATAATAGCATAGAACTCCTGCAGGTCGTTCTGCACTGGTGTGCCTACAAAACACAAAGACAGCTGATTATAAAGTATTTGAAATAAGTTGTAGTTGTCAGTCAGGTTTCTTATCTCTTTAAGGAAGATTGTGCACCTGTTAGTATGACTCTGCGATTACAGCTCAGGCTGCTGAGAGCTGAGGACGTTTTGATGCTGCTGTTCTTTAATCTGTGGCCCTCATCACAAATTACAAGACCAAACTCCACCTTCTGTACCTGAAAACACAAATAATATTACTTTTTTAAAAAACCCATAAAGAAGATAATAGCTGATTTATTTGAAACAACAGGTTTGACATTGAGACACAAGGTGAACATACGTGCTCCAGGCAGCGCAGCAGCATTTCATAGCTGATCACAAGAACGCTGTGCAGAGGGGACAACACAAACTGCTCTATCCTGTGGTCCTACACATATGTTAACAAAGAAGGTGTATTAATGCCTTAATACATACCAGATTATGGTAAAGAATTGGATTAGAAAAAGACATTAGCCAGAATAAAATAAAACAAATTAAAAGAAAAGTGGAAAGTGTTTACAAAACATAAGGTAAAGATAAGGAGCTAACGTAAGAGTATTTCCCCTGCTCCAAAGCGAGCTCATTAAACCAGCCTTGTCTTGCAGCAAGATGAATTCATCTTGAAACCTCAGATCAAAGGGAAATCTCTTAGCTTATGCTGCCACCAGGCTGCTTGAGTTCATTGTAAATCCAAAGGAAAGAATTCCCCCGTTATCTCTTCACCTGATCCACAGTGAAAACGCTGATCCTCTCACGGCCCAGCCACTTATTAAACTCTGCACCCCAGTTCTGCACAAGGCTGCCAGGGGTGACCACAAGGACTCGCTTAGCAACTGGTTTCCCACCATATGGTCCTTGTTTAAGCAACGTCCAGACCAGCGCAACACTCTGGAGGGTCTTCCCCAGACCCATCTCATCAGCCAGGATAGCTCCATAGCGACCAGCAGCTCTAAAGCGAACGCAACAAAACACAGCAACGTGATCCAGTAGAAAAACCTGATAATAGTAATATAAAGTAAATGGTGCAACACATTTTGTTTGTGTCAACGGCACTTGATTGGAGCAGCTCCATTACCTCATGCCCATGACACATTCATAAAGAAAGAGCAGGCCGTCTCTCTGGTGGGGGCGTAGGTGAGTGGTCAGGTAAGGGTCCACAACAACATCAACAACCGGAAGCCCTGACTTGTTATTAGACCACTGGTGGTTAGGAGAGGGACGCGGCATCACTATTGCACCTACAAAAAACAGAAAAAATTACAGTTATTAAATAATTTTGAGTAAGAATTGCTACATATACATAAAAGTCTATGATAAGTAAAGAAAAAATATATATATTTCATTATCGGTAGATGTAGAAACAAACTACCAACTGAGAAAAGCTACAGATCAGATTTTTTTCCACAAACCTGGAGCCAGTGGGTCATGGCGTGGTCTGCAGGTTTGTTCCTCTTCCGGTTTGAATCCTGGATCATCTGCTGCCCCTTTCATTGTTGGGGGGCAGAAAGGTTTGGACATAAAGCGACGAGGGTGGGGGGGGGGCAACTTTGTGTGTGGCTCCTCTTTTTCTGCCTGAACCTCTTGGAAACAACGTCCCCTGGCGAAGTCCTCAGCTGAAATTATCCCCATCACCTCCACCTCCTTCCCTCCAATCATCAGGGTCTCTCCCTCGGACAGGGAGGCCAACTCAGACACTTTGTAGCCACTTCCTACACAAAAACATGCACAAACATTCCTCCTGAACTCACAATCATTTATATCCATTACACACCAGTATAGTCAAACTTTATGGTTCAGCTTCACTCTTGCATAGTTGTTGTCAGGTAAAACAAACAGACAAGAAAACCACTGTGCACTAACTTGTGCACAGTAGACATGGGTAGCATCTAGCTGGTGTAGACATGGGTAGCATCTAGCTGGTGTAGACATGAGTAGCATCTAGCTGGTGATCATATTGTAACTTTTTGAAGTTAAAGAGCCAGATATTTCCTCCAGGAGGTGGTGAAGACCAAAACACAGCTTAAAGCAGAATGAAATTGGACTTACATGCTTCAGAAAAACACAGATAAAATTACTCAGATGAATGCAATTTTTGCTCTTTGACTGCTGAATGAGTTTCACTATGTTTGCTTCAACTACTTATGTCAATATTGTATAACATTATGTAATTAATATGTAGAGTGTTCCACTTGTGTTTCCACTGTCTCAAAGCATACAGGAAAATCAGCTTTTGCAGGCTTGAGACAAATGTTGAGACGCTGAAACACCAGATTTAAATAAATCCGCCTAGTATGTATTACAAAACTCCACATATTGTAAATAATATAACATTGTAAGTACAATCACATCGTTAAGTTTAAACAGAATATAAAGAACTTTGATGGTTAGGCTTACAGAACAACTTGACTCCAGTGGACACTGTTGTTTGAATTTGGGATTTTGATGCAGTTTCCTAGTTACGTGCAACAAAGCAAAGCTTAAACATGACAATAAGTGAGAAAAACAAAAATGTAATTGGGGGCTGTCTCTGTCTCACCCTTGCCAATGTCTTTGCCCTCCATGTCTTTCAGGCTCGCTGTGCGTCCTCTTGTAACCAGGACCGCATCTCCCTCCCAGCGCTTGTGTTTCTTCTTACTGGCCTTACACCACATCACACTGAAGTAACGCACTCCGTCCTGACTGCAGCCCAAGTCTGAGCCTGCAGCTCCAGAGACACAGGCCGACCCTGCTGGAGGCTGAGGGATACGAGGAGACCCAGGTATCAACTGGGGGTGACCATTAACTCCTATAAGACAAAGGCACAGAACACAGTGAAACCAACAGAAATATCTGAATCACAACTCACAAAACTACCCAGCAGATGTCACTGTTACACCAAGTTTACGCGTCATACTGGTCCCTCCTTCATATATTCACACGGCTGAAAACTTCAATGCAAGTTAGATTTAAAGGCGCAAAAACCCTTTGTTTATCATGAATTCCTTGGATATGTTAATACCGACAACTCACTTAAAAGAAAAAGACTCCCCCGTCAGAGAGGTACAAATTATGAGAACGGATGTCTGTTTCTCACAACAAACACCAAAGCACAGAATTCTATCATCATTACTTTAATAGAAATACATGAACATATGGGCAAACTGTTAAAGAGACAGACACAACTCATTTACCAACATTACATTACAATCAAAGCTGTACTCACATACCGAACATTAAATAACAATAACGTCACAAAACCAACCTCACGCCTCCCTTCTTCTGATCAATTTACTGGCCATCAATTCAACAAACAGAGAATTTCTGTCCTGAACACAAACAATCCAGAACAACTTCCAGGGCAGCATTTGTCACCGTTAGCATTGTTTTTTAAGGCCTTCGACAGTTTAACTTGTGCTTCAACACTGGGAACATTTCTCTGTTCTAAAAAAAAGCGTACCTTTTGTTTGGAGTGCTCCTTTTTCAACTCTGATTTACTTTTTTATTTCTAAAAAGGAAAAAGAAACTAATTTAGGTTACCTACATGTAGGAAAAGGAAACACTTCTTTATCACATCAAGTGATGCATTTGTTTACAAGGAATGAAGAGCTCTGAACAATCCCCCTTAATAGGATCTGGGCAGACTCACACTTGTTATACTCCAGTACATCATTCCAGTAAATATGTTTTATAATATCCCTGGATGATAAATATCAAAAACACTGTGCTGAAATTTCCACGGATCACATTTCTGTCAGATCTAAGCAGGAAAAGCATCTTAACGGTACACGTCATTTCTTACTACACACAGTCCCTTCCAACACCTGGACTTTCACAGTTATGTTACGTGTTTTGTCCTGTCACAGTGTTCGCAATGTGAGCGTTTACAGGTTGCTTCTGTCTGTAAATGAGAGAACGATGATAGAGTTTTAACACTGACAATTACAGACATGGACTGACAGCAACACAGGTCAGCCTTATCCCGCAGGATGTAACCAGGCTTTCAGTGTCTGTACGAGGCACTACGTTTTGGAAAAAATTCAAGGTCCTAAACAGCTCGCAAACGTGAAGTTGATAAGAGTGATTGCTCCACACTTTACACTCCTCAGGGCCTCTCCCTTTCTACCACAGATGTGCGTGCTCATGCTTGTTATAGAGGAATTGGCAGTCCGTGTCTCAGTCGAGCAGCCCTTAGTTTCTCCACTTTGATCTTGGCTCTCAAAAGTTCCTCCTCCAGTTCCTGTTTCCTCTTCAGACCTTCCCGCTTCTCCTCCAGGTACATGGAAACCTTCCTGTGATTGGCCAACACCAACTCGTGCTCCTCTTTGGCCAGGTGCAGAGGGCGAAACCTGTCGGGCTCGTGGTGAGGGTAGATGTCGTTGGGGTAGAGGTCATGGCGTAAGGGTAGCGGCGAGGTGGAGAGAGGGATGTTAACAGAGGAAGGGGTGGGAGAAAGGGATGCTTCATAATCGTGGACACTGCCCAAGTCCTGCTCCCCGTCCTGCTCCTGGCCTCCGTCCAGCCCTGTCCCTGTGTGTGCCGAGAGGATGGGGAGGTCTGGCGGTGGTTTAACATCCTCTTCAGGGTCCAGCTGGACCACCTCATGGGGGATACTAGGGACAGCTGCTGAGTAATCCTGGAGTCCAGCCAGAGAGGAGCTGCTGCCAGCATGTTCGATGGGAGAGTTGTGCTTGCTGTATATTAATCTAAAAATGGAATGACGGACAAAAATAAGTGAGACCAGAGGGCTAAAACAGCATTTATTAAATGCAAACACCCTGTATATGTTAGCTGTTTGGAGACCTCTGTTGGTGATACTGCACACTGAATAAATCAATTAAAGGATCAGTTGACTAATTAGAGGAGACAAGAGGAAATTAAGTGATTTACCAAAGTCAAAATAACAAATCTCTACTGCTTATAGTCTCCAGATGGTACAATTTCCTTGCTCTTTCACATAATCATTCTCAGATATTTAAGATTTTGTTGCTGCACAATATGCAAGTTTAAAACATAATTTTGAAATATCCTCAGGAGGGTAAGTAACTGTTTTACATCAAATTATACAATGGTTTGTTGTCTTCTCTTTACTCTCCAGACCCATGGTCAATATATTCAGCCTTACAGTTTCCATACCATCAGTGGCCCTCAACTTATAACATTATATAATACGTATAATGCATAATAATATTAACGTGATAAAAAACAATGTTGAATATTTTTAATGTACATGAGCAAAACAGGGACCAGCAGCAGGGGATAGTAACTCTGACAATGTGAGAAAGTGTGTAATCTGATTGGGTTTGGGAGCTGTGAGCTCAGCCCCTCCCCTCCCTCCTCCTCCTCTAACAGCTGAATCAGTGTCATGACTACATGTGTATTTAACATTACGTGTCTGAACTCGGCAAAACTCTCAACCAACTGTTGTGTTATCCCTTCAGGTCTGTAATAAAATGTGCGTCTGTGCTTGTGGGTGTGTGTCACACTGTACCTGCGCAGTGCCTGGTCCTTCTCGTGGATGGGCACATGGTGAAACAGGTGAGGGATCATCTCCATAATTCTCCTGGTTGGCTCAGAGATGCTTGCTCTGTACTCTGGCTGGGCGTGTCTCCGCTGCATCACTTCCTGCTTGGCTGACTCCTTCAGCCTCTTGTAGAGGGTCCTGAGGCCCTGAGCGGTGCGATGGGGTCTGTCCCCACCCAAGGCGTTATACTGCTCAGCCACAGTGTCCCAGCACTTGTTCTTGTCCACGATGACCGCGTGCTTGTTGGTGTGTTCCTCCAGGATGCGGATGTGAGGACGGACCAGCTTCAACAGGTCCAGCTTCTCAGAGAGGGTGAAGTTGGACGAGCGAGCTTTACCCACCATACTGGACAGAAACACAGAGCTGGACGCCATCCTATAGCATAGCGGACTCACACAGACCCAGTCAGGCCTATGGCTGTCGCCCTTCAGTAACCACGCTTGATACTATGGCTCCTCGCTCTCCCCACCTGTCTTTTTTTGTCCCTGCTGTTGGCTTCTCTTGATCCACGGTGATAAAGCTAACGCTGGCCTAACTCCCACACATTTCTCATTTTTCTCCTCTTCGTCTCCCTCTTTAAATCAAACATAAGCTATGTCTAACATGTGCAAGGACTCATACACTACTCCTTGGTTCCCTCTCAGCTATGTTGCACAACAAAAACTGGCTGTGCTGCACACAATAAGAATCAGGCTTAACTAGGCCAGCCTCGTTTAGGCCCCCGCCTACCGCGGAGGGCTTTGGATGAATTCCTCCCAGCTTAGGCTGACGTAGCTAAGCCGCTTAAGCCCAGCCCGACCTACTTACAGCTCGGTCTCTCTAAACCCCAAACCAAGCACAGCACAGAGCACAAGACAGGCACACCGCCTCCACATGAGGACAGCAGCAGAGGGTCTGTGCCCCGCACAAATGGAGAAAACTGCCTTAAAACAGTGCAATGGATGTTATTAGAGGTCAGGAGTCTATTTTTCCCAAAAGTGAGTGACGCTTTGAAATAGCGCTGGCTTAACTAACTGAGTGGGGGAGGGGTCTGTGAGCGCGCCGCGCATGCCCGCAACAACAGCGCGTTCATGCATCTTATCCCTCTACTGTGAATGAATAAAATAACCTGTCAAATGTGCATCAGAAATGCTGATTCAAGTCGTTTCAACACGTGTCCAGCGCGCGTGTGGAGACCGCGCAGAGCCAAACACGGAGGGTGTGTGAGTCGCGTGTGTTCAGGATGGAAAACCGAGGCACTAGTTGCTCTTGCTGGAGGAGGGAGCGGTGGCTCACTGATCCCGAGCACAGTCCTAATCTGCCCGGCGCTGCCGCTGCACTACCCTGCTAATTTGCATAATGCTGGACCTGCTGTCACTCAGCCCGCCCGGTTTAACATCCACCTCCAGTGTGTGTGTATGTGTGTGTATTATTAGCCACAGAGTCAGGACAGACATCTTTCACTGCGAAAAGAGAAAGCGATGACGCTCCGCATCACTCGCCTGTTCTTGTAGTCTATGTTTTACGTTTACTATCCACACACTTGTCCTAAAGTACTTGCAAACGGCCTCACTATTATTGTCGACTCGAATCTCGTGAAAGCAACATCGTCTGCGGTGGAGGTTATGATGGTGAAAATCAATGTGCGAGACAATAAGAATAACGCGGGCAGGGTGATGTTTGGTGTTGACTCTGACAGAGGTTATGTTATGTTAAAGTAGACAAACCTCTGCTTCTAAAAACTGCAACTGAAACAACAACAGAGAAGTCTGGCTTCATGTGCATTAACTTCCTTAACTGAGAAAGACTTTGCAGTCAAAGGTCATACCTGTGCAGGCAGGATTTCAGCCCCTCTCAGTTTTACGTGTTTCGTAATAACTGTCAGCTAAACAGGAGATGTAGGAAGGGGATCCATCTAAGTGTTTCCTCATTATGTCCTCAATGATTTAATATGAGTGTTCATCAGTTAACTTATCATAAGCTTTACATTCAAGGGACCCTAGTATCAACTAATGCAAATGCAGACTACTTGTGAATCTAATTCCCACATCTCTGATTTGGTTTTTCAACATTAGGTATAGTGATGTGCCGTGGACAGATGATGTCAGATAAGCTGCTACAAGGTGCACTAAGGTCAATCTAACTGGAAATGGATCTGCTCTTGAATCAGCATTAGCTTTAAAATCAGAACTGATTGTTGTAATTAAGCAGCTGTAGCAGCAAACATACTGATTATTTATCTTATATTTTTTAAACTTGTTACTACTTATCAGTATATCTCCAAAGACTTTGACGCTCAGCTTCCAGTGTGATTTACCAGTGACGTGTGATTTTCTCTTCTGTTACTTAGAGGTATCTGTTATCTGCTCTAATATAACCATTGTACAGAGTTTTGTCCTCCCTGTACAAAACATTTTTTGGCAAACCTATAATACCAAAAACACATTTGTAAAGAAGACTTTCACTATTCACAGTCTCCAGATGACTGTGCCACAAAATCTTTGAGTCTTACCTGCTGGTTTGTGGTCCTCAACGTGCTCCTCCAGGCCAATGTTCGGATGATCTGTTTCAGACGCATTTTCCTTACTTTCTGTTGCACTGAGAACACGAGCCAGAGCCCGAGACAAGGCCGGAGCAGGCTGGGAAGCCTTTGGTTCCACATCATACTTAGTTTCTTTAAGAGATGGTGTGGTTAGACTTCTCTGGACCTGCAAGACATGAGAAAGAGAAAAGAGACTTGAGGGTAGTTTAAACCTTGAGGGAATCGAAAGAAAGCTGAGGGATAATACTGTGAATAATTTACCTTTTCAAGAGCATTGCACAGACCAAATTTAGGGGTAAGGGGCTTGGTTTCAGCTGCTGGACATGAAGTAGATGCACCAGGGGGAAGAAAGCGAGGCTTTTTCAATGCATTACCCAAGAGCTGGCTGGGAGCTGCTGATCGCCGCATTCTCTCTGTCTGCTAAAAACAGAAAGCAATGAACATCAACACAGTAATACTAATTAGATGTTACTTACTATATTAGCATGACAGTTAACTCATCGGCACTGGAACAACCAAAGGACCTTTGTTAAATCTACATTTTCTAATTAATCACCCAGTGGGAGAATGTGTAATTGGAGTGGTGAGCTGTTCATCCCCAGCTGACTTAATTTCTTCTACTGAAGTCCAGTGTTTGGTGCCCTTTGTCCACAACATTAAAGACAATTTAGTTACCATCACTACTAGAGTATAAATTTAGTCCAGTTTAGACACAAGAGAACACAGATCTCGGAAATAGTGTGTGGTGTTAAAGATAAACTATGTCATTAAGAATTTTGACACCACTTTAACAACCAATAATAGACACATTGCTGTCTTCACAAATAACATCACGACTCAAACACCTCCTTCCCTATTAAATGTCACTGCTTTCGCTGTATGAAGACCTATCTTTGGCTTTGACAGCGTTTGGTGACTTTAACATTTTATCAACACACTATGTAGATGGTGTGTTGCCATTTAGACACGTGAAAGACATCCGAGACAATCTTCGGCCTGTACAACCTGTTGATCAGCACACCCAGCTCCATTTACATTAACCTGTAACATCGTTTGTAGCAGGTTAGCACACTAGCTAACTCGCTAGGCGCTACCACTGCTGACCTGGTTTGACCTCGTCTGTCACGTCGCTTGTGATAACCATAACAACTTGTCATACATACCCGGACGAATTAATCTGTTGACAGCATTAACCATCCGAAACTGTCCCTAAATTTTCAAACAGGAATCTCGTTTTGTCTTTTCCTCTCTGTAACACTGGATATGGTTCGGTTTCTCCCGCTGAATGGTTTGATGAACGTGATTGGTTAAAGATCTGCAGTGGGCGGGATCACAGAAAAAGGGATGTGTTTGTTTTAATCATCATGGCAGTTAACTGGTAACATCCCACTTACGCTTCAGTTACCATCAGTCCCGGTTTTATAAATCGAGCTCAATTCACACTTCAATATACATTTTTCCTGACACTTCTGATAATATAATTACTTTAATATGCTATACTACAGTATGTTCTGTCTTTTTTCCAACCCTGTTTTGACACTGATTTATGTATTATTGAATTTATTTAAAAAACAAGTACATTTAATTTTAAAGTACATGTTATTTTCATAATAAGCATAAAAAATCCTATATTTAAAACGGTCAGTCACACAATGATTAGCAACAACACTGAAATGTAGCCTCTATAATTAATAATAATTCATGAATTATTAATCATTAATATAGAACAAATTTAAATATATGATATATAATATTTACACTGACAGGAGCTGTTCTGGTGCAGTTGTGCTTCATAAGCAAATACATTTTTCTGAAAATTCACATTCTTGCACTTGCACAACTTTTACTTGTAACAGACAGTTTTTAGCCTGAGGTATTGTTTTTGTTTTGTTTGGTTTTTTTAGTAAAAGAAAAAGAACTGAATACTTTCCTCCACCAGTGAGTCTAACAGACATGGGGGTATATTTAGAAGTAGATAAAGGGACTGGGAAGAGTCCAGGGGTTTAGGTTGCTCTTTGATTTCTGTAGTCTGTGTCATCTGATGTCATGCAGTCTGTAATCCAATCAGGGAGGGAGAGAGTGTAATCCATGTTAATCCCACATCCAGAGTGAGAGAGAGAGAGAAACCTAGGACAGGGTGGGTCATGAAGAGAGACAGAAACATTTGAAGGACAGCGGTAATCTCTGAACGCAGCTTTATTGGTATGCAGTGAGGAAAACACACAACTGCAGAATTTGTCTGTACTTGAGTGCCAGTGTCTCTTCTCCTGTAATTCTGCCTGTCTCTCTGATCTGATCTGATCTCGTCTGACAGCTGCCTGCCTGCGTCCTGAACCCACGTTGTCAGGGATACCTCTCCGTGGAGACGCACTCCCATATGTATGGGGAGGGCTAAAAAGGAGACCCTCACCTTGATGGAGCAACAAGTCAAAGGAGAGAGGATGAAGAAGGGGAGACCACAGTAGCAGAGAGATACGAGGAAGGGTTACCTTTAGAGAAACAAGAGAAGTGGAAATCAACAGAACAAAGGAAGGAGGAGTACTTGAATGAAGTGAAATTTGTTTTGACAGGTATGAATATTATTGACTGAGTTAATCATTAAAATGAGAAGAATCAGGTGAGGTTGGACAAAAGTCTCTTCTTTTTCCATCTCTTGTCATGTTTGTATTAATGTCCCTGTGTGGCTGCAGGATGGGCTACGATCTGGAGAGGTTTGTGGGATATGTGAATGAAGGTCTTCTGTGCTGTGTTTGCCGAGACGTATTGGAGCGCCCCCTTCAGGCACCCTGTGAACATGCCTTCTGCAGCGCCTGCATCAGCAGCTGGCTGGTCCATCACCACTCCTGTCCCGAGGACAGACTGCCTCTGGATGTGGGCAGCCTGAAACCATTGTTCAGGTCTGTCTGCATCTCTGTATATGTCTTTGATTATCTCTTTATTGTGATACTTTACTACTTTTTACACATTCTTTTAACTGCTCAGTGCAGCCATGCACATGTACTGTGTATATACTGTATGCACACTGCTCACTTTTAGTTCTCTGATTCTCTGTTCGTCTTTGCTGACAGGTACATGCGTAATGACCTGACCCGTCTGCAGATCCGCTGTGTGAATGCAGGGCAGGGTTGTGATGTGGTTTGCTCCCTGGAGAGCCTGCACACACATGAGGATGAGTGTGAGTTTGCCTTCATATCATGCTCAAACACAGGTATGAAACCTCACACATTAGCTCATCAAACATGTCATTTGCTATGATTATCTGTGATGTTTGTGGTTGTTGAATTGTAATCCATGTGGATGTGTGCAAGGTAATGTGACACCTGCAGTACCTGTGTGAGAGAGCAGCAGGTGGCTCTTTTGTTGTCATGGCTACCTCACAAAACTAGTGCACCTATAGGACTTAAAATCCCCCACAGACCTCACACAGAGAGCATTCAGGGTCAACTTTCCATCACTCTTTAATGAGCAATTCAAAAGTGTGTACATGTATACGAGTGTGTGGTCTCATGCTCACAATGTGTCTGTGACCTGTCATTTGGCAGGTGAAGAGTACACATGTTACCGTTGTGGTAGGTACAGTTACACAGTATGTGCGTGCAGTGTGACTTTTTGCAGTGTGAAGTGCTACACAGAAGCATACAGCTTTACACAAGATATTTCTGTTGTCTGTGACTGCTGCAACCTGTGAACAGTTATCACCAGCAGTTAAAGAGGAGGTATAATACTTGGAGCAAGAAGCGTAAAATAATCATCTGTCAGCTCACAAGTGGAAAACAATTTCATATCTTTATACCAGGGTTGACCAAATTCTTCTACTGGTTCAAGTACAATGAAATATTTCACCTCCTTAAAATAGAAAGTACATTTCTGAGTATTCGCCCTTTTAAGATTTACAGAGTATCCAACCATTATGTTGTGAGAGAATCAGGAGCAAAATCTATTTATACTTGCAATGTAGTCCTTGTAAAGGAATCTAAGACAGCTGTCCTATAAAGATGCAGTGATCAGCGCTTTTAAAAGCACTGAAATGGAGAGTAACTGGTTGTTTGGACATCTTTGTTAGAAGATTGGACATTGGATGCATGACCATATCCGACAATGTTTAGGATTTTTTTAGTGCAAATGAAATTTCAACATGTGACCTGCATTAAAAAAATGAAAAATGAAAGTCATTTAACTTCACTTGTACTTATATATTAACATAATATATATTATACTAATTAAATATTTTGTCACTATTTCCACTAATGTGTGTGACCATAAAATAGCAATGAAGCAAGTATGTTCTCATATAAAATGAGACATCTCTGTGCCGCTGTCCTCTCAGGTTGCCCTGTGCAGGTGGAGAGGCGGGGGTTGGAGGCTCACCTGTCTGAATGTAACTTCCGCAGCAGGGAGTGTCCCAATGGCTGTGGCCACACACTTCTCTCCATTGACCAGTCACAGCATAACTGTGTGGCAGAGCTGCGCACTGAGGTGGAGATGCTCAGGTATGTGTGTGTTTGTGTGGTTACAGAAATGTCGCCACTCTCCCCTCTAATTTCAAACGCAGAGCTTTTTTTTAGATAACAATTGTGCCCATTACATATTTATTGCAGGGCAGAGATGCTGTGTAAAGTGGAGGAGGTGAGACGAGAGATGGAGTCTCGGCTGGACTCCCAAAGGAGACACATGGTGCAGAAAGAGTCACAGCTGAAGAATGAGGTGGAGGAACTCAAGGTGACTTGTAAATTCTTCTCATGTATGTAACTTCTTGGCTTTGTAAGATGACAACAACAGGCCTGAGGTGAAGATATGAGCCACTGGTTAGTTTGTTGATTTCTCTTTTGGTGAGAGCTTTAACTTTACATTTACAGGTCAGTCCATCTGATAGCATACTGCTTTCGAAAAAAGTTTGTGTGATTGTTAGCTGTAGTACAATGTATATGCGCCAATTACTAGGCTGATTCTTGACCTTGGAGACATGTGCAAAACCCTCATTAGGTTAATTTAGCAGCTGTTCTAGAGATTCTGATCATATCACATGAACTAAATTAGCAGTTTTCTTGGAAATCTAGATACTCGTCCTTAAATTTTTTCTGAGAACTCGCATCCAAAGTTAAGATTGAATATAACCATAAATCTTTAATATCTGTTCTTAAGGATAATTACCTTTACTGTACGCTTACACTTCTCTTTAAACTTAATTCTCAGTAAATGTTTCTATTTAAAGGATGCTTCCCTCACAAATGTTAATCACATAAAATGACATTTGCATTGTTACCCATGTTGGTGCATGTTTAGTAATATTGTGTCCTCTCCGTGCAGGGTCAGTTGTCTCGTGTGATGTGTGACATGCGAGCACTGTTAGGAGCAGAGCGACTAAGAAGACAGGAGCTGGCAGAAGCAGAGCTGGAGAAGAGGGAACTGCTAGAGCTCCTCAGAGACCTGCAACCAACTAGAAACCAGCATTTAGTCGAACAGGCAGCCAGGGATCAGCATCAGGGAGACCTCCGAACATCTCGATGGGACCTACACACCGAGCCAGCAAGACACCAGCAGAGGGAAGCATCCTTACATGCCTCCAATCTCTCACTACATACAACTCAGGCCACAAGTCTATCTGGTCCACATCCATCACCTCAGCTGGGAGAGGGGGTGCGCAAAAGTGGAACCAGGAGCCTGACTCTAGACTGCATCAAGCGGAAGAGCCGGGAGGTGACGGTCATCTGAGTCGACTGGGCTGGTGGTAGATTTTTCAAGCCACAAAAAAATAAAGCTTTATTATTTTTTTTTTTATATTGCAGTTTCCAGCAAGAGTTTAATTAAGAAAATTTGATGAATGGTTCTGTGGTTTCTGGCTGGTTTCAGTTTTAGATTTTTGGAGTTTGTAAATCAATGAACCATGTTGTGTTTGGGAAGTATTTTTACAAACTTAAGTTTGTCAAACTGAAGTAAACCTTTTGATTGTAGGTGGAAGTTAACTGACATTCATTTTGTACTATCCTTGGATCCTTGGTCTTTTCTGCTAACAGTTCATTGTTTAATAGCTGTTGGATTTTATATCCATCAGATCAGATTTCAATTAAAAAAACTTTACTTCAAGTTATTTTCTTCATTTGAGGATGAAAGTTAACAGTTTCCTTATTATTGATTAATGTGATGCAGAAATTTCTACTTAGAAAATGTTTTTAGGGTCCTGCAAAAACTCACAATGTGTAATCTTCCACAGGCTTCCATAGGCTTGTCAGTCTAAGGTATGAAAAACAATTTACTTCATGGACTGCTACCATAGCTTTAATGTTATAGTGTATGGTACAGTTGTTTTGTAAAAACAATGCGATAACAATATGATTTTTGACAATAGTGAGGTTACCTAGATGTCCTGATCCTGCAACTTGCGCAGGAATTTATCACATTAGAGTAATGGTATTTTGGTTAAACTTATGTTGTACATTGTGCTTCTCTGTCTCATGAACACTTTCTGCATCACTACATTTTATCATGAAATGTGAGTAAAAGTTCCAAAACAACCATTTAAAATCATCCGCCATGGGCTGGAGTGTGGTCTAGACTTTTTACCTTAAAATCTTTTTATACACTTTGAAGGACCTTCAAGTTCTGTTGAGTTGAGCATTTGTTCAAGTTTCACGTCTTTAAAGCATGAGGCAGGTAATATGGTAATATTTGGTCACTGCATCGATTCATTTTGTCATCAGGTGTTTGCTTAAAACATAGAAGTGGCAGCTCGGCTACAATGACCTTTATTCTCCAAATACAACTCATGATAACAAAACATAAAACATCAACACAGAGTCTGTACGTCATTGTGACAACATCATCCAACCACGTTTCCATGGAGACAGTATGTGTAATATCCTGATTGGTCCATATGTCGCCATGAATGGCTGCATTGCTCATTGCCCAGGTGAATTTACCTGGTGAAGGAGCGAACATGTCTGCCCCTCCCACCTCCACTCCCTCCCCCACCACTGAACTTGCTCCCCTGAGATCCTCGCCCTCCTCCTCCTCCACCTCCGCCTCCACCACCTCCTCCACCTCCACCTCCAGCACTGCCACCACCTCCTCCTCCGCTAAGCCACGACAGCCCGGCACCTCCTCTGCCCCTGGGGGCTCGGTCCCGTGGTGCCAGCCGATATGCACCTGGTAAAAGAAGATGGAGGAGGAGGAACACAAAAGCACCACATTTTAACTTCTGTGTTTAGCAATTCATACTGCAAAATTTAAGCAAAACGTGTGCGTGTGCATGTTCACATACTTGCTGGAGGTTGTCGGGAGGGCAGCGGACCTCGTGTGAAATTGCTCTGGCCTCCGCGGGGTTCACTATAGGTTCCTCTGTGGGTGACAGCTGGCACTTGTCCACTCCAGGAGGAACCACGGCCTCCTTCTCTGCGAGCATAGTTACCTGGAGAGGCAAAAAAGAGGGGATTTATCTCCATCTACTGGTCAACAGGTGTTCCTGACCTGCAGTCTGCCCAAATTCCAAACTGCTAGTACATATATACTGTACAGTATATTAATGGTGTAACAAAAAAGTCCTAACTAAAAGTCCATTAACTAACTTATTCAGAGTTTTCAATAGATCTCATGACCTTTTGAAGTGGTAACATCATAACAAGTGATACACCGTGGTGACACCCAAGTTAAGTCCATGACAACTGAACAAAATCCATTTGCAGAGGCGTTGAAAGCTAGTCAGTGGACTTTTTTTGAGTCAAACTTTTATGAAAAACTTGAATTCTCAGACAAACTAAAAGTATAAAATATGCACCATGTAATACTTTACGATGTATACTTTTGGTAATCATATTATAAGCAATCAGCTGTGTGTCATTTTCTCATAATATAAGAAATAGTTTAAAGTAGACATTAGTCATCACTGACACCATAAGTATCATGTTTTTTTAAACAGGTGATAAAAAGAGCAGATGATCAAATCATTTTCGTTTTCTATTATAATCTGGGGAGTTTTGTATAAACCCAGTGCAGGCTTGAACAATGAAACAACATTAGGCACAACAGCGGTTAAACTACAGTAACTTGGAATGTCATAACCATGTCAAGTGAATAAGATATATTTTTTTTCCCCAATATGACAGTGTGTGTGTCTGTGCACTTACCGGACAGCAGTACGCCTTTGGGTTGTGGTGGCGTGAAAAAGCGAGTCTGGCTGTGGAAGGTGGCTCTGCCTCTGTTTCCAGTGAACAGTCCTCTGGTGGGGGGCTTAGGGGAACTCTTGGGAGGCCGTTTAGGGGGCAAGAGTCCAAGAGGGGTTGTAATGTCTTTAAACTCAGCTGCCACAAAGTCATCCACGTGCATACTGGGAGGGCGGGAGGTGTTCTGTTTGCGCTGGCGGAAGATATCGTGGGGTCGGCAGAGATTCTGTCCAAACCCACCTCGACCACCACGGCCACGAGGAGCAGCCATGATGTGGGCTCTTTTAGCAGGTTCAACGTAGTCTGATTTACCGCTGCAGAGACATGAGATGACAGTCAGTCAGTTGAACAGCAATATGTTAAAGAACACAGAACAGATATGACTGAAAATGACAAAATTAAATTGCAAGCAAACACTAGAAATGCACCTGGATGTGATGAACGTCTCGTGCTTGTGTTTGCCCAGTCGGAAGCCTTTTGTAGCCTTGGTGTGACCAGGAGAGGAGGGCTCAGACAGGAAGGAGCGCTCCAGCTCTGCCTTCAGGTCCAGTTCAGGACAACACTCCTGAGCCAGACCCACCAGATCCACTTTAACCTGTAGCACAGATAAAGTGGCAACAATAGACATAATGTACGCACACAAAGTAAAAAAACATTGTAACTCTGTAAAAACTACAGTAATTGCATATAGGTTTCATTTAACATACTAGCTGCTGGTTCATATATAACACACTTACCATATCAAGGTCTGTTTCCATGTCGTCAGTTTGGAAGGGGGAGAACCACAGAGTCTTCAGCTGCTCATCCAGTGCTTCTGACAGCATGAACACTGTCCTATACGTAACAATGAACAGAGGCATGATATACTTATAACAACATCTGATGGCCCATTTAAGTAAATCTGAGAAAGCTTTGAGTAATCTTTTCACTATTTGCACCACTTTGTTTTGACTATCTGATTAAAAAAAAAAAAAGAAATTGAAATTGTACCTGTGATTGAACTGGGCCCCAAGTGTCTCCGGTGCTGGCAGAGTGGGTTCAGTATCGGCCGCAGGAGGTGTGTCTGTGGCCGTCTCCAGGGTTTGCCTCAGAACAATCACGTTCTCTAACATGGTTTCCAATGAATCATCTTCCTTACACAGTTTCTACAATCACACAGTCACAGAATCAGTTAAACACCAAGGAAGCGTCAACCTTTACTTTGCTATAATGTGTGCATAATTCATACCGTGATCTGTTTCTCTAAAGTTGGGAGGGGATGGGACTCTGAATCTTCCCACTGCAGCAAGGCTTTCATCTCAGAGCCCGACAGTAGCCGCGGAGCAGTGAAGGGTGACTCCTCGCCAGACCCCTGGCCCTCATCACCACACTGGATTAGAACAGACAGATCCAACAATCACACACTGTATGCACCTGTCTTTTTTTCTTATGTATAAATACTACCTTTGACTCCAACGTACTCATGAATTTCTACTTACAGCACTTTTAATGGTTACCGCCGATTGCAAACATTTACTAATAATCATCTGTACAGTGACTTCGATAGCATATACACTGTTAATACACCTGGTGCGTACGTCCATGTGAAGCATGAACCAACCATAAAACCAGATACTGACCATTGCCTCTGTATTGATGATCTGTCTGAGGAAGTCAAGCAGAGCTGAGAGCAAATCTGCAGAGTCTTTGTTGAAGGGAAACACCAATCTCTTCAACAACGAGAACAGACGTGCCCCATGTTTCTTCAGAGCACTGAAACAAAATATTATCAATACATAATAAGAAAAGGACATCATTCTTCAGAGTCACAGACTGTGATTATAAAAGGTGAGTGTTGCAACCAAACAGAGTTTTGCCATTTACACTTTGAGGTGGTAGAGTCCGTAGTCATGCTCAGTGAGGAATGTCAGAGTCCTTATACAGGTGAGGAGAAGTGGGACACTGCTATCTGAGTTTCCTAAAACTTCCAACAATGCGCTGCACACTGATGACAGCATCTCTCGCCCCGGCAGTGAATTGGCCAGCTGCTCAGCCTCTGACAAACAGCTTTCACCAGGTGGAGACACCACCATAGAAATGTCCTGGTGAAAATGAGGGTTCATATTTTTATATGATCATATATTTATCCTTGTTCCTGTGGGGACTTTTTCACATGATTGTCTTTAGTGCATTACACAGCTTACCTGGTCACACAGTGACTGTAATATAGTCCCCATGAGTTCGCTGCTTTGCTGCTGCTGTAAAGAGTGTTCAGCAGGAGGAACCAACAGTGACTGCAGCAATGGGAACAGTTCAGCCAGCTGCTCATCTCCGGACACAGACCCAGACAGGAGGTGCAGTGCTGCGCTCTTACACGCTTTCTGTGACACCAGAGCATCCATCAAAGAAAGCAGACGCAGGACCTGGCCCCAGCACACAGCCTTCCCCTCCACCCTGCCGGTGTTACATTACATACAATTAAAATACAATTTCCAGCATAAACACAAACAAGTGAGCATGTGTTTTTCACTCACGGCTGCAGCTCCTCCAGCAGCAGCTCCAGCAGCGTCTTCATGATGAGAGTTGCAGTGAGTGAGGACAGGTCTGCCAGCTGAACACACATTCTCCTCAGCATGGCCAGGAGAGGAGGGCAGGTGGTGGCGAACACACACCTCAGCGCCTCAGACAACACTTTCCACTGTGCCCGTATGTGCATGCTCCACAGCTTCCTTGTGTTTAAGGCAACAGCCACATCTTGGACTGATAACACCTATGGAGCCGAAGGTCTATTAATATAAGCGCATATTGCAAGTCAAAAGGATTGATGGGTGACCAGTAGGAGAGAGTGACTTACCTGAGTGCTTTGCATTGGCAGTGGAAGAGGCAGGAGCTCAGACAGCAAAGTTAGACCAGAGAAGAGACCTTCAGGAGCTTTAAGGAGTGAACCCAAAACCTCCTTTAGCATCAGAGACCATGTGTTACTGGCCAGAGTCTCTTCTGTATGAGTTACCTGCACCAAGCACACATACACACACTTACTCAGAATAGTGACTACAAATGACACTTTCTGCATAATAATTCTTAGCTGGACAAACATGCCCACACTGTTTCTCCTTCACACACCTCTTCGTTAACACCCTGCGTGAATGTGAGCAGCACGTCAACAATAAGTGTCTGTACTCTCGTTTCCTCTCCGTCTAGACGTCCAGATGCAGGGATGGAGCACACTATCATGTGGAGCGTCACCAACACGCTAGCCACACGAGTGTCCCTGAATTGAAACGCTCCTCCGCGTAGCAGTTCTGTCAGCATGGTGCGCAGCAATCTCAGTGTGCTGATACATATGCTGAGGATCATGCAGCGCTGCGGCGTGGGGCCCATGTGTCCATGCACTCGCCATGGCTGCAGCAACACGCTGCACAGCTTCTGTAGGACCCGCACACATGTATCAAGACCCTCACCAGAAAATAGCTGGACCCCTGCGAGGCTCCATTTGAGATCCCTCTGCTGACCTGTAAAAAAAGGAGGATGATGAAGTGAAAAATGTTGCCCAACAGCTGTGTCCTCTGTCACTTCAGCAATCAACGTTGAACCCAGTTTTACAGCTTAACGGGACTTTGAGTTTTTGAAGACCAGTGTTGCTGTGGGGCAGTTTTTTGTGAGCAGATCCCAATTTTGTTTGCGAGATAGGAAACACAAGCTGCCGAAGGTGATGCAATACACTTAACTGCCAATGGGGTCTCCATATTTTACTGATCTACAGGAGGCAATAATGCACCATGAAGTGCAGTAATGTGCAAGTAAAAACAGGGAAGAATAAGATGGCAAGCTATAGCTTTTGTTTTCTTACAGGATTCCTCTGCGGGGAACTTTCAATATAAAATAAACCTTCATGTAAAAAGAAGATGATATGAACACTGAAAAGCATTTATGTTTTATCAGCAGAACTATTAGAATTATGTTTGGTGTCTTTACCTTCTACAGCAGGTGGGGGGCAGGCAATGTGATAAAGGACCCTGAGAGCAGTGACCAGTCCAGTTCCCTCTGCAGTCAACACATTTTCCACGTTCTGAAGCAAAGACACATGTTTAAAGTGACTTAGAGCTCTTACGGTTGAATACAGCTGTGGCTCAAGTATGCTACAGAGCAGGTATATGTTGTATGATTTAAAGAAGTGCTTCTAGCTTGGCTAAGATTGCACTGTTGTAGTCCAATAATAATATTAAAATGTTCTACAATTCATCATTAAATATAAATTATTAAACTGTACTCCAAGAGGTAAGTCCCTGTGAGTTAGGGCAGGATGGGAGACCTTGGATCCCACACTGAAAATGTTGATGGACTCCTTGAATTAAATGTTATGGACAAATTATTGGCAGCTGTCCAAACACTGCCAAGAGAAGAAATTTACCACACTAACTGAATTAATAGGACTCAGGAGGAATTAGATCAACTGCAGGGGATATAGGACGAGGAAAGCTCACAGTGAGGATGAAAACGCAGTGAAATGTTGCTTTTATTTAACAGTGTGTATATTGAGTGAGAGAGCGTTACCTGTTTGATGTAGTCTATGAGCGTGGGAATGCTGCCAATCTCAAATCGAAGTTTTTCCAGAGGCTCCAACCATTTGCTCAGCTCTGAGATACAAAGTAAGACCATCAAACACAAGCAAACACTAAAAACGGTCAAACATAGATGACAGGGTTCTTTTATGTGGCAAAGGTCATATTTTACCCTGTAACTTGGCATTTGTGTCATCAGCCTTGGCTATGGAGAGTAGTGGGGCAGCAAACTGTTCCATCATCCGCAGTTCATTGGAGCTCTGCACTACCAGTAACACCAGCATACAGGCATAGTTATACGTCACTGCTTTGCGAGCTTTGGCCTCGCTACAAGAAAAAAAGAGACAAAGAAATATTCAGAAACCACTTCAAAGATGCCTGCAATGAAACCAAATCCTGGAGAAAGGGAGGAGACAGTTGTACCCCTGTCCGTCCTTGCTGTGGTGCTGGAGCAGGGTGACCAGACAGGACAGGTTACTGTCCAGGCTGAAAACATGGGCCACGGCACTGCGACCAGTCTGTGTGAAGGTCATCAGATAAAGCGCATGGAGCATGCCCAGTACGTCTGCGTTATCTCCTTCCTCTAGCCCAGCTCCTCCATCGCTCCCTGTGGCCACATGGCTCATGAGCTCTGACACACCCTGCAGAGCATGCAGTGCCTGCATTAGCCACACGCCAAAGCCCTCTTCACCGAACCCTGGCCCAGTGAGACCTCCCTCTCCCCCTGTAAAGGTGGCGTCCTCGCCCTCAGCCTCTGCCATCGACGCCAGGAGACGCAGCAGCAGGTTGGTGGGAGTAGGCTGGGCCAGAAGGAAGAGCAGACCTGACTGGGTGAGCGAAAGGAAGCGCAGGAGCTCTCTGACAGCTTGGGTAACACCCACGTGGCCAGCCGCCGCAGCCACTGACAACACTGCTGCCGTGCTCTCCAGGAAATGGCACGCATGCATATACCTGAGAAAGGAGAGAAAGTGTGTTATTAAAAATCACAGAATCACAACTACAATCAGCTTTATATTTAGTTTTATAGTTTTTTATATTAAGTTTTATTGTGTACCTATACAGTGTTGGGTATGGATCATCCCGCTCCTGTGGTCCGGTTATTCTCGCTGTAGTGGGGAAGGCTTTCCCAGGTGGCTGCACCATGCAGGTAGGGGCCGTCTCTAGCAGATGGTGCAACTCTTCCAAAACTCCTGCCAGCCTATCAAGCTCTGCCTCACTCACAGGGGAGGAGCTTAGCGATTGTTCCTCCTCCATGGGGCTCTCAGCATCCTCCATCTCCTCCTGAGAATGACTCAGTCATTATTGTCAAAGAAAATATATTCAGTCATTGAGATTAGTAACATTATGCATCTGTGGATGGATGTGTTTTTGAGTTTACCTGCTGTGGTTCACTCAATGCTGCTGCTGCACGCTGCATGTCGACTAGCACCTCATACACGTGGCTTTTCTGTAATATGGCATTGCCAGCAGTTATGACCCTGACTGTTTCCTCTCGTAGGAACAGCTGGACCAAACGCTGTAAAGAACAGAAAGCTTAGTGTCAGATATTAATGAGGCCAGAATTCATTATACTGTTCCAAGTCATTAGTGTCTTGTGAATGTTTCTGTAAATATGAATGAGGGGGTTGCACTGTGTCAGAGCGTCTGAGTCTGAGAGGCACATTAACTTATGGGTAAATAACAAACAGCTACAGTGCTGCTCACCTGATAGCCACTTTTCTCCGACTCTCCTGCATGTAGGAAAGCCTCCATGCCAGCAGGTGCGCTGATTAGAGCACCCAGAGCTCTCAGGATACTCAGCTTCAGTGTGGAGGAGACATGGTCCGTATTGAGCAGCTCTAGCAGCACATTCAGGGCCCCTTCACGCAGCAGCACTGTGAGGCCCTGTGGGTAATCTGCTAGGCATGACACTAGCTTGGCACCAGCTTTCAATTGTCTGAGGTTTAGCGCAATGGGTTGTGTGAGAGCAATATCCATACTCAGAGCCTGGAGGGCCCATTCGACTAACATTGACATAGGGCCCTCCAGCTCTTGTTCTCCTTGTTTGATTAAATAACCCAAACCTTTGGCAAGTAGTCCAGGTGCTTCTTCCAGAGCAGTGACCCAGCGGGCATCTCTGTCATCTCCAATACTAGCTACTAGGTCTTTCAGCTGTGTAACCGCCTCAGCCTCCTCTCCTCCTGCTGGTGCTTCTGTTCCACCAGGGTCCCTGGGTTCCTCCACAGTGGCCTTCTCAAACTGGGTATCAAAGCGGGTCTTGTAAGGAGGGGTGAAGTACAGCAGGGGTCTGAGTTCTCGCTCATATGGGTCATACTGGACAGGTGGGACAGACGCCAGGTCCTCGGGAGTGTAGTCCATGTCAAAGGTGGGCAGCTTGAAACTACCATTATCCAGATCATCCTCATCACTGGAAATCTGCTCATAGCCATCATCACCTGAAGAGATGAAAGAGACGAGGAATTGGACCTAGTTAATACATTACAGCAGGATTCTTAAGTTCCTTTTAAAAAAAAGTGTGTAAAAATGAATGGAAATGAGGAGGCCAGCGACTGCTACATGTCCCCTTGCTTATTCACAAACGCATACACGGACAAACTTTCTCACACATGGCAGCATCACTCCCAACATGCAGAGTTAGTTTGACATGCAGGCTGTGACGACAGCACAAGCGTCAGCCTTGGTTGTGATGATGTGTGAGGTAGACCTCCATGTGACTGCTTATGAATGTTGATCATAAGCCTTCAGAGTAGCCCTGGGTGGGCAAGCTGAGCATTTGGAGCATCCAGCAGCTGTAGGTGGAGGCAGCATGCCATTGCACACACTCTCTCCAACTGTCACTCAGTCCCAAATGGACCCTGCTCCCACGGCCCCCTGGGAGGTCTGATGAGTTTGTAGAACCAAGGGGTTCAGGGCCGGGTGTCCATTTGGGATTGTGGACTATCCTACTCTCACAGAATCACTCCCCTACCTTCCTCCATCTCCTCTTCCTCGTCCTCACCCTCATCTTCCTCCTCCTCTTCTTCCTCCTCCTCTTCAGGAGCGCTCCCCTCAGTCCGTGCATCTTCTTCTTCCTCCTGCTCCTCCTCTTCCTCTTCATCACCTTCTTCCTCTTGTTCAGCATCTGAGTATGTCTCATCAGCAGGCAGCGACCTCTCAGGTGACACGGCCTCCAGGTAGTCATCACGGCCCTGGCATGGCTCATCCTTGGACACACCCACTGCAGACGTCACAATAGAGAGGAGAGGATACACGATTCAGCCAACATAACTATATAGCACTTATGAACATGCAGACTACACATTTATTCCAAAGGAGATGTCTAATTACACAAAACAAATTGAAATGGTGATGTTTTCCCTTGTTTTAGCCTGTGGCTCAAACTTCTAGTTCACATGAGGCCTATATAGCATAGCTTAGCATAGCTCCTTTTAATGTCGTCCCACCTGGCAAGCAGCCACTGGTTTGCATTCATTTTAGTACACTGCAATAATGAGCACGCAGAGACTTGCTTAAGATATGTAACCCATTAAAGTGAACATATTGTGCCCTTCACCTCAACAAGAGGCAGATACAACTAGAAGGTAACTGTTTACTGTCAAGAACATGTCAAGCAGGTTTCAACTTAATACATTAAGTTCCTTATAGTACTGAAATGAAGTGAAACACTGAACAACAAAGTAATTGGGAAACATTTGAGAGAAACAAATAAAATTGGTTGAAAACCAACTGTAGACAATAACTACCTGTTGACACCTTGGTCCTACTGGACGTAAAACATTTCTTAGCAAAAACAGCCATGCAATTCTGACCTGCCACTTGGACCTGCTCTTCATCATCATCATCATCGGGGGGTGGAGGCCCAGGTGGAGTTCGAGGTCCTCTGGGTGCTGGTCTAGGTGGGCTGCCATTGTACTGGTCATCTTTTTCCCAATCTAAAAAAAAAAGCAAAAAGTTCAATAGATTGATGGTATAAAAACAAATTGTGGAGAGGCAAGAGCATTGGGTAGTTTCAGTATGATGGTTCCTACCTTGTTTAACAATCCTCTTTGCCCCACTTGGTTGTTGTGGGGGTGGGGGTGGAGGAGGAGGGGGGGAGCCTTGGTCATGTCCATGTGAGCGCTCTGCTGTCCCATACACTGCCACAGTCAGACTGGTGTACCAACCACGCAGCACCAGGCCATCTGTGTTCACCTGTGAGCACATACACTGTTAGCTATTCACATAATATTAGAAAAAATTAAGTAAATCAAATCAGCTTGTTTGTGGGCGACCGCTTACCTTTCCACTAGGTCTGAACACGATGGACTTGTTCTCATCATATTCCAGACTGGGGGAGGAATGCAGGATAGAGCTGATTATAACATAAACATCGGTGCAGCAATATACCAAATCTGAACCCACTGGAATATTTTTCCTTTAATCTGGATATTTCTTTTTTTCCTGTTTCCAGACAATTTGAACTTGTCAGTCCTATATTTATTACTCGGATAATTGTAATTTCAGAAGAAGATAACGCCGTCTTTGATTGAACCAGTCACAATCCATTGACCTATGGTTCCAAGTGGTCACGGTTCTGTAATATATTGGGTTATAAATAAGCCAGGAGTGTTGGGCGACCATGAGTATCATATTTCCCATCATTAAAAGTCAAAATTCCATGAGTAACTCATCCTGTAAAGAAGCAGAACTGCTTGACAATCATAGTAATTTGGATCATCCAGATCCCAGTCATCAACCTGGATGACAAAATGGATTCTTAGGCCAAGACTCATTTGTCTAAAAACCTTTCAATCAAATCGCTTTTTTACATTTGGAGGATATCTGAAAGCCAATCAGACAGGTTTAAAGAACTCTGCTCCTAACTTTACCAGCAGAGATAATGCCCCGGGTGTGTCATATTTACAGTTTTCATCAACTCCTACACGATGCACACCTCTAAATACCTCTAAAGTTTAAGCTCTGATGGTACTGTGCACACATCCCTTATTATGAGGTGAAAATTTAAAAAAGAAAAGAAAAAAAGTTTGACTCAAACATTCCTCTACTCATCTATTTCATGGGCACCTCTAAATTTTTGTGTCACTTTCAGTGGGTGGGGTTCGGTTTCTGGAGAGACCAGTTAACCAGCCTGGGAACAAAGAGACCTGAGTATGGGTGGGTAAACACAAACACACCCCTCTGGCCTTTGAGAACATGCTCAGATGCTACCGCGACTGACTGGTTCTATAGGTGAGAGAGACATCTCCATCTTAAACACAGATTCGACTCTGCAATAAAGAAAAGGATGAGAGACTTGGAGGAATCCAGAAACTGAGTGAGAGAGTGGGGGCCACTCTCGAGGGCGAGTGAAGATGGAGAGAGAAAATCATTCTAACCTGCCCAGTCTGTGGAAAGTTGGGCTGTTGGGTTTGGTGACATTATTGAAGAACAGCTCCAACTGGAAGGCATGGGGAGACGTCTCCCTGGAAACACAGACAAAAACACACAGTTTTGAGGCAGTAGAGTTGAGTTATACAACAACATAAGGTCATGTGATATCATAATTTACTTACAGAGGACACTCTATTAGATACACCTGTAAAATCTAAAGGAATTCAGTACAACAGTTTTGCCATAAACCCCCCCCCCTGTTGTTCTGGACTATATTTTCAGAGGTGTTTCCACTTCCTTTGAATGTTGATGAATGTTTATGCAATGACAGAGTCAGAATATTAGAAACCCTTAAAACAAAAAACTGTACATTATGGGAATCATAACAGGTGTACCCAACAGTGCGACCACATCTTGGATTTTTATATGAAATGTGCATGGGTGTAATTCAAAATTTTCTGAATTAACTAAAAAAGACATTATCCATGATTGGTATCTCAACTAATCCTTCAGAAAATGTAGTTTGTCATGATAATTGCTTCTAGAGAAAATGATAAATATCTTGAGCAAAGGTCCAAATCATCTGTCTCTTCACAACATAGAGGCCTGATCTACTCAGGTTTGTGCCTTGCTGAGCACTGAGCCCAGTCATTCAGTTAAATTACATCACACCCAACAGGCTCAGTGGGAATTAGGACCCACAGAACAGTAGTATCTGTAGCAAAGAAACATATCCAGAGGTGATATCTCATTGGTCAAAGCTTTATGGATTTCCTGCAAAAGGGGATAAACCAATCCAACTTTCCCCTACTGATGTAATTACGTTACTTATTGTCAAGGTATCTGCCCAGACAGAAGACCTATAATAAGACTGAGATGGCAGCCTACTATGAATGAATGGAATTGTCATGAATTGTCATAGTGAGAAAATACCCAACCTGTATAATCAGCCATGTTTCAATTTTAACTCTGATACTGATGTATTGGAATGGGGCATGCCTACCTGCAACTTTATAAAGCTGACAGTTTACTGAGTATGTCTACATCTACCTAATATTAATAAACCGCGAACAAACGGCAGTTCGCTGTACGGTATGTCACTGAGTGTTAGCGAGTGCGGTGAAGCACTTACCCAAATGCTCTGCTGTCAGGTAAGTTGCTGTGTGCTTTGATCCCCGGAGGAATGACCCGCACCTCTGTGATTAGCACTCCGCAAGGAAACCGCACCACATCCACGTTGGTTAACTGAAGTGCAACGATCATCATAATCTTACAAACATTTATATAACAAAATGCCTTAAACAAACCACAGCTGACCCTGCCGACTGAAAAAATGACCAGCAGTCGCTTTTGCTGTCCGCTCCAGGGTGAACATGGCCAGATTGAGACTTTAAAGGTAGCATTAGCTACTTGGCTAACTGGCAACATACTGCGTATGGATGCAAAAGAAAACAACAGCGTGGCACTGTGTGATTATGTAAATATAATAATAGCTTTTATATTTTTTACAATTTGATTAACATGTAAGCAAATGTGCATAGCACTGAAAGCTGCGAAATGCAGCGTTATCATAACAACCGTGATACAACCGCTAATATTAGCCAAGTTGACATCGTTAGCTTGGAAGTTGAGTATCCTCCAAAGCTCCTGAAAAAAACAATATACGTGCTGAATACAAACAGCTCTGGTGCAATGATACAACCAGCGCGTCTGAAATATTACCTCTGCATTCTGGTGCTTAAAAGTATCTAGAAAAAGAAGCTCTGTTGAAGAGTCCCCCGCCATCGCTTTCTTGCTGTCCGTCGGGCCAGGGGTAAACTTCCGGGATAGGGAACGCTTCCGGAGCATGCTTGAATGCTTGTCTATAGTGCGTGAGCTCACAAAAAGCGATTAAATAAAAGGAAATTTGTATTATTGTTGTTGTTGTTGTTGTTGTTGTTGTTGTTATTGTTATTGTTATTATTATTTGTAGTAGTCGCAGTAGGAGTAAACGTATTATAAGAGTATTATATATTTTCATATGTTTATATTAAAAGAAAACATACAAACTTTAAACATTATTGTGGGGTATTGTTTCTTTTATATACTTTTAATATACTTTTACCACCACTTTGACCAATATGATCATTAAGTCGAGATGTATGTCTAGGCAAATCTATTAAATATAATATAGGTAGGCCTACATTCAAAGGAAGAGAAATTCGGAGCACTCACAGTGGGTAAGCATTATATATATTATATATATTATTAATAATAAAATTATATATAAAATGTATATATATGCGCCTTGATTATTTAACTGAGGTGGCAGGTAACTTTTCTCCCCTCAATACCTATTAAATCTTACCCTTAAACCTATTAAATCATAATGCAAAGAAACACTTGCATGGTAAGGTGCATGGTATAATAAAAGTGCAGATAGTTTTGCCCTCCATGGTCTGCCACGTCCTAATCTGCAAACCACCTGAAAGAGGGAGGAGGCAGGTAGAAAGTCACGTGGTCACACAGGTAGATGCACTACAAAAACGGGAACGTTCAGCCATTACTTCGCGATGGTGACTGCGGGAGGCTTAACGTAAAATTTCACACGCGACGAAACCTGGATTTACGGAGCTCACCTTGCCGCTCAGGTGTGAAAGTAAAGGTGTTTATACCCTTCGACTCCCGCGTGTCTCCTCTCGTATCTTTGCTTCGTGAACTTTACTTTGGTGTAGTATTAGATTAGTTTTTTGGGGTCTGTGTTTGTGTTCAGATGACGGCGCAGGTAGACTACCTGGTGGTGGTTTTCACCGCCACATCTGGCGCGAGCGGAGAGCTGCTGGGATCTGACGAAAAGGAGCTCGTGCAGTTGGTTTGGCAGCTCGTGGATGTAAAGAACAAAACGGTAAACCTTACAACTAGACTACATTTACAGCTAATTTGTTGTTTTAAAGTAGGAAATACAGTGGTGAACAATAGTGTAGGGCAGTTAACTAAACTCCCGTCTAAAATAACCAGAAATACAAACTACAGTCATATATAATATTATCAGATCGCCATTAATTAAGAAAAAAATGAGTCAGGTGTGTTTTAAAGATTTAGGTCTAGTCACATGTGTTCTTACACAGCTGTATGTTGACTTTGGGTGTTATACACTTATACAGTATTATGGGAGGACGCTTCTGCTTTTGCTGTTATTCTATGATATTCTATATACCAAATAAAGATCCTCATCACAGCCATTTAACACTGTTACACACACTAAAGGCTATGAGTTTCTGTGTAGGCTTGTTTCAAGACTGACGTGTTTTTTTTCTTCACTGAACCAGTTGGGCAAGGTGAATGAGCTCCTCATTAAACATGACCTCTCAGAGTCGACAGAGGAAAAAGAGGAGGAGGATGTGGTTGAGGAGAGTGTGGAAGAGGAGAATGGATCCAAAGCAGACTGTGTCTTTACAGCTACAAGTCTTGAGACAGCTTTAAACCTGGTAAAAAACCCCTCTGAAGTTAATAATTTTGACAGACTTTGGTGTAGATGATCAAAGCTAGATCATAATTGAATATATGTTAATTTCTCTTTTTTTCAATGTGTGATACCTGTTTTTGCAGTTTCATCTACAACTGACAAACGAAGTGAACAGCGCGGGCGCAGGCACGTCGGTGTGTTTGTGTGCAGACGGGCAGCTCCATATCCGTCAAGTGATTCACCCTGAGGCCGCGAGCAAGGTGAGTGAGCTGGTTGGGTGAACGCCTTGCAGCCAGGGCGGATGTTCACTCACTGCTGCAGGAAACTTAAGCACTTCAACAGACAGAAAGGGACATGTTGTGTTAGCACTGTGTTCCCAGTTGCATTTAATGTTACAGTGAAAGTTGATCTGCAGAGAGACGCTCATGCAAACCTGTCTAATGACATACGCCCATGCACATACCGTACTTGTGCACATAAAACACCACCACACAAAGAAGCTGATTACATTCTCCCACTTGTCTTAATGTTACATGATGACTACTCTACCGGCTTGAGCAAACAGCTATATGATGGCAATAAAAAAGGCAGCTGTTGAAGGGCCACTTGTTCACATCCTTTCCTTTGATCCCTTCCCTGTCCAGAACATCCTGGTCCCAGACTGTTTCTACTCTTTCTTTGACCTTCGGAAAGTGTTCAAGAAGCACTTCCCCATATCTGACCTCAAGGCTTTGAATGTACACATCATGGCGGAGTGTATCCTTGAACATGTCACCTGTTTACATTTGGTGTACCGGTGAATATCTGTGAGTTACATTGTACTGCATTTAATATTCTCAGTATTTTTGACCTTTTTTTGTTTTATACTGATACGCAATGCACGTATTAGTTTGTAAACCACGGGGTGTTGGCTGTAGGACTAGAAGTTTTGAAATGCAAATAGGGAAACAATGGCAGCACCTTAGTAAGCGTCAGGGAACGAGTGTGTGTTTAGCCAACATTGTAAACTTCACACACCCACTGGAACAGGAACACTTACATCTTTGGGTGTGTGTGTGTCTTGCTTCACAACTTGGTGTATTTTCTTTTTGTTTGTGTGCCACTTGTCAATCGTCTCTATTGTTCTGTTTTCTTTTACTAATTTTTTTTCATTTTACAACTTTAACACACCCACACATACACATGAATCAGCACAGCCCCTCTCATTTGCTTTCACCAAATTGTTTTTGGCTGTTCCTTGTTTGTTTTCCTTGACCGATAACTTGCTCAGCTCTTAGTATACCTGCTGATGTGCCCGCCATGTGGGATCCCTCAGCCTCGCTGGATCCATCAGCCACATTGCCTGCAGAAGTTGCAGTACAGCAGGTCCAGATTATGGCCAGTGTTGTCCTTGCCCTACTTTCTGAGCCATATTGTAAGTGCCACTAGGGAATCATTACAAACTTGTCATCTAGTTTGGCATATGGGCCTACTGTGTGTTTAAACGCAAGATCAGAAAAGTGAGATACTAAGACTACAAGTAAAGAAATAAGAGCTAAAATAGAAAATAATTGGCAACTGTTTTGATAATCAATTAATAATTTTAGTCATTTAGTCACCTGGTGCTTTGTTGTGTGATATTGTAGTAAAGTGACCTGTGGATTATGGATAATTGGCTGGACAAAAAAAATCTTGACATGTTATGAACCAGACCATCAGGAGAAAATTGAGTTGGTTTATTTGAAATAACAGTAATTTTTTGTTGCAGCCCTTAAGTAAATTACCTTTTTATGTTGTCTGCGAAAGGATATTTTAACTACTTAAACCCAAAATATAGTCTGCATTTTAAACCTAAGACCAATATCATGTTGTTTATAAGTTACTGTCATTTGTTTATGTTAGAGTACATAGTCTAATTTGTGATTTTAAAGGGCCATTATTTAAAAAACTCTCTCCCATTACAGGCCACACATTTTCTAACCAGGAGAGAGTTAGTGAGAAGTTTGAGACTGGTACTTGGTGAGTAAAGTTTGCTCAAGATAAATATTCCATTTGTTCTCTACCTCTCCAATCAATTCTCTGTCCCCTCCTGCTGTGCTGATGTCTTTGTGTGTGTGTGTGTGTGTGTAGCAGTAAGATGGAGAAAGTGTGTGACAACACAGTGATCAGAGCCAGAGGGTTGCCATGGCAGTCTTCTGACCAGGACATTGCTCGATTCTTCAGAGGACTCAACATTGCCAAGTATGTTGTAGCTGTACTAACTAACTAATCAGTCAACATCATACAGACTGTGACCTGCCGTTGACATAAGGTTTACATCCTTTATGTGCTGTGTTGTCTAGAGGAGGGGCTGCGTTGTGCCTTAATGCTCAGGGGAGGAGGAACGGAGAAGCTCTTGTTCGTTTTGTCAGTGAGGAACACAGAGACCTGGCACTGCAGAGACATAAACACCATATGGGCAACAGATACATAGAGGTAACTAGTCTGAACCCTGCTAACTCATGAAGTGAATCAGAAAGACTATCTACACCGATTCTAATCACTTATGTCTTTTCCTTATATTCATGCACCTGTAGTGTTAATTTCTGTCATGTTCCCTTCCAATGGCAGGTTTACAAAGCAACTGGAGAGGACTTCCTGAAGATAGCAGGAGGTGAGAAGATTTAACCATCTGTATTTAACACTCCTTCACCTCACCAGCAGCAGCCTAGGTGTTCAGTAAAATTAGGTTTGGTGTTTTCGACACAATGTACATTGGACCAAATTAAATCCCGAAACTCTGGCTTTAGGGTGTATTTCTTGTTCAGAATTAACCCACAATATGAATGAAAATCCATAACCACACTCCCTTCTGTTTGTTTTTGATTTTTTTATTTATATATTTTTGAATCTTGATTTATGTGGATCTAAAAACTTTTCCCATCAACCTAAAGAAATACTTGGGGTAGGCATTTTAGATGTCTTTCTGCTAAATCATCATCATGAAATCATATCTGGCAGAAGTTACCAGTTATGAGAAGCTCAGTGATACCATCCTTTTAGGATGAAAATAAGTAGGAAGAAAAACTTAAAGCTGTTGAAATCTAGTGTGATCATTTCTGTTTATTTGCTTGTGGTTAAGTAGGTGTGTCTGTGTCTTTCTGTGTGCCAGGTACCTCCAATGAGGTAGCAATGTTTCTGTCCCGTGAGGACCAGATCATAGTGAGGATGCGGGGTCTCCCTTTCACCGCCACACACGAGCAGGTGCTCACTTTCTTCTCCCCGGGGGATGGCCTTAAAGAGATGTGTCCAGTCAGCGGAGGGAAAGATGGCATCCTATTTGTTCGCTATCCAGACGGACGTCCCACTGGTGATGCCTTTGTTTTATTTGCCTGTGAGGAACACGCCCAGTGTGCACTGAGGAAACACAAGGAAATCCTGGGGAGGAGATATATTGAGCTGTTCAAAAGTACAGCAGCAGAGGTCCAACAGGTACAATACACCAGGGTGTCTGTCTGGGTGTGGGTGTGCTATGTTGTACAATGTGTGCAAAGTGGATATTTTTGTCCATTTTATTTATTTTTTGTTTGTTCTGTCTCTTGTTATCCTCTTTGTTTTCTTCAGGCAAAAAGAGGGTTTTTAGGGATTATGTATGTGTGTGTGTTTGAGTACGCACACAGCAGAGCGTGACAATATGTGGGTGTGTTTCTTTTTTCCTCAGTCACTTGTAGGAATTATTAGAGTAGGGCTTAAGGGTGTGACCTGCATAGCGAGATAGACTGTGTGTGTGTGTTTTTCTTGTATGTAGGTACACATAAAGGTCAGTAGTGTGTATCTCTTTTGTTATTCCTACTGTCTTTCTCTCTCTGGTGTGAGACAAACATGTGGACTAATTTTCCTATCTACACTGTCTGATAAGCTCAGAGTCCACACACATATCTATGTAGAGGCCTTTCCTCATGCTTTCATGTGTGACAGACTGCAGAGTTTTATTGGTCCTCTTCAGAAATGCAAACAAGTCTGCTCCTGGCTGACACTGCTACACACATTAAACACAACTTTGACTTGTCTTTGCTGTACACGAGATGTCATCCACAACTTGGGCTATAGTGTATGTTTTCCGTTGAATATCACACTTTTTAAAAATTTTCCATAATATTTTTATATTATTTTTTCCATAATATCAGTAGGAAGTGTGTATTATGCTGCGTGATTGTAGGTTGGGTTTTTTTTTTTTCAGGAAAAGTGGAGAAAGACTTCTCCTATTTAATCCTAGTAGTATGTAACTGGATGTGTGTGTGTGTGTTTAAGGTGTTGAACAGGTACTCATCAGCCCCTCTGATCCCCGTGGCCCCTGCCCCCTTGGTGTCAGTGCTGCCCACAGTGTCTCTCCTGCCCCCTCCTGGTAGTATGAGGGACTGCCTGAGGCTCAGGGGGTTGCCGTACACAGCGAGCATAGAAGACATCCTCACCTTCCTGGGCGAGTTTACACAGGATATCAGACCACATGGCGTGCACATGGTCCTCAACCAGCAGGTACATGCAATAAGCACCCTGACACACCCATGGACTCTCGTGCTCTCTGACACAGTGCTGCAGAGTAATTTCTGGCTGCCTCTGCCTGCAGGGTCGGCCATCAGGTGACTGCTTCATCCAGATGACCTCAGCAGAGCGCGCACTTCAGGCCTCACAGCGGCTCCACAAGCAGGTGATGTCCAGCCAGCGTGGCTCCAACAGTCGCTACGTGGAAGTGTTCCCCTGCAGCGCTGAGGAGATGGGCCTGGTGCTGATGGGAGGCTCGCTCTCACACACACATACACACACACACACCCGGACCAGGAATGGGACAGGGCTCAGCCCCCCGCCATGTAAGTCAAGACGTAAGTGCTGCTGGGAGCTGGGGGTGCTTCGGGACTGCAGGGTAGGTGGGCTCCTGCCGTGGGGGCAGGGTTGCTGGGTTTTCTCCAATCTAGAACTGTGGGAGGTAGAGGACATCTGGTCTAACCAGGAGTATTTAAAACCGTGTGTGAGAGGGTGTTTTGCCACGTATGTGTGTGTAGTACTTCTTTATAATTTCATGTGATTAAATTACCAATCTGCATGCACTGAGAAACCTCACATGGTAACTGTTTACTCTACCTTTTCACCTGTGTTCACACGTTCTGATTGTAGCTCATCTTCCTCAGTGGCATGTTGTTGTTTTTTGGTTTTTTTACCCGTTCTTAATTTTACTCCCTTACCACTGCTTGAGTAATTAATAAAGATCTGAAAGGGTTGGAAAAGTGTAAGCAAGACAGCTAGTCTGTAATTTGGCAAAATGGCTTACAACTCTCCAGTCTTATCAGATTGGTAGTAGTGGGATTTAGCCTTAATAGACCGGCGCATCTCAGCTGTGTGTGTCTCCTGTGCTTGTCCAATCAGTGGAGCTGTGGTGGGCAGAGCTGTACGCTGGTGGATAGAGAAATCTTTGATCTCTGTGTCAGATAAATGTGCACTTGTGCACTCTGAGTTTTCAGAACAAGTTACATTTTACAAAGTGGTCCTATGGTAATGAATGGTTGGAAATGAAGTGCCAATGTTCACACAACTGAAAAGTTTACAGCACAAGCCAGACATTAGTTGTAGCTGTAGTGAGGTCAATGATAAGACATGATTAAATTTTTATGCTTCTTTAGCAAAAATACATGTTTGATTGACAGTAAGTTCCCGTTCTACACAACTACATACTGAATCTGCAGCATTTCTCATATATGGAGATATAGACGGCTCCCTGCAGTTATCAATTTGACTTTAAGTCACAGGGAAATTAAAACCATAACAACAAGTGAGATACAGGAATGGTGACTTATCAAAACACTTATGATGTAAAGCATGATGAGATACACACTTGAAAATTGCTCAGCTGGCTGCAGGTCACAGGGGGAGAGGCCCAAAGCGAGCCACAGTCCAGTGAAACATCTCCTTTTTTATACAGCTTCAATAAGAACTAGCACTGTACGTGTGTCAGGTGCTGAGTAATGGCGGTCATTGTTTGCACATTTGCATGAGCACCTCTGTCAGAAACAAACAATGACCCGACTTCACCATGATGATCATGACTGTCAATTTCTCTTACTGTTTCCCTGTTTTTAAGTATTTTGTCTCTCCCTCTGTTCTCTCCTTTACAGGTTTATCTCCGCCATCCTACTCCTTCACCCCTGCTCCAACTGTGCTCCCTACGGAGGCCGCCGCTGCTGCTGCCCTCTACCCTCCTATGGGTCAGGTGTTGCTGAGCCCGCGACCCCTGCCACCAGGACATGCCTACTACCCTGCTTCAGCCCAGTTATACATGAACTACACAGCCTACTACCCGAGGTAAACAGTGATAAAATTAAAATGTGTCAGTGTATGTTTCTGCAAATGTTTTTGGAAATTAGAGGAATTTATACTTGCAAAATGCACAAAATGATACTGTGAACATTGTTTTTTAATGCTGTAATGTAATACAATAATTATTTAGCCCACACTACCTTTTCAGAGCTTTTCAGAACTACTTTGGGATTATTAGTAGACTTGAGAGCTAATGGGCTTCTTTGCCCTGAATCAAGACTGCCAGACATTGTTTACATGTGGGCTGTGGGCTGCTGAGTCAGTGAATAAGAAACTAAACTGGTATTGTTTACATGTTTTTTTTCTGAGTACACTGTCCGCAGAGGTATTATCTCATGGTAACCTGAAGAACGTGAGTGCACTAAAACATGTCAGGATAATCTTTACATTCCAAGTTATGTATATTAGTGAGTCCCTTAAATCACTTGTTGACTTGCAATTCTATTACATCTTTCCCAAAATTATTACTTTACAATCATGAAATTATGCAATTTTTTTCGCAAATCACTGAAAATTCCTACATTCAGGCTGCAGTTTGTCTTTGATTAAAATACCTCTTGTCAAGGAGAACAGCTGGGACAAGGGTAGTTAATAACTGAACACTCTGGTATCAGAGAACTTGGTAAACATCAGTGACCTCTGTTTGTCCTTGATCAGCTCTGTGTCATTGAAAAAACATTGCTAGCCAACGCCCAAGGTTATTGCCAGTCTTGTGATTCATATGTGCGCCTTCAAATCGTTTGTTTTCATTTGTTTGTTTTCATTTAGGAATTCTCATGATAACACCCTGCCTGTGTCTTCCATCTTTTCTTTCTCCAGTCCACCTGGATCACCTACAACTGTAGGTTTCTTCCCCTCCCCCTCTTCCCTCTCTTCCCCAGGGGGGTTGGTGCGCATGCCAGGTCTCACCTACAACAGCAACGGAGTCAAAGACCTCATAAATGCAGTGCAGGGATACCAGGTAAGAGACAGCTGTCTACAGGTCAACACCATATGATTAATGTAGATAGATTGTTTGTTTATAATGTGCCTAAATAAGCAAATCCCATGCGCCTTCAGAGTTCACATAACTCTCCATAGGATCCATGTGTTGTATTCAAATCTTCCTCTGTTGTGGGTGTGTATTGTCAGGCATCCACCGTGTTTCCCCAGAGGCTATCAAACTAGTTTGTCCTGTCTGCTCTCCCTGCTCTGTCACACATTCATTGCTGCCTGCTTCGACTTGAACTGGAGAAAGTCAAGTCTTATTTAAACTTGTATAAGAGTGAAGAATGCAAGGGATATAATAAATAGGAGTAAATGCTAAGTTAAAAGATAAGCTGCAATTGAGAATGTATATTATTTTCTCCTTTCACCACCACACATGAGTTTACAGGTCCATGCGGCCTTTAGGTCAGTGTCTATCGTTGCTTGTCTCTCAGGCCCCTGTCTCTGTCATTCCTCCCCCTTCATCACACCACAGTATGCACCCGAGGATACTCTCATGCACGTCCACGGGCATGTGCACGCTCATGACCCAGCCGGGACACTGCTTACGCAGCCCAAAGAATGGGTGTGTATTTAAGGTGTCTGAGGCAGGTGGCAGGTAAGGATTGGTTGAGGGCTCTGTGAGGGGGATTTAGTTTAGACAGTGGTTGTAGCTGTGGCTTGGGTCTTATCTGGTCACCCAGGGATACAGGGCTCAACTAAATGGCAATTTTTCCTAATTAGACTGGGAATTTTCGGCTAACCACACACAGCAGCAACAACGCACAGATATTTTGATTGGGTTGAGTGGTTAGAGGAAATTTCTTGGATTTTAGTCACTCTTTGGGTTTTGTCTTGAATCATTTGATGGGATCTGCTTTCTGACTGTCTGTGAGACAGTTTGCTTTATCTAATTTGCTTAATCCTGCCGCCAAACAGTGATTGTTCAGTAGTAACTATAACTTGGCATAATTTGTTATTAGCTAACTGTATTATTATATGTAGTTACAGGGTTAGAAAAAAGTTAGAAAAATACAGTATCAGTTCACAACTGGAAAAACAATAAGTTATGGGTAATAGTAGCAGTGGTCTTCCTGCTAAACATGCATCAGACAGTGTCACTTTCTCTTTATCAGTCCAAAATATGAAAAACATCATAGAAAATATTTTTAACACTTGGGGTAGGAGTAAACACCAACTCCCAAGATGCAGTTTGCACAAATTTCTGCTGCTTATTAGGGTGCTTATCAGTTCACTTTTGAGTTTGGCATCAACTTTGATTAAATTCAGTAAATACAAAACACTTCGACAGGGAAGGCTTTGAATGTCCCACCACTTTGATTTTAAACTCTTACTGGATTCTCCACTATGGCAACAGTGAACTTCGGCTGATAAAACATGATTTCTCAGAAACAAAGGTGTATCATTTGAAACAGGAGGTCCCAATGTAAATCTGCATGATCACTGATTAATCAGGAGAATTTTCTATACAAGCAGCTCTAAAAACAGTTTAACAGTAAATTAACCAGAGTTACATTGTAAACTGCATTATATGCTGTGAATGAAAAGTTTGAGAGGGTTAGCAACAGTAACTAAGACAGGCTTTGTTAACGGTCAATTGTTGGTGCTGTAGTGTAATAATAGATGCAGATAGAGCCTTCAGGTGTTTAAGAAGGTGATGGGTAACACCTGGTGATGGTATTAGGGCTCTGTGTGTGACAGTTTTACACTGGGATAATGGTCTTTTGTCTTTCTTCCCTCTCTTTGCCCCAAACTCTCCTCCTCACCCCCACCTCCAGAGTCCTGCAGAGTCCGTTTCTCTCCTGAGCAGCAGTCTGATTGGTCAGTCCAGTGGAGGTGATGCTCCTCTCATGTCGCTCCCCACTCTCATGACCAAGCCAGGGCAGTACCTGGACCTGACCCTGCTGTAGGGTCACGAATATACAAAGGTCATGTGAAAATTTGGTATATGTCAGAGACTCGTAATGTATTGTTAGATTTTTTAAAAATAGTCTTTAGATGTGTTATTTATATCTTTAAAAAAAACAGAAATTAATGTATTTTATACCAAAATCATTGTGGCCTTAGCCAAAAAATAGCAGTTTTGTCTTATATTGCACAGTGTGTATTTTAAAAGCTTTATAGAGATTTTTTAACTTGTTATATTATAATCAATATGATACAACTTAGTAGACACTGAGATAAATCCTTTCCTCAAGCTTCTCTGTGAAAAGTGAAAGTGTGTATGAGTGTTTTAGTCTGAATGAGATGAAAATGAGTATTATGCATGGCTGTGTTGATACGTCTTAATACTTAATCTGTTTATGCAATGCATTTTATGTGTTTCCATACATTTGATACAGATACAGTGATTGTATCGGAAGCTTTAGTGCATGAAGAAGTTAGTAGTAAAACTTTAAGATGTTTACATAATGCCAAATATCAATGCACTGCTAATCCATAAGACTACTAATGACTATATTAGCAGTATCTTTGAATGATAACATGTTACACTGTGAGTTTGTCAAATAGTCTGATCCTTGTATCAGGATTCACTTTTAAAAATGTGACATCTCACACTAAACCCACTGGTTCCATGTTGTGTAATGCCAGTGTTGTCTTGCCTTTTGTTTTGGACTCACATAGGAACAGAGAACAGTCCCAGTTCTCTGTAACCTAACCATAGGTTTGCATTCTTCGAGAGGGCTCATGTCACAAGCTCTCATCTTACCAAGTGAATCACAGGAGCCAGAGGTGGTTTTTGATGGATTTTTATTACACAGAGAAGTCCAGTCCTTCACACTTTCCTTGCCTTCTCTCCACCATTTACGCTGATGTCAGACAAAGGGGTCTCCCTGCATGAATCCCTTTGCTGTTTCTAAACTCCTAAACCATTTGATAATAGATGGAAGGTTGAGAAGGAAAGGAAATGATGACAGGCGCCTCCGACATGAGTCTTGTGAATTTAATTGCCATTTGTGCCCTGAAAAGTTGCCATTTGGGCTCACCGTTGCTGTACACATGTCCTACAGTAGGACTTCCTGCCCAGGATGTCCTGCTGTAGTAATGCTGAAAAGAAACAAACAATAAACATAACATGTGAAGTCCTCCGGCCCTCAGCTGTTTGTTTTCACCGTTTGCCCTTGGAGTGTTTCTCCCCAATTTGCTGTGCGCTTCTCTATACTGCAGGAGGGTGTGTGAAGTGCAGGAGCACAAACACACAGGTGGAGCTGTCTGATGACAGAATGTGGCTGGAGGCAAAACTGTGGGAACTCCCTCACACTGTCCTCAGTGATTACCTCTGTGTTTCCCACATACACACACATGCTATGGCAGAGAGACTATTGTCACTCAGACACACTAAACACATTATCTGAGAGGATGGCCCTTTCTTTAACAGGGTGGAAAAGTGAAGAATAGCGAGTGCAGGAAGGGGGAAGAGAGAAGAAAGGCACACAAAAACCATGTCAGACCCCCTCAGGGCAGATTTGGCATTGTGAAATACAATCTTGTGCACCCCACCCAACTTGATCCCTTTTAAACACACTCACTCATTCTCCCACTCACAGAAAACACTGCCTGAACCAGCACAGCAACACCATTAGTATCTATGCAACAAAGCCCAAAATACTTTGTTTTCCTTTTTAACTTTCTCTTTAACTTTTTGGCAAAAATGCTGTGTGGTACACTGTTGTTAAAGACATTGTTGTTCATTAGATTATCAAAAAGCGCTTCTTTGTAAAGATCCTAATAGTTAGTGTAAAATTACAATAAGAAAAAGTAGGTAAGAATAATAGATAAGAATTGGAGTCTGGTATATCACTAATCACTAAAAAAAGATTTACAGCAAAGGAAAGTAATTTTATTTTCTTATAAAGTAACATTCAAAGGATATTAGGGGGTGGGGTCAGAAAAAGGGGATTATTATGTAATTTATATTTTTGCTGGTAGTGTGGTTTATTTATTTATTTATATGGGACAGCCGGAGAGGAGATTTAATTTGTCTTTGCCCTAGATTTATATTTTTATATATTTTTGAGAGACTTACTGCAAAAAGGAATATAGTTACATCAAAATGCTTATTAAAAATTAAAAATATGCTGTTTGAGGCCACCATGACGGATAAAGGTGCCTTTTGCCATATGCACGGGTTAACAAACATGTTAGTGAGTTAGGGCTTTATTTTTGTAGTTGCTGTTGGTTTTGAGAAACAGTAAATGTGGATCATAATAAGCGTAGGAGATTGAACCTTATCTTGTGCAAGATTTTTTCCTGCTATCAAACAGTCAATATCACAGTATAATTATAATACCACCCTGCAGTCCCTCACCAGCCACGTAGCTGCTACTATCCTTGTTCATGTAATTCACTCCCAGTGTTGATAAACATTGATTAAGGGGGTCTGTGGGCAGCTCTATCAACATTTTAATCTTGAAATAAAGGTTGTACTCAAAAGTCAATTGAGGGTCCAAAGAAAATGAAGAAGTAATAACTGTGGGCATGAGGGTGGGGCCTTGATTTTTGAAGAAGTCAAACATAAGGTCCCCTGTCCCAAACCAAAATAACTTTCATACAATCCCTTATTAAATAAAAAGCAGATTACATCCTGCTTGTTGGTTATGCTTGTCTTGTTTATTGGCTTGCCAACATAATTATTTCCGTCCAGCTTCCCATTATTTCTATGCAGCACATTCTTCAACTCATACCAGACTTACTGCTGCACCTTGCCATGAAGATGAATTATCTAACACTACAGTAGGTGGTTCACGGGAGGACAGAACTGAGGTGCAATTGCAGGCTGACTCACCGTCCTGCACCTGATAGGTGTGTAGAGGCAGATAAATCAGTAATATTCTTTGTAACAACATTCCCTCACAGGGTGGGTAAGGTCTACATACACACTTACCACACAGGCTCGCAGGGCGAGGCTAATCCACATTCCCATGTTAGTGCACAGAACAAAGATGCTGCTACTGAGTTGTCAAACTGACAAAGTGGTCTTTATTAAGATCCAGCCGACGACAAGGATAACACAATTAACACATACAGCGCAGCAGCATATCATTCGCTGCCTCAGATGTGGTTGTGACAAAGGGCTGAAATAAAATTGGTAAGCAGCAGAACAATGGCTAATTTTCAAGAACGTGCTTCTGAGATCAGTTTTGCATTTGACCTGTGATGGAAACTCAAACTGCATGTAGAAAATAGCAAAGATCCATGATCTGCTTCTCATGTCAACAACGGATCAACGTGCTCAGCTGCCGCAGGAGCTGTGACTGCAGATTTGTCTCCTTCTAGTGGGTAGATTTGAGACTGCAGCTGCACAGTCTCACAGTACAGTGCAGTCTCAATATCTCCTACACTAAATCTCAAGTGGTGCAACTGTTTTGGCATGTCAAAACTAATATCTGACATTATATAAATAAGTAAGTAAGCATTTACAATGCCTGCACTGCCTATTAATTACAATATCTATTTACACTTTGAACAAACTGACTTGAAAGTGAACTGATTTTCACTTTAACCCCTTATCGGGCAAGTGACCATATTTGAGCACTTGCGCACATGTTGAAAACTAAATTTTTTTTCAAAATATTACAAAAGTAAAATGGTCATGTTATGTGCTCCAACAACACTCTGGGGTTGAAATTTTGAATTTACAAGTTTTTCAATGAGTGCCCTTTAAAGGGTTAACATGTGATTTTTAAAATGTACAAATCATGTTGCTTCAACAGTCGCAGTCTGAAATACAGTTTAGCCATCAGGATGGACACAGTGTTGATGAAATCACATAAAACTTAGGTAAAAAACAAAGCAATCAGATAAATATTTCATCATGTAACATATTTATCATGCAGGCAGCACCAATCACATCTGTAGCTTCTCTGTAACGTGTGTGTGCGCGCGCGAGTAAGTGCGTCCATTTTGTTCGATCTCACTTGTAGTTTTTACAGTTTGTTTGATGAATATAAAGAATCGTCCTTCTAAAATGACAATTAAGCAAATATAACAATCGCCTTTATGCAAATATATATTTATAGCTGCTGAATGTGTTATGCACATACAGAGTACAAATGTTAATGCAGCCAATGACTTTGGGTCTTCTGCTTCCACTTTCCTCACTTAACGCAAGGTCTGCTGCACCTGGTGATCTGGGGTCAGGGTCTCAGAGCTCTGTCATCAGGAGGGCTCTTAGTATCTTCTCCCTGTCCAACCTCATTTCCTCCCCGCTACAAACACAAAAAGATAAAGAACTCATGTTATAAGAAGTTTTGAGATATAAGTCTGCTCAGCTGCGCCTGTTCTCAATTCATGTCTCTGTAAGTAACCCACTTAGAGAGAGATGTGACCAAAAGGGAAACTTAAAAACTTATTATTAATCATTGTCACAGACTAAACATAAAACCTTAAAGAAGCAGTTGGTCACTGCCCTTAATGTTCTGTGCAATTTAAAGGGACTGCAAACAAAATGTGTTTGTTTCTTCATTTGATTTGTTAGTAAGAGGAAACAGGGAGAAGTTTATAATTTAACTGTTTCACTAGTTAGCTGTAACTAGCCTGTGTGCTAGCTTAAGAGTACAGCTTGTTTTTTCCTTTGTTCCCTCTCCTGTAATTACATGTTTATAAGTGTTTATACATTCAAATTGATGTCAGTGAGAATCAGATCTTTTCTTAACCCAGCTTTGACCAAATGTGTAGCTACTGTGTGTTTGCTCTGTAGCATTTAACTGTCACATGGTCACAAGAATGTAGGCCTACTTAACATCAACTTTAGAAGCAAATAATGTCTAAAATAATGTCAAAATAGTACAGTTTGAAGGAAATACACTGACCAAAAGTTCTAATGACCAGTCTTTATTCCTGTGATTGTACCAAAATCCTTTCAAAGGAACATTTTTCTGACACTTTGTCAGGAGGAGAGAGCAGTGAAGTGACGAAGTACATAGAGAAAGGAAACAACGGGAGAGAGAGAGAGAGAGGAAAATTAATTGGCAATTATTTTGCTGATTGGTTGATCATTTTTGTCTTTTTTCTGTAAAAATGCTACAAATGCTAAAAATGTGATGTTTTTTTATCATATAGAAAGTACACTGAATGTCTTGGGGTTTTGGACTCTTGATGACCAAATACTTGGTAAAGATCAGTGGGGAGGGTTTAAGCAAACGCAAATGTGCCGCAGAGCACAGGAAGAATTGAGGAGTGTTACCTGTCATTATGGGCAGCAAGGTAAGGGACCAGGTGAGGAATGGAGCTACGGTAGTAAGAAGGGGAGAGATGGGGAGAAGGCGAAGGAGAGGGACAGCATGGACTACCCAGCTCCAGTGCTGGCATATTATCCACCTGGAATACACATCAATGTATACACAGACACAGAGAGCACTCAGTTTACTCATAGTTAATGCTGAAAGGTTGAATTAATCGCACATAAGTGGACTGGAGTGCAATAAAAAAACATTTTTTATTGCTTTTTTTAAGATATGCGTGTGAGTGTGTGTTACCTGTGGGTATATGGACGGCTGTATCTGTTTGTCCAATGAGCTTGTAGATCCTGACTTTCCTGTACTCTGGGAGGAGATAGCAGCAAGTGCTTCTGGGAGATTATCTTCATCCTCATGGTTACTGAAGAGCAATAAATTGAAAGAGGCTGAGTGACTTAAACAACCTGCTCTGAACAAAATGTCATATTCAGAGAGCAGAGATAGTATTGCTTTTGCTTAAAGAGAACTCTGTGTAGTAGTTGTTTCCAGAGTGCAATGTCCCTCTTGGAGCTCTGGTCATCAGTGGTAATCAAGCTTGATATGTACTCACAAGCTGAATTGTCTGACCAGTCGCTTTCTTCGTGTGTTGCTTGTGTTGGCTTTGGGTTGCAGCGTGTCTGGCGCCTGGTTACGGTCTTGCCGATGTGGCGTCTTGTCTGCAGTCAGGCTGGATGCAGCAGAGTCTTGGGACGAGCTCTGATACCTAAGGACCAGAGTCGTTACATGGAGAATTAGTCTTACATGCAAATGTGCAGAAACACGTGAATAAACACCGTAGAAAATACAACATGTGAACATAGAACTTGCCTCTCATTGAGGGTCTCATTTGAGTTCTTCACTCTCGGCGTTGTTGGAGCTTCCTTCTTCATTGTGGAGGAGAAGAAGGTGCTGCTGTTAGTAAGACTCCACAGTACACACGGCTTATATGGTGAGGTGGAAGTTTGGTACTCACCCGGAAAGCTGCCTCCATCTGGGCCTTGAGGATGTTACACTTAAGGTGGTCAGGGAGCATTGCCGGAGAGGCAGGAGGGTGCAAAGACTTTTCAGACAGCTGCTTCTCCTCTCCCTGGCAGGAAAGCAGGGAGGAAGGTAAAGACTAAAGACTTGCCTGCAAGATCTTATTGTGAGCAGAGTGGGATAACAGGGTGTGGGGATAGCATCTGACCTTGTTGTCCATATTGACGTGCAGTGAAGGCCAGGGGGGAGAATCACTTTCTGACTCCAAAGCCTTGAGCAAAGACTGAGAGATGTCCAACTCATCTGCAGGGCATGGAGGAGCTCGACGTTCTAATACACATAAAGTTTATTGAGAAAACATGTGCCATTTGTTTTATCTTGAGCAGTGGTGGTAAATTGCCTCATTTCAGAATAATGCCAATAATCACTTTACTGGTAATTGTGACGACAGTTTTAATTGTTTCATATACAGCCAGGTATGGTCTTATTTTAACAAGACTGTATTTCAACCTGTAATAATACTTCTTAATGAATTGAGGATTAGGTTTACAATTATTAATATAAAGCAGTAAAGTAACCAGTCATTGAAGTGATCAAATAAATGTAGTGGAGTAAAAGGTACAATACTTCCCTTAAAAATGTAACAGAGTAGAACTGTTGTGCACGTATGGCTAGACACTGCTGAGGTTAAAGGATAGGTTCAGGTGCAATATTTCCTACTTATGCGGATATCAATGTAACAGATAGTGGTGAAAGAAGTCCACTCTCGTCTGCTTGTGCCAAAATGTATTACAAATTGACCTGAAGCTAATCTGAGGCTCTGGCAGTCTGACTTACACAAATTAAGTGGTTCTACCCAAAGTAACAGACTTGTTACTGCAAAAGTCTCTGTTTGTGGCACCATCACTGTAGCAAAACAAAGTGTGAAATTCATATTAAAAAGAAGTTAAAGTTCACAAAATGTAATCTTAGTGTGTATGGTGCATGTGTGATCTGGATGACCAACACTGAACATGAAAAGAGCATCAGTGTACAGTCTAGACATATCACAGATTTGCAGACAGACAGTGTTTGGACAGCTCCTTCTCGGGCTGAGAGTACTCACTGTTCTTGGTGTGTGTGTGGCAAAGCGTGTCCTGGCTGTGTGTGTGGCGGCGGTGATGGTGGTGGATCTTGCCAGAATATGAAGTCTCATTCTCTTCAACACTGAACTGATGGTCTGAGGCAGGGCCGCTGAGAGGGAAACTGAAGATGACACAATGGAATCAAAGCAAATTGTCACTTAATCTATATTCTTAATTTAATCTGCAAATTGGAGTCACCCAAAATAAAGTATTACTGTCTACGTTGTAATGGACGTCATGATTCAATTTTAGTACATTCATCAACAAACTAGATATGGACAAAGACAGTATATGATAATGATGGAGAGATCTTTGTTGATTTTGCAATTATAAATATTTTATTTCAAAAGCAATATGGCATCATCCCTAAAGGCATCATGTGATTCAAGTTAATGTTACAGAGTTTACATCAACACACTTTAACAGCAAAACATTGGCCACACTCTCTGTAAACAGCTGTTTGATTTAGCAAATCCACAACCTGCTATGAAAATGTAAAGTTTACTCCAAAACCTCACTTTAAAAGCACAACACCACATACGCAGGATCCTAGCTCATGCTTCTTTTTCACACTGATCTATATACTATACATTTCAAAGCAGCTTTATCCCTAAACCAGCATCAAACATGTGCTTAACTTGACCCCGTCCACATGCTGAGAATTACCTCATTTAGCACTCACATCACTTTATCTTACACAAATGAAAGTGATTTGGATAAATTAGCAGTCACAACATCTCTAAGGCATCAAAGATAAATGCAAAGGAGATTTTGCAGTAAACAAAAAGTTTCATGATGACATGAAAATGTCTTCAAAAAAAACCCCAACAACAAAGCGCAAAGTCTTTTAAGCTGGTCCTGTTTTTATTTTACTTGTGTCTTAGTGTTGTCTTTTAGTCTGTACTGATGCTCTCATTTCTGGAATGTTACCACGGTGGAGTTCACTATTAGCAGGTCTTGTCTGCAAAGCAAACGTGGATGTACAGACAACTATCAATGGATTAATATCACGTTTAAGGAAAGTTCTGCAGTTACGAGGCACATCTTTTCAACATGATTTCTATGCCAATTTATGAATGTTTACTTGCAAAAGACATCTCACATACAGATATCATTGAAAAGTGTAAGTCACAGCAAATCGTAAGGTATACGTATCACATCTATGTGTTCAGGTTTGACTGAGTAGTGCCCCTGAGAAGAAGTGCAATATTTGGTGCAGACAGCAATCAGAGGCGCGTAAAGTAAAGAAGCTTAACTGCCTCTATCAGCTAGGTGTTGACTGCGGTGATACATGGGCCACATCACTAACTTTCTGTTTGCACCTTTTCCTTTCACCCTCACACAGCATATGTGCCTGATGTCTCTTCCTCTGCACCTCCTGTTCGATTCTCTTGAGTCCCCCTGGTGAGGCATGGTTTGAAAACCCCTGACCTATATGAGAAGGTCCTTCATCCTTTTTGTGATGTTTAATGCAAGGTGCACACTGAAACACACGAGTGGATGTGACAAACAGACAACAACAGAGGTGATGAGGCTGATGCAAATAACTTTTTCCCCCTGAGTCCATCAACAGAGTTTCCTCCTTTGGAACACCAGTCTGTGTAAGTGTCAGTGTTCAAAGTCTGGGTGTGAAACAGATTCCCAGGGTCAAACAGAGGTCAAAGTGCAGTCATGACCTTGTCCCTGTAAACCACACTGATGGATCCTGGTAAGGTGCCACTTGTTCGCTCTGGGACGGGGGGATGACTGGACACAGGACCTGCAGCCTCGACAGAAGGTCTGAACATGACAGAGAGCATGAAGTGGACAAGACACACACAGACATATGAGGTTTATGTGTGACATGAAATGTGATGAAAAACAGCTAATGTGGAGCACTGAACTGAGATTGTCAGATGGGTGACTCTGTTTAAAAATAGAAACTCAAGGACCCCTAAGACTGATGACATCCACATCATAATGTCCTTGAGTGTCTCTAAAGCCTGCTCTGTGTGTCCTCTGTGGGTCGGTGGTCTTACCTGTGTGATGGTGTGTGTCCGGAGGGCTGTAGGTACACTGGGGGTGTGAGAGCTGGGTGGGGTGGGTGCCACGGCTCATGACCGATAGGAATGTTGCGCTGGTACTGGAGGGGAGGAGAGGAGACGGATTGAAGAGATACTGAAATTAAATGTTGTCACAAGGGCGAAGCCAGGTCAGTGGCTACTGCGTGTGTGCATATGTGCATGGAAGTGGGTTATCTGAGGTCACTCACTGGATGTAGGCTGGGATCAGGGCTGGTGTGAGAGCTGGAAAAGAATGACAATAATCACTGACACACATTAAAACTGAAACCTTATGATTTTGTTCAAATTTTGTCAAAAATGCACAAAGTGGTGGCTATTTTACTCTTCTTTCTTTTACAAATGGCTATTTTAGCATTGGAGTTGAGATTATCCAGGCTGCTACGTGGATTAAGGTCAAGGTTAGTGGATAAGGAATGAACATAGGAAATGGAATGTCCTCACAAGTGCAGCACTATTAATGTGTGCGTGTGTGTGTGTGTTATGTATATTTGTGGGTGTTTTACCTGATATGTGGTGGCTTGGCTGGGGAAATGGCAGCTGACAGAGCGAGACATTATGTCAGATAGAGAAGAGGGGAGCAGAAAATAGGACAGTTTGTCACTTTATCGTCATTTATCTGTACTATTATAAAGGGGTTATATGGTTCAAGTCTGTTTTGCAGTCTCTTTGCATACATGTTATTATTTTAAGCCATCAGCTGCTACCAACACTTCATTCATTTCTCTATTGGAGGGCTGAATGACAAACCAGCCAATAAATAAAAGGTGTGTGGACGTCAAACAGTGACAGTCTTGAAGTGAATACAGTTTGCAGTCTGCCCTTGATCATTCATGCATAATAAATTATGGGGAGAAAGAGGTTTGTGTGCAGAGGGTACGGAGGAGTGAAGAGTACTGCAGGTGATTTTGAAAGGTGACACTTAAGTGTAACAACGTGGCAGACGACTCTGTAGCACTTTCTTTAAAAAGAAACAGAGCTGTTTTTAAGTTTTCTTTTTAACCTGTTGAATCACTACTTTGGAAGAGCTGACAATTGTTCAGGCGACAGTTTTTCCTTTTCTCTTAAACTGTTCGACAGTAGTTCTCCACAGCAAAGTCAAGTTGTCAAAAGACTGTGACTTTCACGATAACGTGGGCAGGCACGTAAAGGATTAAACGTGTGCTGTTAGTCATCAACGCCTGTATGTGCTGATAAGTCTCACCTTTGCCCAGTGATTGTGTGCGGGAGGGGTATCTCTTACTCGGCCTTCTCTCGAACGTGCTGGCTCTCCTCAGTCTGCCTCCATGAGTGGCCTGATACTCTGTCTTACCACTGAGGCGCAGAACATATAGAAGAAAAAGGTAAAAAGTACAACATTTATAATACTTATAATTTCTGAAATACTTACATATGTTAATTTAAAACATTTATTGTTCACTACTGGAGAATTAAAACTTAAACAATTTACAAAACTAATACAATTCATTATGAAAAACATTTAAAAATCATTTTTAAAATTAGGACAATTGCTATTGTGCCACTATCAGGAGACTATTCCTAAAATTGTTTTATGAACATAGGCTTACTTTTTGATGAGACTGAATAATTCTTCAAAGTTTGGGCCATTAAGTGGGAAAGCATAGGTAAAATTATTATGCATATGTGTATGCACACACCCACACAAACAGACACACACACACACACAACACAAAAGCATAGAAAAACAGTTTAACAAAAAAACTGGGACTGGACTATTCAGGCTATAGGAATTCACATTCATGTGAGGTTTTTTATTTTAATTTAATTGACTTGAAATTTCTTGTTCTTTTATCTGCTTATTCATTTCTAGGATCAAATTACTGCAAAATTTTAGAAAATGTCATCAATGACAAAAAAAAATCCAGATGAGGGACATTGCTATGTTCAGTGCAATGGCCCTTTACTCTGCTTTGTTCATCTGCTTCAGCAAACGACAGGAAGTCCCCTTCAAGTGTGAGAATTTGCTTTGACCATCTCTGATAATAGTCAGAAGAAAACAAACAATATGAAGGGGATATCTCAGTCGCCATAGGAACAGATCCATGTAACCATAGATACACTGTAACCATAGATACAAAGGCTCTGTTTTATGTGACACACTATTCCCCATATGCTGCTATTAGTGGTGGCTACCACAGCTACCTGAGCGAGCCAACTTGTATCATCCTTCTTCAGTAAATGCTACACTTTACAGGTGAGTCTGTCTCTGGGCTCTACCTGAATCTGAAGCGGGACCCGAGTCGTGTGAAGTCACTGCGGCTAGTCTTGCCCGTGGTTGGTTGACGCAGCCGGAAGAAGGCGTGGCTCTCCACAGCACACTTCCACAGGTGTTTACAGCTCTTGGAGCTGGCCAGCTGGAACACAAATGTGTGCTCCTGCTCCCGACCCTGCACAGTCAGAAAACAATCAAACACTGTTAGCCAAACTGAGTGTGAGTGTGTGTGTTTGTTCGTATGCAGGAATGTATTTGATACAAACCTGATCATCGTCCTCCACCACGACCAATGTTAGTCGACTCTTTTTGAAGTCCAGTCGAGTGATTTTGGGCCTGGATAAAGCACAGTGACACATAGATCAGTTACTCTTCATTAATACTTCAGCTCCCAGTGATTTTTAAATGAGACCAACATTAACATTAGGTGAATTAATATACAGCAGGCCTTTTCTCAGTCACCTGTTTTAAACTATGTTATTGTGGAGATTTACAGATACACACTGAACTTAATATTTTAACAATTGCTGCTGCTTTGTCATGGAGACAGAACGCATGTTGCGTTACTATGACAACTGAGCATAATTGACAAATAATTTAATTTTACTTTTACATTTCTATGCTTGAATGTAATGAGTTTGAAGTGAAATCTAAAAGTGTTTTCATGTTGTGAAATGATGCAGTCACATGCAAAATAAACTGGCATCTCATGAAACTGCCCAGTTTGGGAGTTTCTAGCAGTCCTTACCAAAAGAAGAGGCCGATTTTGTTGGATCCTTCAAACACTAATATGCCAGTAGGAGTGAGACCTAAGGCATATTCCCCTCCATCTCTGCCCTGAAGACACAACACACACACACACACACACCTTTAGTTCTCAATCACACCTGTAACAGAGTGTCATCGGTGATAAAGTACACTCACACACCTTGACAAAGTGCATATCTACTCCATACAGCTCTAGCCACTTGCATTTGTTGAGAAAAGAAATCTCCGCTTGAGACGGACTCTTTCCCCTGAGGATTTAAAAGAAGACACCATGTTGAGTTTTCACAACAAAACTAACACTGCCTCCATCACACCACTCCGTCTGACGACAATCAGCAACATCAATAACAACACTTCATGACCTCTGCTGGTAATTGGTGTTAGCTCTAAGGGAAATACACAATGAGTAACCTTCTGGCTGCCTGTCTGACTCAGTCTTGGTGTCTAAGAATGGCTGTGAACCCAGATTGGGTTTGTCCTTGTGTGGCTCATTCAGCTTGGTGAAGCACAGCATATGTGTATGTAATCTAATCCGAGATGGGAGCAATCAGACTGCGGCTGGGTTAAATACTGCTCGGAATCAATCAAGACCCTCCAGGGATTAATCCCTTAATCCTCCATACAGGCCAGTGAGAGCGAGGCCAAGGCGCAGGAGGAGGGAGAGTGAAATTTAGATGCCCTCGCCAGTGGAAACGTTGGTGCTGAAAGGCAGAAGAGTGACTTTCTTTCCTGCTCAGTGCTCTGCTTTTGTGCCCCAGTTGTTTCATCCAATGAGGAAATGAACATCCTCAGGTCAAATCTCCAGCCACTGGACACCCTCCAGTAAGTTGCTTTGAGTATTGTGTCAACTGGTGCAGAAGCAAGTGTGGGTTTTAGTGGTGGACAAAGTCCCATTTTCTGCAGCTTTAAGTGTTTGCTTTAAAGCTAGGCACTGAATACATGATAACCTTTTTACTCACCTTAGCTCCAACCACCTGCCGAAGATATCCGCCTCCATGGCCTCGCTCTGTTTGGGACTGAAACGAAACTCAGACACCAGCTCGGGAGAGTGCTCCAAGGGATCGCAGTCTCCCAGCTCACCTGGATATGGACCAAGAAATGTAGAAACACAGATGTAGGAAAACAGCAGATGGTGAAGCTGCAAACATGACTCAATTCAGTCTCCAGCATGTGCTGTGTATCGGGAAGCCAAGGGCTTTTAAACATTAAACAACACACTCCTCCTCTTACAAACAAAGTGTGTTAAAAAAAAGCCAAACACTCCAGGGTTTGGCTGCTACAGCTTTACTTGGTCTGTTATAATCAGAAGCTTATGGTGGCTGATGTTAGCAAACAATAGATACATATTGCTGTGTAACTGCCATTAATGTCTCACCATAATTATGCAACTATGTTTTACCATTTACCATTATCTCATACTTGTCATTTGCGGCCACTGTTCAGAAAAGGTCACCAAGTCTCTGTAAAGCTGCAAATCCCTGCAAGTTCTTGTTGCTCCACGCTATGCGAACATCTAATTGCAGACTGAAAACTTGTTTGAGAGAAAGCTAATCCACTGTGACTCGCTTTGACATTTGAGATTTAAGACAAGGCGGCAGAAGGGCAACCTTTTTTAATGCAGGGAACCAGCAAATTCATACTGCGCTCTTCACTGTATCCATCCAAGCTTATTGCAAGTCCTCGTGATTAGATTTTCTTCATGACACAGATCATAACTTTGTTGCTTTTCTCTAATCATGGTAGTCACAGAAAACACACCACTGAGAGTGTTTTGAAATAAGTTCCTGCTCACAACTGCCCGATGTTTAGTTTTTAAATCTCCAAGTTAATTTTCATATTAAAGTAAAATGAATTAAGATTACTGGCTTCCTGATATGTCAATCTCTGTTTAAAGGGTTACAATTGGGAAAACAGTTGGCATTAATATGAATGATTTGTGATAGGTAGCAAAAAAAAAACTGGCTAAAACTGCCAGTCCTTTGAGAAGAGGGAGTCAAAGCTTTTTAACTAAATATCAGCACACTGTAAAAATACATATGACTGCACTTACTTTGTAAACAATATGCCGCCAACTCTACTGAGACGTCGTACGGACATTTCAACCTGGTCAGAGGAAAAGAGACACCAGTGATGAGCCACTTGTAGTGTGAGTGCATTCACACACACTCATAAAACCAATCACTCAGTGTGATGTGTCCACGTTATCATGTGTTGGAAAGACATTAAAAGTGTCTCATTGCCCTACACTGTGTGTGTGTGTGTGTGTGTGTGTGTGTGTGTCAAGGAGGAAAGGAGCAACCCTTTTCCTAAAATAAGCAGCCCTCTGCTGTTCCTGATCTTGGGCTTTATAATAGAGCTGGACTCTAGGGATCCGTGGCCCAGATAGAGGGAGGAGGAGGGAGAGGGGTAACACGCTGTCTGAGTGTGTGTGTGTTTGTGTGTAAGAAACAGGTTCTGCTGAATAGAAGTCCCCCAAACTCTAGTGTAGGTCACCTGCATGTGTGTGCCCACAGATGTGTTTATACCAGGTTTAACCCTACTTGTTAGATCCAGACGTTTGCACAGGTGAAAAGAAATTGCCTGAAAACATTTCATGTTTCTGAAAAGTGAAATTTACTTAGGGGGTCTTACGTTGCAGCTAATGAGAGGTCAGAAGTTACGTGCTCATGTATTTTCAATGTTATTTTCTCTAAATAAATTCATCTTGAACCTTTAAGTGTCTTCTACCAACAGCAGAGTTGTAAATTTATTGCTTTTACAAGACCAAAAATCATTTTCAACTAATTCCATTGTTTACTTTTACCCCAGTAAACAATCTAAGCCAATTATGGCGTCAGAACATCTTAAAGATACAGTGGGGCTTTCTTGTTCCCTTCTTGCCCCTCTCCAGGGATTGTCTGTAACTAATAGTTTGCGTGCTACACCTCCTAAGGCTTCAAGTTCCCTCCTTCTCCAGGACCAGTACATCTGCCCCATCATCTACAACAGCCAATACTTCCCTCATGACACCTTTAATCACATAGTGTTGTTGTGTTATCCTCACTAGTGAACTGTCAAAAGTCTATGTACCCTTGAGTTTAAGCCATTAGCTTCCCACCACTCCTAAGTAATCTATTTTAAATGTATATGTATGTTATGTGCATATATATTATGTGTATATGTTCATACATATACATATGTAAATGTCTCTGTTAAAATACAGAGTTTTACTTTTACTTTTGTAATAAATGATTTGACAGTTGGGGAAATATGCACTCCTGCTTTCTTGTCCAGACGAGATTGATACTCCGCTGTGCTCTGTTCCCTAAACCACAGTCAGTTAGCTTAGCTTAGCGCAAGACAGTGAAACAGGTGGAATTAGTTAAAATGAGGATAAAAATCTGTCTGCCAGCACCTCTGAAGCTCACTAACTTTTTATATACAACACAATGTAGTGTTAAATGTCATCATGTGTAGGACTATTTCTTTGACTTCCTGGAGTCTAGTCATCACTGGTTTCCCCCTGTTGCCAGCCTTTAAATTAATCAGCTGCTGGCTGTTGTAATAGCAATCATCACATCTAACTTATGTGTGCACCGTGTGTCTGTGCAAAACACATAAATATAGAAATTGCATTTGCTATTTAATTTATAAAATGGTAGTGTATGTGTTTATTTGTGTTTTTTATGTCGCATTTGTGTACACTGAACTTACTTGCCGGACAGAATATCTTGTCGAAGCTGCAACACGAACAGATACCTGTTAGTGTAAGAGAAAACAACACTGAGTGAGAGGCTCACACTGAATAAGAACATAAATCAATTGATGTATCACAGGCTTTTCCTCATCTCTGACACATAATTTGTTTTAACAAGTCTCTGTCCATTTGGCCTTGATTTAAATCTGCCCACAGCAGCAAAGTAATTAGCCCCACATCCCCTTTGGACCTCCGCACAGGGCTCCTGAGAAAACTCTGGTTGTGTGTGTTCATGTGTGTGTGTCTGCTGTGTGTGTGTTTGTGTGAGAGGTTTTACCTTGTAAATTCCTCGTGCAGGTTATTTGGCTCCGAAGAGTAAAATTTCACTCTGAAGAACAGTCGGTATGGAGGTCCATCTAAAACAAATAAAGAGACAGAACAAAGTGTAAATAAATGTGTAAATGTGTGTGAGACGAGGGGAGAAACACAGGGAGCGAGAGGAAGCAGCAATTCACTGAAAATTAATTCAATCAAATCAAATCTTGCTATGATTTCCTTTATCCGCTACATCTCATCCAGTCCATCCATCACTGTCAGCCCAGCCATAAATCTTTATTCACCCACATCTCTTTGTAATCTATTTTATTATTTCTTTCCTGTTTCATTTCAACATCGATCAGACTTCCTTTTTGGCTCCTGAGCTACAACTCAAAAGAAAACACCAGAGGACGAGCAGAATAACTGTTTCTCCTCCCTCCTCCTGTGCCTTTCATCCCCCTGTTACAAGCTGGAGAGCAAACAGGGTACAGCTCCTAATGCACATGCTAATCATCATGTCAACATTGGATAATGTGCCACCTGCTCCCCACTTACCTGCCTCCGCATACACATACAATACGCTGCAAGATTTTCCCGCACACACAACAACATAAGCAGGCCTAATTAGACAACAGGTGAGTTGCACTGACCTCGGATCTGTTTCTTTATAAGCTTGGACATATCCAGCCAGTGCTAGGAAAAGAGAGATAAAAGGAAACAAAAAAGGTGAGTTGTGTGAACTTGTGGTCCACTGTGATAGAAGTAAGAAGGTGTTACTTACCGAGACTTGTTCTGTATCCATGAACTGCAATCCAAAGTAGTCTGTCTCAACCAGATCTATATGGTACATGATCTGGTCAAAAAGATCCTGGCCTTTGGACTTACTCTACAAGAAAAAAGCGGAAAGGAAAATGCTGAGTTTCATGTGTGTGTTTATGTTTATACTCTGTTGCAATAACTCAAACTTATGGCAATAAAGTCTTAAAATTTTAAAGTTTCACCACTCAGGTGTATGCTGGAATTTAGCCATGAGTATCCACAGACAGAGCAAAATAACTTATAGTGCATGTGACAATGACTGTGTGTGTGCGTGTGTGTGTGTGTGTGTGTGTGTGTGTGCGCACATCTGGGTCAAAATGAGAAGGACAAGCCCCTGAGGAAAAAAGGCCCTTATTCTCGCCTTTGTCAACAACACACACGCACAACCAAGAAGATTTCACTTTAGCATGATTACTGTAGCAACATATGAACAGTTCATGAGCCTCACCGCTCCATATGAAGACCTCACCCCCAGTCTGACCCATTTAACACACAGTGGGTGTGTGGAGAGATGACAGCCTTGTACTTTGGATCCCGATAACCAGTCTAAACTTCCTGGTGAGTGTATGAATGTGTGAGGAAATCATTGGTATTAAGGGATTGGGGACAGGAAAAAAAAAATCACCTCTTGCTCATTCTGCAGCATGTTTAGAGAGGCTGATTGAAATCATAGCCTCTATCACATGGGTGCACATGCAGTGGCAACAATTGCACACAGTCACACCACAAACCGAGGTGAATATTTTACTGTTCCTGTTCTTCCTTGTATTTTGTCTTCACTCAGCCCGAAGTGACAGACTAATAAGCTCTAATAAGCCAGTTTCAGCTCTCCTCTGTGCAACTGACATGAACGAACTTGTTCCAACACACCTGTGACTAAGCCACCAGCTTGACAAGCCCTGTGTCATTTTGTTGGTGGAGCTGTAATGTCTCGACACAAGCTGTGGCTTTGTGTTTTTGCTGTAATCTCCCTGTAGGACAAGAGAAATACTCTTGGTAACCCACTATACACCGGCCGAGCGTTCAGGAGGTGACGCATACACGCAACAGCTTCAGTGACACACACAACCTTCAAAATGAAAACATCTTACAAGAAGCCACTTACGCACGAATGCCCACACGCTCACTCATCATCCCACCTACCCCTCACACACACTCGTAGCACTTGTCTGTGACACAGAGTCCCCACAGTGGTAAACCAGATCAGGGAGTCAGGGAACAGAGGAGGACAGAGGGAGATAGATGGGAGAGCAGGAGGGAAAAGACGATCAAGAGGGAGGAGGACGAGGAGGCTGGGTGTGAAAGAGTAAGATGATGAGCAAGGGAGCAGGCCGCAGAGGGAGCGTAACAGAAGATTGGGAGGAAGGATGGCAGAAGGAGGGGGAATCGGGGGGGGGAGCGGAGATTGCTTGAGGAAGATCAGATACAGGCAAATAGACTGAGAGAGAGAGGAAGAAAAAAGTGAAAGGAAGATGGTGTAAAAGGAGGAGAGGGGACAGTTTCATGTCTGTCTTAGTCTTATTTCCCCACAGTCAGAATGAGGAAGTAATGTGATGAATTGGCTGATCATAACACCATCTGGAGCTGCACCTCTCACTGTACGGGAAGGTACACACTCACAAACACACACTGATACGATGTAGGCCACTATGATACTACAGGCAGTAAAACTTTGATAATGGGCGCCTTATCTGTGCCGAACTTAGAACAGACACAATTTAAATGTATTTTTGTCCATTTCAACTTGGGATGACACTATCAATGGTTTACATTATTGATTACCCTGTTGGTGTTAATGTTACACATCCCATCCCTCATCTTGTTGGCCACTTTTTCCCAATCATACTGAACCCATGGGTTCAGGCATTTTTCCTCCTTAAAAACAGTTAATAAATAATCAGCTTTACTGTTAGTGTTTCTCCTGCAAGATGAGCAAACACTAAGTGTTCAATTCAACTTTTACTATGATAAAATCCATCTGTCAGAACAACTTCAGCTGCTGTTTATTCTTTGATTGTGAAATTTAAAAGTTAGAAGTAAACTGAAAACATCCCTGACTCAGTAAAATCAAATATTCCGCGCAGGAGCCCTGTCTCTCCTCGTTGCGGAAGGGGGGGGGCGTCGGGAACAACTACGAGGTTCCCGTGGGGTCCCCGTGCCCCACTTTGGCACACATTGACCTAGGCTACCAACTAGTCCTGCGCCATGTACTCTGTTGACACACTCTCCGGCCAGTGTAAACACACAGACCCGCTGTCAGCACACCGGACAGGCTTCAGCGCACTCACAGGCAAATCCACGTTGACATCCGAGCCGTCCAGCAGCAGGACGCGGCAGGTGATGGTGGTCCTCGCCGTCCCAGCCGCCGGGATGTGAACCGACGCTCCTCCGGTGACCACGGCGGGCGCGTGTACGACTTGCTGCTGATGGGCCAGGAGCAGGGGGTTCCCGGTCACCCCTCCTGCACCCCCTCCCCCTCCCTCTCCTCCCCCTTTACCGTCCCGTTCGTTCCTCTCTCTCGTCTGGAAGCGGCTCCGTGAGCGGCGGCTGAACGTCCGGCGCAGAAATCCCATCATCTTCCTGATCCACAAGGCGAGGAGGTCCGTGTTGCGTCCGTGAAAACTGTTCCACACAGCAGTCGGTGCAGCCGGGGTCCTGCTTTTGCTGCTGCCGCCTCCTCCTCCTCGTCCTCCCCGGGGCGAGGAGTCACTTAGCAGGCACGGAGGAGACTTCAGGGCTGCCGATCAGTCCTTAGGCTGGATGTCGGCGGCAGCGGGGGGACTCCATCCGCATACTAATGAAACTAACACAGATCGACCACCGAGGCACCAACCAGTTGATTTCCAATCATTCGGCCCGGTGTCAACGACAGGACTCTCTCGCGGAAATACACACAGCCCTCCTCCTCCTCCTGTCCTGTCCGCTCCCGTGCACCTGCCTCCTGGTTTGCTCGCTGTTGCGCACCGACTCTAAAATCCCGGAGAAATCCCGTCCGACGCTCCGCAATGGGAGCCCCTGAGTCACACGGAGCCGGGGAGGGAGGAGGAAAGTCTTGTCACCTCTGGACCGGACCAGGACCCGGTGTTTATAGTTGCTTATTCCCACCGGCGAACCGAAACTAGTCTACCTCACAGGTAAAAGTCACCAACGAAACTGGACAAACAGTGTGATCTGCGCCTGCGTAAAAACACAAACTTCTGTTCCTCCCGACTGGCCGACCCATCAGTGTCAGTGAACCAGCGCCACCTGTCTGTCTGTCACTGGACCGCTACGCCAGGGAATTGTAGATCATTAGTGGCCCCCAAGGAGGGGTCCGAGGTGCCCCAAGGGTCGTTAAAGGGTTTCCAGGAGGTCCTCAGTATAACGATGATGATGATTCATGTCGCTCCGTTTATCAAGACCATAACCAAGACTTAAGAAATACTGAGATCATGCGTCCAAGCACCCACATAACACACTGTCATTATTACATCATTATCAAAACACCCGAGCAGTCAAATATATCTCATTGCAATATTGAATCAGCCTATATATTACCAACAACGTGTAGGCTGTTATTATGATTTAAAAGTTTTATTTTGAAATATTTTGTCAGTAACGCAACTCAGAAAAATACAGCATATTTGCAAATAAAAACTTCCCATATTTCTCATTCAGACACCATACATGCAAGAGGAAATGAGATCAACCACAAACGTGGCTTCATTTGAAATACTGACAAAAAGACACTTTATCAGCTACTCCTCAAAGAGGTCTGTCCATGCGTCTTCAGGTCCCCCTACATAATTTTCCCTCTGATCATTACTGCTGTTTGTGGTCTGATACGAGTGTGCATTTTTAATTGTAGACTGAAAATATAACTTCTTTGCTACCTACATTCCTGGTCTGATGGTTCTGGACATGGTTAATGTAATTTATGAGTGAAATGATGAGATTGTGTATTATTGGCTTACATTCATATGAATTATACAACATCCTGGAAGAGTATCACCATCATAAACCTGCAGAGGTACTAAATGCTTTGCATCGACATCACATTTTGTTACACTGTCTTTGTGTAAGTCAATATTTTTTCATATCCAGACAGTATTTGGCTGATTTGTAATGCTGAGACAGTTTCACTGATATGATGCCAGCTTTAGAGGCACTCAGCTGAAGGTTAAATAAGACTGCTTCTTCTTACTTCAGTGAGCAGCTTCATTCTGCCAGGAAGTGAGAAAAAAGGGCTTGTGTTTGCTATAAGACACCACTGAGCTTTAAAAGAGTCTACACATGAAACGACACATCCTAATTTATAGGGAGGAAATGACAAAGCAGACACATCAGTATAAATCAGTGTGTGTTTAATTAGTGTCTTAATAATTTAATTCATTCGGACAGTGGGTTCTGATGCTCGTCTGGCGGGCCACCGTAACCTTACAGTATCTGCTGTAGTGATCTAAAGCCTGCCTTGCTCTTCCTCTTGGAAACACAGATAAGCTACAGATTAAATCGATCTTGGTCCACCTCTACTGCCCTGTTTGATCCATCGATTGGCAGCCGTCAGTCTAAGGCACACATAGCTTAATAAGTAGAGGCAGCATTCCTGAGTGGCCTCTTGGACAGAAATTAGCAGCTCACATCAGTCTTACATCAGTCTCTATGGAGACTGCAGCCTCTACAAGCCTAATGCACTATCATTTAAAAGTAAGGCCGACTAGGTGCATGATTCATACTCTCACATTGAATCTAGGCTACACAGATCACAGACAGCTGTGCTCTGAAGCTAGTTATACTCTCATTATCCAGTCTGTGTACCAGTCCCATAGGCGTTGACAGAGGTTAATCCGTTACAGCGCTGTTAAGTCCCCACGAGGAAGTCGCCCACAGTGAGATGAGGCTGAAAAGTTAAGTGTGTCTGTGCTGGTCCTGATTCATCCTGATCTGGTCTATGGTGCAGTAGTTCCATCCTGTTTCTCTTTATAGACTCGCAGAATGGCCTCACATACAAACTGGAACTGACACTGAAACACAAAAAACACAAGTGTTCTTAGCTGTTAGACAATGCTTACATTTTTTAAAAGGGTAAAACTGGTTATACTCAAATGCTTTGAAAGAACAAAGCAACAATAGACTCATCCTGCCAGCAAGTATTGTTTGTTAAAGCCTGATAGAACTTGTTCCTCTGTGTCATTGAGCTGCATATATTTTAAGCCAAACTACATTAACTATCCTTCTACAGCAATACTCAGTAACACAACAAGTGTGTATTAATACACAGCAGAAAAATGCACCTTTTACCACTGTTTGAGTAATATTTTGTATGCAGTACCCAACTGTTTAAGGAAATTACCAAGCTTTTTTTTTACTGTTTCCTGCAAAGCTATTATTTATGTAGGCAAACTGTTGATCAGGTATTTGGTCATAAACCAAACTATAGAACACATAATTCTAACATTTTGATCTGATGATGGTGCTAGATAGAAAAGTCAGATCATCAATTTTACAATTTAGCTGGAGGGGGAGAAAAACACATGTACCAAATTTCATAGTAAACCAAAACCAAAACACAAATATCAAACTTACGGTGCTGCCAGAGGAAAAGTGAGAGGATTGTCATAGTTGAGAGTACTTGTTGACTTAAAACCATGAATTTATGTATAGAATCTCAAGGCAAACCATCAAATTTTAAGTCTGAACCAAACTCATGGATCAATGACCAATCAAGAGAGCATCACTGAAAATAAAAGTGAATATTTTAGGCAAGACTATGTGCTGAGGAAGACTGTGTGATGATGACCAAACGCTACGGAACAGCTACTAAGTAGACCCTTTGATGAGATTAATGTAAAGCAGGGCAAGGAAGATGGAAAGCATTCAGATACAGAGTAGCACATGGTAGGTTTTGGGGTTTTCCTGGGGTTTGTTGCCAGCCTTTTCCTTTGACATATAAAACTTTAACATGAAGGTTTGTCTTTTGACTGTGCACATTTTCTGTCATTGTCCGAGACACAAACACGAGGGAAACCTGAGGAAGCTTTCAGCACAAAAACTTCAGACAGAAAAAGCCTCAGGGACTGGCTCTCCTTTCAAAATAAGGGTGAAAGTGGCAGCAGTGGTGGCCTAGAAGCAGGCTTGTTACTGGAGGGTTGCCATATTCCCAGCACTACCTCCTACCAAAGCAATGAGTAACACTTTCCTCTCCATGGACAGATACCACCGAGGTGCCACAGAGCACAGCTTTCAACCTCAGTCTGCCAGCTCCTACTCACCAGAAATCAGTGAATTACTGTGGCAGTCACTTTTCTGTTAATGAAGGTTAAAGATGAGAAACCCACAGATGTCAAAAACTGTGACACTGACCTTTAAAAAGTAATTTTGGGTACAGTGAATTTCACAGTAAGTCTCCTCTTCCGAAGTTCTTAGTATGTTATTTTTAGAGAAACTCTGAAGTTGATCACTTTCCTTTGACTATTAAAATAAATTTGTGACATTTCAAACTTGGCAGTGTGCCTAATGGAGCATAAAAACCCATAAATGTTTTACAATATATGCATTTGACCAGCTCACACTGAGCCAAGAGAAAGCATGTGGACCTGCAGCACACAATGTCCATTTTGGACCCCTCTTCAACTGTGACTAGATTCCAAAACTAAACAAACTAACAAACAATGAGACCACATGTAGAACTTGCTGCAGACAGGATAGTAGTTATTGTAATGCTCTTAAAAAATTAAAGAATTGACATAAGGGAAGTGAGGATCACTACGGCGCAAAGTATTTAGCCAAAGACGATCTGAGCTGCTTTGCATGAATCCTTGCTCTGTTTTTCCTCCGTACCGTGGTCTGAACCATCATGGCTCGCTGATCCCTCAGTGTTTTGACAATGTCCAGCGGGAACACTGGCCGACCCTCATCCAACAGAGTCAGCGCCGTTTCCATGGTGATCAGAACACCTGTCCGTCCAATCCCAGCACTGAAAGAAAGTGATTCAAATCAAACAGTAAGTGTACATTAGAGGCAGGTACAATACATGCTGACAGTGTTTAATTAGAATGTGTGTGTGTGGTTGGTGTGTGTTACCTGCAGTGTACCATTAGTGGTTCTTCACCTCTCCTTCTCTCCCTGACCGAGCTGATGAACAGCAGGAAGTCTGAAGGGTCATCGGGTACACCGTGGTCCGGCCACGCAACATACTGCAGGTGTGTGACTGCACGTTCCTCACCCCGCTGACACACACAAATGAAAAAAAAGAGAGGAAATCGGAGACAATTAAAGTATTGCATAATTAAATACAAAAATTACAACACTGAACAAGTAACTTTGGTAAATATATCACCCACATGTGAGAGTCTGACAATAATCAGTACATGAGGAAACAAAGACTCACAGAAGGTGTAGTGGAAAAACAGAGCAGGTGAGGCGAACAAACCTGCACGTGACCAGTTTGTGACACTGAGATTAGGAAGTGAGATGAAAACAGAAAAACAGGTGGAGCGGAGAGAGGATAACGGAAAAGACCAGAGCTGGAACAAAAAAAAGCGAAGGCGGGGAGGAGAATAGCTGAGTTTATAGTTTACAATGGTCATGTGGCCTGTGACTCCATGCAGGGATTAACTCGCTCCGCCAGAGGAACAGATGGGCCCACACAGCAGTATCTGTGTATGCATGTGTGTGCTTTCAGACTTCATGCCTCCTTGAGTGTTATCTGTTTATTTACCTGTACGCCACGAAAGTCAACGTGCAAAACATCCCCTTAATCTGATTATTTATCATGTAAATTTCGCAAAAATACCCGCACACCAACACACCTGCCCAGACACACCTACACATAGGTGTGCCAAAAAATGTATTAATACACACCAATGTACCCACCCACCCACACAGACGAAAGCACCCACAAGGAAGTGACTGTATGTTGGTTGTAGGTAGTTTGCCAGGAGTGGCTGCTGCCTGTGGTGAGCTCTGTTATGTGACATATGGTACAAACATGGAACATGTCACTGCAAACATACAGGCAGAGTAAAGGTCCGTGTTGTGGGACCATGATCATGCTCTCTTCATGATTCATGTGGATATTAAAGCAGGTGTGAACTTTGCTACTGAGGCTGCAAATAGGGATTATATTCATAATGAGTTGGTGTATTCATAATGAGTTGGTCTGTACACTTTTTTCTAGATTCATCTATTGAAAAGAAAAAACAGTTAAAAAGCCTAAGCCTTGTTGGTTTGTTTGACCAAAGTCCAAAACACAAAATGTTATACATTATCACATAATTTGCTCTACCGTTAAGACAAGAAAACCAAATTTTCCAAACCAAAATGTCAGGATCAGACAAGACAATGTTTAGAGTTTGACCTGTAAACAAAATTTCAACCATCAAAACAGTTAATCGACTAATCATTACCGTACCTCTGTGTGTGTCAGGGTGAACTGTCGTGTCACATACGCAAGGTTACACTCCTCTGAGTGACACTTCACCCGCATGTGCCCGTAATCCTTCACTTCCGGTGGGTGTGGCCAGTACTGGTGGCACTTGGTCTGCAAGTGTGTGACATCAACTGACAAATTACATTACATCTGACATGAGTCATCAGCCAGGATACAATTTACTGCTGCTACTACATCAGCTGCGCTCGGCTCTCTTGAAATCACACTCAGTTTCAGTGGTATGGTATGTTCCCAGACGCAGTCTGAGGAACAAAAGCAATTCATCAGGAGCAGGATGTGAACAGATTGTCAATTTGTGTGTGTCTGTGTGTGTGTTTGTGATCCTGAAGTGGAGAGAAACTCAGGGCTCTTGATGAATATCAGGAAAATGATCAATTAATGAAAGCATCTGGTTTCCAAGCAACAGGCAAGCTGAGACAGAGACGTCTTCATTCAACAAGACCTTGATATCTCGCTACCACTGTCTCTGTGTCTTCACCCTCAAATGATTTAGCTCACTGCTGTCTCACTCACACTTCATATTTCCCTGTTCTCCCTAATGTGAAACCCTATAATTACTCACAACTGTGCCAATTGATTATTTTTGTGTGCATACATCCCTGCTGAACCTTGTAATTACAGTAATCATGTATCAGATAAAACATGAAACAGCATGTAATAATGTGCAAGTGGTACTGCAGTAATAACTGTTTTAATGCATCGCTGATTAAACTGAGCTGTGTAATTACGAGCGTTTGCCTTTCTGTTTACTCGTCATCCATCTTAGTGCTGGTATAGCTGTTTACAGTATGCACGTGTAGAAGTATGTATACCCGGCCCCTCTCTGTCAGGGTTGTAAGCATGATGATGGTGTGTATCTGTTGCTCCCAAACAGTCTGCCAAAAGTGAGTGCAGGTCTGTGGCAATGGACCCTGAGCCGCAATATAACGTAAACATACACCAGACACTGGGGGCGCCACCTACGAGACAGACAAATAAACACACAGACACGCACACCACACAGAGGATGAGTTTACATTAAAATGCCAAACAGGGACAAGACACAAAGTTTCATATCAGTGATGCACACCTTGATGTGGCTAGCGTTGATGTAGTCCTCCTGGCCCTGGAGCACCACTCTGGTCGAATCATCTGAAAGGGGAGCAGAAGAGCAGCATGTGAGGGTCATAACAGAGCTGTTGACGCACCGCAGGCTCAACCAATTAAATTTCATGAGGTGCAACAGCTCCACATCAAGGTTAGAGAGGCAGCACAGGGGGATCGAGTTGAGCACGGGGGGCTAGAGACACACAGATAGTCAGACTAACTTACAAGGTAAAACATCCTTATATCGATTTTTGTCCATGTTCTCCGGGAGTCGGGCGCAGCTTAGAAACAGGCCTGGCTTCCTCCTGTATAAATTCTACAAATTACAAGCACACACATGCACGTAAACATACACACAAATGTACACAAACAAAAAAAACCCCTACAAGCTGGTCACGGCATCTCATTTTAGATTGTCAGGAGTCCAGCTGAAGATTAGGGCCAACATCTGGCCTAAAATCAGCACTTAAAAGGCTTGTTATGATCCCTGAAATCACTGAGTGGGGCAAACTAAATCCTGCTTAAAATAAAGACATGTGCATATAAATACACTTTTAAATACCATTCACTGTTTAGCTCCCGCCTGCATCTTAAATACCTCAAAGTGGAAACACAGTGTGCCTGACTGTATTCCTCTCTCCAGCTGCCTCATTGACTCCTCCAGTGTCGTGACCCGCTCCGACTGGCCAGCTGACTGCTGCTTGTCTCCCTGTGATTGGCCGGTGAGTGTGAGGGTGGGAGGTAACTGCAGCAGGGGCGCCATGCGGCCAGGACCTGGAATACAAGGACGGTTCAAGGCTGTTATAAATATTCATAAAAACATGACAAGACAGTGTACCCACTTCGATCACACACTGCTTCAGCAGTTTTTCTCTCTCTTACGCACACAAGCACCCTCTCTCACACACACACACACACACACACAAACCTTTACGCCTGATAAGCAAGGCCAGCTCTCTGGAGTGTGACTCTCTGCTGGCTCGTATGAACATGACAACCTGATCATGTGTGTGTTCAGAAATGTCTCGACCGTTGATGAGAACCACCAGGTCTCCCTCCAGGAGTTTGGGCTCACACCGACCTGCCTACAAACAACACAGGGTCATTTAAACACTGACTAATAACATGAAATTATGAAAAAATGTCCAGTCTAGTATGAAGCTTGGTCAAAAATATCACTCAAGATTATCCTAATGAAGACTGTTATTGTTGGCCAAAATAAAGCCATACATTAGTTGCAGTCACAAAACTGTTTTTTCTGAGTAATTGACTAATTGTCTCAAAATAGTAGAAAAGGTCCAAAGCTGACACCTTGAAATTGTTTATTTTGTCTGACAACCAATCCAAGGCTCAAAGATATTCAGGGTTACGGTCCTTTGCTTAACTGATAAGATTAAACTCTTATCAGAATTGTTGCCAAATACAATGTGTGTCAAGCCACTAATGAAATTAATTGACTATTCATTAAAGCTTTGTTTCACTCAAATGCATCCAGCTGTTTGTCTATTCTTCATGTAGTGCTGCCATTTCATCATAATCCAGAGACATGATCCAGAGTCACCAGACCATCACAGCACAAAAACATCTGAGTACGTTCTTACTGGAGAGTCAGGTTTAACGTGGGATATGGACAGAGGCATCTTCTGATCCACCCCACCCTAGGAAGAGTTAAATGGAGCAAGACTTAGGGAGTGACAAAACAATAATGTGTGCAAACAAAGAAACAAAACATAAAAATTGTGAAGTGAGTGTAAGAGACATTAATGAGCGTGAGAGATGAACCTACTTTAACGTTGAAGCCAAACTTGCCCTCATGGTCGGGAGCAATACATATTAGCATCAGGTCACCATCGCCGAGGGCACCCTGCATAGACACAAGTACTCATGACTAACTCTCATTTGCACCCACTTGGATGGATGTGCAGTAAAACACTTAATTAGAGCTGATGATAAGATACCAGACCTTACTGTAGTGCTGTAAGCTGTGGTCAGCTTCCTCCTCTCCAATACTGTCATCAGTTTGCAACAGAGCCTCATCTGTCAAATGGTCATAAGTGCCCGTGAGGCTGAAGAGATGAAATTAAAAATACTCTTTTTATCCCAATTTTTTAAAATTAATAAATGACTTTCAAATGTGATAATTATACAATTCTGACTTCTCTGTTAATGTCTCAAATGGTTGACATAAATGTTTTCATAGCATAATTTAGCATTTAATATTTGATTGTGATTTCTTATTTATTTTCTATAAACTGAAGCACATGCCTATCTGGTGCTCTATGCTGGTGGTTTATTAACCAATGATAATTTTTTGCCAGCAGTCACAAATTTAATCCTACTGGATCTTTGATCCAGAGATTTAAAATGACACAGAGTGCTTCTCTGTAAAATAAACCATATTTATTTGATGCTAACTAATGTGGAAAGGTTTATTTTAAAGCATAATAACCACATAACAGCTGTTTCTTCGAGCAGTTTGGCCAATACAGAGAATTAATGTTACTTAGCTAAATCTTAGCAAATCTGGTGACAACAGCTGTCATATTTGTTTTTGAATAATTAAAACTTTCACCTCAAATATATTAATATGACATAAATACAATTTCACAAAAGCAAATCTTTTAATAAAAATGATCACAAAGCACGAAGAATTCAGAGAGAGACTGAGCCTCAAGGAAGACAGACACCATTTCCAATGATACTGACTGATGCGGTGAAGATTCCCCTTCACTGTCCTTGCTGCTGCTCACAGACGCCCTGTACGTGTAGAAGACATCCTCCCCCTCCGACATGTCCTTCAAGTCGTTGCTCAGTTCCACTGATGATGGGCGAGGTTTACGAATGCCGTGGCGAACTCGAGGACTTCGCCTGCCAGAGAGTCTAGGTGAGCTTAAAGCTTTGTCAAGTGACAGAAACCAAACTGAGCTCACAACAAAAAAAGAGAGGAGATGGCAAAGCCTCAGACAGAAACTGCAGTGTCTCATTCACAGTTGGGGTTGATGCTGCAGGTCCTACCAGTTGGGGGTGGTTGGTGGCGATCTAGAGGGCAGACTCTTGGTCTCGAGATGTTCTGATGAAATGGACCTTCGCAAGACTGGGTTCCACACCATTCCTCCCACCACACGCTGGCACACTGGACCACTGCAGATCAGGAAGGATGGAAAGAAAATTCTGGTTTTGTGCTTCTGACAAGAATGAACATTTTAATATACACAAATACAAGGCTCACCTCTCAGTTTTACTGTTGCCGAGGCCCAGGTGTTGTGTTATCAGCTTTCTGTAGGACTGAACTGTGCTGTTGTTGTGTTTGGGACTCCGAACAATGCGGTTGGAGCTGAAAAAGGAGTGATGATCCACACAGGACCTCCACAGGTTCTTACAGGTTTTGGGACAGGGCAGAAGCAGAGACACCTCACAATCCTGCGTCTCCCCCTGCAACATGCAGAGTTTAAGCTTTTAACTCCAATATTCAAGGTCACATATCTGTTTTGTAGCTTTGGCTGCTCAGGTTGTTTTTTTCCACACATGTGGACGTGAATCAATCAATGCCATATTGACACCTATGTAGAGCATGTAGTAGTCGAGCTTGTATTTGTGAAACCTTGCTGAAAAATGAAAGTGTTGACATGAATTCCTGTGTCTTTAATTTCAGCTGCAGTTACAGCACCACTCAGTATAACAGCAATCAAAAAATTGTGCTGACTCCAAACTTTCAATGGATTTACCAGCCAAGTGTGAAGAGCAATTAGAAGCTGCAATTTATTCAGAGAAGATCTTTAAATTAATAACTTCAAATAAATGGCAGAGGCACTCACATGTTTACGTTTCAGATGTATAAGAAAGCGTTTCCTCTTGAATGAAATCTTGATGATGTTCCCCCTGAATGTGAAAAGTGCAGTTGTGCAGTGTTGAAGGCTTCAGATAATGCAGAAGCAAAAGTCATGTAATAAGTGACACTGTCACTCACCAGGGGAAAAAACTGGAGCAAATCATGTTACAGAATATCGCAACACCACTGGAGGCCAAACCCACCATCACAGGGGAGTTGTTTGTGTCCTGAGAGAAAGGAAGACAAGGGGGGGCAAAGAGTGTCATTTATGTGAGTACATTAAGTAAAACATGTGATATTACATGAGAGTACAAAGGAGAGAATACTCTACCATAGCCGCATGCAGCTCAACTCCATACAACTCAAGTGTCCGTGCTGTGTTAAGGAAACACAGCTCTGCCTCGCTCTGCTTCAGACCCCTGGGAATGTACACACACACACACACACACACACACACACACACACACACACACACACAGAGTCATATAAAACACCAGCAACTTACTGCAGAACAAACTGGCAGTTTCCAGTCACAACTGGATGTAATGAACTGAATTACTTGTGCTGTGGATGCAGATCCTCCACTTTAGACAGGAAGTCTTCGTCCTGCTCAGGTATGAAGTGGCACTTTGAGATGTAACCAGGGAGTCGGGACGGACAGTGATCCCCCATCTCCGCTGCGGGGGATTGACAGAGACACTGAACAGCCACACAGAAACATGGATGCACATACTGACAGCTGGGGTGCTATAAGAGAGCTGCTCTGCTTATTGAGAGCATCCTCAACAGGAATAATTACTCACACAGTTATTATTAAGTCATTAATCAATTATTGCTCCAGGCAGAGCTGAGACTTACACTGCACAGCATAAGAAGCTAGCACTACAGCTGCACTCAGCGGGCACTGCAACCTGCAATCATACTCCATGATTATACATCATAACAGTGTAATACAAACTGTGAGGAGGGGGGTGTTTTTGGTTGTGTTGGTGTATTGCTTACCGTCCTTCTCTAACGTCACTCCTGATCTGGAGGAAGTACAGATGCCTGCGGGGGAGGGTCAAAAGGGAACTTTACCAACTCATGCCTGTATTTTCTGTTCCCTGCAGAAACCTCTTTCAGTCACATAAGTGGTCTGGCTCTAAGTAAGCACTGTCAGTCAGCTGATAAACCACCTCAAACCAGACTGAAAGATGTCTACAATTATTCAATTGCTTCCATATTCATGGTTCTCAGAGGATAATTCCTTTTAACTATGGCTGTCTTCTGATTTTCCTCTGGAACAATCAGCAGCCTGACATTTGTGGCTTTGAGTGAAATGTCTCAACACCTACCGGACAGACCGCCATGAAATCTAGTGCACACTTTCCAAAATAAGTGTAATCACCCTGGTGATCCTGCCACCTTTCATCTAGCAAATCTGACCAAATGCTGACAAAAAAACTAAAAACATTCCCACTGTTTACACACTAACAAATTAAACTAAATTGGCAAAACCCCATATCTGCTAAATACTAATAGTATGTATGAGCATTTAGCTAAAAGTACTGCTGTGATGAAGCACAGTCTCTCAGCCTCAAAGCACAGGCTAGTCTGACTTCTAAAGCTGTCACTGTATCACAAAAACAGAAATTTATTTATTTGGCCTCAGAGAGAGCCAAACACCGGTAGTGAACTTAAATAAATACACACCCAACGAGATTTTAAACAATAATCCCAGCAAATAAGGAGCTTTCCAAGTCATATAACTGTTCCACATCAATATTTAGTGATATATACCACTACAAAATCACACAAAATAGAGCAGCGCACCTTGTCTGTTCATGCTGCAGAGAGTTAGGATCAGAGATGAAGAATCGTACTCTGAAGTTCAGATAAAAGGGAGAAGCAAGACCTGCAGAAGAGTAATATATTGTCAAGAATGGCATACATGTTAATGTATGAACTGCAAATTCATCTCAATTATCTACTTGAACTGCTCTCCCTTACCCATCCTATCAATTAAATTATTGAAACATATTTTAAAACATCAAATTAAAAATGTACTTGTCTACAGAAGTAAATCCAGGTAAAGACAGTGAAGTCTCTGGATACCTTTTATCTGCTTCTTCAAGGGTTTCTCAGGCTCCAACCATCTCTGAGAGAGAGAAATTCATTAAGTGTAATGGCTAACTGGGGCTAAAAAAAGCCTTTATCTAAGTATACCCTGTGGTTATCACCATCTAAACAGCAATCAGTGAGTGCAATACATTACAATCTCAGCCCAAATGTGCAGCAGATGAACAGTGAGCTCACGGGAGAGTGTGTGTTGGCTGTGATCGAGGGGATGGCTGTGCTAGATTCTCTGATCTGCAGACTGAAGAACTGCCTCTCCTGCAGGCCCAGGTGGTCGCATACTTGGTCCAACAGAACCACACCTTCATCCTGCTTCTGAAAGACGGAAACAACAAACAACATTAACGCCTGCCAAAACTTTGAGTGGCATTTAATGGCTGCTTATTTCTGCAACTAAATATACTGTGCCATATGTTACAGCAGTGTATAGATTAGGATAATTATACTTTCGATAAAAAACTGTGAGCTTCTCTGTGGTTATTATGCAAATATCAAAAATGCCTGTAAATCAGACAAAAACAATCAGTACTGCATATATGCAAGTGAAAAACAGATATCCAAAGGACTGTCTGCAGCACCGCAGTCTGTACTTGACTATTCATTGTTTTATTAATCACTCTGAGGGATAACCTGCAGCTCATCTGAATTCTCTTCCCACGTTTTGTTACCAGAAGCATATTCACATCACAAGAAGACCGTGTTTACTGTAAACTGCGGCGAACAGTGTGTTCTTGCATCGGGGAAACTTTTTATTGTGTTTAGACACAAAATCTTTGTGAAGATCGGCTTAAACTGGCCATTCCTCCTTATAAAACTTATTTTTCAGTGCAAAGCTGTTAAAAAATGACAAAACTTATCTGCACACAAGAAACACAGCAGCTGTAAAAAAAAAAAAAAAAAAAGAGTAATAAAGTGTTTAATATTGGGATCCTTTTGCAAATTACAACCACAGCACTCTCTCTGCTCTCCCACCGTTCACATAAAGATGCTGCACAGCTGCTGTCCTAGAGAGCAATATTGTGATTGCTCTTTCTGCATGTGTGGGTACGCCTGTCAGTGTGCATGTGTGTGCCGCTGTCAGGCTGCGTATGACAAGATATGCTGATGATGTAAAAGGCAAAAGTGTGACAAGCGATGCAAGCTGCATGAGGTGAGCTTGTCCTTCAAACCAAGGTCACGGTGTTGAACGAGAGGTGTGGATCAATGGAGAGACTGGAGAGAGTAGTCAGTCAATATATCATGCAATGACACTACAATCATTACCAGAGCACAGAGACGAATAGGAGCAACATATGATCCCCTCAACAACGGACAAGAAACAATGTGCGTCTATGTCTGTGTGTGTGTGTTACGCACACTGACTCTGAAGGTCTCGATAGTGCCGTCCAGCAGCTGAACTAGGCAGAGCAGGTCCGGTTTTGGCATGTCTGTTACCACGGTAACTCTGCCTCCCTCTCAAGACAAACACCCTGCCCTCAGCTCTTCACTGAGAGGGGACCTGGAAACAGATACACACAAATACAACCACAAAAACAGTGTCAGATGTTTCCAGGCTGTTGTCTTCCAATGAAAGCACCTCCCTCAGGATGACATTGTGTGGTGAGTAATATACGTGCTGAAGAAAGCATCGGGCTGCAGTGAGTAATGCACCGTGAATGCGAAGGAGGGACTGTGTATGTGTGTGTTTGTGTAATTCCTTATGATTTGGCCTGGGTCTGAACATGTCCCTTCCCTCTCCCTGCTGTTCTCCCTCTGTGTCTCTCCGCCTTTCGCAGGCAGCTGAATGATAAGAATGTTAAACATTTTCAGAGTTGAACACGCCCATCTACAGCACTACGACTGATCTAAGACCAGCTGCTGGGACCAGTGCATATATGCACTACTAATGCATGCATGCAGGTACGTACTAAAACCAAATAACTTATCGCTGCTTTGAGAACATCTCTGTGTGTGTGTGTCTGTGTGAATGTGAGTGAGCATGTATATGCATGCAAGTGTATGTACGTACATGTGTCTTGTCTTGGTTTTCAGGTAAACAATTAATGGATCCAGGCCGGCCTGTCTCACACTGTTTCTGAGGGGACACACAGTGTTTGAGTTAATGTTTGAACACAGTGACACACTCTGAATATATTAAAGCTGAGCTGGTCTCAGTTTGATGACTTGTTTTCCATAATAAGCCTCTCACAGGCAGGCGTCTAATGAATTCACAAGTAAATGCTACATTTAAACGCAGATTCATCATGATGCAGAGGCTATGACTTCACTGGGTGTTGTGCATCTTGCAACTATTTCTGATATCCTAATGTCTGTGTCCAAATAACAGCTACAGATGAGGAAATAAGAAAAATACACAACTTTGTGATGCTTTCACGGAAGAGTTTTCTACCTATCCCCGTCTGTATAATTTACACGTAAACATTGTGAGATACACACACACTTAGCATTGATGGTTAAGTTCGAATCTGAAGCCTCCACTGCTACTTCTCTCAACGTACACATACCAATGAATAACCAGGGCCTATCTCAGTGTATTGGGCCCATATTTCTGTTGTCCGACTCTCCCAGTCTGTCGATAATGAACTCTGCAGTGACCGCGCTGTACTTTGAGCCCGAGCGAACAAGGAACCTGTTGACAACCTGAGGATTTCTGCAGCTACACCCAAAAGGAGGAACACTTCACTAGTAAACTTTCCTCCTGCCACGGCGGTGCTCGAAACAACAACTTGGCCAAGTGAACGTTTTTCTTTGGAAAGAGAAGGTTTAAGAGACAGAAAGAGATTTGTCTACCTCGGTCGTCCCGCGTCAGAGACGGATCATATTCCTCAGACTGTCCGCTGTGGAAACCTCGGGACGGGGTGCGTCGGAAGAGCCAGGTATAGTTAGGTAAATATCCGGGACAAGTTTCTCATCCCTGGCTGCGCTGACTCTGCGCGGCCCCGCCCCTTCGCCGCGCGCGCTCATGGTGGCATGCGCGCTCCAGGGGGCGCGCGCGCAGAGCATGAGAACTACGGTAGGTCACAGAGCAATCGAACTACATTACCACAGTGTAGAAGCAATTTGTAACAAGTAAAGATGCTGTAGGATCATGAAGTTACCTGAATGTACGAAAGTATGAGCGACAAAATATACTTTAAGTACCAAAAGTAAAGCTATCAATGCAGAATAATGTATGTTTTAATATCCCATTGTAACCATTGATGCATAAATGATGACTTTATATAATACATTCTCACCTTAGCTTATCTTATGGTTGTTTATCTGCATGATAAATAGTAGCTAAAGCTATGGGGTATGTAATGTGAGGTACAAAGTATGATATTTTTCACTGAACTGCAGCGTGTGTGAGTGAAAAAACAGTGTCAGAAAATAAAAAATACTAAAGAATAAAATCAATTTAAAAAAACAATATTACAGTGAAGTGCAGTACTTGAGTAATGTACGTTATTACTTTTCACAATTGCAGATTTTTTTATTCATAAGGGAATTTTGGCAATGGCATTTTGACAGTCTAATGCCTCCTGTGACTGTTACTATACTAACTACATCATTAGGTTATTACATTATATGTGCATTGTTGTGTAAGCCATATTTTGTTACTGTAGTTGGTTGAGGTGGAGCTTAACTAATTTATATAAAACCATTTATTAATGTAATAATGGATAAATGTGCTGACTATTTTCTCAGTTAATGGATCAGGCCAACCATTATTCTGAACCTTATTGAAAATACATTGGAATTATTAGAATAATCAAGAGGAAAAGTAGAAACGTCAAACGTTTGAGATGCTGGAACCTTGAAAAGTGTCTCTTAAACAATTATCAAAAGGGTTGCAAGTTGATTTTCTTATTTTTCTGAGTAATATTTATCAGCTAATTATTCAACTATACTGTTGTTTTCTTGAATCGATATAAAAGCATTGTATTTTATATGCTCTAATGTATTTACATACAGAGTGACAAATCAGTGTAGTTTTGGGTAATGTAGGAAACGTATCCCCATGGTTGATGACTTACTATAAAGTTAAATACACTGAGCCTCAGAGTATTTAACAGGAAAGGCCATACAGCGATGTGGAGAGGAAAGGTGTATTTTTCCTTTTCTGATTTTAAACTGGTGTAAAGGGGATCTAATGTTTTGACTGGCAGTGTTCTGATGCATTAATGCTCATTTAAATGAAGATAGGCATTTCTTAAGAGACAAAACATAGAGAGGTTTCAATCTGCTTCACTGATTCCTTTGGTTTGCTGTCACCATCTACAGGACAGATAAAGTAGTGCTGTCATGTGTGTTCAGCATGAAAATGTACTGCACAGAACTGAATGAAGGATACCTGACTTATCACATTTAAATGCTCCCAATTTGGACACTCCCATTCCCTGTAGTTTTGTTTACTGATCTGTAACACCCCAAAAAACTATTCTGTCAGACTTTTTTTTAATCAATTAATTTTTTTTAATAGATAGCATAGCAGCTAGTAAGTTTAGCAGTTACTAAGGAAAACAGACAGTATCCTTGTGCTTTTGTTCACTTTTGTCTACTTTCTGTTTTCGCTGCAGAAGCAGGTCTGAAACCAAGCTGCTGTCACCCAAGATTTCCAAGGTCATCCAAAAATCTGTCTGCAGTATTCCCAGATCTCTGAGTACGAATCCACTGTGACTGAAAAAAAGACGAGGTATGACATCAGCATAGAAACATGACTGGTCTGAAAGTCTTGGGCGGTTAAAAAGGTGAAAAGGATGCCTGAATTACATAATTAAGGAATGAGATGTTGGCAATAGAAGACAAAGGCTGGTGATAATGAAGCTCTTATATCTTCTTATATCTTAAATATTGAAACCAATAATTGCAAAGGGCTTTAGGTCTACCCAGTTTGAATTTAGTTCAACTTTTCCTCCTGTTTGGCCTCATGCTGGAGCAGAAAACCCCTCCTGTCTGGTCTGGTTCACTGCTGTACCATGGGTGGGTTTCCGCTCTTGAAAAAAGAAATGCTTTTAGACTGCTGTGATGTGTGTTTTGTGTTCACTGTCACCTGTTGCCTGCCTGGAAAAACAAAGCTCCGACCAGTTCATGCCATTGGTACAAGGGAACAAGAGGTTTCAGACTTAGGGCGGTCCGTCAGACTAGTAGAAACCAGTTCACTTCGGGGTGACGGGAAAAGGGGGAGCTTTTTTTCTCTCTCGGTGCCCCCACCACCACCACTGCTGTAACAGAGAGGAACCTCCCCCTGTTGCTGTCCGAGGATCAGCTTTCTGCAACAGTAACCAAGACACCCTGTACCAACTCTGCCCTGAACCCAGCAGCTCCAAATTTAGACACAGAGACACAGGGACAAACTAGATGTTATTTCAGTATCTGTACTTCATGTCCCATTTATCTTATTCACAACCTGTTATATTGATTGCATTCCTCTTCCACTTTTCTATTGCTCATTTCCAATTCAAGACAATACTTCCCGACTTCTTGTTAAACATTTTAGGTTATCATATTTTATGACAAAGCCCAGTCACTCCTTTATGTGTGAATTACCCATAACTTCTTTTATTTATACCGACGGAGGAGATGATGATTTGTACCTTCGTCTCACTCATAAAAATTTGTTTATTACTAGCTGTGCCAGAGACTCAAGATAGATCCCCTTTCTATTTCTATTTATTATGTAATCATGTGTTGATATAAAATTGTGCTTATGTAATTCAGTCCGTCCCTAACAGGACAATTTGGATTTCATAGTGTCTGTGAAAGCCTGGAGCTTCTGAAGTGCTGTGTGATAAAACCACCAGCCAATATAGATGTACATGCAACGCTATAGGAGTTATCATATATCACAAGAATAAAACTAGGTCTGTGTGGTTGGTGTAGACAGGTCCTGAGGTTTCTCAGGTGTGCAGCAGCCACATGCGACAGGAAGACAGATACAGGGTTGTCGTGTGCTGGAATGCTGTCATGAATTCACACATTTGGTATAGTTTTCATGACCCACATCTGTAGTCACGACAGATAATGCATGTGCCGTGACCTGCAGGCCTAGGCTAGATAAAAAGCCCCCAAAAGGAAAACAGTAATACTGATTTTGCACATGTGCAGCATTCCTCATCCATGTTAGTCAGTGAAAATTGTATAATTTGTTTATTTTTTTTACTTTCCTGCTTTACATACAGTAAATATTTGACACACACAATACATTAATTCAGTACATGTCCTACCATCACTGTTGCCATCCACTCACAGACTTACTGGTGGTATTCAGTCCTCCCTCTAACCACCTGTGAATGGAAAGTGTGAGGGCAAAGTCATATAAATAAGATGCCAAAAGATAGAATTAAACACAAAGAAAGACGTGACCTTGGTAAGAAAGTCAACTGGATAAACCTACTTGATTGACCATGTGAAAAGGCACGAGGTCAGTATAGTGCCTTCAAGTACCAACAGCTCATATATACAAGATCTGAAGTACTTTACTACTTGTTGCACGTACTACTTTTCATTTTACTTTTTGTCTCTTTTGTTGCATGGATGGGAGCTTGATTCTGATTATATCTGTATTATACTGTGCTTATGTGTAGACAGAGTTTGGTGGGAGTACATTAGTGACTTTGTTAATAGTTCATAAACATTTACTAATACTTTATAGGTCTGTAATAAATCATTGATACATCAGCTTTTAGGTGAAAAGGTTGTGAGCTTTTTACTTTATCTTGAGCCATCAGGTAGGGAAAAATATTAATAAGTCAATAATAACGGGTCATAACTATAAACTATTGTTTCAGTCATCTACAATCATAATTGTTAAAATAACTAATTACTGGCATTGTTACCAGTTACTATTAAGGATGATTGGCAGCCCTTCTCCAGAAAGTAAAGGAAGATAATCTATTTGAATGAACTAAAAAACTAAAAAGACTAAGCAAGGTTAATGCTGGAGGTGGATATGGTGGGGGTTTTTTTTTTAATCACTGGCTTATAGCTTATCACTATACTGATCAGTATAGTATAACTGATCTATTTATTACCAACATGATTCATTTTCATTTTAAAACGTCTGCCTTATGGCATTATTAATTTTAAAATGTTAATTCATTATATTGTTACTTTTTAAAATCAGAGGCAACAGGTAAAATTAACCTTCCAGGCTATATCTGGCTCCCTTACCTGTTAACTAGTAAAATAAACAAAAGTGAAAAAGCAAGATGCCATAACATTAATTATTCAATCATAATTGGAAGCAAAAAGTGTTTTTTTAACTTCCTGTTTCCCATCACTTGCTGACTCCACTTTAAATCTCTCTATATTTTTCTGCCAACTGGTGGAAGTGTTCAGATCCTTTTCTTACGTATAAGTACGTATAGATACTTAAGTACGTAAGAAATACATCAACAGAAAAATACCCCAGTACCAATAAAATGTCCTGCACATAAAGGTTTCCAACCCAGGGGTCAAGGCATTGTATACAATCACAAAATAAAAGTGTTGTCTGTTTTCAGTTTTTGGACTTTTCTCAAATTTCTACCGTTTTATGATATATTATGGTTATATAATATTGCTCTCTGGGCCTTAAACAGTTATTTAAATGAAATCATCAAAAGTGACAAGAGACTCCTAAGACAATGATTTTTCAAGTACTCATCCAAAAAGACTTAATCTGAATTGTAAGTATGCAGTGGTGTAAACGTGCAATATTTACCGTAGAAATGTAGTGGAGTATAAAGTATAAAGTAGCATATAAATACTCACACTAAGCAGAACTAAGTCAAATTTGAGTAAGCACTTAAGTTACATTCCACCAGTGCGCTCATGTGCAAACGCATCAGAATGTCGACATCTCCGAGGGCACTTAAACGCATTGCCGGTACTCTGCGTCGCCTACGTCAACGGTCTTTAAACTGAGCAGGACTGATAGTTTGGGAGAAACGGGGTTAGCCTGCCGCCGGACGGTGTTCTCTCGCTGTGAACCAGCTCTCTTCTCCACCTTTTAATACTTTACAACCCCTCTCAGTCTATCCGTCTTCATCCAGATGACCGTGACTCAAGACCGGCAGATGACCAATGCCAAAATGAGAGGGCTTGTGTCATTTTTCTCAGGTAAGTTTATCTTTCTTATCGGCGTTTTTTAAACGTTAGTTAGATTTTGACGCGTAACAGCGAACTAACGAATCACATAAATGCTACATCATAGGATGTTAAGTAATGGTTAGCGCTAACATAGGAAAATCCCGCCTCAAGAGACAAAATGACCATAAATTAGTGAAAGGAGTCCCCTATAGTACAAGAATATCATATTACAGTACTATAGCAAGGCTTAGACTCCTTTAAACATTTTAAAAATGTGAAAACGTAGCCCACGTTTCATAAAGTAGCTAGTGCGACCACTTGTTAAACTATTAAGAATACAGCTGCTGAGCTCTTATGTAAGACACTGACCTCCTGCATGTCTTACAGCTCTACTCAAGGGAAAGAAGGCTTGCTTCAGTGACTTCTTACAAAAAATAGTTTCCAGTCAGCAACTCTGCCAACAGTAAGTTAGAGAAAATAATAATTATTTACAATTTTTTATTTTGTGCTGTATCGGATCAACCCATCCTCTGAACATTTACTGTTTTTGATGTCCTAATTGAAGCCAGGACCCCCAGAAAGTCCTGCAGCACCAGAGCAGATTGGGGAGAGAGAAGGAGGAGAAAGGCACAGTGGTGAGTTGAGTTTTTAAAAGACTGCCCTGAGTGATGACAGGAGATGAAACCAGATCTGACCTCCTGACTGTCCTGTCCCTGTGTGTCTTTTCTCTCCTCAGAGTTCAGCGTGCATGGAAACCTCACAGTAAGTCATTTCCCCATGACAAAAGTTTTTCTCTGTTTTCTCCACAGAGAAACATGTTCTTTCTGCTGCTGTCTGTTGAGTAATGCTTAAAAGCTACATTTTTAAATATTCTTTCTAATGGTTAATTGTACCTTCGGGACCCTTGTCGAGTCCTTTCACCCAGATGGATATTGACTAACCGAACAGGATTCCTTTACCTAAATGTATGGTGTCATCCTTATAAACCCCAAAATAGCTTTATTTATGAATGCGATTATCATATAAACTAATTTTAGAAGAATGATAAACAGTCTATGTCTTATGTCAATGTACTCTATCACAACACATATGTAACAGTTTTCTTTTGTTGTGTTAATAAGGATGAAACCATCAGATTTTGACTACCTCAAAGTTATTGGGAAAGGAAGCTTTGGAAAGGTAGAGATTTCTATTATTACTGTAAGTTTTTGAATTTGTGAGTATTTTTGTTGGGACGTTAAATGACAGATCAAACTTCTTTCACAGGTGCTACTGGCAAGACACAGAAAACAGGGACGTTACTATGCTGTGAAAGTGTTGCAGAAACAGATGATTGTCAAGAGGAAAGAGGTAATCTATCTATCTATCTATCTATCTATCTATCTATCTATCTATCTATCTATCTATTCACTGTATCTGCTGTGTCTTTGTAGCAGAGACATGTGATGGTCGAGAGGAGCGTACTGCTGAAAGGACTACAACATCCATTCCTTGTGGGGCTTCACTTCTCTTTCCAGACACCAAACATGCTCTACTTCGTCCTAGACTACATTAATGGAGGCGAGGTATGTGTAGAAAAATTACTTTCCTCGGTCAGCTGTGGATAATATCTGAGAATTTACAGATTTCTTGCATTAATACACTAGAATTAGCTAGATATCCCTGAAGCCAAAAAGTGAAACCAGAAGTCACTCAAACAAGTGTCAAACACTTGTCTCTGGTGCTGCTGTTGTGTTGAATTTTGTTTCAATTTGTGAAATCAGTTCATGTGACCATGCATCTGTGTGTCCTCAGCTTTTCTACCACCTGCAGAGGGAGGGGTCATTTCCTGAGCCCAGAGCTGCTTTCTATGCTGCAGAGATGGCCATGGCGCTAGGCTACCTCCACTCTCTTGATATTGTGTATAGGTACATATGAGAGCGCGCACACACACACAAAACACATCAGCCATTGCAAACGCACTCTTTCTTGGCTCATTGCTTGCTCACCTTCTTTGCTCATGCATGATTTGTGCAGGGAAATCCCAATGAAAGCTTTGGTTTGACAAGAGAGTTCTGCAAATAAAAATGTCACTAAAACCACCATGACCTTGAACACCACATTAATAAAGTAACAGTAAAGGAAAGTGAGGTGCAACCAGGGAAATTGAAACATAAGAGCAATGTCAGCCCAAATTAAGGTTTTATTTCTCTGCCAGAGACCTCAAACCCGAGAACATCCTGCTGGACAGTGAGGGACATGTGATGTTGACGGACTTTGGGCTTTGTAAGGAAGGAGTGGCCATAGGTGGGATTATGCATACATTCTGTGGGACGCCCGAGTACCTCGCCCCAGAAGTGCTACAAGGCCACCCGTACAGTCCAGCAGTGGATTGGTGGGGCATTGGCACTGTGCTGTTTGAGATGATCTATGGACTGGTGAGTGCAGGTGAAATAATTCTTTTCCGTTTTATCATATTTTTCACAATCGTCACCTGTCCTCATCTCTTTGTTCTTTCTCTCAGCCTCCATTTTATAGCCATAGCAAAGCAGAGATGTTTGAGAACATACTTCATGCTCCCTTGCAGCTGCGTAGTGGTGCGTCTCAAGCTGCCCGCTCACTGTTAGAGGGATTGCTGGAAAGAGATGTCACCAAACGCTTAGGGGGGAACCGTGACCTTGTAAGTGCGCACGAAAAAACAAGCAATGATGCACACAAACACACCAAGGCACAGAGGGTCTAATTTCAGTTTGTATCTAGGTGGAGCTGCAGGAACATCCCTTTTTTGCATCCATCAACTGGGACAGTCTCCTGGCCAGAAAAGTTACACCTCCATTCATCCCCAAAGTGGTAAGAATGATTCAAAAAGTTGACAGAACAGATTTTTCTTTAGATAAATGCACAGTGCGCTTGAGTTTTTTCTATAACTCCATCCTCTTCAGACTAGTCCCTGTGATGTCACCTACATCGACCCTGAGTTCACTCTACAACCTGTCCCCGCCTCTGTGAATGAGAGGTGGCAGGTGGGCGCAACTAGCGAAGCCTTCCCAGGATTCTCCTTTATGAACCCGTTGGAGTACGTGGCAGCCGAGCCGGTTTCATAACATCAAATCCTACAGGAGCATGTTTGTTCAAAGATGTATTTTTTATGTCATAAATTATTTAATCATGGTCTATTTTTAAACACGTGAGCAAAATAGACTACCACTAACACTGCAACATACTGTATGCTGCATTGGATACACTAAATGATGATGCATTTTAACATTACTATTTTAGATATCAGTTCAAAAAGTGGAATAGGCAGGTCCCTTTTTCACAAGTCCCACTTTAATGTTAAAGAGGATGAAACAATCAACAGTCTAAAGCAGTTTTATTTTTTTAACACTTTACATTCATATCATGAAAATACACAACAAACATTTATTGCAACTTGCCCATTCTGCTATTACATTCACAAAGGTACTGAAAATACTTTACAGGGTGCCTTAAAATCCTGCATAGTGATGGAGGCATTGTGTAACACAGGCAAAATACAGAAAACATCTTCCTGTGGCATTTACATAAAAACAATTGGATGCCAGTCTGTTGGCAACCTGTAAACACAAATTAGATCCAGCTCTGACTTAATGTGTGACAGTGAGGAAAACGCAGGGAGTCGTTTTAGTGGCAAACAGAAGAAGCCCATCACTGTGGAGAATCTAATGGGTATCTCCAGGAAGAGAGCATCTGGTCTGATCATTTCTACCTCACTTCCCAAGACTGTTTATGAAACAGTTTATATACAGTGTTCTGTCTGTCAGTAGATGCTGAAGGAGGCGTAGGTCTGGTCACTCTGACAGGTGAAGTAAGCAATCAGCTGACCATTGCAGATCATCAGAAACAAGCCGCTACCTATGGAACAAACATGAAGAGCATTAAGAAGAATTAAGCTCATAAACGTAAATGCAATATAACTGATATTTGTTTTACCTAAAGCCAGCCACCACTGCCACACCATGGGAAACTCCAACATCACTGCAATAAGGAAACAAAAACATGGTATTTCACAACACATTCAGCAATTTGTGTGCATACCTGGGCGGATGCATTGTTAAATTTCTGCTCACCTAAGCTGGTGATCATTACATGCAGAAGTGTGACAGTGAGGGCGTAGTCCCAGACCCGCCTCCGCACCACTGCAGCAAACAAAAGGCCGCTGCAAAAGTAGGTGAGCTCCAAGGAAAGGAGGTTCACTGAGAAGGAACAACATAGTGAAAAAAAGTTCATGCCCATTGCTTTTCATACTGGCTACATTAAGTGTGCTCACCCAAGTATTTGGAGTTTGATTCAGCAGGTTCAGTCTTAAAATCAAATGGAATCAGTCCGTCAAAGTGATCCAACCTGATTGAGGAGTGAGAAAAGAGGGAAAACTATTGTCAGCAACCTCAAGAAAGTCTGTTAAATCACGGTGAAGTGATGAACATATTACAGCACCAGAAAAGGTTCTTAGTCTGCCTAAAGTAATGTAAATATGTCTGAGATAACCAAATCTCCCCACAGTACATTACTGCTACAATGGTGGCTCCTTGGTCAGATTAACCCACAATGAGGCTCCAGTAAACGAAAAGCAGTTTGGTTCCTATGCCTCTTGCTCTCTTTGCATATATCCCATAAACATCAAATACCCATAAAATACAAACCACAGACAACACATACTTAATAAGACATAAGTTCTTAAAGGTCTGTTTTGACAGCAGCACCTCTACATGAGGGCCTGAGAATGAGTTAGAGACAGGTAAAAACTTCTGTCAACAGCATGTCTACAGTATCAAAAGATGGGTACTTGTTTCCACATTTAGAAAATTAATATTCAGTTTATTTATTTACAACAAACATTGACCTGCAGTGAATGTAGGGCTCTTTAGGGATCAGGACTCCTGAGAGTCTGAAGCCCTGGGACGCAGTTGTTTGCTGTGCTGCAGTCATGATGAGATTGCTTATATTAGATCGTTTCAACTTGTTCGTTGTGTGTCAGTGCTATTCTGGCACCGTAGGATGTCACAAATTCTTTATTATCTTTATTAGATAATTCTGCAGTTAATTTAATAGTTTGGAACTTAATTAGATATATACGCCACACTGAAACTACATTACTCAAGATGCTCAAAGTGACGACTTTCAGACCTTCTATGTAGCTTATTTGTCATATTGATTATGCCACTTGATTATGGAGGATTAGGTTGATAATGATGCCGTTTAAAGCCGGTATTTCGTGCGCATGCGTATGACCGATTCTCACCTGAAGGCACCGAAGCACACACTCCCAATCATGTAGAAAAGAGAGTAAAATATGACCAGACACAGCAGAAGATTGAAGAGCACGGTCTGTGGGGTTGAGACAAGGGGGTTAGTGAATAGTTCACAATACAGTCTGCAATTTGTCTAGCAGGCAACACCACATATTTTCCACATAACGCAACATTACCAAACACCAACCTGGAGCTGTGTCTGCAGTCTTACATATGATAGGCTACCATGCTGCAGTGGGAGGGATGTGCGCTGTGGGTATACACAGCAACTCTATCTGCTACAAAACCTGACCTGCGGCATACATTTGCTCAGAATAAGTGAGAAACTCTTACGTTGGCAATACATAAAATAGATCTCAAGTATGACTTAGCCTATCGCGCATGATTTCCTTATAGTCGATGCCGATTAACAGATCCCAGAGACACCTGATCAGGCACGGAGGTGCAGCTTCAATCGTGTCACATTAACTACCTTCTTACCTTCGAGTCGACCGCTTTGCCTTTAAATGCCATTTCATGTTTTTTCTACTTGATGTTATATTGCAAAACAATCCAGGATGCAGCACGATGTACGACCCCGTTAATCCCCGCGAAGAAACTGGACTTCTTCCGCCATCTAGTGACGAGCACAGGACACAAACCTGCGCCGCCGCTTCTACACTGAACTCATTTCACCTCGTATCAGGCGGCCTTTGTTGACTGAAACAAAGACTTATCTCACTGTGTACCTGGTCACTAGCAAATTAGTACATAGTCGCGGCTAATGTAGCGTTTCTGTTTTAATCGGAGTGTGTTTTCATCAAAAATGCGGCTAAAACGGACCATGAGAAATGTAGCCTTATTAACGTTACACCGGAGAAAACCATAACCGCCCTATGTGGGAGGGATTGAATACTGCAGGATAGCTGGAGATGATGTGGTTGAACAGAAGTATTTGGACCCACAACGACGCACCACATACTAAAAATGAGATTGAAAACACCGGACAAGGAAGAAATGACCATAACAATCTCCCGATTGGATTAAATAGATTAGCTGTCACATTCAAACCATAAACCACATATACAGTTGCATTTAAGTGCAATAGAAGGAGACAAAACACAGTGACGATTCTCTGTCCTTTAGGGTGTTTAATCTGGATCAAACTACAACCTTACAGTTGTGTTTGACGTGTCAGACGTTGTGTGTTGTCAGCGTTTGATTAGGTTAAACTCAATATGTCTGATCATCCTGTTCGACTCCATGTAACGTTACTGGTTTTGATGGAGCTCACACGCATTAGCCGACACAAACATTAGGTGTGTTTGTAAGACTAAATCAGACCAGAGTCTGAGTGTAGCGACGTTTTCTGATCGTTTTGGGGGTTGAAAATGTCACTTCGGGTGATTTTACAGGCCTGTGAATTTAATCCCACAGTTAGCACCGGCGTGTGCAAATTAATTATCGCCCGTGCTTGGGGTGCATCTGCACAATTTTGCTCTTTCTCGCGATTATAGGGGGTTTAAAGTGGGGGGAAACAGACAGTTTACACTAGAGGGGAACCAACCGCTCCTCAACGGTCATGGAAGGCACTGCGGTCCCTGCGCTCCATTGATACACACTCGTACTTCTTGAGGGGAAATACTTCGGAGTCTTTTGGGAGCAAAAGGCGGGTATGAGCTCCGGTCCGACAGAACTGCTAGTTATATCAGCGCCGAACTGAGTTTTGGGCGTGTTACAAGTGTACACCGGCCTGGTATTGACCACCGATAGTAAACTGAACTTTTCCTAGACCCAAAGTTGTCAGGCAGCGCATCTTGCACGCATGCGCATCCTTCTATCCAGCTCTAAATAAGAGTTAAAACAGAAACGAGGTGAGTTCCACATTTTTTAAACAATACGGGCGTTAATACTCATTTATTGCCATTAACAGTGGCAAATTCTGGAAAAAAAATCGGTCTTCGTCTCGCCCATTAGCGTTAGTTCACGTTATTTCCACTCTGATTTAAAACGGCGAGAATAAATCGTTTTTTTCAAGTTTCTATTGAAGAAATTAATCAAGCAACAATGTTGAAGCTCGTAACAGTAGCGCGGTGTTATTGCGAGTGTGCGCAATGTTGTGCGAAATATAGGCGTTTTGCAAAACGCGTTTTCCTATTGTTATTAACCGGGAAACTTATTTATTACAGATTGTCCTTAGCTGGCTGCATCCAGTCACAATGCTACGGCTAGCTGTCTAGCAACCCTCAGTTCAATTGAACGGAGTGGAGCTAGCTGCCTGTTAGCTTTATGTCAGCGCTAGCTAGCAACCTGGGCTGACATTCCGTGACAAGGGGAAAGTGAAGAAAATAACCCGAGTGAAAGAAAACATCAATTCAGGAAATTACACCACACGCATTTGCTTTTGTTCGACGCGTAGCGGCTTTGCATGATTTGTTTAAATTGGTAACTTGAGTAATTTACATAGTTTAAACGTGTTGGTGGCCTCTTCCTATGCTCCGCCATTTTGTATAAGACGAATGCTAATCATGGGCGCTCTTACACTTTATTTATGGCTAGAATAAAACTGAGGTGTTAAGTGCAAAGTCAAAGTGATTCAAAATCTATAAGCTCGGGCTGTTGTTTACTTTTCCCATGGTTATGACCACAATGTAAACAGAAAATATCACCATAATTCAGTGTTAAACATGCGTCAACACTAAAACGTTATATCGCAATATTAGTCGGATTAAATCGCTTTTAAGTTTGGCCAGTCGGTGCAGAAAACAGTGTTCTCTTCAAGACTGACAAACAAATTACCCTCTCACTTGTTTATAACCAGACAAACGGCCGGTTTTAAGAGATAATGTTAAAACAAGGAAAAGATGAACTTGTGTGGTAAACTCAAAGTTGAGACGTCTTTCCTCGTGTTTGTCAGTGATACTGATGAAGGTTCACTCTGATGGGGCCGTTTGTGCACGCATTTCCCCGTTAGTTGACCAGCAAAACAATATTATTATTGACTGTTTTGTCTGAAATCGAAGTGCATGGTGTATCCTGCAAGCCAGCACATAGTCGCCATCTAGCGGTGATGTTGGGCAATGCTGTTTATACAAGTGCAGGTAGAAACTGCATTTTGTCGTTGGGAGCACTTTGTAAATGGACCCATACACGGCGAGCTGCCTCACCGTGATAATCATGCACAGGCAACACAATGCACAGACTGCAGTGGGGTTATTTAAGAAATGTTGGCCGTACTGTTCATACATTCTCTGAAGTATGTTTAGCTTGTGTCAGTGGTCAGTAAATGGCATGGTCTGTAAAGAGAGTGTTGTGTCTTTGCAGGTTGGGGATATTAGAGGAGTGGGAATGACTGACACTCCACCCAGTGATGGCCCCTCGCAGGGAGCTGAGTTTGACATGATGGATGCTCTGGACTGGAAGGATGGCATTGCAACGCTGCCAGGCAGTGATATCAGGGTGCGAGAGAGAGAGTTTTTTTAAAATTCTTCTGTTGGATCATCACTTATTGTGTAAAAAGTTATGCACAAGTCTTTGATCACACTCAAATTTGTAGGGATAAGGGCTCTCACTGTGTTGGAAAGGTTGGAAATTAAAGCCACCTGAGTTAACTAAAACACACATTTTTATCAGTGAAACATTACCTTTGAAAAAAGCTAAAAGAGCTATTTCAGACAAGCTGCATCATATATTTATTAAATATTATTAAGACCTGGGTAACAGTTTCCTAGGAGAAACTGATTAGTAGATCTATTCTTTTCTCTGTGTCTTTCAGTTCCGCATGACAGAGTTCGGGACTCTTGAGATTGTCACAGACCTAGAGGTCAAAGGGCAGCAGGCAGAGCCTAACTGTGAGACTTTGGACCCATCGCAGTCTCACACTCCTACCCCTCCACCAGAGGGCCAATCACAGATTAGCACAGCTGCAGCTCCAGCCAATCAGAGTCAGCCAGGATCGTCTCAAGGTAAAGGTATGAAAAACAAACATTTAACTCTTTAACAATATTGAAGTTGTAAAGAAAATCTAGTGTTTATGTTTAAGTTCTCTGTGTGGTTTGTACAGTGAACATCCTCACTTCCATCCCTTTTTTTCCTTTTTTGTCCACTAGCCCCTGGTCCTGTGCTTCTGTCTTTAGAGGAGGGGCCCAGTATGGAGGGCCCCAGTGTAGAGGTTGGTCCCAGTGTTGAAGTTGGCTCTAGTGCAGACGCAGGCCCAAATGGAGAGCTGTCAAGGTGCCGGGCCTGTGGTAGCCGTGTACCCCGGGATGCCCTCTTTCAGGGCAAATTCTGCAGCTCCATTTGTGCCCAGCCCTCCAGTGGAAGGTAAAACCACACAATCGCTGTCCTGAACACCTCTTTGATGTCCTTCTTTTTTTGTTGGTTCTCCAAAAAAAACCCCAAATTGTTCTTTTCCACAGATCATCTCCAGGAGAAGCGAGGGAGAGTCAAGCAGGGGAGGGTGAGAGACTAGGCAAACGTGTGCGCAAAAAGAGGAAGATATATATGGATTCTGGCGATGAGGAGGAAGAAAACCAAGAGGAACAAGAGGTAATGAGCACACTCTTCATATTTGTCCTCTGCGTTGTTCCATTTCAGAGTTACAGGCTGCTCAAGAATTCAACTGCTCAAACCTTAATTACTTTATTAAGTAAGATTTGCAACAAAATGTCTGAATTTCTCTGTTCACATCATTTCTGTCTTTGTCTTAAGATAAGAAAACACATAATGGGTGAGAAAAAAGTTGATACTTATGATTTTTAACATTTTCTTTAATTTCTTCTGTTGTAGGAAAAGGCCAAGATAACCAAAGGCAGAAGAGGTGCTAAAATTGCCAAACTGGGTATGTGAGACTGCTGTCAGACACGGTGTATCCCATGAAAATCTTTAAATGAATGACATATTTACTCACATTCAAGGACTTAAAGGGTCTAAAATACAACTAATAACATTTTATAGCTGAAATTTAGTTTAATATGTTTTCAAAAAGATGCAGTTTAATAATTTTAACTTTTAAATTAATTGCTTTTTCAAAACTAGATGAACCAAAATTTGTCAGATTTTCATTGTGGCACCTAAAATGTCTTAAAATATCTTAACTCTTACTGACTGGCATCCTGTGTCTGTGAAGGGCAAGAAAGAATGTGACTTTATAGTAATTGACTGGGTTGTGTCATTTCAGAAGTCCATTATATATTGATTAACAAATTTTAACATTTTTGCTCTAATTAACGCTCATATCATAATTAAAGAAAATACTCACATTGTCACCTAAACTGAGCAGGTCTGAATAAAATAAATGTCAAACTCAGAGAAGAAGCATGTGATGGAGGTCCTCACAAAGAAACTACAGCACTAATTGATTATATTTTTACCCTACCATTAGTGACGGCGCCAGCCAATAAGAAACAAACATGGAGCTGGAGCGCTTACTTGGAAGAGGAAAGAGCCATTGCTGCTCCTGTTAAACTATTCAAAGAGGTATTATTTTTCCTATATACACACTACCCAGATTTCTGTAAAACCAGGTGGTTTTGTTCATTTGGTCTCAGATAAGCCAGTTCATGACTGTCCTGTTATTTGTGTTTGTCTTGCAGCACCAGTCATTTCCTCAAAGCAGGAATGGTTTCAAGGTGGGAATGAAGCTGGAGGGTCTGGACCCGGCTCATCCGTCTCTGTTCTGTGTACTCACTGTGGCAGAGGTACACAGATTTTGCTTCAGCAAGAGACCATATTTATCTTTATCCTAGTACACAGTTTCACTCATTCCTGAACACTGCCCCTGTTCCTCTTAGATCCAAGGTTATAGGGTAAGGCTCCATTTCGATGGCTACCAAGAATGCTACGACTTCTGGGCCAATGCAGACTCGTGGGATTTGAAACCAGCTGGCTGGTGTGAGAAGAATGGACATAAGTTGTTGTTGCCTAAAGGTACCCACATACACACAGACAAATCGACAGATCTAGCCACAGTTTTACAAACAACCTCGCTGAGTGAGTTTGTCTCGTAGGATGCAAAGATGGAGAATTTAATTGGAGCACATATGTGAAGAACTGCAGAGGACAGTTGGCCCCAAAACACCTTTTCAAGAGTCTCAACACAGTGAGTATGAAACACACCTGATCTGGCGAATCTACAGCCACCAAGTAGTTGTTATGTTCAGGGTCTGTATGCACTAAATCTGTATGATTATTTTGTCTATTTTAGTCTGTGACTCCGTCTGGATTTAGAGCAGGGATGAAGCTGGAGGCAGTCGACAGGAAGAATCCGTCGTTGATCTGTGTTGCAACCATTGCTGCTGTAGTTGACAACCGATTGCTCATTCATTTTGACAACTGGGATGACACATATGATTACTGGTAAGAGCCTGTAACACTGAAAGAGCCAGGTATGGTTCAGAGATATGGACTGCTGAAGCTTTAAATGGACAGTATGGAAAGCTTTTGTTTATGATGTGGATCATTTGAAATAAAGCCTGAAAAGTTGGACATTTCATCATCAGACATCATCATAGCAAATTTAAAGATTTAAAAAAAGGAACAGATTTTGTTAGTTTTTGTGTGCCTGTTTACTTAACAGTTGGGGGGGGGTTTTGGTCAGGTGTGATGCGAGCAGTCCATACATCCATCCTGTGGGATTCTGTGAAGAGGCCGAGCTAACTTTGACCACTCCAGCTGGTAAGACACAGACCAAGACACACGTGGGTCAGTATTTTCTATTTTAATATACTGTAGGGATGGAATACTGCAGAATCTAATGCTAACAAAATTTTAATTGTGCTAGTGACACTGCTTAAATATTGTTTACATTTGGTAGTGATGTGTTTGTGAATGCAAAGTATTTTACGCATTGCTAGTGCATGTTAGATATAAAAGAATGACTCGCAGTTAATTTGAAACAAGCACATTCAAGCTAATTTTATATTTAATTTAAGGGCAAAATGCATGCAGCTTTCAGCTCCTGTGGATATTCAGAGTTGAGTTTTTGATCCACAGGATGTGTGTCGACCATAGACTGTATATAAAGACAGATGATGCATTTCCTCGTCTTCCCACAAATCCTGTGCCAAATTATCCTGGATACAGGTGCTGCCATAATGTGCTGGTGAAGTCACTAGAAATCAGATTGCGCAGTATTGATCGGGGTGCAGAGTTGTAATGTTGAGGTCCCATAATTACACATGCCTTCTTAGTTGCGAGCACTTGTGATGTCACACTCTGCAAGTAACTAAATAAAACCACACTTCTCGGAAAAAGGAACACTTGAACAAATATCGGTGTGATGACGACCACATCCTTTTATAATGTTTTTTCTTTTTCGGCCCACGTCCCATCTGCTAACATGGAGGTGGTGGTGTTTATGACCCACACAGTGGTTTTCTGACCAAGGGATGATTGAGATGTTTTGACCTCACTTTTGTGGAGCTGTCATGTTCTTTATCTTTCTACACAGTCTATAGTGTCAGCAGAATGAGTTAATGTGTGAACGTCTTAAGTGACTGATCAATCGAATGATAATGTTTATTCTCTCTCCTCAGAATATAAACAGCCCAAGAGTTTTTCATGGGAGAAATACCTAGAGGAGACGGGCACACAGGCTGCTCCTGCTCGAGCCTTTAAACCGGTACGATTATACAAGTACATAAGACTTTATAATAGAAATGGTCCGGATAAGTCATGCGATTCTGATTTTGTTCTGCCCTGTGTTTGCAGCGACCACCACATGGCTTCCAGATTGGGATGAAATTGGAAGCTGTGGATAAAAGGAACCCCATGCTCATCCGTGTCGCAACTATTGTGGACACAGAGGACCACCGACTAAAGGCACAAGATGTCTCCTCGTCAAGATGTGTTTTGACTCACTCTGTGCCCGGTTTGTGTCTAATTAGCTGTTTTCTTTTAAACTAGATTCACTTTGATGGCTGGAGTTCAGAGTACGACTATTGGGTGGAGACTGACTGCCCTGATCTGCACCCCTCTGGGTGGTGTCAGAAAACTGGACATCCACTACAATACCCTAATGGTGAGAGACATTCCTCCTTTCTGTCCTGCCTGATATTAGTGAGGTCAGTTAAGGTTTCTAAGGAGAAAGACCCAAAACTGTAATATGTACATATGAGTCAGCACAGATTGCCTTTGCCTTTAACTGCGGGATGGTGGTGATGGCAGGAATCTGTAATGAATCAAAATGGAAATGATCTTGCAAATGTTTGCTTACTTTTATTAACACTCCAGTGTGTGTGTATGTCTATCAGGCTCCAGTGATTTATTGTCTGCCCAAGGACAAGGATGTCCTACTCCCGGATGCAATGGGGTTGGACACATCAAAGGACCTCGCTTTGGGACCCATTACAGGTCCGTAGCTCAGTTTTGATCTTTTACAGTCTTTTACAGTTGTCATTCTTTCTCTGTGGAAATCTCTGTCACATACTTCACAGTCATATTTGACTTTGTTTTACTTTCACATCATAGATATTCTAAACTTCTTTTGTCTCTGTAAACTTGTTTCTTTTCTCTTAACCTTTGGTATTATACTTTTTATCATACCTACATAAGTGCTGTTCATTCTATAAAAACCTCACTTCAGGTTTCTACATCTTTGCTGCATCTAATTCTTGTTAATCAAACAGCAGTTTAATCTCAGTTTTCGTCAGTGTTTGTGGACTGTGTAAATAATAAGAAGAAAAGAGTCTCATTGTTCTTAAATGTCACTTATACTTGTGTGGGCTGCTGGCAGTCAAAGTGTTTCATGAAAGTAAAAGAAAATGAGGATTTTTGTCATTTGCACTGCTTTAAAATTGCTGTTTGTTTAAGTCCTGGTCAAAGATTGTGTGTGTATGTGTCTGTGTATAGTCAGATGGGCTGTCCCTACTCAGAGATGAATCTGAACAAGGAGGGCTTGCTGCCGGATCGCCTCAGTGGAGAAAGACCGCTCGCCCTCAGTGGCCCTCATTCTCGTGGGCGACGCCCTGATTCTCACACAAACACAGCCATGCAGACCTCCTCAATGTCAGACCAGCCGGAGGGAGCTGAAGACGCCCAGAACAGGTTTGCTGATGAACGCAAATGAGGTGTCAGTCCACAAAAGCTGCATGAACACACTTTGAAAGCCTCTAACACTCCCAGGAGAACTCCTATCAGTGTTTGGCATGCAACTCGTTCCGGTGGTCTGTACCTTAGAGCCGGTAATCTGTGTTGCTAGGAAACCAGTGACAGTGGAATCAGAGCGTTCAGGACGCAACAGCCAGCCAGAGCCACCGGGTGGAGCCAGTGAGCAGAGCCACAATGGAACGAGGCCTAAACGGTAGAGTAATGAAACCGACACACAAGCTATGCTGCAGAAGTTCACTGCAGGAGATCTGTCATTAGAGAATCACTTCTAACTTGTAGGCTGTTGTTTCTCTTCAGGACCGCTCCAGTTCCCAAATACTTGAAAATGCACTATGTTAAAGAAGAAATTGGCGATGGTAAAGGTGTGTTTAACTGTAAAATGAGACAAGATAAAGCCTGTGAAACACTTTCTGATTCACACTGATGACCGACTCTCTTCTTTGTCCTTCTCCTCAGCTTCTCCAGAAACCATCTCTCTCCAGCAGGCCCTCCACGAGTCTGTGTTTTCTCCCGGCATCTCCGCCTCCCCCCCCCATCGGGTGGCTCTCTGCTGGGACAAACACTGCCAGCTGTTGCCTGAGGTCCTGGGGCTGACTGCCAAGAGAGTGGCCACTTGGAGTGCTGAAGAGGTCAGACACGCTTAAACAGTCACACCGCGGCAACACATGAAAAGCAGACATAGTACTCATTCACTCATCCATCATGAAGGCATCTTGTTGTTCAGGGAAACTGTGACTGTGCATGAATATTCAACGAGGGCTTTTCTGGTTGTTACTGTGAATTGGCGCTCTTTTTCTGCCTGTCGATTCAATCGAGACACTTGGATGAATAGTTAAACCATTGCTGATTCCAACATCTAGTCTGGAGATTTTGAGATTTTGGCTGTAACTTTTGTCTTTGTTCATTAGGTGGCCAGTTTTGTTAAAGGACTCCCAGGATGTAAAGAACATGCTGCTACATTTAAAACAGAGGTAAACACAAGGACTTCCTGACACTTTCCAAGTCTCAAGATTCAACAAATTATTACTTTATTTAATCATTAAATATATTATTTTGTTCATGATTGGATAATCTTTTAGCCTGAAAATGTCATAATTTGGAATAATGTCTTCATATGGCTTGTTAAGTGTGTGCCTCAACCCTTCCTTTTTTAGTGTAGTGGATACACTTCATAGTGCTTCAGAAATGATATATAATGCATACACACACAGCTGGCAGCATTACATAAGCACTGACTCAATCATTTCAATGTTTATGTATTGCTGCAACCTGTGTGTAGTCTTGTGTCTGACTAAAAGCACAAAATGCCCGAGCATATCAAGCTATATATTTGAAAATATTTTTTACAGACTTTTTAGTGGCCTTGTTAGTATATTAGCTCTGCAGCTTTGTGTAATTTGTATGCAGCTTTCCATATTTTCATAAAATTTGCATTCATTTTCATATTAAGTCATCCCTTTCTTAAAGACACATTTGATTTGTATCTCCTTCCACAGTTAAAAGTTAAAAGATGTTTTAGATCTTCTCCTGCATTTTAAGAGTCTAGCTTCACAGGATAGGTGACAGAGAGTCAATGTTGATACTTTATGATGGTAAATGTAGATCAGAAGATTCAATTAAAACAAACTTGGTTTTTCAGTCTTAAGTCTTTATCAATAAGTTTGAAAAAACCCTGAGAAACAAAGTTTTTCTTTTTTCATTTTAGCAAATAGATGGCGAGGCCTTCCTGCTGCTCACTCAAGCAGACATTGTCAAGATCCTGTCAATCAAATTAGGACCCGCCCTGAAGATCTACAACTCCATCCTCATGTTAAAGAATGCGGATGAAGAGTAAGACCTGACTCGGTGAACAATCGCTCACTCCCTGCTGGTTCCCTCTGCTCCAGATTCATCAACACACAGCTAAAGACATTTAATAAAATCAGCCCAGCCGAGCTCGGCGACAGTGCAGCTACAGAAGAGAAAAACAAATGGAAGCCATCATCTTTTAAAAAACGTCCATCTTCCTTTTCTTCCTCCTCTCTCTGTGATGGACAATACTGATCAACCCTGAGGGAGAGTTTTACATGATACCATGAGGATTCCTCGGTTTATATTGTGTTTGTTTACTGAATAAAAAAAACTGCAGGCACCTTTGATGCTTCTTAACATTGTATAGTTTATGAATAGGATTTAGCGTCATGATTCTGTCACATTTCCTGTTTTATTTGAACTGTAATGGTGCTTGAGCTCAGAGCGGATGGAACAACAGTGTTTGTGCTTTTGTTGCTTTTTACTTGGCAACTGATCTTTTTTTTTTTTTTTAAAGCTGCAAACTACAATCTTGAGTTGGTGAGAGGTTTTTAAAATGTGAAACCCATTGGAGCAGAAGCACTATGTAGTTCAGCCTTTCTCCTCTAGGTGGAGAAAGTGGGCCGCTCCACAGGCCCAAAGGCAAGAGTGTTTGTTTAAATTGGGGTTGGCTGAAGCTTAGATTGAATGGGGGATGGTTAAAACTTTGTGTGCGTCTGTGTGTTCGTGTGTGTGCAGATGTGACTAAGTGTGTTTGAGAAATGAGGATGTAATTTCCCACCAGCTCGTGTGTGTTGCTTTTCTGGTCAGAGGATTGTTTTGTGACAAGCAGGGCTAAGGGCTAAATGTTAAATCAAGGAAACTTGCAGTCTCTTAAGGTGGAACGAGACAATGAACCAGCTCTGTTCTTCTCTGTCTGCTTTTGGGGGAAAACGGCACATGAATATGAATGTTTAAAAAACAGCTTTTGGTTGTTTTGTTGATGTTGATTATCTCATTTGGTTGAAATAATCTCCCGTCATTCACATTGTAAATAGTCAACAGCTATAAAAGGACTGTCCTCACTCCCTACCAGAGTTTACTCCTGCTTGGTTATGCAAAGGCTTGACATCAGTCCAAAGGGAAGGACATGGAGACAGTGAACTGAAAAATACGAGCCTCACTTCATACATAGATTTTGAGAAAAAAAAACAACATTGTAAGTGTCTGTAAATCAGCGTGTACTTCAGCAAGTTGGAATGTGTACATCAGCAACTGTTTATATGCAAACAGCTTTTATTTATGTATTGTAATTTAAGGGGCTAATGGTACACTGTTTTGGCTCTGAGATAACTGTGGCTGTTTGATGGAATGGGTGAAATAAATAAGATGCACACTGCCTGCTGTCCTCATCTGACCTCATTCATTTCAACACACACACATACACACACACACATCTATACTTTTCTCTGTACATTTTTAAAGTGATTTATTTGAAGTGGTGGAAAACAGTAACCCAGGGTCTGTACTTGATCCTGCACTGGTCAGAATCAGTGCTCAAGGTCCCTTACCAGGTTTTTCTGGAGCTTTTGGCTGTAACATGGACTTCAACACCAGACAGAGTTTTTCTTTGTCTTTTTGAGGTTTGCTCTGTTGACATCTTGCTCAGCAACTATTAAAATTTAATTGACGTCTCTTCTTGGAGATTTTGTCTGTTGCCTCAAAAGTACAATTACTTGCATTTTATATTTGTATTTTCCATTTTACTCTATAATAGTATTCCACTACAATTCTGAGAAATACGTTGCCCTTTGGACTCCACTACAGTTATTTCACAGTCACTAGTATTCAAATTAAGATTTTACCTAAAAACACACAAGTTTATGAAACTCCCTGCATTATTCAAGATTAAAGCAGTTGTTGCCAATGTCTTTAGCTCACGGTGCCTTAAATAGATTTATTCAGTCAACTGAGTAATATATCACTAAAAAAGCAAAGATTAAAAAAACACATTTATGAAGCTGATATGATATTTTTTCTTCATGACGTCAGACACATGACTTAACACTTGATTGAGAACCACCAAATTAGAGTAGTTGAGACCAGCTCTGCTGTGCTCCACACACTGATACATATAAACAGCTGGCTCAGGGCACACGTTTACGAAACTTGGAAACTTTTCTGCGCTTTGTTTAAAACTGTGTAACGGTTATTCATAATTTACATTACAAATGCATACTGTTATACTAAAAACATTAAGTAAACCATGCTTGAAAGTCAGTTTGCAGACTTTTAGAACATGTTTGGGAATTCATGCAGTCAAAATTACATTATAAATCTTAAATGGCTGATCTATAATGGATGACAATTTCCATATGTGCTCTTACTTATTAATTTTGCATTGCTGTCAGATTCTAAATCCACACAGAGAGAGAAGGACTGATGATTTGGTGTGTATCACAATGTGTATCATGATTCTGGTTCAACATATTGCATAATCTGACTACAAACAGTTAAACATTTGCCAATACATTGTTTGTGAAAATCAATACGGTATCAAAAATATTGCAATCCTCAAGTGTATTTATATTTTCTTAAACCCCAAAAGTGCTCTGGGTTTAAGCCAAGTTAGTGTAAACGGAAAACTCACAGTAACTTTCAGGCTTTTCTTTCTATTTCAAAGTTTAAAACAATAAAAACCTAAAAATATGCAAGGGTAGACTGAAGGGGTTAGAGTTCTCTGCATATAGAGTAGTTTGTACAATGTAATCCTTTTATTCAAATAAGTGAGGCTATTTCAAGTGTTCAAGCTCACATTTCATGTGAAAAAGAAAACGGCCTGTTACAATGTGGTCGCAACCTTCAAATCGAAAACCTTGCCTGCCGTGCATAGCTCATGACCTCTCTACAAACAGGCACAATTCACCCACACACCAGTTGCTATGTGGGCCATATCAGCAGCTCACCCTAAAAATCACATCTCTGTGTCCCCTAAGCAACAAGCTGAAACTCATCCAAATGCTGGGTATTGCTGTGTGAGTCATATCTGTTGACCCATATCTGGCATGTGTATGTTATAAGGGCCAGAGTGTAGTATAGATGAAAACAACTGACGCTAATTTAATGAGTGCTGCAGTGGATTTCACTACTGACTAAGCATAAAAACAGATTGATGCAGCAGGAACAGCATCTCTTAAGTACACATACTCTGTTACCTTGTCAAAACGTGACACCTACATTTCCCACAAAACAACTGACAATATGATCAGAGATTCACGTGTGTTATAGCTGCTATAGCCTTGAGTCACGACCTTCAACCAGAGATGTGGAGTGGACTACAGAGGTTAGGTCCCTTCAGATTTTATTTTTTTTACTTCAAACTTGATCAGCTCCAGTGACACCTCTTGAGGTAATATAACTTCATCGACTTCATGCAGTTCCAGACTTCATGAAGCCAAAAAGGCCTTTGTACAACTTTTTTTTCTACATATTAAAGGGTCCTCCTCCAATCCTGTAAACAGACTTTGATGTGCAAGATCGGTGCAGTTTCCCTTTAAGCCGAATTCAAGCAGCTGCTAATTGATTTTCATACCACACAGAATTAAATGGAAACCGTAATGGCTGCTGGAAGAGGGGGAAATAAATCAGCCAAAAATCTATAAGTGTAAATCATGTGTTTGACAAACCGTCAACAAAATTAAGTGTGCAGGGGCTGTGGTGGAGGAGATACAACTTGAAAACACATCGTGACCCTTTTTTCTTTTCCTTTTACATTTGATGCATTTAACTTACATTTTTCAGGTTTCTGGTGAAGGATGGTCAGTAAATTTACTGTTTTTCCTCGCACTTGACGGCTGATGATCACTAAGAATAACTGGGCTCACCGTGGGACTGGCCTGGACCAGCCACAGATTCCCACGACCCCTCCTCTACTCATACAGAGACAAATCAAAACACAGGCTGCATAGGCGCACAAGCGGCGAGGAGACAGAGAGGCAGAGCAGCTTTGCACCACTTTTAGTAAAGACTGTTATTTACTATAAAAGCGTCATTTCGGGCTCCGCAGCACCCGCCGGCTCTCACAGTGAAGCCGGGGATGAAAACGTCTTAAATCTGAGGAGGAATTAGGTGAAAGTCTGGATTTAAGCGCGTGATCAAAGTGGTGGAGAAGACACGCAAAGGAGTGGGAATAACGCAACTCAGGGTTTTTATTTTGATGATGCCGAGGAGCCAGTTTCTGCTTCGGATTGACGTCCAGAACAAGGCAAGTACCCAATCTGATTTCATACTGACTGCGTTGAAGTAACCGGACAGTTAACTGCAGTGAATTACTGTAGTCAGCAACAGTGCTGTCGAGCACCGTGCATTAAATCACAACATTAAAGATTCATGCGGAAGAGCACTTATGAAACAGGACCTGATGGGCAATTTATTATCTTCGTTTGCGTCCTGTTGAATCACCCGTTGTGTTCACTTGCCTCCGGGGGGGCAATTCTTATCATGAGTTCAGTTGGAAGTAGCGTGGTAACGTGTCTCCATTTTCATGACCGCTGTGAGATTGTGAAGTGCAATCACAAGGTCCTGAAAGGGGTCATTTCTTTTTATCTCCATGATGTTGAATGAGTGTTTTCACCGTCAGTTCGGTGCGGGTTCAGAGAGGCTGCTGCATGCTGGGGTAGAGAGTGGAGAGTCTCTGTGTGGTTCCACAGAGACACCGGAGAGGCTGCAGAAGAGTTGGCATCTCATTAACTCGGCCACATGTCTTATTAAAGCAGCTATTTCCTGTTGAGTGCAATGCAGAGTAAACCATCTTTTCTGTTACACCCCTAAAGCTCCCCCTCTGATGCTGCACGCAACACTTTCCTCATTTCTGCTCTTTGTCCCCTTTTCTGTGTCTTCTTCTGTCTGTGTCTCTCTGCTCAGCCTGAAGCCAGAGGATGACAGCAACCAGTCCTGTATGCAGCCCCGTCTCCTCCCACTCCACCCAGTCATCACCTGTTTGCCTCCCAGCATGCCACAGACACCTGAGGAAAGGCAAGTCTCTCCAAACCAAACTGCACCTGCGCTCTGCCCCGGGTGTTTGGCTAATGCTGGGTGTAGTGGTCGTTTTGGTGGGGATGGCTGTGGCGGTGGCAGGCTACGTATCTGCAGCACCAAAGCCTGTGGGGGGACGAGGCAGCACCCACGTTGAGAGGATGAAATTGGCTGGACCTGTGGTCATGGGAGTGGGTTTGTTCATCTTCATCTGTGCTGCCACGCTGCTGTATGAGAACCGGGACCTGGAGGTCCTCAGGCGAGAGACACCTGACGACCTTGAGGATCTGAAGGGAGGAAATGGCTGGGAGGATTCGCAGGAGCAACCCAGCTTCAGCTGTCTCGAGCAGTGGGAGTGTAAAGATGGAGAGCAGCGATGCTGGGCCACTCCGGCCCACACACTCCCCCTCTCAAACCAGAACTGTGGTCCTCCTCTTCCTCCTCCTCCACCTCGCTGGAACAGACACAACATCAGCAACAGACCATCGCCGCCTCCTCCCTCAGATGCAGAAAGTAGAGATGAAGAGGAGAACAGAAAGACAGAGGAGGAGAAGGAGGGAAGGTCCACCCTGCTGGCCCGAGTTCTGCACCACCAGGAGCCAACTCCTCACCCCCCCTCCCCCTGTCCATCCATCTCTCGCTCCTCTGCCTACTCAGACTCTTGCAACTCAAGTGAAATCAACTTCAACATACGGACAGGCTCTCCTCTGCCGCCTCAACCCTGAACCTCCTGCTGGTTCCACTTCTCCTGTCTCAAAAAATATGCATGATGAGACACATCTGAACGTGCAGACACACTCTAAAGACAAGACTATGCAGTCCTCAATAAACAGATGAAATGTTTGTTGGTATGTTTTAGTGCCTCCGAGTGGCGCAGTGGCTCTGAGTCACTGTCTGTGATGGGTGTTTTTTGTCCTACATCGTTCTCTGACTCACCCACATTTGAAAGATTGGAGCTATGCTGTTTGATGTCAACTCGCCATCTTGTTGTCTTTGAACTCACCCATGCCCAAAATCCCAAAAGCCGCTGCTTGTTTGACCATATTAGGACGTGAGGAGGATTGCTGAAAACTTCTTTGGTTGCCATAAAGAGAGATGGACACTGCTCACTCCCTCTCGCTTTCTGCTCTGACACACATCCTCTCTGCAGAGATACAGTGTCTACTTTTCCGCACTGAAGGGGTTTGGTTAAGAGGATGATGCCAGATTAGGTCTCAAATGAGTCTTTATCTAATCTCACACATACTGTAATCTACTCTTTATCTGAGGAAATTGTGTCTCAGTATAAACAAGAGAAGCACCTAAGGCCACACTCCACTCACTCGACACCTACAGCCCTGCTATAAATACCGGCTGGTGCTCTGTACACATGTAAGTGAGGACTTGAGCTTTTTACTGTAATTCAACATTTTTTTAAAATTCACAGTGTCAGCTGCTCAGTTTTCTTCCTTTTCTCAAGCGTGGCAAGGTGAGAACTTAAAGAATCTCAATCACATGGTGGATACAAAGAAAAGAGCAATGACTTACAAAAAAAAGAAAAGGCAAAATCTGGTGAGACTGTTATGAGTTATTCCTGACGCAGTTTAACTGAGAAAAGCGGCCCTGTGAGTCGTGTAACTGATGCCTCACTCTCCCACCACGCCGACCTTTCATCTCCTCTCTCTTCATCATCCTGTTCCTACGCTTTATTCAAATACTCTGTCCTCTATCTCAATCCTTGGCTTCTGAAAAACAGCCAAAATACAGGAAATAGAGCAAAACAATGCGGAGCAAAATGTTATCGGGTCCAATTAAGCAACTGTGAGCATGTTTGAACAGGCGGAGAGGTAAGGGGGTAGGATTTTAATTATCGCCAGCGTTTTCTCCTCCAGCCTCTAATTACACAGGGGATCAGTCTGAAGGTTTTTATAGGTGCTTTAGGACTGCAGAGTATTTCCTTGTTGTTTAGGCCCATGCTGGGATCCTGCCATCCAGATGACGACTGAGACTGAAGTGCACAGTAATTTGGAGCCACACATCTCACTCACTAAAAACAGCACCCATCTCCCCCTCACACATGCATGCACACACACACACACAGAATCAGTAGAGGGTTTTGTGTCGGTACGGTATGCTGTTTTAAGGTGCTGAATGTATCTCTCAGTAGCAGGCATGAGTTGAGGAGATGTGTCTGAATCTTGCAACAAGCTGCAAGCAGCCTCCTTCGCACTTATCGCTCAGAAAAGCAGCTCTCTGCACTCTCACACATACACGAGTCCTTCTCAGTGTGAGCTGCTCTGAGGTGTTTACATTCAGAGGGAATGATGTCGGGTTGCAGAGCTGCAACCAAAGATTATTTTCATTAATCTGCAGATTATTTTCATGATGAATGTCAAATATTTTTGTCCACACACAATGTGTTCCAGTGTTTATTAGGCAGCTAAAACTGCAGTCCAATTCAGCAGTCCTGCAGTGATATCTACCTTCATGAAGGTTACATAATATTTTAGAAGTGTTGATCATTTTGGAGGCTGCAGTTTGAAGTGATGTTTTGCATCTAGGTTAAATAATGCAGTTCCCTTTCTGTTTCACAGCACCACAGACTATGTCCTCTAAAATGATCCCAAAGTTGTTGGAAAATTGTGAAAAATGCCATCACAATTCTTAATATTGGTTCAAATTGGCAGCTTTGTCTGAACAATACACAATACTGAGGCAACTATTATATAAGACAAAGAAAGGCAACAAATGTTCACATTTAACATGTTTGTTGAATGTTTTTAAAATGTTTGTCTTGTTGCTTAAAATCAAACTCAAATGATCAACTACATAACCTTCTCAGCTCTGCCAGGAGCAGGAAAAGCTTTGCTCCTGTTTCTTCAGACATACGCATCATATTGAGTTCTATTTACGAGGCATTAATCCTGATGTTCAGGTTAAAGTCAAATGAAATCTCTTTGATTCTGACAATAATTTGACCAGAGGGAACTTCAATATCTTTATGCACATGCATTGATGGCACTGCAGCAACACAGAATAGAAGAAACCTTTGAGGTTTCTCATGTGTACATCAGTATATATATATATGTTGTTATATAATTCAGCAAGACACATTTCTTCACTGCATTGAGAATATAACTAAATCGAATTCCCTCCTCTGAGAGATTAGTGTGTGTGTGTGTGTGTTGATATATATCTGAGCAGACGTACGAGAGGCTGTAAGCTGCTTAACCATGCGCTGACTCAGGACACATGCAATTTCTCTCTTCCTTCAGAGAGAGCAGCTATGAACAACATTTTTGGTATAAAAATATGAGCAAGTGGGGATCAAGCAGCCTGAAGGTGCCAGTTTAAAAAAGAAGACTCAAAGACTTTACCTGTTACAGCAGGAAAAGGGATTCAGTTAAGATGTCTTTGTGAAAAGTGAGAAACATCAGCTGGATGAAGAAATGTTTTCCTCCACCTTCCTCTACACCTGGCACTCACTATTTCATCAAAGCAGAGGAATGAGTTATTAGCTAGGCTTTATATGTAACATTCCTGCTGTATCTTCTGTTAAAACAGCTAATAAACCAAATGACATCTTGTGACACTTATGAAAACCCTTCTGGTTGCCAGACTTCACATTGAACAGCCCATCTCTCACAGACCTTACAGTCCAAGTCAGGTTTGTCATTTTCAGCTGTTTCCCTCCAAAATGTATCTAGTTTGATCATCAGCAGCCTGTCAGCAGCTGTGATCGGGGCAGGACAAATAGCAGGTGCTTTAATGACTAATCCAATTTAAGTCCTGCTTCCAGTCTCCTCAGCAGTCCTCATGGTGCAGTCAATGGAAGAACTATCCCGCTCAAAATGAAAGGACTAATATTCTGTGTTTTGGCTATCATTATTCTTGCACCTGCTCAAGGTAAGATGAAGCAGTTCCTCAGTTTATAAGATGTGTAGACCTTTTACTGATTTCACAGAACTGTTAATATTCTGATTTGAAGTATTATATTTATTTATATTAAATTGACATACACATTTATGGTAAATTAACCCTCTTGACTTATGAAATATCAAGGCCTATTTTTAAAATGTATGTACTGTCTGAAACAGTAGCCATACAACTATTATGAGTTTATGTGCATTACTGATAACGTGCTGTTTTTTTTTTTTTTTTACCTGCCTTCATTTTGAACTTGTTTAGTCTATAAAACATCAGGAAATAGTGAAAAATGTCCACTCCTTTTTACAAAACAACATCTTGTGATACCCTTCTTTGTTATGTATAATAGTGTGAGACAAGGAAAGTAACAAATAAAACCATTATCAGAGTAACTTCCTACACATTTTGTGTTGATCCACTAATCTATTAAGCTTTAAAACTCAGAAAGGATATGATGTTTAGGTGTTAATTCAACTTAATGGTCATTTTGGGGGCTGTAGTGTAATTTAAAACTCAGCCCATTGATAGAAAATATTAGAAACAGTTCATCAGCGGCTACATTCTCCAGAAATTCCAGCTCCAATAAATACTGACCATACGAGCAGGATTTATTGCAGGTCCATTGTATTAGACTGCTCTGGCAAGGTGTACCTAATAAACCAGCAGCTGAGTATAGATTTAGTAAGCCTGCATTCTCCTCACAATGCCTCACAACTCCATCTCACTACTCTTTTGTGAGCAAGTTCACCTGAGCTAGCACTAGCTAACAAGATGAGAGGGGATAAGGATTGCGAGTCTCCCTGAAACTCATCTTATTGCCCCCAGGAGGAGATTAGTCCTTTTGCAGCAGCAGCCTATAGCAGCACTGAAGCCAGCCATTTGGCACCTGGGCATACTTTGACAATGAACTCCAGACATAAACATGTTTTTGTGTCCAGACATGCTGTCTTAATAGGTATATCGATATAAAATAGCCAAGTTATTATGAGCTTAAAATAAGGACTTTGAAGGGGTTTTCAGCCATTTTTGCTGAACAGTCAGAAAACCTTTTGCTCTGTCACCGTTATTTCATGCTGCCAAAGAAACACTAATTTGAAGATGAAGCCCCTTTCCATTTTAAGAGCCTATGTGTTGCACAAGTATTATTTTGAGGAATTGTGTAGCACAGTATGGTAGGAATAACTAAGCGTCTGTCCCACTCCTGCATTATGTTCTGCAGTTCCTTCTATTAATTCCAGTATCTGTCTGGTTAATAAAAACACGATGCAGCCTGAAGACTTGGAGCACTCCCTGAATAGCACAAGTCATCCACTCAAAGAAACAAATTCCAGACTGCTGTGGAATAAACAAAATATTTCTGAGATGCTTAAGTGCTCGGCAGAATGTGGCTCATCAGTTTGGCTTGATGTCTTTCAACAGCGCTCCAACACTTCACACATTCGGCACCCTCTGAATAATAAACGTTTCCAACAAGCTATTGCATAAATGCCTCGAAATGTGAATAATCCAAAGCCTTTCATCCATTAATCTGACATCTATAGTGTTAATAAGTGTATATTCTCTGTTCTTAGCGTACGTGTGTGTGTTGTTTCATTGGCTGCCTGAGTTGTGTATAGTTCTGCGTGCTGTCTCAGTCAGGTCTTCATTGCAAAAGAAGTTTCCAGTCTCAGTGGGAGATTAGAAAGATTTTCTGTGACAATAACTAATTTGTTTATAATGATCTCAATATTAGACACTGTCTCCTTTGTTCTGTCTAAATTAATGCCAGAAAAGCTTTACTGTATCAAACTGTCCTGTTTGATGGTGTTCCCTGGGCTCAGGTGTGGATGAGCAGCAGTTAGAGCAGCTCATGGAGTCAGTGCGATTTGAAGATGATGAGGAGTTTTTGGAGTGTTTCCGTTGTGACCTGGGCTTCTGGGATGCCTGCTACACCACAGAAGTCAACTGCAGCCTAGGGGAGCGCTGCTACACGGGCCGCGGGAAGGCAGGTGTGTTGGATTAAATTGTATTTTTAGTCAGTGTAGGTTTGTTGATTCATATTAAGTATTAGGAGTTTTTAAAATGTATTTTATTTTGATTTACTAGAGACATTGACTATAACCTCTTCTCCTTGCCCCCCCCCAGCTGATACTCTGGACATTAAGACTTCGGGTTGTGTGAAGGCAGAGGAGTGCGGCATGGAGACCACAGTGGAGCTGTTCTCTAACAACACCATCTTTGTCATGACAAAACACTGCTGCGACACTCCCTTCTGCAACTCGGCACGCAAACTACAAATCACCACACTTTTGTATCTCACTGTGGCTGTCCTAACTACCTGGCATCTGACTGAATCCTCAGCGGGATCACAATAATCAACTTGCATTCATTTATGTTGTCAAAACAAATAGGCAAAAACTGTGTGAAGTGATGCTGAAAGGACTTCAAACATATGGTGACAAAAAATCACCAGCTTTACAGAACTTTTGTACTGTCCAATATAAAACACTACTTAGATAATTATGGTATTAGTATATTAATTCAGAAAGCCTTTTATTAAACCAATCTGTTTGTCTCACATTCAAACTGAACAAAACTGAGCTGCTACAAGATAAACCTTTGCAGCATATGCACTGCAGTAAATGTTTCAGTCATATTATCATGTATATATTGTCATGAATACAACATCAGTGGAACAGCTTTCTCTCTTCCAAACTAGCTGAAAACTTAAGGTACAAACTGACCACAAGGCTGTGGAAATGAGTGTTCTCTTCAGCTGCGGTTCAGCAGCACACCAGCAGAGGGCAGGAGCTCCTCTTTCATGAAGTGCTGAAGGTCCAGATCTTTGTCCTCAAGGTCAAGGCCCAAGAACTTCTCCACCACAGACCTGCATCTGCCAGTCACAGTGTGTTTCATGCACATGACTCTCCTGTGTTGGTTTACATTGTCTTTGAAGCTGGAGTTTAACAAACCTGTTTGTCTGCTCATCTGATGACCCTTTATCAAAGCGCTGGATGGACTTTCCTGTTCTGTATAACTCAGATACCTGACCGAACACACACATACACGCAGAAACATTGAGTCTATGAGCATGCCTACGTGTATTTCAGAGTGTATCTATGTGTGTGTTTACCTCCACTCCTCTCTGCACAAGGCTTGTTGGCAGGCCTGCCAGTGTAGCGATGTTGGCAGCATAGCTAGACTGGCAGATACCCTCCTTCACTTGGTACAGAAACACCAACTCATCCCCGTCCACTGCTGTCTCTAGAGTCTAACACACACATTAATACAAAACCACATACACACAAAAAAACCACTTACTTAAAAAACTTCTAATGAGGTGAACATAATGTGAAGCGTGTTCTCATCAACTAATTGTTCACTGGGAAGTTTTACTGTCAACGTTTTCATTTGACCATCATGAAAACACACTGAACATTCGTAAAATGCTTCAGGCAACATCTCATCATTGTGCAAGCTCAGACGAGTATCTCACAGTTTACCAGTAGAGACAGCAGGCCTGAGGAAGATAGCAGGCCCAGCTGCAGCAAACTGTGGAAGTTGGTAGCCAACAAGACATGAGGTACATCCCCTGGGGCTTTTCTCAGCCAATGAGAGATTGATGCAGCCAGCAGGGACAGTCCATCCACCTGAAGCGGAACATTATTAATTAATTACTTAATTCAAGTTAAGCTCTTTACACAAACCCTCGATAGCCTGAGTTGGTGCCACGAATAAACTGATTACAACAACATTCCCTCCCATTAGTCTGGTCAACCAACCAGATGTCAACCGTTCTTTCAGACTAAGACTAAATAAGAATTCTCTATGTAAATAATAATGTATTTTAATTCTAATGACAAAAGTGACTGAGGTTTGGTCTTTAAATTGAGACTTTTTTGTGCAAATCACATGACAGGATGGAAATGGGGGAAAGACGGGTATGACATACAATGAAAAAGGCCTTGTAGTTATATGGTGCGTATCACCACCTACAGACAAGGAAAGCAATAGCTTCTTTAATATTAACACATGCACCACCTGCAGGTGAGAGATAAAGGGTCACAGCTGCATTCCTTTTTTTAGAGCTGTTGTTTGCATTTTTGTGCACTTTTGAGGTTTCACATTTAGCACTCACTCACACCTACCTACAGTAGATATGACTGACACGTAATAGAAATACAGCACAGCCTGTGGCTATAAAACACTGTATGTTATGTTGTATTTGTTGCATTTTGTTCTTGTATTTTCATCACCTTTTGGGTTGATTGGACAAACTTGCTAGCAAACAGTTGCTTATTCCCACACAGCAGATGCAGAACAACATTATCATTCAGTTGGAGTTGTGTTTCTGACCACCTGGCAAATGTAAGTTCAATATTTACTCTCTTCTAGCTCTGTTTCTGGTCTGTGCCAGCTCCTGAGGGAAATATCTGTCTCGTTAGCTGCTAAATGCTCCATGATAGTGACTAAATGTGTCCCACTGTCATTTGGTGCTGAGCAGGTAGTGCACAGTGGATTTTAGCTGAAAACAGCTGCTCCTGAAGCTGAAAGGACCAAGCCAAAACATTTAAGTTGCAGGTTGAACAGCTAATAAATTAGCTGAGGCTCACTACAAAGCTCATTAGTTTTGTGATATTATTTATTATAGCGCCTTTAAATTCTAGTTGTTAAAACCAATAAACAAGGCTACGATGGACTTATTCGGCATATACTGGTAATTTTCTTATATTGTTTCTTGCCCTCGCCTCCCACACCTCTATTTTTTCTTTAGACAAATAAAATTGGTTTGGACCCACTCCATCCCACTCCAGAGTCACCTGGCAGACAGTGATGGAGGACAAAGAACATAATGATACTCAAAGCACTGAGAAGTCTGTACATTTACAAGTATTCAACAGGAATCATGCTCCATTTGCTAAAACTAACATATATATATACATTTCAACCATCTGAGACACTTCAATTATTAAACAACAGCAGCTGTAACAATAGTTGCCTACAAATTGCTTCCCTTCCCTGTAGATGGTGCTCATCCACACCTCCATATCTGCAGCTCTAAACAGCTGCTGCTATTTTGTAGCTGATAGGTGGCACATGTTGGGCTGAACTGAAAGTCTGTTCATGCTGCAGTTTTAAATTGGAAAAAATTGGCTGGGATTGGTTTCAGGCGCTTCACATCAGCGACACTGTGTGTCCTTGTTATGTGTATACATATGTATTTAATTCACAAAATGCTGGAACAAGTTCTTCTTACTGTGTTAGTTCCTTTTCCAAATTCATCGATGAGAACTAATGAGTTGCCAGTACTGCTGTTGAGAGCTTGGGCCATCTGGAGAATAGAGATGCAAAATGTTACACCACACTGCCCTGTTTTATTGTGTTTGTTTGTGTGTGTGTTATTGATGTAGGCAGTAGCTGTTTAATAAAAATGTCTTGACAGGTGGAGAGTGGGTGTAAAGCTGGAGGACAGTAATGTTGGAAGTTCATATCTTTTATTTCCACACCCACACACCCTGACATACAGCATAAACGCAGTTGCTTGTGTGCATAAAACTGTGTGTGTTTGGGTGTGACAGTGTGTGATAGGTACCTGATTGAGGTCTATCATGAAGGTGCTGAGGCCAACAGACACAGACTCTCTGCTCTGCATGCGGGTAAAGATCCCATCCACCAAACCGATCTCTGCTTCCTTCGCGGGGACATCTGAGCCAATCAGAGCCATGAACACAATAAGGCCCACCTACCAAAGTCAAATCAGAAAGCAGGTCAGGTAAGAATTGAATGTCCTCTGCTATGCTGTGACATAAACCACATAGGCGAGAGAAGTCACATCAGTAATTCTTAATAGCAGCCTAAAGGTAAAGTGTTCCTCAAAGTAGAGTTAAATGAAGACCTTCTCAAAAAGAAACTTTACTGTCATCTTAAGTTAAATAAATGTATTATTATTAATAAAGTAAAAACAGAAAATATAAATTTTGTAAGTTATTATCTAGCAGAATTCTGAGGTAGCTAGTATTTGTAGTGCAATGGGCAGTAATGTGGATTTTGAGTATTGTCTCCCACTTGTACAGTTTTACTGTTCTTTTGCTTCTTAAAGCTCTCCATTAGTTTTACTGTAGCTGAACTAAGCTTTCACTGGGAGTAGCAACAGAAAAACAAAGGAAAAGGCATGTTTTTGCTGAAACTCATCAAACAATCAATCTCGCCAAGACCACAAGTAGTTCATCATTTAACTTGTTACTGGATTTATTAAACTTGGGTGGAACTGTTCTCACCTGTTTGAGGAAAATGCTCTTGCCAGATGAATTGGGGCCAGTGATGATCTTAACTCTGTCCTGTAACTCTGAACTCTGGAAATAGTTGGCCACAAACACTGGAGAGCACAGCTCCAGCAATGGATGTCTACAAAATCATGAAACAAAGACATTCATCAATTCTGTATAGTTCTCATGTCAAAAACCACTTCTGTTGTTTTATCTGCGTGTGTGCATGGGCATACCCCTGTTTATGTGTGTACAATGCATATGCAATGACTGCAGTCTATGATACTTTTAATCATACTTTAGTAGAATAGAAAAGGATTTTAGATAACAAAAAGAGTACCTGGTGAGTTTTTACCTGCCCTGTGTGACTGTGATTCTCCTGTGGCTGGTTAGTCTGGGTGAGGTGTAGCCGTACTCTTGGGAGGCGCAGCTCATAGCCATCAGACAGTCCAGCTCAGCAATGAGATCCAGAACCTCACAACAAACACATTGAAAACACTGACCCTGAACAACACTTTTGACCAATGAAAAAGCAGCGAGCAGGAGCTTTAGTGTTCGCAAACTTAGAGCTCAACAGGGTTTAACATATGAATTGATAAAGAATGTGTGTATTTTCATTGAAAAAAACATAAATCAAAAATGAGGATACAACAAACAACAACAAACAAGAGGACTATGTTCCAAAATCTGTTAGATGTTTCTTTGGATGTTTTGATACTTGATGTTTTGGAATTGACTGTGACCACAGGGAGAATGAGTTAGTGTTAGTGCTTAACTCTCAAAAGAGAGATTTTGGATTGAATATCACTTTAATAAGTTTGAAACCCCGCAAGTCTGTTTGTAATAAAGCTCATTGTTTATTTTACATTAATTTAATTGCCATGACTGCCTAAAAGCTAGAAAATCTGCACCACAGCAATAATATTGTAAACACAATAATTCATCATCCAACCTTAATATTCATACTGTCCTCAAAAATAACAATAAAATTTGCAATTACAGCATGGAACAGCAGCAAGCCAGCACTTAAAAAGAACTTCAGGGCCATCCAGACCTGTTTCATAATGAAAATGTACAACATAACACTAGGCAACACTGATAGTTAATCAGAACAAATTCCACCCACACACATTAACAGAATCACTTTCGTGCCAACAATCATTTTATAAGATAAGGAATCATGGTTTAAACACTTGGACCTGTAAGCACAATAATGCACACAAACCTTGTAAAGGGAGTTGCTCCTCTCGAGGATTGTGTTCTGCAACTGTGTCATTACTGCTGTCTCCATGTCTGAGACACAGGAAGTACATCATCAGGAGAGCCTTCGATGGCTTTTGGTCATTTCTATATGACAAGTCAGAGCTATCAGGTAAATTTCTCAGATGGTAAGAGGGTAAAAGACCTCTAATGTCACAGTGCAAGTCTCCTAGGAGGTCATCTAATTCCTTTGTTCTCTGGCTGCGGTAGTGCAGACGATCCTCTGACAGAAACTAGTCCACATGAACACAACAAAAAGGCAGGGTATTACAGCACATGAACACAAACAAACAAATCTATAAGCAAACCAATTTGCTGGCAAGATTATGCACAAACCATAAAATCAAGACCCTCTATCTCAAAATCAGCTTTCTCCACCATGCTGGGCAGGCGAGGGACAGAAAGCAAGAATCCAATCTGTTAGGAGAATTAAACAATTGTGCACTGATAGATGTGGTGCTACAGAGAAACTATTTTTGCCCTATCTGATAGCATGAATTCTATCTATGACTGAAAAAAATGTAGTAACTGGTAAGACATAGGCATATCATCTGATAGCTGTGCACACATAAAGCTCAGACCAGAGGGATGTAGATGACGCAGCAGGAGGGGATGCGAGTGTCCAGGTGTTCCAGCTCTTTTCTGGCAACATCAGTCAGGAAGTCGGACAACCCCATCATTCTCCTCTTCTCTGTCAGAGCAAGGGAGAATTGTTAAAACAACCACCACAAACTTATCAAATTACAATACTTTACAATCATGACAGTTTGGCTAACTGCCCTAGTTTTGAATCTCTGATGGAGGCACCTACTCTCATCAATTGCTTGATCCACATTTGCTTTGATAGTGAAGCGGTTCTCAGCTATGCTGGTTTCAAAATCCACCTACATGTCCAAAAACACAGATGGAGTCAAACTCAATAACACTCAGCAGTTTGCAAATCATGAATTACTGATCATGGCAATAAAAACAATAAAAAACAGGATGTTTGCTAGATTTGCTGCTGTGTATTAATGTGTGTGTCTCACAACTCGGCTGATGAGGGAAGCAATATATTGGAGTTCATCAGAGAACCCTTCACTGATATCACGAAAGAGCTGAATGGATTGAGGCAGGTGTCGCACTGTGTCCCTGATACACACTGCACTGTAAACAGTCTGAAAAACAAACAAACATAGCATTTTGTACGCGCTAAACAGATCCATATGTCTGGATCCATATGGGTATGGTATGTAAGGTAATACTGTAGCTCCAACCTTGTACAGACTCCGCCAGTCGGTCACTTTGGCGTGAGAGAGAGACATCCTGCGCAGAAGGGTCTACCACACACAAACACACACACAGACTGGTTTGTATTTTCTATGTTCAGGTGGCAACACTGCGGGAAAGGAGATAAATGGTCACAGATGTGGAGAAAAAGTAGGTCAGTGGTCAGAGTTGTTACTGGTATGTTACTGATGTTTCGTAGAGAGGACTGTAGTGTGCTCAGGGCATCAGAGTTCTGTGGTGACGTGAAAAAGCGTATCACTTCCTGCCTCCTGTGTAAGATGGCCAGGTTCTGTGTTGGCCGCAGAAACCACTGGCTAAGAAAAGAGAGGACATATATTTATGTTACTTATATATGGCAAATAGTACAAACTAGCAAACTTCACATTTTCTGTCTGTGACAGCAGTTTTAACCAGATGACGTGTGTATGCAAAAAGTAATGGATGCGTATAGAAAAATGGCAGAAATTACAGATTCACAACAATTACATTCCCACAGTAATCATAGCATGGAATTAAAATCCCCACAATATAATTTGTTACAGTACCAAAAACAGATGATGCATTCTGTTTAAAGGACTGGCATATTTATGCTGTTACCATAGTTACAAGCAGCAGCATGCAATCCTTGAAATTCCTGAGACAAACACAAATCATCTGCCAGAATCCCAAAAAGGAAGTAAAACCAAAATTTTCATATATCTGATTCGATCATTTACCTGGATACTGAGGACATGTGCTGAAATTAATGTATTTATTTATGTGAGCCTAATATTCTCTTTTGATGAAGTAAAGGACCCTCATTATGCTTTGCTTTGTGATCAGCCTCTACCAGGATGTTTCTCACCGTAGCAGTTTGGAGCCAATCTTGCACCTGCAACGGTTCAGTATCCCTGCAACACACAAGAAGAACACATGGTTCATGTAAACGCCATTACAGAAGACAAAGTGATAATGTCCTAAATGCTTCCATCAGGCTTGCATACCATAAATGCTGAGTCCCTCCTTTTCACCTGAATGCAGCTTGTACACTGATGGGTGAAGTTCTGATTTAAAGATCTGCAGCACACTAGAACAAATACAAAATCCTAGGTGAGCTTTCAACCACCCCTTGTTTTTTCTTTACGTTTTTGCCTGCCACACCTAATAATACATTTATATTTAAAACATTTTTATTCCTTATATCTATTCTTTTATTTTAAAGAAAAGCAGTGTTTACCAGAAAAGATGCCTAACCATAGAAACAAGTTAATTCTACAAAAAAGAATAAAAAAGAAAGAAACATACATATAATGTAAGTTAAGAAATACGTAACAAAAGATATACATTTACAAAGAATACACTAAACTGCACAGTAGGAAATATAGTATGTATTGAAAAAAAAAAAAACATTTTATGGAATTACTGCCCTAGGTCACTCGTACCTGTAGGTGTCTCGGTCAATGTGGACAACACCTTTACTATTTTAGGAACAAACAATAAACATTTTAGAGAAGCAATATTTTTCATTCATGGAAACTGTGATCTGTTGGTAGCATAGAGAAATAGAGAATAGGGAGATTAGAGAAATGTAATAGAGTAAATGTACATGTACAGTACTATGAAAACACAAACACATGCCACTTTTGCCTGTTTGACAAATGAAAATCTGTGCAGCTAAATACAGAGCAGTAAAATATCACAGTTCATTGATAAAACTCATTATGGAAAAGGTGTAATCACAGTATGTGTGTGTCTGCACAGCTCCATTAATGTGTGTCTTACAGAGTGTAGGCGTGGAACTGTAGGATAGGAACTCCAACACTGCTGTCTTCCAGCTCCACTCCCACTCTCCTCCTGTCCAGACATTTCAGCAGAGCTCCCACTGCCCTCAGCTACCCAACGGATGCACACACACACACACACAAACACATAAATGAACATAAATGCAAGAAAATGATGGACAGTTCATGATCACCTCCCGCACAATGACTGACTGATGGATAGGATATGTAGACATCTGGCTCACCATCAGGGGTGAATCAAAAGAGATACAGGAGGAGAGGTAGGACATTTTGTCACTCTCTGAAATGGAGGTAGGAAGGAAAGGCAGATGGGCAGACAGTAGCCTCTGCTTCCCAATCTGCAGACCTGCAACATTTAAAAACTGACTCAGATTCAAATCATTCATTGTAGATAATCGATGCAAATTTTATGCAAAAATCATGGCAAAAATGAATAAGGACATTTGGATATTATGAGTGGGTGTCTGTTTACCAAAGTCAACATATGGATAGGTAACCACCTCTGGTTTGTAGTCTTGGTTTGAACCTGAGATACAGCAGAGTGAACGAATAGTTTATTGTCAAAAGAAAGAAAAGTAGTTGTTTTGACAACATAAAATTGTGTCTGGGTGCTCAGTAAAAGCCTTACAGGATAAGTTTATAATCACTCTTCTCCTTATCAAACTATCTGGCTGCAGTGTCAAGCAGCACTGATCTTATTTCATTTCCTTGACCCCAAAACTACTTGTCTCATACCATGTCAAAACAAAACTTTCTCTGACATATTTCTGTTTCTTGTTCCCATGTTGAGATAATTTCCCAGAACTTACCAAGTTGTTGCAGGAAGCGGGTCATGCAGCGCTCCTGCTTTGCACTGGTAATTATTACATGGGGACTGACCTCCTGGATGACTGGGCAACAGAGCAAACAGAGGGACGTGGTACTCACAATATAGTAAGAAAAGTACAAGTGTCGGTCTAAATACGTTATTGTCATTTCTGCACTATTCCCAGGCTGTGTATTGTTTACCTCTGGCCAGCAGGTGGAGCTCGTAGTTGTCTGGAGTGTCTATCATGTAGTGTAAAGAAGAGTCCTTACTATCATAAAAGCAAAGACCAACCTGTCCATTCTGGGCGAAAACACTAAGTAAAACCTGGAAATAAACAAACGCGGTGTTTTGTAAGCGTGCAGTGACTGCTGTAACTATGTACTACTCTTCTTTTGAGTGTGACGTCTGAGCTTACCGCAGGTGAGTCTTCATCCTCGTCTTCATCTCCGTGTATACCTGGGTGATCCGAAACAACCCCTCCTCTTCCTCCTTTCGGACTTTCCATGGCCAGTTAACTCTACACAAGAATGGTCAAATAATTTAATTAATGCTCTGAATACAAAAGTTATTAAAGCAAGAGACTCTATTTCTATTAAACTTTAAAACACAAACTTGTATTCAGTCACCTGTTTAGGTTAATATATTAACCAACAAAGTAGAATTGATCAGAATTAGCCGCCATTTAGCCAGGGGAGGTACTGTTAGCTAGCTTCCTGGAACCGAACCTACTAGTGTACTTTCTGCACTATACTTACTAGTATATTGTCTTCGCTTAGTTAGCTAAGATTCTTACAGGAGGGAGATGGACTTATAGTTGAGTTAAAGGCCCTTAAATATAGTTAGTAAAGGTATAAACAAAATTAAAAAATCTTGCCTGTATCAGTTTTTGCAGGTTAGCCAGGGAAATCGCATGCGCTCCTTAGCACGCGGTTCTTTGTCTCCATGTTGTCATGACAACAGTGTTCCTATGGATGGCATTTAAAATGACCTGTTTGGCCCAAATTTGACTTTAGTTCGTGATTATCATCCGTCAAAGTGACTCTCATAAGACAAAAGCGGGAGCAGGAAAACAAATTATTATTATTATTATTATTATTATTATTATTATTGTATGAACTTCAGTGAAAGCAGGAATTAACAAAGTTTTAACCCAAGATCAAAGATTGGACTAATAACAGTTGACCTTTCATTTCATTTCACAGAGGTCCTGCATTAAAATTTTAGCTAAGTAAAGACATATAAAAATATAAAATCAAATACAAAAGGTGAACATTATGCAGAATCAGAATAGTTTAATATTGTAGGTCATAATTTAGAAGATAGTGTTTGGTAATGTTTGGAAGTATAGTCCATAGGGTAATTGACTGTCTATACTGATATTTAGCATGTTAGATCAGGACTAAAATACTGAATTTTTTCATTGTGATAGTGCTACTTTGTAGATGGTTTTAATTACTGGAAGACTGAGCATATAGAGCCTGGCCGTTGGGGAAAACAAGATAAATACTTTAATTAAAATTTAAAAGAATTTGGCACTGCAACCACTGAGTCAGCAGCCAGGACTCTGAGTCATCTTTGCTTCTATAAACACACAGATGCTCACTTAGAGTTACAACTGAGTTTTAGCAGTTTATCATTGAGCAATATGGATTTACTTAGAAATCCAATTGATAATGAGTTTAGTTTGGGAGTGTCCATTTCATAGAAACCTTGGGATTATGCTTTCTTCATAATGATAATTTTGTTGTCTTTACTCCAGGCAAACAATACTACCAAATGGCCTCTTTTCTCCTTTTGTATAATTCATAAAATTATTTGAACAACAAAACAGCAATTATGACAACATCAAATATTGGTAAAAGTCATTTATTTCATCTGCAAAGAAACAGTCAGAGATAAAGGTACATCCCTTGATTTTGCAAGACATCCATTCTCACCAAAAATCTTTCCTTTGTTGACATTATGTAACATTATGTAATCAGTTTACAGATACGAATATTATGAGTTTACTATCTATAAATTACATCACAATAAATAATTAAAATTACTAATAAATACATTTATACAGCATTTTTCATATTGTACCCATCTGTGCTTGAAATGTTTCCTACTGTGTGGATATGATGTGCAATCAAAAAGTTTTGCAAATGTTCCTGTTGTGAATATGGCACTGTAATGCACATGCAGCAGATGCAAGCAATAACTTTTGTCAGTAAGAATTCCATTACATTATACCTTATATGACATCAACTTCACGACCTATGTCACATTGTTGCATTGTTTTGACCACTTGCAGGTGCAAATTTGTTCTTATGCAAGTATACATTTGCACTTTTACCATAGACCTCAAACTTGAGCAGAGAGAAAACATCAAATTCTAGGTCAACCCCAAGCTTTACGACGAGGATCATCACCAACAATAGGAGCTGGGTCTAAGGCAACAGCCTATAAGCAGTCGTCACAGTAGATGGGCCTGTAATCTCCAAGGCTGAAGAGAGCACAACAGGTCAGGAGTGTGAACAAGACCATACTCGTTTTCCTCTGTGTTCACAGGGTTGTTCACTAGGAATTTGTCTAAGGGTTGGACTGTCAGACTTGAGTTCTACTGCACCATTCAGAGGAGTCTGAGGGAGGACATTTGGCACAAAACAACATATATTGTGGTCTAAGGGTACTTGAGTGTGCCATTCCAGCAACATGCTCCTCAACCTGTGTTTTTTGGCTGTACCAAACTGTCACTTGTCAACCAAACTTCACAATGGATTTAACCAACTTCTTACTCTTCCTCAAATGAAAGTCAAGATGAAGGGTCACTGTTTTGACACAGTGGAAGAGATTCAGCGCAAGATGCAGATGGTGCTTCAAGCAGTTACAGACCAAAGGCTGGAACAGGTAACTACTTCTTAGGACATTGCAAGTTTAAAAAAAGGTAACGTTATTGTTTTTCTAGACACAGGTTTAGAATGGTTTGATCTAACCACATATGTGTGCATCATTGACTGGAAAGCAGGTAGTGCTGGAGACGAGGGGGCAGAGGCAGTTTGTCCATTTGATTCTTTCTCTTTTGCCCCATATGACGCTGAATTGACAGTCCACACAAAGCCATCAAGGCAGGCGGATCACCTGCAAAGGAGAGAAAAACAAAAAACTCTGTTTATCTGTTTTATAATACCCAGGCAGATCTAATCAAAATATAATTATTGGATTATAATTAAATATTAATTATTGATATGTCTGTAAAAACCTATACTCACGTGTGGCACCGTTTAGATATCGTAGTCGTATATTGGCTCCTCCTCTCACACTGGTTATGGCTGGGAAAAGCTCCACTCCACGAGGGAGATCTTTAAATGCAACACCAAGAAAGCTGCCATCAACACTAAATCCCAGAGTTCCTGCGTCGGCATCCAGGACCAGCAGGATGCGCTCAGGGATGTGGAGAGGTGTCATCTTTGTGCATGATGAAGGAGACGGTGACCTAAAATCCTCTACAGCCTCAGAGTGACACTTTCTCTTTCCTGGGTAATATCCAAGACTATGTCCAGCATACCAGAGCTGATTGGTTTGGAGTTCCCAGCCCCAGGACTGAGAGTCTCCACCCACTAGCACTTTGTATCCTGAGGCCTGGAGAGGGCAGTTCTCCTTGGAAATGCCCAAGACAGCATGACTACCTCTGTGGTTGGGGTTCCACAGAACTTCCCAGACATGAAGCCCACTCTTCACACCCTTCTCTGCCCTCACCCCATCACTGCTGCGCTCAACAGGTGAACGTGTCACTTCCTGTTTGCAGCTTGACAGCAGGAAGTGAGGAGAGCGGTGGACTGAGCTCCAGAGTGAGCGACTGTCTCCTGTAGCGATTGGAGAGGAGTTCAAAATGACAGCAAGGCGAGAGGAGGTCGGGACAGCCAGTGGGGGAAAAGCTGATGAGGAGGTCAGAGAGCTGTCATCTTCCCCTCCGTACAGCCAAAGTGACAGTGACAGACCCATCGGTTCAAACTGTTTTAGCAGAATCGCTGCTAAGTGTGGTCAAATAGGAACTGTGGAGAGAAGGCAACAAACCACTTGTTCATAAACTGACACAATAAGGCATCATAACTTTGTAGAGAAATTTACATTTACAAGTCAGCTCTGCTCAGTTTTTTTATTGAAATTAAAATAGCTGCAACTAATGATTGTTTAATGTAATTAACTACTAAATTATTTTGACAAGCTAGGAGACGGAAAAGACAATAAGTCAATAAGACTCTCAGTTGTAGTAGAATTAGTAAAATTAAATGGTATAGTGAAGTATCCAGATCTTTAATTCAAAGCACCAATACCAGACTGTAAAAGTAATACGTTCCAAACTGCACTTAAACTAAGAAAAAAATCTATTAACATATGAAAGTAAAAAAAAATTCAAGCAAAATGGTCTCATACAGATTATATTTTATAATATTATTACATTATTATTGGTGAAGTATAACTGGTGCATTAATATTTAAACAGCATTTCAACACTACATTTAGGGCAAATTCTAGGTATTTCGTTGGTTATGCATCTTTTTGCATCTGCTGAGACAGATTAAATGCTGAACTCCAAAGTGACTTCTATAGTAGTCAGACAAATGAGTTAGTATTTACCTCTGAAACGTAGTAGTATAAAAATCGAAATACTCAAGTAGACAGGCACTATTTCTCAAATTTGCCGATTGTCATTACAGCACTCGAGCAAACTAAGAGTGCGTTAAGACGAGTAAGGTGTCAAGACGCCAAAATGAGTTGTGTAATAACAAAAAGTCTCCACGTGCACATATTTAAACATGATACAGGTTATTTTATCTGTGGAACAGGTCAGTGAGGACAGTGCCCTAAACTTTAGGCTTTAGGTAAACTCATTCTTACCAGCTGTTTTGCAGAATCCTTCTGTGTGATGGTTGAATGCAGGCTGTTTCCTACAGGCTGTCTGTATCTGTGTGTTTATAACCGCCTCTTATCGAGCATCTCGTGCGTCTTCTCGCAATTCGGTAACGTAACCGCGCTGCTCGCTCCGGTGTTTTCATGATGGTTTCGCGGACGACCTCCGAGACGGGAACAGCACAGTCCATCACGGCAGACTGACGTATACAGAGCTGCGGTGACAAGGACGAGAGATCTCATGACGCGTTTGTCAAATCATGATCGCTGCAAAGAAGCCGTGTCTTGAGATGAGAGATAACAAGACATGATTAGTTTCTGTCAAGTGTTTCTCCTCCAGTGTTCCTTCTTTTATCTCGTTCTGTAATGAATGTAAACATAAATCGCGAAACACAAAAAGAGGATCAAACTCGGGCTTTTAAATAACAAGAAGAGAAAAATGAAATAGAACCCAAAGCGGCTCATCATTACAGAGAGCGCATGCGCATAAAGAAAAGCAGCGCAATGGCGATGTGAGCCCGGCACTCTGTCTTACAGACAACAGACTCACTGTTTCAAACTTCTTTTCGTACTTCTCAGATAGTTTACTTAAGTGGAGGGTCACATAGTTGCCCATTTCAGCTGATGATGCAGATGGTGATGGTGAAGGTAGTTGTATTGTGCTGGGTAGCTTAATCCAATATAAAACATATTAATATTTTTTTGGTGCTGATAACCAGCAATGTAACCAGTTATAAATGCGTAGGAGTGAAACGTACAATCCTTGCTTCTAAAATAAAACCCGTAAAGACCATGTTATTTGAGCAGCATAAACATTTTTAAGAATTATTATTAAGATTATTAAGAAAGTAAAGTGGCCAATCCCATGTCATGTTACATAGCAAAAGACAGGTTAAAGGGTCTAAAAAACTGGAGGTATTACATTAAGTATAAGATTTACATGAGCATGACTGATTTTGCTTCTGGCAGTTTTGAAAACATCTGCACATTGTAGGTTTTCAGTGAGGCACTGCCTCTCAGCTGGTATCATCCCTAAGCAAATTAAATGATCATTTGTCACATTAATTAGAATTAATGGGATATTCCACTCACCTTGGGAACATGAATATCACTTATTGTAGTAAAGCAATTGTAGTAGGACTCACATAGAATTTGGCAGACACAAAAATGGGTTAACATTAAAAATACATCCTAAAATTCATGGAGACTTTATGCATATTTGATGACAGATTTCTATAACTCACCTATCCTCTAAAATACTTAACGTGTGTGAGCGGTAACTGATATAATTGTCTTGTTGTCAGTGAATTAGCTTCAATCTTGAGGGCACAAAACGTCATGTTGCTTTCTAAATGATGCTATTAACTGCATTTGGTTTAGTGATATAAAGGCTTTGTGCCAATTTTAACAGCAATACAAATAAGCAAAAGCAACCTCAGTTTGAATTTTAATCTACTAACTTACCACAGAAAATGTGACTAACATTAGCCGAAAAGAAAAAGAAGCAAGCAGAAGTTAAACAAAGAGCAGGTTTATTAAAATGTTAATAGGATAGACAAGTCAACTCAGACATAACCATAATAAAAGCAAGTTGAGTCTGATTGAGGAAGTTCACTAGCAGACAGTAGGTGTGGTGCTCCTGTCATTCCTCTTTTTCGTAGATGTCATCCTTCTTTATATACTGCACAGTGTCATTAGATCATCATCCAGCTCTGCTGTATTTTAAAACCTTTCAGTAATTACTTGATGATACAATGAGTGATATGGTGACTGTTATTTTTCGTTTTTGCTGTCTGAAAGGGTTAATTGTAACATGAGTAGATAATTGAATCCATAGCGTGACTGCTGGGATAGGCTCCAGCACCCCGTGACTTTGAAAGGAATAAGCTGGGAATAAAATAGATGGATGAATGGAACCTATAGCATGTAACCAGCAAATAATAGCAACCAAAAGACTATTGTCCTATAACCTTTAGCTATTTCAGTGACATCAATGAGATGATGATGTTTTTGCCAAAATAGTATTCCTGTTAATGTAAAGGAAGAAAATGAGGGGCACAAAATAAAAAAAAAATAAAAAATGATTATTTTTATGTCCTATAAGTTAATGATAAGCATAATAATTTAATCACATATGCTCAGTTCACTTAAGGAGTTAATCCAGTTATCTATAGTCCATCCATTTCCCATTATTTGGTATGTGTGTTTTTCCTGATAACTTTTGTGAGTCATACCTTTTTGCAGTCAAAAACAATGTTGACATACATATAGTTTTATACTATTTAAAGGACTTTTGTTTGGCATATATAGCTGGCAGGCTGAGACCCAGCAGGGGAACAACAGACCAAACAGACCAGTATGTTGTCAGCAGTGGCATTGGAGAATAGACTAACCAGTCTCCTTATTGATTGAGGTGACAACTGCAGGTACTTTTACATGCTTAATGTGTTGCATCAGAGCAACTAAGTAGATAGACTGACCGTGTAGCAGTGTACTTTCCCTCTGTGAATGTTTGATCCCTTAATCAACAAGATAAAGAGCAGGACAAGACACATCCTCTGTTAGTAAGTTAGATAGGGAGGCTGCTTTTGGGAAGCTCTTATTATATAGATATTGCACATTTTGAGCTCATCAAGGCCTGAGTTAAACTCTTTTTTCTATTGAGAACTGTATGATTTCCTCTTGCAGCATATTACCTTGTAGGAACCAAAACCCGCCCTAGAAATAACAAAAAGAAAAACAAGTCATACATTGTGTTGAAGTGTTACTATTCATAAGCTCCAATGGATTGTATAAAAATCAGCACTGGTGTCAACTTTATGCTCTGTGATTTAAAGGATAATAAAACAAGAAATCTTTTCTGAAACAAGTGCATTGACACAGGCACACAGGTAACACCATTAATCAGGTAGTAATGCATAATATACTGTATAATGATGTCTTTGTAGTTTTTAAATATGGTCTGTTTATCTCTACACACCTAACACTGAAGGGGCAATGAATTTGATTTTGTTGGGTTAATTATTTGGTTAAGCTGGCCCTGTAACTCACCAGAAGCATTCTTCTTGTAGTAAATGAGCCCAGCACCAAAAAACACCAGACCCAGCAGCAGCCCTGCTGTCCCCACAGCAATCTTATTTGTCTCTGACTTAGTTGTAGGATCTGAAAACATATCACTATATTAAAGTCACATATTCTGCATGTAACAATATTAAAAGTCTTCAGCTGTACTTGAATTCAAATAAAGAGACCTCTGTTAAGCGTTCCTCTTGTCACTTTCTTACCCCAGTCATAAAGCTTGGGCTCCTTGAGGCTTGCATGCGTCACCCTGCAGGTGATTTTCTTTCCTGGTCTGGGTGTAAACTCCAGGTAGGAGTGGATCTGATAGAGCCAATTCCCATTGGGCAGTTCCTCAGTGGACGTCACATCTGATGTCACCTCTTTTCCATTCTTTAGCCAGGTCACTTGGATTTGTTTAGGATAAAAGTTGTAGATAAGCATGCTGGGATGTCTGCTGCCCACTGCCTCAACTGACCTCAGCCAAACGTACGGTTCGACTGTGGGGAAAGAACCAATACACAAAACAAGTTAGCATGAAGTTGTAGATCTTTAGTTAATCCACTTATGTCATGCAGCAGTAATGTTGAGAGTTTTTGTAACACTTCAGATTACAACCTGCAAATCACAGTGTAAATATTTTGTTCATATACCACAATACCTATAAAATGCTTGTTGGGCGCCAATGGGAGGAAGAATGGAAGAAGAACAGGGAATCAATAATTATGCAATTAAGGGATCTAGCAGTACAGTTTTCTCACACTGTACAAAAATATTAAATATATATAATAACTACAGTTTTTTTCGTGTCCTTAAAAATTGCTTTATTTATATATTTGTAATAACAATGTACCAGCGGGAAAAAAACAACAGCTGCATTAGCTGATCAGCATCAAACAGATTACCACAGTTACTGAGTAGCTGGTGAACACAGCTGAGCCTAAGATTATATTCAGGACTTGGCAAAGATGAAAAAAAGCGCAAACATAGACCGTGTGGCTAGAAACGCAAATCCAAATGAAAAATAATGTTGCTCCGTACCTGTTGACGGTGTAAATAAGCAATTGCTTACTTGACCACATCAAGTGGAAAACAAAGCCAGAAATGGAAGATTCACTTGTGTGGCCACAGCCTCATTATTATATAAAATCTGATGGGAACCCAGCGGTCCAACCTGTTTTGCAGCAAAGAGATTTTCTAAATTTGGTAGCAGTTCAGACATGACAGTGTACATATTTAAAGCTCTAGCATCAGCATTCAACATGAGACAACGCTCACTATGAGAAGTTTTGACAGATCAGTTTTTTTGCTTTTTAGCTCTTCCACTGGGAAGACTTTGGTCAAGACTATCGGTACACCAATAAAGCAAAACAGGTCAAAACAAACAAAAGACACACCTTAAAAAGAATAAAAAGACAGAAAACATAAGACTACTTACGACAGTGACAGCTTACTACTTTCTTCTACTGCTTCAGTCACAGACAGACAAAATGAGTCTAAAGATGCAGTGCCTGCTAACATCTCAGTCTGACAGGAAATGAACATGTTGAAACGTTGAGAAGAGCAACCTGACAGGTAACATGATTTAACAGTATTAAGATTTTTCTTTTTAGTTTAGAAATTCCTTGTGTTGGGCTGCAGGTGGCGCAAGATGTCCACAGGACAAGACTGTCTGTTAGTACTGTTTCGCTGCAGCATGTTGGCAACCTTAGCATGTTGCTCAGTGAATGTTACATACTGGATGGCATTTATCATAATACAATAACCATGTAAAATGTGCTTTTTCATTACCAGTAACTCAATTTCATAATACATCATTTAAATTTTTATTGAAGTGCTTGTATACTGACTTCTTCTGACTGGAAATGACGATTTGAACTAATGTAAAGTGTTCACTCATCAGATCCCCGCAGTACACTGACAAAAGTGTTTTAACTCACTGTGTTTAACCTGATTAGAGATCTTCTCTGCTTGACTGACATCTCATTTACTCTTCTTTCCGTCATGTTATAACACACATACATGATAATGGAAACTTGTGTGTTTAGTTGCATCATTATTGTTTTATTTGATAATGATAAAACATTGCTGGTCAATATTCACTTAATTTTATGTGCCCATTTGTTTCTGAACTTAAGGAGTGAGTATTAGGTACCACAGTTTAAGTTGCTTAATCAAAGGGGTCCAGTGGAGTTTTCTTCGAAAAAAAAGAGATTTACAGTCTGTATTACTCACAAAAACACATGAATAGAATTTTTTAAAAAGTAGGGAATGCATTTTCTTCATTATATACTAAGCAGATTTTTCTCCAAAGCTTTTCTCAAAAGTTCCAGTTTTCCAGTTATGTTTGTAGAGGCCCCACTTGTTTATTTAAACTAGCCTTGCTACAAAGATGGTTTAAACAGGCCTTAAAGACCATTTTTGTTGATAAAACCTAACTCTTACATCAATTTGACTTGTTTTCTCAAGTTCAGTGAACTTAACTTTCTCATCTCAAGTAAATGTCATAATATAACAACTCACAAGAAGACTTTGAACAAATTATTCAAGTTTAGTTCAGTTAACAAATTTTATAGCAGAAGAGGAAATAGGTGGGTTGCTACTTAATGCTTGGAATAAGGGTCACAAGGCCTTGTGTTTGTTTAGAGAGTATATAAATATAAATGCAATGAATGAGTTTTCTAAAGAGAGAAATAAGCACAAAGACTGGGGCATTGGATTTGATGAGTGGTGATTAGTGAATCTCCAGAGGTTTCTCCAGCTCAAAGTGTGTGATCTGGATACAACACCTGTAGGACATATTCATTTTTGAAGCAGATTAGTGACAATTGTGCAACAAATGTTTCTGTGAGAGACTAGTGTTAAACGTAACTGCCTACCTCAGTTGTTGGCACCGTGACATGCACTGCAATTAGAGAATAAACACAGACGATGAGGTCTAAGCTGCTTTCTTCACAGTTAATTTCAATGTTAACTATAATTCATCCCTCACCAGATGTTTTCTTTTTGTAGTAAATAAGCCCAGCAACTGAAAATATCAGACCCAGCAGCAGCCCTGCTGTCCCAACAGCAATCTTATCCATCCCTGAGTCAGACACAGGCTCTGAAAAGAAAGTTATGACAAACAATGCAAAATATTTCTATGTATGTATGTTTATCATAAAAGTTCTTCTTCTATTTGTCTAGCTATTATCACTATATGAGTAAAGAGCTGAAGTAGTACAGTGCTACAGTGAATATGTTTCACGTTTTATCACAGACTTTGACATGTAAAGATGTCAATGTATATTGTTCACATTTATGTCATAGACCAGTATAAGCTGTCATACATGAAATTACTGGAAATATGCAATGGTAGAAAAAGATCTTTACTTAAGTAAAAGTAGAAATACAGCATGTAAAACATTAAAGTAAAAGTCCTGCATTCATGTGAAGTAAAGTACAGAAGTATCATCAGCAGAATGTGGGCTTAAAATTAAAAGTACTCAATATTCAGAAAAAATTACCCCATGTGACATATCATTATATTTTCTATTACTGGATAATAATTATTCAAACATTTTACTATTGTAGTTGGTCAAGTTGGAACTCAATTTAAGTATTTTTAGTAGATGGATGTTTTATTCCATGAAATCATATTTTATATTGATATTTATCTATCTTTGTGTGCGAAATCTTAATATACAAAATAACTAAATCTGTCAACTGTATTTATTGGAATAATACGGTAAATGCTGCTCTTTGAGATGTAGTGATTTGGGAGTACAAAACATCTAAATTGTACTTAAGTATGGTACTTAACTAAGTGTACTTAGTTTTTTTCACCACTGAACTTTTTGAGTTTTAACTGGTAATTTCACTTCTCCTGTCCACATGCATACTCTCTTACCCCAGTCATAAAGCTTGGGCTCCTTGAGGCTTGCATGCGTCACCCTGCAGGTGATTTTCTCTCCTGGTCTGGGTGTAAACTCCAGGTAGGAGTGGATCTGGTAGAGCCAATTCCCATTGGGCAGTTCCTCAGTGGACGTCACATCTGATGTCACCTCTTTTCCATTCTTTAGCCAGGTCACTTGGATTTGTTTAGGATAAAAGTTGTAGGCACTGCAGATAAGCATGCTGGGATGTCTGCTGCCCACTGCCTCAACTGACCTCAGCCAAACGTACGGTTCGACTGTGGTGAAAGAACCAATACACAAAACAAGTTAGCTTTAAGTTATAGATCTTTAGTTAATTCACTTATGAAATGCAGCAGTAATGTTGAGAGTTTTTGTAACACATCAGATTGCAACCTGCGAATCAGTGTGTAAATACACCATATATTTAATGGACATATAATAGACCTGTATTAAGCTTCTGATTTAAGGAGGAAGGAGAAAAAGCCTTGACCAACTAGAAGAGAATTTTTTTTTCTAAAACATGATATATGTTTTGGTCTGTGATAATTACCTGTCAAAACAAGGCTACTGTAAATCTGTGGTCCATTTCTTTTGCAGTACTCTGTTTTCCACTCCTCATGTTTCAGAAAAGCAGGATTTTTGTTAAGGCTATCTGCAAATTCTATTGCTCCCTTTGTGTAGCCGATCACTTTTCCCAAAGTGCTGCTGTACTGGCCTATGAGCTTCTTGTTAAAGTAAAACTCCTCCAGGTATACTGCATCATGACCACTGGGGGAACTGAACCGGCAGTGAATCAGAAGTTGACCATAGTACTGAGCATCTGTAAAATAATAGAGATATTAGTTTTTATGGATATTTAGTTGTATCCGCTTGTTGATTTAATATTCTCACACATGAGAGTCTGAAGGTCCAAATGTAAACAAATGTTTGACAGTCTATTGTAATGCACTACCTTTTCATTCACATTCTAGCAAGATGACCAAGTTTGACTCTAACTGTAACACAGTAATGATAGGTTCTGCTCACCTACCTGATCTTAATGCCAGCATGAGGGTAAAGAAGCCCAGAGCATGAGACATGTTGCCGTGTAGATGATTTTGAGCTTGACAAATGAGGAAGTATAGCTGCAGATTTGTAAACAGCATTTTTCCCTGAGTAGGTGTGGCACTGTCAGTCTCTAAATAATTTCCATGATCATGTTTGTTGTTTGCAAGTGGAGCTGGTTGAGGTACTTAACCAGTCCCAGTAACCAGTCACAATATTACCTACAGTAAATGGTGGTGGTCATGACACTGGTGTGGAGAAGCAGCAGGAGTAATGGCATCAAAGCAAAGCAATTTAGCCTTCAGGACAGGGTCAGCAGCAAATGTATGTTGGGCACTAAAAAGAAGAACTAACTTACAAAATCGATATTAGTTTTACTGTATATTTAGAGTATTTTCATCGCTTTACCTTGATGTCAGAACAAAACTAAAGATGATATGACACTCTTTCCAAAGCCACCAAAACTACTTTGACAGAAACAGTCATTTTACTCTGCAGAACACAGAAAACGCTCATCCACTGCTGCCTTAGTCAATTTGTTTGTTTGTGTTATTGTGTGACTTTGATGTTTCAAAGGGTTTCATCATGACACCTACCTTAATGACCCATTTACTATCTTATTTACTTATTTACTACCCATTTACTAAGCTTATGTTCATGTTCATGTTCACCCTGTGAAATGCTTGCAGTTCGGATAGGTTTAGACATCATAACTACTTGGTTAGGTTTGGGAAAAAGTCATGCTTTGGGTTAAAATAAGTATGTTATTCATGTCAGTTAAGTTGTGTATGTAAATCAGTGACACCAGAGTGTGTATTGTCTAAACAACAGGAAGTGTCTATTGGGGGTTTTGGAAAAATGGCATGGTACCAAAGGAAAGCCCTCATGTAAAATACAGATACCTAAAAACCATCTTCAAGTGTAGAACTTGAGCTTATGTACCTTTTTTAACCACTGACACTATGATTTTAAACCAAATATACCATAAAGTTCAGTCTCAATATATCAAAAAATGTCATAAATTGTATGGCAGACTGAGTCAAAACTGGTTCTTCTTATCTGTAATGTCAGAACAATATCTATAATGTTATGCCTCACTAGCTATTTTCTTATTCTATTTAATGGAGCGATCATTAATGAGCAGTATCCCTATCAGATATATATGAACAATGAACAAGGAACAATAATCAAAAAAAACCCATCAATTTGTTTTTAATTCCTTCTTAAGAGCAAACAATATAAGGGCATAAATCATATTCTTGTACAAAACTGGATAGTCTTGACTTTTCTCTAACAGAATAGCACTGTTTAAAGCCAATAAATTAAACAGATTTTGCAGGTGTAGACATTATAATGACTGCTTTAAGCTGAATTTCATCTGACATCTATCATGTATCAGAGACAGGGGAATGTCCCCATTAAAGTGGTATCAACTGTAGCATTGCTTACAATCATCCACGTCTTGCTTTTCTTAATAACGCCTCTTTCAAACAGAGAGCAGGGTTTAGATGTATATAAAGGTTGCTTGTTGCAAATGTTGAATTGATGCAATGTTGTAGCCATTTTCAATGTGGACCAGATTCAGCAATAGAGAAATTACTGTCCATGTTGTGCCTTGACAATCAAAAATACTCCAACTGCAACCCCCAACAAAGCCAGAGTCAGGCCCACGCCACAGAAAATATCTGGTCCAAGATTCGGATGACTTGCTTCAATTTCTGTTGAGGAAAGTAAGAAAATAGACATCATTACAGATGCAAAGAGAAAAAAAAGTATTATTTTTATTTTAAAGTGTCTTCATAAATGGAAACAATTACCCCAGATCCTTGTTGTAGGACTGTCCAGGGCTGAGTGTTCCACAGTGCAGCTATAAATATCCCCCTCGCTCGGTGTGAACATCAGAGTGGAAAACTGGTAGAAGGTCTGATCGTTGTTGGGATAATATCGACTGAGTGACACACCCTCTGACACTGGAAGATCATTTTTGGTCCAGCTGACTCTGATGTCAGGTGGGTAGAAATGATTCACAAAGCAGGTGAGGATGTTTTCAACACCTAGCTGAACTTCTTCTGCAGGGTAAAGGATGCTGTCAGGGGGGTCTTAAATGGGTCAAAAGACAGTTAAAGCCCTTTGTCAGCATTTTATCAATCAAGTCACCACAGAGACAAATGTTGAGGGTAACTTACCTTTTTCTTCTGGTGGATTTTTCTCCTCTAGTGTGCAGAATGCTACAGCTTCTAAACAGAGGTCCTTGTTCATCACTGCATCCCCGATTAGACTCAAACCCACCAAGAGCTGACTTGGATCAGGATCAATAAATTTGGGCACAGTGTAAACAATCTCCTGTCGTTGGAAGTCCACATATAAAATCTCCTCACTGTCAAACTCAAATAGGACTTCAGTTGTGCCATTCTTGAAGCAGCCCACAACATAGGTAACTTCATGAGGAACTGAAAAACAACACCATGGAAGTAAACATCACTCTGCAAAATGCGACAGCTTCTTTCTAATATTGTTTTTGCCTTCTGTCAGGCATTTGTACTCTTGTATGTTTCTGAAAAATGACTAACAATGTTCCACAAAAGTATTATATATTAAATATAAATATTAAATTTAAGTATCTTTCTTACTTTGTGAGAAGGCACAGAGGCTGTTGAGAATCAGGATTATGAGAGGAGAGTGCTTCATGTCTGAGTTGTAGATCTTCATCTGCGAAAGGAAACTCATACAACATATTTTATCAGTTGCCAATAAGGAAATACAGAGTCAATCACATGACCAAATCAGGTGCAAACTTGAAAAGTAAAAGTAACCAGTAACCAGAAAATATTGCAGTCAGTTTTGGTTCTAAATCAATTATCACTGAACTGTATAGATATGAGTTGGCAAAAGGAACAAATTAATGTGATGCATCCATAAAATAAATATTTTTACAGAATGAAGAGCTTGACCACTACTTCTGTGTTATGGAAATACATGGAATACCTGTTAAATCAGTTATCTAACATGTGAGCCAAGAAATGCACGCTATGAGGAAATTTAACAGATAGGGAAAATCTGGTTACTTAATGACATCAATAGCCTAGTTTTCTTTTGTTACTAGCTTTCTTTTGCCTAGTTTTGACACTGTTTTTGAGCAGTTTGGCACATTTTCCATTGCCAGAGTTGACACAGTGTACTTGAGATGACGTGGTGAGAAGAAGAAATCACAACTAACTACAGAAACTACAACTACAAAATGTCAAGGATGATTAGGTTGGTTTTTTCATAGTGGTCTTCAACATAAAATGGAAAAGATAAAGGATTTGGGCTTCATCTGTTCACCAACAAGCCAATTCATTAAACACCAAACTTATCGTAAGTACAATGAGTCAAATATGAACAAGCATATTTTATGAGGTGACAGTGACAATGTCAGCATGCTTTTGTTTAGGAGACATGTATAATAATTACCATGTGCACCATCTTAATTTAGCATCTCAAATATTTGGTAACTGGCACTAAACACAAAGTGCAGCTGCAGATGATTTGAGGTATTTGAAGGTATAAAGCTTCATAGGCTATAACAATTTCATAGAATGGGTACAATAGTTTAATTAAAATCACTTATTTATAGATTAAATTCCACAAGAAAACCACAGTATGGCTACAAAAAAGGCACGTTTAAATGTGTGAAGCAAATGTAATGGCAATCACAGCAACAGGTCAGAAGATATTTCAGCAAAAAAGAAAATGCAGTGCTAGAGAAAGGCTACATGATCACCAAAATAGGTAGGTGTCACCCTCTGGGTGCCATGAATATTTGTGCAAAATTCAGTCAGGCCATTTTAACAGCTGATTGGTGGTTAAGGGAACAAATGAAAAGGCCATATGATAGAAGTTCATATTTCTTTTCTTTTCTTTTTTGTGCTCCATTTTAATTGTTTAACCAACGACATTAGAAGAATAGAAAAAGAATAGTACTTTATTAATCCTTTGGCAGGAAATTGTGGTGTTACAGCAGCTATAAATAATACAGTGCAAATAAGCTAAAGTAGAAAAGAAATGGTAACTGAAAACAAGGTCAAGGGGGAAAAAAGAAAAGAAAGAAATATATAAATAAATAAAATAATGTAAAAAAAGTGACATATTTACAAACAATCAGTGCAAATGGATATTGTGCAATATGGAACTGGTAAAGTGCAATGTGCAACCCGTAATTATTATTGCTGAGTGTTGAAGAGTCTGATGGCAGTTGGCAGGAAAGACTTCCTGCTCCTTTTCGTCTTGCACCTTGGCTGGATCAGTCTGTGACTGAAGGTGCTCCGCCGAAACACCTCCAGGTCATGCAGTGGGTGTGAGGCATTGCTCAGGATGAAGGCCGGTTTCCTGAGCATCCTTACCTTGGCCACCTGCTGGACTGAGTCCAGCTCAGCCCCGATGGTGGAGCTCGCTCTCTTAATCAGTTTGTTGAGTCTGTTACTGTCCATAGAGCGAGCCCCCTCTCCCCAGTACACAACACCAAAGAACAGTGCACTGGCCACTGCAGTCTGATAGAAGGTACACAGAAGAGGTCTGCAGATGTTGAAGGATTTAAGACTCCTCAGGAAATACAGTCTGCCTACCTCTGCCTCACTTACCTATTGATTTATGTGTTATGCTATTGTAGACTTGTCTGGTAACTTTTACTACATTTATTCTATAATTATTAGTCGAATGGCATGTTTCTGAACAGCTTGTCCTTAGTGGGAGATCTGAGCTCTAAGATGAAAAACACTCTTCAGCAATGAAGGACTTTTTAATTCCTTGGCCGGCAGGTGGCGCTGTAGGTTCGCACATATTGAGCGGTGCTGCGTGTGGAAGAAGCCGCCTGTTGGTGCTGTTCTCAGGGGCATGTGGCTCAGAGGAATGGGGCCGTCTTCCTCTCTGACCCTGGTCCGTCGATGAAAAAAAAAAAAACGACCGAGCGGCAAAAGGGCTGGGGATGCACAACGGGACGGAAGAAACACGGCTTCACGGGCGAAAAATCAGGACTGCTGATGCTGCTAAACATGGAGTGTCGCCTCCTTTGCGGAATAGAGCGCGTGTTCGCCGCTGTGTCCGGTCAGTGAGTGTGATACAGCGACAGATTCGACTCCTACTTTGTTTCTTTTAACCGTTGATCGTCACATCTGCAATGATGCGGGCTGCGGACCGGACTAGAGCCGCCGCTATTGTACTCTGCCTTCTGGGATACCTTGTCACCAAAGCTGTCACCAAAACACTAACGGAGGACACAACCACAGAAGGTAAAAGTATTTTAAACATGTTAGTTCTTTGAAGAAAAAAAGAAAATCGGCTGGTTAGCTTGGCTATTTTAGGTGGCTAACGGTGCCGCTAGCCTGCACGGATGCTGATGTGACCCAAAGTTAGCTAACGCTAGCAAGTTAGCCCGTTGCAGGAAAACTTGGTTTCAACCCGATTTCACGTGCCCGGATAACACTTTCAATCCACACTGTTGTCAACTGCATGTCACCATTTATACGGAAAATACTTTGTAAGTGGTGGTGACTGAAAAAATGCCCTCATTCTGTCCAGTATAATGCAGCAGGGAAGCGAGTCCGGCTCCTATGATTTGTCATTTTATATCGTCGCTTTATATCAGAGATTCATCTCTCTGTCTTTATGTGCGTGTCAATTTGAGGGAAAAGAGAACACCTGGCTCAGGTGTCTCACAGTAAGCAGATAATTACCTGCAGGACTAAGCTTTAGACTGCATACTTGAGCTCAAATTAATGATTATGTTCTTGATTAAGCAAGCAGTCAGTTTTTATGCAAGTTGTCAGAAAACGACGACAAATATCTCAATTGGAGCAGGTCGACATTTTCAGATTACTTGTGTTGTCCAACTAACAGTCCTATTCATAAATTCATAGTCATTTTGCTGTAACAAAAACAGCAAATGTTGCCATTTAAGAAATGGTAATCGTTGATTTTGCCGCTTTTAAAATGACTTAGGTGATGGATCAGTTACTCACATTTTAGCAAGTAAACTCTCAACTCATCTCTTGTCACTTGCAAAACAAGATAAAATAAGATGTGTCGATCCCATACAAAGAAATTAAAGTAGTACAGCATAAGAAGTTAAAACATGTATATACACAATTAGTGGCTTATCAAATAATATACAGTATCACTATGAGCACTTACAATGATGATGGGTGACAAAGTATAGTAAATACTGGCAGTGGATTAAAAGTTTAAATCATATTTTTAAACAAAAATTGTTCTAGATTTTTTAATGTGAGGATTTTCTTTTAACTGATTGAGAAAATAATAGAGTAATTAGTCATTATCTGTCCTTGTAATTAATACTGTAGACCAAATGAATAGCTGAAGAGTTTTGAAACAAAAAAAATCACAATTAAAGCTAGAAAACCTGCTTTTGAAAAAAACCAAACACAAATAATGTTCTTGGGGGAATGAAATTGGCTTGTTGGTGAAGTGTCTTGTGTCTGCACATGGCAGTGTTAGCAGCTCACTATAACAGGGATGTGGTTGGTGAACGTACTAATTCCCCCTCAGTGTGTCATAGGGGATCCCGTCACTACAGCAGCACACACACGCAAAGTTTTAAAGCCAGAGTGAATCACAGTAATCTGTTGGCATCTCAGTCGGTCGCTGACTTCAAAGTGTCCCTGTCATATTTACTACTAAAGTGGAACCACAGCTGTTGTATCCATCACTTTTTGTTTCTTACTTGCATGCACAAGCATACACACATCGCACTCGTTTGTGTTGGGTTACACTTTTGGCTTCCCTATGTTGTCCTGTCTTACTACAACTGTGTTTACAGTCCAAGTATATATGTAAAGTGCGTACTGCTGGAAAAAGATATTCAAAACTATCAACAAATATCAACAGTAGTTTGTGATATTTTATAATTTAATGATTAGTTTGGGAGGTTTTAAAGTTTCTCTGCTTTAAGGCATCACATTCAGCATTTTCTGTATCGTGAAAATTGTCTAAACTCTCAGCATGACCTGGCAAAGAGCATGGTATTCCCATGATAATTCTTGATTATGGAGCTTTTGAAGTGTGCACGGCCTCTCTCTGCTCTTTGTTTCCCTTTTTCTTTCTCACTCGCTTTCTCTGGTATTCACTTTGCCTCAGATTGACCTTCAGTTGTCCCTTGGGGGGGTATGTGTTCAGGTCGATACTGAGGACTTCTCCTGGGCTGTCCAGCAGGCAACATGGATGAGTGGAGCCAGACAGACAATCTCCCCGCAGATATAGATCTCACTCACATTACTGCTGCCCATAATAGGCATGGCATTGCATCTCCAGCAGACAAACATTTGCTGAAGCTGGACAAGGGCTGCCAGGAAGTAGACCAATCAAATCATATTGTCACCAGCTAGCCAAGCTTGATTTTAATCACGAGATGTTGGTGTGAGTGCTAACAGCAACCCACGTTAGGGAGGGTACATCAGGTCATGAGACAGCATAGTAGTTAGGAAGGGAGGGGTCAACAACCTCCTTAGCTAAAGAGCTGAGCAGTTGTGTGTAGAGTACAGTATGGAGACTGGTACATTTAATGTAGAAGAAAAAAGTCCATTTGCTCTCCAGCCTGAGATTGGAGAACTGATGACGCAACCTAATTGCTGAGTCCCCTGCTGAGCTAATGGGATTGACCACCGCTGTCTAATCTTACTTTTAATCCAGATGAAGGAAAATAGCAGGCTTAACACCTATTGAAAGCCCGTCTCTTTATTTATAATGGCAGAGATTTAGTGTGTGTGTTTGTGTTTGTCTGTATATGTTTTTTTAAACTATGCTCTGACTTGTATGTGTGTTTCCACATGTTGCATGTTGTGACATATTTAGCATTTTTTTCCCGTTGGTGAGTCACGCTTAATCTCACTGACCTTTACTGTATTCCTCATTTTGTTCCCATAACATTTTTAAAAGCTCTATTTTTCACCATGCTAAGAATCAGATGTTTGTTGTTTATCTGAATGGTAAACAAATAGCTTCAGTCTTTGTGTTTTCTTTTGCTGTGGTTGAACAAGTTATTACATCCAGAAACACAAACAACAATCTGTGGGAGCCTGAAGTTAAAATGACATGCACTGGTGTTTCCACTGTCCTGAATCTTAACTGCATTGCTTTCTTTTTGCTCTGTTGACAACAGGGGTGGGTGGTATAACCTTAAATTTATATCTATAAAAATACACATGTGATAACTACCCATATTACAAATTTAACATATTCACTTTATTATTAACATTTTGCTACTGTTTCTGTTTTTTTAAAAACTCTGACAGGAGCTCTTGTTCTCTTGTCACATGATTTCTGGCTCCTCTCGCACTCAACCATGTGCTTGAGATGGTGAAAGAAATCTGTTTTGTTGCCCCTTAGCTGGTACAGTCTTCTGACACACTTTGTTTTGTTTGTTAGAGATTTAATCTTTTGTAACCAAACCAGTTCCACATCAACAACCATTTTCTCCAGTTGGGTGCCATTAAATCATTGCACAAGAAGGACTATTAAAAGAACGCCATCATCCCTCAGGTTTTTGCATCTGCTACACTTTCATCGGTGCACTAGTTTTTGCACAATATTTTAGCTTAAAAACTACATCCACTCAGTTTTTATGGGCAAATTCTAAATGGACATAAAAGGGAATCACACTTTGTGTTTGTTGATTATCGATAGACCGACATCACTTTGAACTCCAGTAACTTGTGATAAGCCACTAATTTGTAGAGCAGCGAGTGCTGGCGTGGCAGGAACTGTTTATAGTGGATGTTGTGTACATGCAAGCTTTCCACACAGCCTCGTGTGCAGAGAGCATCTGTTTCCCCCCTTCTCAATTTGGAAGAACACCAAACCCCTTCACACGCCCAATGGAGGCCAGCCATACCATGCATTTCCAGTTTATCACACTTCACTTTTATGGTTCAGGAATGCTCTCCCTCCCTTTAACTTTTGTTAAATGCACCAAAAAACCATACATTTAAGCTGCAGCAAGCTGAAAAACATCCACACAGTCACTCTCTCCTCTTGGGTCTGTCTCTCTCTAGTCACATACAGACACATGAAACCACCCTGCTGCTTTGGCTGCTGTTGCCAGAGATAATTACTCTGAGATTGTGGCGATGGTCAGGCAAAACTCTTTGATACCTTTTATTCTCCATATGGTATTCAGTACATGCTGATAAGGAGTCAATACACTAATAGAGAGTTAAGCTGCAGAATCAAGCACCTTTTCTCAGGCCAACAGTCATCTTCTCTTCCGTGCGCTGGAGCCGAAAAGGGACTCCTAGCTTGTTTAACAATGATGCCACAGCAGTAGTGATTTATTGGATGAGGACTGGGAGGGGACTGTTGCATTTGTCAGTCTTGGGCCTCCCAGGGGAGATCTTTTAAAGTGAACACAGCTGGTACCCCTAACAACATATCAGTGGGAGTGGGTCAGGAAGTGAGGTCATGATCTCTCCAACACACACACACCCCAAATCTTAATGCAATGGGGAGTTTATGTCAAGAGGAAATCTTTTTGTTTTTCAGTCCTCTACTGTGACAGTGCAAATGTAATAAAAGGCAGGAATGAAGTGAAGAGTCATAAAGCAGCCACAGAGCAGATCTTCACACCAGACCTCTCAGGGTAATGATGTGTTTGGTTTAAGATTGACACATTGCTTTGCCAAAACCCCATTGCGTACAAAACACCTTTTATCTTCGACCCATGCAAAGGTATCATTTGGTGCAGTGCTCTGCTTTTAGGTGGAGTCTGCACTCAGGCTGAACTCTTACCAGATTGTCAGAGTGGTTACTCGCTGACCGCAGGATCCCTGAGTGGGGGGAGGGTGGATTAGTCTAGCCAGGGGTGTGTGTGTTAGCGTGTACGTGTCTGTTACAGAGGGTGGGGTTACAAGAAAGCGTAACGCTTAAATTCAGTTGCAGTGAGTATTGGGGAGGTGGGCAGGTTTAGGTCAAGGGAGAGGGAGTGAAAAACCCTTTTAGCCTTAATTGAAAGGTCACCATGGGTCAACCAGCAGCCAATGATCAAATAGGGTTTATGTTGTCATGTATCCAAAGACACACAGAGAGTGTGGGTGTGTGTGGATGTTGAATTACAGTGTTTTTGTGCCAAGTTTGTTTTTATCATACCTTTGGGATATACAGCTGAAACTGCTTTTTTGTTTGTTTTTCAGGTTGTGATATAATGAACCTCGCAGTGTTTGAGTTGCTTCTCTGCAGAGTAGTAAATAGATGTGTGCATAACTTTCTTTACTTAACAGAGTTGACTGATAAGGGTTTTTGAGACCAGTATCAGTGTGGGTGATATGGTGGCTGATACATTGAATATTTAAACTGTAATGAAATCAGACCATTTCTGTGTGGTTTGTGCACCAACTTTGCACTGTTAAGACTTTGCAAAAGGGTGATTTCTCAAACAAATAGCTTTATTTTTTGATGTCACAACAAATTCCCAATACACAACACAATACCAAATGAATTTGTTGTGACATCAATATATTACCTCCTGACTGATATGTTGGTCGGGATCTAGCTCAAGTAAAATTTTTGGGAGCTTGTTTTTTATGTTGTTTATTTTGGCATCTTCATGTTGCTTTATACTTTCACTCTACATTTCAGAGGCAACATACTTTATGTATTACATTTAATTGACAACTTAAATTACTTTGCAGATTCAAATTAATAAAACAACACATGATACCCAAATAAATTATGACATATGTTGATAAGTTAATACTAAATTGTCCCCCATGGGAAAATTTACAAGCTTGCCAGCAGCATATGAAGTAATTAAAAGGAACCCTGCCTTGATCAACATGATTAACTTTAATTACAACAGCCATGTAACAGCACTGCCTGCAGTCATAGTTATATGTATATGTAGCACCAGATCCAAACTCTACTTCTCTTGTGTTTTTGTTTTTTTGCATGAAATTACCAGCACTACAACTGTAGTTTTGTTTTTACTGCTGTGTTTTCAAAACAAGAAATAGAGATGAATGTCGTGAGTTGATGACATGTCTCTTTTAGTGTTTGTATGGGCTGTTTCTAATTTCAACTTTTGAATAAGCTGCAAATTATTTTCTGTATTAATCACTTATTTTGTTTGCAACATGCCTGCCAGTGGGAAAGAATGCTTGTTGTAAATTCACAGCCCGCAATGTATTTAAAACTGATTTGTTCAACCAACACTCCAAAACACACGCGCGCACACACGCGCACCCACGCGCACCCACGCGCGCACACTCAGTTTACTGTCCATTTGCTTAAGACAAACAGGAAATCCTTTGCATTAAATTTCTGTGCACTGTCAAAAATACTTATCATCCATTTGTTACATTCATATTTTGTTTTGTCTGTTTACGTTGTAGTGGTGCAATTCACCAGGCATGAAATTCAACCTATGACATGGCTTGAACTTTAAATCAGTCTGCCACAGGATGAGACCAGATTTTTATCTTGACTCACCTCGCATAGTCTGACATACAGTGACCTTGTCAGTATCCTTTCCACTACATAAGTGCCTTCGCTGTGCGACTTTCTTTAATCAACAGACAGGCTGTGTAAAATGTTTTATTCCTCCTGGCCATTACAGAAGGTGTTTCTATGTACAGTTGTTTTCCACCTCTTGTCCAAGGCTTCTTTGAGAGTGGGAAATGGTCCATTGTTTTAGAGAGGAAGTGCCATTGGCAAGGGTCCAGGAAATGGTCAGACGGCCGTCTCTTTGTGATTGGCCGGGATGTGAAGCGCCGTCTCCGTGGATTGGAGGCAAAGGGCCTGGCACTGAAACAAAGCCCTGTTAAAGAGATGATTGTATTTTAGGGGGCTGTAATTATAGCTCCTCTGAGTTTTATGTCTGTATATCACTCGCTGTTACAGTTGATTTTCCTGCAGTCTCTCACATCGACACACTCATACATATATACCTGCTCTTGTTTGTTCACAGAGGTGACTCTGAAGGTTCACCTGAGCGATGCCAGCACTCACCAGCCCCTGGGAGGAGCCACAATACAGCTCTTCGCCAACCACACTTCTGTAACCACGGAAACCTCGTCAGCTGATGGCAACACCTACCTGCACTTCCCCTATCGCCTTGGGACACCGTTGGTCGTCACCGCAACCAAACAGGGATATGTGCCAAACTCTGTGCCCTGGACTCCCTACAGATTACCTGGTAAGTGTGTGTGTGTGTGTGTGTGTGTGTGTGTGTGTGTGTGTGTGTGAATGAGAAAGAAGGATATTTTAGGACAATTGCAGCAGTGATATTATGAAATAGCCACATCCAGATTGTGAACATTGGCTCTCTGATTATTGATTTCCATGTGTGCTGCCTGTTTAATGTGTTAGTGTGAAATGAAAGTTGTGTGTTTTTGTGCCAGGCATGTGAGCTAATGATGAGTGGAGTGCTCCATTACTAATTTATTACAATAGATGCCAAAACCCAGCAAGGGGGCTGCTTAAGCTCCCTTTCAGAAACACACACTCTCTCACACACAAAATCTCCCAAGAGGCTGCAATACAGTGTGTGTGTGTGTGTGTGTGTGTGTGTGTGTGTGTGTGTGTACGTTACTGAGGGGGGGCAGTTACTATGAGCCAACGGAATGGCGGCCAATTGGATTATCACGCTTACCAGCTCTGAACAATGGAGGAGTGAAAGGAAGGAAGGAAGAGGAAAGAAGTACAGTTTGCAGGGTCAGACTTGTGTCCTACAAAGCAGACAGGATGAAAGCAGGACCATTAAAAATGTATAAAGATGGTTTAATGACTTGTTATGTCCGATAGCGATCAGTAAAGTGGCCAGGTAGATTGCAGTTTGCTTCTTCTCTGACTGTGAATTCATTCGGTTAGTTAATGTCGCGTGTAAACTTGTATGGTTTTGTTTGTGTTCCAGTATTTTCCTCAATCAGCCTGGACCTGCTACCAGAAAGAGCTGCGACTCTGATGGTGTATGAAGACGTTGTGGAGATTGTTTCAGGCTTACAAGGTAAAAAAAACTGTGTGTGGATTTGTGTCTGTTTGGGGATCAGTTTGTCTGTTTAGTTAAACTTGCATTTTTTTAAACAATTTCACCAAAAAACTGAGAATTATTTTAAAAAAGGGCAGATCCCATCTGCTGAGGAAGGTCTTGTGATGCAATTGAAAGCTCCAGAACAGCCACTGAGGGACATCATAGTGATTTTGCCACACTGCTTTTCCCGATTGAGAATGAATATTTACTTTCACTTTTACCCAGATTTTATGTTTCCTTGCAGCCAAAAGTTATTTTTAAAGATAACAATTTCTGTAGTTGAAACGAGGTTGTCTCCCTCTGTATTTTAGGGAAACAACAGTGAAGAGAATAAATCTGTGTGTACAAAAAATGTTCAACTAGTTTTTGTGTAGAAAACTGTTTTTAAACATTTGGAAAAAAACATTTTTTACTCATTAGATACTACACTACACTACATTAGATGGCACGCTGTGGAGTGAGGTCGGATAAAAAGAATGATGACAAATCACCCTCCTCCATCCACACATGCACAAACACAAATCAGTAGTCTGTCTTTGTTAGTCGGCCTCTTTGTTAAGGTGCGTGTAATTATATTAGATAAGGCTTTCTCACTCGGGCACAATCAATACAGTCTCTTTGTCTGCTGGGTCTTTTGTGTGTCTGTGACCGACAAGGGAGTAATTTAACATGTCAGCTTGTGTTGTCTGACTAAAAAAAGAACTTCACAGACATAGCACACAGAAAAATGCAAACGGCATTAACATGTAAACGTCTCAAGTACACACTGCCCACAGCACGTGCCTGAGTGGAGTCGAGTGTAGTCTCTGCCCTCTGTCCGACACACTCTGTTCGTCATGATGTTGTGAACTTGGGCGCCCAGGGGAGTGATAAACCTTGGCATGTGGCATGAGGAAAGAGAATAAAAGAGGAGGAAGATACAGTGCTAGAAAGTGGGATTGTGGGTGGAGCAGTTGGAAAGAATAAGGGAGAAAGGGGGATGGGCAGAGCAGTGTCCAACAGAGGGAGGAACAGATGAGGTGAGAGAAAAGTGGAGAGAAGAAGAGAAGAAAAGTTGATGAAGGGAGCACACAAAGAACAGAAATGGGGTCATTTCCTTTCACAAAAACAGAACCACAGAGGGGGAAATATGAATGATGAGTTTAAAGAACAAGCCTTTGACAGAAACATGAAAGTTTTAAAGATGAACATTCTACAGAGTCAAAATTCATGCTGAGTGCAACTAGAAACCCAAACACAGCGAACACTCGTACACAGCTGGATCCATGTCTCACTGCTCAGGAATGTGCACTCACAGTCGGACCACAATGACATCACCTTGCTGAGTGCAGCTACATGCAGTTTTTGCTGTTTATTGCTCTTTTTCTATAATTTGCTAATGGGAGGCAGAGGCTGGATGGGAGGCAACGATGGGGGGGAAATGAAAAGGAAACAATTAATTGCACAGAAAAATATCAGAAACATTGCATGTGCGTCACACTGGCTGAGAGAAAGCCAAGCAAGGCAACACTATTGTGTGTGTGTATTGATCTGGAGTTGCCTCCATTAAAGCTAATTTGAAGGCTAAATTTAGAAAAATGCGTTAGACAAAGGCAAAGAGAAGAATATCAGCTGAAAACCCTGTAACTTAAGTTTTTTCAGATTTCTCCATTGATTTAATGCTGTAACTGAAGTTTAAGTGTTCTGTTTCAATATATATACATATATTTTTTAAAAATAATTTATCTTTTATTTTGATTACTGATATTTATTGCAGCATTTGACAGATTACTGTTTAAAACTTGAATACAGGTGGAGAACCTATGATGTATGTTTTCTTTGTACCCTCTTCTTCTTGGAAGATAAATTGAGTAAAATAATGCATATTTTTCTTATTAGCAACAATTTTGATGGAAAGTCTGAAATCAACAATGTGTTATTCTGCCTTCAAGTACTTTCCTTTGCTGTCTTTGGCAGCCTCAAATCTGTTACTACTGAAGATGTAAATCTTCAGTAAAAATTCTGTTACTACTGAAGATGTAAATCTTCAGTAGTAACAGAATTTTAAAAGGTGCTCTTATATCCTAAAGCAGTTGGACAGTGTAGTTTTTAGCAATTATTAGTCAAACAAGAGTGGTGCAACTGGTGCATGTGTTACAGCCACAGATTAAGACACATTTGGTGCTCCAGTGTGCATTTATTGCTGCAGGATGGTGTATAGTGATCACCTCAAAATAAACTAGTGTCCACTGTAACAAACTAGTGTACACTGAGTTGCTCTTTGAAGTGTATTCAACACAAACAATGGACTGTGGCACAGAGGAATGATCTGTATCAGGCTTTGGCTGCACAGGAAAACCTTGTTAAAGGATCAGATCATTATTGGTTTTGGTCTTTTTCAGGGATTTGTAAAGAAATAGCCAGCCTCAGACTTTATAATGTAGTGAAGAGATCTGCTCTCAGCTTTGCTATTTGCAAATTGGCATTTAAAATGACACATTTGACTGACATATAATGTTTAATATAGAATTAAGTTACATAATGGCTAACGATTGCACTCAAGTTATTGTTACATGTATAATTTTATTTTTTTACCGTTTATGGGAAAGCAGGCAGTTGAGAGATGGCAGGAAACAGGGGAAAGAGACGGAGAATGACTCACAGCAGAGCTGCGACGATTAGAGGTGCTGAGGTTCATAATCTGTTGCCCAACACAGACACCACCACAACAGTGTTTAAAAATGAACAAAATAGACTTAAATAAGCAATTTGAAACTGGTGAATTCCTGAAGCTTGAGCATTGAACATGTTTCTATCTGTTTCTATCTCCTCAAGGTTTCAGGCGTCAGCCCACTGTTCATTTCCAGCGCAGAGCTCTAAATCTTCCTTCCAACACATCCTACGCCAATCTAACTGCTTTGTTCACTGTGGCCAGCACCCCCTCTCACATCCAGCAATTTCCCCACCTGCAAGTCCTTGGCGGTAATGGCACAGGTGAGGCTCGACTGACTTGTGGTAGCAGCACAGAGGAGTTTAAGAATTGACTGTGGAGATAGGAATCTAGGACTAGGAGCACAGAAGATAGGGAAGGAGGCTGCTGAGGGGGGCTGGGAGTGCAGGAAAGAAGCGGTGGTACATCAGAGAGACTCTACCCTGGAGAGGCCTCTCTATCTGACCTCCTGAAACACAATAACCCCTGTGTGTGTGTGTGTGTGTGTGTGTGTGTCCGCACTCTCTGTGCCCACATGCTTTCAGGCAGTCGCATCCTTGTCTTGATGTGTGTTTTAGTACGTGTGTGTTGAATGAATTTGTGTGTGTCCCTCTTTCTCCTTTCCTCCTTCAGCTTGACTAACCCTCAAAAGCTCCCCCTCCCCACAGCATGTACCTTCTCCCTCCAGGCATCACAGTCATACTTGTTCTGTCTGACACTTTCCTCTCTGAGTCTCTCAGTTTTTTAACTCTCCATCCTGTTTCCCTCTTTCCTGTCTTTCCCTTGTTTTCTTTCCTGTCTGTGTTTTCCCTGTCGACTCTGTTTTATCTAGGCTTTCTTTATGTTACTGCCCCCGCTGTCTGCTCCTTTCTCTGCTGCCCCTCCTGCTCCTGCACAGCTTATTGCCATTACTTCTCCTTTATGCTGCATTTCTCTCTCTTACACTCTCCTGCTTCTCTCACAGGGACCAAGAAGAAGATTGAGTTGACTCCTGTAGCAGCCATTTCTGTTCACTTATTGGCCAGCGACGGAGTGGAGCTGCAGGTGAATGAGCCAGTCACAGTCTCTGTCCCTCTGCCGGCTGACAGTGGCCTGAAGGAAAATGATCACATCCCAGCTTGGAGATTTGACCCACGCTTGGGTACGTGCTGACAGAAACACGAAATCTTGTGCGATTTTCTAATCATATGCAGTTTTCTCTCCGACATATCCATGTTTGAATCTTCCACTAAGATCTCAGTAAAAATCATGTTAACGCTTCTTTAAAAGTGCAGTGCTGCGATATATTTACTTCTATGTCAACGAGACCTACTTCTATGGGTGGGTGATCAGAACAGGAGCATTAATACAAAGCACGTGTGTATTCAGAGCGCAGCTACTTGTAGCTGTGTGTCAGACTGATGAATGAATTTATTTATTAATAAGATCATAAAAAAATTACCAACATGTGGTGCCATGGTAATCTGCAAATCAAAACACAAATACTGCTACACATCACGAGATTTGACCAGGGATGCATAATCTACTGCAGCTCAGTTAAATCTTGAACTGAACTAAATAACAGCACAGGGCTCAGCAGTGCTGGCTTTGACAGCAGAGACCCTTAGAGCTTCTCTGGACCCACTGGTTTATTGCAGCAATCTTAAATGTGTCTTGTCAGACGTCCCACACTGTGACACACCCAGTTCTTCTTAGACAGGCTGAGCCGAAGCACGGCGATTAGATCATCAGTTGAGTCAGACATGTCTGCAGTACACAAAACATCCTTCTCTGCGTACATTAGTCTCACATTTCCATATCTACTGTACATTAAATTTTGTCCTGTGCCAGTGTGGCAGAAAGGTCTGCCAGGACCAATTAAAATTAATCTGGTGAAATAAAATGTAGTGGGTTTTCATGCAGAGCCGAAACATTTAGTTGACTGGTCTATCTGCAGCAGGTGGCCTTCTGGGGGCAGCAGAAATAAGCTGTGAACACACCATTGGCATAGGATCACTTGTTATCAAACATCCAGCAGACACAGAGCAATGAGGTGTGATAGTGCCCAATATTCACTCTCCTTTATGCTCGGTTTTTGGTCTCCACCAACTGCTGAGGGAGAAATTTAGCTTCTTAGCTTCTAAACACTCAACTGTGTTCACCAGCTAGTCACAGCCTTTGTCTGTTGTTTGCCTGGTGCTGGGCAGGCAGAGTACAGTGGGTTCAGCTGAGTCTTAATGCTGGAAACGGCTACCCTCTGCAGCAAAAAATGACACTATGAGAGGGCCAACCAAAACAAGTAGCTGTGATCACTTATAAGTAGTATAATATAGTTTAAAAACGTTATTATTGCTTTAAGCAAAAATGGTGGAGAAATCATAAGCTCAGCTTCTCAGGCTCTCAGTTTAGGATTGTTGGTTGATCTTAATAATCTCAGTAATGGTTTTTTTTTTTAATCCAAATGCCACTTGTCAACAGATTATCGAATAAACTGGTCACTAATGTTACTTTGCAACATATTCTCCTGTTGTATCCATTTGACACAAACAGAAGAAAATCCTTTTATGAAATTACATTTTCTAATCAAACAGACGAGACAGCTGCACAGAGCAGAAAATGTTATTTGTTTGCCCCTACAGTCTGCATGTGTTGAGTCAGACTACATGAACATTAACAAGAATAAGAGGCTACTTGTCACTGGGATAAAAGTCTTGTACATCAACATATTTCAGTTTTACCTGCCCGTGTGATGAGTCTAGTGTTTCTCTTGAAGTCTATCTCAGAATATTCCTGCTAAACAATTAGGTCAATCAGTGCTCATGATCTTGTGATGGCTTTAAGAATCTCAAGGCTCAGTTTAATGTGCCCACGTATCAACATCAAGAGCTTATAAAAAAGGGCTTTGATAAAAGCTGAAAGAACGTGTGCACATGCGCGCACACACAGACACACTTGTAGCCTACGCACAGCCTGTAGCTGTGAGTATTTCCACAACAGAAGCCATCTCCGGACCCCTCTCTGCGGGCTCCTGTTCCTTAGCAACCCACCAAATAAATAACACAACAGAAAGGCCCGACTTCTGATTGAGTTTCTTCGTTGGGTGCTGAAGTGTGTGAAGTGTATTTTTGTGTGGTTGTGCACAGTATGTGTTGAAATGAACATAAAAAAGATTTTGAAATCTGTCTAGTTCCTTTGCAGGAGAAATACTATAGGCTGGTAAAAGCTCCCTCATGAAGAAGCTAGTTTTGTTTACAGAGTGCACACATGGACAAAACACACACACACGCACACACATACACGCACACACAAAACCTGTTTCTCTTGTCTAACTGACAGCGTCTCATGTATTGTTACATGTTAATGGAGCATGGGGTGCAATGATGTCATATACAAACAGATCAAGTTCACCTGTATGTGTCTGTGTGTGTCATTTGTAAACAGAAAGACCTTCATCCTTAGGTGAGTTTGATGATGCAAATAAGGAGGGCTTCCTGCTATCAAATCACCAGAAGTGAACAAAACAGAGCCAGTGTCAGCTGTGTTGGCTTTGCATGAATGGGCAAGAAGCAGAAGCAATATACAGGCTGTATTGATATTATAAATATTTGTATTTGTTGGAGCAGTTGCTGGACTCTTGGCAGTGTATTGTATGGAAGTGTGGGAACAGAGTCATTACATGTCAGTATTAAACAGGTCAGTCACACAGTGAGAGAGGGAGAGGACTCCCCTGTGGAAACAATCAGACAGATCCAGGATGAATCCTGGTAGGGCTGGGCACTGTGTGTGTGTGTGTGTGTGTGTGTGTGTGTGTGTGTGTGTGTGTGTGTGTGTGTGTGTGTGTGTGTGTGTGAGAGAGAGGTGCTGAGTCACACAGCTTCTCTCATGTCTCTCTGCCCCTGTTTCTTGCACCTTTTCCCTTATCTCTGCTTCCATTCCTCCTCTTTGTCCATCTTTGTTTCCTCTCCTTGTTATGCTTTTGTCCTGTTCATGCTCTTCATATATATATATATATATAGTTGTGTTTCCTTGTTGAATATCCTTCCCTTCCCTTTTTGTGTCCCAACTCCTGAAGATCAATGTAGTGGTACGTGGTATTGTTTAACTACATATAAACATAGAAACAAAGTAGCTCTTACCCTGCTAGCCCTGAGAGCCAAAGGAGGGGAAGTGTGAAGGCACTACAGAATGTTTCCTGTTGGAGCAGATTTACTGTGAGCCAATCAATCAGTGCCTTTGGCTTTGTTGTGGTCTTTGGGTACTGGCACTGCCGAAGCTGCTATTGTGCTCCTATTCATAGGCTCTCAGTGACATTAGACTGAGCATGCTGCCTCCCTGTGGGTGAGTTCAGTAATGCCAAACACTCAATCCTGCCTCACACTACATAGGTTGAATCAGTGTTTTTCTGGCTATTAATCAGGTTGCAAAGTCTGAAGAATCATCAATCACTTCCAAATCAAAAAAGACCTTAAAGGTCTTAAAGTTAATATGTCAGTCATGGAATGTGTTTTATAGCTCATTGTGGGTTTTTAGGAGATATCCTACTAAAAGTAGGATTGCGTCGACAGTTCTGTGTTTTCTGGGGGCTGTTCAGTTCAGACAGCACCAGCAGACCTGTAGCAAACACTCTGACTCATCTCATAATAGGCAATGTTCAATCTTAGCGAACTATGTTAATAATTTTTAATGGGTTCATCCATTCATCCTTTTTTCTCCATGCTCCTTGTTCAGGGCCAGGTCACATTAACTTGATTATTTTGTCATTAGAAGTTAATGTCACACGGCTTGGAATAATTATATGATAATAGATGATTCTAGGCCACATCGTCTTTACTGTTTTTTTCATCATACCTTCATACCCGTGGTTGTTACGATTGTGAAACATGCAATAAATTGTGCTTTAGATGGTCTTTAAAAAGTGTTAAATTTAACTTAAATTGAATTAACTTCTGTCACATTAACAAGTTCTTAGGACCTGATATAATAGTTCGCACTGTATCTAATGTAGTGCTGCCTTGTCTATACTGGGTTAATAAGAGTCAGGGGGAAGTTTGCTGCAGGCCATGTCAGTTGACCGTTTGTCACTAATGCATTCTGTGAAGGTGGCTTTAATACTGAATAATTGTAGGGAAATTAGATTTTAAGGCCTATGATTGTGTGTTTGTGTGTGCATGCAGGTGCCTGGATAAAGAGCAGTTGGGGTCATGTGCAGAGGGAGGGTAACCAGCTCAGTCTGACCTACATTGCTCCACAGTTGGGATATTGGGTGGCTGCCATGTCCCCTCTACACTCAGGTGAGAAAGGACTTTAACACAGATTACAGTCAGATATGTGCTCACACTGAATGTAGAGTGTAAATATAGTTGTGATCTAACCAAATCTAAATGACAGTGAGCCAAACATAAAAATCTGCTTTTTTTTTTTTTTTTTTCTAAACAATTTTTTCATACAGAATTTGCTGTTTTAATTCTTGTCTTTCCAACAGGTCCAGTGTTTGCAAAAGACATCACCACGTACCACACTGTGTTTCTGTTGGCTATCCTGGGAGGCATGGCCCTCATCCTGCTCTGCCTTCTCTGCCTCCTGTTGTACTATTGCAGGTATGTGAGACGCTTTGTCCTTGCCAGGTTTTTCTTCAGAATGAGGAAACAAGTGTAATATGTTGCCAGTGCCAGAAATATACAATAATATGAGCCAGTGCTTATAACTGTGATTATGTGGAACATGTGAATGTACAGCAGCTGATGATTTTAGGCTTTCTGTTTTTTGTTTTTGTGCTGTTGTCCAGTTTATTACTGTAGCAACAGGTCAGGAGAGCTCATTGCATAAAGCCAGTATCTCATGTTGTGGCATTAACATCAATATAACTTATACAATAACAGAGGCACTGTGGGTTTTTTTTTAATCCATTAGCCATTCATCCATTCTTCAGTTGTGCCATATCATATCAGTGTTCCAACTCAAGTGTCAGTTTTTATCACAGAATTTGTACAAGACACAGGTATTAAAGTTGAACAAATTCCTCTGAGTTAATCATAACCATGACTGTGTCTCTGTGTTGTTCAGGCGTCGCTGTTTGAAGCCTCGAGTGTCTCATCGCAAGCTCACACTAACCTCTGGTCTTGACAGCAGCAAGAGAGATCAAGCCACCTCCATGTCCCACCTGAACCTCATCAGCAACGAGGTCTGCCTGACATAGAGAGAATGGTTCAAGTACAAGACTTAGACTGTCCAACATCCGTGTTGCGGGCAAAAAAGGAAGAAATAATTTCTCAAACAACAAAGAATCATGTGCAAAAATGTTCTTATTTTGCCTGTGATGAAATTACATTGATAAATATGATGATTCAGTTGGTATGGATGGTATATTTGAGCATATTTCAATTTCTCACACTTTAATATTCTGTGTCTTTAGGCGCAGCTTGAACTTGTTTCCACAGCGACTGAGCCTGACATGACCACACCAATGCTGAAGCCTTTCTCCTACGATCACCAAGACAATCAGCGTCAACACAACATAATCCATCACAGCAAACACAGCCGCTCTTCTCTCGGCAACAACAGCCACCATGGCTCATCTCTTGGCAATCTGACGCCCCGCAGCAGAGACTACCGACAGTCTGCGGAGACATTCCAGTTAAAGGCTGCTCTTACATCCGGAACAGACCGGGGCTACCGTCAATCATACACCTCCGTCTGCTCATCCAGCAACTTGATTTCAGATGGACTGTCATCAGGCAATCAAGGTCAGGTGTCGGCTAACCAGCTGAGCAATGCTGGGATTGTTGATTGCATCTCGCCTTCCTCTCCTCCTCACTCCCCCAGTAGGGAGGGGGGTGAATGCAGGGCTCCTGACTACCTTCTGTCCCGTTCTGTGGACCACCTGGAGCGTCCCAGTCTCCCATCACTCTCCCGACCTGGCCAGTTGCTCTGCTGCGGGTCTGTGGATCTGCTGAGCGGAGGAGAAGGCTACCCGAGGGTGCGTCCTACACTGGTGATCCCAGCACACTACATGCGCCTGCCTGGTGAGCACCCACTGTCCGGTCAGGCACTCCTGCTGCAGACTGACCAGCAGAGCGACTTGGAGACCATCCAGGCTGAGCTCAATGCCTCACATTCCCAGCAGCCACTGGGGCAAACCCCAACCGACTGTGCCCCAGGTCCTACAAAGCAGGGTGACGGAGAGCAGCTCGGCCTGTCGGAGTCTCTGTCTATCCCAGCAGCACTTGGGGAAACAGCTCTAGTGGAAATAAACAGTGAGGACACCTTGTTGGCTGAAAAAACTTTGATGGAGCTAAGAGGAGGGAAGCCTCTGCCTCACCCACGAGCCTGGTTTGTCTCACTTGATGGACGCTCCAACGCTCATATTCGCCACTCCTACATTGACCTCCAGCGGGCAGGTTGCCACAGCAACACATCGAGTGGAGGAGGTCAGCAAGGTAATAGCAGTGGTGGGAGACATGGCAATGGCAACGATGCCAGTCTGGACTCTGGTGTAGACCTGAATGAGCCAAGAGTGGGCCGCAGGGGGAGAGACGGAGAGCGGAATGAAAGGGAGATAGAGAAAGACAGGTCGAAGGGCACAACACCAGCCATGGCCTACACTCAGCTGGTGTATGTGGATGATCTGGATGGGGGAGCCAGTGAGGAGGAGACACCCAAGACCAGCCCACAGGACAGTAAAACAGGACCCATCCTGTCAGACAAACCAGAGGGTCAGAGAGGGGATCTGGGGCAAGGGGGTGTGGAGGCCAAGAGAGTAGAGGGGGTACAAATACAAGAGGAACCACCCTCACTTTCCTCCTCATCCCCTGCATCTCCTCCTCTTCTGCCAACACCAGATAGAGAGACTTTCAGGACTGATCATGCGCTGCTGTCAGTCTCTCCTGATGGCGACGCGGCACACGATGATGGAGAGGAGGAGAAGAAGAGTCCCTGGCAGAGGAGAGAGGAGCGACCTCTGCTGGCCTTCAACCTTAAATGATCCACAGATGACCACTTAAAGAATAGTTTCACATTTTTACTTTGCAGAACATTCACATGTCAATATGTTCATTGAAAGGGCCTTTAGTTGCTGCAATTGTTTCTACTTCCCCCTCAGAAAGTAGTTTCAGTGTTAGTTATCGGGGGAAAATATTCCCAGCCAGAGGTAAAGATACTGGGTGAAAGATCCTCCTGAAACATACACAAGTCATAATTCAGTCGCATCTTAATACACATTGACACACTACATATAATTTTAGATTTGGTAGAGCCTACACTTCCTTATATCATTGTCACCAACGAAGGTGCATGAATGTTCAAAATTGTGTAAAAAAGATGGTCCAGAAATTTAGAAACACCAAAATCAAAACCAGCTGATTTACATGTACTGATATGGCATTGTGTTTGATTTGAATAGCATAGATGAGTAATGGGAATGATTATACAGTATGTAATGTAACAAACAGCTTTGTTAGTCTGTTGTGGTATAGCATTGAAGCACAAAGATGGAGTTCTAGATAGTAAACGCTTAGTAACTTGGCTTGTCTAACTCAAGACCAATATTATACATGGATTATTCCCCCTATTACTTACATTGAATTTGCTTAAGGAAGAGATGTTTGCTGATGATGTAGACAGAAGGAATCGTTACAGCACCCATAGGTGTTCAGTTGAACATAATGACATGTTAGATGCATTTTGAGATTGACTTAAAAAATGTGAACATATTCTTTAACTGTGACTCCTCCTCTGCTCAGACCATACCGTGAAGGATGACCATTGAATTTAAGCCCTTTGTTTTCTTAATTAAAGCACTGAGACAATATTTCAGCACTGGGATCCCTTCTAGTCCAGAACATGAAGGTGTGATTCAGATCCTGTATGAATCTCTAGGTCCCCTTCATGTAATGACCGCTCCTCCCCACGACACTCTGCAGAAATGGACCACTTATGAGGCATATTGTATACATTGCCTGAGGGAGAAAAATGGACCTTGGTGGCAAGAAATTAGAATATTTTATGCACAACAAATGTCTGCCTTTTTTTTTTTTTTTAAATCAACAGCCTTGTAAGCATAAAGGCACTGTAGTAGAAACCGATGATGGGTTGTTCTCACAAATGAAAGACTACAGGAAGCTTTTTCTTGAGCCATATTGGCCTCAGTCCACTGACTGTAAAGAGCTAGCAAAAGCTGGGAACACACTACACTTCCTGAAAGTGAGATTATAACCCATTCTGACTGATTTTTATCTTAAAGACTGTGGAGAATCTGTGCTAAATATGGTAAGCAATTCTACTCTTTTCACAGTCTGTTAGGAAATTAAAAGTCTTATAGTGTGTTTCTGCACAAGAATCATGTAAATCCTGTATTTTGAATGGTTTTTAAGTGTGATGCTAGAATTTAATCTGGCCTGTCAGAAGGCTGCATGGGTGTTTACATGATCCTCACAGTTTTTGGACTGAATAAAATGAACCACTATCCGCACTGCAATGTAATCACATAATGTGACACACCACTATGCTGGTGGGCAAGGATATAATACCACTACGAAACTGTACTTCCACCCAAAACAATTGTGAGATGTAATAATATGAAGGGTTTTTGTAATTGTTGAACCACTGACTGGCATATATTTGCTCTGAAGGCTATGCATCACTTTTATACGGCTGCTTGAGATGCCTTTTTTTGTAATTTTAATCACTATGATTTTAAATGCCAACATGAAGTATTTTACCTAAAACTAGGCTTTTTTTATTTCTTCAAATATGTTAAGGGCTTTTATTCCTCACCCGCCTTATTTTTCAATGTAAAATGAAAACATACTGTTTAAGTTTTACCTGAAACCAAACTCCTTTTTGCATGCTGTGTTTCACCTTAACTGTTTACCATTTCCTCATGTTCCAAGTGCCTTTGAACCACCTGACTCTACAACAGATTTGTGGGACAGATGACCTTATTTATTTCTCACCTTCTTTTGCCTTCAGCTTCTCTCCTCTACCTCAGCCCTTCCTTTCTCTCCCACTTGTGAAAGAAAGCATGCAGTAAACTTTCCTCAGCACTAGCGTGTTACAAGCTACACTGCGGATATCTCAGAAAATGTCTACCAGCTGCTGCAATCGTAAAATCCTCTACAGTAATCAGCAAGACACCAATTTCTCTTAGATTAAGCAGTTAAGGATTTAGCAAAGTTTTTCAGTGTACCAGGGGATAGATAAAGCCAAGTGCGATTGTATGTGAAGCTAAACTGCAGGTTATTTTGTTGCATTTTCCTATTTTATCTCGTTTTTAAAGAGGGTGAATGTTTTGAATATGTTTATGTGCACCTGGGTGGTGGTTAGCGTCCATCTGCGATGCTGCTGTCTGTCAGTTCTTGTTGTCAGACTGTATGTGTCCACGTGAGAGTGCTGAAAAACAGTCAAAATTCATCCACTTGAGGTTCATATAGTCATAGCAATCATATTACACTGTGTATAGCTCTTTTCCTGTACCTGGTCAAACAGATGTGTGAGTGTTGTGAATGGCCTCTTCTCTCTTAGTATCTCACAGCAACCTCCAGTTCTAGGGTGGAGTTGCAATACAGCATCCAGAGTGTGTAACTTGGTTGCTTGCATTATATTTGAAGCCTATTATTCTGAATAAACAGCCAAACTGGAATTATTTCTGGGTGTGTTTTGTCTAAGTGAATTTTGCAATGTGCAGAGTTTTTATTTTCTTAATTGTTCATGCCTTGTTATCAATAATATGTCCTTTCTGGTAACCACCTCCTGAGGGAAGTTTGTCAGTACTGAATGCTGGCAATATCAAAAATCTTGTCAATACTTTAGGGAATGCTGGTGCTGTTTTAATTAAGTAAATTAGGTGTTACTGATTGGCAAAGTGAAAAGATTTTTGTCAGATAGTTTAAAGGTTATATGCGAATTATATGCCCTCTTTTATTTCTTAATAAATATTTTTTTAAAAATAATTAAATATCAGTTGGCTTTTAACAAGTCACACTGGGCACAGGGCATTAGGGACCATCATACCCTGTATTTCATTTATTACCTGATGTTCTTCTGTTTTATATAGGGATCATTTGTCAAGATGTAGCTTTAAGACCTACTTTATATTAGTTGAGTTGTACGCGCAGGATGCGTATGGCAGAATAAAGCTGTGTTTAATCAAGTTACCACAAATTTAGACTGAACCAGTATACTGTCCAGTATGATACTGAGCTGAGTTCAGTTGATCTCTGTTGGGTTTGTGTATATTTGGGCTGTATTCCAGGTTGGAAGGTGGGAGTTTCGCTCTGCCCTCCCCATAATGGCCTCTAGGCGGTGCGGTTTCCTTCGGCAGTTTCTTTGTTTTTCCATCTCTCCGTTGCCAGTGATCTCTGTCATACGGTGGCTGGCAATTTGTTACAACAATTTTATGATGGCGGAGGACAGTGAATCCGCGGCTAGTCAGCAGAGCCTGGAACTAGACGACCAGGATACCTGCGGGATAGACGGAGACAACGAAGAGGAGAATGAGCATATGCAGGGGTGAGGATGGCCTGTCCAGCCGGCTGGGAAACGCAGTAACGTTATTTCAGGCAGCCTGTTTGTGCGCTGCCTGTTTATGTGTGTGTGCTCTGTCGGGACTAGCTAGCGCAGATAGCTAACGTTAGCCGACACAAACACAGCCAGGCTGTTTGCCACAAGGCCTTCATTTCAAGCTAGTGACCACTGGAGAAGTGCTTATTTGAAACTGTTATGCCCCTCGCATTTTTGTTGTTTTAACCGCGTGTGCACTCTCAGCTAGCGTCTTGGCTGAATGACATGATGACAGCCGACCGCTCAGAGAAACCGTTAGTTAGCTCGCGCTAGGTTAGCTCAGCTGTCATTCGTTGCTATGGTAGCTAATGTTAGCTTGCTGCTCCTTTGGTTGTGTGTGTGCTTGTGAGTCAACAAATTAGTTCCTTTTCTTTAATGTACTGTTCGTTTGTCCTCGTATCTGTAGGAGTCCAGGGGGGGATTTGGGGGCTAAGAGGAAGAAGAAGAAGCAGAAGAGGAAGAAAGAGAAGCCAAGCTCGGGGGGAGCCAAGTCAGACTCTGCCTCTGACTCTCAAGAGATCAAAGTGCGATGATAACCCACTGTGAAAAATCCCAAACTATGACTATGACAAACCTTGTGCACTGTGCAGTCACTTGTTAGGCTTTTAGTAGACTTGGTCGTTTTCTCATGGTACTGAGGTGACACTGATTACAATGGTAGTGTCTACTAGTCCAAGCAATCTTGAATCCCTGACCACATGAATGACTGACATTACTTTCCAAGTAATGTTTTCGCTCATGTATGTTCATGTAATATCCAGGTTTAGGAGATCAGGACAAACTCATATCTCAGTTATGAAAAGCATGAATGCTGTGTGCAACCTGATGTACCTTTATGTACCATTGTCATCGTTGGCCATGTTAAACGAGTAGTTTGATATATGATGATCCACAAGCTGAAATTAAGTGCAAGTTTGACAGGAGTGCAGAACTTAAATTTAGATCATTGCTCCTGTCCTTAATTTCTGCTGATAGGATGAAGGCTGAATGATGAGTGGTTTGGGATAAATAGAAAGCTTGAGAGACTGGAAAAAAGACAGATCTGGACATACACAACATACTGCAAAGTCTTGACACAAGTACACCAGGAGCAAATCCCACAAAATGAACATTTCATATATAGAATTACAAACTCTGCAAACACAATAAAAAAAAAAATAAAAAAATGTGGGCTTCCACCTAGCAGAAACCTGGATACTGTTAGAATCACTTACAGGGGTATTATGAGATGCACTTATAATGCTCACAATAACAGTTTGACTGTAGAAGTTGATCTACAGTCATGAAAAGTGGTAGTTTTGTGAGCGGCAATGATCCAGCATTTATCAGATACCCACAGTCTGATATGAATAGTTAAATATGGCTTAAACTTAAGGGTTATACATCTCACATACGCCATCTGTCGTGTCTTTTTGGCTACGTTTGAATCTTATAGGACATTCTGTCTTTAACCAGATGTTATATACAGTCTGTATTGCTGCATGCCATGTCAAACATGCTGGGTAATATTCAGTAATGATTTGTTCATATCTTAGGCTTTTTGTTTTAGTTCTTATTTTTGCATCTGTTCATTCTCTACATGCAGAATCCAGGCTTGCCTATTCAGAAGCTTCAAGACATCCAAAGAGCCATGGAGCTGCTGTCCTGCCAGGGTCCAGCAAAGAGCATCGATGAGGCTGCCAAGCACAAGTACCAGTTCTGGGACACGCAGCCCGTGCCGAAGCTGAGTAAGTGCTACTTAACTGATAGTGAGAAAGAGCACTGTTTACTTAATTTATATCTAATTTTACTGCAAAAATAATAACGCTTCTTTTAAGGTAAGGCATGCATTGCGTTTCTCATAAGCACCTAATGATTGAGTGATTTTTAATCATTAGCTTGGCCGATGCATGATTACGGAAATAGCTTAAAATTTGCATCCCTTACTCTTCACTATTCCTTCAGCTGTCAGCACAAGCCTTATCATCTTTCTTGCTCATTGTTTCTGGACACCAGTGCCATCTACTGGGTGCATCTCATTAAAGTCTATGCTGCTCAAAGCCAAATGTCTCAAAAACATGTCAGCTGTGAAATTCATTGGGGGTCCAGGCATGCTTAGTTGCATTAGATTAAGCTGTTTCCATGACAACTATTGGCCAAAGATCAGGACTGCATGGGAAGGCTAGTGCCATGTGCCTGCCTAGTCAACGTGGGACCAATGGAAACAGATTTCATCAGTATAAGCATCAGCAGTTTTGTGGTTTATACCATTTTTAAAAAGACACTTAAGTTGGGTGGTGGTGGATCAATGTCAGCTGAGCAAAATGCAAGCTATGGAAATGCACCTGTCCATTTGAAATGTGCTTAAAGGGAAATAGTTTAATGTGTTTGACAAGGGGTGTGCTATGTTTGCAGATGAAGTGGTGACGAGTCATGGGCCCATAGAAGCAGACAAAGAAAACATTAGACAGGAGCCATATTCCTTACCTCAAGGCTTTATGTGGGACACTTTGGATCTCAGCAATGCAGATGTAGTAAGTACAGAGTTTATCCCACACACCGGAACAGTGAAAAATGCCCACAGTTTTCTCAAGGTGGCCTCATCAAATGGTATGTTTTATCTGAACCAAGAGTCCACAACTCAAAAATACCCAGTATTATTTAGTATACAACCAGGTGGGGAATTTTCACTCTTGAGAACATAGACCTATCAAAACTTTGCCATTTTTGCTTGAAAAATAACACTTAATTGTTGCCAGTGATTTTTTTTAAATTGACTAACTGATTAATTAACTAATCATTGCAGCTATAAAATACATTTTGTTGAAATGATACCCAAAGGAAGTTGTTCGTCTTTTTCAGCTGAAGGAGTTGTACACATTGTTAAATGAAAACTATGTGGAGGACGATGACAACATGTTCAGATTTGATTATTCACCAAACTTTCTCAAATGGTAAGCTTTCAGTTCCAGTGATGTTCTTGTTAATTACTCTGCTGATGCTTAATCAACTACTCACTAAATATTTATGTCCACTATTGAACTGTCTGCTATTTCCTCCTGTCTCAGGGCTCTGCGCCCACCTGGCTGGTTACCACAGTGGCATTGTGGTGTGAGAGTGTCCTCTAATAAGAAGCTGGTTGGCTTCATTAGTGCCATCCCTGCAGATATACGCATCTATGACACGTAAGCACTCCTGACTGTTGATATACTGTAGGTGCAGAGCAGTAATATGAGTTGATAGAAACCCTTTCACTGGAATGCACAAGTCATCTTCTTTCGTCCTGCTGCTGCAGACTGAAGAGGATGGTCGAAATCAACTTCCTGTGCGTCCATAAGAAGCTACGTTCGAAGCGCGTTGCCCCAGTGCTGATCAGAGAGATCACACGGAGGGTGAACTTAGAAGGAATATTTCAGGCTGTATACACAGCAGGAGTGGTACTGCCCAAACCTGTGTCCACATGCAGGTATGCTGTTCAGTATTAAAACATATTACACATCGGACACTGTATCAGAAGGTCATTAAACTCTTTGTTTTCTTTTTTTGCCTGTCTGCTTCAGGTATTGGCATCGTTCTCTGAATCCCAGAAAGCTTGTGGAAGTTAAATTCTCCCACCTGAGCCGAAACATGACCCTGCAAAGAACCATGAAACTCTACAGACTACCAGATGTAAACACTTACACCTGCCAGTCCTGGGTCTCTCGCTACAATTCTTTTTAATGGCAGGAACTTATATGGATCTGTATCTCCTGCTCTCTACATCTCATACAGAGCACCAAGACCCTGGGTCTGCGACCGATGGAGAAGCGTGACATCCGCCAGGTCACTGAGCTGCTACAGAAATACCTGAGACGTTTCCAGCTTGCACCATCTATGGGAGAAGAGGAGGTGGCTCACTGGTTCTTGCCACAGGACAACATAATTGATACATATGTAGTAGAGGTATCTGACATGAGTTTCCACCCACAGGATAGTCATGGCCCTGTCTGTTGATAATGTGGTTAAACACTTGTTCCTCTCTGTTCTTAGGGTGCTGGTGGTGTACTGACAGACTTCACTAGTTTCTACACCCTGCCCTCAACCGTGATGCACCACCCTCTCCATAGGAGCCTGAAGGCTGCTTACTCTTTTTACAATGTTCATACACAAACCCCACTACTGGACTTAATGAATGATGCATTGATCCTGGCCAAACTGGTATGTTACCCTCCATGTGGACCTAGCATTAATTTTCTTGCTACTGTGTAATTTATTGTGACTTTTATTTTGTGACCTCTTATTCTGTGTGTTTAACAGAAAGGTTTTGATGTCTTTAATGCCTTGGATCTAATGGAGAATAAAGTGTTCCTGGAGAAGCTCAAGTTTGGCATAGGAGATGGAAATCTGCAGTATTACCTCTACAACTGGAAATGTCCCCCTATGGACCCCGATAAGGTCAGTAATTAACTATCAGTAGTGTCCATTGCGTGTTAAGACCTATTTATGAGTGAAGAAGCAGCTCCTAGATTTATTTTGTACACGTGCAATTTGTCTGTTTTACATCTCTAAGGCCTATAATGTCAGAACCTGTATAAATGCTATGAGCATCAAAAAGTTGGCTGTTTGAGACATTCCTTCCTTGTCCTTTCTAAATTCTTTATAACTTCTTGATAATTCGTAAATGAAGGTTTGACTTTGTTTTTTATATGTATGTATGTGTGTGTATGAAGCTAATCCAACCAGCATATTAATCATTTTAATTTTGTTTTTTCAAGTGTAATTTATATATCTGATCTAATTTATTAAACAACATTTTGATCAAATGTCAGATTTTTACCAGTAACAGTATCTTGTCTGTCTTAATTACTCACATATTAGCAAGCAAATGTTGGTTTGGGGTTTTGCTGTGTTCATTTGGGTAATAGATGTAACAGTTAACTGGCTAATAGTTTGTATAAACATTCATTTACAACTAATATATAATTAGTTTTGAATGTTTGAATTCCTTAAATCCTCTAACAGCAGATTACCATGTGTTTTTCAGGTTGGCCTCGTGCTTCAGTAGCACATTTCTTCACGGCTGCTGCACAAACACTGATCAAGAGGTCATCATCGACCTCTGGCTATTCCTTACCTGGACATACAGGTAGCCCAAGCTAGACAATGAGAACTACAACAGTAAAAACCAACATGGAGACTGGGAGGCGGTTCACCCGTCATCAAGAACATTCTCAGTTCACCTGGAGATGACAACTCTTAAATCATCAACATCCTGAATGTGAAGTCATGCTATGCCTGAGATACTCATACAATACAATGCTCCTGACATGCACACTCACATTTAAAAACAGTCTGACATATGAGAGGATGCCTTGACATTGTGAAATTTGTTTAGCTCTTCTTCCTCAGCAGACACATTGTTACAAGGGACGGGCATGTCACTTAATTTCGCTGACATTGAACTATGTAAATGATAATCAACAAGTAAACATGACCACAATACTGAATTATGTTATTGAGTCCCTACTGCAATTGCACACTTGCAGTACATGAGGGTCATAAAAGGCAGATAAGGAGTACTCCCGTCCTGTCTCATATCTTTGTGGTCTGAGGTTTTCTCTGCTGGCTGTCTTGATCCCCAGTAGAATTTGAAAGGCAAAGAAAGTGTTTATGTGATCGATGACTTATTAAAGGAAGAAGCTCAATCATTCTGGAAAAAAAATCATCTTAATGTTGAAAACAACAAAAACACACAGACACAAACACATACGCAAAATGATCTCTTAATGGAAGGACTCATTCAACTGGTGCATTGATATACATGGTTTTTGTTAAAAATATATAGTTACCTGTACATTTAAATCCAGATCATATTTATTCCTGTAGTGTGAGTTTGGGGGTTTGGGAGGGCTGATCCAAAGTATTTTCCTCATGAAGTAGTGTAGATGTCACTGAGTTTGTTCAGACAATGTGGGTTTAAGTGGTTTTTGATGAAGAATGTATTGCATCAATGAAGCACAATTTTTTGAGTTCCTAAACAAGCAAAAGGGTCTTTGTGTTATCTTTTTTTAAGGGTCAGATTTCAAAATAGATGGGTTGCAGTTACATACTGTACAACCTTGCTTTTCTACAAAGCATGTGAGCTGTTTTCATGTCATAAACCTGTTTCTAGAGTTTGGATTTTTAACAGAGCATTTAAACATGTTGCGTGGTTGTATTCACTGATGCACTCATGCAGATCTTTGTAGTATAAACTCAATTTAGGATTATCTGCATGTGAAAGGTGTGTTGTCCAGTTTGCAAGACCAGAGAGATTAGAGGCAAGAGTAACTGTAACTGAAAAAAGTAAGGATGCATAGAAGAACAGTGAGAATTACTTCAATTACTTAAACTTCAAAAGCCAGAACTAATAACAAAATACCAATTTAACTATAGACTTAACCTGTGGATTTAAATTATATTATTTTATGTACATAAAGGTTTTAAATAGTTCAGGTTTCTGTCTGGAGACTGTTTCATAGCATAAAAATGGCTTAGTTTGAAAGAGTAATCATCTCACTGAAATCACATTAAAAGCAGCCAAGGTCAGTTTTGTCTTGTTAGTTAGCAACAGTTAGTCATTATTCTCAGTAGTCTGTGGCAAAGCAGTGAATAAGATGCCCCTGTAAAGCAGCTGATTGGCCAAAAGCATATAGGGGGCTTGTATACTTTTCTCTCTTCAAACACATGTAACCATCAGTTCCATCACATGCAGTAGGATCTTAAATATGTTCTTAATCATCCTCTGTCTGAAATGAGCACAACATCCAGAGCATCTGGGAAGGAATTTAACATTAGCATGTGTCCAGAGTGCAGTGGCTGAATAAACCTGTATCAGTAACTGCATCAATTTAAAATTTGAGCTTTTCTTGTTTTTCCAGGTCCATTTTTATTGACTACTCTGGATTTGTCTTTATTTTTAATGGTACTGTATTTGTGTCTAAAAAAATATACTGTGGGTCATTTTTTAAGTGTGTTGTGCAGCTAAATGCGTAAAACTCTTTGAACAGTTCTAATATTTATAATTGCTCTTTGCAAAATGTCTGGAGACATGTTTTCTGTTTTCTTTTCCACTATTTCCCTAAAATGTCCAGTTAAGTAGTCAACTTAAAATGATTTTTGCAGCACTGGAATTATTTGGCATTTCCTTGCTGCTCACCTGAGCAGGATGAGGAGCTTTGATGCTGCAGCTGGTGTCCTCAAAGGTTAAAAATGTTTTTTAAATTGTCTTTTGCTCAGAGTTTGTTACTTTATGTTTGATGTTACTGTGGCTCTGCATAACTGAAGAGGTAGAGGCTGCTGCCATTTTTATTGTTTGTTATTATGTATGTGATGTAATTTTCTCCTCATCCCTTTATATATAATCCAGAAAAGGACAGCAAACAGTCAGTGCATTTTTTCTACCATTGAACAGTTGAATGAGTTACATTGACCAAGACAGACGTCACTGGCATTTATTCAGCACTGAAACTGGGTTACGGAGTCAACAGTGTGCCTCATGGATGTTGGTTGTATCACAGATATGTTGCCTGCAACTGTTTGAATGAACTTTGAGCATGTCAGTTCTGCTGCCGTGATGATTTCCGCGATGTTACTAGCCACACCCTTTAGTGAGAACTCAACCTGAAGTACCTGCCTTATTTAAAAGATGTTTTGTTTTTTAATTAAGATTTTGGGGGTGGGGGGTGTACTTTTGAAATGACATACAGCTTTCTCTAACTGAAGAACAATATTTTTATTCAAATCCATTGTAAGCTGTGAAAAAGCTGAAGAACTTGTACCAGCATCATTTAGACATGACCCCATGCAAATAACAATCTGTTTCAACACACACGTCGGCTATACCAGCATGGATATTTGATTGAATAAACTCACTTTAAAAAGGAACATGAGTTATGCACTTCTTTTTAATGAAACGCGGAGTATATTTACACTATATTATAATTTTATCATTGACCATTGTCAACTTAAACTCAAATGTTTTTTAAATTGTTTTGGGTCTGAAATTTAATCTGGGTTGCAACTAAGGTCATACATGCTAAAAAATACATCATGTCACAGCTTAATGGGCACGAATTTCACTTTTCAGCCAAGTAATAAATAAGTAAATAACTATTAACTATTATAGGTTCCAGGCTGCTGCTGGTTTTCATTCATCTCAGTAGAGAGTGGAAAATACAGGTTGGTTATAGGGCTGCCCCTAAAACTATAATTATTCAATCAGCAAAATTATTGCTTCATCAAAAAAAAAAAAAAAAAGAAATCTCTCCAAGTTGGCTGCATTGTAGAAAAAAAATCTAAACCTAAAGATATTAAATTACTGTGCCCTCATATCTCAGGCATGTTTCAAGTCAAGCAAACTTATTCATAAGGCATATTAAATAATTTTATAGTAATGACTACTGGAAATGTCAGTAAAATCCATTCAAAAACTAAAAACTGATATGCTGTGTTGGATCCCAACTTGGGAGCGGCTGGATGTTTCCAAGACTAAATCCAAGATGGGTTGACATCCAAGACAATGTTAAGTTGAAGTAGTCCAAAGCCCCATTGGAAACAACTGGGATAGAGTGCGCAAAAACACAGCAGTCGTTCTTTTAATATCAGTGTTTCTGATTCATCTGACTAGCTGTGACTTAAGCTTTCTTTTTTTTCTTCTTTGCAGGGTTGGCAACTATTTTTTTTACATGAAGAGGCTGCAGAGTGCAGGATGGGCTAGACTCTGTGAGCTTTTCAGATTCAGTCTCGTGCTTTCTTTTCTGGCCTCTCTTCTCACCAACTTCCTCTAACTGCTCCATGTCCGCAGGGTCTTCAGGTGTTAAACCAGGTGCTTTACCCTGTAGCCATGCAACATCCAGTGGAGGCACTCTGGGTGTAATGGCATCAATGGTGTCTGCAAACGCCTCGTCATCTTTGGAGGCACACCGTCTAAATCCCAGTGCAAGGACACTTTTCAGCCCCAGTGGCTCTGACATGCTCTGACTAAGCCGCGGTACCTGGCAGGCTGGCACACCTCTTGTTGCGCTCAGTGCTATCAGGTGATTGGTCATGTGTGTGGGCTTGACAGACTTGCACACAAGCAACAGTTTGAGCTCATTCCTCTCCAAAGCTTTGGTGACCTCGTTTATGCCAATAGCCAGTTGTCTTCTGGCTGCCACATCCGTCCAGCCGTTTTTGGGAGGATTCTGCTCCTGTGCATCTCGGCTCACCTGAGGAACAGACTGTGGTGTGGCAGCAGGTCTCTGCTTTTTCTTTGTCCTCCATGGACGAAATGCTTTCACCTCTTTCTTCTCAAGGCCTTTGGCAACCAGCTTGTCCTTGAGGGTTTTGAGAATGAAATGCATGTCCTCTTGGGGAAGTGGGCTCCATTTTGGAGTGAATGGGGAGGTCAAGGAGGTCTTGGTTGAAATATGCCTTTTGGTCTCGTTTTTAACTTTTTTCGATTCTGTGGCCATGCTGCTTCTTGAAATTCAGACAAGTAAACCTGTAGAAAAGAAATACATTTATAAAGGAAGTACAGTCAACATGCAGTACATGCATTATTACCAGCTGTTTAGTACAAAGAATTCACAGTAAAAAATGCCATACATTTGTCCACAACAAAGCACTGGCTATTGGCAAAATATCCAACTCAAAACATAGAATTATCTTTTTGTAACACATTAAAATACATAAGTACAGGATGGGATCATTGGAGAGAGCAATCCATTTAAGCAATTGCAAGAAGCCAAGAATTATACAAATAACATATCTTTACTGACCAAATTTAAGAGAACTGTATCACAAATGTCTGTAGCTCTCACAAATACAATTATACAGCTACAAATATCAAACGGGGCGATAAGGGTTTTGTTGGTCAGACAAACATTCACTGCAAATCTCGTTCAAATCATGTGAAGTTGGTTTTACTCAACTTTATACATATACGTTATACATCAACATTATAACCGCCAACGACATAATTGACAAAAGCAGTGACACTTAGTTACATTACCTGAATCTTACTACGGCCAAAGCGTCAACTTGGAAAACATTTTCAGCAGAGGAACGCAGGTGGACCACAGGGCGCCGCCATTTTGTTTGAATTGAAATAACTTTATTTAAACAGGCTCACGCGCCAACCAGCGGTCAGTGACTAGCATGACAGTCGTATCTCGGTATTGTCCAGCCTGGTCATGGAGAAAACATGGAAATAACTACAGAGCCACACTAAACTTGTAACGAACACTTTTATAACTCTGTTTATTTTATTTCAATTAATAAAAACACTCACTTTCATAACATCTTTTCGGTGGTTTATAACAAATATTATATATATATTATTTAAAGGCAAACGTTTGTGTGTAAACTCGGAATCCGTGAACGTACTACAGGTCAAATAAATGTGGTGCAGTAAAGAATATACTGCAATATTTACCTCTGACGTACAGAGTATCATAAAATCGAAATGCTCATTTACAGCACCAGCAGACTATTGTGCAACTGTGTGTGTGCGCGTTTGGGAGGCAAGCAGCCAATCAGCTCCCGAGCAGTTCTCTGCTCCCTCCTCCGCAAGCCTCTCCTTGGCCCACAGTCTTGCATTGATCAGCTGTGCTGCAATTACAGCTGCGAAGAGCCACCAAGCCGACAGGGGAAATTATCTGACATTTATCCGACCGCCGGTGCTGCACAAGCGAAAATGTCTGTTCAGGTAAAGTTTTTTTTGCTTTTTTTGTTCGTTTTATTGAGCAGTATACCAGAGATGTATGTATCATCACTATAAACATGAATAACGGGTGTAGCGGCAGGGTGTTCAAACCACCTACTGTAATACATGTCATCCATCTTTGACAGTGCGAGATGGTAAATGTAGGAAAAGCGAGTCCAAACAAAAGCTATTTAAAATCTACATCTGCGGTCTTCTGTCGCTGCAGATACACTTAACGTGGTGCAAGCAGATCTCTAAAAACAGACAAACACGAAAATATTACTGTGCAGGATTATGAATAACAACCAGGATTTGGCTTTAGTGAACGGGAAAATGTAAAATATTCGACAGATCCATGCAATACCAATTTCGACTCGTTCAGATTGCAAGATTGTGGCGTGTGAAATGGTTTCAGGCGCATTTAAATGTTAGGTTTAAAGTTTAGGGGGTTTCAGGTTTTTGTCTATCTTAAAAGGGTTTCATATGGTCTGTAATTATCTGTTCTGTCCCAGATCTTCTGTAAAGTAGATTATTCAAGTGGGCACAAAAGCACTAGAATGTTGAATAAAAGCCCATTGTTTCGCTCCAACTTGTGCAACAATAGGTTTCCTGGACTCTGCACCATGACTAGAATACTATTCAGATCTCTCATTCAGTGTTGATTGTAATTCATTAATATGCATGTTCCCATATTCCCATATAGCACACTAGCACTGCGGCAAATACCTCAGACTCTGATTTATCTTTTAGACTTGGCAAAGAGCCAAAACATGTATAATTGCTTACTCTGTGGAAATAGCTAGCCTAACTTTTACATAATTTATTAGAAATTGGATAATCACTTTACTTTTTCTTCCATGTTTTACCTGCAGGCAGAGTTTGAGAAGATTGCAGAGGATGTGAAGAAGGTGAAGACGAGGCCTACGGACCAGGAGCTGCTGGACCTATATGGTCTTTATAAGCAGGCCACTGTTGGAGACATCAACACAGGTATGACTTGCAGCAGAAAAAGTCTTTTCCATGCAATGTTCTTAAATTCTGAACATGTTCTCCTGTGTGTTCTATGAAAATTGTAGATAGACCAGGAATGCTGGATTTAAAAGGAAAAGCCAAATGGGAAGCCTGGAACTCCAGGAAAGGTTGGTAAAAAACTTGTAGATGCAACATGGAAAGATGAAGCTTGTTACATGGTATCAGCTTTAATTTACTGAGTCATTATGAAACAAAGATGCTGACATTCTTATCAGTAAATGTTTAAACAAGGCTAAGAGTCATACTGCCATTTACTAGTATCTTATTGTACTTTAGCTGCACAGTCAAAACCCATAGTTGTAGATATATTTCATTACTGACCAAAATCTGACCAAACCAACATCTGACAGACACTGCCACCACAAGAGCCTTATTATATAGCCATAACATATCAATGCTTTGCATTTTTAATTCACCCAATACTTTACACACTCTTTTAGGTATGTCAAAGGATGATGCCATGTCAGCCTACATAGCACTTGGAAAGGAAATCATCAGCAAATATGGCATGTAAAGGCTACAGTCAACGGAAGAAACTGAATTAAAGTAAAACGACAAGAGTCTACTAACTCAATGACTTAAATAATGCTGCTGTGAATATAACAAGTAGCCTTCTGCTTTCAGAGGCCATAATTATGCAGAATAATAAGTAATTAATTTCTGTGGTTTCTTTCTTTTTTTACATAGATCATTCCCATTTTTTTCAATTGAATGTCTATGTACCCATTAAGGTTGAAAATATGAAATGTTGGTTGTTTTTTTTAAAATTTGATCTATGTAGTTATTATTCCAATTCACATATACACAGCAATAACCTGTATAGTTGTGCACTTTGATATGTAGCTTATCATTGAATCAAAACAGCACACACTAAATGCTGCCAAATGTGAAACTAGAGCGCACGTTTTAAAAATAAATCCTCTTTCTGAACTGTTTTGGTTTTGTTTATTGTTGTTATTTTGCCTATACCCATTGATATACATTGGTTAGGTTAATAATATTGTTATAATGCAGTACATTTCTACAGCAACACCTGATTATTTGAAAGTGATGAAGCAAAAACTGAAGATCTAAACCCCTATGAAGGAAGGATATACTGCAGGACTGTTGTTGCAGACTGCATTAGCTTTAGCTACGGATATTTAATAAACTGAACCTATACTTGCAGGGACTGTAGATTTTAGCCCTCATCAATTACATACAATATAGGCATGTTTGAAAGTGATCTCAGTACAGTATTTACCTGTATAAATGGTTATAGAAAGCCCTCAAATCTTTTTAATGCGCATTTTCTACCAGGAATGCATTGCAAAATGTCAAAAAAACAGCCAGACTAGACATACGTATGGACTAGGGGTGCCCTCGTGACCTCGTACTTTTGGCTACATCGCGTTTGCGATAATTCTTTGCCTTTCTGTTGTGGATCTGTTTGTCCACCTACATTATTGATTTATGTTATTTTACCAATAAACTGTTAATAAATAGTGACTATACTGGTCATTTGGTTGTTACACGGCCTTCAAATGAATGCATCTCTCACATCCATGCCGTATATTAAGTATTAATAGTGGGTCAAGTGCAATGCGCATGCGCAGCGAGAACTTCCGGGCTGGTGAGGAGCGACGCTGCTCCGACAGATAATAACACACTTACCCCCCTCACCAGCCAATGAATTAAGACATTTCTGCCGTGCGTGGCTGTATGGAGCTAATGTCTACATATACTGAAGAAGGTGAGCCGCCTGGAGCGCTGTGTTTTAACGCTAGACAGCCTTTTGAATTTAAACTTTGTTGGTGACATAACCAACACTGCAAATAAGTGCCCTAGGTAATGCACAGTCTCAGAGGTATGAGAGCCGCAGCAGAAGTTAGTGTAGTTTCAGCATTACAGCTGTGTATGTTTAGTGACCCTATATCACTTCAGTGGAAAATGTAGCTAACTCGAACAACAGTTCAGGTTTAAGGTTCAGCTTTATTATTGTAATACATTACATTATTGTTGCACCCTCCCATGCTGAACGATGACGATGTATTTCAAACAGATATTGTAATATTGAATTGGAACAGTAAAACAATAATTTATGGGCAGTAGGTGAATGAGTTACACTTTACTAATTTAAATCTAAGAGAGGGTAAACAAATCAAACTCCTCAAATCAAAACTTTAAATCGACAAAGAAAACACTGAAACTGAGTTACCTAAGATTTGAATTATTTGGGACTATTTGACATTAAGGCAAGGATCTTACAGAGACAAACCGGAAACTGTTATATCACTCTGTTTTGTCCTGGACCAAGTGGGACTTGTTTCATTATTAGGGATAGATACATCAACAAGTCATTCCCTGTCATTCTCTGTGATACAAGGCAAAGTCAGCTTCAGCTTCATGACAGTGTGGCATTTATTTGCATTACAGGAAAGCAAAATGGCTAATCATCTGCCAGAGCGGACCTTCCAGTACCAAAGTAGCATGCCTTCCTTGCCTGTCCCTTCGCTAGAGATTAGCCTCTCTAAGTACCTGGATGCAGGTAGGATAGCAGCCTTGTGTAACCTGCTGTGTCACTGAGCTACTCTTTCAGGTTTGATAACATGTACACTTCAGAAAATATTCAAACAAGTACTGTAGATATAAAAGAAGATGAAGGTCTTAATAAATTACATCATTTATCACTATCCCTCTGCTCTTTGGATTTATCTGTCACATCTGCAATCAACAATTCTTCCTAGAAAACCTTTTTAGAAATATACTTCCTATTAACTAAGTGTCAGATTCAGAAATTGTTAATGCTAAATAATTCAACAGGACACGTTTGATTGCTTGCTTCATTTTGTACAATTGTACAAGCTGGATTTATTCTGGACTTTACTTTGACTAATTTTGCACTGCTGTGTTTCCCCCAGTTTATCCTTTTGCATCTGAGAAACAGTTTACACAGTAGAGATTGTCACAATTTCAAGAGGGTGTTGGCAGAACACATCAGAAGCTGCTGTAGAGAGCCAAGACCAAGAAGAACTGGTGTGTAATTTAGCTGTTAATGTTTGTTTTTGCAAGTTTTTATATGTCTCCTTAATCACTGAGCTATGCTTTCACTTTACAAATGCTCTAATGTTTGTTTCTCAGCTGGAAGAATGGTGGTTAGACAGCTATCTGGGAGCCCCTTGCATCCTCCTCACGAATGAACTTTTGTGGGCTGAATCTCTACCTAGATAATTACTGGCTTCCTGCAGAGGAATCCATTCAGCAGAGAGCCAGTATTACTACACAGTATACTTACAGTACTGGGACCTGATCCCAAGACGAAGATATGTTCAGACACATTTTTACAAACTGTGTCCTTTTCTTAGTTTTATGGAGCATTTGGTCTCCTTTTGTTGGTGATTACTGTCATGGAATACCATATGTCATGTATTTTCTTGCCTGTCGCAGGGAGAGGCTGGCTCCTCAGAAATCTGGCAAAACACCATTAGATATGGACCAGTTCAGAATGCTGTTCTGCACCTGCAAAGTACCAGGAGTAAAGAAGGACACCATTCAAACTACTAAAACAGGTAGAATCAGCTCAGCTGTTACCCCTAACCTTCAGACTAACCTGTATACTCTAGTCTATGTTCTGTTGTGCTTCCATCACTGTTGTGTAATGTACATTGTGTTGTGTGTCACAGAGCGTGAGGGTCCCTGTCCCTCACATTTGGTGGTGATTTGTCGTGGACGGATTTTCACATTTGGACGGCCTGTCAAGTGGAAAAATCCTCTCTCCCCCAGAACTTCTGAGGTAGTGATAACAAGTGCATGCAACACCTTATACCCAAAAGAAGAACCTTTGTTTTGAGGTATTACAGGAAATAACTGCAGCGGACACCACTAATTGTACTATGAGATATTTTAATCAGTATTTATCATTTCACTAATCAGCCCAAATAGGGGCTACACTTACATTGTCTCTTGAGAGCAGACAAGGAGTTCTCTTCCATTTGATAACATGGCCCTTGTCTCTTCCTTTTGGGTCCCTCCCCACGCATCAATATGCAGAAAGATGGAGAGATGCAAGAAAAAAAATGTTAAATCTTAATAAAGTCACAAATTTAAAGACAAACACACAACATATATAAAAAAGCTATGATGCACTTGGTCTGGTAAAGAAAAGAAGAAGAAAGAAAAGAGTGATCAGCCTTTCAATGAAAAAGCACTTGCTGAAAGATGCTTGATTTTTTTTTTTAAAAAATTTGTTGTATTTGTTTGGGCTGCAGGCAGCTGAGCTATGTAAAAGAACGCTGTGAGCAAGAGCCAGAGGGAGACGGCGTGAGTGCTCTCACCTCAGAGGAGAGGACTCGATGGGCGAAGGTAGGGCTGCTCACAATTGGAGATTCTGGTTTTTATCTCATCAAACAAGATTCAGAACAGATCTAAGTTTATTTTATATTATATTTCTTGGAAAAAAAGATTTTCATACAGCAAAGCATACTTAGGGTAGCAGTACTGTCAGTGTTATCTGTTTCCTGTTTCTGTAGGCCAGGAGCCCATAAGCATTGATCCACACAATAAAACCATCCTGGAGACCATCTGAGCAGCCTGTTCGTCATAAGGTTCTGATGAGGGTAAACCCTATTCCAATTCCCAGAGAACTACACAAAATGTATGACTGTACCAAATTGAATTATATATGACTGTATGATTTTATTTGCTGTTTTTGATATAAAGAGTTTTGTGTCTTGCTGTATGTTTTTAATTGTATACACAGGTGACCCTAGCCTCTTTCACAGGCAACCCCACCTTGGGGTGATAAATCACAATTCAATTGTGTTCTCAGATGGCACGGATCCGGCTATGTGATGTGAGTGTGTATGTGTCTTGTTAGCAGAGTTTACAGGCAATAATTTATTGCGCCTGCAATGATGTATATGTTTTTATATTTAAGAGTTTCTATGCTGCCTTTTCTTGATGTCTTGAGAAAGTTAAAGAATTGTTGCTGTCTAAGGAAGTTTTATTGCTTACAATGGTTGCTAAATGTTTAAAATAATACATCTTAGTCAAATTGCAGCATGCTCCATATGATGTATTGTACTGACATCCATGGTTGGTATCTCGACGCAAATTAAAGTACAGAAGGCAAAATGGAAGGTAATATTGACGTGGTTTGTACATTAAATTAATACTTTCTGTTAATTATAGTTCACTTTAAATTAATTTTCACTGAAGTGTCTGCTTTTGTGGGCTCAGACATGTCAGACCTATACCCACGCCCTGAAGAGTTGGTGTTTACTGCAGATGAAAAAAGTCCGTGAGGACATCAAACTACAAAGAGCAGAGTACCCGGAGGCGGAGCCAATATTAAATCCCACAACATGAGTTGCTATCAAAAAATTTGAATCACCTATTGCTGTAAATATATCAAGGCACATCAATGAGGACGAAAAATGGAGCTGTGGGTCAGTATACTGAGTATACCAGCCAAACTGAGGTTACCAGATGTGACCACTTGCTCCCACTGATGTCATATATTTCAGTTGAGACCAAACATCGGGCTGATGTGTGTTAAACTGTAACGAGTGTCTGGGATTGTTAGCCATGCACTCCAGAGACCAAGCATCACAGGGCTTGCATCACAGAAGAAACTTTGCAATGACAGGAGCAGTGTATCACTGCACAAAATGACTTTATTAGAGTGGATTGCTCCTAACTTAAAATGCTTGTATTATTATTATTGTTATTTACTATTGTTATTGTAATGTGACAGCTTTTGGCACAGTGTGACAGCCTTTTGATCGCACATGGTATACTTGGATAAGGCTGATGCTAAATGACTTGTCCATAACAGCTGGGCGTGATTTTCCACTCTGTTGGTGGTTTTACAGAAACAGGACCTGCAGCTTGTGTAAGTTATGCCTTCACAGTATTTGAAAAGATGCCATTAAACAGAAGAAGCTTCATCCAGACACTTTTGTTCAACTAGGCAATGCAGTTGGCCTACTACAGATTAACAGAAAGTATGAACACCATACTGTGATCATGAAAATCTGATGTTAAAAGTTCAAGAAATGAATGACGCTCTCTTCTTTTCTCTCTCTCAGGCCAGGAAGTTGTTATGAGACAGCAATGACTCAGAAGTTCTACTCATATGGCAGGGATCGAGACAATGAGACCCTGCACCAAGGAGGCTGGGAACTGGTGGTAGCCATGATGGACCCTTTATGTGCTGGCGTGAGGTGTGTCTCTGAACTCCTGCACTGTGGCAAAAATCACTGAAACAAGTAGGCTGAAGGCCCTTGACTATTAGACATTTTTGTCAGGTTGATGCCAAGAGGAAAGCCATGTTGGTAGCTTCCAAAGATTATTACCAAATTGATGCATGAAGCCCAGGAAGGCAAAGGTTAGTTTATTTTCCTTCTAGGTTATCGCCCTATATTTCTACATATCACTGCTAGACAGTTAGATGAGCATGGAAATTCTTTTTCCTTACCTCTTGTTTGTAGATAACAACTATGATAAAGAAACACTCTTATTACTGTGATTGGACAAAACTAATTTAATTGACAGCTAATTTAATTTAGAGACAAAGACAAAAAGTAACAATGTAACAATGATTCAATAACAAATAAAGTTATAGACTGATGAATAAGTTACTGTACATAACAAATGTTTTAAAGATTATGAACCGGTAATTGTCATGTCAGGATGATAATAACCTTTCTTGTGTTACAAACATGTGTTCCCAGGTTTGACAGACATCTCTCTTTGCTGTATCTTATTAAGCACAGAGGAGGGACTTCACTCCAGCTCTTCTACAGATCCCTTTACTAAAGAGGTATTATCTGTAGAGCTAATCTATTTATTTGAAACAGTGTTTCAATAAGACAAGGTAACGCCCGGAAACCTGAAGCCAATGCTGAAATGCTCTTAACCCCTGCATTCTCCCTATTTACCACAGCAGGAGGCACCCCACAAGCGGCCAAATAAGATTGTTGGTAGAAATATGGAGAAATTTATTTTCTCTGGGTTCATTACCTCAGTAAACACTGCCCTAATTTGATCGTGTAGTTCTTTTATTTTTTGATTTATTTTATTAGTTATATTTTTATTCTCATTTAACCCTACTTTTCCTAATTCAACTGGGAACATTTTTAGTTCTTTTTTAGTGTTTTAATTTAGAGGTGGGTTTGCATATATTTTTAAGGATACCAGTAATAGTGTTCAAATCTGAAATATTTTGGCTCTCTTTTCCTCACAACTGTTTAAAAACAAACTTGAGCAAAAGTATTAAATTAAGAAACACAGCCTTTTTTTTTTGGTAAGTGTTTGTCTATTTATATGTACGTCGCTTTGGATAAAAGCAACCGCCAAATTACACTGTAGAATTGTAAAATACTTCTGGATCACAGAGGACACTTTGACAAAGGTCATTTGATAAACTAAACTCGAATGAAAAGACATTCTGTACTATACCCTCTGCCTCTATCAAAGCGCAGTATTTGTGCTTGCAGTGGTGGTGGTGAAACTTTGTGCTGTCATCAAGTCTGCAGGTTACACCATTAGTTTTAAATATGGTTCCTATGGTGCACCACGGTTATGGTTTCTTTCTACCTAATTGTGAGATGACAGGTAGGTAGACAGGGTGGAATACACCTCAGTCAGTTTCAAAAATGTTTTTGCTTGCCTTTTTTAAACAAGTTTTAGGAAATAGTAACTATGTTCATGTAAATACAGCTATACCACCATAAGAGTAGTTAGTTTTATATTTGCTTCGTTATGTATTTTGGTAAAATTGGGAAAAGTTTTGAATTCTGGTGGATCTTCACTACATTTTTAGCAAGTACAATCATACTCACGCCAGACACTTTGTCTTTTTTCTCCAGGATTGTTGTTCCATCTCAGCTTAAAATCTTTGCTGTGATGAGATGCCAGTCACTATTCAACAGCCTATAGTCTCGCACGAAATGCTGCCCCTTATGTCTCAAAGCAGGTGCTCAAACCAGCTGAAAAGTAGCTAAACACAAGAGAATCCTATGACGAATTGAGGGTTGAGGCCGATAAACGGTGAGTACAGGCCTGCTTTTGGTTAGCTACCATTGTAAGTGAAATATTTAAGTGTTTAAAAATGTGCAGCAGAACATGCAGGATCAAAACAGCATGCAGGTAAAACTGCAAAGAAATAATAACTGTGCTAAACTTTTATCGACTCAGGTCTGGATTTTGTCATTGAAAACTGACACAGCTGTCCAATTGATAAATCTGGAACAGCTGAGCAATTTCACCAGTAAAAAGCTTGTGTTCTCGCTATTATGAAGCATTGGTTGCACATTAATGTGGCAGAGTGAGCTGTTGTGAATATTAGCCAGGCATTTCATGTATAATATAAGATACATGTGTATTAAGTGAACTGTATAAAATCATGTCTTAAAAAAAATTCTTTATTATGGTTACTTGTTTCTTTTCATGTATTTAACGTGTATGGAATGTAAATTACAGAAATATAATAAACATTGATTTGTTTATGGATCTGTCTCCGTATTAAAATATGTGTCAATTATATTCTTGTTATTTGTGCTAATAATTAAACTAAGTTCAAATTGTATTGACCAAAAGCAAACTTTTTTTTTTTTTTTTTTTGTTTTCTGACTCAAAATGCATTTCAAAGATAATTTTTTAAGTCCTCAATTGAGGGTAAAGCGAGATTTTGTCCTCATCACTGTGCAAAATAAAATTGTATTTCTTCAATTCTCCAAATGAAAAGCTGATCATTGCTGGCTGGTTTGAAAAAATGCAATAGATAAATAGAGCTGCACATTTGTATTTTAGTACTGTCCAGTTAAAATGAAAAATTGTGACAAATGATATGTGGTGAGTAATTGTGGACTTGTAGAAGCAAAGAGATCTAATGCATGACTGAAATTCAGGTCTTCACCACCCTATGCATACAATTCCTGTGTAATGACAATAAATTATCAAAGGATTAGCCTAAATGCATATGTAGAATGCAACCTATTACACTTATGATCACAGTATCAGAGGCCCAATGATGCATAATATACCCAGTGTATTGGAAGCTTCAATCACTAAACTTTGTCTAATGAACAGTAGCACAAATGTTACTCTTGGGCTCATGACTGAAAACATATTCAGACCCCAGCTCAGCTGCTTGAGTGTGAAGCAATGAATTGATTTTAAAAGGCCCTGTGTCTTTTTCCTCTCCCCTATTCCCTCCCCTGGCCCATCTGTGTGGTGACTAGCATGTGGTAGAGTCCCTTCTCTGCCAGCAGCTGCTGATGTGTCCCCTGTTCAACCACTTCTCTCTCAAAGACAGTGATGCAGTTGATATTTTGGACTGTGGAAGAGGGCCATGATGATGATTGTCTAATCTGGCCCAGTGCCTCCTGCAACACCTGAGATGAGCTAAGTGACAGTAATAACCTCATATTAAAGTCCTTTTTCTATTTCATTTTTACAGATTTGATAGAAATTGAAAGAATGATGAATGTGGAATCTATTTTGTTGCTTTTTCACTTAAATTTCTAATGAGAACTTAACTCTATGCACTTTCTCAGACACTTAAATTAAAAATGATGATATATGCAGAATCAAATAAAATAGCAGCATCTTTATTGACACAGTCTCTAAATTAATGTATTACTCCCACCCCGCAGCATACAAACTCTGTATCGGTGCCTCTTTACGTCGCTGATAAGTTTTAGGCTGGCGGTCACGCATGCGCAATAAGATCTTCCGCCCAGGCTGGGACACTGGTTTAGTGGGGTAAAGGTGAGGACAGGGTCTGCAGACAAAAACACACTGCATCAATACGCAGCCCTGCTGACTCAAGATATTTCTGCCGTACGTGGATGTCTGAAGCTAACATCAACATATCGTAGAGAAGGTGAGCCAACTGAAGTACTATGTTTCAATCAAGTTCAACCTAAATAGTTTATGGCAAAGCGTTAATTTAACGCAAGTTAATCGACGCAGGGTTATAGCCAACTGTTAGCCATCTTACTGAAAAACCGTTTGAGGTCCGTTTGAGTTATTAGACCACCTCTAAAGTCTTATTTTTCTGTGTATTCAACAGCAGGCCAGTGGTCTGTATTTATTATTGCGGAAAGCCAAGTTACACGAAAGCATTTGTCTGGTGTTGTCGTGGAAGACTTGACAAGATAACATTGCCTTTGGAGAGAAAGCTGTGAAGGAATACTAAGAAGCTAATCAAGCTAATGTTCCCCCAGAGAACCGTGGGATATTGAAAAAATACATAATCTTTGAATACGTCACCATATGCCAAACAGATTATGGTCTCAGTTAAATTCAAAGCTCTTATGTGTTGTGTTTACCTGCTCAGGTGACATGTATAAGATGTCAGAAAAGCCAGGTGGTAGTAACAGTAAGATGGGGTTAGTGTTACTATCGGTGTAGTGATCAGTGACTGTATGACTGCATACATTCCCCGGTTGAAATTAGAGCAATCAGTCGTAATTAATTCAACGCTGAGCTTCATTGTCATTATACAATACAGGATTGCTCAATGAAATGTAGCTGTTTTCCCCTTCCACTATACACACACAGTAAATGTATTAACGTGAAGGAGTAAACGTAAAAACTAAATTTAATAAATGGTCAAGATTTACAGATACATATACTGTATACGGATATTGACATACTCAAAAATGTGTTCAATATGATCAATCTTCTAATCTATTGATTGATCTATAAATTGATTGTTGATATGTTAGAAAATGGTGATAAATGCCTGCCGGAGATGAAGTTGGATTTGCAAAATCCCTTGTTTTGTTTGGACCAAATAGTCTAAAACTACAATATTAACAAAGATGTGAAAAAGAAAAAATAAGCAACATTCTATATATGAGTAGCTGGAACAGCTGGAATAATTATTAGATGCAGTCTTAATGGGTTGCATATGTGAACATAAACTGTTGTCTTAAACAGTTGCAGCTGGTTTAATTCAGATTAATTGAATGTATATTTAATGTATACTCTCTCTTGTGCTGTATATGGCAGGTGTGTCATATACAAAACACAGTTCATAGTACGTAGTACAGTACATAGTAGCCCTAGAATGAAAATAACTTGTTAACCCAAATGAAATTTGGCTAATAGCTGGAAAGGAACACAAACATTGAGTTAGTTTCAGTTAGCCTGAAACAATGGTCACAATGGAAGATTAAAATTTACAGAGAGAGTGATCTCTGTCCTGAAATATTTTTCATAAACAGATGATCTGCTTAATAAGGTAGCCAGGGTGTTGATTAGTATATGTATACCAACATACATCAATCAGCACATATAAATGTGGACATCAACATATACCAGTCAGGCAGACATATTGTGTGTGTACTCTCATCTGTTTTATATGACATGGTCTTGTATTTAGTATGTGCATTAGTATGTGCCTTATTATAATTTTTTTTTGTATTATAGGAGAAGAAACAGCTAATGATTTATCTGAGGCCTTCCTTCCAGAGCCGGACCTCCAGTACCAAAGCAGCTTGCCTTCTCTTCTGCCTGTCCCATCGCTAGAGATTAGCCTCTCTAAGTACCTGGATGCAGGTAGGATAGCAGCTTTCTACAATCTTTTAACCATGCAAACTGGCATTCATCACTATCCCTCCAATCTTTTGCTTTATCTGTCACAGATGCAACAATTCGTTTCTCCAGAACACTTTGTTAAAAATGTACTTTCTAACTTTATCTAACTATATATCAAATTCAGGAAAAAAAATAATTCTAAATATTATAAGGGGACATATATATATGATTGCTTGGCTCATATTAGTTGTGGAAATAAGGTCTGGATTCAATTACACCTCCAAAACAAATGTTGCTTAATGTTCACAATGCCGAAGCTGCTGTTTTATTGAAATTTCCGCTAATTTTGCATTGCTGTGTTTCCAGTTTAATCCTTTGCATCTGAGAAACAGTTTGGCCACAGCAGAGATTGTCACAGTTAAGAGGGAAAGGCAACACTGCATCAGAAGCTGCTGCAGAGAGAGCCAAGACCAAGAAGAACTGGGTGTGTAATCGTAGCTGTTAATGTTTGTTTTTGGTATGTTTTATATGTCTCCTTAATCACTGAGCTATGCTTTACTTTACAAACTGCTCTAATGTTTTGTTTCTCAGCTGGAAGAATGGTGGTTAGACAGTGCTTATCTGGAGCCCCGTATCCCCTCTCAGCTGAATGTGAACTTTGGCGGCCCGGCACCCTACTTGGAGCACTACTGGCCTCCTGCAGAGGAACCTATCTACAGAGAGCCAGTATTACTACATGGCATAATTTCCAGTACTGGGACCTGATCCGCGACAGAAGACATGTTCAGACATTTGGCAAACTGTGTCCTTCTAGTTTTCATGAGTATATTTGGTCTCCTTTTTGTTGGCAGATTACTAAAGCCGTGAATACTGCATATGTCATTTATTTTCTTTCTTTTGCCTGTTTCAGGGAGAGGCTGGCTCCTCAGAAATCTGGCAAAACACCATTAGATATGGACCAGTTCAGAATGCTGTTCTGCACCTGCAAAGTACCAGGAGTAAAGAAGGACACCATTCGAAACTACTTCAAAACAGGTAGAATCAGCTCAGCTGTTATCTCTAACCTTCAGACTAACCTGTATACTCTAGTCCATGTTCACAGTTTACTCTGTATCACTGCTGTGTGTAATGTACATTGTGGTTGTGTAAGTCACAGAGCGTGAGGGTCCCTGTCCCTCGTGACAAGGGGTGGGTGATTTTAATGTGACGTACTTTCACATTTTGACGCGACTCTGTCATGGAAAAATCCTCTCTCCCCCAGAACTGCTGAGGTAGTGATAACAAGTGCATGCAACACCTTATACCCAAAAGAAGAACCTTTTGTTTGAGGTATTACAGGAAAATAACTGCAGCGGACAATTACTAATTTGTATCATGAGATATTTTAATCAGTATTTATCATTTCACTAATCAGCTCAAATAGGGCTATACTTACATTGTCTCTTGAGAGCAGACAAGGAGTTCTTCTCCATTTGATAACATGGCTCTTGTCTCTTCCTTGGGTCCCCGCCACTGGGGGATGAAAGATGGAGATGCAAGAAAAAATGTTAAATCTACTAAAGTCACAAATTTAAAGACAAACACACACACATATATAAAAAAGCTATGATGCACTTGGTCTGGTAAAGAAAAGAAGAAGAAAGAAAAAGAGTGATCAGCTCAATGAAAAGCACTTAAGCTTAAAGATGTTTGATATTTTTTTTTAAAATTTGTTGTATTTGTTTGGGTTGTGCAGGCAGCTGAGCATGTAAAAGAACGCCAGAGCAAGAGCCAGAGGGAGACGGCGCGTGAGTGCCTCACCCAGAGGAGAGGACCTGGCGGGCGGATGTAGGGGCTGCTCTGCCAATTGAGATTCTGGTTTTATCTCTTACTAAACAAGATCTAGAACAGATCTGCAAGTTTATTTATATTATATTTGGAAAAGATTTCATACAGCAAAAAGCATACTTAGGTAGCAGCAGTACTAGTGTTATCTGTTTCTGTCTCTGTAGGCCAGGGAGCATCTTATACATTGATCCACACAATAAAACCATCCTGGAGATCATCCAGAGCAGCCTGTTCGTCATATGTCTGGATGAGGCAAAACCCTATTCCACCCCAGAGAACTACACAAATGTATGGACTGTACCAAATTGAATTATATATGACTGTATGATTTTACTTGCTGTTTTTGACATAAAAATAGCTTTGTGTCTTACTGCATGCTTTGTAATTGAGCATACAATAGGTGACCCTGGAAGCCCTCACAGGCAACCCCACCCTGCGCTGGGGTGATAAATCGTACAATTCAATTGTGTTCTCAGATGGCACATTTGGACTCATGATGAGGTGTATGTGTGTCTTGGTTAGTAGAGTTTACAGGCACACTGTGACAGCCTGCAATGATGATACATGTTTTTATATTCAAGAGTTTATGCTGCTCTTCTTGATGTCTTGATAGTTCCTGTCCAAATGCAAAGAGTTATACTGTGTAAATACTTCAAAACATATTGTTTATTGGGTAAAAAATAAGACATCCAATTACATTATTTTGCAGCACGCACCTTATGATGCCATGGTGTTGGTGTCAATGTGTTGGTATCTCGATCAGCAAATTAAAGCTACAGAAGGCAAATGGAAGGTAAATATTGACCCTGTTCTGCACATTCAGTTAATGATAGTTCAATTTAAATGCATTTTTCCACTTTTTACATGTTGATGTGTCTGCTTTTTAGGGCTCAGACACAGTCAGACCCATACCCACGCCTGAGGAGTTGCAAAAGTTTACCAGATGAAAAAGTCCGCAGCGACATCAACCATGCCAAAGAGCAGTACCTGGAGGCGGTGAGCCAATATTAAATGCCAAACTACGTTAACTGATTATATATGAATGAAATCAAAGGTTTTTGACTTTCCACTCTGTTGGTGGTTTTACAGAAACAGGACCTGCAGCTTGTGTTATGCCTTCTGCTGCAGTCTTGGAAAGGATGCCATTAAACAGAAGAAGCTTCATCCAGACATCACTTTTGTTCAACTAGCATGCAGCTGGGCCCACTACAGATTGCACAAAAAGTATGAACACCATACTGTGATCATGAAAATCTGATGTTAAAAGTCTTGAAGAAATGAATGACCCTAAACGTCTCTTCTTTCCTCTCTCAGGCCAGGAAGTTGTTATGAGACAGCAATGACTCGTAAGTTCTACCATGGCAGACGAGACAATGAGACCCCTGCACCAAGGAGGTATGAACTGTGTAAGCCATGATGGACCCTTTATAAAGCGGCGTGAGGTAAAGTCTCCTTGAACCCCTGCACTGTGGCAAAATCACTGAAACAAAGTATATTGAAGCAGTTCTTGACTATTAGACATTTTTGTCAGGTTGATGCCAAGAGGAAAGCCATGTTGGTAGCCCAAAGACACAACAAACTGGATGCATGGCCCAGGAAGGCAAAGGTTATAGTTTACTTTCCTTCTAGGTTAATGCCCCATATTTCTACATATCACTGCTAGACAGATGAGTCTTTCTTTTTCCTCTACCTTTTGTGTGTAGATGCACAACTATGATAAAGTAAAACACAAAAACAAGGTTGAAGACAGGAGTTGGTCTTTCAAGTTGTTAATGGAAGGAAATGACAAACTGAAATCATTTATGGCAGCATAATATTCTTTGTGTTCATGTAATAATGTAATGTTTAAGTATTAATGTTTGTGCAGATCCATCATGGATGTATGAGTGGACTTATAATAGAAGACACTTACATGTTGTATGTATGTTGTAAATGATGTAAATGAGGGGAGCACTGACATGTGTTACTACTCTGACATTGTTGCCAGGATTTGACAGACACCTTCTTGGGCTGTATCTTATTGCCAAAGAGGAGGGACTGCCCACTCCAGATCTCTACATGGATCCCCTCTATGCAAAGAGGTACTATCTTTAAAGCTAATGCTTTCTTTGAAACAGTGCGTCTGCTGTATGCTTTATGTTTGTCAAATGAGTTGCCTGTTATCAACTTTTCTTACATTGATTTACAGATTTAAATGGTCCCTAATCCGCGGTCACCAAGATGTATAGTAGAACTATACATATAGAGCATATATTTAAATAGTCATAGCAGGAAAAGCACAGTGTAACTAATAACATTAACAGTGTCCCGTGGGTCAAAATGAATGACAAGAACTGGCTCAGCACAATTAAGCGCAGCCATTCCCATCCTACCACGACAGAAAGATGTCTATGGAAGCAAGGTATATATCAGCAGGGTGAGAATATCAACTGATATTGGACTATAACAGCCACCATTACTAGTCAAGGTACTTAAAAGTAAAAAAAAACAAAGAAAATATTTTAGAAAGCAAGATCAATTATAAGAGAAAATACCCATTTTTGCTGCCTGCCTAAAAACATTTATATTAGTATCAGCCTCAGAGTTCCCCTATTGATTGGGTTCCTAAATATGGCTTCACTGCAACATTAAAAACAGGTGGAGATGTACAAACATTTAAGTTTTTAGGGGATGATAAATAAAATACTGCACCATAACAGACAATCTGATAAATGGCCATTTGATAAACTGAACTGCAATGAAGGATATTTCTTTACTCTTTATCCTGTCTGTAACTGAGCAGTACTGGTCATTTTGATAAACTAAACTGAATGCAAAGACATATCTGTACTATACCCTCTGCCTCTAACGAAGTAGTGTTTGTATTTGCAGTGGTGGCGGTGGAAACTTTGTGCTGTCGTCAAGTCTAGTGGGCTACACCACAGTTTTGGGAGCAGTGGCTCCCATGGTGCACCACGGCTATGGCTTCTTCTACCGCATCAGAGATGACAGGTACGTAGACTCTAGTCAAGCTAAAATGAAAGCTTTAATGGCATCTTTTAACCAAGTTTCAGAAATTATAACTATGTTCATCATGTGAACGTTTTCACCACCATAAGAGAAGTAGTTTTATATTTGCTTCTTTGTTATGTATTTTGGTAAAATTGGAAAAGTTTGAATTTCATGGATCTTCACTACATTTTTAGCAAGTACAATCATACTCACGCCGCATTACCTTGTCTTTTTTCTCCAGGATTGTTGTCTCCATCTCAGCTTGGAAATCTTGCCGTGAGACAGATGCTGCGTCACTATTCAACAGCTTCAGTAGCTCCCTGCATGAAATGCTGCTCCTGGTCACCATGTCTCAGTTATAAGTGCTCAAACCAGCTGAAAGAGTAGCTAAACACAAGAGAACTTACACATTTAACTTGAACATAGTTCTTTATGCAATTAACGACCTCCCAGTTTTAGCTGACAGCTAATGATAGTGAAAGTTTGTTCTCAGCACATATCAATGCAAATCCACAGAACCTTTAGCAGTAAGTGATATCTACTGGTTTTGGCATTAAAAAGTCACTTTTCTGTTTCTTGTAGTGCTAAATCAGATCATCTGTAGTGTAAATTGTTGTTTTGGGTGTAAATATTTTACCTCTGTTTTTCATGATTCTAGTAAAAAAAATTATTGAGAAAGTTTATTTTTAAATCTTAAAGAAAATTAATCCAGATTTAAGCCTTTTCAGCCTTTAAGCCTAAACTTTTTTAGGATGTTTGTCTTCAGCGGGATAGATTCACCAAAAAGTCTATCTTTGAAGGTAGAAATATGTGGAAAATAACTTCTGGCTGTTTTGACTGTTAGCCTTGGATTTTTCCTCAATCCAATCCATCCCACAAAAATAACTTCTTTATGGGTTAAATAAAATGGATTTGTCTTATTTCATGATTTGGCTCTGTCTCCTATGAAAATATACAGTATATGCAACAAATTTCTCAACTATTACATTTGGACTGAAATTAAAATAAATTTTCAAATATAATTAGTAAATTATATTTTTGGTGTATTGGTGTTTTGACCTGTAATTTACAGTGTTGAAAGTGTACTCACTGAAAAGAACACATTTTTCTTAATATTTTTGCACAGACATTCGGGTAGTGGACAGGTAAACTCTTTTAAGTCTTTCAACAACTGACAACAACTGATTTTGTCCCCCAACACTGAGAGTGGAGGCACATTAACAAGATTTCTTTTAATCGTGAGTTAGATCAGGAGGAGTGCAGTTTAGAAAGGCTCAAAGTTTCCTTCTTCAAATGGATCTATGTCCAGATTTGAAATATTTTTCCTTTCCTTTGAGCTGTTAAACATTCCTTTTTGTTGTTAACACTCCCTATATTGCCCTGTAACTCAGTGATAATTAACTCAAATAACAGAGCCACATGGATACCTGTTTCTGTGAGTTCTGACACTTGGTCATTTGTCATCACCATATTTGAACCAATGAAAGATCTTTTGAAAAATGTAAAACTATGCTCAAGAGCTGCAGTAGCATTGTTGTTTTTGTTCTCTTTCTCCAAAAGTGCAAAAAAAAATCTAGTCTATTAAAGTACTGCACACTGCACATTTCACACTGCTTTACAACATCAGTGAAACAGTTGTTTTTCTGACTGCTGTATCGTTCTTTGAACTAAAAGCTCACAAACCTGGTCACTGCTGTGTGTGGCCCCTGCACACCATTTGCCTTCTGATGTCTGTCAAGTTATACACAATGGCTGAATGTTCAGATGACTGTACTGGCATTACTGCTGTAAAACATCTCTGAGCCTTAAAGACTGATTTTTTCCCCCCATATTTTCACTGCATTTATAGCTTTACACTAATCTGTAATCTGTTGGTTAAATAAATAAAATGATACAATGGTGTGATGGTGCAACAATTGAATATAAAACTTTATTAGTTGCATATAAACATTCTTCAAAAAGGTTAGTATTTCTGTGCATTTGTAGAAATAAAGTAGGATTCATAGTGCATGACTGGAAATTCACGTCTTCACATTCCTGTGTATGCAATATGTTCCTGGATTTAGCAGTTCAGGCACTTGTGTTCAATTATTAACTCAGACAATAGAAAACAGACAACAGAAGCTGCAAAATGACAATAAATTATCAAAGAATTAGCCTTAATACATATAATGTATATATATCTAATGTACCTATTTATGATGATCCTAGTGTCATAGGCACTGTTATACATAATAAATCCAGTGTATTGGCAGCTGTAATCACTGTACATGTCTCACAAGTATTTTGCAGTTAACAGAAGGTGGCTCCAGAAATCAACAACAGCTAAGGCTTGTTTTCATTCAGTAGCTCCACCTTAAGAGAAAAAGAACTCACCATAAATAAATCCCAGTGTATGAGGCACAAACTGAAATGAACCATTTCAAACAAGGAGAACAACATGAACATGAGTGGGTTCAATGCAGTGGACCTTTTTCACAGCAGACAATTTGACTTGTCATTGAAGGAAAAACACAAGTGCTACAACTAACATTCAAGTGTCGTGGTAAGCTGTGACAGTGAGCCAGCATGCACAATACCAGGACCTGGAAACAGAAGCAGCTAAATGGAGTTCAGTCAGTTTTTTTGTGCATTTGTGTTTTTCCTTTGACCACATGTCAATATCTCAGGTGAAAAAAGGTCCATGAGTTGACTCCAGCTCTCTGGAAACATCAAGATCAACAACAGTTGGTTTAGTATTTCTTCTTATGTCTTCTCCCTGTCCCCCTATTCCCTCCCAAGGCCCATCTGTGTGGTGACGAGCATGTGGTAGACTCCCTTCTTGGCCAGCAGCTGCTGATGTGTCCCCTCTTCAACCACCACTCCTCCCTGGAAGACAGCAATGCGGTCGGCATTCTGGATGGTGGACAGGCGGTGGGCCACGATGATGCAAGTCCTGCCCTTCCTGGCCTGGTCCAATGCCTCCTGCACCACCTGGACACAGTAGCATGAAGGTAGTTACGTCGCTGAGGTATTTATTATTTACAGCGAGTGATCAGTACACTTTGTACATCCACCCTAACACAGTCACTACTTAATTTATGTGTTTGACCAAATGAAGTATTGATCTTTACTCTGTTTTAACACCCATAAACTATCTCTGCAAAAATAACAAATATTTGTATTCTCATCTTCTTTTTCACTGGTCTCTAGAATTCATTTTGCTCATTTAGCTACTGGGGCCTTGTAAAGCCCCCAACACTATTTACTTATCACAAACCCCTACAAAGAGTGTCTGTGATGAGGAGAAGAAAAGACAAGTACTCACCTTCTCACTCTCTGTGTCTAGTGCTGAGGTGGCCTCGTCCAGGAGCAACACCTTGGGGTTGCGGAGGATGGCTCGAGCTATGGCGATGCGCTGCTTCTGGCCACCTGACAGTTGCGTCCCCTTATCGCCTGCCTGAGTGTTGTATTTCTGCAGGCAGTGACAGAGAAGGAGACAAGACACACAATCTTATTATATTGCCATAATAATAATAGTCATATCCTGTGATATGCGCACCTGACAGTGAACTGTTCTAGTTGTTAATAATTTCAGCTGAAGAAGAAATGGTTCACATGGTGACATGTTTTTTAAATGGCTCGTTATTTTGTTCTAATTCTCTTGAGCTTTTCTAAGGAACTTATTTGAATTAATGAATTAGAAATGTACAAATTAGTACACTGTGATCAGTGTGTTATTGAAAGTAGTTTTAAATATAATATATAAATAAGGTAATTTTTTAAATATAAATTTTATGTTTTATCCACCAAAAACCTGATTCTATTTGTTGCCATTGTAAAGATGTGGATGAAGATATTGAGGTGTCAACTGAGAGACATCTCTACACCAGGGCAAATGTAGCCCAAACTAGACACCACGAAGGAAGTTAATAAAACTGATCATTCTTTTGATGAGCAATGCTTGACTTTGTAGAGTCAATAAATATTAGTTGAGCCTTGAGATGTTGTAAAGATAATGACTGCTAGGTATGAAAAAGATATGTGTAAATAAAATGTATTCTGGGCTTTGTCATGATAAGAGCTTTACTGACACATCAGGACATCACAGCAGTTACCTGTGGCAGATTTTCTATAAAGCTGTGAATGTTCGCTGCTCTAGCCGCTGCCTCTATCTCCTCCATGGTTGCAGTGCGGCTGTTGTCTCCATACGCGATGTTTTCAGCCAAAGTGCAGTCGAACAGTACAGGCTCTTGGGACACAATGCCTATCTGGGACCTCAACCAGTAGATGTTCAGCCGTTTTATATCTGTATTATCCAGTACCTGAGGGGAAAAATATCCCAGAAAATATTGCAGAATGAGTATTGGGATTTAAATATGCAATACCTGATTTTTTATAATCTCTTTTTTGTTCTCCACCAACTCCCAAAGCTTTTTAGCTATGTTCACCAGCTACTTTGTCTGTGTGCCATTTTGAATTGTAGATAGTGTATAGAGGGTTTCAGGGCTTATTGCAGAAAAAAACACTACTTTAAAGGAGAAAAGTGACTGTGAACCAAAACAATGATCTAAAATTATTTATAAAGCCCCACAAAGCAAAGAAACCTATTCACAAAAAGGTTGTTCAGTGGTTTACAGTTAATATATGAATATATATATAAAAAAAACCAATAAATCACCAAATCACAGTGGATGGGGTTTCAAAAACAAAGATATGTAAATATAAAAAAGGCTAAGAGCAGCTGGAAAGTGGTGTTAAAATAGTGAGACAGCGATAAACATCATTCTTTTCTCCTTCCAATCAAGATAAAACTGAACCGTTAGTGCAGTAAAGATAAAAACAGATATCCTACACAGACCTGATACTGTCTCAGGGTACCTGTCTCATGCTTTAAAGCAGCCATAAACACACTGGTTAGCTAACCATTAGCTTACAGTAGTAGGTGAAGAGGCAGAGGTGTGGGACAGCCAATTATAAAGAGCATGGTTGTGTATTTGTCTTCTCGGCACTCTTCCCTCTAGTTATCTGACAGTAGGTGAAGAGGCACAGGCAAATGCTAACAAAGAATACGGATGTGGATTTTGTCTTCTCACCACTCTCCCTTCTCTGGGGTCGTAGAACCTCTCCAGCACCTGGATGGTGGTGCTCTTTCCACAGCCACTGCTCCCCACCAGAGCCAAAGTCTCCCCCTTTTTCACCTTCAGACTCAACCCTTGAAGGATGGGCACGTCAGGGCGTGAAGGGTAGTTAAACTTAACGTTGTCAAAGCACACGTTACCATCAAATTTCTCCTATAATTTGAGCAGATAATACAGAATATGTTTACAGTTGTGTGAAAGGCTGTATAAGAAGTATTGTGTTTCAGTGTGTAGGGTTTTATGTTATATACCGGCAACTCTCCGTCCTTAGACAGATTATCAATGCTGGGCTCTCTGTTTATCAGCACCATCAGGTGGGCAGCAGACAACTTAGCCTTAGCATAGTTAGGAGCAAAGGAGTTGGCCTCTCCGACAGCCATGGCACCGTACAGAACAGCTGAAATCACACTGGGAGTGAAAATCAAATGCACTTGATTAGTTTCATCTTTCACCTTTGAGTCAATGGGGTGTTACATAAGTATAAGCCAACAGGAACCAGTGACATTGTAACCTTTGTGTGTGTGTGTGTATATATATATATATATATATACATACATATGTGTGTGCGTGTGTGTGTGTGTGTATAGAGAGAGAGAAAACACACCATCACTCTTTCGTGTGTTCACGTGTGACTGTGTTTACACCCTTAAATCTACTCCAAACTAGGTTCCAAATTAAAGTTAACATTTTTTGTCCTTGCTTGTAGCATGTCTCTTGGGATGGGAATGTTAGTTGATCAGTCAGTCGACATCTTTCATACAGATTGAATATGTTGACATCTATTGTGTATTTCATTTTATAATCCCGTCTTTTTCTCTATCACCACCACGAGGTTGATGTTTGCTGTTATTGTGACAGATGGATTACCGTTAAATCTGATTTCATCTTGTTTCAAGATATTCATGTTTCTCTCAGGACAAAATTTGTATGAAATTCTCCATGAGGAAAGTTAATAGTTATGCCTTTTATAGTTTTATGTTCCTTTAAAACCTTACTGTGCAGTGGACTTTGGACTTCCTCTTCAACATGTAAATAAGAATGAAAGCTCCTCCCAACAATGACACGCTGAGTTACGTGTAGCATCCTGAGACACGTGTATCTTTTGGATAACCAAAGGTGTCTTGTGTGCCTGTGTGCTCTTGGTTTGGAGCCCACCCTTCACATGAGTCAGACCAGGGTAATGATTACAAGCCTCATAAACAGCTTCTCCTGCCAGCAAGAATGGTTTGGTCCACTGTACCTGCTGTAACTGTTAACATGTTTTGTGTGGTTCTCTCTCATAACCTGGCTGTCAATCCAATGATGATGAGACATAACAAAGTCATGCTGTCTGTTTACTTACAGGAATACCCCCTCAACATCCATTCTTTCCTCCATAATGAGCCAAGCTCCAAAGCGGAAACAGGCTGCATAAGCAAAGTAGATCATTGCCTGGGAGAATGAAAAGGTAAAACCATACACATGGGCCTTTTTTTGGGAGTTCCTGTACAGAGAGTTAAAAAAGTTGGGATCAGATTATAATAAAATAAATTGATTAAAACAGTTTTTTGTTTATATTTCCCGTCAAGCTGGTGGAACTGTAAATTGAATAATATTATTTGTCATACTTGTATGGCACTTCCAGGTTTTCCTGATACAACGACTCAAACTTGGGTTCTCTGTTGAGAGAAACAACAGTACGGATATTCTCAATGGCCTCTGTAGCAATCTGTAGAGACAAACCATGCAAAAGTTACATTTACCATATATCCCAGAGTCAATGTTTGTTTGACAAATGATGCTAAAAAAAAATAAATTACTATAGCACATGCCACACTGAATTCCTACCTTTCCAGCCTTCTCCAGCTCCTTCTTATCTTCGGCAGCATGTCCAGTGAGGAGCTTCATCTCAGCAGCTCCAGCCAATGCTATGACGGGCACCACAGCCAGGATGAGCAGGGTCAGCTCCCAGCCATACACAAAGGCGATGATCACACCGGTGCCCATGTTGGCAAAGTTCTGCATCAGTGTGGCCATACGAACTCCTGTAGCCTGAGCAAGCGAAAATTGGAACACAGCAGATGAAAAGATCACTGACTCCATGAAACGATTCAGTGGTCTTTGTCAAGCTGCTTTGCTTGTTGTTTGTGTGTGTGTGAGACCACTGTTGTCATACCCCTTGTACTTGGGCAGCATCTGTAGCCAGTCTCGTAGTCAGTGCTCCAACACTGTTTTTAGGGTCGTCAAACCAGCCAAGGTCCTACAAAACAACAGGAATGAATGTTTTCAATTGGCCAAGAAAATAAATGCAATGAACTAACTTCACTTCATAATCACTGCAAGATTTTAACTATGACTGTTACCATGTTTCTCTGATCTGATCGTAAACACATTAAGCTTAAAAGCTCCTAAAACATTTTTATTCTGTATCATTAAACATAAATCACTGATAAACAACAAAGTTTGAGGTTCAGTAAAACATGCTTAGCTATTATTCATTAACAATTCAAACCTGACTGTGAGAATGTGGTTTAGTCAGACTTGATGGCACTGTGAGCAACAATGCACTTGTCATTATATTTTGAATAAATGATGATAAACTGTGATTGGTGCAGGAAAATTCATGATATTACTCTTGTCAAACTGCTCTGGAGCTCCTGGTGGAGAAGGAGACCTGAGGTTGGGTGCATGCGACCATATATTCCATCACTACCATATTCTCCCTGGTTTCTTCAAGTAGAAGAACCTTATGAAGCCTCTGGGTTATTACTAAACTAGAGTAGGTTCCCATATAGAGCCCTGTGAAGGTCCCTCATTTCAGTTCATTGTGCTCACCTGTCTCATCATTGATGTGAAGGCCCTGAGTCTCAGCTTCAGGGTCAGAATCTCTCCAGATTTACCAAAACAGAAACCCTGTTAACAGAGAAAAGATATGAGCATAAGTATAAAATGAATAATCGGGCTTAGGCCTATAGACCATCGTTACAGCAACATTATTCAACTCTTTAACCTTAAAATAACAGTTTTTAAAACGATTTTGATGGTACACAGACTTGTAATAGGTGTATTGGTGCCCAAATGCATGCTCTTGCATTAGGTAACTTCGTAGGCTATGATCTACGAAATGTGGTGTGGCACTACGTCAAATATGTCACTGAATTTGGTGAAACTGTCACATTTTATGGAGAAAATGAATGTTGATACCCAAACGAGATAGCCTAAAATGTGTTACTTAGAGTGCTTAAGGTAGAGCCAGGCTAGCTGTTCTCCCATGTCTTTATTTTTTGAGGGCAATGAACACACTCATCATCAAAATCATGTATGCATGTGTGTACACTCATACCTGTAGAAACATGGTGACAAAGGATACACCTCCAATAGCAGCAAACATCAGGGAAAAGAAGGTTGTTTTTTGCCTGATAACCTCTTGCTCTGGCTCTGCAAACACCTGAGTGGAAAAAACCAACCTACTTTTAGCCCCCGACAACAAAGGCTGACACAATTGACATGAAAAGTTTAAATAACTTTTGTGGAATGCAGATACTATGAGTAACCTACGGTGATGATTTTGGAGAAGATGATAGCAAACACTGGCTGCATTGCTCCATTGATGATGGCACAGATGGTCCCCACCAGAATGTACGGCCACTCAGAGACGTTGAGACGCATCACTTTAAAGAATGACACAGGGGGAACATTTGCATCCTGCAGAGAGAAGGAGAGAGAGCTGAGTCACACCCCCTTTCTGTCTGCCTCTCCTGTTTTTAGGAAAGAGATTTAGTAGGTGAAACTGCAGCACTGAATTATTTTGATGCTAAATGGAGGCCAGAGTGGTGACGAAACAGAGAGCATAAGTAAAAGTTCATGCTTATTTTGGGCTGTATCTTTAAACTATGTGTCATAATAGTATCTTGTTCATAATTCAAAGGCATCGGTCAAGGAGAAAATTTAAGATCTGCCTTTGAGGCCATGCACCAAAGCTCACCTCCTCTGTCTTGTCCTGGTCATGATGAAGCTCTTGTTTCTCCTCTTTGTCTCCCTCTGAGGCAGCAAAGGAGGAGCCTCTTGTGGACTTCCTCCTGCGCAGAGAGGAATGAGAGAAGGGCTTGACTGGACTCTTCTCAACCCCAGACAGCTCAGAGTCTGCCTCCTGCCCATCCTCTACATTCTGAAAGGTCTGTTGTAGAGAGAAGGCCAACGACAGAAACAATATCAACGACCAGTCGAAGTTAGGAAATTCCCCTTATGTTCCAGTCCAACAAAATTGTGTGTCAAACTGTTGTTGTGTGTGTACGTATGTTACCTGCATGGTGACCAGACTATGGTAGACTCCCTGCTTTTCCATCAGCTGGCTGTGAGTCCCCAGCTCTACAATGTCACCTTTCTGGAAGCCAGCGATGACATCAGCGTTTCTGATGGTCGAGAGGCGGTGGGCAACAACTATGGTGGTACGACCCAGTCGGACCTGCCCATGAAGACGTTTGTCTGAATTTGTGCTTATGTTTCCAAGAAATATGCATACAACATGTTTACTGTTGGCACTTCTTAATATGAGTGACAAGAGTAGGAGTCCTCAGCCATGGTGGTCCTATGAGGCACAATAGCACTGTGAACTAAATCAGCTAGCTTTAGCATGCTAACGCTAGTGCATGAAATTCAAGCAAGTTAGCAAGAAAAGTTAAGAGTGACGTGATGTTATCCATGTAAGATAAGATTTTAGTCCTGTTATGCCTGATAGAGTTAAGAAGGCACAGTATGATCTCTGCAATTCATTGAATAGTTGTAAAAGACCAGCACTGCAATCCCTAGAATCACACCAAACCAAAGAATTTATATATAAATACGTATAAATATATACATATATATGTTTGTCCGCAAAGGTTTCCTTGAAAATGGCAGCAAAACCTCAATGTCAAAATGCAAACTAAGCACTAATGCTGTCTTGTGAATGAGGCAGAACATGTGTGTACGTGTGCGTTTGTACCTTGTCAAGTGCAGCCTGCACAATGGTCTCGCTCTCAGCATCAAGTGCAGATGTGGCTTCGTCCAGCAGGAGGATTTTGGGGTTGCGGACTAGAGCTCGAGCAATGGCGATTCTCTGCTTCTGTCCTCCACTCATCTGAGTCCCTCGGTCTCCAACCAGCGTCTCAAATTTCTGCTCAGTGATAAGAGTCTCAGTTTTAGCAAGTGGCAGCCAGAGCTCTTGACAAGCACAGAGGACAGTGAGTCAGAAACACAGTCTTACATCGGGAAGATTCATGATGAAGTCATACGCATTTGCTTCCTTGCTGGCTTGTTCGATCTCCTCTTGTGTCACATCAGGTCGGCCATATCTGATGTTCTCAGCGATGGTGGTGGCAAAGAGGATGGGCTCCTGACTCACCACCCCTATCATCTCTCTCAGGTAGCGAATGTTAAGAGAACGGATGTCGTGACCATCAATATATATCTAAAAAGCAAGAGCCAAACGGACACTGACACTAAATTTAATTTCATTAAAAAAGGAATAGTTAAACATTATTATTATAACAGTTGGTTGTGACTTTTTCCTAAAGATAAACGCCATCAAAGCACACTAGATGCATTTCTGAAGAGGCAGTAAACATGCTTTCACTGTACTCTAGCACTGTGTCATTTGTCTTAAGACCCACTTAAAATGGATTTCAGTATCTTTTGAAAAGCAGAAAAGAGCTGCTACAGAACTACATTTTAAGAACTAGCCAGCAGTGACACAATGTGTAATTGTTTGGAGTATGTGGAAAAGAAACACAACAAAGATAAATACAAATCAAAAAGTTAACAAAATATATTTCCAGTACACTATTTATATCTAATAGTATTATTCATGTGAAAATATGAGAAAACTTATATAAAGTATTTTTTCACTTCATTGCAAGTTGAGCAAAACAATAATAAGTTGCCTCAAATTATGTGTCTCGCTCTGCATCCCTGCTTAAGGCTAGCCACTACAGGCTTGATTAGCTGCTACCAGCTTAACACATTGAAAACTGCTATAACAATGTTGATGATCCCATTGCATTGCAGGTAATGCAGGCATCAGGCTTTGACAAAGAAGAAGAGTAAGGAGCACAAAAGTGTCCAATGGTGCTAAATCAGTTAAGTAAACTCCTGATGAGTAGTGACGAAAGAGATGGTTTTACAAATATCACTTACAGATCCCTCCTGAGGGTCGTAGAACCTCTGCAGAAGCTGGATCGTGGTGCTTTTGCCACAGCCGCTGCTTCCCACCAAGGCAATGGTCTGTCCACTCGCCACACTCAGAGACAAGTTATTTAATATCTACAAATAATAACAACGTTAGTTATGAGGTACAGCTTAAAGTAATATAATATCTGGAGATTGTTTTCTCTTTCAGAGTTCAGTAATGAGTGTCCAGGGGAAACATACTTTGACTTCGGGCCTGGAGGGATAGTTGAAATGGATGTTCTTGAACTCTATGTCTCCCTTGATGTAGTCAGGCTTGAAACCAGCCTCTGAAAAGCTGTCGATGTTTGGTTTCTGTTGAGTCGAGAGTGAACAATATTTTTACTAAACAAAAATTTTTTTGTTTGTTTGTTTTTTTTTCAATTTGGGCCACAGTTGGATAAAGAACCTGATTCTTATCATAACCTCAAACAGACAATGGGAGGAAGGCCGTGAGCCCTCCAGGTTAGGGTGAGTGTATTTAAGAAGGCTAATGTTTATTTCCACAGCTCTTTGTGTTTTTGCTGCTTCTCTTGGTGCGACTAAACACACAAATCAAGGAAGATTTGAGACTGTTTTATGTCTCTCTTGGAGGCTTCACTCTTTGCTATTTTAGACTGGACAGTAAAGTTTATTTCTAAAGCACCTTTCTATCATCAGATGTCACAAAGTGTTTCACAATAGAAGACAAAAGTGGGACAAATGAAATATAATATAAAAGTAAAAAAAAAGTATAGCTAGCTGTCCGCAGATGAAAACCTGTGGTAGAGTAACAAAATTAAAGAGCCATGACTGAAAATACGTCAAAAAGCCCTCAGAGGAGGTTTGATACTTCAGTTTTCCTGCTAATCTTAATTTGTGCTCATGTACAAACAGCTGAACTACTCAGCCAGTAGTATGTAGAATACAGCATCCTGTGTCTGTGCTTCTAAACTAATGATAGAGTGTGTTGTGAAAAACCAACAGGCACACTGTAAACGAAACATAGGCCCAGCCGCTTTGTCTGAAATCACCCTATTAAGAAGTTATGCGCCCTGGTTATGCTGAAGCTCGAAGAACCACCTTACATTTCACTCTTGTTACTTCTACAACAAGGAAGCTGCTGTACCTGTGAGATAAGACTTTTAACCTAACAGTACATTCACAATAGGTTCAGGAAGGGAAAAGCAGCAGCTGTGTATTATCAACCAAATTCAAACAGCAGGTACTCTAATTAGAGCAAAATTCAACATCTCATTACTGACTCCAAGTTGTCGGCTTTATCAAAGCGGCCTCCCATGGTGCCAGAGTACAGAGGTGCGTAGTCAGTAATACAAACTGACAGCTGTCCAGCAGCAAAGAGATGATTAAAAATCTTTTGACATGTGTGTGTTTCTGGGCAAAAAAGTTGCATTCCTTACATGATCAATAATGCTGTAGACTTTATGCGCAGCTCCTCTCGCGCTGGCAAATGTCTGGATGTTGGGAGAGGTTTGTCCTACAGTGAAGGCTCCAATAAGAACCACGAAGAACACCTTAAAATACACACATAAACACACTTAAGTTTGCTGACTCTTTAACTATAAATTTGTTCTAATGAGTCTACTCACAGTGAGGACATTTCCAATGGTGTACTCTCCGCTCAGGACGAGTGTACTTCCATACCAGAAGGCCAGAGCATAGGAGAGGTAGATCATCAAAAAGGTGAAGCCCATTGCTATGTTAGCAGATATCGCCTTCTTTATTCCCATGTTCCTGGCATCCTCCAAATTCTTCTTATATCTGTGATGCAACACATGCAAACACACACACACCAGTTCAATGGAAAGAAAAGCAGGGTTAAATATAAATTAGATTGCAATGACAACGGGGCCCTTTGGCTTGTACAAATGTCACATCAGTAGAAAACACTAATCCAATTCTATGGGCTGTTTTATTGGTTTTATAAGGTTACAGACTTTCAGGGACTTTTTCCTGGGACTTTGATCACTTTATGGATCAATATTTATTTGCCCTGTAGAGATGCTTGGCTTTGTTGAATATAAAAATAGCCACATTTTGTGTTGCAGCTTCACATCAGATTAGGACAATGACAAAAATCATGTTGTAGGTCGATAATTTGGATTCAAATATTTAGGAATATATAACAATGTATATACACCTCTTGATCTCTCTGTCCTGACCACTGAAGGCAAACACGGTCCTGATAGCAGAGAGCACCTCTTCAGCTACAGCTCCAGCTTTGGCATATGCAGTTTGCTCTTTACTTGTGAATGACGCTAGCACCTATTTAGAAAAGGAGAACGACACAAAGTTATTGAGAATGCCTGCAGATGGCTGTGACGAAAGGATGGATAAAGACAAAGCAATGGACACAGACACTTCAGAGAGACACTCACCTTACTGAAAAGTGCAGCTGAAATTCCCAATGCAGGGCTCACAGCCAGGATGACGAGAGTGAGTTTCCAGCCTTTGGAGAAGCCGATGATGAAGGCTGTGATGAAGGTGGTGTAGGCCTGAATCAGCATTCCTGCCTTGTCACCAATACCCTCCTGGATCTTATAGACATCACTGTGCATGCACAAATAAACACAATGCACAATGATCAGAGTACTGCAATGTTTATGAAAAACAGTTATCTAGTTGTCATGACAAAATTTTATTAATCTTATTTTATTTTAAGTTCAGGTCAAAGATTATATTATACATCATTAACCAAACAGAAAAAATCACTAGTATCTTTGACAATCATTCCAATATCTAAGTTATTTTTATTGAAAAAAATGCCATAATTTAGTAGTTCCAGCTTCTCAGTTGCTAACATCTGAACAGCCTCTATGAAGGTAAATTAAATATCTTTTGACTCTGGACTGTTGTTTTGACAAAATAAACAATTTAAATATGTCGACTCTCACTATTTTCTTTCATTTCACAGGATAATTGATTCAATGACGTGGCTGATCATTGCACAGCATCCTTTACACCTCAGCATTACTCTGAAATGCAAAACATGGACTAGAGCGTGATTTCTATGTTACTCACTCTGTAAGACGTGTGTTGAGCTCTCCTGTCTCATTGACATCGAACCAGCCAATTTCCTGCTGCATAATGCAGTGGAAAAACAACTTGCGGATGCGTCTGACCTGGCGCCCAGCTGCCAGGGTCCAGAAGGACACCTGCATGTAGGCTGCCACCAGCACAACGGCACCCATGATGGAGTAGTAGATGGCAAAGCTGGAAGAAGAGAAGTTTTAATTGGGATTGATTTAAAGTGCCAACTAAAGTGGAAGTTGAATACACAAGAAATTAATAAATGATACAATTTTATACCAATAGAAATAAAATCTGAAATGTAAATTTCTGAGCTTCCTACACTTAGGAAACTCTTTGCAAACATAAAAAAACACAACCGTCAACAGTCTGGGCACATTTTCCTAAAATTTTCACATAAACTTACACTGCCATGTCCTCTTGTAATTTGCTAGTTGTTATGTTGGTAAAATCTGAAGAGATGAGGCAACAAAACAGAAATTTGTTAAAAGGTGTTTTTAATTGTTTATTTCAATTGATATATCAAGCCAGCGAAGGTGGAGTAGAACTCACTGAATTGGCTGGTGTTCATTTGGGATATCATTGAATCCTTTATAAAGCTGTCTGTCATGTCCCCGAACACAATACACATGAGAGGAAGTACTACTCCATTGGCCATGGCCATCACTGTCCCAACAGCAAGCAGCAAAATGTCCAAACCGTCTGCAAACCTGAACTATATGCACATAGAAGAAAGGTGTGAGAAGACAAAATAGAGAACAGCAGAAATCAGCACCTGTAGGTTGTGGATGCTCCTGCGCCTTTGATTTGCTGGGTGAAAGAATTTTTGAATTATGTAATCAAGCAGGGAACAAACATCGAAGTCTGAGGAGCTATTATATTCTCACAGCAGGGGACTGGTGGAGTCCACCCAAACAACAGGAGGATGTGCCGCACTCCCATCCTCTCTCTCTCACTCCGCTTCCCCTCTTGCCTCATACACTCACTTAAACCTTGATACACACACACACACACACACACACACACACACACACACACACACACACCACACCACTTCTAGATGTCTTTACCCTTTCAGAAAAAACAGAACTCAAAAATCAATAACACTTATCCTGCCCCTGCTCTTTTTAAAACACACACATTTCAGTTGCATTCAATAACAAAATAAGAACTGTTGGAACTAAAGCTGCATTTAACTGCTTTAACAGCATAATAACAGGGGTTGTCCCTGACAGAGATCACAGTGTGATAACTGAGCTTACCAGAGCGATAGGGCCGACCATGGGCATCTTTGGTGGTTTTTCTTCCTTCTTCTTTTTCTTCTTTTTGCTCTCACTGGACAAGTCACAGGTAAGACAGAAAAGATGAAGTCAAATATAAAGTAAAACCGTGTGGCCTACTTTTATTTTTCAAGAGAGAGACACCTGATGAACTGGTGAGGTGATGAGGTGAGTTATCACTCTTAACACACACTGAACTAGGTGTGAGAAAAAAAGAATTTAATACCTTAAGTCTCCATTTTGCTCAAGTTTGCCTGTGGCTCCCAATTCTATTTTGTCCTTCTCATCCATGTCTGGGTCCTGTCAAGAGTACCAACCTGTTTACATTTCACAGCTCAGTCCAAACAATTTACATTATCCTTCCTGAACTGAAAAAACACATTATATCACCAAAAAAGTAGCGTGAGATGCAAAGCTTATCATCAAAGCTGTGGCATAGGTTTATGAAACACACAGGTAACTGCCTCATGTAAAAGCAGAATAAAACAGAAATAGAGTAAAACCTTGATAGAGGTGCTGATCCAATGCTTGTCCGCCCCAGACCCCCTCTCTGTTCTCCGGTCTACTTTTGACAGAGGTGGTGATCACACGCACGCTGGACCATAAGGCTGTCCTGTCCTCCTCCCCTTCCTCCCCCTCAGTCCGCCTCTCTCCCTCCTCACGTGGCTTTACAGCAGCTGGACTAAATCACCGTACTAAACGAGAGAGCGCCGACGCTCGACTGCTTCCGTCCTCAGAGGAATAAAATGCAGATTTTACTTGATTTTCTAACACTTCTCCATTACTTATATTTAAAACATATTTTCGAATCTAGCTGGGTTGTCAACTAGAGAGTCTCCCGCTGAACGGGGGTACATAGGACATAATCGATAACAGTCTGTCAACAACAGACAGAGGCGTGGCTGACGGTTCAGCGGACAAATGCCAAGTTATCGTTTGTCCCCCCCCTTTGTCCCTTTGGCCCTTTTTAAAAAAGAAGAGTTTCAAATTGTGAGAAACACGTGCAAGATGCTACATTAGCAGATGATCAAACTTTAAATCAAACCATATAAAAATTCATTGTTAAATGTCAAACTGTTGCTGAAATTAATAATGATGAAATATGAGCAACCACATTTTTGGAGAGATCATGAGGTATATCTTTTTTTTTTTTAAACTAAAGCCTACTGTAAAGTATGTTTGCATGAAAAAGTGTCTCACAACAGACGGGGGTGTACAGCTCACATTTACACTCACCTGCTACTTTATTGGGTCCACTTTTACAACCTAATGTGATCAAATACAACATAAATTTCTGCCTTTATGGAGCTTATAATTTTTTTCATTTGTAATTGACACTGTCAGAGAGTTAATAAATCTACTTTATGTTTGTTATTAGTGGATGATTGTGTTGTTCTGGAGTGGATTATATTGAAAGGTGTTTCTGACATTCCTCCTCTCATGTATGTAAATATAGAGGGTGAAATATCAGGAACACCACTCATTTTTTTTTAAGTTGTTAAATTTATACCACTCCGATAGTGTCAATCAAAACTGAATATTATTTGATTGATTAAGGTGGACTTAACAGCAGAGCAGTTGTGTTGGCTAACATTAGATTGTATAACTGGACCTATGAAGTTTTAAAATTTTAGTGGCATATATGATAATTGTGAGATATTGTTGGTGACTATCTCAGGGTATGTGGTGCACTATTTGGGGCTAATATTGCCTTTGGGCACCTGTAATTTATACATATCTGGGTCATGAACTCTGGTCATGAACTTGAGTTGTTAAATTACAGTAGAGATTGATTGGAAAAAGTGATTTGAGTCTAAATTCACAAACTATGAGTATATTTTCTTCTTTCCTGTTGATAAAATAAATATTTTTTTCTGGAGCAGTGAGCCACAGGTTTGATCTGTTTCCTTTGTTAAACACATTGCTGTCAATGCTGATCGTCCTGATTTCCTCATCCTATTTATTTTTTTTAGTTTGTTACATATGTTGCTGTGTGGACTTCTTGTCACATTCCCTAAACCAGTTTGTGACAGTGTGTGATATTTCTTCAACCAAACTAGCAGCCGGTCATATATACAGCTTTTTGTTTACCTCAAGTGCTGTAGCACCAATGTATGGGTGGAGATGTGATGTTTGTGGACGTGTTTAATGGATGTCTGCTACAGGAAAGAGACTGAGCCAATCTACACTCACTGGCCACTATATTAGGTACACCTGTCCAACTGCTCGTTAACGCAAATTTCTATCAGCCAATCACATGGCAGCAACTCAATGCATTTAGGCATGTAGACATGGTCAAGACAAACTGCTGCAGTTCAAACCGAGCATCAGAATGGGGAAGAAAGGTGATTTAAGTGACTTTGAACGTGGCATGGTTGTTGGTGCCAGACGGGCTGGTCTGAGTATTTCAGAAACTGCTGATCTACTGGGATTTTCACGCACAACCATCTGTAGGGTTTACAGAGAATGGTCCGAAAAAGAGAAATTATCCAGTGAGCGGCAGCTCTGTGGGCGAAAATGCCTTGTTGATGCCAGAGGTCAGAGGAGAATGGCCAGACTGGTTCGAGCTGATAGAAAGGCAACAGTAACTCAAATAACCACTCGTTACAACCAAGGTATGCAGAAGAGCATCTCTGAACGCACAACACGTCGAACCTTGAGGCAAATGGGCTACAGCATCAGAAGACCACACCGGGTGCCACTCCTGTCAGCTAAGAACAGGAAACTGAGGCTACAATTCGCACAGGCTCACCGAAATTGGACAATAGAAGACTGGAAAAACGTTGCTTGGTCTGATGAGTCTCGATTTCTGCTGCGACATTCGGATGGTAGGGTCAGAATTTGGCGTCAACAACATGAACGCATGGATCCATCCTGCCTTGTATCAACGGTTCAGGCTGGTGGTGGTGGTGTAATGGTGTGGGGGATATTTTCTTGGCACTCTTTGGGCCCCTTAGTACCAATTGAGCATCGTTGCAACGCCACAGCCTACCTGAGTATTGTTGCTGACCATGTCCATCCCTTTATGACCACAGTGTACCCATCTTCTGATGGCTACTTCCAGCAGGATAACGCGCCATGTCATAAAGCTCGAATCATCTCTGACTGGTTTCTTGAACATGACAATGAGTTCACTGTACTCAAATGGCCTCCACAGTCACCAGATCTCAATCCAATAGAGCACCTTTGGGATGTGGTGGAACGGGAGATTCGCATCATGGATGTGCAGCCGACAAATCTGCAGCAACTGCATGATGCTATCATGTCAATATGGACCAAACTCTCTGAGGAATGTTTCCAGTACCTTGTTGAATCTATGCCACGAAGGATTAAGGCAGTTCTGAAGGCAAAAGGGGGTCCAACCCAGTACTAGCAAGGTGTACCTAATAAAGTGGCCAGTGAGTGTAGATCAACCATTGACCCTTCAATGTCATCCCATTGCCTTGAGTGAGGCTTTACCAGAAACATGGTAGAAAGTCACTACATGTAGTTGAGTAAGTACAGTTTTGCTGGGTACGTGTACTCATTCATTTCACATATTTACTCTTAATTTAAACTGCTGCTGTAATTACTTTTCAGATTAAGATTTACATAAAAAAACAAAATAATCTTATAAAGTACTTTGTATTGTAAGGATTAATGGCAGCAACCACCCAATTTATTTGACTTTTGACCCCTTTCAAAAACAATGTCTGATTGTGCTGAATAGTTGTAAAAAAAGCTCCACCCTATCAGCTACAGCCGAAAATTTCACTTACACGTTTATTCAGTGTCTGATATTTAATGATACACACTAAAATAACAACATATTGGTAATATGAGCTATTTTTCTTCATAGTATAATGCTTTTACATTGATACTACATTTTGCTGGTAATATTTCTGTACTTTTACTTAAGTAGGAGTTTAAATAAAGGACTTTAACTTGTAATGGAGTATTTGTACATTCAAAAATGCTCTGAATAGTTGAAGGCAGCTAAGTACACACATTAGTCTCAGTTTGCCTTATAATTAACGTAATTGTTTCAGATATCAAAATGACATGTGGTCCCACAAGAAACTTCCCCTTACTCCGTCTGAAAAGGAGAATGGAAGACAAATTGAGAGAGTACAAAGAGGTCAAAAAAACTTGTTGGTGCTGAATCAACAAATTATTGGGTCGTATAAAGTCGTAATGTTGTCTCAGCAGGTCAAAAGGACACTGAGATCAGTAATCTGCAGTCATAAATGGACAACTCCAACCACATGTGAGATACAGATGCATGTGAATGAGTGGTTAAAACTGATATGATTTTGTAAAAGGTTTTAACAGTGAGTTGATATTTTTAATGGTCATATCCATGTTTTAACATCCACTTCAACTCGAAGTGTTGAACTCTGTGCTCAGTTTGTCTAAAGGGCCATAGAGGTAGACTGCACCTTATCTTGTCATATCCCATTCTGTCATATTTTGAAATTTATCTTACACCTTTGTGTAACTGTCCTTCATGAGGGAATGATATCTATATTACTTACTACAGATGAGAAGAACAAAGTAGGGCAGCAGATTTCAATATGGTTTGAAGATGATAATTTCTGATGTTTGAATACTCTCAAATCCATTTGTAAATTGAGTTTAAACAAAACAAATTAAGTTTATTATTGCTGTCTTAAGTGTCTTGGTAAAGGTTATCATATAGACAGCGGTGTCAGGTGTTTTCACCAAAGAGTGTTTTTTAACCCCTGTCTCTGACATCATGGAAAATGTAACTGCTGTGGTTTGTCAGTGGTTAGATTAATGTCAAGTGAAATGCACACACTCTCTTCACACAGGTCAAACAGTTGAGCATATGAATGCATGATGCTGCTGTTCCACTTCGACTTGTTTTTCACAGAGAAGTGAAGATTCAAGCAATTCAGTGTGTGTGGTTGATGAGTTTTACCCAAATCTTTGAGCCGTAAGCTTGTGGTCTCTGTATTGGTCTGAATGAACTAAAAAGTCCAGCTTGTTTAAAAGAGGAGCACAATGATTAGCGGCACCATGTTATCTGTGCTTTACTCAAGCAGTGCACAGTTTTCAGTATGTTTCTATTTCATGCCACTTTATCTTCCACTCAATTAAAGTCAGAGAGAAACATACTTTTTACTCCACTACAATTATTTGACAGGTTATTAATTACTTTGCTGACTAAGATTCAACTTGAAAAAAACATTAAAAATGCACTAATTTGCTGAAGGTTGGGAAATGAATCAATGCCCCTGTGATAGTCAACAACAATTCATTTTTGTTTGACAACTAATATTATTAGACCATAGATATGGTTATAAGACCAATGTGTTAGATGGTGATCTTTGTTTGTTCAGTAATAGGGCTCCAAACGTACTCCAAACGTACTGATAACATAACTGAAGCAGTGTTGGCTGGAAGCCAACAGTGAGACGTACAAACAAATATCTAGACTCCTGTTTTCACAAGCCTCGTCCTCCTTTTAGTGGGAGGAAACAGAGTGAAGAGGAGACACAAGTAAAGGAAGATGTGGAATTGCACAAATGGACCAAGTCGGAATATGTTGTTTTCACTGTGGCCAGTGGATGGCGCTCTCCTCCAGCAAGCGCAGGAAAAATGAAGGCAGTGCAGGAACATGGCACAATTCTCATACACTCCTGTGTACATACTCTTCAGACGTGAAAACATTAGTAAACAGCATATAGGTCATCATGTTTGTTACGCACTGTTGTTTGTTTACATCAGAAACATAATGTTTGGTTAGCAATAGTAATTTTTATTTTATATTTTTATTTTTATAGGGCACAAAGTAAAAAGTGCTGCACGGTGGAAAAATTAATGAAATTAATAAATACAAACAGAGGGCCAAAGTAAACTTTGGACAACAGTAAACAAAGAAAAAAAATCAATAAAGCCCAAATAAAAACATGATGAAAAAGCATATTTTTGAAAGAGACCAAAAAGAATGAGACTGACACAGACAGCCTTGTTTCCTCAGCCTAGTCCTTCTGACCCTGATGCAAAGCTTTCAGCTTGGACTCTAGAAGAGACACAAGATGACTGCCCAAAGATCTCAAACTAGACAAGAGATAAAAAGGTCATGAGTCTTAACGAATAATTCAAATCCTTCAGTAACATCATGTTTAAGTCAAAAACGGAACCTTTTCATTTATTTAGATGGATGAATCAGCTTTTTTAAATGTTTGCAACTGGTAACAGTCTAAATTATTGCAGCCCTGCCATTAACACATGGCATTGTTCTCTGTGCATGGATGACAGCCAGGCAGCCACTCACACATTTATTTAACGCCTCTTTGATGACAGGCTGGAAATGATCTCGCTCCTCTCTACTATCAAATCAACTCCCCCGATTTACAGCATCATACTGCCGCTTGGACACATTTTCCTTCAAAATAAAAGTAGGTTATGGCTAATTTAGGAGCACATGAAAACTTTCAAAACGAAGTATGTAAAGTAGCCAAAAAAGAAATAAAGAGAAATTCTCTCATAAAAATGGTGCATAATTCAACCTGAAAAAAGTGTGATATGGACAGTGTGATATGTTAAGACCAGCAAATCTATGATTTTCCCATCTAAATAATTATGGCTAGCCTTTAAAAAAATATTTTTGAAACAATATTTATTTAGTTAACGGCTATTTGTGTGTGTAAATCACATTATTATTATTAATCTATATTTAGAATAAATATAGAAATTCCAGTGAATGGTAATTATTGTAATAAAAAAATACATCAGGAAATTAATAAGATCTACAAGAACTGGACCAATGTGTGTTGGTGTTCATTCTGTAAAACATTAAAGCACGAGAGTGCAATTGATTTTTGATAACCTTTAGCTTATTGGAATTTTATAGGCATTTTGTGCGAACCATATTATTATATATAATGAAACAGCATGAAATGCCAATTGTAGTAATACCTATACTAAATAATACTGAAAAAAATTAAAATTAAAATTAAAATTTAAATCAATATCTGCTAAGTTAGCATGCAGTTACGGTTATCGGTTTGCCGTTTCGGGATACGAACTTTTATTTTGAAAGTTAAAACAGGAAGTTGTATAATGTTTGTCTTGACACAGGTTCGTGGTGAACCCCTCCTTTTGAGCAGAACTGAGTGTGTTTGTCCGAGGTGACGGAGGCAGCTGGTTCATCCCTGGTGCAGAGGGACCGGAGCGGGGACTACGCACCGCCTCCGGCCGCAGCCTCGGACTCAGGCCGGGGAGGGATGGCGTCGCTCGGCGTGGGGCTGCATCTCATCCGCAAGCGTGGAGCAGGCAGGAGCGCTGCGGTGGAGAGGAGGAACCTGCTCACCGTGTGCAGGTGGGAAATCCTCTTTCCTTTAATGACTGCGAGGATGAAGCAGCGTCTGCTCCTGACGGCACATTTGTAAATATCTGAAGCGACTTGTATTAAACATGACTCAGTATAATGCACAAGAAAATCATTGTGTCATAATGATACTGAAAAAACAGATATCAGCTGGCTGACCTCGGGGAGATGCCTCTATCGTGTGTACTTTGTGCATAATATTTAGCCCTTTCATTGACTCAAACACACACAGACAAATACACGTTCACGCCCACCACCAACAGCCTCCACACGCCTCTATTAAACATTCATGCAATAAACATCTCAGTTTTATTTACATTTACAGTCAGTTCGGTGTGAGATCAAGGCCATAATTTTAATAATGCTGATCCATCTATCACAACCCCACCTTTAAAAATTATTAGTAAGTCATCAAAAATGTGTTTTTGGTGGCTATTATTTTTTGATGGCTTGTGTTTTTGTATGCACATAACAGTGCAATGATAACTTAAAAACCGTCTCCACAATACGAGTAGCATAAGTCCCTAAGTGCTGCATGCTTTTTAGTTTTAACCTTTACTTTACTCTAACTGAACGTTAAAGATATTCAGATTTAAGAAAACACTTAGTACATTTGCTGTTATTGCAGAATACTAAGTAAACATTACACATCACAGAAAAACAACTTGGAATATGCATTTATAAATGCTAAGCTGAATAATGAATGTGGAGCATGGCATAGATAGACAGATTAATGCTGAGGTGTGCATGCACACATTGCCTGCCCCTCTCCCTCCTTCTCTTTGTCAGTGAAATGCACTCTGCTCAGATTATTGATCTGTGGTCCTCTCTGTGCTGCTGGCCGATGTCATATAACTTCCGACAATCCCCGTGGTGTGTTTGACACCAAAGACTAGAAAAGAGGTCAGAGAAAAGGGGAAGATATGGAGGTGTGCATCTATATTTTGGTACTGGGGAAAGAAAACAGACTGATAACGCACCACCTGCTCCAGCTGGTGTCTGCTCAGCTTGTCCGAGGATGAGTCGAGCTGTTTCTAAGAGAGGAAAATAATTATCAGGCTTCAGGTGGGCTTGATATGCCTTCTTTCATCAACATCATTTGAAATGGATATAAAGGGGGAGTAATTGGACACAGGTGCTCCTTGCTGACCAGTCTGCGCCTTTCCCGCCTGTTTCTGCCTCCGCACTTGCTGCCTGTCACAAGCGGGGGAGTAAAAAGTGTCAGACAAGTGATGGCAAGTTGGCAGAAAGAATAAAGAGAAGATTAAATAATTTTTTAAAAATAATGAAACTGACATCTTAAATACTTTTTTGTCTTTTCTTGCTTTAAGGTTGTCAAAATCATTTTCTTTCACAACTGAAGTTATTTGATGACAGGAAAAAGATCACCAAATATTTTGTAAAATGGTCATGCCAGCACATTCTTTAATTATTCACTATTTTCAGCTTCTCCAACATGAAGAGTTTATGTTTTTCTTTGTTATATATGGCAGAAAACAAAACAGGTAACTGGAACTAGAACTGAACTGTTCTTTACGTCTGGATCTCCTAAAATTGAGCCTGACACACAGTATTTTTAGTGGAAACTTGAGGTTCACTATAATTTGAATTTCAGCGAGTTTAAACAGCATTTGTCAGCACAGTGTGATTGTGCATTGACTGGCCCGCTTGCAAGCTTCTGCTGCTGCTTGTTCGGGGCTTTAAGCTTTCAGAGAAGTGTAGATCGCTGCTGGACGTCAGCTCAAATGTAAGCTGCTGCAACACTACTACACACCTGCCACTGGAAAGACTCCAGGTGTAATTTTTTAATCTCTTGTTCAGCTTCAATGCTTTTTGGCCGTAGTGAAAGATGACATGCTGTCCAGCAGCTTGAGTCAGACATCGTGTCTATTTTGGGGAGTAAAATGAATGAAGGAAACTAATCTGTTATTGCCCGAATTAAACACTCAGCATCATCAAAACCTCTACCTCTTTATTTCTGTGCACACTCTCAGTCAAAGGGTTGAGACACATCACATTAATCAATATTGTAATTAACACAACATCTATAGGTAAAATAATCGGTCCTTGCCTTAGAAATATGTAAGTATGTTGAAATGGGCAGTGAACTGAGAAATCTTTCACTCAGTCCACTATTCCCTGTTTTCTCAAATATGTAGCTTGTGTGTCTTTGGCCGAACAAACTTTTTACTTCGGTTTTCTGATGCTGTGATAAATACCCCTGATCAATTCGGTCTCCTGAAGTATTCTCAAGTAGACAGTTTTGACATTGATTTAATCAGGGAGGGACGCTGGAGACCCTCATTTACCTTCCAGCTGTTTTTGTTGATGCACTGTAGGATTTTACACAGCAGACATGTTGACTTATCACAGCAGGAAAACTCAGGTGTTCATAATAACATTACTACTGGTCCCGGTGAACCTAAATGGAATTTGGCCATCATTTGTTTTCATTTACATCTTTGCTTTTCCTTGTATCACATTATGTCAAAATTTCCTCCATGAGAAAGGCCTGTCTTAAAAACATTGTTTCCATCAAATGATTTCCTGTTCCTGTGTTTGAGGGAATCACCATTTGTCATTTGCTTTTAAATGTGGGCTGTTACATCACGAGTCTGTGGATATTTTAGTAACTTCCCTCATTCATAAGTGCAACGCTGAGATGCAGAAAACAGATCATTCATATATTTTTTTTCTTCTATTGTTGTCAGTCACCTAGCAACAGGGCCCTCACGACTTCAACCACTTCAACACCAATACCATGCACTCGACATTTCATGTGGCAAACAGAACCTGAGGAGATACGTTTGAATGCGGTGTCAAAACAGCTGTGTGGGTGGACAGTGTTGTGGATGTTTTGAGGCCTTTTAAATGTTGAGGTGTCTGACCCTAAAGAGACTTTAGCTTTAATCAGTCAGTTTGAACCATCATTTAAATCCCAGCTTAAGACCTTTATACAGTTGCATTTGAGTTCCCTCAGTTGTAAATATTGTCATAATATATTGTTCTCTTTCAAATCTGTTACATTTATTTATGTTTTGTTTTTTTTTAATTATGTAAGCTGTATTTCTCCGTGTTGCACATTTACATGCGTTCAGTACATAAATTTGACTCGACTTCAGACTGTGTGTTAGAACTAATCAGTAATTTCTAAAGCAGAATATTATACGTGTGTTTTTCCTGTTTCTGTTTTCTCATGCTGAGCTAATGTGCCTAGATTGTTAGAGCATGAATTTTGGGAGAAGTAATAACTGAGAGCATAAGTGCAACATACTCTGCAGAAGGGAAACTAGATCTGTCTGAATAGCTGTGAAGAGCAGGGTTTTTTCCAGAGTGTCTGAAAGTTAATATACATGATATGTGATTAAAAGCCTGGCACATATTCCTGGAAATGAGCTAAAATGTATTAGTTTTTGCTTTCGTTTAGAGGAAATGCGCAGTCTGTGGTCACTGTGCTGCTAAGCAACAAGATAGATATGAAGTCAGATTATTTAGTGGACGTCAAACGCAGCACACACTGAATTTTCAGGACTCATATACACACACACACACACACACACACACACAGCAACACACATGGCGGCTATATCTATTAACTTTCCTTCCTGTCTAATTAGTTGAAATCAGATTAGGCTGAGTTGGTTGGTGCACATGACTGTCAGAGTGGGCAGCACATTATGTATGACCTGGAGACCAGATGTGTTTATTGCTTGTGCTTTGTAATTAATGAAAGAAGGATGAATTTTAGAGTGAGAACATAAACTTCTCTGCATTTTCCATTATGAGATGATGCGTCTTCTATTAGTTTGTTGTAGTACATTTGAATAAAAAAACATTAGCAGCCCGAGTCTGTGTCTTTGACATCACTCAGCCTGGGATCAGACAGAAACAAAGTAGTTTATCATTGCGGATGCGCATATGAAAAGGTTGATTGGATGCTCACACATTTAAAGGGATACTTCCTTTTGTAAAGTTAAAAGGCTCACAACATGCAAATTTTAAAAAAGGTACCAATCAGAGGTTGAGATATCCTGACTTTTTAGTATGCGTGTTTAAAAATGCTGTATCCTACACTTCCCAATATGCAACCAGCAGCGTCTGAGAACAAACTGAAGTAACGTCTGGTGGAACACACATGAGGAAGTTGCTCTTTAAGCTTCAGGTCCAGCAGCTGATTTGAACACCGGTGTGTTTCCTCATCTTCTTCTGTTTTTAGGTTTTCAGTGAAGACTCTGCTGGACCGCTCCTGTTTTGAGACAATCGATGACTCATCTCCAGAGTTTGTTAACTTTGTTTCCATCCTGGAGCACATGCTCAGTCATCGACTCAAAGGTAAAAAACATGAGCAACCTTCTTCTCATCCACATGCATGTATACAAATACAAAAAAGTCACCAAAATTCACTCTAAACATGCACAAAATGCACACATGGGTGTTCCAGCTACAGACTTCATTATTATTTTTATCTTTTTTGCCCTTAATGTGAGGGTTGAAATGAGCAGATGGCATTGTAATTATATGTGTCTTTATATGGCAGGCCCCCAAAATGCAATATTTTAATATGAACTAGCAGAGACTCATTATTTTAAACCACAAGCTTAGGTCCCAGTGGGTATCCTTTATGGGATTAGTGTCAAGTATATTGACACAGATGGACAGTATTCTTAGCATCATATTACTGTATATTCATATTATTCTTTAACAATTGACTGAGGTCTCCACCTATTGAATCTGCAGTACTTAAGAACTCGATGAATGCAGATTCAAGCTTATAAGAGCATCTGTTTACTTCTCTTTTCTCTCTCAGGTCAGACAACCTGGTTTGGCTACGAAAGTCCTCGGAGTTTCTGGGATTACATAAAGGCTGCCTGCAGTAAAGTCCCTCATAACTGCATCCGAAGCATTGAGAGCATGGAAAATGTGCGGTCATCAAGAGCTAAAGTGAGGATAAAATTGTCTGGGGATCAGATTTTACAGGTTTAGGAAATAACTTGAATTTTAAAAACATCAAAAAGTCAAATACAAACAAAGCGTTTGATAAAAATAATTTTAAATTTAAAGTATCCCGATGCAGTTCATGTATAAATATTCAGTCAGGCATTTGTGATTTTAGCTTATTTTGCATTATCCCATTACTGCAGTATAAAAGAACAAAGGGTTGAAAAAATGCTAAGAACACACATGCTCATAAAATGTGACTCAGTCTTAACCCTCAGGCACGAGAGCGAACAACTAGAGCTAATATTGTTCTGCTGTCTGGCTGTAGGTGAGAACAAGAGTCTTGACCACACACACATGGTCATGAAGCAGCTTTGCAACTCAAACAGAATCAGGCTCAGCTTTATTAGCCAAGTGTGTGCAAACATCTGAGGGCTCTGACTGAAGGTAAACACACTTACAATGAGGACAAAGCTGAAAATTGATTAGTAAAAATAAACTTGGATGTGATAAAGCAAAGGTGTTTACATAAATATATAAATATGCAACAATGAACAAAAACATAAAATGTCTAAATAGAAGTCAAAGGTTACCATGTAATGCAAAGGATTTTGAAGCGATGCTGCTGGTTTGCATTTTGTAGGATTTTCAGTCATGAGACCTGCCGACCATACAAATGACTTTCTAAACTAATTAAAATAACACAGTAAGAGCACCAGGAGAGTTTTTACATTTCTGAGTAATAAATCATTATTGAAGCATTATTGAATTGAAGCAATTTCTATGCTTTATTACCACACAGCAGTGCATTTTTTGGTATGTTGCTGTAGGGAAGGGTCTGTTTTTTCTGTCTCTGTCAGTCTGCCACTGTAGTCCAGACTGAAAATATCTTCAATAACGTTTGGATGAATTGCCATGAAATTAAACTCTCACATTCATGTCCACCTCAGAATAAACTGTAACAACTTTATTAATCCTTTGTAATCCTGTCATCTTAAAATTTGTTCAGTACTTTAGTTTAAAAGCACATACAAAACTAATGACTTTTCCATCAGCCTCAGCTGTAGTGATAACACGCTGAAATGCTAAACAGGTGGACATAATAAACCTTACCAATGTTAAACATTAACATTGTCTTGCATGGCTGTAGACCCTTTTTTTCCTGAGTTACTGGTTAGCTACCACTACCACTAACAGCTCAATGTTACCAGTATCTCACTGTCTCCCTCTCTCTCTGCAGGGCAGGGCGTGGATCAGAGTGGTGCTAATGGAGAAAAGATTATCAGAATACATCTCGTCTGCACTGAGGGACCTGAAAACGACCAGGTCTTAAACTGATGCTCATACACTTGCCTCATACACGCACTTTTCGCACACTACATGCACACTTCAACCAAAAACAAATTGAGTGTTTAGGGAGGATCTGTCTGCATAATTTCAATTGACCTCAGATGGACAGTTATCATAGATCGTGTACCTGCAGCAGTCTGCGCAGGCTGCTCTACTTTTTCAGCTTGACTTGATCTAGAGGGGCGTGAGTTTAATTTATAATAACACGTGTGCATGTGTTTGACTGTAGAAGGTTTTACGATGATGGTGCGATCATGCTGGGAGAGGAGGCGGGGCTGTTAGCAGACACACTCATCGGACTCAACACCATCGACTTCAGGTAATAATGATGTTCTGCTACTCTTTCCATCTTTCTCGTCCTATTGCACTGTCAGCGTGTAGTTTTCTCCGTTTTTGGCAAAGTGTCAACTGAAAAGTAACAAACCCGTATTTGTGGGTGATCCAAAAGGCTTTCATCTTAAAGTTAAAAAGAAGAATGTCGATGGATGAAGAAGCTGCTTGTCTTGACTGCAAAAAAAGTATATAGTAGGTGAAATACTGCATAATATGTATGTAAAAATACCATTAATTCCTAAAAATACAAAAGCCTTTTGCAGGGGGTAATGCTTTTGTTACAATTACAGACTTTGGCCCCACATGGCATCATTTTTTAGTGTTTCTGACAAATGTGTCAACAACTCAGACAGTGACCCTATTGATTACAGCGTCATTTATTTTCATAGTGTAGCTTGCAATCAGAATTTTTATCAGTTTTATAGCAATGTAAGGCAACAAAGAGAGAAACAAAGAGACCAGAGGGTGGCTGCCTAAACTGCAGGGGCAATACTGGCAAAAGAGCCTTAAATGCCTTAAAATATAAATAATAAACATAAAACAAGAAAACAGCATTAAGCAAAGCAGAGCTAAGTGAGTGTCTGTGGTAAATCAAATTTTTTGGATGCTCAAAAATAAGTAAAATCACATCTGTCTCTACAAAAACAAATTTACCTGCACCAGATTGCAACAAATTCATATTTACTGCAGCGTGTTAGAGAAGAGATTTATTAATTTGCAAGCTAAAAATGAAGTACAAGTAAAGGTAAAAACAGATCTCTACAAATTGAAAAATAACAACACTATATGTAAAATACAAAACACATGTTTTAAGAATTACTTTAATACCACTGTGTCCTGTTGCTGTTTTGGTGTGTCCTGTTTAGTGTTGGTTTTAGAAGTAATGTGAGTAGTAAATGGAGATTGAGAGACAGTTGTATCACAAACAGACAGAGTCAGTGTTTTTGCAAAACCTTCGTCATGAAGACAAAGAAACATTGAAGCATCTCTGTGATCGGGTTATAGGAAAGTCACGGGACGGACGTGAGAACATGTTCAAGTCACTGAACGTCATCTTCAGTAAAAAAAGACTGCCTGGGGAGGGAGACTTTAAAAAGACTTTGTTTGATTTCCTGCTGTCTTCGATATTTAGCTTCTGTCTAAAAGGAGAGGGTGTGGATGGCAGCTGCCCAGCCGTGATCGACTACACGCCATACCTGAAGTTCACTCAGAGGTACGTGAGGTTCATCACTAGTGTCGTGTACAGCAGGAGTTGACTCTAAAGATGAACTTAAGGATCTGTTTTACAGTATGGAGATACTGAAGATGTCATTAATAGCTTAAAGACAGAGGACACACAGGCCACTGCTTACTTATTGTTGAATAAAAGGACTGTTTTTGACACAAATCTGCTCAGGTCCAGTTAATTTAAGGTATCTAGTAGTTTTATTTATCTTCTAAGCATATCAGACCTTTTGCATAATATTTACAGCAGAATAATGAGGGTTTGTGTAAAAGTTGGAAGACTTAGTTCATATTTTGTCTGATGTGTGCTAATCTGAGTCACGCGCTGGTTCCCTGCGCAGTGCCGACAGCATCAGCAGTGACGAGGAGGAGATGAGGACGATGGGGAGCAGCGGCAGTGAGAGCAGCACCCCCGACAAAATGGCCACCGCCGCCTCCATCTTCACCGAGCAGAGCAACTTGGTCAGCAAGTGCAAACGCTTTGAGCAGAAGTATCGCATGGCGCTAGAGCAGAAGGTAGCACCTCAGATAAACAAATTGGATGGTAATGTATGCCAGTGTGACATTTTCCTGGATTTCCATGATAATTAGAGGCTCGAATTGTGAAATGCCAGGAGGAAAAATATCTTCTGTGAGCACAAACATGTGTAATGTTCCTTCCCTGTGTGGCCCCATCTGTTGTTCACTGCTGCCACAGTCTCTGCTCTCCAGTTATTTCATTTGCTTTGAGCCAAAACAAAGAATTCAGAGAATTCAGTGTAATTTAAACAGCAGTGCCCTCATGGCAGTAAACAAACAAATGAGAAGCAGAGTGTGTGTGTGTGTGTGTGTGTGTGTGTGTGTGTGTGTGTGTTTGTTTGTTTGTCTTAGGGTTACCTGGAAGAGCTGGTCCGTCTAAGAGAAGCCCAGCTGTCAGAGGCTGTGTCTCATAACAAAGCTCTTCAGCAGAGCCTGGCAGATATACACCTCTCTCACACACTGGAGAAGGAACAGCTTGAGTACATCGTGTTGGAGCTACAGGACCAACTGTAAGTTCACAACTGCGTGTGCTTGTGTGTGTGTTTGTCAGTGACGATCAGGTGCAGAGGACTTTGCAGCAGATCCAGCTGTGAATTTGACATTCAACACACAGCAAGAAGACTGGAGGTTGCAGGTGCTGTGTAATTTGTGTGTTGTTGAATCAGTTGCAGTTAGAGCAGCTTTAAGTTGAGAGCTAAAGCTGCATCATCGCTGTATCTGTCCTTTAATTTCAATCAGTGTCCTACTCAGTGAGATAAATGTTCTCTGGGATTGATCACAATCTCAGTGCTTGCTACAAAGTCTGTCAAGTGGATTTTGTGTCATGATCTTTTGAAAATTAAGCTGCAGTCTCATGCCAGTGTGATGAGTCAGTGGATGTTTTCAAATGCAAATGAAGTGAAAAGCAAAGTGGCATGAAGCGTGAGACTACGGGACACAGGCACTACAACGGGGACTGCAGTCAGAGGAACCAAATAAGTCAGAGAGGAAAAAACAAACGTAACGGTACGATGATGGAAAATACGCACACTCAAAAATGGGGTTTGCTTTATTGTCAAAGAAATAGTGATGAATGGTGGAGAGATCCACGGTGTGTGACCACAGCAGGCAGGTTTATGTGTGTGCCAGGGAGGACGAGGTAGCTGAGTCTGAATGACACTATTTCTGAGACCGATACTAATGATGACTTTAAAAATGGTCCTTTTGACATCATTTTACAATCTACTGTTAATCTCCTAATTTGTTTGAAAATTACTACATGTTCTTACAAGAGAACATAAAAAGGTCAGTGCTCTATAGACCAACAATGCATTGTACTTTCTCATTACACGTGTGCCAACACTGATACATCTGTGATATTTTTTAATGTAATAAAAAAGTAATTTAAAATCTATCAATTAACAAACATTTTTATAAATATTTTTTTCCTAACCCCAGACACTGTCTATTGTCTTCAGGACAGTGCTAAAGAACAATGATCTGCGGTCCAGACAAGAGTTGACAGCCCATCTGACCAATCAGTGGCCATCTCCTGTTGCCTTGGATGCCAACGCCGTTGCCTTGGACACGCTACTGTACAGGAAGAGCACTGGACAGTGGGAGGAGTATGTAGATGAGTTTGTCATCCTGCAGCGTCTGTTTGGTCGTGTTTGGGGCTCCAGCTGATCGTCAGCTAAATAGAACAAAGGACAAAAACTCAATTATTCAAATAATTGTCCATGAAATGAGCTGAGTATTTAATTTACATTTTAAGAAACCGAAACATCAGAGCATCAGAGTCTGGGATTAACCAACTGATACTTTTGTTTCTTATATTATTTTACAAATTAATAATAATAATGGGTGTTGATTAATGTTCCAGTGATTGACTCGTTGTATTTCAGCACTAGTTTTGTATTTGACCTCTATCCTCCCATTGCAGGAAGAGTTTCCAGAGTCTGGAGCAGCTCTCAGCAGACATGAGCCTCTCCCAATCTTCTCTCGAACCATCACACGTACTGAGTGTGGAGGCCAGACCGGTCGGCACACACTGGCCTAACCGAGGTACGTTTCCCTCTGCGAGTTAGTACAGCTGACCAGGAAGTCCTCCACCCTGAACCATGTGCTTTATATGTTTCAGGTAAGGAGGAAACTCCATCTCTAAGAGGTCTGTGTGGATCCTTGACCTCAGTCGCCAGTTACAAGTCTCTGGCCAGCCTGAAGTCCAGTGAGTGTTTGGCCAGTCCTGCAACAGAGATCAGCAGCCCAGGCATCACTCCTTCATAGTGAATGAAGAGCTAAAGACAAAACAGATCCTCACCAGGGCCAGACAATCCAGGAACTTTCTACATGTGTGTGATATTGATTAGTTTATCTTCTTTATGTGAACGCCAGAGCTTTAACAGATGGAAATCAGGTTGGAGAGTTTAGAATCTGGTACAACGTGTGCTTAAAATTGTGTTAAAACTGAGCTCCATCAGGCCAAATGATGCCTCATTCACGTACTGATTCAGTTGAAACAAGCTTTGACTCTGTGCAGGATCTCCAACTTCATGTAACTTGTTTACTTTTTTGTTTTTATAAGTTCTTTTTTTATCAAAGGAGCATCAGTTATTTTCTTTATATGAAACAAATCAAAATAACAGAAAACCATATCACTTTAAAGTATTGAGAAGACTATCATGAAAAATTGTTTTCACCTTTTGGTTTTTTAGGAGATTATAGCTCAATAACACCAACTGTAGCTCAGATCAGAGTTTTAGAGAAAACACAAAAGGCTGTGAGCCTCTGTCAGCATCACTACAAATCATCTCCTGCAGTTGAGACTATCTTTTATATTAGACTATCTTTGTTCTTAGGTGTAAATGTTCTTGCACCTTTCTCGTTCTTTTACATAGTCAATGCTCTGTGCATTAATCAGTGTCACATAATTTTGTTCTCAGGTAATGGTCACCACAGTCATTCACCCTTCAGTTCTGACTTTTAATTTCAGCTTTATCAGACGCAGACTATTGTTACTATTCCCTTTAAATATTCCAATGCAGTATTTTAATGGACAGTTACCACAAAGGGATCACTCCTGAAACTGAACAGCGGTCTGTGTTATTTCACAACAGCTATTGTGAGAATGACAAACAGGTGTATTTGCAGTCTATCAGTATAATGTACCTCAACACTGAACTCATGACTTTGCCTTTAGCTTGTTCCAGCAGTGATTTGCACAGACTTACAGCAGATGTTTACTTGGATTTCTTTGCCTTTTAAATCATGCATTTTGAATAAACTCCACTTACTCAAACAGTGACAATTTGACAGTGACCTTTATGTTTCTTGTTGACAATGAACAATATGGTGATGAACCTTGTATAAAGTCAATGATTAAAAAGAATTTCCAAGGAAAATCAGGTATCTACATTTAACATTTGAGGTGTCATTTTTTCCATTGTTTACACAATGTCACAGTCTCTTCACAAACTAAAAGATATTGGCTTGTATGTGTGTGTTTCTCTGTCTTTGTCTTTCTCTCTCTCTCTCTCTCTATCACACACACACACACACACACACATTCACAGGTTACAGGGGATTCAATGAAAGTGCAAAAACATCTCTGTGTCTTTTGGGAAAAACACTGACTCAGAGCAACACCCAGAGAACTGTCTTACATCTCCATTGTAAGGACTTCAGGCACAATGCACATAATCCCAGTGAGCGGCCACATGTGGGACCTGGAAAATTACCTTTTATTAACAAAACTGTGGCTGCCATCTGCTGGCTGATGAATGCAAACAAAGGATTTTTTAGTTGTGCGTACATGAACTACAGCAGTGAACATAAAGCCATAAGATAATAAATTATAAATACTAATAAAAAGCATATAATACATTTTGATCATCTATAATTCAATTTAATGCAGAAATGAATCTATTTCACTTCCATTTCTGCTTGTGTTTTTAATTTGGCAACAAAGGCCTTTTCCTTCCAGGTAGAGTCTAGCAGTAGTCTTAGTGGTGTTTGGTTTCAGGATAAATGACAGAAAGTCCATCAGGTGTTGCTGGTCTGCAGCGGTCCAAGGATCCTCTCCTGGTTGTATTTGCGGAAAAAGGCCTTTCCAAACTCATAAGAGCTGATCATGATGGCACAGGCTGGGGCCACTTTGATCAGCCTGGGGAGGAAACCTGGCAGAGGAGCAACAGATGTAAGGAGTGATTACATTTTATTCAGTTGGACTGATTCACAAGAAACATCATGAAAAATATTTACCTGCAAATAATCCACCAACTCCATCCTGTGCCACAATCCTGCTCATCACACTGAAGGTGGAGGAGGAGACCTGACAGGACACTGTAACAACAAAGACAAAGGTCAGTGTTAAGTGACTCATTAACTTCTGACTTTCCTTGTTTATCTCCATCAGCCCGTCACATGAGCTCAGCTATTCCTTTATCAACACAACCCGTCATTTCCAAATGTGTTCATTTGAGCAGATTTGAACTATTTCACTCCTCTCGCTCCACTTATTTTTTGTCTCTCTTTGTTTTGGATATAGGACAAAAAAAACCCACCTAATTCAACACTGAAAACATGACATATATGTCTTGTAAGAGTTTGTTAAATCTTCTTTGTGAGGCTACATCTGCATGAAACATCTTAGTTGAAAACTCAAAATGTAGCCCCACATATATGGGATGTTTGTAAATGTTTGCTGCTGAAAGATAAAAGTTATCTAAAATAAAAAAAAATCTAGTCTTCTAATAACTGGCCAACTATTATGCGACTGTTATGGGTTTTGTACATGATATATGATATTAAAGTGGATAAGACATAGTGATGAGTGTCTCTTTCAACCTTTTAATCATTATTCATCATAATCCTTAATATATTCCATCTCATTGTGTATGTTTTTAAAAGTTAGTTCAGGTTCACAAAAGTCCTAATAACAGAAACTAAACGATGACAATGATATTAAAGGTACATCAAAATTGTTATCATATTTATGTTTATTTTCCTCCCAAAGTTTTTTCCCAATATATTTGTTTTTACCAAATCATAATTTGGTACCCTTGATTTGGAATCCCTTGAGACACAGCATTTGCAATCTTCAGAAGCGTTTACTACAACAACAGAGAGTTAATGCCATACTTACAATTCTTCGCTTGTAGCTCTCCCAGCTCCACCTGCCTTCTTGTTTTGACGACATCAAAAGGTAACGTTACAATGGAAGCAAACTGAAAGAAAGGAAAATACAGGTATGAAAAACTTACTAGATTAATTATTTGATTACAATTAATTTATAAATTAGGTGAATTAGGTTTCTGTCAAGTTCATCAATATCCTCATCCACTGGTTGAAAAGCTGAATGCTGTGTAGATGCACTTACAGAGCCAGATGCTGCTCCAGATATGAAGGTGATGGTAAAAGTAGGTTCTCGGATGTTATACCATTCACACAGCCAGCTTTTTCCCTTCTCATAGTTGTACCAGTACATGGCTGAGAAGGGTACGTCACGGAGGAGCGTGGGCCCCAATCCCCGCCACAGAGACAGCCAGCCTTCTGACTGCACCGCTGAGCGGATGCAGTCAGTCAGCTCCCTGTACGACTGTTTCTGAGCCTGCAGCTTGGTACGAATCAGCTCCAGGGGGCTTATCACTGTTGCAGAACCCACTGACACACACACACAAAGAAAACAAAACAAAAGGTTCAATACACAAACTCATCCATTCTTGCAAAGAAATGCTGCTGTAAAGAAAACACACCAGGTAATAATTACACTGAAAAGCTTTACTGTCACCGAAAAACATTTTTTCAGCTTGGTGGAGCATTTTAATTGAAATAAGTGGTCCATCTCTTCTACAAAGCAAACTGTAATCCTCATCTAGCCAACCGTTATTAAAAACAGAGTCAAACCAAGTTGGGTTCAAAAGGTGTCAGACTACGTTATCAAAATGAAATCTAGTGTAGGATGAAATTAAAGATACACTTGCTCAGGGCAGTAGGGCACAAAGTATGGGTGACTACCCTTGAAAATGAATTTCTGAAATTAAACCACAAGTGTTATTAAAACACTGCAATAAGCTAACCATGTTAAAATGAACTTATACTCTGATACCCAATGCGTCTGCCCTGTTCTCCTCAGCAGTCAGCTCACCTCTAGCGATGGCTCCGGCCACAAGAGGAGCCTCCTGAGTGTAGTCTCCCATCCTGACCCTCAGAGCTGCACACAGCTGGTCATAGCACGTGAAGTAGATCACTGTTGCTGGGACTGCCATCACACTGCAGAAAATATCCATAAATAGTGCTTCTGTCAAAGTTATTCCAGGAAACCACAAACACAACACTAATAAATTCATGAACAACCTGATTTATGTAAGAAAATCTCATTACGATAATACTTAAAATAAATCAATCTTTCGCAATCAGCCCTCATGAAAACCTTGGGTGATTTGCCACTAATTGGTGCAACATCAAACACAAGCACCCTTAATGAGTGCATCAGCTAAATGAGATCACACCAACCACATTTGTACAATAACTTGTTCCACAGCAGAGAGTAGGCAGAGTGAAGTATAGTGAGGGACTTAAGGGACGTCAAAGACTTCACACTCACAGGGTTGGAGGTAAACCGCTCCATAATGCCTTTATTCCTTCACCACGTACTATCTTGATGAAAGCATCCTGCAGAGATGAAGAGCAGTGTAGGAAGATGTGCTGTTTGGCAGTATTGTATCACAATATGACACAGCTGTACTGTACACCATCAGAGCAAAACTTAAACATGACAGGGAACTTATCCATCACATTCTGACCCTTTATATTTAATTTTCGGATAGTGACATGCAAATTTTTACCAGGGTGCCACTGAAGTGACCAGGGGCTTTGTACCAGGCCTTGGAGTTGCCGTTTTCACACACACATATGTGGTCCATGAGTCCATTGCAGTAGACAAAGCATTTCCCTGATAAATATATATAAAAGCACAGATGGTCATCAAACACTTACCCAACTACTAAACACAATACGGAACCAATGCAATTCATGTTGATCATACCTTTGGGAAAGGGATTTTTCTGTGCTTGCAGTCTGATCTTAACAACGTCCAAAGGTGTCACTGAAAAATGCAAAAACTTATGAAACTCTGTGTATTATAAAAGGCACAATGAACAAATTTCAAATTCCATGTCTCTCTCTTCAAAATACATGTCTTTTGTACTTATATAAGTATATTTGGATTGTTAGTGAAATGTGATACGACACAAGCCTTTTTAATTATCTTTCACAACACACTATGAAAATGTTCATTAATTTAAGAATCGTGAGTGTCTAAAAAATTCTCATTTGACAGGTAACTAGGTAGATCTAGGCACCGCTAACTAGCCCAGCCCTGTAATACATCCTACCTACAGGAAGGTCATAGTTTGTGTTGAAACTATTGTGTGGCAGTGGCAAATGTGATGGTTAGATTTTTATAATGCCCTGATTTGGGTAGAAACCAGTAACTATTTGGAAGACATGATAAACAATAGCAGTAATGTAGCATCTGATGAGCTAAAACAAGTAAAACACCAGTTGAGTTTTTACACAGCTATCTGTCATGCAGGGCACCTTACCAAACAAAGATGTGAGGATGGCTCCGGAGCAAGACGCCAACATCTGTTGGAGTGGAGTAATGCCAACACTGGCTGAAGGAGTGGGACTTTGACCACTCATAATGTCTTCTTAAATCACACAGATACAGTTTGACATTAGACGTATTTTAATCTGTACGCTAGCTTCCATTTATACAGAACCTTGTTTTGCAAAATAAGCTATTTAGCGACAACAAAACGTTGGTTTGGTTGGTCCGTTATCACATTATTCCAGGTGCTGTAACATTACATGACGAAAAGAGCTCTGAGGCTAACCTGAATTAGCTAATTAGTTTAGCTAACTTCTTACCTGCTAAGGCACCCTAGTATCGACGCTATTTTCTCTTAATACACGCATTCCACTTAGCTTTTTTAGTTTCCTGACAGTATAACAGTTGCTATTGTCCTAGAGGCTCTTGAGGGAAAACATAACTTAATCACACGTGTATGTGGAGGGATTGTAACCTTAGCTAGCTGCTAAGTTTACATAGAAAGCATAACATCATGAAATGTATTACGTACTATTAATTTTGGCAAAGCACATTCGTGAATATTTCTTTTTTTATGTTACATAAAATACGACAACTAATATGAAACCCATACATTATGTAAAATATGTTGTGGATAAAACATTTTTCTCGATATGCTATTACATTTTTGTACCAAATTATTTTATCTTTTTAAACGGTAGTAAGGAATCATCACATGTGAACACAAAACAGACGTTTACTTATTTTTGAAAAGTTGCCAGGTTAGTAGCGTTCACGTAAAGCTGTTCCAATGTATAAGGTTTATAAAGTTTCTCTAACCTCAAGGAAGAACAACAGTAACGCTCATCAAACACGAAAAAAATTAAATCTGACCTTGACGTAGGTACAAAATTGTTGGGAATGTAATAGGGTACTTTTTATCCTTAAACTCGATAGTAGTTACGATACCGGAAAGTGTCGAACACGGCAACGCACACTTCCTCCACTATTGGATTTAAAGCGGGAAAGGGAAGTCTTGAGAAGCAGTCACTAACAAAGTTACCATTAGGATAAATAGTTGTTAACCCGCTTGCCAGTGGAAAGTCGGTGTTAACAAACCTACAGACAAATGTCTTCTGCCGCTCGGTAACGTTAGCTTACGGAATAATGTAACGTACAGTGAGGGGAGCAGCTAACCGACAAAGCTGCATGTCTGCTGGGTAAACGGACGCTTCAAGGTAAGACGACAGAAGAGTTAACCGTAACGTTATCGTCAGTTAAATGTGAATAAGGGGTGAGCTGTAAGCGCTCAGACTCAGCTAACCTTACATTACTGATATATTAGTACTCGGGCGCTTTGTTTGGCTTAGTCTTTGTCTTACATGTAAATAACCATTTCTTCGTTTACACACAGCGGACGAACAGGGACTTCCCGGGGTATGTTTACTCAAAACAAGAGGGCAGGAAAACATATTTTTTCTCAATGAAAGAGAATAACATGAAGCCAAAACGCACCCAGAGGCATACAGGATCCAACTGGCAAGGTAACGTCGTCGTCATCGTCGTTGTTGTTGTTTACCACCGGGCTGTATTAATATTTTGTTCTATTTATTGATATCTAGCACAGTCAACTTTAATAGTAATTCATTGCATAGAGCCATATGTCACAAACCTTTTAATATCTATCCTTAAACAATTTATTTGGATTAGGAAAAGCTTGACATGAAAACATTTAATGGAAAAATGCAAGGAACTTTCGAAAAAGTGATTTACCGAAAAGACAGTCAATGGATATCATGTGCTCAGAAGTAGAGGTAGCAGGGGTAGACACAAGATGACAACTAATACACAGAGTACATAAAAATGTCTAGATGTATTTGGTTACTATGATCAAAACAAGCTGCCCTTTGTATTTCTGAATGAAACCATCAAAGCTTTAATAATGACTGGATGAATCCCGTGTCATGTGACATTTTCTTTCTTTCATGGTTGCCTTTTAGGGAAAGGCATTGGTGCCGCTGACAAGGCAACACTGAGCCAAGCAAAGCCAACATTGCCTGGCTCCTCTCCTGCTCAAATCAGACCTTTTACAGGGAAGGTGTTTTACCTGGATCTGCCATCAAACAGAATAGCAGAGACATTGGAGAGAGACATCAAAGAACTTGGAGGGGTGTGTAAAACATGTTTTCTTCTGTAGTTTTTTTTGGCCATCACGAAGGTTCAAATTTGTAATTTCTCATTCTTTTCTGTGTCAGCTTGACATATCCAGGATGTTACAGAGTTGTTACACGTTTTTATATTTTCTGCCCACAGTACCATGCCTCTCAGTCCTGCAGACCCCTACTCAGCTTTTTCCCTGCATTTAATGTAGACTGATTGACTGACTTAGTGTGGTAGCATTATATTATTGCAGACTGACGTAATTTACACCTTGAACTGTAATAATTCTATGTCATTTTTATGATACTAGTTTTGATTATTGCATACATTTTTGTAACTACAGCTACCATTTTGTTAAGTACCAAAAATATAGTAGTTTGGATACTCAAACCTGGATAGTCCTGAAAACACTCTCTGTTTGTGGTCGTAAAATTTCCCAAAAATGTTATTCTGTTTTTCTTGTGTTTGTCCCTCAGACTGTTGAGAAATTCTTTAGTAAGGAAATTAAGTATCTTGTATCCAACAAGAGGGAGGCTAGATATGTGCATTGCCTCAGGCAGGACTCTCCTGTCCCAAGTCCGGACTCTGGACAGACTTCACCCCACCCTTGCTCGAAGCCACAGCAGCCTGGCAGTCATGGGGACAGCATCAAAAGCAGGTCTCAGGGCCAAACAGACACAGTGAGTTCAATTGCATTATTATGTCAGTTCAAATCTGTTTTTAGGTCTGACATTAAAAACATCATTTTTCCCTTCTACATCATTTTTACTAGTTGCTCGTGTGCTGCTTTTATTTTCTGCTATTGTTTTGCAGTTTGTTACGAGTCGAGGGAAGTCTTTGGTGGAGAGAGTGGTGAAAGAGCAGGTTTGTTAAGTCAACACTAATGCGTTTAGTGAGGAACTGTAATTACCTCTTTTGTTTTCTGTGCTAATACACACTTGTTTGTTTTTAGGAGAGGGTTCAAATGAACAAGATTCTGTCGAATGCTCTGGAGTGGGGTGTGAAAATCCTTTACATAGATGGTATGTTGTTGTTGTTGAGGTTATATAGGTTCGTCAGTTTTCAAGTTATGTACAGTCAGTTATGTACGTTTTGTTAAATGTATAATGTTAATTTCTAATTTAATTTCTTTTTGGCACCTGCAGATATAATAGCGTATGTTCAGAAGAAAAAAAAGATTGTTAGCAGCCAGTGCCCTGCAACCACAGCCGTCAAAACATGTGTATGTTTATAGGTTCTATTTGATAAATACTTATTTTATTGAATTATCATCTTCAAAATGTTTGATTTACCATTGTTCCTTCTTATTTGTTATAGGTCAAAGCTGAGTCAGCAGCAAAGCAAGGCTTTCAGAAATGCAAAGGTAAATGTCTTATATAGGATTAAATGTTTTCCAAGCTTATGTGGTTATTAACTGGCTGTCTTTTATTTTTAGGCAGAAATGTCGTCTGTTGTTTTTGAAGCTTTTCAAGTACATGCTCAAATTTAAATTGACCATCAGTGATGTTTGTTCCAGGGGGGCGGATCAGTAAACCTTTTGTCAAGGTTGAGGATTCAAGCAGGTACGCTGAAGCAGACCATAGGTTCAAAGAAGCTGACATCCACTTCCTCTCTCTTTGAGTCATTTACATCAGTGGACTAAAATGTGTTTCTTTTACATTTCTCAGGCACTACCGTCCAATCTACCTCACTATGCCGCACATGCCAGAGTTTAACCTAAAGACTGTTCCTCCGGGTACACCCTTCTGTGTTGAGGACAAAGACCCTCCTGGGAACAAACAGCGGGGACACAGGCATGTTGTTACTTCTGCGTTTTGCTTCTAGTGAGCTTAACATGTGTGTGGCACATTATTTCAATTCTGCAGGGACTTAAATTTTAAGAAACCTTCTAGCTCATAAGTATAAGTTAACATAATTTAGCCACTAGTGCTACCATATCCCACCTAAATGTCCCCATTCCTTAGTTTTATTATTCAGTGATCTGTGTCTTTAACAGTACTATTGATATTCTGTAACATATGCTATCGTCATCTTATTTTGTTTTTTTTAATTCATGCTGTGTGGTGAAGCTGGGGGCAAATTTTCAACATTGTGGAAAAAGAAAAAACTATAAAAGTATGCGTGCACAGTGCATACATTTACACATTTGTGATTCATTCTGAGACACTAGGCACCTGTTGACCCTTGAGTAGAATTTAGTGTAAAATTTAAAGTAGAAAGCATGTTTGAAAAGTGTTTTTCTACAAAATTTGAGTTGATTTTGCTGGAGCCATGGGATAGGTCAAAGCTGGATGAAAATGTAGAAATACAGATTGTTTTTCATCTTTGTTTGGTCTCATTTGTTTGTTTGGTCTCTCCGCACATCAGTGAAGAGAGAGTACATGGCCGAAAGAAGAACAGAGACAAGAAACGAGGTGGCTACTGCGAATGCTGCATGGTTAAATATGAAAACATCACAACGGTGAGTTAAAACAAAGCAAAACTGTCAATACCATGGCTACCGTACAATAATTTATGCTCATGCCACCTAAGCCAAAACTCACACAACACAGAACATATGCTTTAAATTATTCTTAATTCATTTCAAAGAAGAAAATAGCCCATGAAGCCTGTTTGTAATTTCTATGACATTTTAATTGCGCTTGAAGAAGCTTGCACACGGAAGATTCTTTTGTGTGTTTAGTTGAGTTTAGTTCCTTGTGCAGTTGACAAAATTGTGTGCTCAGTAGCTTCCACTGGACAGCTGTAATTATCAGTTATTTAACTGGGTAAATTATCTTTTTTTTCTAGCATTTACAGAGTGAACGCCACAAGGCTTTCTCTAAGAGTGATGAATACTTGGTGGTGGACAAACTCGTTTCAACCCTGCATTGCAGCTTCTTCCACATCAGAACTCAAGTTAAAAGGTATTTTGTCCCCATGCCTGTAAAAGTGCTGTCAACATTAAAAAAACCCACACATACACATGCGATCAATTTATTTTCCACATATTCAGATCTTTTCCATTCTATGTTGCTCTACTCATCTGTTGTTTTCTTTGATTGCCGTTAGACCAAAGTGTAGTACTTCTTCTGTTCTGATTGCTCCTGGACCATGTGGGAAAACTGAGCTAAGGCACAAGGGATTTCTCGATACCACAGAGATTATTAAAGAAGAGCAGCACCGGACTGTCAACGAGCACAAGGGATCTTATTCAGGACACACTTTGAAAACCAGATCAGCTCCTGCCTCTGCTCTTCTGATTCACAGAGTGGGGGACACGAGGGCCTATTGTAACAACTCAGACAGGTCCAAGCACAAATCTCTTTCACATAAACGGCCATGCAGACAGAGCTCCTTGAATTCTTGCACTCAAAGAATCCGTCTGCCCAAGATGGAAACAGCCCCCTCTAGAGGTGAAGGTGTTGCCTCTGTTCCCTCCAGAGTAGCTCAGTTTAAAGTGGTGGATCAAACAATGGCTGAGGAGATGAACAGCTCAGCATCTCACTTCAATAATATTAATGCACAGAGTGAAGTTTCTTCAAGAACCCTTAATGTTACAACAAATCAACAAGATTTCTCAGTGTCTGACACTCACCAGGATGGAAATGTATTATCAGACAAAACTGCTGGATACAACCACTCAGAAAAGGATGAAGAAAGACCCCGTTACCAAACCTCCTCTCCGGAGCGGAAAATACAGCGGCGGATCCGACTTTATAAGCGCAAACGACGGAAACTGGACACAAGTATGAAACATGGAAAGCAAAGTCACAACGTTCCTGATGGCTCCGTACTGAAACTTTGGGAGCTTTTTCAGTCCAGTGATGACATGGATGTGGAATTTCTGGGGTTTGAGGACAATGAAGATACGAATAAGCCAAAGGGATAAACTGGACTGTTTCCTGCCTTTTCAAAAAACTAGAACCACATCACAGTCTGTACTGTTCTGTGTACGTTAGTCACTAGACTTGTCACATGTACTGACGGTAGAGTGATCTACAGTGGGTTTTGTTCCCTATGCCAAATTTTCCCCTTGTTTTTTTTTTTATTGTATTGTATCAGATAAAAAGGCAGCTGCTAATATGCTGTAGCATTTCGTTTACAGCACTGAATAAGATTTATAACTTTGAAAGAGGCGAACTAGCGTACAATAATTGTCTTTACTGTGGCTTTTAAAATGCACTATTTTTAGTCTTACAAAATGTAACAATTAAAAACAATTTATTTGGCATCTAGATTCAAAGTAAACCACAAAACTCATAAAAGTAAAAAAAACCCAAAAACAATAGAGTTGGCTGAAAATTTGAGAATTTATAAAATACACCCCAAAATATTCACATTAATCTAAAATGTGTCTTAAATATACAAACTGTAGTCATCTTGATGTTTAGGTACTGGGCATTTAGTACAATCTACATCATAGTTGTCTAAGTGTATAAAATATTTGGATTACTCATCTGGTTTATGATATGCATACATTTATTTAATGAAATCAGCTAAAAAGCTTTTACGCTCAAATGTCCACTCATAAATAACAAAGGGACCTTATTTAAAACCAAAAACAGTCATTTGTGCGTGTTTTTTAACCAGACATTACTGTGCCCAACAAAACAGTGTTGAAACAATTTCACAAAGTCAATACTTTTTTAATTGCCACTTGAAAATCTATGAAATATTTCAAAGTTTACAGTCTCTGCAGTTTTTTTCCTGTTCAGTTATAAGAGCAAAATGGCAAAATGACTTTAGTCCGATGATTTTACTCCTAGTCTGGAAGAAGATGAATTGAATTTTCCCAGACTAGAGAAACATATGATATAATATGTGTACAGTGCAAAATACATGTAGTTTTCCATATGTATGTTAATGTGAATGATCTGCAGGTTAGATGTGTGGTACTTGACATTATAAATGACATTTTAGGATTTTTCCTAACTAAGTGCACTTTTCATGACCTGACTTCATGTGCTTTTTTTTTTCTGATGCATTAGCTCAGCGTCTCCCTTTTTCCCTGCGTTTAGTGCATTAGCATAGTGCCCTTGTTCTCCTTCACTGCTCTCAAATGGATGCACTGGGTCAAATGGGACTCTCTGTGCCACTGGCATTAAAAAAAAGACATGAGCAACCCTGCTCCAAGGCACAAGAACAGAAATACTGCAAATAATAAAAAATCAACCATGAATGATGGTCGTCATTATGGTCATTTTTGCTTCTCTTATCCAGATGGGCACAAACTGTACCTGCCTCTTACATACTACATAAGCCAAACATGCACACATTAAAGGCCCATCCATTATCTATACCCACCTATCTTTTTCAGGTTTGCAGGGAGCTGCATACTACCCCTCCTAAAACACATAGTCAGCTAGTCACGCTCAAATGTATATACACATACCATATATATTTAGAGTCTTCATTTCTTATGTTTTTAAACTAGTGAGAGAAACTTGCACAATTTTATGCCCAACATAAAAACACATTTATGCATGTGTTTCTATTCTTACAATGCAGCTCAAATGAAGTAAAAGACCTTTCCTGAATGTATGCTGGCTGTTTTCAGTCTAAAGTCGTCCCACTTTGTGTAACATGGCGCCAGACTGAGCTCTTGCCTTGGAGCCATATCAGCTCCCAGAGTAAACAATTGTTATGTGTCTGGAAAAAAAGAAATAATTCTCATCAGTTCATTAATTCTGTAAGATTTGCTTTGTGGCTCTGGGGCAAATTCACACCCGGTTTAAGCATATGGTGTGTACCTAGATAAACACTGGTGCTGGTCTAGTGTTGCAGTAACATAAGAGATTTTGTTTATGATGCCATGTGTCAACTGTTTGAAAGTTTTGTGGATGCATGAACAAATTACACAAGAAGTTAAACATTTAAAGATATAAAGGAGAGGTTTAACTTGATGAGAGATACCCTATTGAGATATTTGATATGTCATGATTTTCTAAACATCCTCCTATTTGTTTTTGTCAAGCAAGAAAATGTCAGGACGGAAGAGACCAATCCTGTGTTGTTGCGGCTCTAATTAGGGGGCAAAATAATCAGCAAACATCCACAAAAACAATGCCACACACACAGATACACACAGGAATTCATTCATTTTCCCTTGGCTTTTTTTGGAGCCTTGGCAGATGATGGAGTGACTCATGATGATAATAACAGGCAGAATTGGGCAGGGATGGCGCTCCTGCAGCAATTTAACATGGAGGAGCGTGGAGGAGGCGGGCGTTGATACCATCCCTGTCGGTCCAGTCCGGGGGAAGGCCGGGCCCGCAGCTTTTCTCCATCCCGTCTCCACTGCTCGCTCATATTTATGCATTAGGCGTTTCTGCAGTGAGCCGCTGGATATTGATGTGTTTTAAGGAGGCGTCCCCAGTCCTCTCCTCCCCTCCATCCATTCCTGCCTCCCTCCCTCTCCCTCTCTCTCACTCTCCTCCCTGCCTCCTCCGTGCTTGCTGCTGATCCGCGGGGTCTCGGTGCGCTCAGACGCGCTCGGCGTTCAGACTCGTAAAGACCCCGATGGCCCCCAACCAAAGGGACTGCGCTAACCAGACGACCAGCCCCGGCTTCAAGCTCCCCTAGCGAAGGCAGGACCCCGAGAGCCTGCTCCTGGAATACCGCATTGTTTTATAATTTCCAACGAGAGAGAGAGAGGTGATGATGATGCGCCCGCGATGGTGGATTTCCCTTTTGTGCGTCTATGGATTGATGCACGTCGGTCAACAGAGCAGCCCTGATGCCCAAAATGGTAACTGATGCTGTTTTAGATATTACATGAAGTATTATTGTGCAAACGACGCGTTAAATCATAATTATTAGGCCTGTGTTTGTTGTTTTTAACCCAAGCTTCGGCTACTTCACAATCTATATCTAAAATATCTATGTAGCCAGTAGCAGTTTCATGTTATCAAAGGAAAAAGGACCGATCGACATTTCAGATGGCGGCATTGGTGATGAATGTGTCTCTGTATCACCACCCGCATGCATGGAGATACAGACGGATAATGAAATCGGTGTTTTCCTTCTCTGTGCAGGAGACGCCTTGTCGAGCTTGAAGGCTCTTCGTGATGCAGGCAGGTTTGTCGGGAAGGAGGACACAGTACCTCTCCGCCTGCTCTACAGCAGGCACAACCACAGCCAGATCACACAGGACGAGCTCAGCACCAGGGTTAAAGCCAGCTCCGGCTCCACTCAGGTACACGGCGTTTTTAATGTTGTCAGGATGGAGAGATAGGGAGGGGAGGGATGTCTAGTCCAGGCAAAGCTGGAGAGATGCCTTCAGGAGACATCCCTCTGTTTCCCGGTTGTGTTTACGTTTGCAATTGATTCACCAACTCCTCTACCTCTTGTCCTCAGAGGAGAAATTAATAATTAGTCAATTACAAGCAAAACACAAGAAGGTTGAAATATTTAGGCAGGACAAGGCTGCACTAATTAGACAGTGCAGGTGTTATATGGGTCATCATAGCCTGCATATGCAAAAAGCAGACCCACTGCATGTGATTTGATATGAAATATTCAGCCTCGTGACAGGCTCTCAATTGTCACGTTTACTCTGTCCACACTGCAAATCATCAGCTACAGTCATCTGGCCAACCAGGATGATTAATAATTTACTTATAACTTGCATCTTGTCTGTCCAGCTGGGTTGCTCTCCCTCTGCTTCTCCAACACCGGCTTCTGATGCCATGAAGCAGCATTTTTCACATTGTAAATGATGAAAGCGAGGAAAAGCTAGCTTCACTGACATGTCTGAGTGGAGGATATTACCAGCAGATTTATCTCATCACCAAGAAGTTGTTATAGCAGAGAATTGCATAGGATTCATTACGTCAAAGTCATTTAGTAAAAAAAATAGTGTTGCCATTACAAAGCCAGTCCACCAGATGGCACTTACAAGTTTATTTTTCTAACTGTTAAATGTCCCGCTTTCGTACGTTTGGTCTTAAATAGCCACATATGAGGAATGTCATTTTTTTATGTTAAATAACTCAATTATTTGAAAAATCATTGGCAGATTTTTTTTGACTACTTAAATATCAGTAGCGATCTTGGGCTTAAAAAGCTAAACCTCAATATTTACTGTGATAATCTGCATTAAACATAATTCACAAGTTTAAATAAGGTTATAAATGCCTAGTTATTAAGCACTATTTTGTACTTTAGCCTGTGTTTGATTCAGCACCTCCATGTGGCCACGCAAAACACTCCAGGGTAGAGGGTAAAGAAGCTGGTTATGAGATAACTTTGTTTTGAAGTATGTTTGGACAGAACTGTCCACTAAATCTATCATGCAACAAAATTATACAGACGGTTTCTGGTGGTTATATGAAACCAATGGGGACAAAAGTACTGCTGAGAAGCTGACCAGAGCTATTTGTTCTTAAATATCCAATATAGCGCAGTAATAATCATAATCACTGTAACTGTGTTCACTGACTCAGTTCAGTGGAGCCGCATGTCTACTGGGTTCATTTCAAGAGATGAGTCAATTAGTATTGTGCAAACCTGTCATGCGTTTTTAATTTGTGCAGCTTAGGCTTGTGTAGGCTAGCCTATTCAGGCCTCTCGGAGAGTGTCGAAGGCTACAGATGGTATCATGCAGGGAGGTGCTAACCCTTTGTCTCTCTCACACCTCAGACAGAGCTGCGGCCCGATGGGTAAACAAGCTAACGGGAACCATCTGCCATCAGATCAGATATAATTTTAATATTTTCCTTTTGAAGCTGATACTGATCTCCATCATGGGTTTGCCACATAACACAAATGGATTTCAAAGCCAGGAGACTTTTCTCTGCTGAGAAGAGTGAGTTTTTATGGCTTGGGAGATTTGTTTATTTATCTGAAAAATGGATTGTGTCAGCTCATAGTTATCAAAATAACTCACATAGGGCAATTAGTAATGGTCGCAAAGTTGTTATTGAGCTATAAAATATGCATTGCATAGTAAGGCATACATCCAGGACAGGAGGGGTAGAAAGTGGTGGAGGAGGCAGGCGGTGGCATCTTTTATTTTATTTTATTTTATTTTTTATGTTCTGAATCTCTTATTCTCCAGAGAGCTGAATCTGGTCTAATCAGCCGTGATGTCACTTGCACAGAGTTTGATCAGTTATTGTCTGTTTTTAGATCAACAGCCTAAAAACAAATCTGTCAAACACTTCTGAAAATGTGTGATACGCTGGAAGTTATTTATAGACTTCTGTTGCATTGCCTATTTTCAGTATCAGACACAAACAGCCTCACCACTGAATGAGCAGTGGGGAGTTCAGCAAAGTGCTCATGTTGTTTTGGTGGAAAAACAAATGCTTCGAGTGGAGTCAGTCTGAGCATGTGTGTGTTGGTTTGTATGTTTGCCTTCCTGCCTCTCTTGACTGTGTGTGTGTCTGTGTATGCAGTGGATTGAGAGCACTTACAGTCATACTTCGACAGTCGTGAGTGGAAAGTCAGACTTGCTATAACTCAGAAATCAATGCAACAAGAGTCAGCAGTGGCCTCAGAATATCGTCCCGGCTCAGTCAAGCTGGGATGTGCTTTCATTAAACACAATTACTGGTACCTCCTCCCATCATGGATCAGGTCTGCCAGATTAGATTTCATCACAAGTGTGCCATGGAAAGGAACTGCCCTTTGTACGTCCTCACACACACCCACACATCCTCTTACCCGCTCATATATGCATTGACCATGCACAGACACACTTCGACAAACAATAGAGTCTGTGGCCAATGGGGACCTCAGGGGTTCAGGTCAACCTTGGGTGAGCACAGGGGCACCTCTGCTAACGGAAACAAAAAAACCCCACCCACACCCCTCCTCCCCTTGTTGTTATGCAGTGTCCGGTCCATAACGAATGCCCCAAGCCTGGGGGAGGGTGGGCTGTGTTTTAGCTCAGCTCTGGGACTCCCCTGGACCTGCACAGGAATGATTGTGCGGAGTTCTCATTGACCCTAGAGGTGTGTAATGAAGCTTGCACCACATGTGCCCAGGGCTGGGAAATGAATCAGACTGCGCCACCCCCAAATCAATCACACACAGTCAGAGAAGAAAGAGTGTGAATCTTTCTACGTTTATGTACATACATATCATTGCTGCCAGACAAAATATGGTCCGCTATGGGTTCAGTGAATCATTGGATTTAAGAAACTGTTACATCAGTCTGGTAAACAGAGAATATGAATGGTCATTGAAGTAATACTATGCTCACATGCATGTGTGTATGTATGTGTGTGTTTGTGTGGGTATTACATAAACTATATTTCTGATTTGTGGCACTGTGAGATTGTTTACAAGAAAACCAATTCCAGAAGAAGACTGACAGTGATGGCTTAATGACGATAGTCTTATTCTGACTGCTGAATGATGCTAAAAAAGACAATGCACCCATCCTTCAATGCAGATGAGAATTGATCCATGCATCCAAATATAAATTGATCCATGAATGTGATAATGGCTGCTTTTACATATTGTAAATAACCACGTTTCTCTTTGTAGGTGAACCATGTGGCCCAAGCAAGCTTTCAAGTTGACGCTTTTGGCAGAAAATTCATCTTGGATGTGGAACTGAATCAGTGAGTATTACACTCTAAGTCTGTCTGGGTAGCTGGCCACCTTGCTAATAGTTAGATGTCTCTGGCTATCTGTTGGCTTTGCTTTGGCTGGCTGGACATACAGATATAGAGCTTTGTGTGTCTAACATTGGCCAGCTATCTGACTTTTTGGCAGTCTAGTTGTCTGTCTTTCAGTTAGTCTGGCTATCTATTTGTCCAACTAGCTAGCTAGCAGATAACTGTTTCTGTCTTGTCTAGCTGTCTAATAATCTGTCTGGTGGTTGATGTTGTCATTGTAGCTGTGAGATGTGCTCATTATAGTGTTTAAAATGCTATGGCTTGATTGACAAACAATATTGTTTTGCTTAAATGAAGGTGGATTCATGCTCATGAAATGATTTTTAGCATTCACTTGCTTGTTGAAATGACCTCAGCAGCAGTTATATGTCAGTCTCATGGGCATGAACCACATTTTTGAGCAGAAATTCACATTATGTTCTTGTTTAGTGTAAATCCCCAAGCACATATTGGACTTTAATAAAGTGCTGACTGCAGTATTTTAAGTGAAGTTTGTCATTGTAAACCTGCTGAACAGAAGTCATATTTTCCTGCTCTCTTAGTGCTGTTTATTGCCTGTTTTTGGAAATGCACTCTTCGGACATAAATATCTAACGTTGGTGTGTGCTGAAGTGGGCCTTTGTATGAATGAACACACATTGTGTGTGGGTGTGTATGTTAGTGTGTGTACTTCTGTGTGTTTGTATGTTTGCTGTGTGTCAGTTATATTGTGTGTGTGTGATTTAGAGGTGCCATCATAATAGGAAGTGATTTACAGTAAAGGCTGGAGCACTGCCCTGTCAGACACTGATATTGATCACAGCACTGCTGATGGAAAGCAAGCATCTCTTGCTCTCTTTCTCTTTCTCTCACTCTCTTTTTGCCTCCACATTATATACTTCTTAAAACACCCCCTTTTTGCTTTCTTAAATCTTTTTTGTTCATTCTGTTTCCCCATGTCACTCTTTCAGATGATGGCTTGTTTGTGTCCTTTAGCCCCAAAACAAAAAGCTGTGAACTCACACACACGAGGTGATGCTGCCTGCTCATCACAGTGGAAGTTACTCCCCTACTGAGAAAAATGTTAGATGACAGGAATTCCCAGGCTCGGTGTCATCCGCATGTAGACAAACTCACACATACATGTATGGACAAGCTGTCACACATGCACATCTACTTTCATCAGCGCTTATTTTGATAGAGTCACTATTCATTTATGTGACATTGTGTGCTTGCTGTGCCCTTTTCCATAATGTCATTACTGGATGTGGATGCAAAAAGTCCATCTGAATATCAGCTGAAAGGAAACACTTAAGTGAAGTCCTGTTTTTAGCTTTCAAGAGAGTGAATTAGCCTCCAACCAGACAGCTTTAAACAGCTTGACATGTGTGGTTCTGAATAAGAATGATGGACTGAGATCAGCGCAACAGAGCATTGTACCGAGGACACTTGTACTGTCTAAAACATCAATTCAGTAAGTCACTGTCAATCCAGTACACAGAAAAATAATCTGTAATTATTTTGTGAATTAGTTTTGTGATTTTTCAAACAAATAGGTCAATGTCATCAACATTTCCCATTTTTAGGTTTTGGGTGGGGAGAATTTGAAACATCTCTTAACATCTCTTGCTTATATTTAGCAGAAAATCTACTGCAAAACACGACCACATACAGAAAGTTTTTTCACTTACAATTAATGTAATTTTCCAAATGCATTTATGGACATTCCACTTCAAGTATTTTGTTGTGTTTTCTCACTTTGCAGATTTTTTCTGAAGTTCATTAGTAATAAAAAAATCATTCACCAACAACTGATTATTTGACTGGCAAAATGACAGAAACTGTGGCAGTTCCAACCTCTCAATTTTGAGGAATTGCAGTTTGTTTGTTTTATATTTTTCAGAAGTATCGGAATGTCTCTTATATTTGAGTCGCTGACATTTTGTTGTTGGACAAAGAAGAAATTTGGGCCACAGAGAAATTTTGACCAAGATTTTTACAATTTGCAAGCATTTTATTGATAGAATAAAAAAAAATTAATCACTCGTAAAAATAATGTTTTGTTTTAGCTTTTTGTCCAAGTCCCAGTTTTCCATCACTTTGCAGGGTCAGATCCCCAATTTCCCTCTGTGTCTGAGTGAGTACACCCCATATTCCTCCTCCTCCTGTTGCCCTTTTCTCTCCTCATCACCACCCTCCACCACACTCCTCTGTGAACTGATCTCCTCACTTGACAGCCACACTGATTTTGTTTACAGATAGCTTTCATGCCAGACAGGATAAATCCAGCTGATGTGTGTGTAGGCAGAGGAGTGGGAGGTATTTTAACTGAATGGTCTAATATTGTTTTTTTTACCTCCCAGTAACAAAAACCCGGTTCTCTTATTTTGATCAATGAGTGATGCGGTGTGTTTTTTGTGTTTAATTGTTGCCATGAGCAAACAAGAAGTATGTGTTTTCGGTTTCTTGGGCACTTCAGGTGTGGATCATCATGATTATCATCCCCTTTGAGTGGCCACCTCAGAGTCTTTGCCTCTCAGTGTTTGCCATAGACTGTGAATAATAGCAATGTAGGCGTTCTGTTATAAAATGTCTTGTGAATTTGAAACACATGTTTTGGACTCATGTTGGTTGCTGTATGCCGATTTTCAGTCCAGTTTTCTTATTATCAGATGGGAAAATTTGACTCTAGTGTCCCCACAAAATTTGGCTTTATCAGGTGAAATGTCCGTCAGACTTCCACAACTTTGATCCAGACTGAAATATCTCAATAACCATCTAATTTGCACAATGCAAAATGTTTGATGTGAAATTCCAGTTTGTGTATTTATTATCTTTATGTCCAAACTAAAGACATTCCCATCTGCCTCAGCTTTTATTTGTCTGTAGTGTTAATTTACAAATTTAACATGCTAACTTTGAATGCCGAACAGAACACACATAATACCTGCCTAGCATGAGCATGTTAGTGTGGTGATGTTTCCATCTATCCTTCCATTTATTATCCTGTTGCGGATAAGTGTGCATTCTGCAAGGGGGAGGGTTTAGAGGACTTACACTGAGACATTTTGTTTGGATAAGAAAATTGATCAAAATGAGTGTCTTGTATGGTGAGAATCAGTTAATACCATTAATGTGTGTGCTGTAGTTGTTGGCTCTTTCATTACTAACATGCTGTATTGACACGAGCCACCCATCTGAAGTGTGACAGTCTATAGAGAGGAAGTCAGGAGGGGGTTGGTGGGTCATGTGGTCTTTATTCCCCCTTGCTGTCTTTGTCTCCCTCTTACTCCTCCATCTCAGCGGCCGGCTTCAATTTACCATTCATGGGACTAGAGTGAGTTGAAAATGTGCACAGGATGGGGGGTTGTCTCTCTTTTTAATCATCCTCAGCCCCAACACACACACACATCTCCACCCTTGATTGCCCCCTTCCTCCACATCAGCTCTCCATTCAGCAATGCCCCTACTACCCCTTTACCCCGCCCCTCCCACCTGCTCTTGCTGAATAATAGATGGTGCTGTAAGATTAAAGAGGAGCATGCTCATGTCCGTGTATGTGTGTGTGTGTACGTAATGCTTTTCCAGCTGGCCCATCATGAGGTAAAAGCAAAACAAAAGTACACACGTTATGTCTGACATGCACGTACAAACACATGCCCTGGTGCAAAAATGTTGCTCAGTCCAGTGTGGAGGGGTATATATTGTGTGCTGTCGACTGTATGTGATCACATAAGTTTACTGTCTGCACATTCAGCAACCATCATACCACCAAGTTTAAGGTGGGGCAGTAGAATTCATATCTTCACATGGTATATTGTACGATATATAAATCCTGTCCAAATGAATTTGTCTTGTTCAAGCTTTTAGAATGTCTGGGATTTCTGGACTGTGGATTGGACAAAATACACATGTTTAATTCATCAACTATTTTTTGATTAAAGACCAAATTATTGTTTAGTTTATTTAAAAAAATGCAATAGTAATGAAAACTATTAATGTTATGTAATATGGCAAATGTATGCAAAATTCTATATAGAATAATCAAACTGATGTATGGAGAAGTCAGTTGATGAATAATCAATGCACTGCATCAGCCAAAATCACTGTAAACAAATTCATTTGAAATTACAACTTGCTGAGCCAAATCAAATGACTTATATTGAATATATTATTAGTTATCAACATAAAATGATACTATCATATTAATATCATTCCACTTAAGTTACTTAAGTGATAATTTTCTATTGTTATATTGAATCCCGGCTAATTCCAATCAGCCACTATTCATCAAATTTATCATATAGAAAATTCTTCAAAATGTTTTCACAATGTATTTTTAACAAACTGCATATTTGCTGACTAATGAATAATAAATGAATAATAACAATCCAAAAGACAGAAGCTTGACTGTGCTGAGCTGTGAAAGGTTTTGCATCTATGCATGTGAAAGCAGAAGTGATCAGATTGGATTATGTCTATGTGATTTTTATTCATACCCTGTGTAGGTTTTGTATGTATGACAATATGTGAGGGCAGACAGAGAGAAGAACAGGCAGCCAGGTCCAACTGGGACTAGAGTTTCATAACCTCTTCAGAGTTATGAAATAATCTGCTGCAGCAGCATGAAGAGAAGAGGGCTTCTCCCTGTCCTCATGTGCGATGTTGACACTGACAGACACTCTGTGTATTATTATTTCTACTACTGTGTTGTGTCAGCGTTCCCTGCATGTACACAAATGCTCAATGCAAATGCTGAGGGTCAATTACAGGCAATGCCAAATGCATAATTCATCTTCGTGAAGACAGGCTGTGTGTGACAGTGTCAGTAGGGACTGGGCTGGAGGGGATGGAGCACTGAAATAAATATGGGATCCCTTTAACTGCTTAAGCTAGACAAGATGCTAACCAAACATCCCATGGTCCAGTGGTTTGATGAATGTGTGCATATGTGTTGGTGCATTTGTGCACAGGGAGAAATGTATGTGTGTCTAGCACCGCAGTCATCAATGCAGTCTTTGTGTGTGTCGTCATTTTGGGCCTCAGGTGCACAAGAGGCACGTAGAGTGTTGTCTTAATTAGAGATAACAAGACTGGATCGAAAGAAACGAGACTCAGATGGAAAAGGGGAGGATCAATACTTAAGAGGAAGAAGATTAAGAGAATTGGGCAAAGAAAGACAAATGATTTCATTCTGTTGCTTTAATTACACTCTTGTTAACAATTTTAAATTCACAGCAAAGTTTTAGATTAACTGTGCGCGTCTTTATTTTGATCTTTCTCAGTAATTTTGGCTGTATCCTCAGTGACAGAATGGCAGAATGACCACACAACGTGTAATCAGTGCAGGACATGTCATCAAAAAACATGATGTCTATCCTTTAGGCCTGACAAAGCTGTTGAAAGCATTTTCTTCCTCACGCAGCATTTGAAGAGAAACCCTGAAGCCTTTAAACCATGAATGCGTTCATCCATGTTTGCTAGCAAGCAGTGTTCTTCCTCTTCTTTGTTGGCACATGTATGTTTCTTTGCACGTTACTGCTGTAAACTGTTGATAAGGGAAATAGTGTCAAAACTGCGGCGGGACTGTGCACATTAGCTCAATGTTTCTCTCATTATTTATTTAGATTTTCTGTTATCATTGAACCAGATATTTTCTATGTGTTGATTCAGTTGATGATTCAACTGGGAGAGTTTCCTGCCCACCCAGAACTGATCTAAATGCCAGTCATATAACAGTGTCTTTGTATAAAATAAGCGTGGAATTTTTCCTTCTTTGGAAACCCTCAATGACCAAATTATCTCCTCCTACTTGTTTTCTGAGCTGTATGGTAGGAGTAGTTGCTGGTTCTAAAAGTATTTTTACCCAACAATCATCTCTTGTTCAGTTGCAGGATGAATGAGCGAAACAAAATGCCATTCAACTGATTTCATGTTGACTTCATCGCATTGTAAGACTTTGAGTGGACTTTGGCCATTTGATACCTAAAATGTGTGTAGGCGTTAGGCTGCCTTGGAGTGTGAAAGGTGCTGATGCTGTGGTTATCAGTGCACATTGCCGTGTTGTGCATGTTTGTGTGTGCGTGTGTGTTTTTATGTGTTTCTCTTGTACATACATGTGCATGTCGCCTTACATCTCCTCATATGTGTGATTTAACTCTCTCTCATGTCCCATTCCAGCACAATTTATCATCCACCCGTGTCTTGTCCCTGCCTCCTGACATCACCACAGCCCAACTCCACTCTTCTCCTCTTTTCACCTCCATCTCTGTCTCTCCTCCTCTGTTCCCAGGTCTGTAATTTATTGCAGAGAGGCGTGATCTGATTTACTGTGGACTTAATGAGAAAAACACAGAGAGGGTAGTGTGTGTGTGTGTGTGTGAGAGAGAGAGAGAGAGAGAAAGAAAAATGGAGAGAGAGCAAAAGAGAGGTGGAGAGAGAAAGAAATGGTTAAGGATGAAGAGAAAGAGCAGGACACAGAGATGTGTGTATGTCCTTCATGCACCCTTGAGTCTTGGTGAGTGGGTTGAGTAAGTGCAAGAGATAGGAGAGATAGTGTGGGGTGTGTGTGGATGCTTGAGGGGGAGAGATACTTGAAAGGAGTACCCTAAAAGAAAACAGTCCCTGCCTTTCCTTTCCTTTCCTTTCCTTTTCCTTTCCTTTTCCTTTCCTTTCCTTTCCTTTCCTTTCCTTTCCATCTCCTACTGTCTTTTCCCTCTTCTTTTCTTCCTCTGCTTCTTCTCTTGCCTCCGGCAGGACTTCTTTCTCTGATCTCTGTGTCGTCTCATCACACACACACACATGCACACACTTTAGCTATCACATTGGGAATTATGTGAGTGTGTCTCAGCGCAAATGCAATGTTCACAAATGTTATATTAGGGACTGTGTTTGCTAAGTGGCTCAGCGTCACATCCAGGACTGGGATTGTACACTGCATTCTGGTATATGATGGAGAGAGTGCGTGTTTATGGATCTGAATGGGAGTGTAGCTGAGTGTATTTTGCAGAGTTTGTGGTGTGTGTCAGGAAGGTGGATACAGATTCATTTTATGAAGGTTAGCGGGGTTAATTTAGAGGAACAAATAGCAGCATGGATGTTATTTGAGGGTGTGTTACACTTCAGAGGTCCTGCAGGAATTTTTTTAGCAGATCAGACACGCTAATTTTTAAAGATCCTCTCCTCTCAAAAATGAATTAAGTTGAGTTTTCCTATGCTTATGTCCCCTGAAATGTCTGACCTTTACTATACTGATTGATGTCTCGGCAAAGTTTTCCACTAGAAAGGTGATTTCACATTCCTCTGCTGTCTGTGGACGTCCCTCTCAAATTTTAGAGTCAAACATTCAGCTGGTGAGCTAATCCAAAGCCAGTTGCTGTGTGACTTGCAAATACTGCTACTGCCAATGAGCCAGTTTCATGCTAACGTGGTTGGTTGGCTATCAAGATGTAAATTCGCTTTAACATTGTAGGAGATATTATTGTGTGTCTTGTTTGTCTAATTCAGACTGAGCCTCACATTAGCTTTAACTGGACTTCAGGATACATTTTTGTGCCGAGTGAGGACTGGGTTTTGTACCCCAACGTTTACACTGAGATTGTGTCAGGAAGGGAGCTGCAAACAAACGTGAGTCATGTGTAATGATGTTCAAATGACTAAGGTAGCAGCTCTGTGATGCTATACATGGACACAGCAGTGCTTTGAGTGAAATGCTAACATCAGCATGCTAACATGCTCACAATAGCATATGTTGCGGATATAATATAACCATGTACACCATCTTTGTTTAGCTTGTTAGCATGTTAACACTTGCTTATCTGCAAAGAACATAACCTCCAGCTGAGGCTGCAGGTATCATGCCATAAACTGTAAATTATTACAAACAATATTGAAATTCATCTGACAACTGTGAATATGTGTACACAATTTAATGACAATCAATTAAATAGATGTTGAGATAATTCAGTCTGAAGTGGTGGACCAACCTTAGAGCCAAGCTGCTAATGTGGCTAAAAATGTGGACCAATCTTTTAAGGGAAGGGTTTGTGTTTGTAGACTTTGCAGGATGTCAAGCATTGAATTACCGCCCTTCCCTTTTATGCTCGATCATACCATCCCTCTGCCCCCCCCCCCTTTCTGTCGAGCTGTCTCGACTCAGTATGCAGGATTAGTGGAGACAAAGAGATCCAGGAGCTCACTCTTGCTGAAGACTAGGACAGAAGGAAAGACTGTTGTTCTCTCAGCAGGAAAATATACTAATGCCTCAGTAAAGACTATTGTCTCTCATAGATTATTCCTTTTCCTCTGTCATGTTGAATAAAAATCAATCGAAAGAATGGTTTACTGTCCGGAGATTAACTGTTTAACAAAATTTACAACTGCACAAAATCTGATGGAGTTGCTGGATAGACAGAGTACAAATTTACCCACAAACACACGTGACGATGCATGTGACTGAATGTAATGGAAAAGTCTCATTAGTTCAACATAAAAAGTAAACAGGTCATGATTACTTGGTCCCAGCTGTACAGGGCTCCAAAAGTCTGTCCCATGTCTCTACTGACCCTGTTTACATAGCATGGAGTTAAATAACAATCCACATGTTGTCACAGATACAGATCTGCACGTTCTCCTTTGTGCCCGCAACATCTCCAACCACTGCATAATTCAGGAGTCAACTCTATTTGGCCTGCATGTTGCGTGCCATAGACCCAACTGCATAATGGACCCAAGACTGCAGAGAACAGGAATATAAGCTCTCTGCTAGATTCTTCCTTTTTTGTTCTGTTAGCATCAATATATCTTGTTTGTGAGTGTCAGTGTTCCCTGTGCAATAAGGGAAGGTATCCCGGTGAGTATGCTGGTGGAATTGCATGTCTCATAAGTGATTGGAGAGTGAATGAATTATAGCCTGGAGACCTTTAATGAGGCCTCAGTGGGAGGGTGGGTGAGGCTGGAGAAGGGGGTGGTGGTGCAGGTGAAAGCAGCTGCAGCTTTTCCCAAAGAGAAACCTCCAATTCCCCCCTGTAACCTCTCCTTTACTCTTTTCACATCTTTATTTCTCTTACCCACCTTTCTTGCTACCCCCCATGCCCCCCCCCCCCCCCCCCCCCGCCTAAAAAACAAAAAAACCCACTACCACTATGTTTTCTTTCCTTTCTCCTCTAACCCCTCTCTCTTTCCTCAGCACTCCCCCATCCTCTTTACGGACGCCTGACACAGCACATGTTCAGTCCTTTGTGTGGCGGTGCCCTTTTTATTACAGGGTTAAATAGCAAAAATCCATATATGGAGCCGAGGTCCATTTGATGACTACAGTGCATCTGTGCAGATGTGCACAGGAGTATGGATGCACCTGGTAAAATTTGCACGTGTACTCATGTTTATGTGTTTTGGGATGTTGGATTTATTAAGAAGAGCCTTTAAAAGCTGCTAGATTGGCCGGTGTGAAAGAAATGAAAAGACTGCCACCCCCAACACTTGTGCCAAACTGCTTGCGTGCACACACACACACACACACACACACACACTACCACAACATTAGTCCTGCCAATCAGTCCTTTTTGTGCTGTTTTTCATCCCAGTGCCACGGCAGTGCCAGGCGACACAGTTCGTGAGAGGAATTTTAGACCACACGGAAACTTGGTTTATGTGTGTGTGCGTGATTCACCTCAGGAGATCAAACTGGGTTGCCATAGCAGATGTCTTCGCCCAGAGCAACTCACAACAAAATGCTTTAAAAGGAAGGATGAAGTTTGAGGTGACTGACAGCCAGATGGACTCGGTGCACTCACGGCTTCTCACTGCTTCAGTCAGTTTTTGCCTCCTCAAGACCCACTTAATAAAGTTGAATAAGTCTTTTCAGAGCAACATTTTCCCAGCTTAAGTAGCATCAGTGCTCTTAGGTGTGTGTGTGTGTGTGTGTGTGTGGGTGGGCTGGCTGACATTAAAGTGCAGAGAAAGTGGGAGAGAGATGTGATTATATGGAAATGGCTGTATGAAATGCTGTAAGCTGAAAATGGAGCGTCTGTGGAGCCGCCTCCAAAATCTCCTCCAGGCCTGATTGACAGCTGGACGCCAGCTCTCAAACAGATGTTGCCGCGACGACGGAGCCAAGGAAACTCTCTGTCAGTGTAGTGGATGAGCAGACTATTTAAAAAAAAAAAATGCAATGAGCTGAGAGGATGAGAGTAACAGACACTGAATACGACACATAATAAGCAAGAGATGTTGGTGCTGTTCACTTCACCTCTGCTTCAGCAACACAGCTGGTCCACACAGACACTTTTAGGTGCCAGATGCCACACAAATATGTCTGACATGAGATAGCATAAACATATGAGTATAAGCTCTTGAATCTTGTGACGATGTGCTAATTTATCACATTTATGATAATAATTATTTCTATTTGTGTTTTCCCTCATTCCATTTTTTCTGTTTATTCTTGTTAATGAAGCCCTCAGCTTCATTTTACAAACTGCCTCCCTCTGAACATCAATTATGTTTAGAGTTTACACAATTTCTCTCTTGTTTATTATAGAGCAAAAGATCATGCGTAAACAATGCATGAGAGGAGGTCTGTGCTTGTATTTCTGTCATGGGTTTGTGTTTGTTTCCATATCAGAGCAAAGCTACAAAGAGGTCGCTAGCTTTTATATATTTATACATAAATGTGTACGCATGTTAACAGGAAGATGGGGGACTCTGTGTAGGGGAGGCATCTCTTAACATTTGTGTGTGTCAGTGTGGGGGATGGGGTTGAGGGTGAGTTTCGTCTTTGTCTGTCAAATAAATTATTTAAATCCCCCAACAATTAAAGCTGAAATCTGTTATCAGCGTCCTCCATTAGAGGCCTGTGTGTCTGCCTTGCTGCCTCAGTATGCTTCTCGCTTGTTCCCCCTGTCTGTGCTCAGCGAGGGGCCGGATAAAGATCACAAGCTCTGAATCTTAAACACACATCCCAGCAGAACAAAGGCTAACAGCGCACGCCTGTGACCCAGGGACTCATGTGCTCACTGAACATCTTCATCACAGGAGTGTATGAATATTTTGACGCTGATCCTTTTTGATGCATAAGATTGATAAAATCTTGTGTCTCCAGAGTCAAGGTGTGTGTAATTTGCACGATGTTGTATGAAGTCTCAGGTGTGTGCGTTGATGTGTGAGCTGAGGATTGAAGGTGTGAAGTGTGTACAATGTTATTTGCCTGTTTTACACATGCTGTGGATGTTTCAGTGCATGATGGGATATCTGTTAGGGCCCTGAGCTCTGTATTCACACCTTATGCCTCCTTCTCTTTAACTTTCACTGCCTGTTTCCTATCCTCTGTCTCATTACTCCCCCCTTGGCGGCCTTTCTCTCCCTCTTTCCATTTTACCTCACTCTGTCTCCTCTTCCCCTGCACATTTTTATTGCTGTAGCAAAATGCCCATTAGTCATTGTAGAAAGGTGCCTCCCTCCCTTCCCCGTGCATGTGTGTGTGTGCATGCTGATGTCAGAGGTTTAATTCAAATAATATATGGTTTACCATCTTTGGGGAAACTTGCTGAAAGAAAGCTCAGTTAATATTTGAAAAATTCATGATGTGTCTCCCTTCAAAGCAAAACAATTTCCGACCATCTGCCGTACTATGACTCAATGCAGTAACTGATTTTTCTTTGCTTTCAACAGTCTGTCCTTTTGTCAAAGATATCAGTTTTTGATCTGGAGGCATAAAAAAAATCATTTTATAAATAGAGCTGGTCCCTGTTGAAATATTTATAAATTTGATGTAGATCTTTAAGCAGCTTGCTCAAAAGTCATTGCAACAGCATTTTGGTGAATTACTTTGTTTGCTGTCATTCTGAAAGTTTGATGAGAAGATGGATACCACCCTCATGTCTCTGCAGAAAACATGAAACCACAACACACAGATGGATAGCTCAGCATAAAGACTGGAAAACTGGAAACAGGTAGCCTTCCTACCAGCTCCTCTAAGGCTCACTCATAAAATTAATTACATTATTTAATGGTTTAATCCGTTCAAAAATTCAACATATAAAAATTGCGCATTGTGATTTTAGTCTTATTGATGTCATTGTGACTAAACCTGTGTGTCCTTGTAATACTGTAATTTATTTGTACTATTGGACAGAACCAGACTTACTTCTTCCCCTGTTTCCAGTCTTTACAATTAGCTAGCTAACCTTTTATGTATGCAGTTTAACTAATCTGCCTCTGTACAACCACCAAGAGTTCTGTGTTGAAGACTGTTGATGTGACACTGAAAAAGAGGCAATTTTATTTGGTGACTGAACAAAATTCATACCTCCTACTTGTCTCCTGTTGATGTCTGGCTGTTGACAGGAAGTTGGAGTTGATTGATGGGGGTCTGGCTCAGTGTGGCAAGTGGCCTGCTCAGATACCATTTTGTTACTGTTTCAGTTGCACACTTTTGTGTCACCTCTTGTCCTCTGACTGATAAGCACAACAGCCTTGATGGTAATTTAGGTGTTTTAAGTATTTCACGTATCCTGACTCAGCAGTGAGTTTGCACTTTAATGTGATCAAAATGAGTTTGTTATGCTGATTCTTTTGTTTTATCTCTGCACTGCTCTCACACTGATACAAGTTTGGCTTTATTAATCTTTAACATTTGCATTGTGTGTCTGTGTGTGTTTTAGTGTATACATGCCTCAGATTTCTGTTGGCTCTGAACCTGCTCACTGTATATCTAAGAAGAAATAAGAGCACACTCCTATATTGCCTTGTGTTGTGTAAAAGTGTGTGTGTGTGTGTGTTCAGGTCACCTTTTTGTAAGATAAGAGGCTAAAACTTTTAACTGTATTATATTTTAAAATAAGATGAAGAAGGGACAAATTCCCATTCATATGCCGCATTCCTGTGTGTGTGTGTGTGTGTGTGTGTGTGTGTGTGTGTGTGTGTGTGTGGCTTTGTGTGCACTACACCTCATACATCTCTGTCTCAGACTGGGCCTGCAGTGTATATCTCCATTGGGATTCTTGGGTCCAGCTCTGCTGAGAAAGCACACGCAGACTGATTTCTTCTTGTTTATGCCAGTCTTTCGCTTCCTTGCTCTCTCAATTTCTTGTCCTGCGTCCTTCCCATTCTGCCTGTGTTGCCTCTTTTACTCCTTACTGACCTTCACTTGTCCTTCATTTTTCAGAAAGACACACATGCACACACAGCAGACATTTGCTAGAAGGCTGGATTTGTATAATTGTGTTTGCGTGAGTTTGTGTGCTGGAAATAGCCTTGTCCCTGTACACTGGTCATAATTAGCCAGGCTGATGCTCTGAAGCTCTGCGCTGCCAAGACTGAATACAATCCTCCTATAAAAATACAAGCGCACTTGTATAACTGAGTGACACTTGAATGAAAATCACAAATTTTCTAACTTTAATTCTCTTTTTTTCTTTCCTTTCTGTTCCCAGTGATCTGCTGTCTTCAGGGTATGTGGAGAGGCATTTGTCAGAAAAAGGGAAGACTGTCGTCACCAATGTAAGATTCTGCAAATCATCTCTTCTCATGCTCAGTCCCACTGTTCGATTATTTGCTAGTTAGAATGTAAGCGACTGTGTTTTAACAATAGTGTGGCCTAGTCGTTAAGACCCATTTTAGCCCTGGTATTACCATGCATACTATATCCGGTTACTTGGATGGAGATAAAAGCATATTAACACAAGGTGTAAATGCATGCATCAGCCAAAATGCTTCAAATGGTTAGGTTTGAACTGTAATCAGATATCTGCCAGGTTCAAATACAGTCTGAAAACATTCTTAAGATGCCTTAATCTCTATTTTATCAAATGACACATGTAACATAGAAGGTGTCACTCTGCTGTTCCCCTCAGCTCCTCAGAGCATTTTAACATGTTTCAGCTCACTGTTTTGGTTGAAGAGCCTCTAGATTTTGATGTTTTGACTCATCCTCATTGCTCTCATTATTTCATTTCCAGTCAGAGTAGGCAGGTAAAACCATTGTATGCTACACGCTGAGACTCAGAAACTGTATTAATCCCAGGTGTGAAAGTAAAGTTTCATCAGATGTCATTATTGAGATACTGTATCCAGATTAAATGTTTGTACCAAGTGTATAATGCAGCAGACTTCAGTTTACGGAGGTTAGAGACAGAGATGTCAAACACAGTGCCGTGAAGCTGTAGGTTTACCCAACTCTGACTAAAAACGCTGAATAGGATTGTTCTCATCTGTGTGTCGTACAGCTGCAATTTCCTGTAGACCCCACAGGTTCTTCTCCCTCCCTGAACCTTTTATTGGTTAATCAATGTGCTACTTTGCCCACACAGAGAAATCACAGCCCATCAAGCCCCGGTCCTTTTTTCTTGTTCCTTGTTCAGCACAGATTTCACAGGACCAAAGTGGAACTGTAACTGCTGCTTAAACCCTCATTTAACATGAAATTAAGATTACTGTGATAATCCTCTAAAATTTGGACTTCAGTTACAGCACACCCACTGAGGTGTCGTGTTACATCACATAAGTGAAGGGGGGGATTTTAATGGTCAAGATTTACTCAGCTAAGCAGCAGATTAGTGTGATATTAGACACTTACATGAGAATGATCCCAATTATTACACCGTATATCTGTTATAGTCATTTGTAATTATGGAACTTATTAGAAAGCGATCTCTCAGTGAATTAATTCACCTTGTAGAAGAATAATCAGAATGTACTCTGCCTGCAAGTTCTGTTGTCAGGCTTTCCTTTTAAATATAGAAGAAAGACTAGGAGACACTTTGCCTCTTTATTAATGGCTCCTGTTCAGGAAGGTTAATATGAGACAAGCTCCTGTTTGTTACTCTACTCACAGAGGTCAAAATGTCAGCCATCATAGCACAGCTGCTGCTCTCCCTCAGACTCCTCTCAGTGTAGTACATAGGTAGCAGAGAAAGCACATATGGTTAAATGTGGTAGCAGCTCTGGCTTTCTGTCCACACTCTCAGCTGACTGAGTGCAGGACAAATACCAAATCCTTGCCTAGCACAGAATTGCATTGCATTGTTCAACTAAAGCTGACGTAATGCTACAGCTGTCCAAAATGGAGAGTTTGAGTAGTTATGGTAAAAATGACCAGATTTTTTTATTCCTGCGATAACTCAGAATATGTAAATGAGAAAGCTAAGAGGATTTAATGGTTCAGCTAAAAATGCTCTAAAATGTTGTAACAGCACCTTCAATTTTGCTTTTCAAGACACACGTAGCATCATTTTGGGATGAATGGGGTTTTTTTGTGCTGATCGATGATTGAAACTTTCAGTTTCATAAATGATATAAGAAGATACATATTTGTGTCATTTCCTTATTTTTCGTCTTATCTAAGGGCTCAAACTTTCACTGACAATCAGAGGGCAGAGCGTCCTACTTGTTTACCTCGACTTTTTTATTGTGCATTGTGATGTCCAGATTAGAAGATTAATTACTCTTATATAGGTCTAAGGAGATCACAGATCAGACCAATATAGCAACACGCACACACCGTCTGAGGATGTACCCACAGCACTGGGTTTTGGGTGTTTCTTGCTTTGATGAGAAGTGGAGCAGAAGGTTCAGGGTGACAGGGGGAGGAGAGCGATGCTGGGATAGTAGAGCACAGCACCACTTATAAATAGCCCTCTCTGTCTCTTCATTTCAAGCTCTCTCTATGTCTCTTTACCCAGCCTCTCTCTCTTCAGCTGTAGCTCCATTTAGGTCCATCTACCCAACATGTGCAACTTCTCATTCATGTGTTTCATCTATCAGTTAGATTTTTTCTGTCTTTTACCAGTAATGCACTGCTGTTAGATGTGAGTGTCACAACTGTAGATAGTGCCATGGTTAGCATAATACAGACCCTGAGCTCAAAGCTTGTTCCCATTATCCTGTAAGATCCAGAAATTATTTGCTTGGAGCTGCATAATTGGGACTGAGAGAGAAAGAGTGAGAGCAGAGAAGCGTAAAACACTGTGACTGATCCGATTTCACTTGCTTACTTCAAGCATAACAAGTTATGTATTTCAGTTCACACACATTGGAATTACCAAACACTTATTAGGATCCCTTTTTACTACCATGAGACTCAACTGTAAGCTATTTGTAACAAAGTCCTGTAAACTGGAAATAGCTGCCTCACCTGAAAGTGAATATAGACAAGAAACAGCAGGAAACAGGTGTCCAACAAATACAATCAAATATAAGATCCATATACAATCCAATATAAAAATGTATATAGACAACAATAAACACATGAACGATCTGTTGGTTGTCCATGAACCTGCTGGCAACGTCAAGACTTAACAGTTTAGGAGAGGTCCTTTCCTACAGCATTACAATATCCCTGTGAAAATTGCTCAGTAGGAACACTTTTCTGAGTTTAGAGTGCAATAATTTGGCATGTCTGCAAAGTCCTGACCTCAAAAAAATGCTTTTTTGATGGACTGGAAGGCCTGTGGGCAAACTCTACTGATATTCTTATTACTGAATGGGAGTGGATTCTTGCAGCTAGACTGTAGTCTAGTTGAAAACCTTTATCAGAATACCCGTCAGGTTTTCGCGTACGTTTGGCCTTGTAGTTTAACAACAAATGCATATATGCACCCTAACACACCCATAAGACTGGCATGGATTTGGAAGTAGTCCACAGAGAGAGCTGGAGGTAGAAGTGGACGATACAGCATGTTACCGTGCGTAGCGTCAGACTGTAGAGCAGAAATTGATCCTTTGATAAAAGCTGCGTTTCCTCAGGGAGGCCGGCTTCCTGCCTAATGGCTGTTAGGCAACAAGAAATGGACCAGGAAGAGATGGCCTGCAGAGCACTTAGACACTTAGACATCATATGCGTCTATAGAAAATAAATGTGTGTTTACGCTTGCAAAGAAGGGAAGAAGCACATATACACAGACACACACACACACATACACACATTAAGACAGAGAGTGGTTGGCAGCAAGTGGTGACAAAGATGGAAAAAATTTTCTGAGTGACCGATGCTGTGTACCTTCTTTATCAAGAAGTCTTAATGAAGAAGGTACAGAGTTGCAGAGCAGTTTAACACACATTTGTAGGGTGGGAATGGGTTAAGCTCATTCCCAACATACCACACAAACACATAAACTTGCAGTACATACACTTGCACTTGCGTGTATTAGCAAATGAATTCTGTGTGATTGATCGCTCTAAGCTCATTTCCTGATGGAATATGGTAATCGAAGCAGCGAGAGGAATATTTTTGCTTTAGAGACATTTTTAGGAGGCAACCATGTGTATGATCCTAATCTGTAAGTGTTTGTGTTTTGTTCACAGGGAGGAGAGCACTGCTACTATCAGGGGAAAGTCAGAGACATCCCCCACTCCTTTGTGGCTGTCTCGACCTGTCACGGATTGCAGTAAGTTTTAATATCACATGTTCTTGTAAATGTATATGTGTGCATATGTGTGTGTTTGTCAGCCAAACTTACTGCCTCTCTTTATCCAGGTCCTAGGGCTTTGCTTTCACTTATCCATTAGGTCAATGTGATTAGTTTTAGCCAGCCCTACGCTGTCTCTCTGCATTTTTCTTCCCACAGGTTATCATTCACCCAGACGGGTGCTGCTCAGACACTTCTCTTTTCTTTTTTCTTCTCTTCCAAGTGTTGGTATTTTTAGAGTTTGCGCTCTAAGCCAGTGGTCTGTCAGAGAGATGGGTCAGGCACAAGGCCTGCTGGGAGAATTGTATGTACACTGTAGATGCTTGTTAGTATTTTTATATGAAGATAGTAAAAACGAGAGAGATGCCATCCTGCTGGACAAACAGTATTGTGTTGTGTGGTACTTGCAAAAAAGGCACCTGTGAGGAGCTGTGTATAACACATGCACATGTAACACAGTGTGTTTTACAATTGCTTACTCAGATTTCCAGAAAGGAAATGTTACCAAGGCAATATAAGCACATAAGATGAAAAACCCAACACTCTTTCAGCCAAACCTCAGACTTTTATCACATAAAGTTTATTTTGCACTTGCTGTTTTTTACATGAATTATTTAGATGTCTTTAAAAAGTAATGCAATAAATATGAAGACCTGCAGCTTAGTCAGTAACAGTAATCCTTATACTAATGGTGTGATTAGTTATATTTGTTTGTATTTAGACATTGGTTTGCTGTGTAATAATTAATGATTTATTGTAATGATTCAATGTTTTTACATTGAATACTGAACAGTGATTTCTCTGAGAAAACACGGGGGTGTGTGATAGGTGAGACAACTTTGTAAAAGTGTTACACTTTGTGTAACAGTGCATGGAAAAATGCTTTGAGAAGTCTTGTTCTGCAACAGTACAGAGTATATAACATCTGCACATTGTTGATAGCATATACTATTTCATCCAATTATCCCTCTCAGTTGTTTCTGAAAGCATTATTATTCACTCTGGATCCATTACGCCTTATCAAAGCTGGATTCAATCCAATATATCTTCTTTCAACATGTCAGGCCAAATAAACCAAATAACCAGTGCAGGAAGTAAATTCAGCTAATTAAGGCAATCACATTGGTACTTGCTGAATAAGCCTACCCGAGCTCAGGCATTTTAATAACGTTTGCATATTTCATGTGATTGTGGCAACATGTTTGTCGGCACAGCAAATTATTTAACGATGCACACAGAATTAAGAAAAGCAGGGCATGAATTAATCAAACCCAAACAAGGTAAATGTGTCACACATGTAGTACAGGCTCATATATCAGACAGAACAGGATATAATGTGACAGACAGGACTAAAAGACAGACTTCTGTTATTTGGCTATAGGTTGATGTGTGACTGATAATGAGCTGAAATATTAGTGCAACATGTTATTATAGGGCTGTCATGCTTATTTTGTTGCAGTATTATTTGCTGTTTTAGAGGTACTATTAATTAAATAAGTATTTCGTTGATTGAAATCTCAGGTTTTGAGGTTTTTATTATTGTGTATCAATGTGGAAACAAATATGCAAGCTGACATAAAGCAGACAGACACACACCCATAGCTCCAAACACTAATGTGCATTTATGTGTGTGTGTGTGTGTGTGTGCGTGTGTGTGTGTGTGTGTACATATGTACGTGGGTGAGAGAGAGACAGTGAGACGGAGGGAGTTAAGGGAGTGGATAGTGGTGTCGGGGGGTTAGACATTAGAGGGAGAGTATTTCCCTTATGCTGAGTCAGGTATTTACCATAATATACCCCCCCCCCCACCGTTTTATATATACACACACACACATAGAAACTTTACCCTGCAATGCAATAAGATATTAGCTGTATACAGAGGGGTAGTGCTCTCAGCTTCATCCATCATGTAGCCATTTAGCATCACATGAAATGCAGACAGACAACCATTGACTCAGGCTCCTGTTTTAGCAAAACCTCAAATTATCAGCTGAAACAATTTACTGTCTCTTTTCCAGTTCAAATGCTGAACAGCAAAAGTAAACACTTCAACCTGTGTTTTCTGTCTCTATTCCGTGTGTATGTGTATATAATCTACTTAAAGTGCAATGTTGGACTGTGTGCTGAAGGTGAGTTCTGTGCGTTGGAGGCCAGGAAGGGACAGTTGGAAGAGAAAGACAGATTGTCTTCAGCCTTTTCACAGTATGACCCTTCCAATCTCCTAAAAGCTTTGGATAAAGTTAATTAACGTATAATGTCCGTTTGTGTGCACACGTGCACACGCAGGCTGGTGGAGACAAGGGGACCTTCACCCAGCTGCTAAATGAGAAATTGATCTCTGACTTTTTAAAATGATTGCTCGGTCCAAATGATGTGCGTTTGTGTGTGTGTGTGTGTGTGTGTGTGTGTGTGTGTGTGTGTGATGGCTTCTTTCTCACTTACCCTCATGTGATGAATGTATTCAGAGTTTAAAGTGCACAGTAAGTAAATGTGCATGTGAAGTCATTACATTGTTCTATTAATGTCAGAGAGGATCTGCTCAGGTTCTCTGACAAAAAAAGCCTTTCAGTGATGTTTTAGTCATTGCAGGTTGTTGTCCACCATTGCAAACTCTCAGTCATTGTTCCACAGATAAAAATCCTTATGGTGACCTTTAAGTTATGCTGTGTGGAAGGAAATCTCACGGATGACCTTTTGTCATTCTCCCCCACCCCTCCTCAGTCTTACACATGCCAAATACAGCACTCAGGACAGCAGAGGATTTTGTCCCAAACTGCACCTTGTAGGAGTGCATTACAGTCATTATTCTGACAAATACTCCAATAATACAGTAACCCCCTCTGGGCTAGCTGTGAAATAGCTAATCTATCACACTGATAGCTGAGGAGGAGTTGAATTCAGATGCATTATTTCATTTAGTGATGAATAAAACAACAGAGCACAGTATTGATGTGTGCTCTCCTCTCTCTCCTTTTCAGTGGGATGTTTTTCGATGGCAATCACACCTACATGATTGAACCCGGAGGACAGGGCAGCAGCGACGTAAGTATTCAGCAAATCTACATGAAAATGTATGTTCACTGTAGGTGACGGTGATGACTTCTTTCAGAGGGGATTATTAATTTTCTCTTCTTCCATCTCTTCATGTCCAGCAGCCTCTCAGCCCTGCTGAACTGGTCAGATAATCAGTCATAACAGTGCTGCCTAATCTTTCTTGTCCAGTGTCACACACACACACAGCTATCAGATGAGCTCAAGTAGGTCTTTGTCATCACCACCCAACATTTTTCATGAGTGTTCTTTGAAAACGATTTTAAACTGAATATTATATCATGTATCAATCAGTCAATCAGTTGATTTACTGTGCTTGAGAGTCAAACAGCTTCATAGCCCTCCTCTCCTCTACAACTACCCAAAAGCAACATATCTGACATTCACACCACCTCATGTTGTCACTGGTTTGCTGTGCAGAGGTGAGAAAGTAGGCAGGATTTTACTCTTTCTCAATCATTTTCTGCAACATAATACTTCTGGTCCACAATAACTTATGGGGGTGGTTTACATAAATTTAGATACAAATATATAGTATTAGGGAAAATTTACAGACTACCCAGCAGTACATAAAATACTTATAATGTACCAGTTGCAACATTAAAGTGATACTTGCACATTAATGCAGCATTTATTATAATCCAATAATGTGATACATTATTACGAAATGGTCCAGTCTGCATAATGAGTACTGTCACTTTTGGTTTATGTACATTTTGTTTGTCAATTTACCAGAACTGTCATAATTCAAATGTGTAATCTTATTTTCTCATTTGAGTGTCAAAGATATGTTTTTGTTTGTTTGATTGTTTGTTTTACCTAACCATCATCCATCCATCTACTCCATAATCTTTCTGTGAACCTCCCGGCATCTCTAGTTAGAAATTACTATGCTACAGAGCTGTTTGTGCAGCAGCAGATGATAAGTGGGCAAAGTTTTCCTGGTGTTACAGGATTCATATAGGGGTCAGGTATTGTCCTGAGAGGAGACTGAGACAAAAGCAGAATCAGTTACAGATCCCATACCAGTCATCACCTCTTTCAGTAACAAACCCTGACTGCTACTTGCAGAGATCTGCTGGATTACAAAGCCTGCAGACATTAGAAAAGTCTACAGCCTATTAGATAATAACAATTACAGGCATTATGGTCAGAACAGATCTGAGATTGTCTAAAGACGCTTTGAGCATCAGAGTAAAGGGACAAGCTGCTGATACTGAGGATGTGTGTGTGTGTCCTTTCTTCTCTAATTAAAATGTCCAGGAGAAGGGTGTGTCTGGTGCTAATTAGTATGGGACGAAAGGAGGCAAGATAAGAGAGGTCAGGGATTTGTGTCTTGTGTTTGTGTCTGTGAGTGTATGTGTGTGTGTTCTTGTGTGGAAGCGTGTAAGTGCACTCATGGGTGTTGGTAGTGGCAGCCGGGCACGCAGAGCTACTTAAGATTCATTCCCATATGACAGCTCTAGGGCCAACGGTGTTGAAGGAGTGAATATAAGTGGAAATAAAGAGGATGGACATCAGGGCTGACAGGAGGAGCATAAACTGAGAATATAAGGATTGGCTAGGTGAACAGTGGGAGGTGGAGCTGCAAAAGAGCAAGAAACACAAAATTGTTGATATTTTAAGTGTAATTAAAATGCTTGTGATTGTATCATTTTTTTCAGGGAAACTGTAAAACAAGAGAAACTAATTGGTTTATAGTGGCTGGTGCTATGTGACAGTTATACAATAAAGAAAGAAGAGAGGACATTTGAAGTTAATGGAAGCAAAAGAGTCTTTTGAACATGAAAGACTGATAAAATAAGGTGGAGAACAGAGGAAGAATGAGAAACAACAATACGTCACAATCCACTAGGCGCACTTCTCTTCACTCCACTTCTTCTTTACTGCCTCCCTTTCTCATCTCTTCTTCATCTCCCCTCTGCCTCTTTCATTCCTCTCTGACGTTTTCTGGAGAAACTGAATTATTCAAACAACGAGAGAGAGAGAAAGAGAGCTTAACTCTGAATATTGCAGCCGCACTCTTCCGCAAAGATACAATATCTCAGTAGGCTTTGTGTGGTCATTCACACAGGCACAGTGATGTAAAAATGTACATTAAAATTGAATAAAGAGTCTCTTTTAGTTTAGTTTGTGTTTGTACATGAAGTCGAAAACACACTGTATCGCCAAAACAGTGCTGCGTACCAAATGTTCAGAAATACAGAAAGACATCCTCTGGTTGCATAAATATAGAAAGCCAATAGAATAGACAAAACCAGATCACAGATTGACATCAATTCAAGAAACATATGTTTCTTTTCAACATTTCAAATTAAATTGGACTAAATGCAAGAATAAGTTTACATGCTATGAGTCTAAAATGAGGCCTGATAGATTTCCCATTTTCAAGTAACTACCTTAAATATTTGTAGGAGTGTCTATGTATGTATGTATGAGCAGCTAGCTGAGTCTTTGTGCATTGTCCCTGTTTAAAAATACCTCCCTTCTGCTTTAATTTACCTAACAATATATTGGGTGAAAGGGACAATAGCCAACAAATGTTCAATAGCAATGGCACATTAGCAGTGTAGGAATATTATTACAATGAGGACATTTTATAAAGTATTTTACTTACAGTGCTGAGGTATCTGTACTTATTTTCTATTTTATGCTACTTTATTATTCATGCTGCAGAACATTTATATGACAATGTCAGTTACTCTGCCTTAGCAGAGATTTACAAAAATATAAAATACAATAATTTATTACACATTCAAAACACACAGAATATAACATAATATAATCTACCAGTTACAGAATCATTGATATTAGTATTCAGTTCAATAGCACACAGATGACTCATTTTCTTGCCTAATGAGTACTTTTACTTTTGATACATTCGTACATTTTAATAAAAACACTGTATACCCTTATTTAAGTCACATTTTGAATGCAGGACTTTGACTAAATTAAATATTTGCTCAAGTAATTGCTTGAAAAATGTGTTCCACCAGTGCACAAAGTGATGCATTGTACACTTTCACCATTAAGTTGTAAAATAACTTAACTAACTTAAGTAAACTAAAGTAAACTAAACTAAAGTAAATTATATGAAACATGATTTTCTGTACTGGTATGTTTTTGGCACATAGCTCTATTTGCGGTGATGGTTTTAGCTTGTTAGGTGGGGGAATCCTGTCTTCATAACAATGCCGGGGACAGTGCTGCCCTCAAGCCCGGCGGTGGTTGTCAGTTTGTCAGCACAGAGCTCTGGATGTCTGCTCCCTGCAGGCGATGGTCCACACTGACTGTCTTGCCTCCTCTGCATCTCTGGGTTCCTCTCTGTGAATCTCCATTTCATTCCCAGTCTATGTATCTGTGTCCCTTTGACAGTCTGTGTGGCTAACACACACAGACATGAATGTCTGCTGCAAAAACCTAAGCACTCCCTGTGTATCCTAGATCAGTGTGTTTTTGAGTTCATTTTAGATCTTGTATACTCAGTCATCTTCTTGTTATAGCCTCAAACAGCCTCTCATATCATTCATAGTCAATTAGAAACAGTATAAAATGCAGAGGCAACTGGCCTTGTGTTGCTCCATTAATTGTTATTATGATCGAGTTGAAAGTGATGAAAAAAAAACATGTCTGGATGGGCGGGGGGGTTGCTGAGATAGAGTCGGCATGACTCCTGTCAGCCATATGGTAAATCCCATCTGCCCTTCTTCCGCCAAGGCAGAAAAGTTATGCAGGACATTAGCTAAGTGTGTCCTGAACAAGCTGCTCTTGTCACCCTCTGCAGCTAAACTGGTCTCAAAGTGCCTTATCGTGTTATGTAAAAAGGCTTGTGAACAAGCAGACTACAGTTGTGAGCAATGCAGAGCACCAAAATTAAAGTTCACAAGGTAAGAACGTGATGTACCCGGGTGCTACATGGCTGATAAATCTAGCACTTCTTGAGTGTCTGCACGAGTGTGTGCCTGCAGACAACTTGGAGTGAGGATGTGTGATGCTGGCTTGCACTGTATGCAAAAAAACACCATATGTTTAGCCCTCTTGTTGTTTTTGGACACCTTTTCAACCCCACCTGCACCTCAGGGCCTCTACAGCTACATCCTAACAGCTCTTTCTGCTCATTTTCAGTGACAACTGAACTGGGGGGTTGAGTTTTGTTGATGGTGCAGTGATTGTGAGCTCAGTGCTGTAGCGCATTACAAGGCCAAAAAGAAGACAAAGTAATATTACTATTGTAATTTGCTTTGTTATCACCAGTTTCAATCATCTATAAATTGGTAAAGTCATAGCAATAAGATGAATAGCATGTAGCATGTTCAAACTGGAAAATTGACAATATTTCAAACTGTAGTGTTATTGGACACAATTATCCCACAATGCAGTGCACAAATGAAATAAAGAAGCTTCTCACGGCTAGAAATTAATTAGAAATTAGAATGAAATATTGTGAATGGTGATGAAACAGTTTCAGACAGAGCTTTAACAACAACAACTAATGAGACATTATTTCTTTCTATTTGTGGTTTGGCAGGTTTAACTGGCATATTTTTGGCATACTGACAGCTAAAACACCATTCACTGATGTTAAGTACATACTGACATCATATTACTTAAAATATTATTTAGATATTTCAATCTGGACCAGAGTGTCTTACACTCTTCATGTGAGTTAAAATGACACAGATTCCGGTTTGTCATTTGTGAACATTTCAACCTTTTTCTCCTGGTTTTAGACTAGTGGCATTTCTGCAAAATATTCCCAAACATCCTATCTGTTGTGATGTTCCTAACTGTGAGGTTCTGTGTTTTTACCACTGCAGACCATGTGTGGCTCTGATCTTCAGTTCATAGATCAGGAGAAGCTGCGAGGGCGACTTAGGAAAAGGGGGTGGGGAGTTGAAGGGTGTTGGAAGGGGTGTGTTGGTGGGGGTTATAGCAGGTTGAAGGGTGGGGTGGGGGTATTTGCATTGGGTGCCAAAAGGATGATTTTATAAAACTAGCACAAGCTGGGAATGCAGCTTGGTGTGAGATGGAGCTGATGGGATTAAGGAGAAGGGGGTCTCCCTGTGGCCTCAGGCCAACTCTATGTTACTAAACCAGGACCAGTTCATTTACACATGCAGAGAGAGAGTGAGTGAAAGGCGTGTTACCCCTCCCTGCTTTATATTCATGAGCTAGCAGTCTGTGTCTGAGGTACCATCTCCCTTGGCAACCCAGGCCCCGCCCTGTCTCTCTGTAGCACAACATATGAAAGCCATCTGTGTGTGGACCCTAAATCTACATCCATACACACACCCTGCTGAGTCTATATGCTGTGTATGTTTATTTTTTAACTGAGATGATTGGCTAGTAGTGATCATCTTGGAAACAACATACTTTATTACAACAATTCAGGAGTAACTTTTCCAAAAAGTTGTATGCGAATTTTGCTACACATAATACCAAAGCAGCTATGTTCTACACTTCTTTTAATTATGGTCTTACTAATCATCCACCACTAAACTCTCAGTCAACATAAAAGTGTCACATCAAAGAAGGAGTTGGCTTCAATTATGACTGCTGCTTCAATTTAGGCTGTTGGCTGTTAATTCAGATGCTTAGTCCACTAGGACTACATCAAAGATAAGACAAAACACTGGAGTGCTAAAGATTCATTTTAATAGAGTGCTCTCCATTCTTAATTGGCTCTGGTGTCTCTCTTGAGCTTATGATGTGATAACTTCAGTATTTACCCACAGAGTGGATCATAGTTCAGGGAGAATGCTGATGAGTTTATATTCTCAGAGTTGCTCTTAACAGAGTATTGTTGTTGCATATTGCATCGGCATATATTACACTGCATAAATTATTAGTTGTTCTGTTTATTGGTTTTGTAATTCACTCTAGCTTAAATATTTCACCTCTAAGAGGTGAGCAACAAATTATTCAGATGAACTCTTTCACTACCAATGATATTAACTACAACTGTTTTTGTTACAGTTACTCATATTAGTGCTTCAAATGCTGTAATTTATTGTTTGGGTTTGTCATCAGTTACACCCGAACATAAACAGGCACACAGATACATTATGATTTATGTTTTAATAGAAACAAAAAAGAAGACAGTGTAGAAAAACATTTCATTGACCGCAACATTGTAAAATAAAATGATGAACATATTAGTGTTTGAAGAAATGTTGATCAGTGCTCATTAGGCAAAAAATACAAAAAGAAAGATTTTAATTTGGCTTAATCACAAATATTAATACCACTTAACAACTTGACATTACATTCCAGCTGAGTCAGCAGAGATTTTAATCTGCTGGCATGTCAAGTGCAGGAGAAGAGCACTCTTGGTTTTCATTTCTCTTGTGTTTCCAAAGTGTTTTCGACATTAACAAAGTTCTTAGTGCCATCTTTTTTTATATTAACACTTAAAAACATACATGTTACAATAAAAGATTAAGTAATTTGTTAGAAAATATTCTAGATGAACAAAGTCAGTGAACAAAGACATTGTAAACTGGCACAGTATTCGCATAATTAGTGCATTTAAAACATTGACAGCTGCTTTTCACAGGGGAATATGACACTACAACAATATGATAATTCACGTTGGACAAGCAGGTGATCATTTAGTAACTGCTCAACACCACAGCATTAGAAGTTGATTAGCGTCAGTGTTATGTTCGGTAGTGGTAACAGGAGACCTTCATTTTGTGAGCTTTACACAAGCGAACATGACAAGTCATTTGTGTCCAGCATAAACACATGTAACAGAAAAATATAATTTGTTGTCTAGCTGTCACTAGCTTTTTGACAGCCATGATAAGGGCAAATTTTATCTAAAATCAGGAGGGGGGGGGATTATATCTAGCTACATAGAAAATGCTGGCAACTGTTAACTCATAGCTAGGCAGTTGGTCCATTAGCTACTCAGAAAGTTAGGAGCTACTTTGGTGGTCTTACTCTGCTGGTGAAATAGTGAAAAAAAGGTAGTTGGCTGAGGTGTCTTTTAGTAGTTTTGGCTGCAAACAACTTTATTTTCTTCCCTTTCTATGATACAAGGCTGAGGACAGTGTTGTTGGCATCAATGCTTCAGCGATAGACATTTTAAAGGAAATCTCATCCTTGATATAGTACCTCAAGGGTCTCATCTTCTATAATCAGCACTTTACAGACCTGAACTGACTCACTGAATTCTTCAAACTATCAATCTAGGTTCTGTAAATAGCTTTCATATTATTAACTTCCATCTATCATACTGTATTAGTTTTATCAGTGGTGAACTTTCTTGGAGGTTCATTGAAAGAAGCCTTCATTGTGCTGATGATGTCAGTTTCCCTTCTCTTACTGCCCCTGTGTCAGCACAGGGATGTCGATCTCTATGGCAGACATCCGTGAGCGGGAGGAGTAGCGGTGGCCTGCGTAGCTCGAAGTGTAGCCCTGAGAAGGAGCATAACTCTGTGAGGGTGCATAACTCTGTGAGGGTGCGTAACTCTGTGAGGGTGCGTAATTCTGTGAGGGAGCATAGCTGTAGGCCTGGGTCCCTCCCACCTCTGAACTATACCCATCAGGAGCAGAAATCTGAGACATGTACACCTGTGGTGGTGCAGGGGCAACCACACTTTGCGCATAGCCCTGGGCGGGCACATAAGGCTGGGCATCGATCACAGTGGGAGGATAGGCCTGTGGTGGGAAGGGCTGAGGACCGTAAACTGGGGAAGGAGGATATCCATTGGCTGTGAGAGGCTGGGTGGACAGAGAGGTAGGCATGGAGGACAAGGGCAACCAGAAAGGTGAAGGCAACTTTTTACACATACAGTACCACATGAACATCAGCAGTGAAGCTAGCATTAGTCCTCCAGAGCAGCCTATAGATACATACACAGCGAAGCCGTCAGAGAAAATGTTGTCATATCTGATGTTCATCTCCTTAGTGCGGAACAGGAACCACACAGATGGTGCCAAGGCGATAGCTCCAGCAAGTAACAAGAACATCCCAGCCACCAGATGACAGCCTGCACTGTTAACCAAAAATCTGACGGTCTTAATGTCCGGCTCAGGCTTGTCTGAGCAGCAGCAGGTCTTACACATCCCTGACATGCACAGCAGCAATGCTAAAGAGCTGAGCAGCAGGCCTGTAGGCAGACAGAACTGCAGGAGCCGCATATCCAGCTGGTCCACCTTAGAGTACCACTGGAAACATGAGAAGACATGATTTCTGTTAGGACAATTTAGGATATAAAAGAAAAAAGCAAAGAAGAGGACAAAGTAATACCAAAGTATCAAAGTAATACCTCTGAATCATAGTAGTAACATCCTGAGTACCCATCCTGTTTCACACATTTAGCCCACAGCCCATCATACACGCTGATATTCTTGGCATTTCGATTGAAGGTGACGAGTCTAGTAACACGCCACTGTGGGATTAAGGCTGCCACAGCAATTCCTCCCACAGACACAAAGGCAATGATGAAGGCAAAAGCGTTGGTGGCGTGGATGTCCCGGCACGACATTGTGGGTGCTGACAGGAACTGAGGCCACGGAGAGAGTTCCTGTTTGAACAGATGAAGAAAGGAAGTCAGACAGTATGAAGTGGCTGGTCAGTGATGAGGCTAGAATTTGACTATAGTGAATTATTGTTTTTACTCCTGATCAAGAAAAAGACATTGTTATACAAGATTCTCCAAATGGCCCCATTACTGCTGAAGTATGCTAACTGTGCCACTGACTGACCTAGCTATGGGCAACCCCCCAGTAGTTCTATTCACCACAGCAAAGTTGACCCAATATCTGCTGTCCCCGAGAAACAATGCTCTCATTTCATTAGCAAACAAAGTAAGAATGACTTGGGGGCTGAGCTTGCAGGCCAAGAGTGTCTGTGCTGCAGTGCATTACATAGACTGTACAGCTAGACAATAAGCAATTGAATTTGATGCTTGGGGTTTCTTTAAGTGACAGCATGCAGCAGTGACTGACCATGGTTGTTAGGAACCATGATTTTGTTGATGCCTAGATATTTGCATAATTTTGTATTTAATCTCAGAACAACAAATTGAACAAATTCAATTCTGCTCTTCACTGGTTATTAGTCACAAGTTGTTTTAAAGTTTACTGATTGTGTTTAAAGCATTTCATCGACTGCCTACTTGCTCTTTTGAGGAAATTCTGGTCATCATATCCTCTACAGGCGGTTAATCACTGTATTTATGTTTTTAGTTGCCCGTTTATGAGTGATTGAAGTATCAGAAACAGCCTTCATGGTAATAAATAAACAAACAAATACATTAGCATAGACCAGGGCTGACTGCATGATCCCAGTATCACTGACAGACAATACACTGACTAACATCTTGGCAATATAATTACATTGACACCCGATACGATGCTGAAATTTTGAGATTAACGTCATACCTTATTACTCGGTTATGTGGAAAGCTAATATTATATTTAACAGCTTGAGGAAGGTTTATTATCTAAGTAGTTACACCAGCTATCCAGCCAGGTATCTTAACATTTGTACTCATAGCTCTTCTAGACCGTTGGCTTACCTGGAAAACACATTTAAAACACACTTATTATTCATGTAAATGTTAACATTTCACCGAAAATGTTCACCAATGTGTCACAAAATTCATAAGATCTGAATGTTATGAAGGGACTCATTAACGTTAGCTCGTTTTATTAGCCACTTGCTAGCCGCTAGCTAACGGCTAAACTTTTAGCATTACAACAACCTGTTGCGTCCCGAATTCCTCAATGTAGAGCTCCAACACGACACCTACATTAAACACTGACAACAATACCTTGTTTTTCAGCGGTTCGATCGCGTTTAAAGCGCTGGAGGTGGCATTTCAGTGTCTTTTAACATTACACACCAGGACCTAAACCGAACCACAGCCTACTCAATGGAGTACAGTAAATGGGAGCGTAAACAGGATGTCGTGAGAAATTTCCTCTCTCAGTCTTGTCTCGCAGGTTGTCCGCGCATGCGTTGTCAACACCTCGTTCACCATAGATTTTCCCTGAAATTATTCCTCACACACAGATAGACAGACAGAGCAGCAAAACCATAGAGAAAAAAACAGACATAGACTGTACGAAAATATATGGACGAGGGATGCTGAAGAGCACAAGAGAATATATAAAACCTTTGTCCAGTTGGTTAAAAATATTTAAATAGATACGTCAACCGTAATTTGCAAAACATATAAGCTGGTCTTTTATCGAGTACTTAGTAAGGCAACCAAAGGTGTCAACCAAAATCTATTCAAATGATTCTTTTTCATAGCAACCACAAGCTATAATGCTTGTCTGCCAAGTTATTTGTATAATGATCCTCACAGGTACTCTTTATTGCTCCGACTTTGCCAGGTGCAGATGCGGCGTCCCACTGGATGGATGTGTGGTGCACTATCGACAAAAAGTTGAAAACTGCTGCTTTACTCCCATCTGGCAGTGCAGACATTTGCGTTTGATTGCTGATAGAAATCCCTTTCTTGTGTCTTTCAGGGAGATGTCCGCATTCACATGATCTACAAATCTGCTGGGGAAGATGGATTTAATGATTTCCTCAATGGTAAGATGATAGCTGAAGACATGGGGAGTCATTTGCTGTGTGGTTAATATTCATAAAGAAGTGGTGAAGTTAATTTTCATGTATTCATGTTAATCATGAAAAGGGTCCCAAAATGAATGTGTCTGTTTCCTAGGTGATCTTCCAGAGCCCCCCTTTCCCAGCCCTCCATTTCCCGGGTCAAAAGTTGTTCACAGGAGAAAAAAGAGACAGGTATGACTCCTCTGCATGCATTATTGTTGTTGAGGGATGCTGATAGATTCATGTGGATATCACTTTATGATATGCAGATGTTTGTTTGTATGAGTGCAAAATAGAGCGATAATTATTCTCCGTGTGCTGTTTGTCCAAAACTGATTACGCTGTTTCCTGCCCGTATGTTAATTCTCAAAGCTGAAGAGAGAGCACTTTTTTCTCACTCTCCTCCCACACAACAGCTCTCCACCCTGCTTCTCTGCTTCCTCTCCTCTTCTTCTTTTTCATGAAATATTTACCTTTAGAGTAGAGGCTGTTTCCAGCCTCGTCTTTTCTCAGACACAGTCAGATGTCTGCAGTTGTCTGTCTCTCAGCCCTCAGAGCTGCTCTCATCCTTATTTTAGAATTTGGAAAACCTGGTAAAGCTTTGTAAAGTTCATCCTTATTGATCTGTCGTTTGTTTTCTTTTCACTGTGATGCATGAGTTGATCTTTATGTTTGCTGTGTGCTGTTCTAAAATTGTCCTTGATTGTGAAAAGTCCCAGGCAAGGAAAACAAGAAGAAAGGGTGTCTGCCTGCCTGCTTGTCTGTCTCTCTGTTCTGTCTGTCTGTTTGTTTGTCTGTTTTTATGAGCAAACTGTGTTGTTTCCTCTCAGGCTTCACATACGTCACGAAGTGTAGAGGATGAGACCAAATACATCGAATTGATGGTGATCAATGACCATCTAATGGTAAGCTTATGTTGCTGTTGTATGTACAATAATGTATTGAATTATTATTAAAAGTATGTGAGAGTGTGTACTGTTAAATATGTTTATCGCTCTGAAGCCAAAAAGTGCCTCTGTTTATGGCACCTGCACCGTCAAAGGCAGGCCTCTTGCCTTAAGATCATTTTTAAACTATAAGCCCTGTCAAAGATGTCTATGGCTGTGTATACGCACAAAATATTTCATGCTTTATATTACATTTGTATTATAACATTACATATTACACATGTTCTATATACGGCGACTCTGTTGTCTGAGAAAATTCAGTCTAAGAGTCCTGATTTGTTTTGGTTGTTTATTGTTTTAAAGAGAATTATAGAAGATGCATCACTCTGAATTATTTTCTGTTATGTCAGTTGATTTTTTTTTAATGTTTCTTCTTTAAATTTGTGAAACTATTCATCCTGGTTCTCCCTGCTGTCTAGTGTTTTCTAAACCAGGATGGGCTGAGCACTTTTTGGCACAGGACACTCAAACAGCTCGATCAAATACATTACATTAATCTATATTTAAAATGTTTCTCCATACTATCAATATATAAAAAGATATGTTTAAATTGCTGAGAGCTTAGTACAGGATGCTGGGTGTACAGAGAGTCAACACTATAAATAAGAACCGCCAATTTTTGTTTTCAAAGCAAATTCGACCTTTATTGTGCATAAAACAGACCGTTTTGATCCTAATGGGTCTGACTAAAACTGCTGGGACTGAAATTGTTTTACACACAATAAGACTAATACTTGGAGCATCTCAAATGTGCAAACGCTGGCTCCTTTTTTATATTGAAATGTCTAAAAATTAATTTGTTCCAGATTATGAATCCTGCTTCTATTTGTTTCCTCTCCATCCCTCTGTTTCCCTCTCTCTGTCTCTCTCTTCAGTACAAGAAGCATCGGCTTTCCGTTGGGCACACGAATAACTATGCTAAGTCAGTGGTCAATATGGCTGACATGGTAAGAAATGTATTGATCCTCTTCTTGGAAAGCTTGCCACAAGCACTCCCAGGTATTGGAGCTGAGCGCACATTGTACTGATTTTTCATTTAACCAACCTCACTCTCTACATTTAAAACCTCTCCTGGTCCATAATATGCTGCGAGCAGCCATTAACCAGCCAGTCATGAGTTTTCAGGTTTCAGAGGACTGAAAGAGCAGTGGCATCCAAACTATACTTGGGCAGATATTTCTATGTTTCACTGTTTGTAGCCACATCTGTGTGCTGTGCTGCTGAAATCTGATCTGCTGCAGGGTCATGACTGTAAGATGATAGGCTGGTGAAGGCTGGAGAAAGGTCATGCTTTTTGTTGTGCCCTTGAAGAGGATCATATGAAGCAGACTCTATTTGAGAAGTACACATTGATTTCCATGTACAAGTATAGTTTTATAGCCTCTTTTCTCAGTGTGTGTCCTGCTGCTATAGCACTGAGGCCACACTCACAGTGGCATCAAATTCAGTAAATATTACAGCAGTTACTTATGAGTTATATATACACAGACGAAATTACTAAGAATAGGGTTCAAAGTCAGTAAAACATGTCATTGTTTGCAAAATGAATTGTCCCAGTTGTTACATATAGGAAATGTCTATTGCCACAGATATTGATGGATACTATGCTCATTCATCTGTTAAGTTTACAGGAGACAATGTGCTGTAACTTTATAACATGCCCAAAACAATAAGCATATACTGAAATGCCTTTTAACTTTAGGAAAAAGTTATGTTTGGGTTTTTTTTTATTCATTTATTATGTGTTTAAATCCACTGCGAGAAGACAGTATTAAAAATGTGAGATTACGAATCCATGTTCACAGCTAAAACAATGTAAAAACTGTCTACAACAAAGAAGTAAGACTGAACTGAAATGCGTATGATGTGTTCTATCACAACCTCTTAATATTACAGGTGGAGGTGGGGCAGATAGGCTGGGGTCATAGGTGCTGGACTGGGATTGCACCAAGCATACATCACTGACTGCTTTCTCTCTGCTCTGTCAGCTTTGCCTTGAGACTATTGGCATTCAGCTCAAACAAAGAAGCTTTGCTCTTGTCCTCAACTCCAGTGTTTGTCTGGTGCGGCACCCCAATAGATTTCCATCTTATGAAAGCAAACATTATTATTTGCCATCCAGTTTGCCTCCTCTACGTCCTTCAGACTGTTACCGTTGTCGACTAGCCGTCTGTAATGTACCGCTGTCTGGTGGCAGGATCATATTGATCATGCTGACTGTTTGACTGTTGCTGTTATAAGTAACAGCTGGAGATGCTGATGAACGTGAGCATGCTGGTCAGTTTAAATATCGATCAGGCCATTTCATTGGCTTTTTTTCAGCTACACAAGGACTTTGAGTTTAAAGCTTTATGACCTTCAAAAGATAATTTACTGAGAATTTTCTTTAATTCCCCAGATTTTCAAGGAACAGCTGAATACCCGGATTGTGCTGGTTGCCATGGAAACATGGTCAGCTGACAACAAGTTCAACATTGATGACGACCCAATGGTGACATTGAGGGAGTTCATGAAGTATAGAAAAGACTTTATCAAGGAGAAATGTGACTCTGTGCACCTTTTCTCGTGAGTGTGAATATTTGAAAAGGATTTCCTCGTGTACATGCAGCTCAGGCATCTTTTTTTAAAAATTAAACACGTAACTTTGTTTTCTCAGAGGGAATCGTTTTCATAGCAGCTGGGGAGGCGCTTCTTATATGGGAGGGGTTTGCTCCCTGACTAAAGGAGGGGGGGTCAATGAGGTGAGTCTTAAACATTGAATTAATAACACATTACCCAAAACTACAGAAATCACTGTCCATTAGATAAAGTATAGACACAGCCTGGATCCTTAAGATCAATCATATTGCCAGTGAATTCTAATTTCTTAGCTACACTGAGCACCACACCTCTTTTCTCTTGTTACTCAGGCATATTTACATCTTTTACACAGCCATACATTGTTTACTTATTTCTGTTATATTATTTCTGTTATATACCGAAGTTTCAGTTTTATAGCCGTTTAGTTTCTGTCAGTCCATGATATTAATTAATAAAAATCTTCTGTTATATTTCTTTTCTCTAAATCTCTTCTCTGTCTGTTTTTCTGTCTGTCTTTTTATCAGTACGGTAAAACAGATGAGATGGCCATAACCCTTGCTCAGTCCCTTGGACAGAATATTGGCATCTTCTCTGACAAGAAGAGGATCCTCAATGGTAAACTGTTAGCATAATGAGTCATTGTAGTACTTATGTTTTCTAACACACATTCATTCAATGGCCTTCTTTTTATGCAATGGGAACTTCTCATTGTGTATGTGTGTGTTTTTTTTCTAGGCGAGTGCAAGTGTGATGACCGTTGGTCGGGCTGTATCATGGATGATGTTGGGTAAGTTGCAATTACAGTACATTCACTCATCAAGTCATAACTTTAAAGCCACAACTGGCAGTTTCCTCAAAAGGCTTTATAAAGAAAGTATGACTGAAATTGAAAAACTGTTCATTTTAATAGATTATTGTTTTATCGGTGTCATCAGAGTTTTTCCAACATTACTTTGACAGTGTGAATTTGAAGTATTGCACCAGAATTAGCTTGATGCTAAAGCTAATTCTACATCTCAATTAATACATACATGGCAGAACAGCACTGAACAGACAAGACAAACAAGGCTCATAATGCAAAGTTACACACAGAACCACATAAAACACACATACAAAGAGCACACTGGCAACAACCCTATGCTAAATAAATTATATTAATCATTTATATTTCTATAGCATTATTGTAGTTTGATTAATAAACCACCAGGTGTCAGCACATGTTTATCTTCCATACAGATTGTTTATATAACTTCACTGGGCCTTGTTCACCAGTCATGTGTTATATAATCTGCTGCTTGCTAAAATTAGAAAACAGGTGATAAATCAGTCTGTGTCTGTTCTGTGTTTCCAGTTTCATGCAGAAATCATGACATTTGTCTTAAAATGTGTCTGTGTACATCTTTGGTGTATACACTGTACGAGCTTGGCATTGTGCCACTGTGAGCGTCAGGATGTGACTGTGTGCTGTGTGTGTGATGTGTGTGTATGGGTATGTATACCCCTCTCCTTAAATACTTCTCACATTCCCTCTTATATCCCGAATGGGACAGCAGGTGAGCAGAAGCTTGACCTGAACGTTGCCTGTGCTGTTAAACCAACTTGGCTGCCTTGGAGGGGTTGTCAGTCACCACAACCGTTCCCATTTCATCCAACAGCACTACAGCCACTGTGGCCCCAGCTTCACTTTTTAATTCAGATGATATGAACAAATACAGTTTGATGTCCTTTTATTCAACATTTGCTGTATTTGTCATAATCATTTTTGTACAATTCTACATGTTCTTTATGTGTATTCTTCAGTTTTTGGCCGGTGTCACTGGCTGATGAAACAAGAAAATCTCATTTATTTGATTAGTTTTAGTGTTTATAAGCTCCTTCTCCCTCCCGCTCTTTGAAAGTCAGGACTTTTCATCACCCTTTATGTCCATGTCTAACCGATTGATACAGTCTGCAATGTCATTCTCACGTTACACCAATATTTATCTGACTCATTTCCCTGTAACAACACTAAACTCCCTCTCTAACACTCCCGGTCCAGATTCTTCTCTATTGGGTTTCCAGAGTAAACCTGCTTTAATGCCATGTGATCATGTGACAGGGGACAGGTGACTCAGTGCTCTTATGAGCCCGTCACCTGTGAATGGACCTGACCCACATCTGTATTCTCTCAAATCAAGTCAATGGTATTTCAGACGCTTGTATTCAATGAGCAAACCTCAGTCATGTCCATTGACGGACGTTTCCTTTTGTCCCTTAGCATGTCTGATCAGCCTAACCTGACTACTACAACTAACTATTTTCACATTTTTCACAGGGCTTAGTAACTGTATGTGTCTCTGTGTGTGTTTGTGTCTCGATTTGTATGTTTTTGCATATGTGTCTATTCATATGCATTGGGTATGGTGGCTTAAAAAGGGCACAACTCAAGAATATATTGAAAAGACACATTAGATTCAGAGTTATTTAAAGTATTTTGCAGGGTTTTTTTCTTTTCTTATTTTTTTTTACTGATGTTTCATGTTTGTTCCTGTGAAATAATGAATATAAACCAGGAAAATGTTACCTGAATATTTTAAATTCAATATTTTCTGATCTAATGAATAGCCTGAAATATACCATGACTACATTCAAACAATCTACATTGAGATATAATGAAAAACGTCTTTTAACCTCTTTACCTTTTTAGACAGTTTCGCTTTCTGAACCTTTTTACATCCACATATTGTGCATCTATCTAACAATTTGTGTGAAAAAACACAAACCAGTCACTATTGTATTCACTATTTAGTTAGCAAGCAAAAGTACATCTAAAGGGTTTACAAGGCATTTTTCATTTAATCTCAATTTAGCTTGTCCTGTGAAATTCAGCAGTAACACAGGGACAAGTGGATAATTGTGGGTCACACACTGCTATGGCTCCTACTTGCCACTAGGAGGAGATAGGTTGACTGTGAATGAATGAATGAATGAATACGAGAGGCTCTTCACATACTTTGTTAAATAATCCACACACTACAGACAAATAATTACGTTGTGTTTGTATTTGTAATATTTACATATTTTGATCCTGTGGTCCGATGTTCTGTGAAATGAAAAGTCTTGATCATGGCTGAATGAAAATCTTAGTCCACATGGTAACACCCGTATGTTCTTCTGGTGACCAGTGACTCATTCAAGCACATTTCATCTTTGTTTCTACCCCTGATTACTGTTTAAAAGGGGTTAAAAAACACTACAAGATTTTGACAAGATTGAGCAAATTTAGAAATCAAAGATACAAAACCCATGTGACAGTCGGGACAACTTTAAACCCGATTACTTGAGTAAATTTACCTGAAATATTGTAGTGTACTTCATCCATCATCCAAGTGTCATTACTGGCTCCTTATACGACCATTATCCTTGTAGGTGGCTCCATTTAGTGTCATTTCATATCGAATAATGACAACCTCTCATAGCCCCTGGCTCTCACTCAGTCTGTCTGTTATTGCATTGTCTCCTGTGCCAGTTTTGATGAGACACACTACCCGAAACACTCGAGTTAAACATGTGCCAACAGCATAATCAGCATTAAGCCTGATGGTGCAGTAGAAGATAATAACACACAAGTGCTGCTCGGGACATTTGATTGTAACAGATTTGATCAAATACATCACATGGTGATTGGGCTGCAGATGAATGTGTCGTCAAACTGTGTGATATTTAACTGACACAGTGTTACATGATAATGCAATAACTGTTCAAAAGTGAATCATCCACAATATTCAACTTCATTTCAAAAGCAAATTCAAAAGCAAATTCAGAAATGTCTATACTGTCTATCTACCTCCATGTTGTAGTAAGGATCACCACTGAACTGTAAGTATGGTAAACCTGTGTTATAACCTGAAATATTTATTAAGACCTTTTTAGAGATGATAAACCTGCTATGGCTTTACCTGTAGCACTGGAATTGAATATGAATGGGTAAAAACAGTGTTTTCATCCTTTCATGTATTTTCTGGGGGGGGGCAAATGTCCCTATCTCTCCCAGTGTTGTCTGAGAATGCCCTGTCTTGTATCCACGGTAACGGCATAATATGCTGCGGTTGTGTTGAACAGTTTCTACCTGCCCAAGAGGTTTTCTGATTGCAACGTGGAGGAGTACCATAACTTTCTCAACAGTGGTGGAGGAGCCTGTCTGTTCAACAAACCTCTGAAGGTACGTCCCACTCACACATATAGACACACTGACATATATACACGTTTCCTCAGTGGTTTGAATGTTAAATATGCTCTTTCCCCTCTCAGCTCTTGGACCCTCCAGTGTGTGGAAACGGCTTTGTGGAGCCAGGGGAGGAGTGTGACTGTGGAAGCCCAGCGGTGAGTTTCAGCACTGAGACTGGCTGGATGCTAATAAGGAGATGTACTGTCCTGAAGGGGTAACTTGATAATCATCCAAGGTCAAAGTGATGGACAAATTACACAACAACAAAACCACCTGCTGTGTCAGACTTTGTCTAATATGAGCTAATTTAAACTAATGAAGTAATTTCATCAGAAAAATCGGGGTGCTGCATATACACTGATTTACCAGTTATTGCACGATCAAGGGGTTTGTCCACAGAGACATCTGTTTAAATGAATTACATTATTTAATCAGATAATTAAACAGTAAATCAAAAGAAGACAGCTAAGAGCAGCTTGTATTTTAGGAATGTGCCAGAGAAGGAGAGGCCTGCTGTAACAAGTGCACCCTGACCCAAGGCTCCAAGTGCAGCAATGGACTCTGCTGCAACAACTGCCAGGTACACACCAGACCTCAGCTACACCTTTCATTCTCGTTCTGGATAAAGAGACACCTGGTTTAGGGTGGTGCTTCTTTCAAGAGTTTGTGGCTTGTGGGTGTGGATTTATTTTCATTGTGAACCAACAAAGAAAACATGTTCATAATTACAGTTCAGATTGTGCTGCAAAATCTAATCAACCTCCTCTCAACATATTCAACAGAAAAATTCTTCTACAGCATTTAACTAACTCAAAATGATTGTTGCTGGGTTGTGGATGTGTGCACTAACCTATCATATGTGGATTAAGCCTTTTCTCGTTTGACACAGATGGAGTTCATGGGAGTGGTGTGCAGAGATGCAGTGAATGACTGTGACATCCCAGAAAACTGCACAGGCAACTCAAGCCAGGTGAACATGAGTCTCCCCCAACTGAAGGTTCAAACTTAATTTAATGTCATATAGTTCATCACAGTATCTCTGAGGTCCTCCTCTTTTTTGCAGTGTCCACCAAATGTGCACAAGATGGACGGCTACACTTGTGAGAAGGACCAGGTGAGATGTTCGATAGTGGTTATTGTATCTTACAGTAATTTGCATTAAAGTAGTCTTAATTCTATAAAGGTGATATTTTATGATACTGTATTTCTCTCCACAGGGTCGCTGCTTCAATGGAAGGTGCAAAACCAAAGACAGACAGTGCAAGTACATTTGGGGAGAGAGTAAGTGTAGTATTTCTTTGTGCAAATCAATCTTGTTCTGATAAATCTTAAAAACTTTTTCTTGCATCTTCCAGGATTATCTCCCAATGTTGTTGCTCTTAATAATTATTGTGTTTCATTGTGTCTTTCTCAGAGGCAACAGCGGCCGACAAGTTCTGTTATGAGAAGTTAAACATTGAAGGGACAGAGAAAGGCAATTGTGGGAAGGACAAGGACACCTGGATCCAGTGCAACAAACAGTGAGACAGTCCTTTCTGAACCCTGTGCACTTCTGTCGCCATGCAACTTTGCTCTCTGTGATGGCTGATTTCTTTGTGTTTCAGGGATGTTCATTGTGGGTACCTGCTGTGTTCCAACATCTCGCCTGCTCCACGACTTGGAGAGCTGCAGGGAGGGCTGACCTCCTTCTCAGTAGCCCGACACAGTGCTTCTCTCGACTGCAGGTACACATTATTGTAGAAAACACTTCCTGAAATATTCAAACCCCAAAAGCACAACTTGTTGGTGATGTACTGTATCTTTCATCTCATCTTTTGTTCTGTATTTCCAGCAGTCAAAAATACTATGAACAGCTAGTTTTGTGTATATATGTAGAAAAATGCATATATACAAGACACGTATAAGACATATATAAGCTCATATATACAGTACTGTAGTAAGAGACACTTGCCTCTTGTATTTTAAGCCTGCATTTCTGTGAATTCAACACAGTCTTTCTCACACTGTTTGTTGTTCAGTGGCGCACATGTGCTTATTGATGGGGACACTGACCTGGGTTACGTCGAGGACGGGACAGCCTGCGGAACAGATCGCATCTGTTTCAATCACAAATGTCTCCCCATCCAACAGTTCAACTTCAGCACCTGCCCTGGGACCACTGACAAGACCGTCTGCTCCGGACACGGGGTATGCACGCAGAGCGATCAGGATTATACCAATTTTTGACATATGGATTTGTTATTACCATAATATCAGCATTCTCATGTCTGTCCTCACCAACATTAAAGACATCACTCAGACTCCTTATTGTAACTTTTCTGTCACACAGTCTATCTGGCAACCTATTTGATTTTAAACTTTAAACACAATTCAAGAAAACTCAATAATCCATTTAATAACCTAATTAATGAAACCTTGACAAGGTTTAATGATTTTCTATTTTAGTTCCCAAAACTCTTTTGACCCCAGAGGGTTGATTTTTCAGAGTATTAAGAGCTTCCAAAATCATTGACATGGTTCTTCAATTCAGTTTCATGGCCAATATATCTGAAGTACATATCAAACAGTCCCAGAAGACGTTCTGACCATAAGAATAAGAAACAAGAATTTGCTGAGGCAGGGATGGAAAACAGTGTCTAATTTGCCTTACTGACTAAATACAAAGACTACATGCCTTAAATTATTAGTGTAACTCCTTAAAACCCTCAAAGGAAGTATGTGGAGTAATTCCATTTTATTGACCTGAAGTGTGGCGCATTTTTATTCAAATGTTAAAGTAACAAGGGCATTGGTCTGCAACATGTATTGCTGGGGCCAGTTTCCAATTTTTTTTTTTTATCAAAGCCAAGTTACCTCATGATTATGGGACAAATAATGTTTTTTCTCACCCGTTCTCTTTCTTCATGCTGTAGGTCTGCAGTAATGAGCTGAAGTGTGTGTGTTACCTGGGCTGGGCAGGAGAGGACTGTAACTCTACGTCTCCTCTCAGTTATCTTGTGGTGGGACCCACTGCCTCAGTTTCAGGTAGAGAAGATGACATTTTCCCTGTTTGTTGCACACACACCTCCCTTCATCTCACATTTCCTCTTCTCCTTTCTTTCTTTCTTTCTCTGCTTTCCAGGCCCTCTTTCTTCACCCACTTACAGCTATTTCAGTTCTTTAAGTTTCTTACATTCAAAAATGTTATGTTCAATATTTCAGGCTTTTTTTTTGCTGTTTTGTTGCTTTTTCGTTGTTTTAGCTTCTGTCTTGTGTTCACGTCAGATCATTAAAACCAGCTGCATTTGTATTCACTGAAACCATGCATGTCATTCTTTTTCTTTGTCATTATTTTCACACTCATTCTTTGTCGACAGGCTGATGTCTTTGACGGAGTGACTTGAGGTCAGATTTGAGTTCCTTTTCATTGTATTCGTCCTGTCTTTGATGTCATTTCCTGATCCTATTCCTCTCTCATCCCAATCTCAGCTCACCTTGGTCAGTTAATTCTGGCTATTATTGAGTTGTTGGTTTTTCTGTAGTTTTTTTTCTTTTTTTTCCTAAAAAAAACTTTAAAAAAGCAGCAGTTTTTATTGTCTTCCTGAATGGGAACGTACTGCACATTAAAGTTCCCCTCAGAGTATGGCTGAGGTATGACAGCGGTTTTCAGTTTTGTCCCCCTTATTTTCCTTTTACACTTCTCCTGCTAAATGTACTGTGTTTTGTGTTCTGCTGCAGTGTTTTGTGGTCTGTGTATCCCCCTGTGGCCACATGATTCAGGAAACAAGAGACACACATCCAATTAACACACTTTTGGCTCGCCACTCTCCTCTCTTCCTCTGTCTCAGGTATCACCAGTACCAACATCATCATCGGGGCCATCGTAGGCTCCATCCTCTTCCTTGCTCTCATACTGGCTGTTACAGCCTGGTGTTACAAGTGAGTGTCCTTGCAGCCTTCATATGTGATGTTCATTACAGCTCATTGGAAGAAATCTGAGAGTTGTTGATTGTTGATTTACCCATTAAAGACTAAAATCATCTAAACAAACTACAAAACAAAATCTGTCTCAGGTTAATTGGTGACAATAACATGCAACCAAGGACAAGGGGCTGCAAGACAATATTGCTTAAATTTGGGAGTCAACATAACTTTATATTCTGCAATCAATTTGACAGAAGATATATTATTGTTGGCCTGAAGATACATGTGCTTCTCTTCACAGAAGCTACAAGCAGAGACGCTACGTGGAGTCTGAGGTTCACCGACGATTCTGCCGGTTTGCTCACTTTAAGTCTATTATCAATGTGTTACATTTAAGTTGATTATACATGAGCATCATGAGAGTTTTATGTTCTCTCAATAATTTGATATTCTAATTTGTTTTTAACAAACAAATCCCCTCGATACACAAAATAATTTCATGCTCTAATTTTTGTTTAAACAAACTGATGTCCTCATATGATCTAAAACCCAATGCAAAATCTACATTACAAATCAGGTTTGTGTGTCCTTGGTGCAAAGAGACCAGTGGTTGAATTACTCATATCATTAACTTACTTTATTACAATTTTATGTCATTTCCATCATGCATAAAGTATAAAATGTAATACTATGCCTTAAGCAAAATGCCCCCATTCAGAGTATTAAACTATTATATATGTTACATGACTGGGTGATTATATAATAACATGTGAGCAGCATGTTACAGTTCTAATTGATTGAGGTAGACCTATTTTAAATCATTTTATATACTGTGAGGTAATCAGTTGATAACAAAACATTATATTTAGAGGCTGATCCTTCAGTATGATTTGCACAAAATCTTAAACTCAAAGGTAACTAATGCACATAAGTAGATGGAGTAAAAAAACATTCTTAGCTGTAGTGTAAAAAATTAACTTACAAAAAAATCAAACATTTTGTTTCAGTAATATGAGGTTCATTAGACTTAAAAACATTACAGCTAGAACATCTGTTTTCTGTGAGTTGTCTTTCTGGAAAATGTGAAGGAGTCACTGAGGCAGACAAACACAACAGATTAATGAGCAAATAAAGTAAAAGCAATATGTTTTCAAAGTAAAAATAAAAATTATTTGTTGAACTTTCTGGTAATTACTGTTTTTTCCTTTTACCTAAAACATTCTGCTGTGTTTCCAGGCAAATGCCCCCAGGTGACTATGTAACAAAGCCTGGGGATGCAGACTCATTTTACAGTGACATGCCTCCGGGTGTCAGCACAAACTCTGGCTGCAGCTCCAAGAAGAGGTCAGCCTGCCTGTCGCACCTGCAGATTTGCACCCTGTCCTTCACTCCCTCCATCCCATCCATTTCTCAGAACATCTCACTGTTTGGCTTCAGGTGTGCCATCTCATCATCACTCATTCAATAGCTGGCAAACTGTGTGTACGTGTGTGTGTGTGTGTGTGTGTGTGTGTGTGTGTGTGTGTGTGTGTGTTGCCTTCTCTGAATCACTTGTGTGTTCATATGCTGCTGAGTTACCATCATGGCTTGCATTATTTTATTTTCTGTGAATGTTTTGGATTCAAGCCAAATCCAAAATGCTGCTAACGAAGAATCTAGCAGAAATCATCTTGCCACTACTTTCTCATATCATGTCACATTCAGCTCTTATGATATTGTTTCACAGCTCATAATGTTTCCATCTGCTGCGACGATGTCTTCATATTCATTTAATTTACATCAGTTTCCCCCTTGTCTCCACTAATGCACTAGGAGCAAATACACATGCAGCAGCTTCAAATTACACCGTTGTACTGATGCTATTATGTCTATACTTTCTGTGTGTGCGAATGTGTGTGTGTGTAGATCAAATGGCCTGTCCCACTCGTGGAGTGAGAGAATCCCAGATGCCAAACACATCTCTGACATATGTGAAAATGGGCGACCAAGAAGCAACTCATGGCAGGGTAATGCCCAAATGCACGACTCATACATAAGAGGACACAGCTGTGCTTCTATTTCACTAAAGTACCTCAATTATGGGCTGCAATGTTCTTGTTTTCCCACAACTAATGAAAAAAGAAGGTAGCAAACTTAAAAAAAGAGCAGGACCTAACCTATTGTCTTGTCGTCTTGGTGAATAAAGATAAAATGTGGTGCAAAACTGCCTTTTTTCCTTATTTCTAGGTAAATAAACAAATTGCAGGCCGTCTCAATTATATATTCTATTGTATCATCCCTCCAGTACATTGCATGTTAATTTATCTATATATTTGTATTTTGAGTGTGTGTTTATTTTGTTTCTCACCAGGAAATCTGAGTGGTAATCGTAAGAAACTGAAAGGAAAGAAGTTCCGTGCTCGTTCCAACTCCACAGAGTAAGTCTCTTCTGGCAAGTTGCTCAAGTTGTTGGGTCAGTGAACAGTGCACAGGGGATATGCAGATGAGTAGATAAACTTTGTAGGCCATTATTCTTTACATTTTTTTGTCAACAAATCCAATGAAAAAACAATCTTTCAACACGTATATGTCAAAAGTACCCTTTTGAATACCTGTGTATAATTATATACAACTATATAATTATACAATATATATGGTTTCATTAAAATCGCTAAATAAATAATCTCATAGAGCTATTGAAGTTTTTAGCAAATGTTGCTCAAACAGAGGCAAAGAATGAATTTGTTGGGAACTATTTCAGTCTATTAATACACATTTGGTACATCAGAGCATTTACAGCATTGAAAGCATTAGACCCAAAATAAACTGCAGTGCCTGAATTCATTGTAATGCAAGAACATGTTACCCAGTGCAGCAGTGTTACTCCTTTATGTGTTAGTGTCTGAACAACAGTGAAAGTCTATGGCACAGAGGGATAACTGATATTCAACTCCATCTTCACAAACGATGGACGTTTCTAGTTTTGGTCTTTTCAGGAGATTTGTTGCCAATAAGAAAATAAAGAATATTGCAGTATTTTTATCCTTCAATGGTGTAGTGTCACTGTAAAAACAAAAAAACCCTTTAAAGAATCACGCAGCACTGGCGAAAATTCTTCCCTCAAATTTGAAGAGTGTTATGAGGAGCATTATGAAGAGCCTGTGGCACTGAGCCTCTCTAGCGAGTCAAGTCACAAGACAGTGAGATCATGTTGTATCTTGCAGTGTAAACTCTCAGCTCTTGTCTGGCTTGTGAGGCTCCGAAACTAATAATCTTTACTCCCCCTACAGTACCTGTAAACAAATAAAGTATTTGCATATATTGCCTGTCAACTGTGAATGAACAATGTGCATCGGCTGCCGCCCAGCCTGGCATGTTGGTCTTCTGTGTTTGTGGGTTTGAAGGTCTTGGCATACGAAATAGTCTGCAGTGCACCCCGTTCTCACTGCAAGCATGAGACTGAGCAGCGAGAAGCTAACTGCTTGGAATGACGTGACATGTAACCAATATGCAACTGAGCCTGTGACACACGACACAGTTGTTTGTGATTTTCATGGTGCTGCTTTTCATCTGAAACCACACACAGGTCTGTCCACCATCTTCTCACCATTTTCTCAATTGCATCTTGGTGTTTGTTCAGGATATCTTTGCTCTGCTCTGCTTTCCTAAAAATATTTCCTCTTCCTCTCCCCCCCCCCAAACACTTGCTTATTTCTGGAGGTTTTGTCCTTTTTAAATTTCCTTTCCTTCCTTCCTTTTCTCTCTTCTCCTCTCTCCTTGTGTTGTGTCCATCACCCCCCTTTCCCTTCCCCACTCCCCCTCCCACAGGTATTTAACCCCTCGCTTCAAAACAGAGTTTTATGATGTAACTAAATGGGTAGAAGATGTGAATAGAAACACTCAAGGACCTTACCTTAGGTATTACCTCAGACCATGTCCTGTACCCCACACGCTTGTCTAAAACCCCCTCACTTTTGGTTTGATTTGTGGCTTGGTCAAGGAGAGTAACATTTAGCCCCAATCTGGTGTTTTTCTGCAGAAAAGTAAGATTTTAGAGAAAGTATCATTGACAGCTGGCATGTTGTGACTTGGAGTTCCTGAAAGGGGTTGCTGCCGAGCATAAAAAACATATGAAGTTTTTCTGCTTTACATTACAAGTCCTGTTTTATGTCATTATTTATTTTAGTTTGGGTGAAGACTGATTTCTTTTCAATCAGCTGCACTTTACTTTGCAGATTTTTCTTTTCAGCAAATCACTATGCTCTATTGTATTGATAATGGCTCTAAGTGCCTGTGCTAGTGTTACAGTAATACAGTCATGTTCTTTCTAATTTCTCCTTATTCCCTTCTTTGCTTCCCCCCTCAGTCTCTTGTTGCCTCTGCATGTTGTGTGTTGTGTGTTGTTGAGTGTTTCTGTTGGCCCTGCCTCGCTCCCAGTGACCTCACATGCTTCAGTGTGATGTCACCGCTGAGCTGATTGTTTTAGGCACTGTGCTGACATCATCACTGTGCTGCTGTGACAAACTGTAGGCCGCCACACCCCAATCATGTCCAAGGTCTATAGATAATCACACACTCATGACTCAGGGTTTCCTTTTTCCAACAACAAGGAAGCTCATGGCTCCACAGAGCGCCAGTCCCATGTCAACGCACTGACTGTTTCTTCACTTGTACAAGCTTAATGTCACCACAGCGCTGTAAATCTATAGACCGTCACTGTGTCCTGGAGCACATTCTTGCCCCTCACTGTGTTATTACACCTACTGAAGGACAGAAAGAGCTCAAAAGAGTGGAGAGATGCAGAGGTTTACATCAGGAAGCTCTGGTTTTGGAACTAAAACTAATGCCTTTGTCTCACTGATGATGTTACGACGACAATCGATTATTTCCAAAAAATTGTTCCCAAAAAATATAATTAATCCAAAAAAGTCACAGATTCATTACAAGACTAGGCATAAACCACATTGCTAGATTACTGGAATAAGTTAACAATTAACAAATGTATATTTTGTTGCTAATTGCACCAGTTATACTATGATTTAAGCCTTATAGATTAGGATATATGCATATTCAGCTTTTTTTGCTTTCTGACATTATGTTAACAGTGTTGAGACAGAGTTTCATATTCCCAAGTATTTAGAACCATTACTATACTAATTCAATAACAAGACCAAGCCAGGTTCGTAATGATAGTGCTAAAATGTCGATGTTTACCAGGTTCACCATCTTGGTTGAGCGTGTTAGCATGTGCAAATTAGCCCTATACAGAGAACACATCTGATGATGACAAGAATGTCATTTGTTTTGAAGGTGTTGCAATTAATCAGGGTTTAGATTGTCTCTCCCTTTACTGCACAAGTCTGTACAATCTCCTGGAGAAATAATAGCACTTGGAAACATTAGGGAGGAAAATTTGAGAAATGGTCTGTTTCCACTTCTGGAGCCAGTGGTCCACCTGCCTCCACAGTCTCTCCACTACTTTGACCATGTAAGGTGTTTCTGATTACCACACAGCACTGGTGTAAACGAGCTGCAGTAGAAGGGGCGGGCTTTCTGTTGCTGTTTTACTGAACAGCACCTCACTCAGATTTTCTCACCCAGCTTCGGTCTGGTTTGCCGTCCGAGTCACCACTTCATACTCACTGCTCCCAGCATTCATCATTTAAATCTCCACACAGACACACACAGTGATCCAGGTTTGCAAGACAGCACACCACCTGACAGCAGATGTTACCTTCAGCAGCATGTTTTTGTTTCAACCAGTGGCTGAAGGTGAATTTCTGCCAATTCTGGTTTGTGTGTCAGTGCCTGATGGCAGAAACACTGATGCTGTGGCACCATGAAGCAAGTGAGTCACAGGAAACTACGACTATGCCCACACCGCTGCTGGGACCTGTGTACTGCTGTGTACAGTGGTACATACTTAGTACAGAGGTTGCCCCTAAAAGCTGAGCTTTGGCCACACTTGTTATATTTTGCCAGATCATCATCTGTCCATCTCTGTGCTTTTAAGTGAGAGCTTTTACGATCAACCTCTCTTTGTAGGAAGGTAAAGACTGAATAATTAGAGCAGGTCAAGGAGGATGTTGCCCAAAGTCACAGATCTAACATTAGCTCTAACTTCCTGAACCACTCACCTAGTTTATATATCTGTGTCTTTGGCCAACTTTATCCTAAACCAAACAGACCATGAGAGGCATTATTTTAATAATGTCACTTCCTCTTTTGCTCAGGACGCTATCCCCTGCCAAGTCTCCCACTTCCTCTACAGGATCTATTGCATCCAGCAGGAGATACCCATACCCCATGCCTCCTCTCCCAGATGACCAGAGGAAAGCCAACAGGCAGAGTGCCAGGGCAAGTATCAGTCAGGATCACATTACATCATTCAATACCGATTTGGCTGTGATGACTGAAAAGTGAAGATTCTGTGCCTATGTGCGCAAAATAGGGCAGGTCATTATGAAAACTGAGTATCTTAATGTACAAAGTTTATATGTGTAAAATCTTGAAACTCATATATATGTATATTGATAAAAGCAAAATGCAGTCTATATGCAATCTAATCTTTTAAATACAAAGTCAGAACCAAATCTATGTAGAGGAAAAGTGAAGTGACTGACCAGAAATGATCGGTGGTAAATACTGAAATGTATTTTGTTTCTTTTTCTCTTTCCCGTGTCTTACTCTTCTCTGTGTCTCCTCAGCTGTGGGAAACTTCAATATAACAGCCGTATTAACGACTCTGCAAAAGACCTTAAGGAACTACACTTGTCTCTCCTTTTCTATGAATGAAAAACACAAAAATGAAACAAAATTGACTCTAAGTGGTTAAAGAGAAATAGAGAGAGTGCCCCCCACTGGAGTGGAAATAGGCAAAAGGTGTGTGTGAGTAAGTGTGTACAAGCATCTCTGAGGCTGTCTTGCCAAAAGGCGTCATTCAGTGGATCTCTACAAGATGATGTGGAGTTCCGGCAGAGAAACCAGCTCCACATCCACTTCCAGACCAGCTGGAGCTCAGACTGAGCTGTTCCCGTCTGCTCAGGCCTCACCTACGGGACCAGAAACCCCTCCACTCCAACCCTCTCCCCTAGAACCTCAAACCTCGACACATCCTCCTTAGCTTGGCTCTCATCACTTCAACACCACCGTCCCCTTTAGCTGTTTGAAGCTCCTCTCAGAAAAGGAGCCGTAGAGCCAGGAGCAGGTCATCACATCGCACTGCTGCATCGCCGCATTTGTTGGATCATTTTGATGCACGTGAATCACTGTAGAAACTCCAACACTGTATGCATGAGACAACCCTGTTTATCAGCAAACTTCCTCCTACTGAAAAGACGTGAAGAACAGTTGTCTGTTCTGGAAGGAAAGCATGCGAGGGGGCAGTGATTTTATACCTTCTGTAGGCCAAGACGCTCTCTCTCCACTATAAGTAACCCATATTGTATTGCCAGTTATTAGCCGTGACATGGACCCAACCTGAGCCCGCCATGTTCCCCATTCCTCCCCTCGGTTTGTTTGTGCGTGTGTAAATATGTACAGTAAAATACACACAGAGTATGTTTTCTGCTTTTATTTTTAAAAGAGTGTGACGTCGATTCTCTCCTCTTCCTGTTGTGTTGTGTTGTAGACAGGAGCGGATTGCTGTAGATAAGTGTAGAGGAGACCCGCACTTGTTCTTCTGTCTGTGTTTCTATTTTTCATTCTCCTTATTTTCCACCTCCCTCTGGCTTTTCTCATGTGTGACTGTGACCTATATAGCTTTCCTCCATCCACAGCAGAATGTAAAAGTGTTTTTATATATAATCTTTCATTCATCCATCTCTGGGACAACTGAACAGAAATCCAGGACTGACTGAGGGGGTATTGATGAAGATTTTGATTGCGGCACATTAGGTATGTTGCAGAAGTGGCTTGGTGATGAGTATTATTTAGGAAAAATTTAAATAGTTTTATGTGCCATTCCTGCGTGAAATGAATGGAATGTGTTTGGTGTAGTTATAGATGTGCCACTTCTGACTCGTGGAAATTTCCCTGTTAATAATATTAAGATGTATTTAGTTTCCCATGATTCCACATGTTGGATGTTCAAGATGAGAAATTAAGTCACTGGGATGAATGTGAGAATACGAAGTGTGGTTTGATGACGTAACTCGTCAAGAATCTGGAAACTGTGACACGTGCATTTTGGATTTAGCTGTGATGATCGAGATATTTAGCCTTGTAAACAATTAACTATGCTGTACAGTGCTTGCTGTTTGAGCTTGTGAAGACCAACAGCATGACAGTTCTATATCAAATTAAGTTATTTCTCTGGTGGGCTGATTTGTGAGACCATAACGGGAAACAAGCATGTTATGAGAGACCTTTTTCCTCCCATTTGCTGTCATTTAAATAAGTTTGTGTACCACAGACTACACTGTGGGTCAGCAACATCAGGACAACTCATAATAGGAAGTCACAGGGTTTTAAAATGATTGAGAGTGGAGTTTTTGTGCTTCGACTGATGCCAGTGTAGCTATTTAAGGTGGATTTTTAATTGGAAACTAGCCCCATTTCACACCCCAAAATCAAGTTCTTTGTACAGTTACAGATCATTGTTCTACCTTGTGTAGAAGTTGTTGTCTTAAGGCCTTCATTTTGTCATTTTACTGTTTCTCTTCCAGTGTGGGCACTCATTTGTAATTCATGTATGCATTAGGACTGTATAGGTAATATGATCTTCACAATATTAGACTGATATTGCTACTAGTATCTTTTGTATTAAGTACCTTTGTAATGTTCACTTTTTCTCAGCATTATGTACAGCAGCGATTCAAACAGTAATTAAGTGCATTATTGTAATTATGTGTGTTGATGAGTTTGAATGGAGACATGTTGAGTTTTTTGAAACACTGCTGTCCCGGGGGCCAATAGAAGCGGACGTTCCTCTGGCATGTGCTAATCTGTATCATATAAGGTTTGGACGAACATAATGTAAATGAGATCTATATGGGCTCATGATTTGCCTTCTGCCAGAGCTTTCCTTTCTGCCCTGGTCTTGCTCAAAGTATTGGGTCAGTGTCTTGTGGCCTAGTCTTCTTCCTGGGCTGCACAAAGCTGTGGAGAGTGTTCTCACAGAGCTCTTCAGTAATATTTTAACATCGTAATACTGTGCAACAGAGAGACATTTGTCCTGCCGTCAGGGACGTTGCACTGTGCAATGTTCTGAGGAATCTCCGCTGAGGATGGGACCACGCAGGCTGCGGTGATGTCTGTGATTGTACAGCTGTCAATCTTCCAAACATATCTGCTCAATCCGCCTGCGACAGATCTGAACAGGTCGACTGTGACATAACGTCCCCACAGATGAGCTGTCTGTCTCTGTCTTGCCAGAGACTTGAATGTATTTGCGTACTGGAGCACAACCATCCAGTTCTCCACCATGTGGTCCCATCCTGCCCGAGCCATCAGTACTCTGCTGCAGGAACCTTAAAAACCCCACATGTGCAAGATTAAATCTAAATACTGCAGTTGCTGTCTTCGTTTGTTTTGGGGTTTTTTTGGATTTTTTTAAATTTTGCCTGTATGCTGTACAGACTGATGATGCAAAAATCAATCCCCATATTTTTTTTCCCCTCTTAATCATTCAGTATTGTAATATATTTAATATAAAATAAAACTTTCATCAACACATCTGTCTATGCTGACATTTCTAAAAACCTCCAGTTTGAAAAGAAACACTGCAGGTTTACTGGGAAAATTGTCTCTATTTATTATTTCATTTGTATTACAATAACATAAGCAACACACTTGAGGTGCACAGATTCAATATTAACCTTTTTTAGTGGAACCAGTATCAGCTAGATGTGTCACAGTAAATACACAGTTTCTTTGCTGAATTCAGTGTTTTCACTAGCAGTCACATCAAGTCAGGACAGGCTGCAGACAGTAATCCCTGGCTTCAGGTTGCCTGACATAAAATGAGCTCTAGTGAGTAAGTAAGTCATTACTCAGTATTGGTAGATACTCATTAAAAGCAAATATTGATTCAGTGAATCCCTACAACACAAATCAATAAAAAAATAAATACAATCTTAAACTTCAAAAGTGGCCAGATGACACAGAAAGTTTCATCCCATTTTGTGGTTAAGTGTATAAATTTCTTCAATGTTTACTTTTTTATGTCGCTTTTTAAAATGTGTAATTTTCTGACTGAAGATAGATCCTGTTGCTGTTTTAGTGTCACAGCCTCCGAACAAAAAAGTGACCGGTGGAGCTTTGTAACGCTGAATGTTCTGGCTGTGATGGTCAGTCACACTCCGTACCTTGGTCTGTACTGACACCACATTGTTTTGGTAGTCACAGGTGTTTCCTCAGTGGATGGTGTGTATCTGCCCTTAAAGTTCAACTAGTTTGAAAGTTTTGTTTCCAGGCAGACAGAATAAGACGCATCTGTCATTGTACACTGTAGGTCCCACTGAAATCTGCGTCTATCACAAATGCTCATGTGAATGGCATCTCAGGGCCTGCAGTCTGTCTTGATGGATGGCTTTAGTTGCCATTTCCGTTTCTTTATCGATTGATTCTCTGATGCAACTTTTCAAATCCTCGATACCAAACCCAGTGGAGGCAGAGATGGGAACCACATGTCTGAAGGGCATAAAGTTCTTGGGTATCATGTCCTCAGGTAACAGGTTAGAGAACTCTGCAGAAAATAAAAACACAAGAATGACTGCTGCAAATCAAAACAAATAAAAAATCCAGTATGTGTTATTGTTACAGGCAACACAAATTGCTTTCACTCTGTGTATGTTTAATGTGGCATTTTGGGCTTATGACCATTAGCCCCTAATGTAACCTTTTCCTATTTTCACCTTAACTGATGTGAAGCTAACCTGCTACTGACTCCACCTTTGACTAAATGTTTGTAAGTAAATCAAACTTCTACAAAATTATCTTCACTTAAAAAATTAGAATACACCTGCAATAAGTAAAAAAGAAAATTTTTCTATGAAATAATTAAAAATCAAGGTTGGATAGCATTTAGCATTTATTGTTAGGTCATAGATTTAGAGGGAAGAGCAGCTGATTGAATCTTGAATAATATATTTCTTTCTTTGCATCAGGCACCTTAAGTGTGATTTAACAAATCAACTAACATCCTAAGTTTTACTGAATTTGAAAATTACAAAAGCTAATGAATAAAATGGTGTCAGTTCATTAAATTTACCATCTGGGTTTTGTAGTTGCTCCTTCAGCTCAGCTAGTTTATCCTCAGCATTGGGCAGGTCCATCTTATTTACCACCAGTAAAGCCGGCTTTGATACAAGCTCCTCTTTGTACAACTCCAACTCCTTGTGGTCACAGTGAGAGGAGGAGGAGGAGTGGATGAAGAAGAGAAAGCAGAAAGTAAAGTCAAATAAAATAGCAATAAGAAGGACAAAAAGTCTTTCAAATCACCAGTTTTACCTTGGTGAGCAGTTGAACAGCTTCAAACGCTGACCTAAATGGTGTTTTACTTGCCAGCTGGAAACCACAAACATCTACCTGCAGTCAGAGAAAATAAATATCATCATCATCATCATTATCATCATCATCATCATCACCATCACATACAGTTTGTGATTCAAACTGGCTGTCACTTCCACTACACACCACAAACAGTAGCTGCTTGGTCCTCTCCACATGTTTAAGAAACTTGTGGCCCATGCCTTTGTTTACATGAGCTCCCTCAATCAGGCCTGGGAGATCAGCAACAGAAATCTGCCAAAAATAAAAAAATAACACCATCAATGAGGATAAACCAGTAAAAAGAAACTGAAAGTATAAAAGCAATATAAACTTCATACTCATACCTGCTTGTAATCTTTGTACATTATTTTGCCAATTTCAGGTTTCAAAGTTGTGACTGTGAACAAACAAACATCATTCATAAAAAAGATCACTGCATATGGATTTGTAGAATTATTAATCTGTGAATAAAAACTCACAAATAGGAAAACAAAAACACTGTTTTTACATGTGCACAGTATCATGTACCTACAAGCATAGCTGGCAATCTGAGGTGTAGCATTGGATATGGCAGTCAGGAGAGAGGACTTCCCAGCATTTGGAAACCTAATGGTAAATGTACAGAAAATAATCAGATATTCAGAGAAATATTTGAGTCTCAGCTGAAGCAAACATTTGTTCATGCGCGTTACCACTCTCACCCAACAAGTCCCAGGTCTGCAATGAGTTTGAGGTCCAGCCTTATGTGTTTGGCTTGGCTCCTACTGGGCTTGAATGCAGAATACATGGTGCCTCCGTGTCCGCCTTGGGCCACCATCACACGAGCGCTCTCAGTATTCAGGTCACCTTGAAGAGAGAATGGCAAGAAATTAAGAGGTTTTTACCAATTCCACTCTCATCTATGCTTTGCTTGCAGCTCTGACTGTGCATTGTACAAAACTGAGAGATATTCTAAAAGATGTCTAACATACCAAGTATTTTGCCATCATCAGTGGTGACTGTGATACCAACAGGAGCCAAGATCTCCTCATCCTTGCCCCTCTCTCCTTTCAGTGCTTGGACACTGCCAGTAAATAAAATTTAGCTCTGACTGTAAGCTGTCTGTCAAACAACACATCTGAAGATCTCTGACAACATCAACTGGTTTATGAGCAGTTATTCTGACGAAACATTTAAAAGGACACTTGAGCTTTTATTGGTGGGAACAAACCTGCTGTTGCCTCCTGTTCCACCTACAAAACGTTTCTGTGGGTACTTGTCTTTTATCCTCTTTAGGGTCATGTTCTTTGTAGCCACCACCCAAACATCTCCACCATTTCCTCCTTTACCCCCAAGACGGGGTAATCCCATGCCCCCACTGCCTCCGCGGACGTATAAACGGAGGTTATCCACAAAGTTTCCATACTGCAGGAGACAGAAAAGAAACATTAATATGATGTGATTCAAGATGTATCCAAATAAGAACCAAGAAAAAAATGTCACTTATAGTTAACAGATGGGTCAAGTCTTGAGCTATCTCACTCCAACAGGTAACATGAAACATTACAATAGTTTTGACGATGACATCTGACTGTTTTTCTATCCCTCTAAGAAGAAAACTGTATTGATTTTATTTGCACGGAAAAACAGATCTCTTAAATCATATAAGTCAGACTTGTGTTGGCAATAACGGTTACATGTGTAATTATCTCTGAGGGCAAAAGGCATGCAAATACAACTCAGCAGGGCATATGTTACATGGTACAGATACTCTTTAGTTATCTCAAAGATCACTTTCATAGGGTTTGAAGAACTAATACCCACTGTAATACAGCTTGTGTTTCTTGCCTAGGTTTAATACTAACATCACATTTCGTGCCAACTCCAACACATTATTCGTGCAAGGTAAGCACTGTAAAACATCAGATAACCACAACTTTAAAAAGAAGTTCACTGAGTTAGAACTCAAAACAATGATATGTAAGCCTTGTCTACTAGTTATGTGTTATTAAATGTGTTCGTAATAATGTATTTAATTTTAGTTAGCTATTTGGTTATCTTGGCTTCATTCAATGCCCTCAGTCTCCCACAGCTAGCTAACAGTTAGCTTTCCTGCCAATGTCACCATTACAAATAAATGGTTTTAGGGGATTAAAACTAGGTCTGCTACAGTACTTACCTTCCGAAAACAGATCCTACTGATATGGACCATGTTCAATGGCGTTTATTGCCTCTTGTTATGTTGTTTTCTAAGCTAGCGGCTAGTCTACATGTGTTAGTGTGAGGCAGCGGAAGCAGTAATATCTCTCTGCTCATTGGATAATAAAGTAAAGAGGCGGGACTCCGCAGGGCTGAGTGACAGCTGCAGAGTCTCTGTCGATCATGTGAACAGATTCTTGACCGCTGGTGCAGATCAACGTCTGCGGCATATAATTAAAGAATGAGAGCCTTAATACATGAGGCTGTAACCCTTGTAAACAGAAAAATAGTCCATGAGTTGCCTACTACTTAACAAACAATACTGAGCTACATAATTTTGTCAATTGTGAAATATCATCTATCTATCTATCTATCTATCTATCTATCTATCTATCATATACGTCTGTATACTTTATATTAGATTTTTAATATATGTCCAATATAGGGTATATATACGTTTATGTATGAGATATTTATTTTTTATGCATCGCCATGATAATAAATAAAAACACATTCTGATGTGGCCAGATGTGCGTGTGTATGTGTCAGCTATAATTTAAACTATTTTGTCCGTGTGTGTATTATATTTACACAGTGTGCCAAGTATTTTTCTTGTATAATATATTGAGGTATTTTAATATATCCTGTTATTTGTTCTGTTTACTTTTCTATTGATACATGTTTCTCTCCTCTATAGTTAATATGCATATTTATGACTCCCATGCAATTATTGGGTAACCTACAGTCATGACAGGCAAATTTCACAATTTGAAATTAGTAAAGGAGAGGCATTACTAAATTATCATTTAGTACGGCCACTGCCTTTAGTACTGATAATTTAGTTTGTGAATTAAGAAATAATGCCACTGCCAAACATAATAAACTACACTGATACTATATACATTGTAAGACATAACATCATTTTCAGCTTTAGCATCACTAGCTGGAAGTTCCGAGAAGAACAAAATCACTATTACTTTCATTTATAATGGGGTCCCAAACCTCAAATCGCAGATTACAGGAACCCACATAGTTTAGAAACAACAATATGTAGCATCAGGTTTTCTTGATTACTGCGATTTGACCATTGCCATTCACAGTAATAAAACTCTCCACTTTAAGTCAGCCAACAGAGTGTCGGCGGCGCTGTGAGGATGCTGAGAGATGCTGATCTGATCTTCCGATTCTCTTCTCTGCATGTGAACGCGCTCACGTCTGCCGGTGCAAAGTGGGATGCGCATGTGACGACACAAGCAAACGCAGGAGCCGGTTTGTCCCTCTTACTCTCTCACTCACGCACACACATACACACTGCCATCAAGAGAGGATCTACCCCTCAGGCAACATTTAAAGGCTGGTCAGACCTGAATAAACCAGGTCTGTGCGGATTTAACAGCACGGAGGTAAGTGTGTGTGTGCACGCGTGATGACGAGAGAGAGGTTGGCTTATTATCTAATGCAAGACCCCGGACAGTTGGATAGGTCCTCCCACCGGCGTCTGCCTATTTATGCGGTTAGAAACGCTGCCGTGGGTCGTGATAACTGGACGCGACTAGGAGAAAGAGAGACACACCACTACGCGGTAAGAGTTCCTGTTCTTGGCCGAGTGCTGCGGATGCTCGTGAGTGTGTGTTTGACCTAAATTATGCAATGATGGTGACACAGCCGCTGTCGCATGTGCTCCTTGTGTCTCATTGGATGCAAGGTTGCAGGGACCGCTGCTCAGGAGTCAGGAGTATGGTGGGAGGCTTGAGCCTGTGTCCATGAGGATGGTGTGTATTATAGGGTAACAGACTGCTACATCATTCTGTTGCGCCTGTAGCTTGTGCTGCAGCAACATCCACCTAAAGCCTACGTATCCAGTGCTTGGTTAAACTTAACATAATTTCGTAATTGACCTGCAGGCTGGTGCGTGCAAAGTAGCCCACGTTGGAAAGATGAGGCTGTTGTAGGCCTGTGGAATCCATTTGCACCTTTTAAAGAAAGCCCGTTATGTTAGAAAATCAGAGGATCTCGATTAAAAAATCATACTTTCAAATTCCCAATTACTAACAAACGATGGATTTTTAAAAAAGCATATTTTGTCATTCTTACGATCACAATGCACATTAAAAGTTTGGTGTTATTTGTTTTTCCATATATAGCCACAATACTCGGTACACTATATTCTAGAAAAGTATGGGCCATCCTCTCCACACATTCTGTACATGCAGGCACATAAAGGGCAGGAAGACAGTACAACAACGCACAAATGAGGTCGACTAACAACAACAAAGTAAATATTTCTCTTAACATCAGGTTTTAACTGTGGATGTAATGTGTCAAACTCTTTTCTCTCAGAGAAAGCAATTTGGATGTTAAGCACAATCTTTTTTACTTTGTTGAATTGAGTTTAATGTTGAAAATAGAATAAAATAGCACATTATGCACATTATTTACTCCTCTATTCATTACCATAATCTCAAAAATATTCAATTGTATTATGAAACAGGTGTAAACAGCAAATGATGCAACATCAGTACAGCAGTGTTGTTGCATCATACTTAGATCTGTCAAAGGTTGCATATGAAAGGAGTCTAAATAGCAACCTAACCATCCTAAACAGACATGATTATACACTACTCTGATAGTACATAATATTCATTTGTTTCATTTTAATTTTTATTAAGATGTGAGATGCAGGTAAAAGCTCCAAAAGGTACTTCTGTTTTGTCAAACAAATGTGGAGATATTTTGACCTGTTTTTATTTTAGATAAGAATATCTGTTATAAATCCCACAGCAGGGAAACTTGCAGTGTTACAGTATCAAAGGGTATACTGTAGTAGCAAAAAGCATAAATAAAAAATTTAAGATAGAATAAAAACATAAGTGGACTTAACAGTTGAATCCACATTATTGCACATATGAAATGAAAATAGCATAACCATCATTATCCCACAATTCCAGAAGTTGAGATGCTGCTGCCCCAGCAGATCCCTCCACAGGAAATGGGTGATGCGAGTACTGAGTCAAAAAAGGTTGTCTGGAATTCCTGTTGAACTCCAAAAGACTACAATCTCCTCAGCAGATAGTTCACTTTGGCTGTTCTTATCATGCTTTTATATTGTCATTTCAATGCTCCTGTCGAAGTCCATCAATATCTGTTTGGTTTTCCCTGCATTACTCTAAAGCTATTTCAACTGGCACCACTCAACAAAGCCCTGGGTCAATTCTCTGGACTTCCTGTCGTCCCCATTGGTGATGACACCAAAGTTTGTAGAGTCTTCAGAGAAGCTTTGCAGGTGGCAGTTAGCTGAATTGTGCACAAAGTCTGCAGTGAAAAGTGATGAGGAAGGGAGCCACTCCTGATGCCTGTGGGAGCCATGCTGATAACCAAATCTATGGTCAGTTAACGAGGTAGTCCAGGATCCATGCTGTTAGGTGGTGGTGTCAACACCTGTGGCCTCCAACTTGTCCCTCAGAATGTGCACTGTATTGTATTGAAGCCACAGACGTGCTCACAGCCTTTTCCAGGTGTGAAAGGAGTTATGTTGGAGGCCAGGTTGATAGGTGAACTGTTGCCATTTAATTGATGAGCATACCAGGGGACGAAGATAGGGGGTAGGGTCTTCATCAGATGCAATGCTAGTGCTACTGGACTGTAGCTGTTGAGGTCCTTGTTGTGGCAGTCTCCCCAAATGTCCTGCGCAGCTAGTCTACACAGGACTTGAGAAGTCTTGAGATGTCTGGATCTGCAGCCCTTCTCACTTTTATCATCCAGAGTTCTTCCCTCACCAGGGTTGTTGTGTAGGACAGACTGTGGCTGGGGGCTATATGCTGAAGGTTATGGGTGGGGGTTAGGGCATTGGACAGGAAAGGCACTGAATGTGCAGGGTGGCTCCGAGCTGGATGTTTTGGGTAGGGGGTGGGGCAGTATACAGGGGGAGCAGACGACGGGGGTTAAAGCAGGGCAGATTGGATGGGGGAGGGGCAAATAACTGATCAAATCTATTGATGAAAAGTATTCAGACCATTCACCCTCTTTTAGTAACCCACAGTACCCCACAGTAAGGCCCTCCAGACTCTGCTGCCACAGCTTACTGATGGAAAAGTTCACAAATAACACTAATCTTAATGTTAAATTACATAACAAATTCTGAAATCCAATTACAGTAAGGACCCAATTTTAGTATGCCCTGATTGAAGGGAGTTAGAACTCTTGCAAAAAAACAAAGAAAAAAACAATCAACTTTTATGAAACACTGTGAGGTTTTGTTAAATTGATCAGTGGCATGGAAATACTAGTATCAGCTTGCCAACTGGGGGCACAACATCATCCAAACAGGGCAGGCAATGTGTGGAATCCCAGTGCTTTCACTGAAAAGGGTAAACAGGCCAACGACCAAAGACAACCAGTTGGCCTACAGACACAGGTCAGACAGGGGGAGGGAGAGAGGGGTGTATGTTAAATGAGGCGGTTTGTATTGGCAGCAGGGAAACATGGGAGTTTTAAGGGAAGTGAGCCAAAGTTTTGGGATGTAAGACAAAGGCAGTGTAGGCAGTGTTTTGGTTAGTATGAAACTGGGGCAAGTGGGCACTGTTTGCCATGGCTGGTGGGTAATGTTTTGGCAGGAGTGTCTGTGGGTGTGTATGGTGGTGGGTATGAGAGGAGGAGGAGCTCTGATGGTTTGGTCAGTCGGCATGCCAGGACCACATTCTCACCCTGCCTCTGTTGAAAGGGGCAGTAAAGACATAAACAGGCCCAGTGGGATTAGGTCCCACTCGGAGGAGTGATCAGAGGGGATTTGCTGCCCGGCGGGCACACAATGGCACTGTCGCGTAACACACAAATACACACTACACATGCTCAACGGCAACATTTCACAACAGACCCAAGCCTACATAAATCTGATTAGAACTCCCTTTTGTTTGGGAAGCGACACTGGGGTTAACAGAGGCTAGCCTCGCCGCGGGCCATGTTTGGAGGACAGGGGGTGTGTGGACGTTGGCGGGATGGCAAAGAAAAAGTCTGGGGGCACGCTGTGTTGTGGCGGGGTGTTTCCACGTGTGTGAAGCCCCAGACAGACAGGGAGGGACATGGCTGTGTGTGGAAGCACAATAACAGGATGAATAAAAGTTTTTTCCCTGTCCAGTGTGTGTGTGTTTCTGAGTCAGCTGATGACGGTGGATGGAGACAGGATCTAAGCTAACAGGAGACAACAACAACAGTGGCAGACACAAAGACAGCAAGCCGGTTTGAACCTGTTCGAATAATCTGACCCAGAAAGTGGAAGCAGAAGGGGCACAAAGCACAAACGGGTCACTTGCTTTCAGTTGAATATCAAATGGACGGCTACAGCAATGTCTGGAACTTTCTTCACATTTCTACCATTCCTCTTCAGTGCCGGCTCTGGCCCAGGCTGCAGCCATGCCTCTTCTGGAAGAGACCACTCTGCCACAAGAGCACCCACCCACTGTCCCTGTGGTCATCATAGGTAAATATTTTGCACTTATCTTCCTGACTTTTGAAAGTTGATTGATTCCAATTTGTTACTCAGGGTTGGCCATATTATTGGACCTATTTTAAAACTCCCTCAAACTTGGGTCTGTTTTTAGGCAATGGGCCATCAGGTATTTGTCTGTCCTACCTGCTGAGTGGATACAAACCCTATCTAGATACGGCAACTGTCCACCCAAATCCAATCCTCTACAGGAAACTACAGGAGACCAAGCACCTACCTATCACTGAACAGGTAATAATACCTAACAATTCCCTGCAAATGTGTATATGATCACTCAGGTGTGTCATGATGGGGACTTTTGCACAATTTATGATGCTGCTACTGGACACATGAATTTCCTTCGGGATTAATAAAGTATCTATCTATCTAAATGTTGGCAGGATCTGGAATATTTGAGTGAAGGTCTTGAAGGGAGGTCAAGGAACCCTGTGGCTGTGCTTTTTGATACACTACTGCACCCCAATGCTGACTTTGGCTACGAATTCCCCCCTGTACTTCAGTGGAGGAGGGACAAGCAACAACACATCCCACATCTGGTGCTAGGGAGGGCGACACCTGGAGGTGCTTGGCATGTAAGCTACAAAGTTTAGTCTGTCACACCCTGGTAATGATCTATGTTTTCTGCCATTCATTGCCACCCTTCTCCTCTCTCCTCAGGCAATGGAAGGCTCCATGCTAACTATTAGTCTTGGCATCTGGATGGAGCTTCCAGGGGTTAACTACAGAGACTTGACCAATGGGAAACGCAGGTGCTGAGACAGGACATCAGCAACATGGTTCAAGCTTAATTCTGTTAGCTCTTCCCTCATCATCTCTCTCTTCTCTCTAGGGATGTAACCAGTGACAGAGCCACCCCAGAGGAGATCTCATCTTATTATCGTAACTATGTGAAGTTAAAGGGCCTCCAAAAGAATTTTGTTGACAACACCTATGTGACCTCTGTCCAGAAACTCTGCCGGGGGCATAAGGGCAAAGGTCTCAAAAATGGGCACACTAATCAAGAAGATGGAGGGGTGGGGGATAGTGGGAATGAAGGCTTTGAGGGAAGTGGTGTTGAGTGTCTAAACAATGGAGGAGGGGGTGCTCTCTGGGAAGTAAGGGGCTACCAGCAGGTGCAAAACGACACTCATGTCCCTTTCTCTCTGTTTGCTGAGAATGTAGTTCTGGCCACCGGTGCGTCAGATTCACCTGTTCGTTTAGGTGTAGAGGGGGAGGACCTACCATTTGTTTTCCACAGCATCTCAGACCTGGGTTTGGCTGTAAGCCGGAAAAAACTGGATTTGAACTCTGATCCGGTTTTAATCGTTGGTGCTGGTTTAAGCGCTGCAGATGCAGTTTTGTGTGCTTGTAACAGCAACATTAGAGTGCTGCATGTCTTTCGGAAGAGTGTAGATGACCCAGACCTCATCTTCAAACAGCTGCCCAAGACACTGTACCCAGAGTACCACAAAGTCTACAACATGATGTGCTCTCATACCTTCACAAACGTTGCTCCTTCATCTGCTTCAAATGGACCCCAGGAAGTTAGTATTGCCTCTTCAGTATGTGCCAAGATGTGTCCAAAGCCCCAACTTGCCGTTGGTAACGTGGCTGGTAATGCCAGTGTCAGCTTGTTTCAGGACTATACCAGTTTCCCCGAACACTGTGTGGTGTCCTTTCAGTCTGACATGAAGTGTTTGCTGCAGGGGAACAATTCCCTCAAGGCATTCAAGATCTCCATGGCCCTAGTGCTGATCGGGACTAACCCAAACTTGTTTTTCTTGAAGGGGCAGGGCCAGTACCTGGGTCAGGATCCAACAAAACCAGTCTCCTGCAAGCAGAATCCCATTGACATCCACCCGTACACCTTTGAGTGTACCAAGGAACCAGGTCTGTTTGCCATGGGTCCGCTGGTGGGAGACAACTTTGTTCGCTTTTTAAAGGGTGGGGCTTTAGGTATTGCCTCCTGTTTGCTGAAGAGACTTAAGAAGAAAGGGAAGCTTATCAGCAATGGCGGAAATAACTTCATTTGAAAATATGATGGAGAAAAGAGCAGTACATGTGCTGTAGGGCACAGATTTCAAGCGCTCTTATCAACTGATGAACATGGTGAAGGGGGAAACGAGTTTTAATATGTTTCAATCATTAATGCAGTGTTTTTTCATCATTTTTCATTTTTTACAACTTTCTGAGACCAAAAAGACAATGGATGTACACCTATTAGTTTCTAAAGAAACAAAAGACAGCTTTCAAAGTTCTTGTCTGACTTCATGAGAAGTCCAGGCTACCATGTGCCAATGTTTTCTAGTCAATCTGTAACCTCATAACTGAATGGGACCTTATTTTTTCATCAGGGTTATTTATTTGTTCACCATGTGTCTTTTAATCCTTTTACTAACATTTATTTGCAGTCATATCACAGTTAAAGTCTTATTTTAGTCTAGTGTTTAGGAGGGAGAATGCTTAGTAGTGGAGGCCACTGTGCTCACTCTACCTGCAACTTTCAGCTATAGTTGTTTAAGTGATGGAGACTCACAGAGCAATCTGTAGATGCACATACAAAGTTCTAATCATCTAAATGCAAAGTTACACAACCTGGGTTGTGAGTGCAATTGTGGACCCACATAAGATTTAGTTCAGAACGTGTGATGTGACATGTTTGAGCAATTTTATTGTTCCTGGTTATTCTGAGCCCATTTATTAACTTCAGAGGATTCTTTGTTTAGCTGCTATTTTAGGTAGTTGGAGCCATATACCTAAAAAAAAGTTAGAGTAGTCTTATAAACTGGACCTACCACTTTGATTATAGTGCTACTGAAAGGCTTTCTATGCAAATATTTTTACTTGCAGATCCGAATGTACTGTCAGGCAGCCATGGCAAATTTTGCTATTTGGATTCAAGTTTCCTAGCAAAAGAAATGGTCATTAAAGGATCATTCTGGTGTTTTACACTGTTTTATCACTTTTTAATTTATTTTTATACAGTTGTTGAATGTTTTCACATTGGTTTTCCAGTGAGTGGTGAAAATCTTGGTAGTTTTTATTTGACATTCAGAAACGCAAACATCATTTCAACAAGAGAGAACTAAATTCACATCTTTTTCCAATTTGTTTTACTTACACTTTCCAGATATATTTTAAGTGTTTCCACCATTTTGCAGCCAGTTTTAAATTCTGAGATGCCAGAAACTGTCATCAAATTCATTCAGGCTTACTATATATGTACACTTGGTATAAAATAAAATAAAACAAGAAACACCAGTATGGTCCTTTAACTTATTAATTGTCAAGGATTTCATGAATGGAATATAGTGGAAAAATACAGAATTTCATAATCCTTTGATCAAGATGGAAGTATGATAAATAATTTCATGTAATTGTGCCCGGTTCACCAGACTGTAAACCCATTAAGCTGCACATTGCTCCCCATGTAGGGGGCTGACAAAGGTCAAAACAAAAGAGGACACTTAGAAAATACCCATTTTTATAATCATACCATCCAGAATTTTTATTTATATGTTTAGCAAACTTAGCATCCTGTTTGTTAATTATAATTACATCATACCATTTTTAACATGCTGTGTCTATCCCTGTGAAGGCTAACATGGAACTATTCAATCAGTCAGGGCAATATGTCAATGACTTATTGCTGTTCACATCTTCACAGTTCCATCTTAGGTTTCCCTTAATATTGTGAAGCAAAGTGCGCAGCTTTAAAATTTGTTGTTTAATTTGTTAACAAGAAATTTCTTCTCCCACAACTATCTCTGAGATATGCTAACGATTTAATTTTTTAGTTTTTTCATACTGCCCAACTCTACATGAATGCATATATAAAAAATTCTTCCATTTTCTACTAAAGCTAAATAGTAAACAACATATATTAAGTGCCAAATAACAATTCAGACAGGATGTTAGCAGTTACAGTAGCAATTGATTCTTCATTACTGCTATATTTTTTCTCTTCGATCATTTAAACATCGTCTGCAAGAGTGTGATGCCATATGCATAATTTTTTTGTGTGCCGCTCACGCACAGCTCATGCTTTGTTTATTGTGATGTGAATTTATCCCTGTGTAGGGAATTTTTTCTTCTGCCCCATTTAATACAATATGATAGTCAGAGTCAGTGTTGGGGGTAGTGAATTACTAAATAACACATTACTGTAGTCATATTACTTTTTTTCAATTAACACAGTAGTTTAACACATTGCTGTATAAGTTTTGGTAACCATATAACAGTTAACTAGTGAAAATGTTGTTACTTGTGTTTAGTATTGAATTTCAGCTGAGTTATTTCTTGAGGCTTTTTTCACTGATTTGTTTTGATATAAATATTAAATACATGCATGAAGGCATGAACCATTGCCTAGAAGCAGCTGCTGTGGAAAGAAGATAGAAAAGTGCTATGAGTGCAGACACTGAAAGAGATTGAAGGTAGAACAGTAAAGGACTACAGAGGAAACTATAAAGTGGAGATAAGTCTCATTATTGGACTGAATTTAGTTAAAGGAAAGAAAAAATATATTATTCTGTCACATCCAGGTTTCCACCAACCCAGAGAGCAATCTGCTTGCTGAATAAAGCACAGACAGTTTTACTGTGTCCATCCATGTAGTTTTACACTTTAGAACAGTTTTATATCAATTTTAGAAAAAACTAGCAAGAAGTCCTAAAAAATGCTTTTATACAAAAATAATAATAACTAAAGAATCCCTTTGCTTTAGTGAGAAAAGAACAGTGTTAAAAAGCCAGTCTCCTTCTTCCTTTTGGCACTCTGCTGCCCATGATGAAATAACTTGTATTACTGCACAACTCAAACTGAATGCCAAGTCAACTCTCAACTGAGCTATGGCCCTTGCCTTGAATATGAAGAGACAGGTGGGGGTTTAACCATCTGCGCACAAAGGCCCATAAATGTTTTGGCATGACAACTACTTATCTAAAGAGTTTCAGATCTGTAAAAGTGCCTGCACGGTTGGCTCATCAGAGAGCATTTCAAAAACGACTTGAATCCCTTTTAAGTTTTTATTTCAGCTAAAACCAGGGAACACATTGGGTCTTAACTTCAAAACGAAGGAATTGCTGCTTTCAGCATGTAGAGTTTTAAATGCTCTCTTGTACAATTGAAGAGTTTTTAATGTTTTGTATGGCACATTTTTTTATTACTGACAAATAAAAACTGAGAAAACTCTCTGGACATGAGACTGTTCTGTTACATTGTTTGCTGTCAGTGGCTTAATTAGGGGAGAGTAAGAAGACATTTATAGAAAGACAGAACATAAAGAACAGCAGAACAAAACACACAGGCAAACATCTCTGATCATTTCAGCAGTTATGATGCAGTTAATCCTATGTTGTCTTCGTGTTTAATGAATGAAATACTAAAATATCAAGTTATTTATGAAATGATTTCTGGAGAGTTTCTACATGGTGTAGGTGGCGTCTGACATACTTTTGTTTCTTTAAAATGAATTTCTTGTGTAGAACGCAAGGATGAAGGCATTCATTTTATCTTCTCTTGGTTAGTTTGGAGGGGTTGTACCTAAAGAAAAAACACATACACACACAGAAACATTTTTTATCTCATAGGTCTGTCCATGTCAGCATAGGCTTTTAACATTCCTCATGGATCATTCCTCAATGTCCTTAGAGGCATTTTGAACAAGCAGTAAAATCAGCCCAAATTAAGCGCTGTAAAGCACGGACAGTGTTTGAACAGCTTAAAGCAAACAGGCTTCCTATAAACCACGTCTGGAAACTTTGTGTAGACCTACCAAAAAAATACTGGATTGTTTTCTTAGCGGCAGAGTCTGTTCCCCAGCTACGCATGACTGACTGAGCATGACTCAATGATCAAACAGCTCAGCCTTGACACACACACAAAATCAATCTCAGACTGTCTCTTTTCTGCTTAGTCAAAGAAAACACGGCTTACATCACCTCTGTTGCCTTGGCAACTGCTGTGACGGAAGAATTACTATGCTCTGATTGGTTAAACTGAATCTACACTGGTCCCATATCCATAATTGTCAGTTAATTATGTTGTCTGCACCTGATTATTATGACCAAGGCTGCAGAGACAGAAATTTTTTTATAGTGTTTTCACCACTTTGACTGGGATATGAACAAATGAAGGGACCAAGCACGACAAGTCACTGTTCAAATAAAACGAAACACTTAAACTTGAGTATGAACACATGTTGTAGCTAACAGGGGAAAAGTACTGTAGCTGTTTCTACTCTCCCCTTTAATAAGATCAAAAGAGGAAACATTTACATCCACCTGCACACAAAAAGAGGGACAATATTGTTTTGCTTGTATGGACAGAATACTTATTATTGTTTTAGGAGTGGACGTTGGACCTTTTAAATTATTTCTATAAAATTGTAAAATAAGGCCTTTACATTCTGTCTTTGTGCTTTTTTTTGTCATATTGCTGCTTTTCAAGGCTTCTTTTTAATTGTTTTCACATTAAACCACAGCTTTAATGGTGTTTTTTTTATTTTGAAGTATGCAAATTATAGGTTTCAGGAGGTTTTTCACAGATTGGGTCCAACATTTTGGGCAGTTTGAACACATGTAAACCTCTACAGCTCAAGTGTATGAGTAAGTCCTGCTCTTCTTTCTTTTTAGGACACAGGTAAGAAAAAAGAAACTAAAGCAGCAGGAAAATCTCAAGTCATTACTAATGATCAAGAAAATTAGTTTATTATATGAGAGACTGAGCCACTGTTTTACTTGTGATTATCTTCTTAATGACCGAGGTGAGATGAAATTCAACCTATGCACAACATGTTATAAGTCTTTACGTACCAGAAACATACCTTTTAAGAACACAGTAAAGGGGTTAACAAAGTGACTACACATATTTCAGAAAATGAGATCCAGTTTCTCACCTGAAGAGGTCGTCTCCTACTGTCTCCTCCCGTCTGCTCTGACGCTCCTCCTGAAATGAAAACAGGCTCAAATCATGCATTCAACAGATCAGACGGATCGCAGATGAACAAAGGGACAGAGCGACAGTAGTACCTCGGCTGCATCTTTCAACCATTCATCCAGGTCGGTGTTCTTGCCCCTGTTGTGAACCAGCAGCTCAGACCCTCCAATAATGTGGGATGAGCCCTTTGAACCTGGCACACAGATCTGTCACGAGCACACAAGCAGATTATTGTTTTTATGAGGAATAATTTATGCACTTTGTGGTGAGGTTGAAAGTTGCTGTTGATCATACAGTGTGTATCCTCTCACTGGAGACAATGTTTTATTAGGATGTACATGATCAGCTCTTTAAATTTGTTTTTATATTGCACAAACAAGGATGTCTGGTGTACTTGCAGGGGAAAGGGTCAATTTAATGAGGGGAACTGCCCCTCGCTCACAAGCATAAAAAAATCAAACACCTGGTGTTTTAATTTTAATGATCCACTTCAGGATCTATAGTTGATTTTTTCCCCCCAAAATGACTGTAGTTACTTAAAATGTACTTAATAATTTGTGTACAAATTAGTGGAGGACAAAACATTTAGGCTACATCTGTTGGCATACATGCAACTTCAAGTGTTTCATCTCCACAGGATATGGGGATTTTTATAATTCATGAAGTACTTCAAATTAGACTCCTCTGTGTGTATCTGTTCGTCAGCTGACCTTGCGGAAACATTTGAAGTTCTTTGCGTAGCTGATTTCCTGCGTCCTCTGTGGTTTGGTGTTGGGAAGTGCAGTCACAGTGAGAGATCGAAACTCTACCAACACACAATTTTTAGGAAGGTCCTCATCAGTCTTTGTCTCCTGCAGCTTTTTAGGAAGGTCTTCACTGATCTTTGTCTCCTGCAGAAGAGCACATTAAGAAATCAACTTTTGTCTGATGAAATTCAGAAAAATATGGGATAAAAAAATATGAGATTGCTTCTCAGTCAACTGAGTTATTACTAAATGGTAAAATGCGTCAAAAGAAGGGTCAAGATCCCACTGCTTGAAGCCAAGTATACATGTCAGATAATGTGCTGACCGTGTGCTGATCATTATGCCTCACTGTGAATATCAAATCATAAATCTACTGGGGTGCCATGACAAGTGACACCATTCTGAAGTAAATAGTATACATTGCAACAGTGTTTCCATCTGTCCTGAGCTTTAGAAATATCAAAAAAAATGCACAAAAAAGAACAATTTAACAATAGATACATTTGAGAGACAGCTGCAAACCTGTTTTTCAAGGAGACAAAACTGTAAGAATAAGGACTCACTTGGACCTCCTGCTTTATAGTAGCAGGTTTCACAGGGGTCTTAGCTTCTTCTTTAGGCTGGAAACCACCTCCTTCAAGTAGTTCTAAGTCCTACAGGAATAATAAGATAAAAATGTGCATTAGTCATGAAATGTGTATGATTTTAAAAAATGAATCTGAGTAGTGATAAATTGGGTGTACTTTTTCTGAATTCTTTATAGACAAAAGAACAAAGCAGCAGAAACTCCTCACCTCAATGAAAGACGCATCATCATCTTCAAAAGGCTCAATGTTTTCACTCCTGCTGGCAGATGACACTTCAGGACGTTTGCTAGACTTATGATAAGCTGTCTCATATTCGAAAGGATGAACCTGCTCAGTCTTGATGGAGATGACACGTTGTTCAGATTTTTGGCTGTTGTTATTATGGGATCCTGACTCTTTTTCCAAGTTAAACTGTGGCTTCTTGTTGGTACCATTTTCCTCCTGGTGAACTCGCTGCCTCTTGCTCGAAGATGAAGCTATGGCATTAAAATCCTGTTTCTTTTCGGTTAAACCTTGAATTTTTGACTGTGCTTGCTGGCTGCGATTATATGAAGGCTGCTCATCAAAGCAGTCCATATCCTCAGACATGATAGACTCCAGTTCATCTATCTGGATCTCTTCTTCCAACTCCTTCCTCTTTCTGCTCTGTGGCATCTCCTGAACAGCATGGCAAACCCTGTCTGAGTTAGTCTCCGACCGTCCTACAAAAAGATCTGCTGCTGACCCCAGTGGAGTCTGGAACGTCGCTGCAGGGACTGATGTTCCTTTAGACGTGACTGAAGTGGTTGATGCCTGCATGCTGATGGATGATTCCAATACAGGCCGCTTTGGCTCTGACATAACAGTTAAGAACTCGTCCTCCAAAGGCCTTAATGACAGGAAGAAAGAGATGTGTAAAAACAGACTTCAGCCAGAGGAGCAAAATTTGTCCCAAAAACATGTGAACACACACGTAAACAGGAGCACTGCACTGTGGGTAATGTACGCACCAGATTTCAATAAGGAGGAGCATTTGGAATTAAAAATTCAATCTCTCTGGTTCTGCTGCACTGATTTTGATTGGGTTTTTTAATGTCAATTTTACAGTTATCAATCTGATAGATGAATAATAAATGTACAGATAAAAGCTACTGTAGTTTAACTGTTTCCTGCTCATTTTATTGTGATATGAAAATAAATTTTAAAAATTAAAATCATCCATCCATCCTCTAAACTTTTTGTCCTGTTCATGGTCTCAGGTCTCAGCTTATGTTTGCTGTCAGTGGGCAAAGCAGTTGTATCACATTTCTACCAACAATCAGCTCTGTAGCAGATGTGTTTTACCTTTTCTTGTTGACTGGTTGAAAGAAACTAGTCATAGTTGATTGTTTCTGTGGAGAAGCCTGAGGAGAGTTTTTCAGTTTCTGAGGAGATTCCCTCTGTAGGAAGGTCCTTGTGCCACCACTGGACTTAGGAAAGGATGGCTGAGACCTAATGCCACCGGCGCCTGCACCTGAAACTGCAGACACACTTGCTGAGGGTTTAGCTTAGTGAGTTTAGTTTAGCTTAGCTCATAAAGACTCAAAACAGCTAGCTCAGCTCTGTCTTTCCTTCAGCACCTCTAAAGCTCACTAGCAAATTATATCTCAGATCTCACATAATAATTATATTTCACTCAATATCAAACCATTCATTTAAGAGGAGTTGTGGTCTTGCCTCAGTATTCACCCGAACACCCAAAATATATTTGAAACAGAATTAAATCTGACAAATAAGAACAGACATACTGAGATAATGCACCAAATAATGCAGATGGGTGTTGGTACAAATACTTTGGCCTAACTGGAAGGATCAGTGTGGGACGATGTCACTGATCCACAATAAACACTCCTGATCAGTACTGATATATAATATGTGCAAGCACAATTGCGTTGTGTCCTTTGTGTGTCTCTTTTTCATCATTGTTCATCAAGTTAACTAATTATGAACAATTACAATTCAGAGGAAATAACATGCACGACACAGTAAAGCTACATGTTATGTTACACACAGCAGTTCAACAGAGAAACCCTGGTGTTTGATTGGTATTTCAACAGTAGACAGATCCTTAATTCATCCATGCAGCTACCTGTCAGTTTAGACTCAGGCGTCTTCTTCTGTGACTCTGTGTTCTTGACTGTGTTAAACGATGAGCTCATTGTATCAGCCACGACGCATTCAGTAGCTGTCTGCTGTGCTACAGGTTTGGAGCCACGGAGCTGACTGGTGTTCTGGTTTTGTTTCTTCTCAGGAGTTTCCCCAACGGCCGTCACCCCCATAACTTTGCCACGTTCTGTCCTGTTAAATAAGTCAAATTATTCACATCAGACAAATTTGTACAACAAACAGAAGAATGCAAGATTTAGAAAATTTAACTTATAATTACTGTGCGTCTGGGAGTGAATGTTGGTACCCCTGTGATGGCTCTGTGTTGGCCGCATAAGCTGTGATGTTTTGAGAAGTTGTGGGTAACACAGTCTCGTCCACCGCCACGCTCTGTGACAGTGAAGCATTTGCAATTCTGGGATTCACTCTTTGCACTGACTCTACAAACAGACAGAAACATGATTAAGACAACTTTACACACAAGAAAAAATGGTATTGAAGAAACTTGATGTAATGTCTCGCTGTTGTTTTCCTCTGCCTGCCGTTCACGTAGTTAACATCCACGTCTGTCCAGACTCATAATATACTACAAAACATCATCATTTCCTCATGTTATCACATTAACCATTTGTTTGAAATTTAGTCATGATTACTGTTCTCTTGAGTTATAGGAAAAAAATGTAGTGGGATGTCAAAGTAACCTTGACCTTTGACCTCAAACCACAAACAAATCTACAATGTTCATGCTTGAGTCCAACTGAAATGAAAACACAACGCCTAAAAACTGGAAAAATAGAACAAACAGTGACTTTCTTGACGGTCACCCACCTGCGTCTGGTATGACACTGGATGGATTGCAGTATTGCTCGCATGAAGCATAGATAGCGGCCAAACCAATTTCAGACTCTGTGATGACTCGAAGTCCTTTTCTATGTCCATGGAAAAAAGAGAAATGCCAGTCAGGGAGTTTCAGCGTGGTTAAAAATCATCGCTTTGACAAGTAAATTGCCAAAACACTCTTCAGTGCTTTTCTACAGAAAAACAGGAGTTTCTGCAAACCTTTGAACAATGTGCTTTACAGAGTTTGCCCACTCAGTGGCAGAGGAAGGAAGCAGAGCTTGGGAGTTGCCTGTCGTTGCATCGATCACACAGTTCTGTGGAGACTCCAGCACGTCTCTAGGGAGAGAACCCTCCTCCAGCAGCCGACTCGCACCACCTCCAAAACTCACTGCTGCATTCAGGCGCTTCAGCTGCATATAGCATAATCGTAGCAATTGTTCGTTTACCAGTAAAGCAACCACAGCCCTCTCTTATAATGTCAGTCTGAATAAAGGCTTGAGCTTTTGAGTGATTCATAAATATGTGAGCAATTATTACAGCTTTTGTTTCAACGGAATATGCTGTAATACTGCTTGCAACACAAGTTTACTATTATCACATTAATGCAGAGATACAAAGATTAGAACCAAGCTAAGAAAGTCACATTACAGCTTGCAGTGTCTCCTGGATATAAAAGGACAAATTTGAATTGTTTTTATTGTATTAAACTTTTAAAATGGTGATCACATGACTTTGCCAAAAAGAAATCAAGCAGGGCGATTAAACAGCCGATAACAAGAGCTCGTTTATATAACTCTTGTGTGTTTTGTCATCCTTGACTGACTGAGGTGGATATTTACTGAGCGATTAGAAGTGATCACCTGAAATCCGGCGAGTCTGTGGCCAGTTACCTGGTGGTGTGCAGAGCATGAAATCAATATTAGGTTGTTACAAAGACAGAGGTAGACATACCTGTTTAGCACTGAGGAATACGAAGGTCTTTCCAGTGAAAAGCTGTTTACGAGCTAAAATTGCTCCAAGGTTAACATCCTCTGCTCTCAAGCTGGGCTCATCGATGTCAGGAACAAAACTTAAAAACAACAGCACAGATGATATAATGTTTGGTTTAGTATGACGCTGAGCTTATCCCACCTGTAAGTGTGCGTAAATGCTGATGAGTTGTTTGATACCTCTCAGCTCGAGGTGGGGGTAATTTTTGCTGAGCCGCTGCTTTAAGCTCAGAGAAGAACTCTGGCTTGACGATGGGACGACAGCACAGCAGAGCACAAATAGTCTAATCAGGAAGACAGGAAGCACATCAACATATATCTAGTGACTGACACATCACATGTGCTGAAGAGGACACAGAGTCTGGTCCTGACCTTGACGGTGACTTTAGCAGTGGGCATGACCAGATGGGTGCAGTCCTGAGACCAGCTGTTGACCAGCTTTCCCCCAAAAGGCAACAGGGCCTGAGAGATTGACGCCTTACCGTCGCTATCCAAACACGATGAACACACCACCGGCTTCTGATAGGCCACACTGAAATAAAGTAATGACAAACCAATTGAACTTGTATTAACATTTACTGAGTTTGGGGACAATAAAACCAGTTCAGTGCATTTAAACATAAAGACAGACATAATTGGTTCTGTTACCTACCTGAATTTGCTCTCAAACACGCCAAACGTGACATTGTCCCCTGACTTCAGGTTCACTGGTGTGTTTTCTGCCAAGCGCTGGCCGTTGACCACTGTACCATACTTAGAGGTATCTTTCAGAGTCAGGCCCTGGAAATAAACATTGATAACAGCAACTCAAGTTATCCATTAGTCAAACAATCCATCTAACATCTTTCTGTTCAATTATTCATTTCTCACTGAGAAACCCATCCTTTACCCTGGGACCACAACGGAAATGTGTCCTGAGCTCGGAAAACAAATCAAGTGAATGCATGAATCAAAATGCCAACAGTAAACAGAAAGACAGGATGAGAAATTGAAAAACAACTATGTCAGAGGGGTTGGTTTAACAATTCTTTTAAATTAAACAATATGGGTAATCTACAGAAAGAAAACAACAATATAATAAGATGACTGGCCTTAAACTTTATTTATGTATTTTGTTTGCACATCAACTGTAAAGCAGCTTTCTGACTGGCAGTTGAGAGTTTATGTCTCTGCAGAACAGCAGCATGTATTTTCGTAAAATAATAAACCTGGATGTTTTATGTTATACGCATCAATGCTCAGCCTAGACTGCATTTCTTAAATAATCTTATAATAAGACATTTACATATGACTTTGTTATGTTTGTAATGGGATATCAGTGGTGCTTGTTCAGTTGAGTGATTAGTTCTATTTACTGTTGTATTCCTCATTATCTGATCATTCAAGGGCTACACCTTTCAGTGAAATGTCCCCTGCTTCTGATGATCATCAGGCTAGATGATTATTTAAAAAAAACATGTTATTATGTTACATACATTGTTACCATCACTGCAACTGTTTGGGTCCTGACAGAGAGCTTCGTGTTCTGGGTTCATTAGATCGAACTAGGTAGTGTGGTTTGTTTCAGATAAGCTATGTTGGACTGGGGGGACAGCACCACCTTCTGTGCAGGAGTGCCATCACACAGATAGTACTCATCTACTTTGTACATGACTAGAAGGACTGCGTGACATGTTAATTAATATCTTGTATCATCCCACAGGCCTGCAATTCCAAGGTGATAAGAAAACAAAAATATTTTTTAATTCTAATTTGTGTCTAATCTCACTTTGTGTGACATCTTTGTGTTAAACAGCAAGTTATTTGATGTTTAACACAAAGATGTATCACAAAAAAAAGAATGATATCATATAAGACTTCACATTACATTACATCTCAGACAGGACATGATCCCACACCCAAGCTTTTGTTTGTCCCGACGGGCAATGGTTGGTGATGGTTTGACAGACAGTAGTAGTTCATTTAGTTTGGCCTTACTGTTTGGATTCCAGTTGTGATATTGCCTTTAAACTGTGTCACAGCTCTTGTCAGTCTGATTTAGTTTAGTCTTGTCTAATATTCAATAAGGACAAAACTCCAGTGCAAAACTTGAATCAAACAGAACCAGAGTCTGTTGGCATCATCATATAAATTCCAGTTAGAGACATACAGTCTTCTCTGTTCAATATCTTATAACTTATCCATGAACATACAGTGGCTCCAACAAGAAAGTAACTTTACATATGTATGCAAATGTATACATATCAGTCCATTAAACGCTGAAATATGTACTGTAGGACAATTTGATGGTTACATCATTTCCTCATTTCCCCATCGTCCTCTTACCTGGTCGGTAGCAGTGAGGTGAGCGTGAGCTCTGCTGATGGACTGGTCATTGGTTAGTAGGATGTCACAGTTCTTTCGTCCCACCACATATTCTTTACTCGGGAGCAGATAGTGGGTCTCACCTGAGTGAGAGAGTGACATGTTATGGACCCTTTGGTGTAGGATCACAAACAGACAATCTAATTTTTATGAACTCAAATGATTTCTAAATTTTTTGGATGTGTTTTTTTCATGTGTGGCAATCCTCTTTGCACTAGAGCTGCCCAGTGTTGACAATATAAATGTCACATGTATTTGACTACATACTTGATGTCAATAATCAATTAATTATAACATTTAATGCTTTCACACAACAGTTAATCTGAACCAGGCTTACTACCAGACTTAATATTTAAATTAAGGTAATGTGTCCAGCACTGCATGTTTTTGCATACAAAACCAATAAAAGTGTGGAGACTATATACAGATAATAATATAACCGTGTTTGTTGTCACCTGTGGAACACAGCAAATACAAAATTATTATGAGCTGAGTTTTAAACAATCCACCGCCTAACAGCAAGTTTAGAAATTAATTGTGCAGATCCTTGCTTTACAACGAAAACACATGCGCAGCTTGTTACATTAAAATGAAACCTATGTTTCAGTACAATCACATGATCTAGGTTGATCACAGCCACGCAGCCTCCACCCTAATGAACATCTGTTGAAGCCAATATCCCTTATATCCAGTTTAACGTTATACGCAGGTTTTGCAAACATGCTTATTTTCTACCTTTGTCGTTTTTTGTGTTTGACACAACGTCTACACTCACTAATTGATCAAGTTATGAACTTCAACTCGCTAGCTTTATGTCAAGCTAGCGTTGAAATGTCATTCATGACGATAAAGTTACCTCCAGCCTGCAGCGGTGTCAGTATCCACATTTTACTGTATTATTTTGCCTTTTTATTGATTCAAAGCGACAGCTACTCAGGAGAATGGCATTATTTTTAAAACGCCCCGTCCACATTCAACAACTATCAAAAACTGGACACCATGGACTCACAGCGCGCCACCGTGTGACGTACAAACCCTGCGACACTGTGCGCTTTCAAAATAAAACTCCCTTCATTTATTAAATTCATCCATGTCTTGTATGCTAATTTTAATAAGTATCACTTTATGGCAGTCACGAGTTCAAGTGTTGATACTCTGAGTACAGACTTATATGTATTTGCATGTTTGGAACAGTACTGTGTGAATTCTGTTTCAGGACACATAGTGTACTTATTACTCAATTGTAGACCAAGCAGTAATAGAAAAGTTACACAGAAAGTAAACAGATTAGACAAAACCAGGGACCTGTGCATACATTGGACATTTTTATTCAACCATAAAAGATGAAAGAAAAACAATACAGACATTTAGACAAAACCACCACTGACAAATATCAACACGATTTTAAAATATGAAATCATACATATAGCAGAGTGAACAAATAATTAGTGTGATAGTTATTTGCAGAATTAGTTATAAAATTTAGACTTTCACAAATATGTTTCATAAAATAACACCCATGGTCTTTTTTATTGAATCCATAATAAACAAAACACATTTTGGTATTGCTATATATTTTTCATTAATTGCTGAACTCAAAATATAGGATCATTGTCAGATTTCCATGGCTGGCCTGCAGCTGGTCTCAGACGGCCTCGTCCCCAGAGGCAGGGTAGTTTATGATTGGCTCTCATCACTGCAACACTAGTACAAGAGTCAGGTTTTCGGATGATCTCACACCAGTCTGGATAGTCCACAGGTTTAGAGCCACTGCAAAAAACATCAACATTAGAGTGTATATACATAAATACATATACTTGTTAGGGGGGTGTTACTTTAAAACAGACTCACTGGTCACAGCATCCTACTCCAAAAGGCTCCATGCAGACACACTGGTAACAGTCACTGGTAATCCAGCTCTCTCCTATCCCATAAACCTGTCCCATGTGCTCACAGCTGCCTGGAAATGACATATATCACTTATTATGACATGTACAGCAGAAGAAAGCTCAGATCAGAATGGAAATGTAACCTAAAAATGTAAATATTGCAGCAAGTTGAGTCCATTGAACTACTTAATGTACAGTTTGGTTGTTTATTATACAAATATACATCATATATCTTAAACTCATCATTGATGATGTAATGTTATGGATAAAAATATTTTTTGCAAAGAAATTAGTAAAAATAACTGCTCAATAACCATATTGGTGTAAAATATACAAGATGTAATATATTTAAAAAGTATGAAGTAAAATAAAAGTAAAGTAAACTTAGCTCCAAAATGTATTTGATTACTTTCTGCCACTGAACATGTACACATACAAGGCTATGGAAAACATTATATCCATACACATGTGCTCTACCTTTGGTGTTGAAGAAGCACTCGCCACTGTTATACACAGAAAAACATGGCACACCAGCACTCAGGAGCAACAGTAGAGATAAAACCAGCCCTCCTGCTGTGTTTGCCATTTCTGAAAAAAATAGCACATTGGTAAAAGTAAAACACTAAAAAACATGATAACCAGATGAGAAAAATACCATTCTTACCTATGTGATGTAAAATCCTTCTTTTGCTGTATTGTCTTGCAATTCTTCTCTTTCTACTCCTCTCTCCTCGTCTTTCATTTACCCCCTTGTCGTGTTTCTATTCCTTCCTTCCCTCTTTTGGCTCTCTGCTTCTCCTGTTTGGTACTACTCTTGAACTGATGCACTCTCTCTCTTTCTCCCTCTATGCCGGCAGATATTTATACTGAATGGTACGTCTTCATCACTGCACTCATTTCTACCTATTATCACTGCTGTTTGCACCCCCTCGCCCGTCCCCCCAACCACCACCACCACCACCACCACCACCACCACCATTAATTACCACACACACACATACAGCATGCAGATACACACACAGAAAAACATACAAGCATTATGATTGCAATGTTCGTCATCCCCTTTTTACCGCTTCACAGAAATTGCCCTAAAGTATACAGTGTGCACGCTTTCAGATAACATTTGTCTCATGTGGTTGCCATTTGACCCTATCAGTAGATCTTACTGGTGACACCATCCATAGGAGACGACCAGCCAGTGGCCTATTGTCCTGCACAGAAGCTGCATGTGTGTGAACTCTTGACCCACTGTTCAACATCAAGACACATGTTTACCTATTTTCCTATAATGAATGTAAAAAATGTTAAATGCCAATTTGAAATAGTATTTATTGTTGTTGTTAAAATATTATATTATTTGATTGCAGTGGTAGAAGAAGTACTCAGACCTTTTACTTAAGGGAAATGTGCAGTATCAAAAAGTATCAGCATTCATTAAGAAGAATGACTCTTTTCACAAGGCGATATTAATATATATTATATTATTCTGATTTATCACTAACAAATACATGTTAAAATGCTTTTTAATGCATTTTAGTGCATTTGTAGTTGTAGCCCAGAGCCAATATTTGCTAGACTTTGTATACTACTGGATAAAAAAGTGGTATGGCAGGACATCATATCATATAAGCACATTGTATTTCTCCCTAAAAAGTATTGGCATATAAATGTAAAGAAGCAAAAAATGGAAATATTTCAGTTAAATACATGTATGTTAAAACTGAGTAAATGTACTTTCCACCACAGTTATATTGTATTAAAAAGAGGTCCTGAGGGGGTTTTCAATCATTGTCTTTCTCTTACAACTGACTAATAATCAAATTTTCTGATGCACATCAGTTACTTGATTCAATTTCAGATCATTTTGTTAATGAATCATCAAGCAAATTACGAGATTCTGAGCATGATTCACTGAACTTCAGCTTAATTTTTCTATTAAAAGACATGGTGTGTTTTTGCGTCATTGAGGGGTTTTTATTTAGTCTGGAGCAGGAGAGGGGAGGTAGTATTTAAGGGTCTCTTGGTTAAATGTGGGGTTATTTTTGTGCTTCAGTGTTTTTCTCCTTTGTGTGAGTTGTTTGAATAAACCACCCTGAGTCCACTGATAACACACACAGAGAAACACACAGATTTGTTTGTCACTTTTGGGGAGATTTCATTGCCTGGAGCCTAACTCTAACCTTAACCTTATCCTCGGTGAACACACACACACACGAATCTGCAGTGACAACAAACTAAGGAAACATTTTTTGTTTGAAATTAGACAACTATCCCCTACAGGTTAAAAAACCTACACTTGTGACTTTAGGTCAGATGAGCCACATGGACGCACACACGGGGTCGTACATTCAAACCAGCAGCTCCTCAGTCCTGCAACACACACTATACTGACTTGTTTCCTCTCTGTGCTGCTTTAATGTATTCAGATGTTGCCACAGATTGTCTCATGTGGTTTCTGTGCACCCCAACCTGTCTATCCAGTTTCCTTAGTGTGGTCTGAATAGTTTTGTTTAAACAATAGTATGCACACTTTTAAAACATGAGGCATCCTGAGCAATGTCCTGGTGATCACATTACAATGTAGCTCTGAAGTAAAACTGATTACATCATTTTGTGAGTATTGGCTGCATTTTTCATAGGGGACACTCTTACACAGTATCTCATTTGATAAGAACGCATATTATCTACTCACATCAGTGCAACTGATTTTACAGTCATTCACTCCAGGGGGTTTATGCACATTAGGATGTATATTATTACGCTTCCTTAGAAAATGGACTCTTATATAATAAAATGCCCTTTAAAGAATTCACTGACTGGGAGGAAGGACATTACATGAGCCAAAAGTTCAAAAAGGACTTTCTCTGTGTAATGTCAATTAATTAAGAGTAAAAATAGTATCTGAAGCATGGAGCTCACTATGTCTGATGCAACTGGACATGAATCAGAGATGTGGAGAAATGAATCACTGCAAAATGTCTTGCATGGATAAAATCCCAGATGATGAAAAATGTCCTTCATTGCACACTCAAGGCTCATCAAGAGGAGCAAGGGAATAAAAATGTTAGACACAGCTTGTCCTGATGTCACCTGTAGTCCAACAGTAAAACACCTGTTTGCTGATAGACCAGGATGTACTTGCTCATGTCCCATAGTAAAAAAAAAACAAACAAGGAGAACATAATGCCTCACCTGTCAGTCTTTTCAAAAGATTATTGGGTTTGTGGGTGTGTGTGTGCATGTTTGTGTTGGAGAGAGAATGAAAAGTAAACATCAAAGTAATCAACAAAACTTGATATTCAGACTCATTTTTGTTTATCTTTTTATTCAGAGCACAAAGAGAAATTTATTTCTCATTACTATTTCTCTAACTATTGTTTTGTATTCTCACAGTGAGGTAGCATGATACAAGCAATGCTTTCTTCACAGAGATTAATTGATAAAATTCCTAACATACTAAAGGAATTTAAGTGGATATCTAGGTCAAACTCGACATGTTTGGCAATACAAAACACACTAATTGCAAAGTTCAAGTTTCAAAACTTTTACCTGAACATTTACCTGAGGTGGGTGGGTTGTTTTTTTCTGCAGAATTAAAACAAGGATCAGAAGTCAGCGCCAGACTCTGTAGGAATATGTCTGATATTTAGTTGACAGGATAAAGCACAAGAACAACCGAATATCAAACATATCACACAGCCTCTAGCCAGTCACAGCTTTAGCAGAGTGGAAGTGCCTGTTGCAGACAAGAGAGACAATGCAGTGAGAATAAATAAAGCAGAGATGAAGACTGAGAACATGAGACAGTCAGTCAACTTGTGGCAAATGAATGTAGGCCACAGATGATCACAATGAATGTGTCAAATAAGTATCATATAGAAGAAGAACCTAGATAACCTGTCCAGGACAAGAGAGATGCGACAGAGGACAAGGCCTGAAGGGAGGGAGTCACTAACACAGGGAGTCAGAGATCCTGTTTGGCATTTGAGATCACCTATCTGTGACTCTGTGAGGGCAAACAGTGGGGAGCAAAGGCTAAAAATGAGAGGCAAGAATCACATAAGAAGTGTTCCTCATCCTCAAATAAATACAAAAATGAACATACTTACCGATCCTATTATCCATACACAGCATCCAACAGTGTCCTGTCATGAAAAAAAGGTAAGAAGAGTGATTCATGGCTCCTAAATGTTAAATGTAGCTGTTCAGTGTGAGTGAGCTATGATCTGTGTCTGCGACTGTGTGAGCAATTTGTCGGTGGGACAGCATTTATATATATACATACAACCCTGTGTGAGCACACACACACATAAACACACTCGCAATGCCCTGTGTAATTAGAGGCAAATATTGATCAACTGCTGTGGCCTGCAGCCTTTCCTCCCCACATTAGCCTGATCAATAGATGTGATGTTCATCCTACTGTGAGCTCCCTCTCTCTCACACACGCACACAGACACACACAGGACCGCAGATGAAAAAGTCAAAATTTTTCAGTTATTGCCTGTAGGTAGGACAAGTGTGAACACATGATGGACATCTCTCTAAGTCATTAGTTGAATCCTATTATTATTATTATTTTCAGTTCAAATATATCAAATGACTGATATAGCAAATTACGACCTTTACAAAAAAAGATTTATTAAAAGAAAAAAGAAAGAAAAGTGTGTTTGACCAGACTGTAATGTGACAAAAACACATAAATAAAATGTGTAAATAGTATTTCCATCGTGAGTCATCAGCAATCTTTAAGGTAATTTTTTTTCTTGGTATCTGCTTGTGTGAACCTTATTCTCCATATTAAGTTTTGATATTTTTCCCATTGTGCAGCCAGATTTGCATCAAGAATGACAGTATGCAAAGCTAATTGGGTGTTTGTCATTAAATTTTGAATTTCCAAAGGGGAACTCTGGTACAGTGCCAGGAGAAGTTGTAAATATTGCCTTTAAAGAAACTAATCTCCACTCTGCATATGAAATTCATCAGTGGATTTTTTTATTTAACATTCCCAAAATTGATGGCAAAACATTTTATTGCAGTCCCATTAAGGCCTTGTGATGTGTTTAGAGTAATTGTTTTTAGCAGTGATAGATAATAGAGATGCCTGAGTATTTTGATTTTACACCCTTTCACGGTTATATATCATACTCTTTACCTAACTACAATTATTTCACAGCTATAGTTTCCGATAACTTTGACTATACTATTATGGATTAAACCAACAGTACACATAGCACTATTACCAGTATGCTTAACTTTGACCAGCTGCAGCATGTGCTCACTCTGAAGCATCAATAATAATAATCTAACACTGTGGGTGGTCATCACTGCCTAATGAGTACTTTTACGTTTGTTACTTAAAACACATTGTCCTGACACTTCTGTGTTTCTACAGTGTTTTTGAATGCAGGATTAATTATATTTTACCCCACACTATTGATACTTTTATTAATAGCTTATAGCTGTGTCAAAAGAAAAATATGTCAAATGTGACCTGGCCTGTCTCCACCAGGATAGATATAATTCACACTCAAAACCTGAATTTATGCTAAGTACATAATTGATTTGATTGGCAAACATGTCAGTGAGAAATATTATCAAATATTTTGAAAGGACAATCCCTCTTATACACTTCACCGGGTTGGATCAACACTATTAGGTCTCTGCAGTCAAGGTGACCTCTGGCTGCCTGGTTGACCTCTGGAAGTTCAGATGACTGGTGATGGTGTTATCGCTCCATCTGTGTGGAGTAGTGTGGGACTGTAACACGTGTCAACTCTGTCACACATGGTGGTTAATGAAGAGTAAGACACTCTCACCTGTGGGCGAGTCTGGATTTTTTGAATCAAGAAAATACACTTTGATTCATTGAGACGTTCAGTATGTGACATCATTAGTGAAAGAAAATATACTGTTTTTAACACAAAAGTACATCACGTGCTGCATTTTAAATCTATAAATCAGATTAGACATTAGCTCTCGTTTATGACATTGGTCAGACTGAATGTCCCCCCTCTGCTGTCTCTGTATCGTCTCCTGGTATGATGCCGACCTTGTGAGCCTATTGGGGCGGAATGATAGCCCTCTGATTGCCTAATTGTGAGCCTGGGGGGAGTTTTTTAATCTCCAGCAGATGGAGAGCAGTGTGAGGCAAAGTGAGAGATGAGAGGGTAACAGAAAACAAAAGAGCAACTTTATACAGAGTATAACTAAAATAGTAATACTCTGAATAAATCAACCCTGTTTACAGTTAATCTAATAATTCACTAAATCTTTTATAGTCTGATTTCCTCTGAAATCGTTTTCCTCAGAATTCACGTTTCAGAGCTATTATGCTTTTTCATTCACAAATTAAATTCAAAGATTAAAATCTTTCTTGAAACCCCCCCAGAATTGTCTAAAATTAACGTTCAGCTGACAAATTTGTATGTTTTACCAGTTTACTTTATCATCCAATTATTTGCAAAGCTGCAGCTCTTAAACTGCAAGTTGTGGAAAATGTCTATATAACAATCTACCAACCATAAAAACTATTGTTGATATTTTGTTCAAAATGTTCCAAAATGACAAAAATATGCAAACCTTTCTACAGGGCTGATGTTCTTAAATGTACACTTAAACCAAAGTCAAGCTTGTTCTGTTTTGTTTAGGTTTAAAACATAAAAAACATAAAGCCAAACACACAAAGAACAGACAAACTGAGACGTATTGTCATACTGAAAACTCATACATGTATTCCAATACTAATGATCCACTCATACATGTTGGAGCTTTAGGAGGAGCCAGAAGACAAACTGCACAGCCAGAGCTTCACCAGGATAAATGAGGTTTACAGAGAGCGACAGACAAAGGCTTTGGGTTCTCTGATTGGTCAGTGCTGGTCGCTCTCTGTCTCTCTTTCTCTCTCTCTCTCTCTCTCTCTCTCTCTCTCTCTCTCTCTCTCTCTCTCTCTCTCTACACCCTAAGGCAGGGTCACTAACACAGAAAGAGGCAGACGAGGTTAACAACGATTATTCAATACCTATCTCTGTGTTTTCAGTGTTGGAGGTGGAGGAGTTATCTAACAGATGAAAACTAAAGGCCAAAGGTATAATGTCCTGCAGAAAAAGGGCCTGAATCCTCTAGATGCACGGATGACATTATTATCTCCTCATATTAACCTAGTTCAGAGAGGTTTTTTCTATTACCCAGCATCCCCTGTTTCCTTGCAGTCCAATAACTGATCCTTTTTAAAATTTTCATTGAGGTGAATAGCAGTCGGGTTTTGGTGTTTTAGTGATATAAAATTTCCTAGTAGCACTCATGTGATGTGTTCAACTTTTTCTTCTGATGCTGTTTTCACACACACAGTTTGTATGCATTAATGCATTACTCCAAGCAACCAAGCTAGTAGTGCAGAATTTCATAGCCATTTATCCGCTCCCCACACCTTTACCTAATACAATGGTGAGTACATGTGTGTGTTTGTGATGTGCAAGCAAGGATACTGCACTGTAAACAACCAAGCTAGGAAGAGCCCAAAGAATGCTGCCTCGGATTCCCAGCAGGTCTCACAGAGGGCCTAGCTTTTAGACTGGACAAACTGCCAAAGAGATCCGTACGACACTGCAGTATGGACACCAATACCACAGCACACTATAGAAAGTATTATAGGAAACTATTAAAGCCTGAGGTGCATAAAATATATTCTATTTGAGTAAAATGTGCAGCTGTATGACTAATCAAAAGGAATAAACCAACAAATGTTGAGTTGCATTATGTGGTACATATTTAATTTTAAGAGCAGTATACTGTAACCAGGCCCTAAATGCACTCTTCTAAATGTGCTCTGTGACTTTGCATTAAATGGTAGTAACAGTCACTTTAAAAATCCTTGGGCCAATGAATTTAATGGACTTTTCTGAGCCCCCAGAGTCTGGGAAGGCAAAAATGATGCACTGGTGGGACTGGTGTTTAATCCACAAGAGCATTTTTTACTGTTTGATGTAACATGCTGGACATTTTTTTACCACTTCAAATTACTGAGTTTTATAAAAGCTTTACCTAAAATTTGTACTACAGATACAACGAGGCACCGTCAATATAATTTTCCTGGCAATACTACAATACTAATAGCACAAGGTGAAGATGGTATCAGTCACATCCCAATTGTAAAGATATTAGGGTATATCAGTGCAGTATGATAGAGTTTGATGTCTTTGTGTAAAGTGGTGTAATGTTACTAAGGACATTTACTAGTTCTGTACTTAAGCACATAAGCACAAATGTATTTAACTCTTGTTTGTAATATGTAATAACAACACTAATAGTATCTAATTCAAATCAGAAAGAAAATTATTTTTAACCACCTAACTTTTATTTATTGTTTTTATATATATATATATATATATATATATATATATATATATAAAAAACTTCACAGATACTACACAATATATAAATATATAGGTATATGTTGAATGGTCACTGTTGACAACTTATTGGAAAAGATTGTTTTTATTTAAGGTAACTCAAAGTAAGTAGAGTATTGATGGTATACATTCACCCCATTGATAATAAAAAAGAAAAAGTTGGTTCACAGCAGTCTGTTTATTGTCTCTATGCCAAAAATTCAAACTGGATTATGTCAGAAAAGCATTGTTAGTGCTGAGTCAGAAATCGAGTGAGAGACCATGTAAAACAGAGCAGGAGGAGAAGCTTGAAAGCTTCTCACATTTCACTTATAACAAATAAGAAGTTAGTTAGCAGAAAATATTTGCATTGTGACACAATCGGTCAACCTGTTTATTTAAATTTTACTCCAATACACACACACAGACACACACGCACAAACATACACGTATCCAGCCATTTAAGAATCTATTTTCATTCTTCATCATGCTGTTGCATAAAAATAAATAACAGATAGAAAGGGAATCTTCATTAACATCCTAATCAGAAACTGCAAATCCTAGGTGGTCCTATTTAAGTACCAGTTTCACATCCGACATGGCAACATGCTGAAATACGACTGGATTTGTTTTTAGAACAGATGAGTTGTGAGTGATGTAGAGGGAAAACACAGGTTGTAATACCTCATCTCTCCTTAGGGGTGTCAAGCTATGGCTCCTTTCATTTAGGGGCATCTGCCTTTTGCTCCTCTTGCTTAGGAGCCTCCGCCTTTGGTCCCTCCTCCACCTTTGGCTCCTCCTGTTTAGGGTCCTCCACCTTTGGCTCCTCCTCTTTAGGGGCCTCCTCCTGTTTAGGGGCCTCCACCTTTGGCTCCTCCTGTTTAGGGGCCTCCTCTTGTTTAGGGGCCTCTTCCTGTTTAGGGGCCTCCGCCTTTGGCTCCTGCTGTTTAGGGGCCTCCTCTTGTTTAGGGGCCTCCTCTTGTTTAGGGGCCTCTTCCTGTTTAGGGGCCTCTTCCTGTTTAGGGGCTCACAATTAATTCTTGGCCACACAACTGTCTTTAGGAGGAAGTTGAACAATAGGAAACGTAATGAATGTCCAGATCTCGTTATGAATGACTGAAACAATCTACAGAAATCATTTGTATCTACCAGTCCAGTACAATAGTATTCAAACCTTGCTGTTGGTGAATCCCGTTTCAAAAATTCACACAGTGAGCTCGGATGTGCTAGTTGTATTTTCAGATTTTCCAATTCTGTTCTCCAGCCATTCTTCTCCTGGTCGGTTTCAGCTGTCAGCATTATCATGTGACATGAAAGCAAGATAAAGATCATTACTTCAAATTCCTTTTTACAACTGAAAGTTAAACAACCTGAATTTGAAGCAGTACCTAATGTGAATGGTAAAAGAGGAAAACGTTGCTTTGTACATGAGAGCCATAAATCAGCACCCACCTTGGAGATGATTGAATTCATTCTCCACTGTCGCCAGGTCATCTTTTGTGGTTTTCTGCAAGTGCAAAAGAGAATCTCAGCCACACAAACGACCCGAGTTTGTTGGAATACACAGACCACACAGACATCCTGTATGTATCCAGCTTCAACTGTAAGGCAGCAACTTATTTGTACACTTTTGACATGTTATTGGTTTGTGCAGTAGTGTTACATCATCATGTAAGTAGCACGATGTTGTTTCAACCACCCCTTTCTAATATCTTGTCACTACCTTTAATGTGACACTGTTTCCTGCCCTCAATAAGATTTTTAAGGTGGCATTTTAAATAGATGTTCTGAGGTATGACCTTCATCCACTCCTGAGTACCTAAATCAGCTTTGTATAGACAGGTCACAGATGGCTGTAAATGGCTGAAAATGATAGGAATGGAAATGCAAATTCAGATTCTGAATGAATAAACCACAGAAAGGGATTGTCCTCCTCAATCATGTGATAGTGTCTGTCCACAACAGAGTAACATTTGTTTTGCTGGTGCACATGTTCATACATTTATTGCCATTTTAGGAAGTTTGGTGTTAAATAAAAATATAAAGACATATAAGCAATTTCAACACAAAGATCTTATGTCTTGTTTATGATATGTGTTGCCTCTACAACAATTATTTTTAAGGCAACATCCAGTGATTTCAGTAGTTTTTAGATGGTAGTATATTATAAATAAATAAATATTATACAAGTAGGCAAAGGCCTTCCAGTATATACAGTGAACAGGCACAATGGATTTATTAACATCATTTAAATAAATCATATAGTACTGTAGAAGCGGGTGCACTGCTGCTGGAGATACTGGAGAACTCGTGTCTGCAGGCCTTTTGTCAGTTATGCTTTAACAATGCCAGAGACGCCAAATTTTCCGACAGGTGCTGTTCATGTGTTTCCAGGTGAAAAGGGTTATGGCTGAACGTTGGCTCGCGCGCAGTGCCGGCAGAAAGAGATCCCATTATAGATAACTCAGTGACTATGAACAGACAGGCAACGTGTTAAAAACATAGCCACATTTTGTATTTGCTGTGGATCATGAAATTGCCTCAATCTAATAGAATCTGCTTTTGCACGGGTTCACTCTATCAGACTTTCTTCTTGCACCTTTCATCTTTCTCTCCCACCTGATTCTCCTGGCAGATGTCCATTTCACCCTTCAACTTCTCTGCTTTCATCTGGATCATGTTCATCTCTTCTTCCAGGGCGCTGTACTGACTCAGGATCTTATCCAGCAGGTTCTGCGTCTGTGACTTCTCGTTCTGATACTCTTTCAACACATCGTAGGTCACCCGCAGCTTAATGTCCTCGAACCTGTTCCGTTTATCTTCTTTGTCGTACTCCTTTTTCCGGATTTTCATGAGCACCACTAAAGCCACGGACACGACAAGAGTCGCAGGTAGCAACAGTTGCACCCTCATGCTTTACAGGAGCTGCGTGGGAGCTGTTGTTCGTGTTGATGGCTCAGTATATTTCCTCCAACAGGTGTCACAGTGCGGTTTCTTTGACTTCCATGTAGGATTCAGAGTCGGGAAATCATCAGCCTGAGCGCAGAGTTGCTGTGCGTGTCGCCCAGGTTACACCTCTGTACCTTTGCCCAGTATCAATCAGGTAAGGAGCCTGACTCACCTACTAGTCTGGATTGGACACTTATTTTAAGTGTGTTGGGCTCTGAGCTGCGCAGCATTCCCCTGGTCTGTCAGTACAAACACGCCTTCTTCCTGCATAGCTTTCTGGGGAGAGACAGGTTGGCCCTGTTAATACCTTTTATTTCCCTCTCGCCTTTACACTCTGGTTCCTTATAAACAAGTCAAATATGAGTGTAGATAAGCAGGCAGGCTATGTTTTATATCTGTGAGTTGACAGAGAAGACAAATTAAAGGTGCACTGTTGCCAGTGGCAAATTATTCACACAGTGCTATCTCATTTACTCTGGTGTAAAATAGATCAAAAATACATTTTTGCTTAAGAAAAGTATAGCAAGCATCATTGTAACAGATAATCATTGATCGGAATGTGTAAAGTGTAGTGGAGGAGAAGCAGAAACAAGACAAAACCTTAAAGATTCAACTTAAAACAATAATTTACTTGAATGGATATTCTTGGCAAATTACCAGTAATTGCACATCACTCGTGTTGTTTTGGGGTTTTTTTTTTTGTTTGGTTGGTTTTTGTTGGGGTTTTGTTTTTTGGTTGTTGTTTTTTTTGTTCAGTATCTGATGTTATAAAACATTTAAGAAAAGGAACATGATTAAACTCCGACCAAGGTGTTTGTCGACCAGAGGACAGAGGAGGAGTCACAGGAGGAACAAGGGAACAAGGTGGATTGTCACGCCCAGCTTGTCGAGCAGGTAGAGCAGCTTACATGCAGAGAGAGAGCTGGAAGAGATACAGGCCGAAACATACCCGGAATGAACAACAGGTGACCGGTAACAGTCTCCACCAGTATAACCTTTAGCTCGATCCAGTCTCTCCTCGGCTCATCCACGATGAAGTTCACCGTAGTGTTAGTCGGGTTGAGTTTGGGCGTGATGGTTGTAATGATTTACCAGGCCGTGCAACAGGAGTTGAACCTCCGTAGTTTGAAAATTCGCGTGGTGGATAACTCTGCAGCGGTCAGGAAGAAAGAGGAAGCGATCATCGAGGTGAAAGACAAAATCAAGGAGCTGAAGACGACGCTGGCGGAGTCCAACGCCAAGATGGATGAGCTGAAGAAGAAGAAGGCAGACACTGAAAAATCAACACAGGACCTTGATCAAAGTCTCCAGACCTGTAACACGGAAAAGGCAAGGGTCACGCATTTGGTGTTATGTAGCCTACTACACACTGCTGCCCACCCTGCAATAAGCATAACATGCTTCCTGAATTACCGGAAGGTCACACACAGACAGACAGATTTATCAATCAGTTAATAGCAAAAATATAATAATAAAAACTGCATTGAAGAATACTGATTTCTATGGATATATATGTAAAAGAACAAAATGCATATTATTATGCAGGCCGGCAGTAACGTAAGGATGTATAGTGATATTTCCTCTCCCTTAATACCCTCACTCTTATTATCCTTAATACGTCCAATATACGATAAACCTGTTTTTTTTCTCTCCTCACACAGTAATCCAACTTTCTCCTGTGTCCTTAATAGGCAGATGTTAATAAGAAGAAGACGGATGTGATGGAGGCCATGACTAAACTCAAAAGTAATTTTTTTGTCTCTCCTCTGTGTCTGATAATGTCAGGTCTGAGCAGATAGTTAAAAAAGTGTTTTTTTCTGTATACTAATATTGGCCAATCCAAAACTGATTCAGATAGGAGAGCGTAATAACCACAATGTTCCTCTACACACCTTTTACATCAGGCTGGCTTAAAAAAAAAAAAAAAGACAATGGATGAAATTTTGTGCATCCAGGCATCTTTTGAAGATCGTTAACAAGATATTCTGGGATAACTGTCAGACTACAGACAGACTGCTCTTGGTTTTCTGTCACTGGTCTGCACACTTATTATCCTATCGGATACAAATCTGAGCCCAAGCAAAAATAGCAGCTGCCATTTTGCACTTTTTAAACCTAGGAATGCATTGATTTGTTTTTTCCCTCAAATCATTAATCATTCAGTTAAGGATGTAAATTATCATGCTGTACACTCTCTGGAATGACCATTTCTGTCTGTTTATGTATGCCATTTCCCCAGCTGATCACGAATTAACGAAAGGGATGGCAGCAGGGGATATTCAGAGCTTGAAACAACAGATTTTGGATAGAGACAAAGCTATTTGTGCCTTTGCAGATACTACAAAGGAGGAAGCGCGGTAAGATCTGAAATGCCCACTCATATCCTCTGAATAACAGAGTCAGCTTGAGTAAAGCAGAGCAACAGAGAGCCTTGGGCCTCTCCGTTTCAACAGCGTGAATCAACTGCATTACAAATCAGAACTACTTAATAGAATCATGTAAAAGTAAATGCATAAGGCAGCCTTATCACATCAGATCAGCGCATTAAATTAACATTGTTTTTTTTCCCCTTGTCTCCATTTTGCAGGAAGCTGTGTGGAATTTCTGAAGCTCTAAAATAAAGTCATCTTAAACAGTCAGTGTGACTGTGAGCTATGTTTCAAAAAATCATGCAAGGCATGCTAGAATTCTTTTTTAATGTTAATGATGAGGTTACAGATCTACTTGTTCATCAAGGGAAAGTGGAGTATGGGTAAATATGTTCAAAAGCTTTGTGCTGGTTGGTGGGATGAAGTCTGGCCTTTAGTCTCTGTACAACACTTTGATACTTGTAATTCGACCCTTCACAAATAAATTAACCTTGCTGTTATATACAATTATTATGGCTGTTACTTATAATTGCTTCCTCTGATTGAGCTGGTAAAGCTACATTATGTAGTGAGGCGAATATAGAATATTTTTGTGTGTGAGAGACAGAATTTGATAACCAGATTTGCTTAAATTAAAACATATAATGTCCCATGTTGGAAAATGTCTGTCCATAACCAACATATGAAATAAGTCACAAACGAATGAATTATGTGATATAATTTGGGGCACATAATGATGGAATGCTATTCATTGGCATGTTCCTCTACCTCCTCCTAGTGCAACACCAAGGAATGACGGTCTTTCTACACCATTCAATCATGATGAAGAGCCACTCAGCAGTATGTTAATATTTTTCTTCTATTTCCTGTTCAGCCTCTTCAGCTTAATCTATAAACAGTGTGTTTATGAGTCTTGTTCTTGCCATCTGCCAGTCTAATACCATTGTGCAAAACGGCATAACAAAGGTGCAATTTAAGGAAAAGCGATTGCTTCTAATAAGAAACAAACTGAGACATCTGTGCTGAATCTGTCTTGATTAGTTTAACAACTTGCAGCCCAATGCACTGATATTAGGTGGAAACTAAAATATGCCGTCTTCCACAGCCCAATTCAACTCATTTTTGATATAACTGAAGAAAGGAGGCACTTGCAATGTGTTGCAAGACTGCTGGCATGAAATTTTATCATTTTTGTTTCTGCCCATTTGTAAAACCCTCTGGCATATCATAGAACTGTAAACTATGAAATAGTATATAAGATTTTGCATACATTTTGTTTAAATTGTTACATGCTTTTGCAACTTTGGAATGTATTATCACTGGTGACACATTTCTCTATACTGAGCTCACTTTTTATAAAAACTCTTCTCAAAGTTTTCTTTATCAACATGCCGCTCAGCACCTTAACCTTGCTTCCGAAACGCACTAATACAATCAAAGCACCTCATACACAGTTCGGGATAAGCTGTTGTATACAAGAACACTGAAATTTGTCTCCTAACAAGAAATGTGTCACTCAAAAAACAACACAAGTATTACAATATCACTTACTATTGTCTTAAAAGTAGCTTTTTAAAAAAGATTGTATTTCTATTTGTACTTCTATTTATACTTTATTTTATTTAACTGTGCATACACAGATCCCAATAAAGTTAAAAGAATGGCACCTCATAAATGCATATGACATACAAGTCAAAAAGGAATGCTGCAGAAGGCATTTTCATAAACTACAGAAATGGCATGAAAAAAACATGTATGCATCTACTCCATTACTTAGCATGTATTTGTGTCCATGCTCTGATGGACCAAAGCTTAAAATTAAGTGAAGTACTCCATAAATTTAAGTGTGGAGATATATATTTTTAATAGTTGTAACCATATGTTAAAAAAAACACCCAATGACATAGAAAGTTAGTGTGGGTTGTAACGGTAACTTAGATGTTAAAAGAAATAAGAAAGCTCTCCAACTCCAGTCTTTTTTCCCTGTGCGTTATTCAGCAATAATGTGGAAGAGAACGCCTAACACTGCTAGAGGGAGATAGATGAGAAAAACAATGACCTAATAAAGTGGAATTGTGCATGTTAACCAAAAAACTCCATGCTATAAGATAGATCATATGTTAACAGAGTTTGTGATGATGTGGAAAAATATACAATCTAAAAGTCCACGCAGAATAAAGAACAGGTAAGTTAGATTTAAAATTGCTGTTCTGTGTATATACTCAACTCCTAACACCTACGAATATAAAGAAAATCTAATCTTTATATTTAAATGCAAACCCAGGTGTGGGATCATTACAAGTGAAGCCGGCTCATGTAACGGCTTTCTGAAACGTATATGAGTGGTTCTCCACAGCCAATCACAGTACGAAGTGTAGGCCACGTGATCTCAATGACACTATAGGTGGAATACCTCGTGCCGGAAGTTGACAAACGCTGATCCGGTGACACATGAAAGTCACTGGCTTAATAGTCACAATATACTGTTATTTTATCAAACAGCTAAACACAAATATGTGTTAAACATGCTTACGACTTGTTTTAAAGCAGTACAGTCTTTACTACAACTATAGTACTTTTACGGTGCTAGCCAACGTTAGCTAGCAATAGCCTTCGAACTGCCGTATAACCAGTGACTGCTGTTATTTCATCAGTTATCTACCTCAACAGACACGCAGGCCGGTCGGAGTCAGGGCAAGTTTTTATTTAGCATCCTCGTTATTTGAGCGGTGAAAAAATGGCAAGGAGCCTCGGTCGATTATTGAAAGGCTTTCAACGCCTCGGCTCACTTTTACCGTTTAACACTGAAGTCAGCCACCCGTCCAGCAGCAGCGAGTCAGCCAGGAGCGCCGTTGTACGGACCATGGTGGTAGGTACAATTAACTGTTCAGAGAAAGGTCTTTTAAATGAATGTTTGGAGCTTTCTGAATGGGGTTTCATCTGGGAACTCCCTCTACTGTCTCTCCTTCCAGCTGCTTCTCAGTTCAATGGTGGGTTTTAGCTGCACAGTGTGAAGCACGGGTGTGTCAAACACATGGGTGTGTTGAGGGGAGCTGAAAATAACAGTCGAGTTAATAATGTCAAAATTATGTATGTGCACAATCATGCAGCCTTCATACTTAATTAAAATTTTCATTTTAAGACTTGGTGACCTCTTTTTTTTAATATATTTTCAGGAATTGAATTAAAAGAGTTAACTAATTCTATGTATACCACAATAAGTCATGTGAGATATCAATATTCATATTTACTTGGTGGCCACTTTAAACATTTTATTGTAAATCAGTCCAGTACAACATCAAACTACAACCTCATGAACAATAAGTGAAACTAATACATCTTCGTCAGTTATATAATTATGTATGTATTTATTTATGAATATGTTTATTACAGTTCTGGCATCAGGAAGTAACAGTTTGAATGTTTTTGTTTGACAAAACATGTATAAGATAGTATGTATATACACAAGAAAACAAGGTCATAAAGCAGGGTGTGTATACATCTTGCTATCTTGTTTTATTTCTCTAAACAAGCAAATCTCAAGAAACTGAAGGTCTTCTAATCTTTCAACTGGGCTGCTTTAACCTTCTCTGACGTCAAAGATTGCGGTTAAGATGAGTTATTCAAAAGGCAAATTTATAGCTTTAAACAACATAATTTATGGCAGATCTTTAGCACTGGATAGCACTGGATTGCAGCTCATGCCTATATTGTATTTTATTTTAAAAAATTACATATGAAAATGCCCATTTGTGGCAGTGAATACCTTACAAACTAATATAATGCATTACCAAGCATCTTGTAAATCCAGTAGTGGCCTAATGCAACCAAAAATAGTAACTTCATAGGGGCATCAGTAAAAATGGTTTTATGAATGATAAATATCTGATGTCTTAGATTTATATCTCATCATATTGCTCGTGCCTATATTCATTTACATCTTATAACAGCCACGATTTGTGATTTCTGAGTTCCTTTGAAAGCCAATAATTTGATTTGGTGGTAGCCTAAGGTGGTAAAGCCATTTCCCTGTCCAACAGGCGTTGCCATCCCTCTTTTCCTCCAAGCCTCGGGACTTCAGCCTGCCTAACTCCTCATGGGGCTCAGAAATGAAGCGATTGTATGAGCATTATAACAGTCAGTGTGAGGTGGAGACAGAGGGAGGAGAGAAACAGAAGGGGCCGTGGAGGAGACTGCCGAGCTACAATCGGGCCCTCAAATACGCTACAGGTAAATGTGCAAACTGTGAATAACATCTTTGACTGACCTCCTGTTTGTTTGTTTCATTTGTTTGTTTCATCTCTGTCCTATTTCTAAAAAAAACAGCTGTTTATCATTTAAATTATGTCCTTTCCAAAATTATGTTCAGCTCCAAATAAATTATATTGTTTTCCATAACTTTAAATAAGCAACTGTTCAGTGTAACCAACTGTTCATCAGATTACCTTAAAATACACACAAAATCAATTCTAAATGTTCTAAATATCGAACCCTCAAACCAGTTTAATATTTTCATATTATTATACTTTTTTTTCCTGGGATGTTCTGTCAGCTGCTGACAGTTTACTTGTGTGTATTTCCCATCAGGTGGTGTTTACCTTAGTAAGATCATCCAGTCAAAAGCTCGTCTTTTCACCCGGAACATCAGAGACCCAGGGGCAGCATTTGAGTATGTTCTGTTTGTTAACAGTGTGGAGCAGAAGTGTGTGTGCATTTTCCAGGCTGGACATCTACTGGAGGGACCACCAGGGTGAGATAACTGTTAATGCTGTTGAAGTTTGTGTTGTATTTTTACTGTATAAACAACTTTTATAATATCCTTTAAATACTTTTTCACATTTTATATTTTCAAAAAATGTTAAATCATGGTCCCTAGTTGATTACACCTGTGCATATTACGTGATTCCAATCATGGGCCTTTGTTGGATTTGATACTTGTTGCTCTCTCGCTTTCTCCCCACATTTCATGTCTGCGCTATATTATTAAATAAAATAAATTAAGTAAAAAATACTAATGAATAAATAGATAAATTAAGAAGAAATTGCCTTTTAAAATTGGGCAGTTTCAAATCATTGAACTTCTCAGAAATGCACTTTTAAAAACTTTGGCTCTGATGCCTTATAGAGGTTGTGTATGTTTCCAGACATGTCCACGGGGGGGCAATAGCTACTATGATTGATACTGTGACAGGGACTCATGCTACCTTCCTCTCTGGACCTGTTATGACGGCCAACCTCAACATCAACTACCGCAGGTACAGGAAAAATATTTATTGACATGCAACATTTAAACATTAATAATGTCTGTAACTTTGTTTAATAAATCCCCTAACCCAAAATACTAGTTGTTAAATGATTTTCAAGACCTTCTGCATCTCTTTTCAATGTTATGTCCACATTATTATAATTAACACATATAGCACATTATATTTTTTATAATATTTTATTTCATCACAGTGTAATTTGCTTGGGATGAGCAGTGTGTCCGTGTAACCTCATTTGTTTATATGTAACACATATTGTCATGCACAGTGTTCATGTGCTTGTATGTCAGGCACACTCACTCAAGTGTCAGTCGGTTCTGGGCTGGTATAGATTGCAGTGATGTTGATTTCATGCACAATTAAATATTCAGTTTGATCTTAATATCTGCTGTTGCAACACAGTGTTTGTGTCACAACGTCCACCAAAATTCTTTGGTTTGCATATTGTGTTCAGCCAAGCATCTTTGGATTTTTTTCTTGGGGCCATTGTGTTGAACATTTTGTGAATACCAAAAGCTGAACATAATAATGATAATGCCAACAGGTTCTAACAACCCATAACAAACATTTGTTTTGTCCCAAGACCTATCCCACTGGGAAGCACAGTGCTCCTTGAATCATCCCTGGACAAGAAGGAAGGCAGAAAAACATTTATTTCATGTAAAGTGACCAGCACCTGTGGCTCAAAAGTGCACACAGAATCAACAGGTAACGTACATTTTATATACACGCACTGTGTCTGACAAGACATAATGCCTGATGAAAGCTTGTGGTTGGTCACATCTTTGCTCTCCGACCTTTCGTATCATCACTGTTCTGTTCTCTGTCGTGCCCTGTGTGCAGCACTGTTCCTGTCAATCAATGTCAGCCACCTACTACTGGGAGCATGACACGAAGTCTACCACCTGCCCAAACACTGTCAGCAAGTTGAGGCCACGACGAGTGTGTGACTGTGTCATGTGCATGTGTATTTTGCTGGGTGACTTCAGAGAGACCTTTTACATGACACTGATGACCTTTTATTATTTCCTAATGTTCATGCATCTTATGCTAACCTCTGGTATTACTAAGTCAACAATTTCATGAAGTATATTTCATTGACTACCTCCTCTTAGTGATGCAAACACATCAATAGTACATATCTAAACATTATTTGTTACGCTTAGTGTTAAAGGTTTTTATTTTAACAACAAAATTGATAGTTTTATATTTATAAGACTGGGGCCTTTGAAAGTGAGATTATGGCTCAAAATGTACTGTACATGAATATTCTGTTTAATAAAGCCTTACTTATTGATATTCTATAAATTATATAAAACATGTCTTTAGTTGTTTGTCAACAATGAAACTGTTGACAACAAAGATTGCACTGTTTTGTTAATGTGTGTTTTTGTGTTAATATAGAATATGTTTCTGCCTGAGAACTTACCAATAAAATGAATCTTGAATTAGATGGATTTGAAACCATAGACTCATGTGCTGCACCACAGTTCAAAGGTCTATTTTAACTTTTTCTTATTATGATTAAAAAAAAACCATTTTCATTAATATTATCAATTTCTCCAAACAGCTCTCCAACTCCAACTCCATCTTTGAACTGTTTTTTTTTTGTTGATTTTAGTTTTATCAGTAGTATAACTAACATTATATATAGTAAATGTAATAAGGTTTTATTGACAAAATATGGTTTATTTTGATGTCAAGATTGTTAAGATTTTGTGCAAAAATTGGCTATTTGATTAATTTACCAAAGACAAAAAATGTGGGGTGTATCATGCTGCTTATTTTCTGTCTGTATATATGCAGTTGGAGGATGTTTTGATTTTCTATTTATGTTGAAACTCAGTTTTTGCTGTCACTTTGATAAAGAGGTGCAGTCAAAGTGATGGTAATATTTCAGCCAACATGACTGAGTTTCATATATCTTACACAACTTAATTTTGACTTTCAAGTGTGGGCTGTTACCTGTTACCCACCCATGTGGTAGATGTGGTTATATCTGAATGTGCTGGTGTGAATTTTTGTGTCATGAGTATACCTTGACATACAATGGAGACAAAACGGGTTCAAACCCAAAATCATTATGATAGCAGTTGTCGTGTTGTTCATAGGCTGGTTTGTTCCACTCATTCCTCTGCAGATTGCTAGAGTCAGAGATGCCTCATTGTGCCATCATAAGTAACGCTGTCCACATCACAGACTACTGTCCTGCTCTGGTGGCACCTGCAGACCATGATGCTAAAAAAGTGCACTTACAACAGACAATGTAAAGCAGTGAGAACATCAGTTTGTGCTACACATACCATACTGACTATATGATGAAGAGATCCTTTTGAGTGTTTACGTCGTACATGGCATGTTGGGAGGAAAGAAACTTGAAGAACTTGCTGTTTTCAGCAACTGACAACTGTTGAGCGTAAACATTAAATAGAATAAGGAGAAATTATGTTTTAATGTTCATTCTGCAAGTTTAACATCATATTTAATGTTTTCTTCTTTTTCTTGTTTCTATGTTTCAACAAAATCCTGCTCACCCAGGACAGCATTAACTATGCTGTAATACTTCCATCTTGCTAACAACTCACTGTCCTCCAGCTCTTTATGTTACCTAGATTGTCAGGTGTTAGCGCAATGCTTCCAGTATAATTAAAATATTATGTTACTGTTTATCAGACATGTAAACTGATTAAAGTAAGATGCGAAAAGGAGCTTCAATTTTTTTTTTAAAATCTTATCATTTCTATTTTCATTCACTGCTTAGCCACTGATGTATTTGATGTACAAATTAAAGTACTCTGGCATTTCTTAATATGACTGTTTTATGTGTTTTTTACTTATTTAATTAACTATAAATGATGTATCATTTACAAAAGTGATTCATAGTGAGTTCATTTTAATTTGTGCTGCTCATTAACAGGTGCTGCTCAATGAGGTTTTGTTTAGCAGTAAATTAGTGCTTACATACAAACCCTGCACGCATGTAACTGAATTTAACTTCAGTTCTCACACAGTTTGGTCTGATGTGTGGTTTCTGAGTGTAGGGGCTCATCAGAGTACAGAGCTGGTGGTCTCCTGAGGGCCTCTCACATCTTAAACCTCAGTAAAGTGCAGATGGAAATGCAACTTGTTCTCTAAAACCTTCTGTGCGTGTCTCTCTCTGTCTGTGGGTCTGAGTTGTGAGGCGGTTGCAGGACAAATAACCGCTTGCAGGTTTTTTTTTTCCTGTTCCCTTGAACAGCCATGTGGTCAAATTGAGTTTCAGGAAGTGGGTGGGACAGAGTGGTGGCAGTTGTTTTTTTTCTATTTTCAGTTAAAACCACCTGGAATACGCTCTGTCCACTCCACCTGATTTTTACTGAAGATATCAGCCTGGCATAAAACCCTGATTGCACCTTTCTATTTGACATAGGCATAGCCCCGGAAACACGTAACCTTTGCTGCTAAAATTGGAAGCCCAGGAGTGGGCATTCTGACAGGCATACTACTGAATCAGTTTCAACAAAATAGCCTTAATGTACAGCTTGTATAGCACTGAAATAATTTGACAAATTATTCAAAAGCAACTGTGAACATCAAGTGAAATTATAAAACTGTTCACAACCTCTCCAGTGAGAATTCATATTATAACGAATGAGTACTTGAGAGAAATGACTAGTTCTCATAACTTGCACTGGATATGTTATTAAAAGTGTTTTTAAACTTAATCGAAACACTTTATCAACAGCTTTCACCCTAAGAAACCAGCTGATCATGGGACCTTATAGCTGTGGATTAAAGCCTGGCATATTGCAGAGCTGGAAGATGTATACGCCTGTCCTTTACTTAAGTAGAAGTAGCAGTGCGACAGGGGAAAAATAAACCTCACAAAATCTTTCTCATAGTATTGAATATGATCAGCAATTATACAACTGAATTCCCCTGAAGTCATTATGACAAGCTCCGACATTGTTATGAATACATAAAACGAGACAGGAGCATTTTAATGTTGTTGTGGGTTAGATGGAACAGATTAAAACTAAACTGAAACGCATACATTAAGTCATATTTCTTTTTGTGAATCAATTATAAACTTACAAATAGATAGCTGTAACTGATGTGGTGGAGTAAAAAAATCAACACTTGTCTCTGAAACGTAGTGAAGCATGAAGTAGAAGTAAAGGGAAATATCTTTAGTAACTAAAATTTAAACTCAAGTTGCCTACAATGTTTGAGTGAATGTACTTAGTTACATTCCAACACAGCCAAGGCTGCACAGCAAGTGTGTCTGGACCCAGTGTAAGCGCCATGTCTTAGAGGAGCATTTCCCACAATGATGTAAACCGAGAAGACATATCGATTATTCATTGTTTTCTTTGTGTCTGCAGTTGTTTCCCTGCCACAGTTAAAACGAGGTATTGCAAAGCTTTTTTTAAAAAAAAAATACCCCCTGCATGTGTTGCATGTACAGAGCCCTGCAGGTCATTTTTAACATGGTACTGAAATCACACCTGCCTGTGAAAAGGGATTTTATCTGTGTTAAGTCTTATGTTATTTCTCTTTTATCCGTAAAGTAAAAGGACAAATCTGCACTGGGGTTTAATGTCTCCTCTATGCATTGTATTTTCTCGATTAGTGTGGCGGAAATTTGTGGCAGCAACATGGGATTATATTTCTCAACTGAGCACTACAAAGCAAAACCCGATCCGCTGCTATTACGTAACAGCCGGTGACATAACTCCCTCCAGCCTGGGACGGTCAGGGCGCACAGAGAGCGCACGGAGGGGAGGGTGGGGGAGGTTGAGGGGGGCGCATGGTTTGTGAGCGGCCGGCCGGTCCAGCTGCACTCTCTCCTCTCCGCTGCTGCCTCGGGGGGAATTAAATTATTTCAAAACAACCGCACAAGAGGAGGTGTACTGTTGATACTGGGAGTGCTGACCGATAGGGTAAGAAGATGACGACCGAGTTCTGGGACCCACTGTAAGGACAGGAAGGAAGCGAGATGGCAGTGCACGTTTTCAAATGCCTGCGCCGGCCCGGGCGCTAGAACAGCCAACAGGTAGTATGAAAGCCCTACTTGTGTCACATTTACGTTCTGAGTCAAATGGCGGCATGTGGTGTTTAAAGCCCGACTGACAAAGCAGGGCGTCTGTGGTTTGTGTGTGTTGGTGTATATTTGTGAGTGAGAGGTGTGAGTGTGTAGGACCACCCAGTGTTTTGACAGGAGAGTTATGGAATATGAGGAGCCCGACGTGCCCCCATCTGACACCCCCATCAAGAGAGGTAAGAGGATCCACCACTGAGGTTTTATGCTCCAGATTACATTCAGCCTGCTCTTGTATGTGTGAACTGTAAAGCCTCTGCAAGAAGCATGCAAGATTGTTGCATACTGAAGATTTACAGCTGACTTCTTTGTTTCGATTTAGATTATTATAAGTGTTATTTTATGCCTCTCTCAGTTTTACACAAAGCAAGCCTTTCTCCGATCTCCCAGAATGCAATTCTGTACCCACTTCTTCTCACATGTCCTGCACCAGCTGACTCTCTCTCTCTCTCTCTCTCTGTTTCTGTCTGTCCTGTCACTGTTCACAATTATATTCTTTCCTCTCCACCCTCATCCATTTTTACCCTAGTAACCCTCCTCATCCTTTTCACTGGGGTGTGGTTAAGGTGCTGTGAGTGGGTAAGAATGGCAGTAAGCCGGAGTAATCCTCGAGGCTTAGTTCTTATTTTTGCTTCGGTTTCTAGTCAATGCTTTTCTATTCAAAGCCCTCCCCGGCTAAAATAAATTAAGTGATTGTTGGCAGTCACTTAAGATAAGACACCTAGTCCCTCTGCCACAGAAACCCAGTGCACACCTTGCCTACTACACTCATAGCATGGCGACCCACTTTGCTTGAGTTTATCTGCAGCGCTGCATCAAGGGTGACTGTACAAACAATGCTGTCTCTCATGGCTCAGTTTAATGGATTTGAAGTGCAGAGTGAAGAAAAGAAAGAAGAAGAAGCACTTCCCTTTATATAAAAATTTAAGTCTTGCATTCATAATATTGATGGACAATTCCCCCACACCAGCTTTTGAGTGATGCAGAGTTTTTGTTACTTAAGCGATGTACTCACCTTTCACCTCTGTTTGTGTTAAGTGATGTTTTCTGGTATTAACGGAGAGATAGTGGTACTGTAGTAAATAGGAAGAAGTGGGTAAGAGCAAGAATGGACAATATTGATATTAGGTATTTGTGTCATGTATATGCACAAATGTGCTCACAGTTATGTTTCAAACTGTCAAGTGGTGTTTTTAAAGTTTTAATATAAATGTAATGATATGCTATAATCATGTAACATTTTAAATTTTACGTTGGCAATTTGTGAACGCCAGTGATTCTGAGAAATCGATAGATTTGAGGTATCTACCAATGAGACTTCTGCCACTTTTCAAAGCACTGAAATTTTCCCTTTTTTAAAAAAACCTGAGCAGTGACACGTCTTTCTGGAAACAATTGCCTGAGAACTATTTTCCAATAAAAATAACTGTTTATAAGTCACATGATGTATTTTGTCATTCGAATATTGATTTGTTAATACTATGTAATCATTTGAAAGAGAAATGACACAACAGATCAAAGCAAAAAAACAGACCTCATCAAGTATTTATTGTAGGAATATGTTTTAACTTTTGTTGAAGCTTGAATGAGTCAGTCTCACAGGTACATAAATACATGCAGTACATTAAAGGTTTAATCATATTTTTCTTTCTTTTTTGCTTCAGTGTGATGAAAAAGTCAATACTGGGGAATTTCTTCTCAACAGTTGCACAAGAGAGCTTGAGCTGGAACCACATGACAAACTATACATGATACTGTGTGACAGACAGGAAAAGGACGGTATTGACAAGCTTAAAGCTTCTTCTTAAAGCTTAAAGCTTAAATGTTTGTTGAAACAAAACAACATTAGCTTACTTGTCAGGTCTTGGAACTGCTGCAATAGTGTTTTAATCTGGTAAAATTGGAGTTTCAGTGTGGTTGTACAGCTTTTCATACTGCTGAGATGGCTCATCTTAAGGTGATGAGTGTCTTGGTTTTAGTGGCTGTTGTGGGTGTCTTCTCATTTTTCTCCAGCGCTGGGTTTTGTGTCTAGTACTGTTCCACATTATTTTTCCTCCTGCCTGTATGGTAAAACTCTGCTCCTGTCCATAATCAGTCTGTGGTGTCCCTCAGGGATCTCTTTTGGGCCCGAAGCTCTTCTTGACAGCATATGTTATTCTGCAGTCATTTATGAGGTTGATGTTAGTGTCTGTGCTTCACATGCAGTAGTAGCTCTTTGTTAACAAAGTGAAATCAAGTGTTTCCCTGAATTTCTTTGCACCTTTAAATGAAAATGTGTGAATATATTTTTATGAGACTAAAAACACATTAATGTCTAAAATTCCCAACCACTTTGGCCTTTTTCTAATAATGCATTATGAACTTGTCAGAGTCATTTTTAATCATGCCGTGCGACACTTATAACTCTCACTAGTTTTCCACGAGAGCACGTCTTCAAATCACCGTAAAACGCTGAATGCTGCTTTTATTGTATCACATTACACTTTGTCTTTTGGGGGGGTTTTTTGTTTCGTTTAGTTTCCTCTTATTGAGTGCCAGTATTTATTATTGTCGATTCAAACTGATAGCGATTTTTTTTTTGTTAGGGGGTCAATGCTGAGCAGGATTTCAAACCACTTTATAATCAATGAACCCAGGTTCCTCAGAGAGCTGTATTAGCACCAAGTATGTGAGGCTAATTTCACGTTTTGTTAACTACCCAGCAGACAAACATCCAGCCTGCTCTAACAGGCCTGCTCTCAGCTGAATTTTTTCTTTCAGCTTTCATTTTTTGTTGGTGTTATTGTGTGGTACACACACACACACGCACACACACATATATATGACTTATTATATATTCATATATTATCTAAATGATTGTGACTGGTTACAAAAGAGCTCAGTAGAGCTCATCCTTTCAGACTTTGAGTCTTCTCTGTGCTGTTTGTGTCATGGTTTATATTCAGGCAAATTTGTCGGCCTACTCTCTGGGTTCAGTGGTCTTCAGTGCTGTTATGTAACGCAGCAACTGTCACTTCAGCAGTCAGCTTAGATGTCAGACAGTAGAGACGTTAGTGAGATTTTGACTGATGAGCGGTGTTGATGTTTGTGCCCCTGTAATCAGCAGGGTCACATACAGTCAGTGTGTGTGTGTGTGTGTGTGTCTGTGTGTGTCTGTGTGTGTCTGTGTGTGTGTGTGTGTGTGTCTGTGTGTGTCTGTGTGTGTGTGTGTGTCTGTGTGTGTCTGTGTGTGTGTGTGTGTCTGTGTGTGTCTGTGTGTGTCTGTGTACTTGGTGGTAGGTTTTTGGCCTGGCTTGCAGGTGTGTCTTGCTGAATGTTTACGTGTTGTGTCAAATTTAGTTTGCACGGAAGCCAATGTTGGTGTTTACATGAGATTCTTTTTCCACCACTGACCACCGACCACAACCATTTATTCCATTTTGGGTTGAGAAAACTGTTAATGAATTAAAATCATTAATAATGATAGAAACTAAAGGGGCCTAGTCTGAAAATGCTACTTTAAATCATTTAATTGGGTTCATTTCTTTTGTGTTACTTGGTCTTGAACAATATCCACCATCACCCAGCAGCTTACATCTTTTCAGCGAGGCAGCAGTCAGACTGAAAAATACCTTAAATTTAATCTTGACTTTTGAGGGAAAATGCTAATGTGTTTTTCTTTAACTTATCCATGAAAGATATCACTTCACACTTGGTGATATTCATATTAATACTTTCCTAATGTAACTGTTTAACATATTAACAAAGCTTAGTAACCTTCAGGCTTGTGGTAACATTTAAAATAAAACATATAATCTATAAAATCATTGGTCTCAATTTGGAAACGACTCTTGTATTTAGTTCCAAAAAGTTCCTTTTAAAGAATGAGTCTTTTTCATGTCATTTAGCTGTCACCTTTGCTCAGTTAGTGTTGAAATTTCTTTACATTTTCCGTGTGTGTGCACCGCTCTGCTTTCATTCCATGCTTTCTGCTTATGAAGCAAAACTGATTTGATGATGGAGGAAAACAGTGGAAACCACAGAGGGCCTGATCTGGCGCCAGACAAAGGCCAGCTAGCTCTATGTCTTCCATTGATACTTATCTCTCCTGCCTTTAAACCTCTTTGTCACACACACACACACACACACACACACACACACACACACACCAACAGACACACAGAGATATGTACAACTCCAGAAATAAACCCCTTGGTTCAGACCCTTCATGCATTTACCTACACACACAGCAACTTAGACTTTGTCACAATTGTGGTCAGACAGGCAGACAAAAAAGAGGACCTATTGCTTCACAGACACCCACCTTCCTCTGCCTGTACATTCTGTGTGTGCATGTGTATGGGTGCCGAGGAGTCACACAAACATAACACAAGCACACACCCGTGTCAATAGCAATCGTCTAATTTAATCTCCCTGTTATCAGTAAGGCTTCTTATCTGTGCACAGGCCTTTGTATATTGGAAATAAATAATAAAAAGCACTGCCTTCTGCAGACCGTGTTCCAAACCACCGTTAAGGATTTGACAATGAGGAGTTTATCACAGTTGAATCTGCATTTGCCACAGTTTAACTGGTAGACTGGGTTAGTGTCTGTCACATTTCATATTAGTCTAGGTTAATACACTGATTAAAAACTGACTTTGTGTATTTATTTTTGTCCATAAATTCCAGTAACATGACTGTGGAGTCACTAACAAGCAACAGTTGATAATTATTATTTATGCTCGTTTATCATCACACCACCTAACATGAAGTTTGGTGTTGTGGTACACACAGTATCTTCACACTTGATAACATGCCCAAACATATTTGCTAGGTTTTAATTTTACGTTAGATTCACGTTTTACACTACTGTAAGCATGGTAGTGGAGCAAGTATTCAGATTACTTTGGTGAAAGAGAAAATTTGTAATAATGTAAGCAAGTCACTAAGCCCTGCAATTTTATTCGATTAGCAGAAGTAGAGGCACCAAGATGTACATAAATTAAAAATAAAACACTCAAGAATGTTAGATTCTGTTATTTGACAAGAATTAACACTCAAATTCATGTTGTAGTAGCAGTTCTTCTTCTTTACTTTAACTTCAGTTGTCGAATAAATGTAGAGTAATTTGGAGTAAGAAGTGAAAAGTAGCAGAAAGTGTATATAGTCAAGTAAAGCACAAGCATGTAAAAATTGTACTGGAGTAAACATATCGTGTTTTCTGACTCTGGCACGTTTAAAAAGTACCAGTGTACCGCATCCATGAATACACTACATGCTTATGTTTCTGTACGATGCTCATTTATAACATGGCTGGTAGGAATACTCAGATCTAAGTTAGTTTTGTGTAGTTTTGATTCACAGTCTGCATCTTTCTTCCACAGGAGGAGCCGTGTCCAAGAAGACTCATTTGAGTAAGTTCTTTACAAGACACTTATCTCTCTGTGTTAGCGTGCATGTGTGTGTTTATGTTTGGTAATGACATTGCTTGTGTTTGTGCTAGATATTTGTGCATGCATCGTGGTTAACTTCATAGCTAGTGAACATACAACATTGCACCTGTACAGCAACACACACACTCATATACTGTGGTGTCACTGGAGTTGGGCTATTAGCAACACAGTGTATGTGCTGTGTGTCACACCTGTGCTGCCCCCTTCACACACACACCACATGCACACAGTGATGACTACACCGACTACTATGGCTTTGGCGCTTTGGCATCTGAGTGCGGATGACAGTGATAGCATCTCGTCTTTTTTTAACTTCTTTGGTTTAACACTTTGTGCCACAGCTTAAGCACACCTGGGCATGTTATCAAGTGTGGAGATACCGTGTGTACCGCACCACCAAACTTCATGTTAGGTGGTGTGATGATAAAACGAGCATAGATAATAATGAATTATTGATTGTTGCTTGTGAGTGAGTGCACTTGTTTGTAACACCAGATTGCTGTGCCTGCAAAGTGGAGGAGTCATTCAAGATTTTTGTTTTAGAGTTCAGCTGCGAGGAGGGGGCTAGCGATAGACAGACATGATGGTGTTGTGTCGTTTGTTTTATCAGTCAGGTGCTATAGATGGAGCGGTGATAGAGGGAGAGAAAGATAACAGTACATTTACTCAAGTCCCGTACACAAGCATAATTTAAAGGTGCTTGCAGAGTACTTGAGTATTTCTATTTAGTTATACTTCTATTCCACTACACCTCAGAAGGAAATATAATAGTACTATATATATATAGTAATATTAACTGAGGGATATGGGCGTTAGTTAGTTTGAGGATCAAGATTTTAGATAGCGTTATTAAATTAGAATTATGAAGCAATCTAGGACATGTAGCTGTGTTTAGTAGTTTGGTATTACTACTACTACTTTGACTTTTTTTTACTTTTGCTGTTTCGTATTGCTGTCGTGTTTTTATAAGTGTCAGTAAAGGACACTTTAAAAAACTGAAATCACAAGTGTGATTTTGAGAGAAAATGAACTCCAACCCCCCAACCCCATCCATATATCCTTTATGAAAATTATTTATTAATGATTTATATTTCTCAGGGAGAAACTAAGAGGTGCTAAATGATATAAAGCTAATTTTTTAACACGCGGTGTAGAGTGAGGGGGTGAAGGATAACAACAAAGGTATGAGGAAAAAGTACCTTAAGAAAGAAGCCAGGCTAGGGGACAGTCCCCCTCTCTCTCTCACTCTTTCTCTCTCTCTCTCTCTCTCTCTCTCACACACACACACACACACACACACACACACACACACACACACACTTACACACACATGCTAACAAGGAAGGTGAGGCGGTGACTGACACTCAAAAGTCTGAATATGTGTGCTAAAGCTGCAGTGAGTACCCGACCTGGCTTGCTAAAGGACGAATGAAAAGAGGACAGACTGAATGAGTGAGAGAATAGGTGAAAAACAGTGTGTCAAAATTCAGACTGTTGTTAGACAAAGTGAGAGAAGTGAGTTTGTGAAAGTGGGACAAACGTCTGAGACAAGTGGAGGAGTGAGGATGATGCGAGGTAGGGATTAAGTTCTTCAGTGTGTGTGTATGTGTGTGTTTATGTGTGTGTGTGTGTGGGCAGTCGCAGACAATCAAAGATATTTTATCAATTCAGTCAATTACGGCTTCTCTGTCTCTCTCCAACCCACTCTGATTTGATCGTTAAAAATAATTCAAAGTGACAACGTGACTGCAGTCTGATGCTTCTGATGGAGCACCATGTTTTTGTTGAAACATCTGATATTGTCACATTTGGCTTTAAACAGTTGCTTCCTTTTCTTTCTTTCTTTCTTTCTTTCTTTCTTTCTTTCTTTCTTTTAGCTTTGATCAAATCCTTGATATAACTGTGTATTTGTGCAGACTTTGACACCTGTGGCTTCAAACCCACAGACTTTTTTTTCTACTTTATCCTGCTATGGGATTGAGCTCTTTAACTTAGGTTTCCACATTGTATGGAACACCCAGTTGGACAGGAAAAAACTTAAGATTAATTGGTTAAAATTGGCTCCAAATTTTCTAATATTACAACTGTATCCAATTTTCAAGCTGCTTTAAATCCCAGATGCCAAACTATACACACACACACACCAGTTAAAGCTTATCTTAATGAAGGCAGATATTCTCATCTGTTTTCAGTAGGGTCTCTCTGGTGTTCTTGATAGGATGACTGCAGGTTTATGTTCACATTGATATATGTGTTTCAGTTTTATTGTTTGGCGACATGACTCAATTTTGTGCTTCCTTTGATGCTTTTAAGATTTGAATCATGTCTCAGATATTTCTACCGTCGCTCCCTCCCACACATACAGTGCATCTCAGGCAACAAGCAGAGCTGATTGAGGGTGCTGAGCATCAGTAAGTGCTATAAGTTGTATAAAATGTTCTCTTTTTGAGACAAATTTCAGGTCTGTTTTTGAGTTGGTCTCATTATATTTCTCATTATATTGCTGTGAAAACAAATATTAAAAAAAGAAATTAAACCAATTAAGACCTAAGGCACCTGGTCATAATACATTTGACACATTACAAATACATTTGCAAATACATTTCCACCAAAGTCTAACCAATGTAAAACTGAAAGAGACAGGAAAACAGGATGCTTCAAACCACTGTGCATCAGTTTGAATGGACTGACTCCACACACTCACATCAAACAGGATGCAGTGGAAATGCTGACAATATAGTGAAAAGGTGATAATTAAAACAGTAATGAATTTGTTTTATATACAAAGCACTACAATAAAAACAAGAGACAACACACAGACAATGGAAACAGAAGCAAAGAGACAAATGATGAGAAATAGTTGATCTTCTCATTTCTCTATGCAAGTCACTTACACACTCTCGCATGCAACATGCGGGCACACATGCACTTGTATAGATGCACATGCACACACATGCACACATACACACACAGATCCACAGCTGCTTGTTTGATGGCGCCTAGATCTTGCGTATCTCAGCCCTGCAGCTGTGTGTGTGTGTGTGTGGATGAGGTATGCATGAACCAGAGAAGGGAGGTGCTCACTGCCGAATATACAACCTTACATTCTTGTGTCTTTAGCTCAGTGATAAGCAGTTAACCATTGGATTCACTCATGTTACACACTGACAGTGGCCTTGATACCGGCCAGAAATGTTGCTGTGTTCGGGGGATTCCTGCGTAGATTCTTATACAGTTTCTTTATCAGAAAGGATTTCCTTGTTCCTCTGGGTGCAAAAACCTGCACAGCCCTTCCAAAGCAGCAGAAACTGTCTGGCTTCAGATCAAAGCCAACATCAAAATCGCAGATGACACATTCCCCCTGAAAATATGGTAACTGAAATACAATCGTTGAGCTGATTCATACCCTTTGCTCCTGTCAAAACATTACCTCTTTCAGACACCCCCAAATTCAGCCCAGACTTCAAAGCAAAATATAGTACATCTGATGCTAATTAGTGTTCAGATCAGCTTTGATAATTTGCTCAGATAAGATACTGGAGGTTGTTTTTCTCACTGTTGTCATCACATATGATGAATGAAAGTCAGACATGAAGGAGTTCTCACATTTATGTAACACAAGCTCAGTTTGGTTCTGAAACACGATTGAACAAGATTTTTAACAACCATAAACTTCAAATCAGCACTGAAATACATGTAACCAGAAATGTTACATTTACAATCAATAAACACAGAAGAGTGGTGTGAAATATGACTCATTAAAATACCCATGTTTCTTTTTTGGCCATAACTTATTTTATGACTTTTTTTTTTACATCATCAAATACAGATTAAACTTAAATCATGGCTTCTCATGATGGAAAGTGCTTCTTACAGATATTGTCAATTTTGTGTCAAAGTAATTTTTAGAGCTTTTTGGTTTGCACATCAGCGACAATAAATCTTAAGTTGGATTTTGTATGAATTTTGCCTTTTATTTACTGTATTTTTGAGTGCACATACATTAGAGAACCATGCATAATTTCCATGTTATAAAAATGCTTTTTATTTTATTTTGCTAACTACAAATATAACTTCAAATATATCACAATATACTCAGGATACTATACCATTTGGACACCATGTAAAACATAATTTGGTTATCACCCATGATGTCTAATTTTTTATTATTATTTTTTTTAAAGGTGAATTAATACAGTTGATCACAAAAAACCATAGAGATTTTTTTATGGTAAGTAATCTTGAAGATGAATATTATTTAATTTAATTATTTAATCATTTCAGCATCATCATCATCATATTGTATTCATATTCATATATGTTCCTGTTCGTATTAAGTGATAAAAACTTCAGGAAAATGAAAATAAATTGTGTTAAATCCTCCAACACTGGGTGTTGGAGTCAATTGAAAACTTTTGAGAGATTAACAGTCTGTATGTTAGTCTGTGTGTGTACATGTGTGTGCATGTAAAGTTGTGAGGCGTGTAAGTACACAAACTTTGTTTGCACTCTTGCTTGCGTGTGTACCAAAGGTAAGCTTCCGTCAGAGGAAAGTTGAGGTTTTTGTCCGTTTACAGTGCAACGAACAGACTGCTGACAAAGTGATTTTAGGCAGAGAGTGATGATTTTAGAGTGGCAATTTGTATCAACCCCCATCCCCTCCTCACACACACACACACACACACACACACACACACACTTAGCTTCACAACAGAATTGAGAGTATTGTGACGAACTATGCTAAAACCCAGAAATAAAACATTTGCCTCCATTTTTTTTTTCATAATATTTAATCAGAATTTGATATTTTGTTTTTGTACATTAACTTGATACCTACTGATAACTCTTGTTCTGGCTTGTTTACTATCATTGACCATACTGGAAGGCCTAGATGTAGTACCCTTTTTCATTTTCATGAAGCTTGACAATTGCAAAAAAGTCTTGTCCTTCATTCAGAAGGAAGTGATCACACTCAGACCTGTGAACGCCTCATGATCTCTGCCTGCTGTTACATATATCTGTGGAAGCTTAAGCATTTTTGTACATTGACACTGATTAAGATGCTTTTTAAAAAGGAGCATGTAAGTCATTGAGAAGAACTGATTGAAAGACCTAAATCAGTCCGTCTCTGGGTGGCAGCATCTTGGTGTACTTTGTATGCGGAAGTGTGGGAGGTGGCACTCTTTTATTTTGGCACACAAACCAGAATATTTCCATCACTGCACCTCTACTGTACTCAAACCGCTTCACTTCTTATCCACCAGTAACCCGTGCATGACATATCAATTTAAGGATGACCTTTTAAAATGGATTGGATTAGTTGTTTTATTTAAATGATCTTGCTTCAGTAATGAGTGTATAAATGCAGCTGTGTGTGGTGCCTTTATGGTTGGTTTCATACTGTACAGTGTTACTGGGATGCAGTGGAAACATAGAATGTTGAGGGTTTGTTGAGAGTAAATCATGACACCATGCAGCTAAATTAAATAGTGTTGCTTGAATTGACCAGACTGAGGACCCAATTGATTCTATATTTCACTGATAGAGTATCATGCACATAAGATCGACAGGTAAAAAAAAAAATACAAAAAAAACACCTTTTTAGCCCCAAACCCTTTTAATTGGGTCATGCTGATGAGGTAAGCAGGCCTACCACATAAGGGTAAACCAACATAAGCTATTTAGGTTTAGGTTATGCTGAAAAAAAAAGTGCAATTTTAGCCTCCACCGAAAATGCATTTGTATAACAGGTAGCTGTTGGTGGACGCGCCAGTCACAATACAGAGATTAAAGAAATGAAGGTTTTTGGTATTTTTAGCTCACACACATGCATTGGAACCAGGAGATGCTGGGTTTGCTTTGTTGAGACCTGTGGCTAGGGACACCCAGGTAAAACAAGCAAAAAAAGCTCACAGGGTCTACTGTATGTAGATGTGTGGGGGGTTTTGCTGTTTGGTTCATTTTCATCAACAGATACTGTTGTATTGAAACTCTTGGGCACAGTTTTGAACATTTTTATTTTTTATTTAGATTTTCTTTATTCCTAATTCAGCACAATGCTGCTTCAGATTACTTGCTGTCATACAAATTCAGTTGAGAGTTATCAGAGCTATGATTGCATGGAAAGTTATTGGAGGAGCAGTGTGTGTGTGATTGCTGTCTATGTTTGTATGTGTGCGTGCATGTGTGAACAGTGAAAGGTTGTGGGTCACAGTGGATTTCCTGTTGTTTGAGGTTGACAATCAGAACTGAAATAGCGAAAAAACAGAGACCACTCATGTTCTCTCTGCCTCTCCTGCACTGCTGACAGAAGCACAATTATAGTCACACCTCAGTAACTTTATTCGACTAAATAAGCAACATAATATATGATATTTAGCTTGCACAGATGTGTTTCTGTTGACTAAATCACCAATTTGTCTTTTCCAGTGTGAATGTCTGTTGAATGTGTAAAATATACTCATCCTTATCACGGGGAATCTTGAGGTAAATCTGTCACCTCTGTGAGTAGCACCCGCAATCAGTTGTGTACTGTGTATTTCTGCTCTATCATACATGCATGTGCTCCACGTCTGCTTTCGTGAAGTGTGTATCTACCTCAGACCTTCTGTCCCCCTCGGAAACCTGCAGGCAATCCCTGTGGCACCAGATAAAGAGGGCACACACTGACACACTAACACACACTCGTGAACAAATCTGACACAGTTCTACACGGAAATGCAAAGACTACTGTATAAAAGCATTGACGTGCAGACATAAGAATCACACCTTCAGTGCATTTGTGGAAGGGAGAGCGATGACAGGAATAGATAACAGCAGAGATTCTTTAGTGTGAAAAGAAAGAAAAAGTGACAGCACTGTGCTTTCTGCTTCCTGGATGCATGTCTTCTTTTACTGTTACATTCTGTAAATATGTTGAATAATGTCAATTCTGCAGCTTCTAGTTCATAGTCCTCTTATCACTTTTATTGAAGATATGTATGTCAGGACTCCTTACACCTCTTACCAGGACAACATTTATGTTACCTAATCTGAAACTGAATCAAAAGACATCTGATTCTGACAAAAATCGCCACAAAGCAAAAACACTGAGGGGTGTGAGAGCGCGCAAGAATCAGGGGCATGGGGGGAGGTGAGAGGGGGATGGCCATTACTGGCAGTGATGAAGGAGAGAGTATGCATTACTGGCAGCTGTGTCCTTTATGAGCGAGACAGAGAAGGATTTACAAAGAAAGAATTGACATAAAAGAGGGACAGTCAGAGTGAAAGAGAAGGCAGTCAACCACTTAAAAGCACCTTGAGGTTGACACCTTCGTATTCTCTGCCTTTCTCCATTTGCAAATATTCCACGTCCTCAGAAGTCTCTGTCCTTGTTGTATTTGACTTTACTTTGTACATTTATTATTAAGGCAGGAGGTGTTGGAGAGGAAAATACCTTTTTGGTTTACCCCGGTCACATAATAACTGATAGATGTTAAAGGGGAAGTACAGCAGAAGACTTAAGTTCTCACGGTGGGATTCACTTTCCAGTTTACTCTTTGGGTAAAAATATACAGTGTCATCATTATGTTGGCATATTTTACTTCTGAAGTGACAAGCTGTGTGCAAAAGAGGATTAGACTGAAATCAGACACTAAAATAATTCATGAATTAACTATTGTTTTATGGAGATCATGTTGAAAAAGAAATCTGTACATTATTGCTATATTACAGGCACAGGGTTGATTAATCTACATCTGGTCAGTCTTCAATGTCCTTACACATTTCCTTTAGCTTTGACCTACACCTGTCTGACATTTTTCACAACCCATTTAGCAGCATTATCCTGAAATCAAGTGTCTGTAGTGTAAACCGCTTTTATTTTTGTGTTTGCTCAGCCCAGATTGAAGTTATCCCCTGCAAGATCTGTGGTGATAAGTCCTCTGGAGTGCATTATGGAGTCATCACCTGTGAGGGCTGCAAGGTGAGACAACACAGGCTCATTGCACAAACACACAAATATCCATCTTAAAGGAGTACCCTGGCACTGCTCTCTTGCAAAGAATTAGATGAGTAGATAGATACCAAGCTCATGTTTGTTAGCTTAGCTTGGCATAAAAACTGGAAATAAGAGGAAACAACTTGCCTGGCTCTGTCTAAACGTGAAATATTCCTCTGCTCTTTGAGCTCAGTATTGTATACATTATGTTTCTTTCAATCCTTCCAAAAAATCTAAAGAATAAAAACGTCACTTTGTGGCTTCACGGAGTCTATCTCTCAAACAGACGTAACTTCTTTCACTGGTTGCTAGCTGTTTCCTTCTGATATGATGGGCTAAGCACAGTAGCTGCTGGCTCTGAACATGCAGATATAAGAGTGGTATCAATGTTTTCCTCTAGCTCTCAGAGATAACACCATGTATTTCCCAAAATTTTGAACTATTCCATGAGCACTCGGACCAAGCGTGTATTCAGCATTTTGCAGTCAATCAATTGTAATTTTCACATGATGAGTAACAAGAACTGTGAGCAGAGAAATGTTTAAGGTATGTTTGACTTGATTTAGAAACGGTGTCACCATCACAAAGTTTATTTTTCAACTACAGTGTAAATGTAAATATCCTGCTAGTTACATATCTTGGCCACAACCCAATAAAAATAATTTACGGTGTTAAATCATATTTCTGTTCTCTTAATCATACGATACTCATCCTCAGGGATTTTTTCGGCGTAGCCAGCTGCCGACTGTATCGTATTCCTGCTCCAGGCAAAGCAACTGTCAGATCGACCGGGCTAGCCGTAACCGCTGCCAACACTGCCGTCTGCAGAAGTGCTTGGCACAGGGCATGAGCAGAGATGGTGAGACACAAGCACGCCCACACATACTGACTGACAGATAGACAAACTATATTCATCATTCACAACATTTGTTTATTTTCGGGTGTTTGTGTTTTGTCCCCCTCAGCGGTCAAGTTTGGACGGATGTCCAAACGTCAGCGGGACTCTCTGATTGCTGAAGTGGAAAGGCACCGACAGCAGCAGCAGCAGCAGCAGCAACAGCAGCAGCTTCAGGGAGACGCCCAGTCTGTCTTGTCCTACCCCACCAAAGCCCGTCAAGACCACTCCCCACAGCTCCTTCAACCCATGGCCTACTCCTTCACCGGGGACACCGAGCTGTTGTCCTACACTGCCGATGGTCATCCTTACCTGGTGTGCTCTCCGAACGAGTCGCAGGTGTCAGGGATGATCTACCGAGGCTCCGGTGTCTCTCCCACATTGAGAACCCAGGGGAGGGTGGACAACAGCGGACACTCTGACATAAGAGGTGAGTCACTCATGTGTATACTCATTTCATAGTGTGCAGTCCCCTTCGTCTTCCTCTGTTTGGTCTTTATTTGGCTGTCATCCTTATTCCTCATGCCAGGATATGACTCCAGACAACCATCTCATGATCTAATGGCGATTCATCCCTTCAACCCTCTGGAGGATCCTTACAGCCTCTATCCTCACTCTCTGAGAAACATAGGTGAGCCAGCAGCACAGTGGGCTACAAGGTTCATGTTTACACTTAAAAAGCATCATGTTTACTCAAATGCAACGAAATGCACGTGTCCTGGCTTTGTCAGGGCTTAAAACTCTGCAAAAAAATAAATTAAATTAAAAAATAAATACCAAAAAACAAGAAAGGAAACATAAGAAATCCAGGGTGGCTTCCGTCCTTTGTGATACTTTGGGCTATCAAAGTCAAAGTCAAAGTCAGCTTTATTGTCAATACAGCAGCATGTAAGCACAAACATAGTATTGAAATTGCGATCCTCTAAGACTCCATGGTGAACACAAATTAAAAAAATATAGTAAACCTATACAATAAAAAATGTAAAATATAAGAACTGTAAATCTAAAAATATAAAAACTAAGGGCATGCAGAAGAAGCTAAAGTAAGATAGAAGAAAAGCAGTCAATAAATATAATAATATAATAATTTAAGGACACATGGCAGGTTAAGGTGATGGTAGTGTTAAGTTCAGTTCAGTTAGTGTGTGTAGGAGTGAGCAGTGTTGGGGAGGACAGAGTTCACTTGTTTCGGGGGGGGGGGGGTGCTTTTTTTCATGTCAGTGTGTTTTTGTTTTGTTTTTTTTAATTTCCTTCTTTTTTCCTCAGATGAGGTGTGTGCCAGTATTGTGCGTTCCCACAGAGAGACCAGCCAGTACAGAGTGGAGGAGCTGCAGGCTCTCAGGTGGAAACTGTTCAGCAGAGAGGAGATCCAAGCCTACCAGAGCAAAGTAACCAGACATCTCTTCTTTTTTTGTTGTTGGTTCTCGGTCTTCCTCTTGCATTTGTGCGACTGTACTCAGTCTCAAAACAAAACATGCCATTTCACATGGCTTGAGGATAAAGGCTACATATGATTCATCAAAGAGAAAACTGAGAAAGCTTGTTTTGTCATTTCCACCCCTCCTCCGCTTCTCCTTCTTTGATCATGTAGAAAGCTTATGTTTGATTTAAAGTTTATGACTTTGTTTGTCCTCCAAAAATACCCTTTCAGCAGCACATGTGCTATAATATCTACTTAGAGTAAACAAAGAGATGAAATGCAGAGACTTGACATGCTAAATTAGAGGAGGAGCAGTAGACAGAATGGTTGGGAAAGTGAGGGGGAGTTAATGTGGGATGAGTTTAACTGTTGGTCATTTTGAATGTTATGTTCCAAAAGGGCGCGTTAGAAGTAAACACAGCCCATAATCTTCTGTTGTTTTACTCTCGTTTTCAGTCAGTTGATGAGATGTGGCAGCACTGCGCCATCCGACTGACTGATGCAGTACAGTATGTGGTGGAGTTTGCAAAACACATCCCGGGCTTCCGCATGCTCAGCCAGAACGACCAGATAGCTCTTCTGAAGACCGGTGAGTTGACCGGACACTTACAAGCAAGGCCTTTAATCACAGTCTTAATTTCTTTTCTCATCTTTAAACATCACCCATGTCTTCCTTTGTTCTCTCAGGCTCCATGGAGGTGGTTCTGGTCAGGATGAGTCGCTTTTTCAACACCGAGAACAACACTGTCTTCTTTGATGGGAAATTTGCTGGAGCTGATCTCTTCAAGTCTTTGGGTAAGGATTTCTATACACATTGCAGGTCTGGAAGTCATTTTGCAATGACCATTTATACATTATATCAAGACAGTGTTTTATCAACACTCTGTGGTTCCTTTTCTTGCAGCATGTGGTGACTTAATCACAGCCGTGTTTGAATTTGCTCATGACATGTGTGCTCTGAAGCTCACGGAGCACCAGATCGCTCTCTTCAGTGCTCTTGTGCTGATCAACACAGGTAAGATCAACTCACCTGCCCCTCAGTTATGTTGCATTTGATTCCTCAGTTTTGAAGTGTAAAGAAGAGAGAGTACACTTCAGTGTGGTTGGTTACCAGCAGGATACAACATATTAAAGATTATTCCATCAGTTAATTAGTTATTAATTCTCCAGGATTTCCTCAGTCTGCATTTTTAAAATGAAATGAATGGTACTTTATAGTCTGTCAGACAAAGGAAGTTTTGAAAGAAATGTTTATTCATGCTGTGCCAAATTTAGTGAATGATACTTTTAATCATCGCAAGCTAAATATGTCACATTGTAAAACACATTGAATTTGCATGCCCTGAGGTATTAACCTTTTAAAGACACTCATTAAGCCATCATCTTTCACTAGACATAAATCAGACCAACTCAACTCAACCTCTTAGCATCTTCCCATCACACTGTGCGGCATTATTATGGATCCCACTGCTTTTCTTTGTAGCAAGCTGTGTAATATTCAGGCACTTAATATACCATCTGATACTCTAACTAGCCAATCTTAGTCCTCATGCCTAAACCTAACCAACCTAGCTGTGGTCCTCTGGTCAATCCAAGCACTTAAATGCCATGGCAACGGGTCTTACCAAGAAAGGCACTTGTAACCATACCTGAACCATTTTGTCCTGTGGTTTCTTTCATTCTTTTTAATTTAGTCATTCCCACACAATTAGCCTCATAGTGAAGCAGGGGTGTTCACATGAATAAAAAGATTTTTCAGTCTGTCAGAAACATATCTGTCCTTGCTTCTTTTGGCTTTCTATGCAGATCGTCCATGTCTGGAGGATAGAGGCAAAGTTCAGCGAGTGCAAAGAAGTGTGGAGATAGGACTCACACACATTCTGCACAGAGACAATCAAGAGAGTCTGATGCACAAGGTACCCGTCTCAGTAAAGAGCAGATGTGTTCTCTTCATTGCGCTGAATTGATAAAAGCTGATTAGAGAGCAAACATGTTATTCTTTAACTTGCCTGCTTCTCACTGTGGTGGAAAGCATAATTCTGATTATGTGTGTGTCCTCCCTGTAGCTGTACCAGAGGATGGCAGTGTTGCGTTCACTGTGCAGTCTGCACATGGAGAAGCTGCACTGGTTCAGTCAGCGTTACCCTCTCACTGCTCACTCACTGTTCCCCCCACTATACAAGGAGCTGTTCGCCTCTGAGGCAGAGCTGCTGCCAGGGACCACTCACTGATGATACACACACATGCGCACACGCACACACACACACACACACACGCACACAGTTTTATTTTCAATACTTCCTGACAGAATCTATTTTTCTAATGAATATAAATGAGAAAAGCACAGTAATCGTAGTGTGTTACATATGACAAATCCCAGCAGAGCTTTTTGGTAGAACGGAAATTTCAATGTTTTCGTAGCTCAAAACTATTTTGATTATTCCAGGGAAACATGTGTTTGTTGTTCTTTGACAGTACCTTGTCTGTGGGATTCATTTTCTCTCAGGATGTGTTTATTGTGGTTCTGTACACAAACACAATTATAGTGTGTCACAGTACATTGAGACATAGAGATTCAAAGCTGCAGGACACCAGTCATTGTCAACACAGCAATGACTAAAATACATACATGTAACATATAACACTGGTCTCTTCCTGAATCTAAAAACAGAATATAAATAAAGTAAAACTCAAGGAAAGAATCATAGCGTAACAACAAATGTGCAAGCAGAGCCAAACAACCCACTAAGTTTATTATGCTTCTCCTCTTTTGAAACATCATTCCAGGTGCAAATAATGATTAAATGTGCACACCCAATTTATAATATAAACAGCAATTCACAGTCCAATTGTCTACTAATTATTAATGTGCTCAGTAAGCCCCAAAAGTTCATACTTTCACCTAAATATGGCAAAGTAAGCACATTTTTTATTAACTCCTCACTTTCAGTCCTGTTTGTGAGCAAATGCAGATTTTAGTTGTGCAAAATAGATCCTCATGCTTCTGCTTAGTGTTTTCCACCACTAAAGAGTTTACCATTTTGTTTTTTCTTTGTGCAATTATCTCCGATACTCCAGAGTAAAAACCAGTTGGTCCCAAACCAGCCAGAGTGTGAGATACTCTCTCAGTCTTTCAGAGGCTTGCACAATGAGCTGCACCCAGATCAAATCACATAATCATATTGAATACTGTCTAATGATAATAATAACAGTAATATTATATATATGAAAATTATATATTACAGAACAAGTTTTCCAATTGGAGCACATTAGATTTGTTACATGTCAGTAAACTACATGAAATCCACTCTGCGGCAACCTTAGAAACCACCAGTTCAATTAGAGCTTGTTGTGATATGTGTGCATGTTCAGTGCTTAACACATACCCAAACAAGAAACAACCTGCCACTTTGTATCTGTATGTCTTCAGAGAAATGTTTCTCCTCAGGTTGATGTTATCACAGATTGACTAATAAGTCCTATAATGCAGCAATACCTCTATTTTATCTCTAAATGATATCCTTTGTGTTTGAACAAACCCTTACAGGCTTTTATATTGTTTGAGCTTTGAAAAAATATTGCATTAAATGTAGAAAAAAATAATATACTTAAAAATGTGAAGATACAGTAGAAGTCTCTTCCTCTGTGTGCAACCTTTTCCTTTTTTCAGATTAACATGCATATGTTTTGTTTTCTCTGCATATCTTTGAATAACGCCACAAGTAAAGAGAAAATAATTAGAGGTTTCAGCATTAAGTACTGTACTGTATGCCCAGATAGTGTTCTTCCTGTTCTTGGGACAGATAAGATTATGTTGAAGATAATTCCGTGTAAATCTTTTAATAAACTGCTGACGCTGTGACACCAAGCAGATGTGGTAACTTTATTTGTCTATTTAAAAAAAAGTGATATAAACAAGTGCATAAAACTGACATATGCAAGACAAAAAGTTATTGTTATGTTATTATCAGAAAACCCCTTAACACAGCAAAGTTTATTAATAGCAGACATGACATGATAAGCCTGATTCCCAGTAGCACATTGAAAAACTTCCAGGCACAGTCCCAGTGTCATAGCTACGTGCTGCATCGAAAGGAAACATTAGTCATTGTGAATGACCCTTCAGCAGACTTAAGCTATGGAAAGTTGTCATCGGGTTGTCATACACAGAAACTGTTGCTAACCAAATTAAGGGGAAGCAAATTAAAAGACTGTGAGTCAATTGGCTGTGGTCAATTAGACATTTTCCTACAGAAAACCACCAAGAATTTAGGTTAAGTGCACCTCAGGTCAGGCTAGAAATCTAGCAGTGCTTTTATCTCCTTCTGTGTGCGGTTGTTTGATAAAAAGAAACTTGCTTAACAACTTGCATATGCAGTGACTTTTGCTGTCTTATTTGGCTTGGAAAGACATCAGGTTAAACAATTCTTTCTCTCATTTACCCACTGATGGTAACTATTACACCCGGAGTATCCAAGGAGGGGGAGCCTTCTTTAATTAGAAACAGCCCATGAGATTGTAATAAAAGAGTGTGTACTGTCAACTCATACTTTGACCATGAAGACAGTTTTCAGCAGTCTTACATCCAGAAAAGAAGCTGTTTGATTCAATTGTGTCAGTGTTTTCATGACAAACAGCAGTCCTCCTTTCCCAGTTTGAGTATGAGAATGAGTGTTGCAGGCCCCGACTGAGTTTGTTTGTCATTCTTTACTCTCTGACCTCCCTGGGGAATTTCCGCCTGGGACAAACACTTCTGAGCAGTTTCCAGACCCCGTCACTCACAACTCACAGTGAAAACTTTGATCCTGATATCTACTGTATATGATGGGCAGAGCAGCAAAGGCAGCATAAACCTTTCAGTTTAAGGTCTATGGAGAGTGAACCGTGGAAACTCATTAAATTACAGTCTGCAGCTGCATGGTGAGTTCTTCTCTTGTCCAATTTGGCATTTTTACAAGAAAAATGTGGGAGGGATTGTAACGAGGTCACAGCCTGCATCTCAGACTGTCAGGCCTCGATAACTCTGGGTTCAAACACAGTGCGAGATAACAGTTAATTTAAGGTTTAATATCCAAGCAAACATGAAATCACAAACACTGCACGAGATATGGGCTAAATTCTCCCTCTCAGAGAAAGATATTCAGCCTTTTATAATCTCTAAGAAACAAGAAACAAGAATATTAAGCAGAAAGCCTTTGTTACAAATATGTGGTCTAAAGTTTGAAAGAGGGCAATTTACAGAGCATTATTCTTTTTTAAATCATATATCTTTACAGTCCACTCACCCCATAGAAGTGCAGTAATAAATCAGTGGTGTAGTTCTCGCAAGCGATATTACTAATGGCAACCCATCATTTATTTATACTCAGCAACTGATACAGATAATTCTTTGGTTGGCATTAAGGCAACGAAAACATCAGATTCTTGGTAAAGTGTGGCAGTTGCAGGAAGCCATGCTCACGGAAAGATCGCATTTACTCAGTACTTTGTACAAGAAATATTTGCTAAGGTGGTAATAAGAATAGTTAATTGCTGAAGTCAAGTCCACACTTGACTTCGGGCTTAGGGATCTTTTACCATCATTTCCTACAGAGGAGCACCCTAACAGCACCCAGGATCTGAACAGATCCCTTATGAGTCACGTTGAAAAACTTCCTCCCCTCCCTATTTTCCGCACTCCGCCTCACCTCCCCCTGAAACCCCACAACAACCATAAAAACTGTTAGCTCGGTTGAGGGGTTTCGGTCTCACAGACGGACAGCACAGCAGCTTCTGTTGAACCAATTAACGGACCCGTCTGTGCGCTGCCCCGCCGAGCGTGTTTTCCTGGGCGGCCTTTGCTGACTCTGCCAGAACAGCCAGCAGCGGGACAAACAGTCCAAGACAGACACACTATCAAGTCTACAATGGGGTCCTCTCGGGCTTTGGTCTGCTCCACCGCGTTTGTGTTGGTTTTACTGAGTTCAGCATCTAAGGGTTGGTACTGTTGTTCTTCCCCTCCTCTCTTTTTCTTGTTCTCATGTCAGAAATTGTTGTGCTGGTTTATCGTCGGGCTCCATTTTTGTTCGCCTGAGCTGCTGTAAGTGCGTCTATTTTTTTTGGCTGACATGAGTCATGTATCAAATAGACGTAATATACAAGTCGGCACTTACTTATTCAGAGCTGAAATGTACAAGTAGGGACTTACCTTAGTACGATTTTCTGAAACTTATGCTTAACTTCGATATTTATATATTACATGTTCATACTTTACTTATTGGTACACATCATCGCTGTTTGCTTTGTAGATTCATATCTGCATATGAGGTCAAAGAATATGATGCATTGTAACGAAAACTAACTATAAACAACAATAAATAGTCAAATGCCGATGGTCCACTTAAACCTACAATGGCCTTACATTATGTATAATATAAATGGGTATGTGTAATATTTAGTGATGCAACGATGAGTACTTACTAAGGACTCAAAACTAGAGCACATTTTTGTGATACGTCAAAACCTTCACTTCAGTAACATTTAAAAACTTGTAATGAAGTATTTTTACACTATGGTATTACTGCTAACACTCAAATAAACAATAAATCTTTAATCACTGGCTGTATCAGAGTATACTTTAAGCCTTGATGAAAACCAGTGAAGAGTTGCATAACTTTGTCTGTCTCTCTCTCTCTCCCTCTTTTTTTTGTCTATGTACAATTTTCCAGAAGAGCCCATGACTGCGCAGCATGGGGTCACCTCTGACCTTGACAGAATCATTCAAGGTGTGTGCATTCACATGCCAGTGCAGTATCTGACCAAGAGCCAATGAGACTCTTAGTTGTTCAAAGAGGCATTTGGCCAGCTCTGACTACTTCAAGAGGCTATTTCAGTGTTTAGACTCAAGTTTGAGATTTAGGATTGAGGAGAAGTCCACTGCATTCACTCATGAAGCTCAGTTTACTCATCTAAAGGAGCACTTCTCAACCTTTGAAAGTGTGTAAAGTCGTCTGAGGCTCTGCAGGGAGCTTTTTAAAATTTGCAACAAATAACCCTGATGATACCTTGTTCTAATCTTTTTCATCCCAACCCAAAAGTGACAATAAGGACTTGATTGTAGTTAACGTAAATCAGGTTCAAGTATAGAAATACAGAAAACAAAATACTGAATAATAATTGCTTTAAACATTCATGTCTTTCAGAGATGCAACAACCAGAATCATCAATGATGCAAAAAGAGGTAGACTTGTCAGAGCTACTCAATCCCAAAGGTACTGTTCCCCTTTAACAATTCCTGTGACCCTGTGTTGCCATAGCTGCATCTCCCCTTGAAACATTTGTCAGTTTGCAATGAATCATGGAACAGCATTTCAACCATTGTCTTCTGTTTGTTGTTTGGTTTTCATAGAGTTCCCCATTGCACAGGTGATGGTGGACCAATATGATACCTTGAGTGAGAGGGGTAAGCATCTATCTATCTATCTATCTATCTATCTATCTATCTATCTATCTATCTATCTATCTATCTATCTATCTATCTATCTGTCTTTATTGTTATTTTGTATTCACTTAATATGTACTAGCTCCTACTGTACAAGCCACAAACAACAGCATGAATCCTTTCGTCTTAGGTCGACCAAGCTTCTTTCCACGTTCCTTTGGTGGTCCTCCTATGCTGGACTATCCTGTTCTGTTCCCCCTTGCCAGGCCGTCCTCTGATAATCTCCAAGCCATCTGTCTCCATGGAGGCCAACGTCCACACTACACAGACTCGTACTTTCCTGTCTCTGGTTTTGGCCAGCAGAAGCGAAGGGCCCATGCTGTCAATACTGCTGAGTCCTGGTTTACAACATGCTGCAAAGGCAACAACACTTGGGGGAGTGAAGTGACGCTTTGTTGTGTCACACAGGCGGTGAGTTTTCATGACAGCAATTTTTTACTTCATATGAATAGAATATGATAATTTCATATCCTGGATCTTTTTGTCCTAATTCTGCTTCTGCTGGCTTATACTTCTGTGTTGTTTGGGTTTTTCTTCTCATGCCCCTCAATATTATAACTTTCTGAAGAGGCAGTGCAACATGATGAAAAACATCAACAAACAATACCACAGAAACAAAATGGGATCCCAAATCAACATGATTTGCTGTTAGTAACCAAATGCTGTCCACTTAATACCTCATTTGAAGAGGATGGGGGTCCCATAGACATCATATTAAGGCAAACATTTGCAACTTTATATTCATATCAACTTAATTCCTGAAGCTGTAATATTGCACTCCTGTCTTTATATATTCATACTAAACACTGTCTTTTGTGGTCAGGCATTTCTGTGCTTTTTTATGTTTTCAAATACCAAAAAGGCAAGAAACATTCCTTACATTGCAGAGATAATAGTGCTTGCATTTTTTAAACAAAGTTGAAGGCCCCGGGCATTTCCAGTTGATAAGCCAATTATATGCAGCCCAGCCTGCCATAACAGACAGGCCTTGGCATGAGCACCAGTGGAGCTCTCTGAGAGCAAACAACAAACCTGACTCAAATTCCTTAGTGAATAAAGCACTGTATTAAACTCAGTGCTCACATTTCTCTTACAATGTTTGTTTTCAGTTTTAGTGAAGTTTGTCTGAAGATATTCTACATAATTACAGGTGGCCCATTCACTCACTCGTGCATGTGGCCTCAGGCATGCAGACATTATTTTAGTATTAAAGGATTTGATTCATCCTGACTGTCTATGTTATTGTTCTGTGTCTACTATAGTGGGAGCTGTCAGTTAAATCCTTCTGTAAGGAGGACTCATCAGTCAAGGATCGTCTTTATGACTGCTGCAGACAAACAGGTAGCAACAGGCTAAACTGCTTCCACAATGATGCTCCAAACCCAAGCTACATGCCAACAGAGGAGCTGCCGGTGCCACTGCTTCCCTCTGCTGCAGGCTTCAGCTTTGACCCAAACACTTGCCAGAGGTAGGCAGGGAGATAAAGCAAATAACCACAAAGTCTAACTCTTACTTCAGTACAATAGCATCATTTAATCGAATTAAAAAAATTAAAAAGCTGTAATATATATATATATATATATAAATACAGCTATAATATAGGTTTGAGTACCATTTATGCTTTATAAAAATGAATGAGCCAAAGGTTTTATAGCTGTTAGTATGCTGACCAACTGTCAATGCCTTTAAAAATATGTCTGGCAAAATGTGTCATTGTTTCATATTAAAAACATGAGACACACTGTTGCTCTGAGTAACATGTTCCTTCATTACAGTGAACACTGACACTGTAGTTTATTTTGAGTCCCGCATAAAGTGTCCTGCTGCTGTAAATGCTCACTACAGCACCAAATGTGTATTAATCTGCTGCTGAACATCCCAACATATGTTCTTTTTACTCCTTCTTGCGTAACACCAGCCAGAACTGCAGTGTACAGCAATTTTTAACAATTTAACAAAAAAACAAGTGCTTTGACAAAACTCAGCATTTTGCAACTTCAACTGGGACTGTGACTGAAAGAGGCTGGGTCAGAAGGTCAGGAAATTTTGAGTGACAAACTATTTAATTGGCCAGCGTGGCGCCTTGCAGGATGGTGCAGCATTGTGGACCAGCAAAAGTTGAACAAGGTTCTTTTTTTGTTTGATGCAGTGTTTTTTTTCCTAGAGCCCTTAGCAGTAAAAGCCCCACTGCATCAGTGGAGAGGAGCATTCAGGACCTAAGTCAGTCTTAATGTTGTCCAGCATGATGATTTTTATCTCTTTTTTTGGATTTGGTCACAAGCCTTATCTGTACAGACAAGAAAGTAAGATGAATAAAAGAGAAATCATAGAAGAGTGTTATTGAGGAACCTCACATTCCAAAACACACTCATACTTTACAGGACAGTGATGACTCCATACAGTGTCAGAGGAAACCGAAGACAGAAGGTGAAGCAGATATCTGATGTTGAAAAAGTTGACATCAGCTTCCCTCCTGGACGACCCAGCGCAGATGCTATTGAATCATTGTGTCACAACCAGAAGCTACGCCCCCTCTACTCTGTCAAGTGCCTCCCAGGTTCAGGCTACGAATTGCTGGCTCGCCAGGCAAAAACCATCAATCGTATAGAGAAGGGATTCAAACAGTGCTGCAGAAAGAAGCAGGATGTGCTCAACTGTGCTGACCAGAAGGTAAAACAGGATATTTTGCTTATATTTAGCTTAATTTAGTCATTTTTGGTACCTTCTTACTCCCCTCTCCTTTTTGTGTTTTAGTGGCGTGAAGAGCTTAACAAGTTTTGCGTGGGTAAGAACGGCGAACAGGTGGATTTCCACTGTTGTTCCGCAGCTGATGATGATCGATACACCTGCTTTCACAGCGTTTCTCCCAGCCCACATTACAATCTGACTTCCACTGCTAAAGAGCTCTCACCTACCAAAATCTGTGACAAGATTTTCAAGAAGACGTAAGACCAACATCTCACCTTGAATCTGTTTTTCTGTCTTGTCTGTCTGTGTGCCCTCAGGCTCCTTGCCTTAATTGTTTTTTGCATTGTTACAATTTCTGTTTTATTTCTATTTCTTTTTATGTTTGTTATTCACACACACAATCAGTGAGCAATATAAACATAAAAGCTACAGCAATGTTAACAATGTGGTTGTACATTTTAGGAACCCTGTTGGTTTTCCTCTTAAGAGCTTTGTGAACCAATGCTGCCCCCTGTCTGAACAGGAAAAGACCAATTGTTTTGAGCAAAAGGTGAGATAAATGTTTAAGTGAGTCAGAAGACAAATTTGGGTTGGGAAAATTCCAAATGTAATTTTTTTAAAGTTTAAAGTTTTTTTTTTAATATAATTTTAATCAACCTGAAATGCAGCTTTTCTACAGCTTTTTCTCTTCTGTCTGACCTTTTACTCTCCACTAAATCAGGTCAAGGAAATGTCACAGAGCCTGTGTTCAGCAAGGAAGACCTCTCCTCCAGCTGTCCGCCGCTGTTGCCGCATGCCTTCCCAAGAGACTCCACAGTGTGTCAGCAAAATTCTCATGGATGCTGTCACCAAAGCGACCAATGTCTCACGCCAAAAGAAGAAAAGGTGCCCTCTCTCCTAAACCCTCATGATCTTTTGCTGCTGACTCAACCAGCAAGGAAAAGGCAAGAGGTGACCTCTGATCACTGAGCAGGAACAATTATTCCAGCACAAATTGACTGTAAGAATATTGTAAATGTGGACCAAATTCTGGCTTCATCTCCTGCCAGTGTTATTTGCAGATTTCCATCCAAAATCACATAAGAAATATTGTTCTCACAAGAATACATTTTAGAAGACACAAAATATTGAGCTTAGTTTGTAAACAGGCTGTTGTCTGTGTCACTGTACCACTGTTTTTATAGGCTGCTTTTTACATTTTTGTTTATGAACGCATTATCGAGTTGTGAGATCAGTACCCTTCCTTTTAAATGGGTTTGTGTTTAATACCATGTCTCCAACAGCTCTAATAAAAAACTTTGAAATATTCCTCTTGTGAGGTTTTCTCTCGTCTTGCTTGCAAAGCCTATGTTGTTGTTACTGAAATATATACTTAGAGGGAATATTTTTGGCGAGCACTGAAAGACATTAAGTTAGATTTTGACAGAGGTCAAAATATCACTTGGACAGATATCCACAAAGACTATAATGTTATATTAGAGGGCAAAATTTTGTCAATGTGTTACATTTTTAGCTATTAAATTGTCATGTATACAGCCCATGTTTATAATGTTTGAACTTTCTTGCCAAAATCTTACCCAATTCAGAGTTTAAACTGGTTATCAGATTCATTCAGTCATTATCATACAAAATGTCTTATTCAGTCCAACATAGGACTAGGACAAGAAATGTATGTATGTAGGTATGCAACACTTACAAGATGTAATGAATAAAACTGAAGCCCAACACAATAATAACAGTGATGTTAATATATTTAGTATATTTTTCATAATATATCCAACAATACATTACCGACAACTATTTATTATGTTATACCATATTTTATTTGGAAACATTTCCATAAGTCATTCCCAAGATATGTAGATGCTCACTAATACTGATCCTGAGGGAAATTATTAAGGCATGAATAGCTGATATGACAGAGAGGACACACATACACACACAATATAAAATATAACAAATATAACAATCAAGTATAAAGTAAATATTAAAACAATTCAAATCGGGTATAAAATATCAAAATTGTAGCACAGGTACAATAACGAGTACAAAAAAGCAATTGTATTTGAGGGAAAAAGAACTTCCTCAGCCTGTCTGTTGAGCAGGACATTGTTAGTCTGCTTGGAGATTGTGCATGCACATGGGATGATGGGCAATGTCCATGATGGATTGCAGTTTCTTAAGATAAAATTATTAAAGTTTAAAGTGAAAATAACAAACAACACGATTAAAAAATATCTTTATTCAAAGTTATTTTTTTAAAAACAGTAACATTATTATCTATTTATGTAGCTCCACCCATTTAAACCCCTAATGCAAAGAATGACAGAATGGCTTAATGCAGCGCTGGAGTGCAGCAGAAACGGTGGCTTTTCACGTCAGTCCGCTGGGGGCGCTGTGGTGCTGCTGCGACATGAGCATCAGAATTCAACTGTCGGCGGTGTCTGTGATGTGAACAGTCTAATCGTAATGGCGACTGCTGGAACAGCAGACTCGGGAGCAACAGCCCCGACAGGTATCTAGTTACTAAATCTTCTGCATTTTGCTGTCTTGAAACGATCATATGAACAGAACTGTGTAACATTATGTAGCGATGAAAACGGTGCGATTCGGTTGCCATGGCTTTTAGCATGTCCCGGTTAGCCAGTTAGCTAGTTAGCATAGAGGCTTGGTTTTAACCCAACAAATGAACCAAGCAGGGACGACCTCGTTTAACTGGCTAGTTCAGTAACTCAGTTTGTGTTTTTGTCGATCACGCGTTTATATAGCTAGAAAGACACAAGCATCTATATAAAATCATCTTTTGGTTTTTGTAACGTGTGAAGAAATGATTCCCGTGACCACGTTGGCTCGAGTGCTCTGTTTTGTTATCAAGCCGGTTATTTTTTTTGTAAAAACGTTACACGGTGTTTTATGCTAACGAGTTGTCTAGAAGCAGGAGGGTAAATGTGAGCTTTTATAGCTACCAGCCTGTTGTTTAGTAAATAAATGGGACGTATTAAGTCAATGCTGTTTCAAATGGGTCTGTCCATCTATAGGAAACTCCTCTGTTGTCCCCCAGCCTTCCTCGACCGTTACACCCCTCCTTTTCCTTTCTGTCTGTCCAGGCTTGTAGCAAAGTTAAAACTAACCCCATATCAGTTACTTTACAAAATTTCACAGTTGATGTGATGCATTATCGAAACAAATATTGATTTTATTGATTAGTTTTTATCCATTAACCAATGACACAGGCTTTGTCCACTGTGAATTGGTTGTCCAGGACAGATACAGGTGGGTGGTGGGCAGTTCAAGTGCTTTCAGAGGTATCTTATTTTCTGCAGACAAGACGGATGATGGGCATCTTGCTAATCCATTTAGTTGTGCGTCACTTATTAGCTTCCCTGTGTTGAGAGGAGTTGTTCTTCCCTTGGTAGCCACCCAGGCTGAATCAGTGAATAAAAATAGTGGCTTCAGGGCGCTCCTGTGGCTCCCACATGGCTGAGAACCCTAGACTGTACAAATACAAGATATGGCATTCTGTCAGACACACACACACGCTTGAGTGATAGTAACATAATGTGGTATCTATACCAGTCCTTATGGGCCTTGTTTCCTAATCGGGCCAAGAGCCAGTATATTTATGGAGTCTTCATAGGCTGAAAATGATGTTGGGCAAGTGTGTGTGTCCCATATTATTGCCTTATGAAGGCTGCAGGCTAACATGTGAACAAGGCTGGCAGAGTGTTGTTTAGTATACAGAGAGGAACAGATGGCTTGCCTATTGTCGTAAGGCTTGTCACTGACAAGCTTAAGTCATTGTTAAGTAATTGGGTTGGGTTGGGTAATTCCTACCCCGAATCTGCTGCACAGTGTGCATTATTGTCCAGGTCTACATTAAGATTTGAGAAACTTTGCAAGGTGAGAAGATGAGGACTACAGTTAATGGTTATTTTCACTATGAGCTGATGCCAATTATTTCCTTGATGAGCATGGCAAAAGACAAAACGGAAAAACATGTCCCATTGTAGTTTTCCTGAGCCCAAGGCATCATCTTCAAATTACTTGTTTTACCTGACCACCATTCTAAAACCCAATATACTGATCACTATCTGAAGTGATTTAAGCAAAGCAGCAAATCCTCGAATTTAAAAAGGTGGAACCAAAAAAATTGTAAGTAATTTTCTCTTGGAAAATGACTGTAAAAATGATTAAAATATATCATTAAAATAGCTGCTGATAAAGTTTCTGATTTAACTGATTTTTAACTTAGCTCAGGGTAAACCATATTGTCTTGTACTTATACAGTCATGATTTAATTGTGTTCAGTGTTGCTTCTTTACTGGGTCAAGCTGTTTAGGCTGACTGTGTCCTGCTCCACAGATATTAGGACTCAGTTCTGGAGGAGAGCATTACAGCGAGGTATTGCATGGGTGTGCGTGAGTGTTTCTGTCTGCGTGAGCAGAAACTGCATGAGCAGTGATGATATAGTGTGTTGTTTTACATAATGAGAGGGAATGTGGGCAGAATGATGCTCATTGTTTCCCGGAGGATTGCTGTGTGTCCCTGTTAACCGAGAAGAGATGCATGGCGTTCAGTGATTCTGTCTTATTATTAACACCCCCACCTTTCTTGGGTTTAAGTGTCCGCTTACTGTGCATCGCCTGGATTAAATCTGCTGGGCTTTGATGAATTTTCACACACAGGATTGTTACTACAGGTGTATAATCTTCCCAACATCCTTTTGTATATATTGACCTGTGGCACTGCAGCATTGAAGTAGATGTTGCCATTGGTTACAGGCTAGAGGTGCTTGCAGAGTGGGCGAGATAGATAGTAGGTTTAAACAGCAAGTTTATGTAAGGACACAGGAAATCATGTTGAGTATTTCTTTTATTTCAGCTGTGTCCCACTCTGACAAACCTACTGTGGGTGCTGTTATTATCGTGCTTGTCTATGGGTAGACCCATGTGGTGATGCCTCAAATTCCCAACATGTGTTTACCTTACCTACATGTTACTACACCTCTGCTGATCAGTTGAGTTTACTGAATAGCTTAATTTAAAGGTACAATATGTAAGTTTCTCCTGCTGTGTGTCTCTTAATTAAACAAAAGAAAACAATAACAAAAGACACAGTCTGGTCTTGTTGTGAAGTAGTGTGTGATCATGGGAGTTCTTGTCTTTAACATCATTGCAGTCGGCTTCTCCAAGTTAGGATTCCTTCAGTGTTAATTGATCAGGGGATTTTTTACAGAGATATGAATTATCCACAGCAGCCAAGTTTAAAACTGATAAAAAACAATTTACATTGCAGTGTAACACTCAAAATCAGTGTTTCCTTGACGCTGTGGGGTGAACATATGGCTTCTTGGAGAGACTGCAGGCCAAGCTGCTGCTAGCTCAGCTGTTGCTCAGCTTGTTTCTCTGATAACTCAGGATCCAGATGTTCAGGAGGTATTTTATCAGAAGTCAAATTATCCACAGAGACGTCCTCCTCTTCAAATCAAATGGACACAGTAATTAACATTGATTAAAAACACTGAATAAAGCTGTTTCATATTGAAAATAAGTGTTTAATGCTGTTTAGCGCAGACAGGATGGCAGGTAGGGGTGGCAAGCCAAGGTGCTGCTAACATTTGTTCAGCACGTTTGTCAACTTAAGATCCAGACATCCAAGGGGTTGGGATAATGCCATTAACAGACAACCAAGTGAAACCATTAACAGGCCGTTATCTCAGTTAAAATTGAGGATTTCTCTGGGTTTGAGAATTATTAGAAATAGTTTCAACAAGTTTCAACAACATTCGTAACACAGGTCTTGTCGATTTTAGACATTTTAATGCAGAAGTGTTGCATATTGTACCAAACATGTATAATTTTTAGCATATTGGAGACATTCAAAGTGATAAAAGCAAAGTTACTGTGAAACCAAAAGTAGGCTGTTACAGCAAGATTTTTGAAAGGAGGTAGTGACTGTAGACACACATCCCCAGGTACTAGATGAATCTGGAGCAGCCAGCTCAGGGGAGAAGTAGTTCCAGATCAGATGGAGCTGGTGTATTGAGGGCAGCTTTCAGTAACTGTGGCCACATTTAGGTCTGGGCTCATCATTGGCCTTATATTCATCAGCCAAGTCTGGAAATAGCCCGGCTAATTAACCAGCAGAGGGTTTTTTAAACAGCCATTAACAAATTCTTCCATGTCAAAAGCTGCCAGCTTAAAGTCTTAAGTCAAGTCATTACCAGCTGCGTTGGTTAATACTTATGTGTGTATCATGAAGTTGACTATGTACTAGGCAACTAGTGGTTTCTTAATGGTTCAGTTTTTTCCCTTGTAGGTTCTCAAGTGTCTTTCTCATTTGTAAATCCCAGTTTAACTTTTTTCTGTCTTTAGGGACCAGTGGCATCCGAAAAATGGCCCCTGCAGAGGTAAGGACGTCTTTCTAAACTGACCAAACATTTCTGCATCATGTACAGCCCCAAGTAATGTAAATGTTGATCCAGTCAACCCTGAGGAGGGAGGGAGAACAGGTTTAGAGAGTTCAAGCCTGCATTCATGCTGCCAACAGCAGCTTCAGACATAATCAGCCATCTAAAGTATGGCTTGTATGTATTTAAAAGTAGAGTACAAACTGAATTGCATTTATTTGGCACTTATTTAACTGCTATTACAAACTAAAGCAAACAGAAAGTCAGACCAACCAACATTGCTTTCACTCCTCTCTCCTGCCACACACGTTTACCCTCACTTTTCAGCAACTTATCAGCTGAGTTGACAGCTGTCATGGGAAGATGTTTACCCAATAAAACCTTAAGCTTGCATACAGCAAACTCTTTGTCCTTTGTGTTCATGAGTATAAACACACTTACATGCAAACATATCATTGTTTTTCTGTGGCCCTTATCCTAGATGCCTGGCTCTTCAGGCACAACTCAGAGTATGAAGAAAACCATTGGACACCGGGGCGTTGAGACCACCACAGGGGAGACCACCTATAAAAAGGTTAGAACAGGGCAGTTGGGTTGGGGGGTCAGTGACACCAGTGGTTGTTTGAGACACACAACACTGTGGAAGGTGTTTGGTGTTTATATTCTAAAATTAGCTTGGACATTCCTCCTGCTAGACACCCAAAAATAGTGAGTGAAACAGTAAGTCAGCAGGGTAAAATGACGTTTGTTCCGGCACTTAGTATCTTTTCCTCTCATGATCTTCCCAGACCACGTCATCTGCCCTGAAAGGTGCCATCCAGTTGGGTATTGCTCACACAGTTGGCAGCTTAAGCCAGAAGGCAGAAAGAGATGTTCTCATGCAGGACTTTGTGGTGGTCGAAAGCATCTTCTTCCCCAGGTTGGTACCAAAGGTTGAAATTGAGTAAACATGGTGTTTTCGTTGATATCATGTAGTTTTAATGAATGTTCTGTCTCTCTGTCTCTCTCGTGTGTTTTCAGTGAAGGCAGTAACCTGACTCCTGCTCATCACTACAGTGACTTTCGTTTTAAGACCTACGCTCCTATTGCCTTTCGTTACTTCAGGGAACTCTTTGGCATTCGGCCAGATGACTACCTGGTTAGTACCACACACACTGCAAAGTTTCAAAGAACTGCTTTTGTCGTGGTTGAGTTACTAATTATATTTCTCTTGTAAATTGGTCTAAACCAGTTGTTTTTACCATTCTGCAACTTATCAGCTGGTTTGTTCATCACAACAGTATGGGCGCAAGGTTTTTGTAAGACAGATGTTTGACTGTGTTCCTCCTTTAGCTATTGTTTTAAACATGTGCCAAACATATGTAGTTTCCGAACCTCCAGTCAACTTCTAGTTTAGTTACATTCTGAATCTGCTGACATGTTTGCTCTGTTTCAGTTGGATACTAATTTAGACACCTTCTTCCTCTTTAAGTATTCTCTGTGTAACGAGCCACTGATCGAGCTGTCTAACCCTGGAGCCAGCGGATCCATCTTCTATGTCTCTAGTGATGATGAGTTTATCATTAAGACCGTTCAACACAAAGAGGCAGAGTTCCTCCAGAAACTCCTGCCTGGCTATTTCATGGTGAGCTTGACCATAGAATATAAGTTGTAGTATGTCTAGTATGAGTGAAAAGCATTGTTGCAATAATTATAATAACCAGGAGAGTAGGAGAGTTAAGTGAGGGGGAGCTCTCATCATTTCTCTGATTTAATTGTGTCACATATCTGATCAGTTTTCCATCCTTCCTTCCTCCTTCTTTCCAGAATATAAACCAAAACAAGCGCACCCTGCTACCTAAGTTCTACGGACTGTATTGCGTTCAGGCAGGGGGCAAGAATATCCGTATTGTTGTGATGAACAATCTTTTGCCTCGGAGCATCCCCATGCACATTAAATATGACCTGAAGGGATCCACCTATAAGAGACGGGCTTCCCCTAAGGAGAGAGAAAAGGCTCTTCCCACTCACAAAGACCTGGACTTTATCCAGGACTTGCCTGATGGCCTGCTGCTGGAAGCGGACAACTACAATGCCCTGTGCAAGACCATTCAGAGGGACTGCTTGGTGAGTCACAGAGATGCTTGTTTCTCATTGAGTGACTGATTTTTATTCAAGTACCGTGCATTCAATCCTCTCAGTGCTCACTGACATACAAGACACATTTGTGTGAATTGTTAAAATATCTAAGTGTATTCAAATTCACAAGCTAAGGCAGTACAGCACCATACAAATTATCATCATGCCTTCACATAGATATACACATAGAATCCGACTTTTTGAAAATCAGGTCTTTTGATTATCATCTCTCCAAACAAGTGTGCGGAAATATGAGAGCCATTTTAGGTCCAACGTTATTTCATAAATTAGATTCTTGATGTTAAAACAAACCTAATGCTAGCAAGTGTTGAGGGTTATTTTTGACAAAGACAGTGGTGGTATATTTCGTTGTCTAGAATTCCAATGAATGTGTTGGAAAGTTGTATGTGTTTGAGATATTCAGCATGTAGTTTGGAAGACTGAGAAGCAACTTTGACAGCTTCCTTGAAAACAACATACTTGCCCTTTGCTGCTCAGCTCATTGTTTTTCACAGAGGCATCTAAAACTTTCTGTGTGTCCCAGGGTTGGGTGTTGTATCAATGTCATATCAATATTGTGATATAAGAATAAGATATCGTCTTACATGACTCAGTGCTGTCTACCTGGTTTCAAGGGCTGCGCTGAAAGTGATGTGATTTTCTGAACTTACCACACTGTTAAAGCAGTTTTATTATTTGCCCAAACCCACTGAGTCATGCATCCACATTACTGATGACGATGTATCAAAAGTCTTAGTGAGTAATTATTGTCATTAGTACTATATTATTGCTCTGTCTATTTTTTTGTCCAAAATTATCTCTATGTACAGATTTTTTATATACTGGCCAGCATTAGTGTCTCCCATTTTAGTCGGTATTGTTAGATTCACTGGACTTGTCACTTAATGTTGCCAACGATCTGCTTCTGCTGGCGAAGTTGAAGCATCATCAACAGACCAGTGTTGAAAAGATGACTCAAGCTTACATGACACTGCAAATCATTGCAAGTTTTTGGGGTGATACCTTTTCAGATGGTGGAAGGGACTAGTGGCATTTATCTTTGCCGCTAACACGGGGTGTCATTATGTTGTGTATTCTGCTAGTTTATTGGATTGTCATGGCTGGTGTGACAGACGCTACACATCGTTCATCAAAATATCTCCTATCAGATGTGGATCAGTCTTTGTGGTGGCTTTATAGCCTCTGGTGCTTTGCTTCTCCAGCTTGCTTAATTTCAAGTCCTGGTGATCTTCTTTCAATCTTCTAGAGTATCTCAAACACCAAAACCGCTCTGTCTCCATTTATTTTGATGTGTGTCTACCACAAGTGAGATGATTGTGGACAATTTGTAATTGTCTGATTAGCTGTCGGTGTTGCTTGTGTGTATCGCACATTAATTTTGATGTACACGTAGCAGTTGCATCATAATTTAAAACATTTTTCAACCCCTCTGTGTAAATAATAAAAAAGACCTACTGCTACCCCTGTAATTTTATGGCTTTATTAAGTATAGAGTCTAACAAGCTAAATCAATTTAGGTGTAGTGTGAATACACATATGAATACCATACATATATTTAAAAAATGTCTTTAATTTCAGGGTTAAAAAATACAGTTGCGTTGTAACTTGCTCATTATTTACCATCCAGCGTTAGGTAGCGATGTATCATGACAAATACCGCAAACAAGTAGAATGTGAAGCTTTGTTGCATTGTTTTTTCTACAATTGTACATTCAAATCTCTCCTTTACTTCTCCGACGACAACTCTGTCTGCTGCCAACCATCAAATCAAGCAAAATAACAAACAGCTGCTCGAAGAATAAGGTGTCATGAAACTGCGGCCTTGCCTATGAAACTGCAAACACAAATGTTACGACTGTTTTTCTGGAAGGTCATTCAAACACGTTGATGACGTATGATTCATGCAGCTCTTGCAGAGTTTCAAGATCATGGATTACAGTCTGCTGATGGGGATTCACAACATGGACCAGGCCAGTCGAGAGCGGGAGCGCGCTGTGGCCAATTCGGGGGACAGTGGGGGTTCGGAGGGAGCAGTGACCCCAGATCAGCGCCGGCCACAAGCCCAGAAAAGTCTGTACTGTACAGCCATGGAGTCCATTCAGGGGGAGGCTCGAGGGAAGGGAGCTTTGGATTCAGAAGACCAGTGAGTTTGACACACTAAACAGAGCTGAATTTTGAACAGGTGTTTGTTTCTTTTCAAAGCTGTGACTAAGACCTGACAATGAAATGATCTGTTGTTGTTTCTCTGGCCTCGCAGCATGGGCGGTATTCCATCTCGTAATACTAAAGGAGAGAGGTTGCTCATCTACATTGGCATCATTGATATCCTCCAGTCCTACAGGTCAGTCTCTCAGAGCAACCTAATCAGGTCCTCATGGGTACATTTGTTTTTGGTGAGTGACCTTACCACCTACATCAACCATTTACATAAATTGCATTAAGTGATCCATAATGTCTTGTTGTTTAGGTTTATTAAGAAGTTGGAGCACTCCTGGAAGGCACTGGTCCACGATGGGGTGAGAGCCTACGCACTTAATGTTCTTTAAAGGAGAGTCAAGAAGGTCGTGCTGCAGTTCTGTCTGCTGTGTTTTTTATTTTTAAATATCTCTGTGTTTTGCTCAAATAAAACAACTTTTAAAATACATGACCTTTGGCTTTCAGGAATTACACTCGATTGATTCATGTAAAATAAAGATTAATAGATAGATAAAACAATTAACCAACAAACACAAAAGGTATTGGATACTACTGTTGATTGGGCAGTTTTGACTACATTTAGCCTTTAGAGTTGTTTGTCTTCTAATGATTCTGGTGCTGTCTCACTACTGTAGGACACCGTTTCAGTACACAGACCTGGCTTCTATGCAGATCGTTTCCAGCAGTTCATGTGCAACACAGTGTTCAAGAAAATTCCTCGTGAGTATGCATATGTGTGTGTTTTCTGATGTTAAGAGCCTAAAAAAATCCCAGAGGTAAAAAGTGTAGGTGCCTTTTTTGATCAGTTCTGCTTTCATGGCCTCCATCTTCTTTAGTAAAACCATCACCATCTAAGAAGAGTCGCGGCGGAGGTCAGGGCGGTCTTAGGAGGGCCCCCACCCTGGGAGCCCCGACTCCACTCTCCCATGCAACAGGACAGTCAGGCATCGACTCCAGACTAGTGTACCAGAGCCACTTTAAAAGCACAGACTCAGAGGCAGACAGCGGTGAGAACCGAGACATCACAAACAAAGAGATAAAAACATCATCTAGATCAGTTGTTAATTGTATTCACAACCATAATTTCACCCAGTGCTATGCTCAGAATAGAGATACTGGTTTTGGAATAGACATTAACTTAGTTTCTAATTGACTGTTTTTCTCAGGCGTGCAGTCGGGCAGACCAGATCTTGTTCCAAGAACCCCCCCACCCATAGAAAACCCTGCTGAATGCGAGGCCAACCTGTCCACCTCATCACTAGGCAGCACAGGAGTTGCCTCCACCTCTCCTCCCCTACGGTAAAGCTTCTTCAAAAAAATAAATAAATCTCACTCGTACACTGTCTTTTAATGTTCTTTGCCCTGACTCTGCCTTTTCTCCGTAGGTCTGTCGGGGTGGAGGTGCACAAATCGGCAAACACAGAGCTCGATCAGGGTTCTCCTCACAGGTGCAGAATGCAGTGATAAGCCATAAAACTACAGCCTCATCATTATTTCCTTGATTGTGTTGGTCATTTGATGTCTTTTCTGTCCTTCAGTTTGGGGGCAGAAGGAGCTTTAGATAGTTCAGCCAACCTGTCTGGAAACGAAGATGTAGTTTCACTCTCAGACATCATCCCTGAGACCAACATCTGAGAACAACCAACATCGGCTCTGTAAGTCTAAATTATGAAATTTTACACGTGTAATTAAAAAACATTTTTGATTCTGTAGCAGACCCAAGCAGATGTACATTTCTTGCACCCTCTGTCATACTGGTATTGACATTAGTTTCATCTTCACAGTAAACAAACAGACAAGTGCCATCTGAAGGTTGAAGACGTTCCTGGATGAGGTGAGGCAGTCAGAAATAAGGACGGAGAAAGTCAAACGTTACCCATCCGCTATGGACCCTCTGCTACACCTCTAGATGTTTTCTCACTCGTGCGGTATATATAGGGATTGCTGGATGAAGCAGCAAGGTGTGGTGGAGGTTGTGATGGAAAAAAAGATGGTGTCTGGTAGGGTTTTGCCATAAACACTGTCACTGTACGCACACATTTCCCTGCCAATTCCCCAAAGTTTTTGTCATTGATATACACCTGCAGCAAAAGGATTAAGGCCCTGAATTGGCAGCTGTTCTGACTGCATTACAGTAGTTAAACAAAGATCTTCTGCTGCACTGACTGCGAGTAAACAAAAGAATCAGCTGCATTTTGTAAAAAGCCCATTACCCGTTCACCAGTGGAAGGTGAAGGCAGTCATAGTCATCCACAAAGAGTCATGTCCAGTTTCCACAACATGAAGCGATGTGAGATGGCCCAGGCAGCAGTTGAGCTGGAACAGACACACTTAAGAGCACAGCCTGCATTTGTAGGAGTGAATGTTTTTCCTGTGCGTCTGTGTGCTGTCGATGCGGGTTCACATTTCCATGATTCACACTCTAGTGTTCCCGTTAGCACACATCCATTTCCCTTCAGCACTCCACACGAGCAGGGGCACTCTGAGCCATCAGCAGCCAGATCAACACTTGCTGCTGTCCACTCTGCAATCATGTATGCATTTCTCTTCATTGCTCTTGGATGTACAGTATTTGTTTGAAAACTGATTGGTTGAAACACGCCCATTTGGTAATTTAGTTTCACATTTTGTTCTAAGATATTCTGCTGGAAGCCACAGTGGTGCTGCAAAGGTCCAACTCGATCTTGCCACCGCTGAATGTACATTACAATGCTTTTCTTATACAGAATGTGTCTTATTAACATGGCAGACCACATTTGTACAACCCCGAAAGTCTCCCCCTCTGATGTGACCATATGTGCTAAAGTATAAATGAATACAGAGAAGAAGAGCATTGCTGGCCAGTAGATGCTGTTGAATGAAGTTGTGCTGTTAAGCAAATAGACCAGTAACTGTCTGTCATGTCTGTGCCTTTTATGTGTTTATCCCTTCTCTATTATATGATTGTTAACATTTTGACATTTTGTACAGGTTAATGTTGTAGTCACACAGAGAAAACCTGCCTTATCACTACAGCTGAAGTCATCAAACTGCCATTTGTATGTCTGGAACATCCGTCGGTTGTTGGAATTTTAAATAATTCCTGATTTTAATGCAAACACTAGTACTATCCCTTTTGGTTACGTGTCAGTGTAGTTCATCAGATCGGCTAATCCTTTTCACTCTCTAACATCAGACAGTCAGGATGTTCATCTCTTATTAATCATTTCTGCTGGTTACAGAAATGACACCCGCCCACATCCACTCTTGGACCAAGATTAACAACTGTGTTTATAAAGTCATGTTTATATTTTTTGTTGTGTGTAGTCTTACGCAGCTTTTAATCAGCTGATCATAAAATTATGCATTTTATTCATGAGATGTTTTATGTTTACCCTGTTGTTAAGGGCACTAAACAAGCTGCCAAGGTGGCTAGCAGAGAGCTTTTTAGCATGTGAGCTATTTCTGATACAGAAATTTGAATCACAACCAAGTTACTGTAGCATAACTCAAGATCTTAGACATCATCTCATCCAAGGATTTACTGTTCATTTTTGTCAGGCACATGTGGTCTATGCAGCAGAGAGGGGAGAAGGGGAAATGTGAGTTGTGAACATAGAGTGAAGGAAAACTACTCATATTCATCAATGCACAGTTGAGGATTTAGGACTGAGTCTTTTGTATTATAAGCCAGTCGCGGCACCAAAGAAAATAGTGGGGAGTTCCTGCAAACGTTCAGGATCCAGTACAGTTAACTTTGAAATGAAGTCAAACAGTCCTGGACATCTGCTGATACGTTGTATATGGTAATAACACTGGGTTGACCTGTGTTTTAACAATCTATTATTAAACTGGATGTTTTCTGTTTGTTTGTTTTTGCTAAAAAAATTTCACGTCTGATAAGCTGTATCTGACCTAGTCCCTGTATAGATTTATTTTTATTTATCGAAGAATTGGTTTACATTGTGGCCTGAGACATTTCAAGATTTAACTCCACATTCCTGTGAAATCCAAGTGAAATTTACCACAATTTGCGGTAGCTTTTAGAACTTATCAAATATCACCTCTGTGTTGTTAGAATGATGTACTTGATAGTAATTATTTCTTGTATGCTGACTTGTAAAATATCGATTATTTCGAATAGAGCTGTTTTAAAGTCATTATTTAGTTGGTTGAGAGTTAAACAGCCACCAAAGAAAACACTCCGAGAAATTCTTCCTCATTAGAAAATAAAAAAATCCAGATTATATTTTGTAACAACTGCATTTTGATGTTTTATGTCGTAACTTTTTTTTTTTTTATGGGTGGTACTGTATTATTGCTGGGTGCAGACCAGTTCTCTCACAGCTGTTACGTACCACACCATAGCACAAGAGAAACATCATTCTTTGGTGCTTAAAGGGCAGCACGCTCAGTGTAGACACTACAATATATTTGAAGTAATGCAATATGAACTACAGTCTGCCACCTTTCAGTTCTAAGAAGTATATTTATTAATATTGCGGCAGGCTGAGATGAGAAAAGTTGTATTAAGTACCTTAGATGATTGTACGTATACTGTATACTGACAGAAGGATGTCGGAAACTTTATAGCGTGTATTGCCTATGAAGGGGGACTATTTGACAATTTCACTTTTTATATTTCATGTGTTGATTGTGATCTGATAGATAGATTCTCTCCATGATGATTCTGGGTTGTTAATCTCCCATGCTTTTTCTACATGAATGTTTCACACGGCTTGCGAGCCAACATTGCTGGTTGTCCTATATACTTCAATTACTATATTTTTACGTGTATAAAATGTGTATATGTACATAGGAGTCACGGAAATGCCTTCTCATGCAATATGTGCTGCCTGTCCCTCCTGCCATGTTTCAGTTATGTGGTGGTGATGTTTCATGTCTGATTTTAAAGGATTAAACATATTTTCTAAATCTTGGTTTTGGTCCCTTTTCTTCATGTGTGTTATCTAACTACATGGTTACTGGGTGTTGATTTGCATCGAAACCCCCACCCCAACCTCCTGGCCCAGGATGGTGATGGGAGTTCAGTGACGGGCCAATTTGGATGAATCTTTTGGTGGTCGCTTTGCTATCCAGCCACAGCTGAACCAACCCATTGTCAGAGGGCAAGGTGGCACACATAGAGTGCCAGGTGTTAGGAGAAAGTGACAGCAACAGGAAGTCTGTGCCACTGTCCCAAGCATGCATCCTCATGACATCCTCTGTATTGATCTTAAAGAGCACAAAGTCACTGCTGTGCCCGGAAGTAGAAATGAACCTGTAGTTCTTGGTGAGATCCATGTGGAATCTGAACAGATGTGCCAACTGTGAGAAACTGGGATAAAACATTTTTCAGACATTACCAAAAACAAAGCAGTTTTCTGGTGGTGGTCAGTTACCAGGTGGTCATAAAGTTGAATTTGGTTTTAGATGTCAGGAGTTTTACGTGATCTCTGTTAGTCTTCTTAGGAGAGACAAACACTTTGCCTGACTGTACACATGGAAACTTTAACCCAACAAAGTGTTTCAGAGAAGGAGAGTGAACAACAAGACTTAATAAAAACAAGCTTGTGCACGAAACTTGTTCAAAATTTGATATACCTTTGGGTGCAGATCCGTGGTGGCCCTGTAGCCTTTTCTTGGCCCTTCTCTGCATCCATGGATTATCATACCAATATCTGTCCAGAGTCACCCAGAATATATGCACACTACTGTTTGAAATTACAGAACATAAGAAAAGATAAGATATTCCTTTATTTGTTCCACAAAGGGGAAATTTGCAAATACAAATTGTTTGAGCCCACAGAACAAGAAAAGTATGATAAAGGTTATTATAGTCGTTATAAATCAGAATGATATGGGAATGGAGTAGTTAGTAATCACCATTATATCTTGTCGGAATATTGTAATAATTCTTTCCATTCCTTTAAAAAAAAAAAAACAACTACATTACCCATAAACCACCTCGATGACGTGGTAAACCTCAGACATCAAGATGGTGCTTGAAAGTACTATGGTCTGGTAAGGAATGAGAAATATATTTAAAGTTCAATTTGAAAAGGCATACTTTAATCGAAATAAGCTGTCATTTGATGAAGAAAATGTGCATTTTTGGACGTTGTTTTTTAAACACTCGTTCAGGTTTACGTGTTTTGTTTTGTGTTTAATTAAGATCCTTGAGCTATTCCCTGAGTCACTCCATAACCAACCGATATCCTGCACGAGCACCCAGCACATAACGTTAGCTAACCAACGGCTTTTAGTCATGTTATGGCCATTAAAAGGATATATGTTTACTAGCGCTACTAAATGTTTATGGAAATCAACCGTTAGGTCCAGTTTTTGGCCGAAGTAAGATGAAAATGGCTTTGTTTAACGCGTTAGCATTAGCTAGCTAACAAAACCAAAACCTACTGACATTGACAAGACAATCGCTGGATCTATTGTTGCCTCCATTTAACAAAACAAATAAACCAAACCAACGCGTTCTTTACTAATCTCAAACAAACGTTGTCATCCCGTTTTTGATGCATTCAATGAAAGTACACAACGTTAAAAACCGCATGTTTTAATGTGACATATTTTTTTTAGCTAGCTGCAACGTTTAAACAGGGCTGTTGTATCAGTGTCCATTACATGTGTGTTAATGTTACTGTGTTCACAGGGCTAACACAGTTATTTTCATTATTTCATTCATTATTTGTAAATTAAATGTCAGAAAATGGTAGGACAGAGTAGGACCCTGAAAATTAAACGATGTAAGACACGAGTAATCGGCCATCCCTCTGACATTAATAAAACTTTGGTCTGCTTGATCAGTGATAAATCATTTGGCAAAACAGTTGGTGTGTAATCACCTAACTGACTCTAACCTACTTCATCTTGTTCAGTGCTCACATTAGAGATTAACAATAAGTGTTGTCTGTTGATTTTGACCTGTACCAGCTACCAGTATTTGTCCAACCCAGGTAATTCATTATCAGCTAGAACCAGTTATTGTTAACGCTGCTGTTTATTTTTTACAGTGTGGACAACAGTGAGTACATGCGCAATGGAGACTTTCTGCCGACCAGGCTGCAGGCACAGCAGGATGCAGTTAATATTGTTTGCCACTCCAAAACCCGCAGCAACCCTGAAAACAATGTGGGCCTTATTACCATGGCAAAGTAAGAGGCATTGTGTTTGAATAAGTCTAATGGCGTTTAAAATATGTTACTATAATGACTCAAGTGTTATGTCCCTGTGCAGCAACTGTGAGGTGCTGACCACATTGACTCCAGATACAGGCAGGATACTGTCCAAGCTGCATGCTGTGCAGCCTCGGGGAAACATCAGCTTCTGCACTGGCATCAGGGTGGCACATGTGAGTTTGTGACTTTCATTCTGCAGTGAGTGTAGTGAATCAATCAAGGAGCAGAAAAAAAAAGTTGAAAAAGTTGTGAATTAAATTTTAGAAAGAGTTCGGTTTAAGTTACCTTGTAAACATAGATTTATTATAAACAAATTAATACATTGTTTATAAATGAACGTTTAGCCCAACTTTAAGTTCCATTTCTCAGTTAATGCAGAGAACCAACATGCCTAACTGTTTGCAGCTCACATAAATGTCGGGCAACCACCAATAAAGTTATTGATTAGATTTGTGCTTTTCTATCTTTGACAGGCTTAAGCGTATGAGGTGCAAAGATCTGTCATCCTATTTGTTAGTTCATAAGTATGTTCCTTTTTTCATTTGTTATGATCCTCTCTGTAGTTGGCGCTGAAGCACAGACAGGGCAAAAACCACAAGATGCGCATCATTGCATTTGTTGGCAGCCCAGTGGAAGACAATGAAAAAGAAGTAAGCGATGTGAAATGTGTCTTGGATGATAGTTTTCAGCAAATGGCAGATTTATGACTTTTATAGTGATGACCAGGTTGTTCCTCTTACTCAGGCCCATGAGAACATGCAGTATTTGTGTCGGCTGAAGTATTTTTATTTTCTCGTAGCTGGTCAAAATGGCAAAGCGTCTAAAGAAGGAAAAGGTCAATGTGGATGTCATTAACTTTGGAGAGGAGGTATTTTCCCATTAAAGCTACAAATACACTCACACTCTGGCTCTTAAATTTATATATATGTGCTACTGCGTATACTTAAGCTCTCTTTGCATTAATGTCTGGTCCACGTGCTTAACCTCCCTCTCTCCTCATCACAGCAGATGAACACAGAAAAGCTGACGGCGTTCATCAACACACTGAATGGCAAGGAGGGTGCAGGCTCCCACCTGGTCACAGTGCCCCCAGGCCCAAGTCTGGCTGATGCCCTGCTATCCTCACCCATCTTGGCTGGAGAGGGAGGTGCAGTGTTGGGCCTGGGTGCCAGTGACTTTGAGTTTGGAGTGGATCCCAGTGCAGACCCAGAGCTGGCCTTGGTAAGACAGCAGGGAAAAGCTGTATGTTTGTATAGTTCAATGTAATCACAGCTTTACTGGCCCATTAAAGTACTTTTCTTTTCTTTTTCTTATTTCGGGTGAGTCATGCTGTTTGTACTCTTGTTAGTATTTAGAGTAATGCTGGCCAGTCATTTTGATTTGTTTTCTCCCTCTTCTCTGTAGGCTCTGCGTGTGTCTATGGAGGAGCAGAGACAACGACAGGAGGATGAAGCTCGCAGAGCCGCTGTTGCATCAGCTGCTGAAGCTGGCATCTCCTCCCCTGTTGCCGATGGTGAGAATAAATTGCCTGTTCCTTCAATAGATGCTTTATAGCTCTTAATATGAATGTGTTCACATGATATATTTGTCTTCTTTTTTCCATTGCAGAGTCTGAGGATGCTCTGTTGAAGATGTCTGTTCCCCACACAGACTCATCCACACCTGCTCTACCAGACTTCAGCCGGATGACCGAGGATGAACAGATTGCCTATGCTCTGCAGATGTCCATGCAGGGAGCAGGAGCAGGTTAAACATGGATTTTTAGTTGAACTGAATCTCTGTGACCAGAGAAGTAATACCTGTAATACAAGCTCAGATTTAGAATGCTTTACATCAATATTATAGCAAGCATGGCAGAATTACTTTAGATTACAGCAAGATTTACTTTTATTTGCTCCTAAAGTGCTTAGTCTAAGGCCTGTTCACATGAACTTGAATGTTTGCTTTTTCAGCAATAATTGAAAATGTTTTGCTCTACAAAATATTTATCCCACCGATTGAGATGTTTTCACAAGAGTGCAGCCAATTTTCTATTTATTATTCTCACACTTACCTTATTTACTTTGCTGCCTGGTGGTTTGAGAAAGCAGAAGAACCAGTTTTTTATTATGCCTGGTGGGGGACATTTGCCTACCAAAGAGTTGGCCAACAATTAGCAGGAAATTTTTTTTGTGCTCAATAAGTATTAGGTCAGCACCAGAGCACAAAGAACAGACAGGCAATTAACTTTAACTGGGCCTCACCTCATATAGCTTTTACTGAGTAAAGTTCATGAATGGCATTTTTTACTCAGACATGTGCGTTCCATTTTTATTGCAGACTTTGGTGCCGAGGACATGGACACAGTGGCTGACAATGACTCTAGTAAAGCTAAGGTAAGTAAGCCTTTGACTGGTTCACACTTGTCTTCATTAGTTTCAAGAGTGCTTAGTAAGGATTATTTTCATCATGTTATTTTCTGTGTCAAGGATGAAGAGGACTACGATGTCATGCAGAATCCAGAGTTCCTCCAGAGCGTCCTGGAAAACCTTCCCGGAGTCGACCCCAACAATGAAGTCATTCGTAATGCCATGGGCTCTTTGGCTTCCCAACCCAAACCTGACACCAAGAAGGATGAGGAGAAAAAGAAATGAGGACCCAAAGAGAGGAACCTAATGTTTGATTAAAAAAACAAAACAAAATGGAGAATTGCACTGCATGTGTTATTCACAGTAACTTTATTATTCTCCTACATACAGGAACCATGTTTTTGTTCATGTAGCTCTGTAAACTGTAAAACCTTTTGCCTTTTTTTTCTTTAAACTTTAGGTTAAAGGACTATTCTGACTTCATTTTTTGTGTGTCAATCAGATATGTTTACTTTTGAATCTTTTGTAATATAACTGTTCAATAATATGGGCAAATTTCCTTAATAAATTTCCAAAATACAAGATTTTGCATCGTAAAATACACAGCCATACCGTGCTTATCTTTTGCATGCCCATGGTTCACTAATAAGGTTAACTCATTTGTCTCGAGACCTTTGCCTCATAACACTTATAACACGCATTCTTACCTTTTTTGGGAAAATGAGAAATAGCATGTGCATTCAAGCATGCAAGTGTGCATTAAAAGCAAGGGAAATGGTGTCTCACATTGGAAAATGTTTATATGTAAATACATTTGTATTGCAGAAAACTGAAGAATCTGCATTTGTGCTAAGTGTAAAATCAAAAATGCTGTTTCATGAGAATAGTTTGGCATTTAGTAAGTAGTTAAAATGAACATAAATCTCTGAGTATAATGCCAAAACAGTTTGTAAATGATCGAAATATAGTTCGTATTAGAAACGTTCTTGTATCTTCTGAGCTAGAGAGAGTGACATTTGTCGGTGGTTTCATATGACACCTGTTAAATTTTGCTGGGAACACTTTAAACTGGAGACGTGCACATGTTGGAAGCTCCTGGGAAGCCCGTGTCGCGCGATTTGGTGACGAGTAAGTTATGCGTCCGCGAGGAAAGTCAGGAACCAACTTCGCTTACTAGCAGGTAACTCGGGCTAAATACAAACGTATGCTAATGTTAGCTTCCACTGCAGCCAACATTGCACGCATTAACGGTAGTGTAAATGGACCACGTTACCTGCCCGATACACTGATTACAGCTGTTTATACCTTTTGACCTGTTGTAGAAAGTTGGTTGGTTAACGTTAGCAAGGCCAGCTAGCGGTTCAATGCTAAAGTTTCGATAGCTGTTAGCATTTCGACCCACTTGTTGCAACATGACGGCGCTAAGATAAACAGCAGCGTTCGTAGGACACGCTTTCTTATTTAGGACATTTATTTATTTATGTCTGGAGCAGAATAACCTGACAACGATAACATTTTGCATTAAGGGATTTCTCTCACCCCTGATGTGATATCAGCTGTCACTTTTTATTTCTACCTGAAGTATTTCCGCTGTGGGTTCACGTGATTAAATCAGCGTTATATGAATTGTTCTGACTCCTCTGTTGCCCTGATAGGTTTTGAGCCTTGTGCTGGCAATGGGGGACATGAAGACCCCAGACTTTGATGATCTGCTGGCAGCTTTTGACATTCCCGACATAGATGCCAAAGATGCCATTCAATCAAGTCCAGAGGAGGAACGAGATGAGGTGGGGGCTAACGCAGAAGAGAGGGCGAGGGCATCTCCTTCATGTTTTCCCTGTCCTCCCGCCTCACACAGTGATCACCCTGTGGTCAGTGTTATTGTCAAGAACACAGTGCATTCAGAATCATTTGAAGATGAGGAGAAGTCTGTCAGGGATAAAACAGGCAGTCCTTCAAACTGCAGCTTAAATTCTCAGGTTCAGGTCAAATTTGGTGACATCACATCACAGCTTTGTCCTAAAATGCAACCTGTCACGACTGTAGAGCCCCAGATTGCCAATGGCTTTGAGGGTTCAGTCCCTAGGGATCAGGAACAGCCCCAAACAGAGGCATGGCCTCAGCATTCACCACTGAGATCCACACCAAATGCTAGTGAGGATATCGGTGATAAAGGAGCTGAGAGTGGATCGGTCCAGGACACAACTGATGTCATGAACAGTTTGAAGCCCCTGCTCTATCTCCAGTCTTCGACTGGTGCCCATTCTGACTCCTCAGTTCCTCCCTCCTCACACTCTGTCAGCCCTCACTTTTCTCCTTGCTCCCCTCAGAAGGAGAGTTGTCTCATTAGTGGCCCATCATCCCCTTTACCACAAAACGGGAATGTCAAGACTGGAATAAAGCGTGTTATTCACTCAGACGAAGAGGACTCAGAGCCGGATTTAGGAAGTCCACTGGTGATTCAGGAGAGCCCTGAATCTATAATGTCCTCCCCTCCTAAATTTAAACACAGAGCAAAAGTACGGCGCCCAGAGCTGTTTGAGTCTGAAAACTCTTCTTGTCTTGTTTCTCACCCTTCTCATCTCTCTTCTCTGGCACCTGGAAAATCTAAACCCCAACTTGAGGAGGAGGAGAAAGATACCATCCTTAGTTTTCCCTCCGCAGTTTCCCAACCAGAGAGTCCCCATGATGGCCTCCCAACTCTCAGAATGGAAACTGCATCAGTCCAAGAGGAGAAATACCCTGAGCATGTGATCGATGAGAGGGACTCACCTGAGAGCCCACCACCCAGTGAGACAGGTCTTGTTGTCCCCAAGGGAAGCAGCAGCCCGGCTTTGGCCCAAATGTCACATCTAGCAGAAAACTACAAGGACTTAGGTCAACAAGAGGAGCTCATGGAAAGTGAATCCAAAGAAGAGGACAGGTCATGTGACACTGAGGAGCTGAGTGAAAAGGTGGCTGAAAATGGTGGGAATGCAAATGAGGAGAATTGTGATGCTGGCACTGAGGATCCTGCAATTGCTGCAGAGACTCCACCGCTGCGTCCCCTCAAAGTTAAAATCAAAATGAATACGGGCAGCATCACAAGGACTGTGAGTGGTATTGCACCTAAAAGAAGTGGAAGAGCCACTGCCAAGGGTACGGACACTTCAAAAACTTCACCAGAACATCACAACACAAGATCCAAGAGGGAGTTGTCGCAGCAGTCTCAGACGCCTGCAATGGCAGTGCTCCAGGAAGGTGCCCGTACAGTCAGAGACAAAACCACAGTGGACACCAAGCCTAAAGTTTCTCCCACTGCTGTTAGCATTACCAAAACTGCAGCCTTGCCCTCAGTCTCCGTCTCTTTTCCCAGAGTAAGCTCAAGTGGGATCAACCCTCGCAGCCTCGCCCCAAAAAGTGTGAATAGTGGAATGACACTTCCAGCACCTTCACCTCAGCTCCAAACTCAGAGTGGCAGCAGACCAGCCTCCATAGTCAACAGCACAGGGGCAATAATATCCAAGAGCCAGACAAATCTGGTAGAAGCTTTCAACAAGATCCTGAACAACAAGAACCTGCTGCCCAGCTATAAACCAGATCTGAGCTCCCCTCTTCCTGCAGAGTGGGGCCTTCCTCTGCCTGCACAGGTAAGCTGTCATGTATAGTGCTGATATAATTAGTCAATTTGTCCATGAGTCACTCAACATAAAAATCAGCAGCTGTTTTGATGATAATTTGTCATTTTCCATGCAAAAATGCCAAATATTGACAGCAGCTTAACTGTAAGAGCATGCAGCTTTATTTTGTATGACATGATAACAGTAACTTGAGCAGAAAGTAACTTGAGACTTGCCCCTGTGTGAACTGCAACAAAAATCCTCTGCAGCAAATCCATAACAGGTTATCAATTCGATCGAGCTGTCTTGTGTAGCATGTGAAGTCTGACTAAAAGCCCAACTTTATCAAGATAAAAGATAACTTGTTTTTTAAATATGTATAACATATACAGGAACAGGATGTATGTAGTATAATTCATATCACTTTATTAATAAAATATCATTTGTCAAAGTGTTCTTACTGTGACGTATATTGTTGGTTGATGGAGTTGGTGTTGTCTAGCTAATAATAATTTCATGACAAGGTCACAGCATTACATAGCTATTTCATATTTATGTGTCAGTATCTAAAAAGGTGAATGTTGTTATCCCCTGCAGGGATACCGCTGTTTGGAGTGTGGTGATGCCTTTGCCCTGGAGCAGAGTTTGGTGCGGCACTATGCTCGGCGCTCACTGAGGATTGAGGTGACCTGTAATCACTGCGCCAAGCGGCTGGCCTTCTTCAACAAGTGCAGCCTCCTTTTACACGCCAGAGAGCACAAGGAGAGAGGCTTGATCATGCAGTGTTCACACCTGGTCATGAAACCTGTACCGGTGGAGCAGATGATTAGCCAGCAGGAACCCACAGCAGTTGGTTTGTGAAGATCGTTTCAGTTGAATTTAGCTTTTCTTTCAGATGTGATTCCTTTGTGTGATTAAGTTGTGTTCCTTCTTCATTCATCAGATGGGCTCCCTCAATCTCTTCTCTCATCTACTTCTGGACCATCATCGTCCCTTTTAGGCCAAGCCACTCCAAACCCAACAGCCCAGCCTCACAAAGCAACATCCAACAAGAAAGCGGAGGCAGTGCAGTACAACAGTAATAAATGTCCTGAGTGTCAGGCTCAGTTAAGCACCAAACAACAAGTGGCTGAGCATTTCCAAGAAATCAAACCAACTCAAACCACTGTGAGTCTTTTGATTGAAAAGACCTGAAGTATTGTTTTCCAGTGATATGAAATGGAATTCTACCTTAACGTCTATCTCTGGACTTTCCTTTTTCCTCTCTTCTTCTCCAGTCATGCACAGAGTGTTCTCCTCCCATGCTCCTGCCCAACAGCTGCAGTGCAGCAGCTCATCAACGCATCCATCAAAGCTGCCCACCACATGTCTGCCCAGAGTGTGGGGGCACGGCCAAGCAGTCGCTATTTCAAACACACCTGGACGAGATCTGTTTGCACTTTGCTCGTCGCATTGGATACAGGTGTGATATTTTCCGACACGGTTGTTCGGTAAGTGTGTCTATGTCACTTTTGTTTCTGTCTTTTACCGTTTCTTTCTATTTCCAGATGTTCCAGTTGCCTAGTGGTGTTTGGAGGACTCAACTCAGTCAAGTCTCACATCCAACAAGCTCATTGTGATATGTTCCACAAATGCCCCAGCTGCCCGATGGCTTTTAAGTCTGCTCCCAGCATACAGAACCACATCACTGCCCAACATCCAACGCTTACTGATGTACAGACCATGTATGTATAGCTGTACACACACGCACACACATACACACACACACACACGATTTTTCTCATGTTAATCAATGTTTTCCTTTCAACTAACTGACCCAGCTCTTATCCATTACAGGTCGATCTATAAATGTGTCATGTGTGACACAGTTTTTACAAGCAAACCCCTGCTGTATGTCCACTTTGACACTCATTTGACCAACCAGAAGGTGCATGTGTTTAAATGTCCCGACTGCACCAAGTTATTTTCTCAAAGGAATTCACTACTGGAACATTTCAAGGTATTTAGCATGCCTGTGTAGTGTTTAGATGTAGCCGAGGAAACAGAAATGCCTCATAATATCCCCTTTTCCCTTACCCTAACTAACTCTGTATATATTTGACTGTTCTCTCTGTTCCTCAGACCCATAACACTCTGACGCTAAAACAAGAGTTGCCTTCACTTCCAGCTGCTTCCTCTCATTCACGTCCAGCACAGTTAGAGAGCTCAGATGGGGAGGAATGGATGGATGACGATAAAAATGAGAAGGTGAAGACAGAAAGAATGAAGACCCCCTCAGGATGGAAGTGTGCACCTTGTCACGCACGCTACACAGACCGCGAAGACTACATCGCCCATATGGCTGACCAACATGGCAAGGTCTAGAAGTTCACCCCCCTCCATCTGAGACAACCAATCCGACTAAATTCACTTTGTTTTTCGATGTAGCCTCATGTTTTTGTGCGTGTGTTGTGCAGACTCTAAAGAAGTTTCCTTGTAACAAGTGTGAGAGCTCCTTCACAACCACTTCCAGTCTGAGACGTCACATCAGAGACAAGCACAAAGTTATGAGTCGTGGCTTTCGCTGCCAGTGAGTATTCCACATCCTTAATGCTTAATCCTCATTATGACTCACCAGCTGGCATGTAAATCATCGTAACAAGATTATATTAGATGTATATATAACAGAGTACTTTTGTGAGTATAAGATTGTGGGGTTTTTTGTGTGTGTGTGTGTAGGTTCTGTACTTGGAGTAAGAAGTTGTTCAGCACCAGAGCGATCCTGGAGAGGCATCTTCAGCTGAGACATGGCATGGGCACAGAAAGCCAGGACACACTGATGGTAAGACAATGTGGCAACCCCAGGGTCATATTTTGACGTAACTGACACTTATGTTTCTGAAGAAGTCAAACAGGAAACACTTTTCTATTAAGGTGTTGTTAAAAGCAGATTTCCCGTGGTCACAGGGAGGCGCAGATGAAGCTGACAGTTCCTCTGAACAAGACAGCAGTTTAGGGTCTCGCCGCAGACAGAGAGGAGCTGTGAAGATCGAGCAAGACGAAGAGTTTACAGATGGAGTGAGTCCAGTGAAGAAGTCGCAGTCATCCTCCTCAGCTCCTGCCCCCTATTCCAATCCTGAGTCAGGGTTCCGCTGTGCTCCCTGCGGCTTCACCACAGAGGACCAGGCATCGTTCTTGGAGCATATCAACCAGCACCGGCGAGGGGGGACGGAGGGCAGCGGCCAGCAGTGTCTGCAGTGTGGGGCTTGCTTCACATCCATCTCCTCTCTGTCACGCCATCGCTTCATCACCCACAAAGTGAGAAATGCATTCACTGACAACCAGCAATCTCCCAGCGGGCTCCCAGCGCCTTCCCCTGGCAACAGCAGGAATCATGATGATAAGAGTTCTCTGGATGGCTCTGCACCAGCATCCCCCTCCTCTCAGGGGATGGAGGAGGAGGACGCGCTGGCCTGCAAGGTGTGCCGCAAACAATTTGAAAAGGCTTCAGATCTGAATACACACTTCCGAACTCACGGCATGGCTTTCATTAACGCAAGGAACGCAGGAAAAAGTAGCTAAGAGGAGAAGCAGTGATTAAAGCAGTAGGTAAAAGAAAGAAGTGCCTTATTTATCGTCACACCTATGCACCAGGTTTACCAAAGATGGGTAAAATAGAGTTAGTATATGAATAGATTGTGAGAAAAAAAATTAAATGTGATTTTCACTGGTCGAGATCAGCCTTAATCCTCTATTTCTGACACTCAGGATCTAACGCTGCGTTTCCGTGATCAGTACTGAGACTAATGAGATCAGAGCTACTTCCCAGTCAGTGAACAGTTAATGTGACTAGTTCACTGCTGTGATCATATCCACGTAATGATGTGCCTGTAGAAAACGTTGAATAATAGAACCACATCCCACTGTGATGGCTGTTTCGCTGAATGTTGATAGCCTGTGATAGAATGTTTTCATCCTACTGAGGAGGGTCCCAGGTTTGACTGTGTTTGGGTTTTTTTTGTTGTTTTTGTTTTTCTTTTTGAGAATCATTGAATAGAAAATATTAGCTCAGTTACTGTTAAATGTGTATACTTTTTACTTATTGCCAGCCATTTTGTAAACACACATAACAGCGTTTTAGACTGATTCCAAACTTAAAATGCAGCCACTGGAGAAGGTATAAAATGCCAGATGTGACTTGTTGTAATGACTTCACTCAAATAGCAGCTTTCTTACCTGGATCCAGCATTTAACCTGCTGTAATTGGAACCTATGGTTAAGAGGAGCATGTTGTGTTATTGTCTTATAAAGCTCGTATTTTGCACCAATACTGTTTTTAGTAGAAAGCAGTGAGCGAAACTCAAGTTTGCCCGTCCAGATTCTTGTAGAATTTTGATTATTCTCGCTCAAAGAGTCAATAATTCATTCACTCGTGAAAATAAGTGATCTTGCCTTTGTGCATTTATTCATTCAGTTAAGCCTGAACAGGTAAGAATTGTCTCATTATTCTGAAAGGCTAACATACCAGAGTAAGTAATATCATTTATGTAGAAATCCTAAATAGATTCAGAATCATGGCCAATGCTGTTGGCAATTGGAGGAAAGATATATTTCTCTCACTCTCACACAAACTCGCTTGTAAATACTCATTAATATTTCTAACGTCCTATAGTGTACACAAACAAAAACAAAAATGCTATTCATAGCCTTCCTGATCCCCTTGGTGCTTTAGTAAAGTACTTAGGTGCCGACAGCCCACAAACACTGTTGCTGTAAACAGTAGCAAGCTAAGATGGCAGACGGTTAGTTATGACGCAATGTCACATCCAGAGTTTTATATCTATGTAGCCATTGGCTTGTATGCATGTTAGAGAATTTAAGAAGACCTTTGATAGGTCGTCCATTTCCTTTTGATGTTTGCATGGACAGGGTTTTCTTCCTGAACTGCAAAGGAGAGATACAAACACAAAGTCCAAATTTTGTACCTCAGTGACTGAAACGTTATAAGATACCTTATCTGTCCAACTCAGAGCACTGAAACTTGGATTTTGTCGCCCTTTATTTACATTTAAATGACCTGTTTAACTCCTTCAGTGTACATAGGGTTATGTCATAATGTTGCAAGACAGACTTGAAAAAAGTGTGTCCTCAAGGTGTTCACTGGAAATTGTCATGGCAAGTTTGAACTCCTCACACAATTACATTTTTGTTAGAATAATGTGGACCTTCGTGGAAAAAGCTAAAAACTTGAACTGCTTTGAGGAAATGGTCAGCAATAGTCTGAAGTGTACACAATCTAACGGGTAAAACTGAAATGGTAATACTTTTTAAAGAGGAATGTACTGTATTTACACAAGAATAACTGATTTATTCCTTCTCTATGTGCAAGAGAAGGAAGTAAAATTATGTATTTTGGCTTTTTGGTTTTGGGGGCTGTGTTTGTCTAAACCATTTATTTTTATGAAATGACTTTAAAAAGATCAGTGTGTATGTGATTATGTCTGCTCCTTATGCTTTTCTTAGATAACAAGAACATGTTGAACTTTGTGTTTTAAAAATGTTTCAGTTTCTTTTCCACATAACTGACTTAAGCACTGATAAACTAGATTAATTTAATCAGATGTGACAGCACAGCTCAGTGATTGTCAGCACAGATCAGGTTGTTATTGTTTGACAGGTCTCAACTTAGCATCCACATCAACACTGTAAGGACGTGAAATTGAAAAGTAATAGCCGTGTTGCAAAGTTGTTGCTTGATATAAAGGTCTGGGAGGAGAAACTGGTGTTTTGAGAGCTTTGGTTTTATCTCTATGATTAGTGGCACCTTTTATTTAGCTGTTTGTCTCACAAGCTGTTGGTGCATTGCAGCATGTCAAACCACAGGATACAACATCATGCATCTCCATCACCAAGTTTAAAAGAATAATTCTATTTTTTTAATGTGCTGTAGTCATCAGTCACCTGTTAGCACCCTTGTTTACTTTCTCAGGAGATTATCCAGTGCTTTAACACAATGATCTGTTTTGTGCATTGATTTCTAACCAAATGTTTATTAAAAAAAGATAAATAAAACTTGTGCATTGTCTTGTTTTAACCTGTTTTTTTGTCTTCTAAATACTATTTCGACAATAACTAAGAAAGTTCATTATTATTCTTTGAGTTTAATAATGTATTTTCCATTTTGTCAGTACAGAATCAAATATACAAACTGAGACTTTAAGATATCAGAATGACACAAATTAAATATTCCTCTTCCTTCTATTAAAATATACTTTCGTACAAATATATAGAGACAGAACATTTAAAAGTGATCATAATCAAAAGTTAATGAAGAACTCACACCCTTAACGGGTCATTTGATTACACTGGGGAACACAATTTTTGTTGAGTTAGGTCTGACAGCTGTTTTTAACTAATTTTTGGGTGCGGAATCCAAAACTGATCTCAGTTTTTCTCTATCACGTCAAGTTTTTGAACTATAGGATCCCTGTTTTCTTAAAACATATGAAAAATACTGTACTTAACAGATATGTGCTTGTTTTATAAAAATGTTCAAATATTGACATACAATGAAATATGAAAGAAACAGGCATGACTGCAATGTTTAACAGTATTATGTTTTTACAAAGGACATGGCTACTGTAATTATAATTGTGTGCAAGTAGTTAAGGTAAAAATTTACGTTTATAGCTCTTTCTGGAGTGTTCAACTTGAGGACTATCGCGTTTGATGCTCCAACAATAGTCAGCCATCATATGTACACTACTACTACTGCTACTACTACTACAGCTAATCAGTGGAATTTTGCTTATCTGGAGGGTAAGCTGTGGAGAAAAAACTTGACGTGCTAGAAAAAAACTGACTGCAATTTTGGAGTCAGCATGCCAATTTTAGTTTTAATCAGCATAAAAATCTAACTGAAAATTTTTTTCAAATTGTTCCCCAGTGTTATTTTACGCTCACATAAATGATCAATCGATCTATGAGAAGCCTGTCGTCATCACAAATAACATAAGAATTACAGAAGTGCAGTATAGCGATTACTTCTCATATAATAAGACTGTGTGTGTCGTTAGCTAAAGCTGATGCTCTGGATGTACAGCAGGATGTGGCGGCAGTCTGTTCTCACAGCAGCAGGAACCCCATGAGGAGAAACAGAAGGGGTTTCGTGAAGGCTGAGATTCCCTCGACACCCAGGGATGGAGCTCCTGAATGAGAGTGACATGAAGACTGAAAAATATTTCCTTACTGTGAACCATTATAGTCAAAATTGACTTCCTTACTATGACTGATTGCATGTTGGCACATGTCTGTTAGAACAGTTTAGGTTATTTTACATGAGAGATATGTGCATTTGTGTATTTTTCTGTGCTCATTTGGTTTGAAGTTAGTTGTGTTCATTAGGAAAAACACGAATATCACACCATTTATTTTTGTGAAATATAATGAAACTTGCTGGAAATGTCAGTCGAACATTGGCATGTTTATACAAATGTGTCAAAGTCATCAAAAAAAATAAAATAAAATCAAGACTTCTGATTAAATATATATGATAATGCTTGATATATTCTAATTTGACGTCTCCATTCCACTTACTAAAGTAAAGTTGTTACCATATATGAAAAAACTCCTCTTGCCCCTACCACTGGGGATTGAATTCCTCAGGTTGAATAATTGGCAGTGGTTGAAAAATTGTCATTTCAGTCATTAAAAAGAGGTCAATGTTTCAAAGTTTACTAGGAAATAAGGAGATAATTTATATTTGACCCCCATTGGTGGGAAGGACCCAGACTCTTAAAAAGCCTAATTTGTTTGCCCTTCTTTTTTTTTAAATGTATTTATTTACATCTATTACATCTGTTTATATGAGTATGTTAATTTGTTGTATTAATCAGTTGATATATAAGTGGAAAATGTGGAGGATGAGAAATTTCTTCTACATTGCAACATTGTTTCACATTGTTCTTTGGTATATTGTTAATATAAAAAAATATTATAGTCTTATTTACTTTGTTGTATAGTTATAGTAATATGACTTGTTATGAAAAAAATAAAAAAATAAAATTTTAGACCAACTTTTCACTGCATTTTTTGATGTCAGGACGAAACTTTACTGGTTGGAAATATAATAAAACAGAACTAATATGCTATTATGACACATTGAATGAATTATAAAATGCACTAGCCATATTTAAACACTGAATAACATGTATATCCTCCTACCTGATAGGTTAGAGTTTAGTGTTTGGTTACGAGATCCAGTCAGGGCCCTTTCAAGAGCAGTCAGTTGCACATCTCCCAGGGCAAGTTTTTGTTCACTTGTTACCATGGCAGCGTTGTCAGGTCCAAGAGCCTCCAGGTGAGCAACAGAGAGTGCCTAAAGGGTAAAACAGTGAGAGACAAAGTGGTCAAAGAGGTGGAAGTTGTTTTCAGATCCTAAATTCAAGTAAAACAACAATAGATAAATAAAAACCAATAGATAAATACTTCATTACCAGTACATGGATAAAACTACATAAATATTATCAGCAAAATGTAACTAAACTAACAAAATAAAAAAAATGTAAAATGGCTCCTTTCACAGTGCTGTATACTGTATATGTACATGTACATGTATGATATATATAAAGATATTAACATTGTGAGTGAGCTGATTTTACCTTTAAACAGACACTTCTGTCTGTTGTTGAGTCATTAAAATCATGATTTTACTTGGCAGTTATTAGAACAAAACACACAACACACTGGATTTAGCTCCAAGCAAAAAGGTAATGGAAGGAAGAACCAAATATTAAAGGAAGTTATTTACAGCGAAGTTGTTTGGTGGTATGAGTGGGATGCACGATTCGCTAAGAAATGGGCAGACAGACGGGTCCAAAGAAGCCAACTCAGCTGCATCCAGTCCAGCTGAAGGAAACAGAAGTAGAAAGCGAGAACTTAAACTAATTTCTTCACCAATCAGCAGTTTCACACAACGTTTGTGGAATATCACAATGGCATTGGGTTTCCTAAAGAAAAGACTAGACATCTAACCTATGATGTTGCCCAGGTCAGACACTTGTGCCTCAGTCCAGGTGCTGGGATCTCCAGATGCAGACACAGCGAGACTTTTCAAATGCTGTGCAACTTTAAAGGAACACTGAACTCCATCCATTGAGCCCACAGCCTCCCTGTGACACACATTAACACGTCATGTAGTAGTGACATGACCTCACTCTTAAGCTCATAACCTAGTCAATACATCAAAACTCTTGTATATGGCTAAGACTGGAGGCTTAGCTGCAGGAGACAAAGACTGAATTTTAACGTCTGCAGTCCTGAAACTACAATAAATATTTGGAATATTGTTCTTATTTCTTCCCTCTCGTAAGTAATCAAAAATGATGGAGTTAGGCAGCTGCTTAGGCTGTATTAAAGTATGAAAAGTTTGTATGAGAAGTTAACTGGATATAAAACAATTTATAGATTTGATAAACAGAGTGGTGACAAAGACTGAGTTCTGTATAGTGCACAAACTTGAAAGCATCCATGTTGAGCTGACTGATCTCGCTGGAGTTTAGGCCACAGATGAACCGCTGCAGTTCTATCATCTCTACAGCTCCCAGCCCCTCCGCTGTCAGGTTGTTATATTTAGCAACAGCCTTCCACACTGACTCCAACTATTAAGACAGATTGTCTTTGTTAATGATAATTACAATAATCATTATAACAGTCACATTCAAGTGAAGCTTTCCTGATTACTTCACCTGTGACTCATTCCAGCCACAGTGAGCAATTCTGTACAGAGATTCCAGTAGGAAAGGGAGTGTCTTCAGGTCTGCATCAGAGAAACCCTGGGCTATACAACCCATCTGCTCCACCTCACTCTCAGTCATCTCTGACACTGGTCCAAAGGCCTGCACAGCCAAATAAATCAGAGTTTGACACAGTAAAATCATTGTGGTGTTGGATTTCTGCATTAATACATGCATTCATAGCTTTTAGAAAGTTCACAATTCCCATGTTGAACTTCGATTTTGATGTGCCTTAACAATCAGAATGTCTATCAATGAAAACCTGTATGGGGATAACCAAACCAAAGATTTTGGTTTGTGTCTTTTAAATATTGCTCACATCATATTCATGTTTTATTTCATGGCCCTTCTTGACTCACTTGAGACACTGGAAGTGTCTAGTTTGTAGCTCTTGGTCTTATATGTGCCTTGGACAAAATTTCCTATGATTGCCAAACTTCTTGTGTTGCATTATTTATGATATTAAGGCTGAAGCTGTTGCAGTTTTTACAGTTCAGTTCCATACGACATTATCTCACTGTCAATCTCACATTTAAACTTAAAGGATTAATGAATTAATGAGAGAAATATATAAATGGACTTTGTCCATCTATTACTGCACCAGAGGAGTCTTCTGCTCCCTGAATGAACTGAGCCAGGAACAGTGTCTCAACCCTACCTCAACTGCTTTTTTACTGAGCACAGCCAGTTGGTCTGCACTGTAGTTAGGGACTTTCCCAAGTATTTCAACTGTGGCGAGGAAGATGTTGACTGACATCTGATCCAGCTGTGCAGCTGTCCAGTAGACATTGTTCATTCCATGTTCTTCAATCATCTCCGCTGTAATTACTGTGTTGCTGTCAATGCTACTGTCAGTGCTGGTGCTACTGCCAGTCCTAGTGCTACTGCCAGTCCCAGTGCTACTGCCGCTGTTTCCATTTCCGACACCGTTATTGTTGCTGTTGGCTAAAAGTGACACAAAGCAGGTAGAAGTAGAATTATGCATCACCGTTGATTTTGCTCAGTATCAGTTAACAAGTGAAAAACATTACAGCACAAACCAGACGTCACTTCCTCACCTTCTCTCTTTTTACGTGCTATATTTGATGTAGTGGTGGTAGCGAGGTCGAACAATTTCCTTTTCAGTGCACTGGAGATGTAGAACACACGCGCCTTCAGGAAATAGAGAACGTCTTTCATCCAAGGCTGTTAGAGAGAGAGATGAAAATAAGCAAACAAAAAATGAATATCATGACAAAATAAACCCATAAATCATGGCAACCTGTAGGATGCAGTGTTGAACTCCCTCTACAAACTGAGTAACTAATGGTTTATTGATGAAAAGGAGGGAAAGCACCAACACAATGCATAAGTTGCTTCACTGTCTAGACGGTGTGTGAAGGCAAAAGATATACACCTCATTAGGCAGAGCAGATGTAGCATTATCATCCAAAAGGAGGAAAGGACCCAGTTTTTCCATAGTCTCTGCTGTCCAATTAAATGGATCTCTGTAGAAGACAAAAACAAAGCATCAGACTATTGTTTTGTCTGCCCTAACCCCAGCACGCACAAGGAGTCTATCATACCCAAAGGTTTGAGTGACCAGTTGAATTAGATCCATCCTGTGGTGTTCAGGAATGTGCTGGCAGGAAGCCATGGCCTGGAGGCTCGAGTTGAGGACATTGGGGGACATGAGGCGCAGCTGGGAAGGTGAGAACTCACACAAGAGTGGTCCAAGCCTGGACACATCCTCAGTGGACAGTCTGGATAAGTCTGTCCCCTGTAAATCCACAGTAAATATCTTGGACTGTTGTTGCACACAGTGGACTTGTAATGTGATAATAATAGGTGTAGAGCAGGAGGTGGGTGACGATTTAAAAGAAAATAAATAGAGAATAGAGGAACATAATGAATGATACCACCATAACTGAATTCTTTGATGACTATATAAAATGGCCTGCACAGTCTCCATATCCCAACCCAATTAGGAAAGGCTCACTGTGTAACATTGAAACAGACATTCTACACCAACATCATCAAAAAGGCTAAGGAGGGAATATTTTTTGGTAAGCTTTGCACAGACGTGGAGAGACTTGCAGCTTGTGGCAGCTCATCACCTAACTGAGACACTTATCTAGGCTTTTCCTCTAATTCGTCACCCATCTGATTTATTTTCCGTACACTGGACATGCAAAGCAGAGCTTTCTGGGTGAGTGCAGGACGAGATGGTGCACGGAGAGGTAATGAGCTCAGGTTGGCCTCTTCCATCTTGTCAAGGAAGATAGGACATACAGAGTCGGGCAAATCTTTCAGCTTCGAAGGCCTGGGATGGTGTCAATAAGATACAGAGATTGGAAGCTCTTATGTTTTATCACGAACGTTTTAAGACAGATGATTAAATTAGACATAGAAAAGAGTGGTTATTTACGGCAGGTGAACAAGTAAGACTGTGGGAATCTTGTTCATCTCCTCCTCAGTGATGGTTTTGAAATAGTCCGCTCTCTCTTTCTCCAACATCCCAAAAAGCTTTTGGGCAGTGCATCCTGCCTGAAAACATACATTTTATTTATATCAGTTCTATTTGACACATCTGTGTGCATACATAGTGTATGTGTGAGAAAATACATACCAGCACTTTGGAGAGCCATTGTGGAGTCTCTGTTATGGCCTGGACCAATTCCTGTACATCCTGGTCCACTGCTTTGTTAATCATCTCACAGGTTACGCCCTGAAGGACCGAACGCAGCCTCCTGTCTCGGTTAATAAAGTAATCGCAGGCATGCACAGAGTGACAAGACAACACACATTACGGAAACAACATACAATATAATACGCCTGCGCTTGACATGAATTTGATGAATCAATTTTGTTTGGAGATTTCTTGGCATAATTTTTTGTTGTTAAAATCCCCGAAAACCCTTTGAGTTCTGAATGTTAATCCTTTGGTCTGTAATAATTCAATATACTACATGTATTGAATGTGTGTATGTTATTGGAGACATAACTTGAGAAAGACACCATCTAAACCCTGTATGATGTTTTTATTGCAAGACTTGTAGACTAGTAGACTAGCAAAACTACTAATTGTAATTGTGAGTTTCTGTTGTTTTGTCCACTAGTGTATATCTCACCTATACTGAAGATTCTTTTTATCATCCATCTTTTTTGCCAGGCAAGCTGCCTGGGAAGAGAAAACAACAAGACTGGAAACATGGCATTAATTTCTTGTAAACACCCTATTACTTAATTAATATAATTAACAGTAAACTGATTTACATTTAGGCAAGCTTTGTAATCCATATTTGTTTATGGTGAATGCAACACCACACAAAATACAGAGATCAATACCTATCTTGTTAAAAGGTAAAAACATAATAACGTGTTGATAGGTACTGCTGGTATTCAGCATTACCTGTGACACGCTCCACGTTTTTTCCACCACTTTATCAAAGGAGATGTTTATTTTGGCCAGGCTGCTGAGAGAAACACTGCGAAGCAAATTGCTGTCCAACTTCTCCAACAGCTCTGAGGAGTTGATACCCTCACGCAGCTACAGGGAAACATTATTATTCTTTTTAAAATTATGCTTACTGTGCATATAAATGACATTGCAGATTAAACAGATTAGTTTTTATTTGGAATTTGAGAATTATCCATCCATTTTCATATAAGTCTTACATTTGCCAATGGACAATTCAAGTTGGCCTCTATTTCCTGCTTCTCTATTCTTACTCACCCCCTGCAGCAAGGCCTTCAACTGACTCTTCCTCATGCGCTTGGAGATGTTTTTCAGGGTCTCTGTGTCATTCAGGATCTCCTGGGCTTTGACATGCTTGAGCACACAGTTTGGCAAACCTTCTGCAACTGACTGAAGATCCATCAGCTCCTCAGCTGACATCTTTGCACACTAATGGAACACAGACTGAGGTGAGTACAGTGTAAGGGTGACAGCATGTGAGACGTAAGCTCCCAGTAGCCCGGCAGACTCACCTTCTTATCGCCCAGCTTTTTCTTGACCAGGGTGCGTATCTGACCTTGTGTCCATTGAGCGCTTGGTCCCAGATTTTTGATAACCTCTTTGAGATCACTGCTCGATATCGAGGACAGTTGTTTGGGAGACAACAAGGTGATGCTATTGCCCAAGCCACGTAGTGCTGCCACGGTGTTACTGGATATCACAGAATTGACGAGGTTCTTTTTCAGCTTTAGTCAGGAGAAAGTAAGAAGACAGTATGCAAGAAATTACTGAGGTTCACAATATTCACTCCTTCTGTCCTGGTCAGAAGGGGAGACAGGTGAAAATTAGGGTTAGCATGAGGAAGTGAGTGATACCGTTTTAATTCTGGGGTTGTTTCTATCATTGCAGTTGTCAAGCTCTGAGAGGAGCTTCCCGCTGAGGTCAGGAGTCAAGTCTGGAGCGGCATTGTAATAACAGGCCAGAATGCTGAGTCTGAGGAGATTCAAAAGAAAAAATATAAATATTTTAACCTTTAAATTGAGTTAATGCCATGGGAACACTTTCTTATCTGGTAAGACCTTTCCTTTTAACAACCCCCTCATGGAGGTGAGACATGCACTGCAAACAAACCCAACTAAATACATCCTAAAATACTATGCTGTAAATACATACTTGTCCACATGCGCTGCAAAATCCTTCGTTTTACTGAAGCACTCTTGAAATCTTTTAAGAAACCTCTTGGCCAGGCTTGGATTCATCATGGTTGCTATTTTCAATGCAGATTTGAACTGGCCCGAGCGGAAAAAGTCACACAGCTAGAAGTCAATGGTGAAGGAAAGAAAATACACAGAGAAGCAAATTAAAATCAAATTATTTATTATTTCACTGCGTTTTTGTATATCTTTCCAGACCTCCTCTCTCACATTTTCTTTGGGAGAAGAATCTACATCGTTCGGTTCTAAATTGGAGAGGAAAGGTCCCATCATGGCCAGATACTCTGTGTTCAGCCATTGCAGTGAAGGTTTGCAGCGCTCCATCTGCCCTGCAGAATATATTGCACATCACATTCACACTTGAAGGGGTGGTTCAGGTTTTTTACATAGTTCCGTTGTCTGAGGTACTTATCTACAGTCTACCTACAGTAGATGGCAGTCAGTACTCCCCAGTTTAGAAAACCAGCAGGAGTGCTGGTGTAGGAGGCAGAGCACTGTACTGCTGTAATTTTACCTTGCTGAACACTGGAGTCGCTGGTCTACCACTGTGATGACTGCTTGGTTTATTTGTTTTATCATGCAACTTCTGTGCTTTAAAGGTTTGTTGGGATTCACTAACATCACAAAATAACACAAACTAACTAAATAAGGCAACAGTAGATGAATAATTCTTGTCTTCTGTGAGGTAAAACTACCATTAACTATCAAAGGAGACTGATGGATTTAAATAGAGCAACACTTTGGAATGGACAGTCTGACAGCACAGTAAAGCAGTTAAAATATCCTAAATATGGCATCTGCACTGGCTCTCCTGCTGCTGTGTGCTGGCTGCCATCTACTGTAAGTAAGACACTGACAATAGATAAATAACTAATTCAACCCTGATTCAAAATAACCTGATCTACCCCTTTAACAGAAGACTGACAGTAGAAGACTAAGCAGGAAACAAGCAATCAAACAAACCTATTAAGGTTTTAATGGTATGGTCAAGTAGTTTGTTTTGCAAATACGCATGTACGGTTGAGTGTTAATGGTCACTAGTGCCGGAGACTGCCTGTAACACGTACACATGACCTTTGATTTGCCTGATTACTTGGAGTGAAGTTCCTTCTGACTATCACATTTGCAAACACTCTGTGGCTTGAAGATATTTGCACTAAAAACACACTTAACTGGTGCTTATCTGTGACAAAAACACAATCCTGCACTTTGTTTCTATGTCTTGTTATCTTCTGCATATCTTATTGTTTCAGTTTCAGAGGATGATGTTCCTATTAAAAGTTCATCATTACCTTTTGCTCTTTCTCCTAGTTCACCAGTCGTTCTGGTACTTTCATCCACTCATCTTCATTTTCATCTCACCTTTTTCTGCCTTTTTCTGCTTAGTTCCCTCTTTCTTTTCTTTTTCAGCCTCTTAATTTTGTCAAGTTCTTTCCTCCCTTGTGTTTGCCCAAATGTTTTCCAGCTTTTCTGCCCAATATTTCTTGCTTTAACATATTTAAAATTTGTAAGGGGTTATCTGATTTTCAAATAAATAGACTGATGATTATATAAGAAGTTGTGGCTAGGTTCTTTTGAAGAAAGTGGTTTAGCTGATTTCTTACTTAATCTTGAGTTTTGGGATGGCGTCATTGTACAGTTGAAGTCATTCTCGGTGATCTGCTCTTTTATCCATCTTACCACCCGTGTCTTTTGCTCTTCAGACATAGACTTATACACCTCCAGCAGCATTTTCATCCTGGAATCAACAACCAATTTTACAATTTTACAGAAAACTGCTAAGAGACAGTGGAGGAAATGCTTGCATAACGATTACTCACATATGTTTCATGTTTGGGGATGAGACTTTAATTGGGAGGTTCCGTGTTGTAAGGGCCATATTCTGTAGCACAGGTTTGGCAGCCCGCAGCAGTGTGCCATAATCATCCGAGTCAATGTTGTCTTCAGTCTGTGTGGTCAAAGTTGTCCAGGACAGAGGGGCAACAAACGCATGCATGTAACATGCAGATTCCTCCTAAGGGAATTAGAAAGACAGCAGCAATCTTTAGACAGCCAGAAAGCAGCAGTAATTTATGAATCATGTTTTCTCTCTCTGATTGTGTACTAAGTGGGGATTACTGACAGAGGAGTTCCTCATGTGGCTGATCATGGTTGGAAGATTGCTGCAATTCCACATCATGTTTGACTGAAAAGAGATGGGTGAGACACACTAAGTTAAATAATGAACAAAGTAATCCATCACCCATTATGAAACCCAACAGTTTGATGGCCCAAATAATCAAAAACCAACATTATCTGTGGAGTCATCCAAAGTGACACGACTCAGTGAGTCTTTGGCAGGAGAGACTGATTGCAGGATATTCTTGAACAAAGATACTAAGCTGTTGGATTGGCCTGCATTTCTGTCCATCATGGATGAATCACTGGGAAAGAAATGAAAGTGGACACAACTTTTTGGTGAGGAGAAATGCTTTTAAATATGAGTCATTGTATTTCTGTTTACCTTAAATCATCCAATGAAATTGAACAAAATTTTCACATTGTTAGAAACATTGCATATGCTTCATATTCATACATCCTTTACAGTAAAACTACAGTCTTGTACTGTGCTGAGCAGCTGTACTGAAGCAACAACACTTTGGCCAAGAGTGTCTTGAAAATCTTGGAAAAGGTTTGAAGGAACCAGCTGTTATATTTTTGTCTGGTTAGCAATTCAACCAAATCAAAGTCAAAAAGTCAAATGTACATAATCACCTGCTGTTGAAGACAGTGTTTAGCAGTGTCATCTGAGGCTCCGGGTATCCTGTAACATAGTAACGCTCCATATTTATGTTGTACAGCTGCTATACATTAGAGTCTTTGCCATGAACTAGTTATGAAAGCACTCCTAAAGCACACAAACACACCCTTAAACTGAAGATTTTCACGTGTCTTCAAGTGTCCTCTATCTCTCTCTCTGTCTCACACACATGCACATGCAAATTAATTTGACAAAAAAGTACATCAACATGCTTCTCACCCATATCCTGGCACTCCCTCATCTGATGAAAAAAGCAAACATGCATCATCAAATGTGTAAATGTGAACAACACGTAGTTACTTATAAGGGATTTACAAATATTGCATATAGAGTAAATGAACAAAATTACTAAATGCATAATAGCACTATAAAACATTATATGTGTACATTTTTGGACTCTTGTTGGACTCTGATTTCACCAGTAAAAAGATGACTTAAGAATAAACCAGCATCCCTTCCTGAGGATCTTATATAGGATCAGTATCATCAGTCATATCTAACATCAATACCACTGAACTACCACTGAAATAAATGATACAAGAGGCACAAGGGACAAGCACAGTTTTAGAAACAACAATCAGTAGAGACACTATTTTTTTTCATATGAGAGATATAATAATTCTGCACCAATTTCAGACAATTTACACTTTATGACTGTAAAAAGAGATTTCCAGTTACTGTGTTACTGTTACTGAGAAAACTGTGACAAATGGAGCTCAGTTCAGTCAAGACTCTTGCATGCTATGCGTGTAGTAGTATAGTCATTTATTCTGCCATTCACTCTCTTTAGCACACATACTCTGCTGTCATTGCTCAGGCTACAGTCCAGGTAGGAGCTGTTCACATCAGCTGGTCTCAATGATCTATTATTTGTTTTTTTAAACATGATTCTCTATCTTTCTCCCACCTGCCCATCTCCACCCAGTCTTTATAAATTTACCAAGTTGTCACATCATCAACCATTAGTCTCAGCACCTATCAGTCTTCCCCACCACCATTGTCTGGACTCGGGGGATTTATCTGTTGTACTTCTCAGTTACAAAAATCTAAAAGTCTTGGCACCAAAGAATCTTTTTATTATTTTATTGTCTGCTTTAACAAATATTATCTTTGCTTCATTCACTCTTCTCTCCTGATTGAAAATGTATATAAATCAAAAGCATTTGTTTGTGTCTTCCAAGCAAACGTGTTCAGGAAGTTACATACCAGCTTTTTTGCAATGCGTTCGAAGTCAGGTTTATTTTCAGGCCTCATATACAGGCCCTCAGCTAAACAGGCAGTAATGAATAGTTATGAGAAGACATCCATTTATGTTCACAATAACAGTATGTGTACATTTTGCTGGTGATAAGAGGAAATAATGCAAGTGATACATGACATTGCTTCTTACCCATGAATGCACAGACCACAGTGAGTAGAAGGACAACTGTTCCTCCTTTTGGAGCCATGGTTAAAAGACCCTCCCACCAGTCTGTCAAACATACAATTAGAAGCAAGCATTAATATTAACACATTACAGTGATTTTGATGTACAGGTATATTCTATTCCATAACACAAAAGTTATTGAAGACAAAAGACAAAAAAATGAGTCTTTGTAGGGTGTTAGGATTTTGTCTTTAGGTTGTTATGGAAACTATCTCCATGTGAGCCACCTCCAGCTTTCTCCCATAATGTACTTCCTTCTCTGGGGATTTGCGATCATACTTTCCTAGTTACCATCTTTGTTGCTCATCCTATGGGAGGCTCCATGGACTTTGGAGGATAACGTGCTGTGATAAACAGGTTTGATAATTTGTACTCTGGAACGTTTTTGTCAGCCTCTCTTCTATTCTTCCATTACCACTACATAAACACCACGAAAACTCACTGCCTTTCACATATTGGAGTTGCCTCTCAAATTTGCATGCTGGTACCGTATTTTGCTTTCATTCAATTTGTTTACTTTCCATTCATTTGACTTCTCATTTAAATATGCCAAATATCTGAAATAGAGTAAAAATAAGCATCAAATAATAATTACCTTGTTCCCAGCAACACATTGTCCCAAAACCTTGTATAGTCACAGAAAAAGTCAGATAAATGCTTTACTAATAATTTGCTAGTTATATAATGTATCAAGGGAAAAAGTAAAACATACATAAATGCTTATCTTTCATACATAAATAAGTTTAACATCTAAAACTAGACTGTAGAAACTGTAAAAAGACTGTAGGACTGTAAAAAAAAACAAACCCCAAAACAAACAAAAAAAAATATGTACAATTCATTGAAATTAATTACTTACAGAGTCTGCGTCTGCTCCTGGTAGAGGAAGGACACAATTTAAAAAACAGGACAAAGTGAAGAAGTGCGTTTGTTCCTCTACCTTTCTCTCACTGTGATGTGAGTTGTCTGGGTGGTTACCTGTCCTCAACTAAGTCAAAGCAGGTGCATTAGCAGGTGGTATTAAAATAACACTGTTTGTGTGTGTGAGAAAGAGAGAGACAGAGAGAAAGACAGAGAGAGAGAGAGAGAGAGAGAGAGAGAGAGAGAGAGAGTGAGCAGGGCTGTGAATCTCTGAAGATGTCTATTTTAATTGACTGCATTCTGATGTTAACTATGACATAATTAGTTGTCATTGAAATTGTTAAACAAAAGGTGACATAATCTTATAAAAGCTCTTTAATGATTCTCATTATATGTAAAACTCTATATATCATTCTAATATTTTCATAAAATCAATGCTGACAATAAATTTTTATTATACAGCGTCACACAATGGTGTGCTAAAGGGATCATAAGGGAAGGAGTCTTGATTGAATGAGCAGTTAATTTATTCTTGATTATTCTTCAGATCGTACATTGTCTCAAATGACAGCTGGAAAAGATGGAGGGCCTAGTAAAGTCCACTTACTACAAACTGATTCAAAAGCTGCATTGTCTAAGTAGAATTACATACCCAGAACAAGCAAACAAAACAAAAGAAGAAAACCGCACAGTAAAAAGCTCTTTTCACAGTCAGCTTGAGAAAGATGGCAAACATGAAGCAGCAACTATTGAATGTCAAGCAGCAACATAGATTATGACATAATCTAATGACCAGTTATAAGGTTTGTGTCATGACATAAATATGAATATAAAACTGTGTCAGCAAGTCTGAAAACCGTTGTTTCATTCTTGAGTAATATAGTGTGAATACCACAAAAATGTGAATCCAATTTCCAACTGGCACAAAAAGCAACTTTTATATGAAAAAGAAAAAGGAGTTCAAAAAATAATGCCAAGGGAAGAATTTGAGCCATGAAAAAACATTTTTAAAGAAAGGGCAAAGCCATTTGCAGCTTTATAGTAAAATAAATGAGTAAGTAAATATTTTTCTTGACTGGTCCATGAGTCCATATCCTAAACAATGCAGAATATAGTATATGCACTCAACAACTGGGCCTACAATGCAGGCCACAAAGGTTCTGACAGTTCTGATGGAAAACACCAATTTCAATTTATCCCTTCGAAATCATGCCAGTGATGTGACAAACAGCACGATGTACTGTAGCCATAATACCCACAGGACATCCTCTTCTCATTAACTGTTAATCACACTCATTAGGAATGGTTGGTAAAATCTTATCTATTACCTGGCTTCCTGCAAATGGATAACAATCTGACTGCAACATTATCAGCTGAACAATTTGTGAAATGACAAACAAGATCGGTGTCTTGGTTGTTAAAGAAGTAGAGTCCATACACATGTTGCAACATATAGAGAAAGACACAAAGGAGAGGCACCATGATTGTTTGGTGTGTTTCACTCAGTCTCACTGTTTCCTTCCATTTTAGAGCCAGTAACATCAGGAAGGTTTGGGTTTGTGAAGTGATCTGAAAAAAACCCCCCAAAACAACAAAAAATGTTGAAGCTCATTAGTGGGTAAGATTATGCGTGTTTGTGTTTAACAGTGATAAGTTAGATCTCCATTTTTTTGTTGGCAATGACTGCACAGCTTATGGTCCGTTTAAATGATCCTGTATTACGCTTTAGCTACACATCCATTATTTGTTAGAATTAATTGTTGATTTTGGACTTTCCATCTAATTTTACATAAAAACATAAAATATTATTGGTCTTATCTAGAATATATTTTATATTATTTTATTGTTATACTACATACATTAAAGTTAGATTTACAATGCCAATATACCCAATTCAATAAAATTACCTCATAACCGAATGTGTGACATACAAAACATTTGAATACAGAATGGACCACATTTGTCTGTGTGTGTGTGTGAGTGTGTGTGCTCACGCGTATGCACAACTCACCTGCAGCAAACTCACGGATGTCAGTAGGCCTTTTAAGAAGCACGTCCCTGTAAGAGGACAGTGAATATGAATAGTGTCTCTGCAACACCAGTATGATGTCTTTTTGTGTGAGAAGACGTTCTCAGATGTGATTAGATTAAGAACTGTATTCTTGACATTGTACATCGAATGAATGATTGGCTCCACCAAACAAACCATATGTTGATATTTTTATTTAAACTATTATAATACCAACTTGAAATGGGGAAAACCTTTTGTCACAGTAGTCTCAATACAGCCCGACATACTGTTACTAGACTGACAACAGAAAGGAGGACAATACAGTAAAGAGGAAAAGCAGGATCAACTCCATTTACAGATGTTTACAGCGGTGGAGTCGTTTGTTTCATCGGGGCAGGAAATCAGGGGTATGTTCTTGTCGCTTCAGCCCCTAACATGAACCTAGTAAACCGTAAGCAAAGTTATCAGACAGTTAATCTGTTTTTAACAAGATAAGATGAGCTAACTAACCTTAAAAAGTCGCCTATCAACACCTCAACTTCTGGATGCGACATCAAATATCTCTCGTTGTCGATTCTCGTCTTGATCTGAGAATCAAAAGACATTTTCTCTTCATTTCAGAACAGTCAACATTTCAAGATTCAGTTTGGGGCCACCTAATGTAGTGTTAGCTTGTTAGCTTCAGTGTTTACCTTAAACTGTCGCAGTCTGTCTTGCTGCTCAGCGCTTAACACGCCGACGTCCAGTTTCACCAAACCGCCTTTTCCGGCCATCATTTCTCCACAAATGTTCTTTTACTTATTTGGCTGAATGTACCAGACAGTGTACTCTGTTCGGCGGTCTTAAGTTGGTAATGCTTTGAAGCCCCATCCAGCACAAAAACGGTCACCTGTTACTGACACAGGCCAGCTGTTGCCGTGGAAACGAGCCCAGGCAATTAACGGCTGCGGGCGCGAGGTGGCAGCATAAGACAGGATAAAAAGTTCCCAATACTATTTACAAATTTATTTTGTTGTTTAGTGGTTTGTTGTCAAATTTGTTTGTGGTCCATTGTGTATTCTAATGTTTTGTATGTCTTTTGTATGTCACACATTCGGTTATGATGTAAATTTTACTGAACTGGCAAACACATGATAGGAAAAACAGTGGTAGGTCATTTTCTGCTCTGTGGTAGTCTGGCCACTCAGTTCGCTCAGTTCGTCAATTTTTCTATTTAACATACATCATATTTCATATGTGTGTGTGTGTGTGTGCGTGTGTGTGTGCATATATATGTGTGTGTGTCATCATGGACAATCCCTTAATGACACACTACTGAGACCTCCCGTCTTTCTCAAACAGACTTATTCAGCTCCACTGTCATGAAGAACGGTTCAGAAAGTAATTTCTCCCATTTCCTATGAGACTGTACAACAGCTCACCTCTGTGTGACAGGTGAACACACATCTTCATCTGTTCACCCTGTACACCAGCAGTTTTTCTGCCTGCACATCGTTCACTTTTGCACATCTTGTCCACATACACTTATCTATGTACATATTTTAGTTCTACATGATTTCTTTATTATTAGCATCTAAGATGTGCTGAATGGTAATTTGATTTTATTAAAGTCGTTTATATGCAAGACATAAGCACCAAACAGAGACATAGAAGGTTTAAAAATATTGAGTCCATTATCTTTTTGGCTCTGAAGTGTAAAACAACTAACCAACAAACCAAAGCAATTAAATGCTCTGGCTAGTTTTACTCCACCTTTGTGCCTGCTAATCAATCCTGTTGGAGGAAGAAATAACTTGTGTTGTTGAAATGCATGGCTTCTCTCCTCTCATTCAAACATTGTTCTTCTTCATTTTTCTCTTCCCCTTCTTCCAATTTGCTCAGCGTGGTATTTTTGTTCCTTGGGGGGCCAAAGGTCACCAGAGCCTGCCCTTCTGAAGCTGTTGGGGCAATGGGTGGGGGCTGAGGTGGAACACCACACTGGGGCATGCTCAGACTCTGGTCTTTAGACATTAATCTGTCCTTGTGTCTGAAATGACAAAAGAGAGAAGTCGGCCTCATAATTTGCTGAGGTTTGAAATCTAGGACATCTCACACATTGGATAAATGTATTCATGATGGAAATGCATACATACAAAAGGAACCAAGTGTGCAGCACTACCTGAATATATAGACAGCCAGAATGACTAACATGATAGCTAGTACAGCAGGGATCCACAAGATATCCAGTGACACTACTAATTCAGGAACATCAGTAGAGTGGGGAACTGCAATAAAGAGAAGGGAGAAATCCTAAAGGAGCTGAACAACACCCATGCATAGTATATGTTGAATGTGTGTGTGAGAGAGAGATAGGTGTGTTGAGCCATGTTTCCTGTGGCTTGTTTCGCTGTTGAGCCTCAGTTAGTATGATGACATGGCTTCCTGTTAAAACCCAGTGGGGCAGAGGGGGTTTTCAGCACCAAGAGCATTTTAGAGTTTCCCCTCTCTCTCACACCTCAATGACCAAAATATTTTACTGTCTGCTTACCATCAGCCACAGTGTTATCTGTACCAGAACCCTCATTGAAATAGGGTGGAAACTGCAAGTTAAAGAAGAGACAGTGTGAGATGCTGCAGGTTGAACATCAATGACCTCTGTATGCAGCATGCAAGAGCATTAATGATTTTCTCAAACTGAGAGTCTTACCATTGTGGTAGTGAGATCATCATCTGTCCTTGGAGCTGATGAGAGAGATGTCAGGACAGATTAGTTGTTATCAAAAGTCAAAACATACAGTTGCATTATTTACAACAGTGAGTCCAGTTTTGTGGGTTGAGCCCTCCTTAAGGGGTTGCAAGACAAACCAGGGGGACTGGGGGTTGATCAGCAACACAGGCATTTTTGAGGAATTAAAAAAAGTTTTAGAGGGCAGAATATATGTGTCAGGTCATATACAACAGTTTTTTAAGTAAAGTATTGATCATGTTGATAAGATAGAGGTCTCAGAAACAAGGAGCAAATTATTCAAAAATTTCTTAAAAAACCAAACAAAAAAATGCCAGGAAATCTTTTTCTTACAATAATTATATGCCAGAAGGGGGATTTAAGTTAATCTTTCTGTTTATCAGAAAAAAAAGACTACATTCAAAATCATCTGTATTTAAGCTTTCTTCCTGGAAAGGAATGGTATGAAAAAGTGTGGTCTGAAAAGTAACTAGTAACTATACAGTAGAGAGGCAATGAGAGGAAATTCAAGGAGCGACAAACTGATGGCATACAGCAAAGATTTGACTGGGGAAGCTGTGGTGTCAGATCCCTCAGCCACCAAGAAACTGCTCATGTTAAGTTTCACATTTACATTAATAGTTTTTCTTTCTGCAAGGAGATTGATATTACCCTCCTGTCTACAATAAACCTAAATCTGGAGACAGGAGACAATTAGTTCAGCTTAACGTAAAGAACCTAAAACGGGTAAAAGCAGCTGGCCTGGCCTGGCTCTGTCCAAAAATAAAAAGTCTTCAGCACTTCTGAAGCTCACTAATTAACTAATTAACTAGTTAACTAATTAACTTGCTTGTTAAATCTGTACAAAATACAAAAGGTAAGAACAAGATGACAACGGTATTAATCCTCTCATGTAACTCACAAGGAATATTTTGCAGTTGGTCATGAAAACTGATGAAATTATATACTCTGGATTATATAATCCCACATCCCACCCGCATGCTGTGTACAATCAGTAAACACAATCAGGTCGAAAGAGAAAGTCCACCAGAAGGGGTGAAAGTATGAGAGGATGTTTATGTTTTTTAGGAAACCCAATCATAGAGGAAGGAAAATGGATCCCTGCCGCCTCTGGTTGTCATGACGACCTTTGTCTATGTCCAGGGTGGATCATGCATTACCACAAAGATTAACTTTCCAGTCCACCTAATTTACACCTCATCCATGTCTCTTTAATCCTGACTGTTATGAAAACTCTGTTGGGAGTGTCTGCTAATAACAGTGTCAGATAAATCTCATTTTAAAATGTTTTTTCTCTACCTGTGTATGTGTATGCACGTGTACTTACTTGTCCAGCTGCTGGCACTGACTGGTTCACTCCAGTCACTCCACATACCATCATATTTCTCCTTAGTTCTGAGCTGTATCCAGTACTCAACCCCAGGCATTGCATCAGTGATTGTGTAGGAGCGACCACCATTAATCTGCTGTACCTACACAGGTAGACAAACAGACAGCCAGGTAAGCACACATTTCACTGTCATCACATGAGTGTTTTATTGTTTCAGGCTGTGCAGGATGACCAGGACTCCACCTGGTTGAATTTTCAGTCATTACGGACCTGTGCATACTGAAGCGATGACAGGAGCGGTCTGTATTTCATCTCATAGATCAGTTCATAAAAGTTGTCTTGAGACTTCCAGGAGGCTGGGTGAATCCAGGTGACGATCATCTTCCTTTCATGTCCCTCCTGTTGCCTGACTGAGACGTTTGACGGAGGGTCTGGCTTTACTGGGAAAGCGCAGCAAGGAATAATTGTGAATGCAGCCTCAGCATGCTTAAGTTACCTTTACATTAAGCCAAACAACAAACATGATGTGGACACACCCACTCACTTATCCACAGAGGTGTGAAGTGCTGCAGGGAGCTGGTGGCGTTGCCTGCAATACTTGTAACACACAGGTAGGCCATGTGAACGGTTCTCTTGTCGTCCTCAACGTGATCTACAGCGCACCAACAGCGGGAGGTCTTAGTTGAGTATGAGCATGGCAGGCGGTGAAACATCTCTGTCTGGCTGAGAGAAGGAAAGACAAAGGAAGTGTCAATCATACAATGATGGAGAAATCAGTCCTAAAACATCTCTGAGGAACATTACATGATCCAATATGTCAGTTACAGTACATAAAATAATTATGATTATGGGGTGTCAAAGCAGTCTCATGGTCCACTTCTTTTATCCCCTCATTTGCTGTCATCTACTGGCAGCTGCCTAATAACGGTATAATAATTCAGCTTCAGCTAATACATACATGTACACTTAAAAGAGCAGTATAAGGGATTTAGTGGCATCTATGGATGAGGTTTGCTGCTTGTCAATAATAAATACCCTTACGCTCATCCTCCCTTTCCAAGCATGCAGCAGAACTTACAGTGGCCAAAACAAAAGTTCCTCCCATGAGCCAGTGTTTGCTTTTCTAATTCTGTGCTACTGTAAAAACATGGTGGCACAACTCAGAGACTCAAAGACTCAAAAGATGCAGGCTGCTCCCTCTGTGGTATCCACAGAGGAGGTGACCTGCTCATTTTGAGTTGAAGAAAAAAAACAATGGTTCTTACAAACAAGTGATTACACGCTAATGAAAACATACTTATAAGGATTATATTCCATTTCTGTTGATACACACCCCCATAGATTCCAGACACCACACCTTTAAAATGACAATTGAACTTCATTCAGTGCTTACTGTGATAGTGCGTCTTATCTCAGCACTTCCATCCAACTATTTCAAATTTTTCAACTGTACCATTTTAGCAGAGAGCATATGTTTTCATCAACAGCAGTAACCATTTCTGGTTATTCATTTAGTTTTGAGTCTAAAACATTCAACTAAAATCTAATTGTGTCTGGACCATCCTTGCTGTCAAGGAAGAAAAATTATATATGTAAAATAAATCTTTAATGTTGCATTGGCACCTGTCAGCTGACAAAGGGGCTTAAAGCAAACAGCATTTATCATCATATGTTATAATGTTATTACAGGTTTGTTTTTATCATCAATATTGCCTGCAGATGTTTCATCTCTGACTTCAACTCATCAGTTAAACAGGATGGACAGATGTTGAAACATTACTGATGGGGCTTTAATAGATTGTAAAATATTATTTATAATTTACATACCATAAAAGATTCATTTGGGAGTTTTAGTATTAGTGTCCAGCCTTACCGTTTACTTAGTAAGAGGTAACAGTTAGGCCTTATAGTCATGGGCTTCTGAGGTGTCCACTCACAACGAATCTTACTGCTGGGTGACTTTTTGTAGCAGGACAAGCTGGGATTCTCTGGAGGATCTAACACATACAGAAGACATGCAGCAAAACTGTATATTCATTATCTGCTTATGTATTCAATCACTTAAGAATAATGAAAGATTCTGGTAAATCCCAGAGCCCGACATGACATTTTGACATTTTAAATTTGTTTTGTCCAACCATCAATCCAGAACCCAAAGATATTCAACCAAGAATGATGTAAAACAGAGAAAGGCATTACATCATTATTCATAAATTTAAATTAAAATGGTGACAGGGAGAGAACAAACATCACATGAGTCAGATCAAACTAACACATTACTTGTAATGCTGATCATGTCTTTGATTGCATTTCTTGTGACTCACCTGCGACAATTACTCTTAAGGAGAAACGCTCTCTGCCTTTCTGATAACATGTGTATGTCGCAGAGTCTGTCAGTCTTACTGAGGACAGAGACAGTGTAGCCTCTCTCCTCTCAAACAGGATTTCTCCTCTGCCTTTTCCAGCCTTCCTCCCGATCCACTTCCACTGAGGCCTCAGTTTTATGCCCCTTGTTACCCTGCTTCCTTCCTCACCCTCCTCCTCATAAACATCTTCACCATCCCTCTCTTCAGCCTTTGGTAGTCTTTGTGCACTGGATGGCTGGACCATGTAAGGAGAGGGAGAAGCTGTGTATCTTGTATCTGTTTGTCTCACCGTCCTCTTTTCTCCCACCACAGTGGCATTTGACTGGCATCCCTCGCTTACACAAGTCCTCACCATGTCTTCGCCACTTTTCACTGAAACTCTACTCTTGGTAATAACGTTCACAGTGGTTGGAGTAGCATCTGATGAACTGGACCATCTGTTGGTGTTTGAGCCATTTCTGACAGTCACTCCATCCACCTTCACATGGCCGCTGCAGGTCAGATCCAACTTACTGCCGGGGGGTAAAACCAACACACCAGGGGGAGGTTCTGCATTAAGAACAAACAAATACATGTGTGTCCTGGCTGTCTTAACGTTTGTCTTTTTAAGTCTATTTTTGTACATTCATTTGTACAGAATCACAAGTATATCTTTGATTGTTGCGGTCAACTAGATGCAACACAGATAAGGATGCAATGTTGCATAACTAAAATGACTCCTTCAGAACTTCCTCTTTTAATTTCGTCTTTAATTTCGTCTTCCGTCTTCATGGCTTCTTTTTCTGTCCTAAACCATGCACGCTCTATGTGTCATCTCTCCCTTATTTACATTTCTGACAATGTTACTCTTATTTTCAGACTGAGCTCCAAACTCAGTTCTGACTTGCCTTAGCTATACCCATCTTTACAGCCTGCTGTTTGGATCTGCTTGACGTCAGGAGTCAACTGCCCTTGTACAGTGCAAACACGCTTTCTCACTTTTTCTCCCAGTTACCCAGTTCCATATCCTTTTTTAGCAAGAAATCTGGAAAACAGATGCAACTGACAGTGGGCAGAAATGGTTTTAGGTTTCATACATTTCTTTATTCTAAAATTAGGATTTGTCCTGTGCACAAATAATTTGGATAATTAAAGAGCAGAATTTTTCACAAAAGAGTAAAATGATTCCTCTTAAAGCTTTATGACTCCCTCCAGCAGTTGTATTCAATCCTGTACAACAACAACAACAACAACAACAAACAAACAAACACATTTATTGTACATGCTGACTGGTAAGTAGAAAAGATCCCAATTTGTAATAGCTCGATGAACATGATGCCAGAAAAGTCAAATTTTAGGGAAAAAAGTACTTCAGGTCCCAATTAAAGCAAGAGAAGACTTTTAGTCTTTCAAACTTTACTGTAATCACAGTTTATCATTTCTTCTTTGAAGGGTTACAGTGAATAACATTTTCACAAAGTTTACAAAACATCTATTTTAATGTGCCACAGACAAGGCAGGTCTATTGTAAATGACTGAATTCTATCATACTGGATATTCTGTGAATAACCAGCCGAGTACTGTACAGATTTGAGGTTCTTGTGCTTTCCTGGAGTGTTTAATTTATGTCTTTCCTTTTAATAATCACATTCCTACACTTATTATGAAAGTGATAAAGCTAATCTGTGAAGTACACAGCAATGAAACACCCGAGGCGCACTGGGCGCAATCTGCAAAGAAATCCAGGTGCAAATCAGCGGTTGCTGTGATTTATATACAGCGCACACAAAAAAAAACAAAAAAGAGAAAAATGTGAGTCAGACCTTGTGGGTGTCATTGAAGACCTTTAAACGAACAAAAAAATCTAAAACTTTTTTTCTAAAATGAAAACACCGAGTTAGCCTGTGAATTCATTTGATACTTTCCAAAAGAGTACACCCGGTTCTCTCGGCAGGACAAATCACAGTTACTGGCGTTGAATTTACCTTTTCTGAGGCAGGTTCCCTCAAAAATGCTGTGGACCGATGTTGCGCACAGAAGCCACATTAAAGGGAGAAGAATCCACATTTTTTGGCCGACGAGACTCCCTTTAACGAGTCCTCACACCGTCATCACGCACGGGTACCAGTTGCGGACTGTCGTGAGTCCGACCAAACTTTTCACGCGAAACAAACAGTCCTCGTCTACATACAGGGTTGTTTAAGCAGAGTTACCGTCTTCCTCTGGTTGCGGCACTGTGCTGTCCGTAAGACCCGTTATTGTGAAATCCCAGCTCTCTTCCCCTTGTTCAGCCCGTTACACAGAGGAAATCCTCCTCATAACCCCCGCGAAAGTTCAATTTATACCTGCTATTATAATGGCCTCTTTATTTTTAAAATCAGGAAGTGGCTTTATAATATTTTTAATAGTATTTCGCCACAACCTGTACCTGTATTATCCAGATCTTCTTCAGAACATTTCTTGGTTGGGTTATTCTGGGATTGTTTGTATTTTATTTTACTCCAAAGAAGGAAATCATATTGCTTCTAGATTTGGACACAAGTCAAAAATTTCGTAATATACTATACTGTGATTATTTTTTTCATCAGCCAATAGAAAGTGATGGTGTACCATGATAAGGGTAAATTTGCCACAAAAAGTACCACAAAAGTTCCCCTTGTGGTCAATATTCACGCTTAAAAAAAAAAAATCACTTTAGGGTACCTCATTTTACACCCCCCGCTACAGCCCAGTCATTTCCGCCTTAAGCTTCAGTTGCAATTTGAAATGACATTTGCATGGACACAGGATGTTTCTCTCATGTGAAAGAGAGAGACAATGTGTTTATTGACCACTATTCAACACCTTCATATTCCACCCACTTGACCAATGCTTAAACAGTTCAAAGGGTCAAATATTGAACAGGACTTTCACTTCCAACCTTGTTTTTGCAGATCCTGTTGACATTCTGTGGTGTTTTCAGTCTAAGAGCTGCTTTTGTTGTTGTACAGGCACAGAGAACAAGAACAGGTTTACATCATTTCTCTGATGTTCTCTAATTGTTATCTTACTCCAATTCATTTTGACAGGAGCATTTACAGCACAGATCGGATGGATCAGGAACCAGGATATGCTAAGAGGGCGAAAATGTTAAGGCATGGCATTGTTAAGGCATGATTATCCCCAAACACAGTCTCTTTATTCATGGACAAATAAAAATGTAATGCACTTTACCAAAGTGTACAGTATACAGTTTGTATGGATTGTTCACACAAAATGACAATGAACCATTGACTAACCACCTTTAAATGTCTGTTAGTGCCTTTTTAATTTTGCACAGTTTCTTTGCACATCGCCCAGATTTAGCCTAAAGTAAGCCAGTGGCGGTTTGTCTTTTCATTCTGTTTGTCAAACTGTGGCGGTGCGAGACATGTCTTTACATTAGAGCTACATTAGCATGATGTCGCCCTTTGTCAGACATAAAAAACTAACAAAAACAAACAAAAAAAGGAGAGAAAGCACTGAGAGCTTGCTTTGAGGTGCAACTCAATTAGGCCATTATACAACACATCAATATGATGCAAAAAAGTAAATGAGAACATGTGAAGTAGAGTCACAACAGGTGAGAAAACAGATCAGTTAGAGAAAAGGGACACAGGTTTTGCAACAGTCCCGCAGTGCTCTGTAACTTAAAGTACCGTTCTCACTGAGAACTATAGTGAACACAGAGGCTTGAGGATATTTGTTGCCAAACACACTTTACTGAGCATAATGGCTGTACCTCACCGGTTGGAAGTTGTGTTATTCTGCTTATTCAGTCAACTTTTTGCTGATTTTGAAAGATTCTTTGTGACTCGGCTGTGAGTGAGGCTGATAAAACAAGTGGAAACTATCTATAATCATATGTCTCTTTCCATACCTGCTGTGTGCCTTCGGTTTTATTCTGTAAATCTCACAATGCTCTATCAATCGTTTATGAACACACTCATTGTGTGCCGTGGGAACATGTCCCCACTAAATCCTAATTCATAGTTAAGATCTCTGTGTTTTAAGGATGTGCCACTTCATCTTCCTATGATTTGGATTTATTTGATATATTATACAAGTTTCAAATGGGAAACAGAGAGGACAGTCAATGTACTCTGAGAATCTACACACAGCATATCCTGTGTGTGCAAACGCATGATGGTCAGTAGTGAACAAGTTTTTCCTCCATTTATTCTGGATGTTTCACTCAGTCTGGCTGGTTTCCTTTGCAACAGGGGGTGGGTCTGGGCTGTTGGTTGCAGCAGCACGAGCCTTCCAACCAAACAGAGCTTCCTGTTGAAGAAAGTCATATTTCACTATTAAAATTTATAGTGGATTCATTCAGCCAGGACAGAAAAATGTTAGACTGTGTGATTTCAGATGTGCATTAACAGCAGCTCACCTGCACAGTCCCCAGAGTGAATGTCCAGCCTCCAGGTGAGTCCCCTCCATGGGCTCTCACTGCTGTAGGGGTGCAGACGACAGTGTTGAGGGCCGAGGCTGATGCCCGAGCTGAAGCTGCCTCTGAGACAGGTGGGCTTTGTGTGGATGAAATGAGAACAGTCTGTGTGTTTTGGGCCGGGGTTGTGCCCATTTCCTCCTCGTTAGTTGTATCCTGTGAGCCACCCAGAACAGAGGAGGAGTTAGAGAGTGGAGGGACTGACCCAGAGAGACAACTGGGCGCAGGGCTGCACTCCCCAGAGGCGCTGGGGGAAGTGTGAGTGTGAGTTTGTTTCTTCCTGCGGAGTGTGTCGATCCAGCTGGAGCTGTGTCTGGAGGCAAAGGTGGCCAGGGCCAGAGACGAGAGCCTCATGTTCTTCCCTGAGGTGATCAGCTCTCCAAAACCTTCCTGGTGGGCAAAGGCATAGCCTGACCTCCTAGAACCACCGCGAGCGCCCAGACGGCCCTCTGACACACTGCCCACCCCACGCCAGGCACCTCCCATGCTATGACCTAATGGCTTTCGCTTCTTCTGCCGCACCAGCTGAGTGTAGCGCACCTGGAAAGTAAGCAGAGGAGAGGAGGAATAATGATATGACTTGATTTGGTGACAAGTCATTAGCTAATCAGCATCTATCCTTTGAAAAAGGACTTCAGCCTCAACAAACGGTGACTCTGTCACCGACTCTGTGACCAAAAAAATGAAAAGTTGATGATGGAAAAATACGTTTACTTTTCAGCCTTAACAAACATGATCTTTACAATTTTTCTCTTATTCAACCATTCATACACACACCAATACAGATTTGTTTGGTTGTTTTACACAGAAGAAGTATTTCATAACAGTGTTAATTAACAGTGTTAATTATTGATTTTTAGAGGGGCTGGTTGGCTGATTAGTCTGTTGCTATTCTTGCTTTCTGACTGTTTTCAGTCTTTGTGCTAAGCCAATGAGCTTTCTAAGATGGGGTTGATTCCCTTAAGTTTGGCAGATTATTTTATTTTTTCGTTGACAGCTTCAGTGTTTATCAAAATTTCTGTGCCACCTCTTTATTTTTTTCTATCTGATCCCAAATAGAAAACCTAAAACAAAAATTATAAAAAAAGAACTTCTTAGTACGACCGTCGCAGCAGCTTCAGTTGGACTAGCTGGCAGACATGATCACACACTGAGCTAATATTCATGTACTGAACGCCTCTGGTGTCATTAAGGTACACTGATTAAGTCAATATTTGCAAAGGCAGCGCATGGGGCCAGTGATGACAAGCATGAGCTTATCACACACAAACATGCACACACACGCGCACAAACAAGCACTCAGCTGAGCTGTTTGTATGCAGTTAATAATTGACTGAGACCAGTTTCAGACTGAACTGCCGGGAAGATGTGACACTGACACATGTAGCAATAAAAAGGATGGACACATCAGCGTCAGAAACTCTGTGTTTGTGTGTGTTTTCTCACCGTGTCTGAGAGCTGCGGTTTGAGGTCCACCTTGAGGAAGCGGAATGCCAAAACTGGAACTATGCATATTGCTGTCGCCAGTGCAATTGTTAACCACACGACAGGTTGCAATAATGTGCTCTGGGCACTACCTGTGTTCGCAAACACATTACACAACAAGAGCATGTATGTTTGAGCAATATATAGCACTTCAAAAACAATGTATACACAGATATTAGATTGTTATCGTTAAGTGGAGTGGTGGAATGAAATGATGACAACAGCAAACATGACTCAGATAAAATTCTTTCTGACGTTAAGTGTGATGTTTGCAGGTTTGGCATTTACAAATGTGTCAAAGTGTGAGTCAGCAGCTTAATCAATTCATTAGTGAGACAATACTATTGTCAAACTTTGACTTATTACATAGGTAGCAATGTATACATGATTTAGTGGCAAAATGTATTTTCTTGGATCAAACCTACTTCTGTGATGTTTGCTTTACATATCTCTTTCTTGACATTTCTAAACCATCCTCCTGTGTGTGTGCGTGTGTGCAATGTAAAGGGAACAGGGGACTAACCTACAAAGTGGAACTGATTGGGAAAGATCCTGAAGAGAGTTTGACTGTGCAGCGCAAACATGATGGTGAAGTAGGAGCCCAGGGAGCCCCAAACAAACACATGGTTAATAACTGTCCAGAAGCCTGTATCAAGAGCGATCTGCATGATCACACACAGACACACATGAAAAAACAGAGGAGGTGCACAGTTAATCCACAACGATAACTGAGAGCAGTGAAATATAAAGGTTGCGTGCTGTGAGGAAAGCTGACACCACAGGCCTCACTCACCTGTACACTGACCACAATGACCAGGGCTGTTGCTGTGGTGACCGCGAAGGTCTGGTAGTCAGCGAGGGGCACTCCGTTGCTCTGAGTGGCATCAGACAGGATGGCGCAGGGGACAAAAAACAGCACCACTGATGTGTAGATTCCTTGGGCGATGCAGATGAAGAACTCTCTCTTGTTGAAGAGGAGGTTGAGCTGTCCAGGCTCATACAGTTTAGGATACTCCAGGCTCCTCTGGTCTGGAACATCCTGTGGTAAGAGAAGTGATGAGACGCATTAATAAAAAGAGACTATCCTGCTATTTTGTGCCCATAACCATGTTATTCATTATAGCCTATGGTCATGCTAGCTGATGTGTGAGGTTGTACTTAGGCACAATAGTGCTATGAAGATCAACATGCTAACATGCTCACAATGCTAGTTTGCTGATGTTTAGTAGGTATAATGTTTACCATGTTAGTTTAGCATAGCATTTTTCAAAGCAGACACAACGGGGCAGACATTCAAATTAAAAAAAGCCCTAATTAACAAAAATATTTACTACTAAAATAAGTGTTAAGTGTTAAGAGACCACTAATGAACATGTAAAATCCACACTGATAAGTAGATGTAAGTAACCAGAAAATGTTCGCAAACCTAGGAGGATGTTTACAAATGAGTTAATTTGTCCAATTTTCTTCTTTTCCTTTAATTGACCAAGACATTTTGTTATATAAGTCACTGTTACTAGACAGGGACACCAACGCATTGACACAGACAACACCCAGACAAGAGTCTGTGGCTCTTCTGGCAGCGTTGCCTCTCCATCTCCCCTCTCTCACAGGCAGGAGTGACAGTGGGTTACTGTCATGTCCAGATCCACATGAACAGGAACAGGGAAACATGAGTGGATGGACCCAAATGCAGACAGCAAACACAGAACAGTGACTGTTTAATATTAAACAGAGGACAGAGGCTAACAGGTGGGTCGAGGAAGTCAATGTCAAAACCAAGAATCGCTTTGGTGCATTTTATGACTATGTCCTCTGGGACATTACAGGGTCTGGTCACAATAATCATGTAAAGTCAATAATCATTATCCATTATAAGTATGAATGATCATCACATTTGCCAATTTGCAAACATCATAGCCTCAGTCGGGGAGCCACAGCAACTGGATCTCTCCAATTACATTCATTTTAGTAGGAAAAGTGATCTCAGTTGTCCTAAAGTGTGACTGGTGTGAGAGGAGGAAGCTGCTGCCAGAGGAGCTGCTGACTTTCCTTGCTTGTCTGTGTGCTGTCTGTGTCTTCTTTTTCGTGCCTAAAGTTGTTTTTCACATTTTCCTGAGTGTGTGTGAAGTGTCAAGTGTGAATGTCTGACAGTTGGCACCCCAATATTGTTACCCTCCTCACATTTTATGAATTCATTAAGAGTCTGTGGGCTGAATGGGAAGCCCAAGGCCAACAGTTGACAAACACTGGTTTAGCATGTTAGCACAAAGCGCTGCTGAGGTTGATTAGATTGCCATTAGTTTTTAGTTTTTTGTTTATAATGGAAAAAAAATTGGACAAATTAAAATTTGAACCTAATGACTGCAGTTGATGAAAAAGTAATTGAAAAACAATTGAATGAATTAAATGAAAAAAAATGCAATTCATTTTGAATGTCATGATAAATATCTGAAAATGTTCATTTAATAGTTTCCAAGACATTTTACTCAAAACCACAAATGTCAACCTCATGGTGACATTTGTGTTCAGGGGATTGCCAAAGTTTGTAGGCTTATTGTCTGGGGGGCATGGATGTTTGCTCTAAATTTAATGACAGTCATTCTAGTAGTTGCTGAGATGTTTCAGTCAGCTCCAAAATGGGCAAATAGTTGACCCACAAACAGACTTTGCCATCTCTTGCTAGTGTATCGAAATTATGGTCCAAGCATTTTTAAAAATCCACTTGTAATGTCTAAGGAAGATTAAAACAGTTCCAGAGAAACAGCACACACATGTGTAGATATAATCTGAGCAGACCTGGTCAAATATCCCCATGGCCAGCACAGGGAGGGATGTGTACACAATGTTGTACAGAGTGATGAAGTACTGATCATACACCGTCTGCAGGAGAGACAAGATTGACACACAAACACAGAAACAATGTGAAAATTATGATCGCAATTTCCCAACCCTCAACTGTTGATATAAAGATGCCCTCATGACGATACCTGTGCAGAGAAGCCACAGAAGAAGCCAAACCAGAAGTGCACCATGGTGAAGGCAAAGTTCTTGTAGAAGAAGTAGCAGAGGAAACGGCACATTCGCAGGTAGGACCACCGGCCGTGAACTAGGAGGAGACGCTGTAGGAAGCGGAACTGGGAGAAGGAGTAGTCGCTGGCCAGCACAGCCTGGATCCCCTCCTGACCTGAGATACCAACTCCAATATGAGCACCTGGAGGAGTAGAGAAAAAAGCAAGTGAGATAAGGTTTGGAAATTTGGAAATTTGGAGATGATTTCTGGCTTTCTTATATAAAAGAAACTTGTTGATTATAGGTACCACTTGGTAATAAGGCATCTTTCATACAGTATTTAGTTGTGATAAATGCATAGGCAGGCAAACAGGCAAAATGCAAACAATTTAATTGCACTTTGCCCATGTTTGCAGTCCTCCTGCAAAGCTAAGCGAACTTGTGGACATTGTAGAGTGTACAGCTAGTGAATACACCATCATCATCAAGTTTGTCATAATAAGTGACAAATTACCAGCTGATGGATGGATCTACCTTTCTAATAGGCAGTCAATAATTTAATGACATGTCACAGGTTTCTCACCTCATAAATAGCTAACAGCAAAACTTAGTTGTCATAGGTCAGATTTTTCATATCTTTCTATCAAATCTGTAGCTGTAAATGTTGAGCCATTACTCACCACATTGACAACACTATGAAACTTGATAAACTAAACTTTATGAGAGCATCACACCTACTGCGATACCACTTCACCACATGCCTTCGTTACAACTAGTGACACCGTGCAGATAAACATCTTGTACGACTAACATACACTTCTGCTGAGAATTTCCATTGCATAATGGCAGACGCTGGCTCTCACATGGCCAAACTTTAGTTCTCCTTTTGTCTCTCCTCTCCATCTTAATAATTCAGTTACACTTCCTCCTCTTTAACCTCCCCATAATGATCTTCCCTGCACAACTCACTTTTGATCATGCTAACATCATTAGCTCCGTCTCCTATTGCCAGAGTGACAGCCTTCTTGTGTTTCTTGATGAGCTCCACCACCTGGGCTTTTTGGAGCGGGGTGACTCTGCAGCAGATCACTGCTTTGCACGCACACGCAGTCAAAACAAATTCCATCTCCATGTCTGCCTCTAATGCATGGGCCTGTCAAAGGCAGGAAGAGAGAGAAGAGAAAAGTTTAAATGTTGAGGGATCAGGAGTTTCAGCTGTGAAAGAAGCTTACTTCAGTAAGAGGGAGGATATGTTTTGTTGATGCAAGTAACATATTTCTGGCAGCTCACTATTTCCTGACAGTTGACAGTTTAATTCTCATGGCCCCTGCTGGTTTTGTATATGTGTATTTGTAAAATATGGGAGTGTGGGTGCATGTTTTTCATACCAGACTGTGACCGTTGATGACAAGGGCAAACTCTCCAGAGATGGTGTCCATGAGGTTGGGGGGAGGTGGAGGAGAGGACTGCAGCTGTTTTCCTCCTCCTCCACCATCTTCATCTTGTCCCTCTCTGAACCCGTTACTCATGAAACCTGCCTCTCCCCATCCCTCCATCCCTTCCTGTTTCTCCCCATTTCTTGTTCGCGACATCTCGATCATTCTTTCCCTCGCCCTCCTGGACAGGAATAAAAGCAAACTTGACATCAGCGTGGCTCGTCTTTGCAGCAAAGACAGAAGCAAAACACAACAAGGTGACATAGAGGGGCAAATAGGAGAGATGAGAGTGGAAACACAGAGATGGAAAACTGACACAGGGGTGAAAGGAAATCATAGAGAAGATAAAATAGCAAGGGGGATAAACTGCAAAAGAGCAGGTTAATGTCAGCGATATCAGGGAGACTGAGAGATTAGTTATTGCTTAAGTTTCAGGCCCTGATCTACCCCCGTGTATCATGTGAATCATCATGGCAGCTACCTATACGTTCTTTTGTGCATCGCAAGAAAAACATCTGGATGGTGCCATAACAGGGTATTATTGTGTGTCCTTGCTGTATGTATATAAGGTATTTAAATGTGACTGGTGACCCTTTTGTTCTCTAAAGTACATTTTGTTTAAAACTTTGTCTCTTCTTTATTTACTGTATATATAATTATGTAATATTCAGGTTTCATTGTGTGGTGTGTGTTGTATATTTTTCCAATAGCATGATGAGCTCACCAAGGCAGGTTCTCACAACTTTTGCAATGGCAAAATATTGACTCCACTAAACCAAACACAATACTTTATTGCAATTCACACAAGTTACAGGAACTGTATCATGCAACCTTCAGGCCATGCAAATTTTTAAGAGCTAGTGTGTGCTCATATACCCTGCGGTACAGAGGAAGTCACAAGAATGTCAATCAATAATGTGGATAAATAGCTATTTACATAAGTCAATTAGATCATCATAGAGTTAAAAAATATATTTTTTCGACAAAGACAAACAAATAAAATGGTATTTGTTTCCTGTGCAATTTCATTTGTTGCAATGAAAATCAAACTGCATCAGAATTGTGGGAATTAACAGTACAAAATTGCGGACAATTTTCTTCAAATCTTGAAAGGAATAAATGAGCGGACTTTATAAAAATAACACTTTTTGAATGAGGCAGTATATGTGTACAGCTGTGCACTGAGGTGTTTGGTTTTAATGTTTTGATTTAACTACAGTGGCCGTATCAAAGAATAACCTTTGCTGAAACACTGCCCTACCACACCTATGAATGCCAATCATGCATACACTTCTCAGTTTTTTTTTTCTTTTGCCTTTGTTATTTTCAGTCAGTGCAGATCCCACAGTGTAGAGAAACAGAGACAGCTGCAGAGGGAGATGGGCATGCAGCTGTCCACACAGAGAGAAAGACAGACTGACCTGAGCTCCTGCCGTACGCTCTGGACAGTGTGGCCACTGATGATGAACACCTCTGTCATATCGTCTGTCAGCATCTTGCAGGAGTAACCAATATTGACAGCTGTCTCTACGTGAGGGAAAGGGAGACAGTTACTGGACAGCAGTTAAACATTTTAGCTGAACAAATAAGAGGTGCTAGACTGACAGAACAAAAGCTGAAGATATTTACATCTTCAATCATATGTGAGACAAAGGATACCTTCTCTTTCACAAAGTGACTCAAATGTATTTTATATGTCTAATTTACAAGATATACTCTCAAACAGGTGGGGAAAAAAATCACTGTCATCTCGTCATTTTTGCCAGAATTCCCCTAAATTTCCAGGCTTTTCAGTTGATTTGCTCACAGTGCAAATGGCAGTGTTAGAGTTTTTAGCTCATTTCATGTTCACCATCTGAGGTTGCCTGCACATCTTCTGTTGTTCTTGTTGATGATTGGCTCAGAGCTTCACTTGTGTCAGACTCTGTGACCTTACAGACCTCCAGGTCCTCCGTGACTGGGTCCAGCACTTCCTTAAAGATTATTAATAGGCATTTAAATATTTCTGGTACAGGATTACTGTAAGCCTCATAGCTAAACGAGTGGGTGTGTGCAGGTGCAGTGCTGTCCATAGTACTGAAACAGAGCGGAGGAAATTGATGGACAGACATAGCAGTTTGTTTTAGTTTGTTTTCTTAGCTTGTGTCTGCAACCAGCAGGCACAAAGGAGTTGTCAGGGAAGTGAAGACACAGTCAACGAGAGAGAGAGAGAGAGAGAGAGACAGAGACAGAGAGAGAGAGAGAGTGACTGAGTGATTATTATGAATGCTTTAAATAATGCTTTGTCTGTGAAGACAGGTTTGTTTAGTGTTAACATCTTGATTGGTTTGATAAAAGGAAACATAAAACAAAGCCATGTATGCTGGTCGTGTTTCATCTCTCTAGACCACAGTATGCACAGAGCCACATTAAAGATGACATCCTGTTTAAACAAAAGCGTGCAAACTGAAAGTGTTGCAAGTGAAACCTGTGCGTCTCACCCTGCTTGTCTCCAGTGAGAACCCAGATCTTAATGTTAGCCAGAGACAGGACCGCGATGGTCTCTGGGACGCCTTCCTGCAGCTTGTCCTCTATAGCTGTGGCACCCAGGAGCTGGACGCACAGGCAGAGGGACAGAAATAAGGAGGGCATTAAAGCAATTTCTATATTATGACTCAGTATGGATTACCACCTAATTAACCATCAATTTCACAACATCCTGCACCTTCAAGATCTCACAGCGTTATTTATATAGCAAAGAAAAGGAATTTCCCTTCAACAACAAGAATGGACGAACAAGCCAGCTAAACCTAACTTCCCTTTTTTATAGTGCTATTTTTATTCAATTATCAGGAACTCTGCATAGACAAATACAAAGGAAAATGAAAGTGAGATGCACCACAGCCACAGATATGGATGCACACTGTCGGACCAAGTGACAAACCATCATGTCTTGTTCTATTTCCTCGTATGCTGCTGCCAGACGATCCTCTCTGCAGTTGGAGGCCTTGAGAGCACAGCGGTGGCTCTCTGACCAGGACTCCCACTCATCCTCTGACAGGTCCCTGTAGGCCAGAGCCAGCGTACGCAAACCGTCTGCTGCATACTCCTGGAACGAAACATAAACATGTTCAAAACACAATCACATACATGAATTCTCACATGAGGAAAAACTCTGAAGTATCTTAAGCTGGTGGTTCTCCATTCCACTATCATCATCTCTGAATTTCTATCAATAAAATGTCGCAGTCTGCCACATGTTAAGGTGATACATGTCATCTGATCAGGAAATGCAAATGGTGACTACAGGCTTTGCTGCAGGTTTGGAGACACTAGATGGCAGTACAGCTCAATCTATTTGTCCAGACAAGAATTATTGCACTTGTGTGTTTACTCACATTGAGGTGGTCTGAGGTGATATTCATCAGTTCATGGTTGCAGGGGTGGAGTCTCTCCAGCAGCACAGTGTCAGCTCCTTTACAGTACAAGCGGATCCTTCCCTCTGGGTTACGCACTGAATATGTATAAAAGTGTGTGGTGAAGACAAAACACACCAAAGAAACTGTGCAACTACTCCATCAGTCCTCATTCACAGCTTCATAAAATGCCATTCTTGCAGGCAATGATGTATAAATATGCGCTCAGTGCCTCGTGGTCCTGTTGCTAGACCAAAGTTGTTGCTAAGGCTAGAGTGATTTATGACCTGTGATTTCTGGGCAGTTTTCCAGTACCTTGCAAGGAGACCAATCACAGGAACACACCGTGAAATCTCACTGAGGGATAAAATGTAAGCTATGACTAATAACTCATCTCCTGCTAGTTTGTAGGTGTGTGAATCAGTTTTTAAATACATATTTATAGTAAATCAGACAGCAATGAATGAATTTTACATATTTTAAAGAATCAGCAACACAAAAATGATAATACACACCTATGACGGACATCCTCTTGCGTATGTTGTTGAAATCCAGTATGGCAAGCAGAGTGTAGGTGACAGTTCTTCCCATCTCTGTGGTGGTTATCGTCCCAGGTGTTCGGGAGCGAAACACAAAGCCGAAGTTTCGAGCTGCTGTCACCAGAGCACCCTCATCTGGAGACTGAGCCTTATAAACAAGCTCTCCTGGTGAGACAAATAAAATGATAATGGATAATGGACGTTAAATGATCGACGGATGGTGTGTCAGTGTCTGCTGATATTCAACCTCCCAGATTGGCCTCTTGTATTCTTTTGCTCACCCTCACTCTTCTCCTCACTCATGACAGTGTGACAGAGGGAGAGCAGGCGGAAAAACTCATGAGTGTGTGAGTCTCCCACTTTCACTGACTCCAGCAGGGTGTCGTCACAGAAACAGAAGTCCGGGTCCGCCAGGGGGTTGAAGGGAGTGAAGTCCAATCTCTGAAAATGACTCAGATGAGTCAAGGGGACTCTTAACTACAAATATAAACACGCAAATGATGTGTGTTTTGGTTAAAAATGGTAACTTACCTTTGGCTGAGGTCCCAACGGGTCTGTTACTTCACCTGACAGAGAAACAAACACATGCCTGAGACCTGTGCATGTGTGTGGCTGAGTGCCTGTGTGTGTGGTGATTCAGGACAAGTTTAGACTCAGTGAGCACTTTGTTAGGTACACCTGTACAACCCAGTGCAATCCAATACAAGAGTTGATTATTGATTTACAAAAAGATAGAGCTCTCAAAAAATTTAAGTCCACTACAAAGCCTGAATTTACACGTTTCCAATGTGCCATTAATTACACTGATTTGTCAAATAAATGGCAAAGTTGTCATATTGAATTGCAGCTGACTGTACAAGTGCACAGAATAAAGTGGCGACTGTGTATCTATGTTAGTGCGTGTGTGCACTTACCATAAGTCTGTCCATTGATGGAGCACTTATTGAAGCTCATGATGTTCTGAGTTAGAGTTCCAGTCTTGTCACTAAAGATGTATTCAACCTAAGGACAAGCAATTTCAACAGTGACACTAAATCAAAACTTACACAAAGTTTACACAAACAATATAAAATACTGTAAAATTATTGTAAAACTTAAAGTTAATGGGTTTTAACTATTTTTAAAAATGCAGTCTTATTTTGAAATAATAATAAAAAACATAGGTAACATCAAACTAAAAGAAAAAATGATTGATACACTTAGATGTGTTTATGGTGAGGAAGCGTGTCTGCTTTTACAGAACTCTAATTATATCTCAGTAGAGCGATATATTATACAGACTAGTCTGCAAAGTCTCCTCATGTCTGAATTTAGATGCTTTTTAGTCTGCAGGTGCATTGAGAAACAAGTGGTTCCAGCATTTAGCTACTGTCAAATGTGTTGAAAGCTTGTCAGAATTGATTGAATTGACATTAGCAGCATCAGAAAAGCAACCAAAACTAGGATGGATGTCAGATGAATGTCTGGGAAGAACAAACATACATGATACTGTATGTCCACATCAGACACACAGAGTGATCGCTCACCTGGCCCAGCTCCTCATTCAAAGTGGTGGTCCTGGCCTCAGCTGCTGTGTTACACTGTGAACAGAACATCTGCTGGTCCCAGTTGATGAAGTAGCTGTGACCCAGTCTGATCACCTCCACACTGATACAGAAACAGATGACAGAAGGACAAGGTCACAATGACAGTAGTGTACGAGTCATCTAGTTTAGTGCCAATTTGGTTTTCTAGCTAAAAACAAAAGACAGCAGAAAACAAAGTTCACAACAGTTATTGCTTAAGTTTGGCCTGTAGCGGCACTCAGAGCTACCAGACACCTTGCATCCTGCAGTTTAACTTTCTGAATGTCGAAAACACTTCATATTCATAGACTGTGGATTCTTTTAGAAAGGGAGAAAACACGAGCGTCATTTTAATGATTTGAGATTTTATTAAACTGAAATTTTCAATAAAAATAATTATGTAAAGCTGAATATTTTGTTTATCTGTTTATTTAGATATCAAGACACCCAGACTACCTGCAGGGATCTTTGCAAAATATTTACTGGACATTTTTGGTCTTTTTACGTTTGTATTTTCATGGAGTCAATTACTATCCAGTTATTGCCAGCTACACTTGGGATCACAGTTACTTTGGCTTTTTGAGACAACAGAGCAGGTTTAAACAACCATCTACTTTTTTGGACAGTATGTCTACTCCAAGTCTCACCTAACATACAGTGAAATAGGCACTACAGTGTTGAGAATTATGACGTAGGACCAGAAGGAGAGGAAGGCTGAGAACAGGAAGTTGTCCACAGGAGGGTCCCAGGGCAGATAGCTCTGAAACAGGGAGCCCACCTCTCTCTCCCAAACTGCGTTACCCACAGCCAGGATCACACCCATACACACCAGGAATCCAAAGATCTGACAGGAATACACAAATGGAGACAAAGAGTGAGCACGAGTAAGGTGTCTAAATGTAAAATCAGATACCTGTAATATGGGCAATGGATCCCAAATTAGGATAGAAAACATTATTAGACGAAATATAGGAAACTATATTCAACCCACTGTGGCTTAAATCCTGAAATAGAGACTGTATGAGCTGTTGAAATCAAATAGTTTGTGTCTTACCCAAAGGACCAGAGTGTTCATCAGGCGATCGATGCTTGTGCGCTTAAACTTGGTGCGACCACTGTTCTGCATTAGTTTGGTATCTGGGCCTGAAATTAGAACAGGGGAAGTTAGATCTATCATACATATCACACACATACTTTCACACACGTACAGTTTATACACAGACCGGCAAAGATGACCAGGCCGTAGCAGGCCTCTGTGTTGCGGAGGACACATCCTCGCAGCAGCATGTTCTGGTTGCTCAGGGTGTATTTCTTGTCTCGCCAATACAGAGTCCCACAGAAACGGTCCAGTTTGTTGTTGGGTGGCTCACACACCACCTCACCTAAACATAAAAACACACATTTTGTAAGCAGATATAAGACAAAGTGTGGGTTGATTTGCTGCAGTAATGCATTTGCCTGAGCAGGTGAGGAGTGTGCGTGGGTGTGCTGTGCTGACACAGAAGTGTTTCGTTGTGTGCACAAGTGGGCGGGCGATGATAGGTTGTCGCTCAGTGCTGGCAAGGGAGGGCAGTAAGAGAGTGTGTGTGTGTGTGTTTGTGTGTGTGTGTGTGTGTGTGTGTGTGTGTGTGCACTTATGTGTGTGTCTTTTTTATTTGTGTGGAAGGGTGTGAAGGTGGATAACATTTATGCTCAGACGCAGACCGAAAACCTAGTGACCTTTATATCATCAGGAGAGGAAGGAGAATCAAAACCAAAACTGAGAGAAGTGGCTATGATGAGTTTTCTCAAATCTCACCATCGAATGAAGCCAAGTTGTTCTGGTCTCCAAGTTCAGATGTCACTGAGACAGACTGACGCACTTTCATGTTGGTCTCTCTGCAAGATAATATCACACAGCAGTTTAGATGCAGATCCTGTTGCTTCTGCAGATTGTTAGGTACTGTGAGTCGATGGTAAGGTGTGGTGTGTTTTCTGACCCGTCCAGCTCGGCTGTCTCGATGTAACAGAGCCCATGCGGTTCAGTGCTGGACAACAGGAGCAGGTCAGCCTGAAAATAGATACAATGGCTGAGGTTAGCATCCACTGCACGGTACTGACAGCACAGGAGCAGAATTAGTCAGGACCTGATGACACAGTGATAATAAGAATGACAATCTGGAAACAAGGTAGTAATTAACAACTGTAGCTAGCGGTCGCTAATGAGGCAGATACTGTTCTGAAAACCCTTTACAGTGTATATATTATATATTTACAGTGTAAATATAGTTGCTTGATAGATAAAATCTTACAAAGCATTAATTAAAATGAGCCCTGCAAGACTATTGATCACAGTGTGCTTGTGTTTATGTGTGTGTGAATGTGCGTGAGTGTGTTTGTGTGGTCATGCATTTCCCTGTATCGGTCACACACTTACTGCCACAAACTGGTTGTTTTCCAGTTTAATGATATCACCCACTCGAACATTCATCCACTTCTCGTTCTGGAGCCTGATACAATGAGAAAACATCATACGTGGTAGCAGTTTGAGAAAATGAAAAATAGATAAGATTAAGGACGCTTTGTTACAAAAAGTGAATCAAAGAACTAATTTTACAATTAGCTGATTAGTTTAGGAAGCAACACATTGTTAGCGCTTAGTTGCAAATGACAAGACAGGAGACTCACAAGCCATGGATGAGGACCTGAGACTGACGGTTGTTCACTTGGTTGTCGCTCTTGTGACGAAACTGCAAGAGAAAGCGATAACAGTGAGCTTTTAAGGAACCAAGACGAGCTCCCGGTATTTAATAGGCTTCTTGTTAGTATTCTGCATTCAAAGTATTGTGTCTTAGAAATAATGAAGAGTCCTTGTACTGTATTTCACTGTGATGTTATCCTGCCATGAACAGGATTGTTGGGTATGTGGTGTGTAAAAACCATTGCTTACATAGTCGTCTGTGGCATCCTTCACTGCAGTGATGCTCAGCACCAGAGCTAAAGGCACGATGGTTGTGAACCAGGAGAGGGAGGAGATCTGAGGTATTAACTAGACAGAGACGGGCAGAAGGACAGATTGGTTTTGAACATGGTTTTGAACATACAAACATTTGTCTCTTTCCCTCAGTGCGCCAATGTTCCCACCAGTCCTTTCCCGCTTCTCCTCACCTGCAGTATGAGCAGGAAAAGGAAGTAGGTGTTGGCTACTTCCTGGAACTGCTCAAACAAGTTGACGGGCAGGAAGGTGATGATGTTGTACTTAGATGTCATAATGCAGTTACTCTGGATGAGGAGGAGTAACAAAATGTCTAATTACATGCACTGTCAAGACACTGCAGTTGAACTGTTTACAGATAAAAATGTTCTCTACTTATTCATGTCTGAATTCGTATTTGGGAAAATGCACAGGACAAAAACTGTCTCACCGCATACTGAAACTTTTCATTGTACTCTCTGTCATTGGCTCGCACCCTTCTCTCCTCCTCTGCAGAAGGACAAGACACAACATGAGTCATTACAAGGTGACAACAAAGATACGGATACAGTAAACACTCAGATGGCTACATCTCTCTTTGTCCTCCTGGATGGCGAGAGAGTGAAGCAGACAACAGTCTGTGATGTTTGTGCATTTATTTATAAATCAATGAAGTTGGCTGTTGTTTGAGCAGACACAGTCACTCTGTCTCACAAACACACGCCCAATCAGACCAATTACCTATGGTCTTCAATTAGCTGCTGTCTCTGTCTGTTAATGACTGGATGTGCAATCTGTTCTTGATATTCAACACGTGACCATGTGTTTGTGTGTGTACATCTGTCTGAGACAACTGGAGCCCGTTACAGTTAGTCACAGATGAAGAATTACATCCATTACAGTTATTTATAGACTTAAATCTACAGAGAATAGAAGTAAAACAGTGAAATGTGAGCTGGTCCACCCCTCCCCTCCTGATCCTGCTCTTTATCCTTTTACTGTTTTTAGGTTTATGCTGATGCAAAGTAGTTTGGGAGTTCCCCCTCCTCCTCCATCGAGCCTGTCTCCTCTAATATTGATGAGGCTGCTTTTTAAATGAAATGACTGGCCTGCTTTGCACGGGGCTGTACATAGTTCACATGCACACTCACATGCACAGATATAAAATTCAGAGCCAAAGCGAACGTTATGCACAAAGGTACCATAGCTCTAAAACCACAAAGTCCTAACACAGTTCTGACTGACGACTGAGAGGCAGTGAGGCGGCACAGGAAGGGACATCACACAACAGAGGCCATAACCATTACAATCACATGCACATAAACAAAGACCTGTGGTTTCCTGTGTTTCTGCAGCACTGTGAAGCCCTGTCCTACCTTCTCACAACTAACATCTGTGTCTTTGCCGTGCTCAGCTTCAAACAAACAAAAAAATCAAACAAAAGACACTTAAAGACATTTAAAGAAAAAATGTGTTAAATGCTCAACAAATCAATATAATTCTTCACACTGATACAAAAATTCACTATTGCCATATAGGGGCTCTGCTCATGATATTTACATTATAGCCAACAAATACTCCTCAAGAAATGCTGTATTAAATATCTTCTAAATATCTTCTCGCTGAAAGTAATATTCCCAAAACCAGTGTAACAGTAATAATTGGAAATATGATTGTTTTATTTGTAAAAATGTTCTTTGAATATTTTTTAAGTGAAAGAGGATTCAGGAAAGAAAATTCAATATACCTATTGGAGTGTGTAATCCATCACTCCATTCCCACCTACTGTGCATGTAAAGTTAATTTAAGTGAGGGCATGTTGCAGCTGTTAGACTATGAATGTATTATAAAATTGCACCATATGTCGGGGCTGATGGTACTTGATATGTCCTCTCCTCTAAACTCTGGTTAGTATAACAATATCAGATTTGTCTGATCGTGTAAGTGCACATCCTCTGACATCTATCCTTTTGAAACTCTTCCAATCCTGTCCCCTCCTCTTTCCTTTTCCCTCTGGCACTTCTCCCGTCTACCTGAAGGTCATCATGTTGCTTTCTGGGGCAAGTGTTCACCAGAGAGATCTGTCTAACAGGCGGTGCCAGGGCTGCATTAACCCTTGACAAAGAGGACGCTTGTGCCAGGTAAGCACAGAGACACAGAGGCTTTGAAACATCTGATGTCAGGACCTGGCAGCGTCTGTCCCAGCTACTCCTGTGCAAGCTGACCAACCCAACCTGAATGCATGAGCATCTTTAGCAAACTGCCCATTAAGTGTTTAATGTCTCTGACAGCTTCAAGGGCATTAGAAGCCCTGATGCAAGCTGGATGCAACACAGCAAGTTTGTATAAATCTATAAAGCTCCATTACTGAGAAACCTTCAGTTGCAGGCTTACTCTGCTGTGAGCATAAGGTTTCCATAAACAACTTTGATATGAAGGAGTACATTAATATTGATTCAAAGTCAAATACTTAATATCATGCTATCTTACATAAAATGACTGAGTGCAGCCTAATCCAAAGGTACCTCTCCTTATGTGTCTGTGAGCAACACACAGCAGACTAAAGTCATAGCAGCGATGACCACAGAGAGCAGTCAATCTGAGCTATGGGAAATTCTGCTGTCCTTGCCGTGACTAGAGTCAGGATCAGACTCTGTGCAGAAGTGATCATCACTCACTGTGGCGGATTTAATTAGATGAAAATGGGAGAGTGGAGTCGTCTGCAATCGTGTGCGCGTGCACACACACACTCAGTGATCTAATTTGCTGGAAAAAGATGCGAGTGACACAGTGACAGACTGATGGGCTGGAGGTCAAATGAAGGTGCACATGCAGTGCGATTTGTGATAGTTAAGCTAAGGAATGAGGATACAGACAAGGCAGTGCAGTTAGAGCAGAGGCTGGCGCCTGGAGGATTGATCAGTGTCTCAGGCAGCAGAGACAAGGACAGCATCTGAGTTATTTATCCAAAATTCTGATTCAGATAAAAACTCAGTTTTCTTTACACATGCACATTAGGAAAACACACACTGCATTAAACATAAGGAACACAATTACAACTGAGTCGGACAAGACATATTATCTCCAACATTGACATTGAAAACAGAAAGCACAGAGGTGATACTGAACTAAAGCACTGTCTGTCTGTGATGCAGACTTAACACTTTCTGTTTAAGCATGGAGAATGACAGCCATTGTTATTTCCCTGCTGTTACTGATTGATGTCAGATGGTGTGTCTCATAAACAGAACAAAGGACCTGCAGTGATTAAATCTGCTGTGGACATGTAACAAGATGAGGTGTACAGTACACACAGATACACAAACACACATTAGTACAGCACACAAGCATTAAGAGTTAAGTAAGATGAAGAAGTTTGAATGAAACTTGGACTCAGGTGGGATGAGGATGATGAGGATGATGTTTATTTGACTGATGATGAGGACAGTGAATACTCTGGGACAAGAAAGAGCTAAATGAACCGCAGCTTTAGTCGTCAACAAACTCACTCATACCTGTCCGCCTCTTTTTCGATTTGGCTCCATTTAGTCCTCTCTGTTTCTTTCTTTGCAGGGGGAGAACGATTGGAAACCATTTCTCCGGGATATCTTTCAGTACTGTCATCTTGACCTCTCTAACAGTCACCGTCTAAATTCTCGTTAGATGTGCGCTGTTTTAAAACCAGACCGCCGCATCTCCGCAGAGACGCGGGGATGAAGCTCCTGTCCCAACTTCGGTAAAGTTGGATTAACCGCGCATCATCCCGTTCCCTTCTCTCCGTTGCTGCCTCCCTCGCCTCCCCAAACACACACACACACACACACACTGGCGCGCTCACACACTCTCGGACCATCCCTTGCTCTATTTTCTCTCTCTCCCACTGATGTCATGTTTTCTAACAGGGCCGGTAAGCAACTTCACGGTTCTGTCGCTATAAAAATGGTCTGACTGCCTGGGATTCATATATATTAAATATATAGGTTGTAGACTTTTTCGGATAGTGCCTAAATGATATAACGTTTTTTTCCACAAACGCACCTCAGTAGTGTTATATCAATTCTGCACGACAGCAGCCTAATCAATCACCTTACGCATCCGTATGCAGCGTCTGAGTCTTATCCAAAACATAAACACTGTCCGCTGTAGGCATTACGTAACCGCACAGGGTCTTGGTTTGACGGACGTTACTATGGCAACCGCCTCTGCAGGGATCGCACAGCTGAGCGAGTCGCTGGATGAGGAAACTGGGCGCCATTTTGGATCTCGACAACACGAGCTGATTGGAGCACAGCTGCGGCGGTGCCGAAGTGGCTCCTGCAGCAGACCAGTTTCCTGCGTGTTGTAAACGGGAGAAGGTGCACTGCAGTGGGCAGGGCCAGGCAGGTGCCCGAGCACGTGCTGCACGGCAAGCCTCGTGCCGATAAATGAAGGACTGCTGACCACACGTTTACGTGTAGTATGCATACCCTGATCACGGGCACATATAGGAAGCCAATAGGCTACAATTAAAACACACACACAAACACAGAAGGAAGTGTGGGTGTTTGTAGCTTGATTTTCCACCACTGCAGGAACATACATTGTTGAAAACACTCTCCAGATTAAATCACTATCCACCCACCTAATTTTGTTGCATACATTTAAGAGTCAGAGATGTAACTGGGTGTATAAAGGTCATTACAGCACAACCAGAGTAATGAAACTGACTTTCCATTTACTCAGATAAAACAGATGAGAGTGGGCAGAAAAGATGTGTGAGAGTGACAATATCATGAATAGGATTTAAAATACATCTTCAATAAAAAAAAGACAGCCAACAAAAAAACAACGCCAGGGTCCCCTTTGCACCAGGTAATAAAATGTATCTTGCAGCCAGTCTAAGTGTGGATATTGCAAGTTAGACTTAGCCTTTTTGCCTTCTCTAAACTGAGGAGAAAGCATGAGTCTTCTTTAAAAAAGTCATAAACAGTGCATTGTTTGTCTTCACATCTACCATACAGTAAATATATTAGCCTATATTATAAATATAGTTGGGTGATATATATGACCCAGAACACATAAATCCTCTGTGTATTTACACCGGTCTATGTTGACATGTTTAACTGCTGTATGACTACAATCCAAGGCACTAAGGACACTTGTTAACACCAGTTAAAAGTCCAGAATCTGAAGGTCACCTGTGAAGAAGAATATACTCCACTATTACCAGAATGCACAAGTGGTTAGAGTGTTTCGCATCAGATGAACTGACCTGGAGGAGGTCTCTTTCTGAACATCTCCACTCTGCTGGTATCCTTCTATGGCCCATGGGATTGTCTGCAGGGGGAGCAAAGAGAAGGTAAAGAACAAAAAAGAGAAGTGGACTTCTTGTAAAGAGAGCTGCCATGAAGTGAGACACAGAGGAGAGAAGAAGTAGTTAGAGGAAGACAGGGGTGAGATGAGTGCTCACTTTTTAAAAAAGACAAAGTGTATACTGAATTGTCTTGTCTTTTGCTGTTTCAGGGTGTGAAAAACATTAATTTGTCTTACAGAAGTGAAAGTCCATCAGATGTCACTCTCTCTCTCTCTCTCTCTCTCTCACACACACACACACACACACACACATAAACACCAGAACATCTCTGGTCTGTTAGAGCCATAATAAGGAAATGACATTCAGCAGAGAGCTGCATCTGTCTCTGTGGCACACAGTGTCTAGGGACTGGTGACTCGTGCCAGATCCGCTGTCAGTCTCCTCCTCGCGTGGATGAGAAAGAGTAATGGTGTTTTTCCCCTTCTCTCCACTTCTCTTCTCACTTTCCCATCGTTGCTCCTCTGATCTTGTCACATTTATGCTGACCTGTTAATATTACACACCTCACTGCTTTCTCTCTCTGCCCTTTATCCTGCCTAAGTAACGGTGCAGAAAAGGGATGAGGGATGAGGTTGCAGAGGCGAGGCGTTATACATCTTTGTCTTGGGTTTGTAGTGCATACTAGAAGGTACAAACAGGATGGCAGGCAGGGGCCCGAGGCAACGAGTTTCCAATCAATACTCCTGAGAAAGAGCAGCTCTGCCACTGTCCATGTGAGTTGGGCCGATCAGCTTGCAGATACAGTTTCCAGTTTCATCTCTAGTGCTGTCATACACTCTCCTCTTTTAGCGCATGCTCTCTACTCCCTCTCTTCACTGTATGCCACCTCTTTATCAATCAAAGAGAGACTGTGGATTGAGAGTCGTTTTCCATGTTCTCACACCTCTCTCCTCAGTCTTTCACTTGTCACGTCCCTCTCTTTCTCTGCCCCACTCTCCATTTGTGGCTGGCATAATCTATAACCCTACACACCTGCAGTGCCCTTATGAAATAAAGCTGGCAACCAGGGGAGCCACAAACACCAGGGACACGCTGAAAATCTGAACACTGTTCTTGGCCTCGGGGCAGAATTCCTTTCATCTCTCTCACTGGCATCTGGCTGAAGTTTTAAAGGATTTTGGCAAAAATCCTTAATGAAATGTGCAGCTTTGAACCACAACTCCAAGCTGAGTGTATCACATCTTGAACTTGAAAAAAAACCCAAGCGTACACACTGTATACATTTCTGTAGGAGTGGAAGATCTGCAGTACTCACTGGTGACTTCCATTTATTTTATTGTGCTGTTAATCTCCTCAGATAACAGATTCTGAAACAGATAAGTTTTGTATGTAATCTCCCTTTTCTGAGGCAGGTTGCACATTTCTTGAGCTTTCTTATGGGCAGAAAGGCTTTATAAGCCATTTGGCGGGATGTACCCGATGTCATTTTGTTTTGACTCTTCCCATAGTAATAAAGTATTTTACAAGATCCCCTGTTATACTACTAGAATAAATCATAATCCCTTTGGTGATAGCTTTCTGTAAAAAAAAAAAATCCACGACTGTTCTTGTTATCATAAGAAAGCCAACCAACAAACTAAACAACCAAACGCCAAAATGACTGCATAACAAAGTTGCATTACATCATGTGTTTGTCCTGCTTTGACAGTAGGTTGTGTATTTCTTCAGGAGTAATTAAATTACAGGAGTTTTTAATCTCCTCTGGCACACTTCCGTGATAGACAGTAATATCGTTTCCAGTGCTATCAACATGCTGTTAGAATGAACCACCAGTTTACTGTAAGTCTCTATTGTTACTTTCATAAGGAAGCAGGGAACAGCAGAGGTTTGTAGTTATGTAACACTCAGAAGGCAGGTTGCAGATTTTCTGAGCACTTAACATTTATAGTTAGACTGATGTGTGTAATATGCAAATGTTCATAAAGTCTTATTGTTCATTCTTGTTATTTTGTGATCATTTTCACTGTGCTCAGCTTGGTGTCTGCTTTACATGCGCCACATATTATCTATCTTCAAACCATTATTAAGTAGGTAGTTGTTACTTTCCCTGGTTTATTATTAAATGGTGTAGCTTTTGTAACACCTGGATTACTGCTTATTACAAATTAGAGACTGTGGGTGAGTTACTTTGATGAGGAAGCAGAGAACAACAAACGGAAACAACAAAAGACAAAAATAACTCTAACAAAGTTAAACCACTAGCCTGCAATTGTCCTGCTGAAATTAAATTACACACCATAAGCGCCGTTAGAAATCCATTAGAGGAAATGCAGAGATGTTTGGAGGCAGTTTGTACAACTTTGACTTTGGGAGAATGTTTTGACTAATGCCAGACTCCCACAGCTTTTAGATTTAAAATCCCCCGAAATAAGAGCTGCATCTACTGTAGGAAGTGAGCACCTTTAATGTAAATCACATAGTCTGGTGCAGTAATAAGAGCTGAACACATCATAATGAAAACTGAGACACACATCAATACTTTGAGCTGATAAAGTAAGGCTGCGGAGCAAACTGGCCATGCATGATTCGGGCGGCTTACCGCCGCAACAACAGCTCAGGAAAAACAAACCTACCTTTTCAAGTTGGCGTTATAAATAGCCTGTTTCTGCTGTAGACATCCCCGCTGCTCCCCTCGCCGAGGTCATAATGAGGCTTCGGGCTTAAATTGGACGATTTGGCCCGTGATGAGAGGGGAGGGTGAAGTAGGAGCCCGGGATGAGCTGGAGGCACCGTGTCGAGGTGAGGGAGGGTTTGGCTTCAGCCTGGGGTGGGGAAAGAGGAGGAGGGGGGCGACAAGGATGAGGAGGGGCTGCGACTCCTTCACCTTCTCCACCTCCATCTGGACCTTCCAAACTCAGGATCTCCTTAACATTAGCATCTGACATTTTGCTCTACATCAGCGATTGTGTTTTGTTCTCGTTAACTGTTTGGAGTCACAACTTCAGCAGTGTTATCGATTTTAATCTATGTCAGCATATTTGTACATCAGACACTTTGCCTTTTTTATCTATATATAAAAATCGTTGTTGCATTTGCAGCTTGAACACAGCCTGAACTTTTATTTTTATCAATTTCCAATTTCGTTTTGTGTCATACCGCCCCCTACTGCTCAGTCAGCATTATCTGCCCCAACATCTGTTCACCCCTCAAGGTCACAACATCTGCATTATACCCAACATAAAAATACTGTCACATTTCAGTGTAAATCTACATTGTATTTGAAGATTAAACTTTCTAATACTGACTTCGTGGTACACATTTCCTTAGGGGGTCAAAGGAAATCAGTTGTTTTAATGTTTTTGGTAATTTTGTTTTACTCTGTATTGTTGAAACCTGGAAACCTGAGCATCTCTTGTTTTCAGGTATGAAGCCTCACTCAGGAGCCTCAACCTCCAGAGCAGCAGCAATTTTGTTTGGGACCACTTTGCTCTAATTCAGGGGTGTGAAACTTACGGCCCGCGGGCCAGATCAGGCCCGCAAACGGGTTTAATCCGGCCCGCGAGATGATTTGAAGTTTAAATTAGCTGCGATTTTTCAATGAAAGAAACAGCTGTTCTAAATGTGTCCACTGGGTGTCGCAATAGCAATTATGTTAAGCAGAGTATTTTGTTCAATCCCAGATAGGCTGTGACTTAAAGTTGTATGCCATTGTAGATAGAGTAGATAGTAGATCGATATGAGACGAAGTTTAAGTTCCAATCACTGAGGCATTGTGTTCTTGAAATTGCACCAATTTTTTCCTCAGAATTTTCAACTAATTTGAAGTGTTTTGTAAAGAGCATTATTTGTGATGTGTTCAGAATGTGCTTGTACTATTTTGGACCAAAGTAAAACAAAGGAAATAAATCTGAAGTTGTCGTTATTTTTAAGTTATTATGCCATGATTTTACTGGTCCGGCCCACTTGGGAATAGATTTTCCTCCATGTGGCCCCTGACCTAAAATGAGTTTGACACCCCTGCTCTAATTGAACAACAGGGTAGTAAAGCTGCAGACATAGAGTGACCCAACAGAAAGAGCAAACAGGTATTCAGACAGAAATCAGGTTGTTTTGGAGGATTATCATATCACCAGATATTAGTCTAACCTGGAACTCGTCGGCTCTCCTATTTGTCCAGTACATGCAAGGCCTTGATATCAAGTTGTGCTGAGAGGGAGGCCACCCACAGGCAGACTGATGGCAAACAAGCTGAGCCTGACATTTAGACTATGTCCCAATGCAGGGAGCCCACATTAGTAGACTGAGTGTGTCATTAAGGATTAACAAGACCAGTCCCACTTCAAAGGTTTCTTCTTGTGGAGGATTCAACCTTTTGAAGTTGACAGTATCTCATAATCATGTTTCTGCTGCACTCTGTTGCCTTTAGTCGTAGATCTTATGTAATGGTTGCCTTTAGGCTATTGCTTGGATCAAGAAGGTTCTAAAGTGTTATTATGTTACTTATTATATTTTTACATTAGGAAGAGAAAATGAAAAATCAAAAATGTATGGTCAGGCTGTTAAATTGTGGGATCAGCACCATAATGCTGCTGTAATGTCATTTCCTGACAATACCTTTCTATCTTCTGTTGGCAATGTTACAGTAGAGTGGGACTGTATAGATCTAGGTTTAAAGAGCAATTTTTATGAAAAAAGAAGGCTACCACAGACCTTTGAGTCCAACTATTGCTTGTGAATTGATATCACATGTAGTTTTGTGACATTGTCAATGTCACAGACCACCAATTTAATGCAGTCTTGACCTTTGTAAAAGTGCCTCAAAGGTTCAAACGCATCATTACTCTGCAATCAGCCTATTTCACAATCCTGTCTTGAGTGCATTCCAAATGGACTCAGGAGACCAAAGCAATCTAAAACACTGATGAAAGGACTCACATAATCATAATGCAGACCACCTGATGCTGGCAACCTGCATTTTCTGTGGCGTCTCCCCAAACTGACCCTCTTCTCCTCCTGTACTGTTGAGTAAACTTAATAACAGCCCTATAACAACAAAGACATGCACTTATAATCAGAGTGAACAATCAGGTGTCATCTGTGTTTGAAAAATACAAAATACAAAATATAAAATTATCGATAAATTATTGATAAAAGACAGAAACCTTCCCTTAAGGATTACAAAGCACATAGTGAAAATGTCCATTAAACCTTTATTATTATTCTTTTTTAATACATTTTAGTTTTTTTGTAAATTCTTCATGAAATTTTCTTTCGTCATAGAATTATGAATGAATGACATTACACAATCTAAGCTTGTTTTTCGGCAGACAAAATTAAGAACAGATCTCAGGTCAGAGCACAGACATTCTTACAGAATAATGCTAACTGCTGGGGGTGATGATATTGTAGCCTAGATGCCAAACTGTACTTATGGGTAGCTGGTGCAATAAACAGTTCAAACTTAAGTTGGCTGAACTGTGATTGTTTTTCAGACTAAAGTTGTATTAAAACAACTTAACATGTGCTTAATATTTATTAAGGCATTTCATAAAATGTAAATACAACTCAGTAATATAATTTACCAAGAATAAATCAATATTGCAAAGAATACAACCATCAATGTAAACAGCATTAACACACAATCAATATCTCTTTCAGCTGCCTCCACCTCTACTGGCTCTGAGTAGACACTCACTACAGATCAGTCCAGTTATTTTGAGAACAGAAGTTCAAGATATGCGTGTACTTTGTTACAGTGGCTAAACTCCTCAGATACTCACTTAAGCTCTGTCAAACATAATGTAAGACCAGAGTACTGTCTTTAACTGTTGGAAAGTTCAAAAGCAGCTTTGTCATGTTTTATGCCAGTAACAATTAGAAATGTGCAGCCTTTAGCTCCACTCCATCGTCCCAGGTGGTGCTGGGCTGCTTGATTTTGTCACTGATGGTGGAGAGAGTGGAGGTGCTCTCAAGTTGTTCTGGGTCAGGCAAGTGCCAGTGGATGAAGATCAAATACATGAAGGTACCTATAACACCTCCGATAGGTGGTGCCACCAGGGGTATCCAGAACCAGTAGTTGTAACATCTGGAGAGCAGACACCAAGGAGGAAAAAAACGCATATGAGAATTTTTTTGTAGGTCATGTGTATTTTTTCCAGCCACTGAGATGCATCTAATTTTTATTTAAAGTTGCATTGATAATTTTTTTTCTCATGTGAAACATATAGGTCATAGTGACAAACCCACAGATAATTATAGTCTAACTCTTTGGCTTCACATATCTTTTTTTGGCACTTGTAGCTCAAGGTTTTAACATTACAGCTTGTGTTTCTGTTTCACCACATTTCTACAAGCAGAAGCAGCTGCCCCTTGATACGCTACCTGTCTAGCACAAAACTAAGTTACAAAATAAATATTAAGAGATATACTAGGTAAAATATTAGAAAATGTCCATTTTTACAATTGGTGCAATTTAGCTAAATAACCAGATCATATAGAGCAACAGGTTGCATCATGGAAGAAACAACACATCATAATCAGATGTTCTGTAACAAGTCAACACTTTATGTTCCTTTGATCCTGCAAAGTACAGCTCTAACCTCTGATAACATCAGACATACATGTTTTTCTGAGAAATACAAGAGAAAATAAAAGACATGTAAGAGTTTCAAACAATGTCCCTTTTAAATGTTATTATAAGAGTTATTAATTTTGTTTCTTCATTGGTATAAGGCTGTAAAATATGTCATAAGAAAACATGTATCCTTAAGTTATCCTTCTGGAAACATGTATGTGTTTAGTGCTGTGCACGTGTACTATATATGTAAGATAAGATACTAACGTGAAGACCTCTGTGCCCCAGCCTGCAGTCAGCGTAAAGAGGCGTGGCCCCAGGTCCCGAGCAGGGTTTATTGCAGCACCACAGTTACCTGACATTGACATGGAGATACCCAGAACGATCACCGCCACTATGGCAGGAATCAGTTCTGTGGGAGCAGGGGTGTTCCTCGTCTCTCCCAAACACAAGATGCACAACATCAGCATGCCAGTGCCCACTACCTAATGAAAATATTAATGCAGAAATTATGAGCTTAATAAGCAGCAGCTGTTAAAGTAATGACCCAAGGTTACACAAATCCTTCACACTGACCTGGTCAAGGAAACTTCTGCCCAAAGTCATGTACTCTGAGGGATATGTCGCAAATATAGACGCTGTCTCATTTGGGCCATATACAGTCAGTACTCCTCCACTAAACTCCATTATAGCATCTGAGACAGAAACAGAGATAATCTAACATCAAAACTGAAAATGTGTGCAAAGAAAAATTAAAAGAAAAGTGTCTGAGGTGTTAACTTCAGTGCTTCTATTTGGCTTGGTGTCCTGAAGATGGCAGAGAGTACTGTATGGTAGGTCATCCCTAAATAACTCACAGTTGCTCCACTGGGTTGAGATCTGGTGACTGCAAAGGCCTTAAAACTACCCCAAAATGGTGTATGTCACCCAAATTGGCGTGGTTTTGCAAGATGTTGCAGTCCAGCTTTCAGCAAGCAGCAATGGTAGACTACTGTATATGATAATCTGTGTGCATCTCTGTCAAATGCTGAACAAAAAACTGAATTATTGTAGTTTGATGAAAGTGAGAAATTGGACTTTGTGGTAAAGCGAGTGCTAGTTTTATATCTAAAGCTTTGACAATTAGATGAACTTGACTTAATAATACATGGACATGCATAATACCTCCAATATGAGATCAGTTTATCCAGTACATGTCAAGTATGAAGATATACCGAATAGTCATGTTTTCCAATAATTTGTATCACGCATATGTACATGGAAATTGACGTTGTAAGTTTTAATCATTGTAAGCCTGTTTGAGCTGAATATCTATTCATGCACGAGGCTACTCTGATATCACACCATCTGTGTAGAGTTTTGTTTCCGTCATATAATTAATCTAAATGTAAATACAGTTTTTAGTTAGTCGCTGAACCTATTTTCCAGTATGACTTTATAGTGTTTGACTTGAAAATATGTGTCAGAAAAAATCATCACTGTTTAAAGTTATAATTAGGTAACTTCCTGTAGGTTTGATCTTGGGGTTAAGGCAAAGAGTCATTTTTTAGGTCATGGTTTTGCTAGCTTAGTAAAAAAAATGGTACAAAATGACAAAATGTCTTTGTGCATCTGCATTTGTATTATTTTTCACTCATTTACTGAGGTCTATTTCTTTAATTCAGCAGCTGTTTATAATATATCGAAAGTTTGAGACACCAGTAACACAAACCATAGTACACCAGGTACACGAGCCCTGATGCCATGTAAGCCCCAAGCAGCTGGGAGAGACAGTAGGGCACCAGCTTCCCCCAGGGCACCTGGCCCAACACACAGAAACTCAGAGTCACTGCAGGGTTTAGATGAGCACCTAGAGAGAAAAATAGCACATGAAGAGGAAGGAAGAAGACAGAAGGATGAGGACAGACATGAATTACAGCAAGAAAGATTGGAAGGTAATGAAATCTCTGAATATTTGTAGCTGTAGTTGTATTCTGCTGGATATCAGTCACAACACAGCCCCTGAAAAGGTAGACAAGACCTCTTTGCAGAGAGCTTCAGACATAAGTGTAATAAATCCTGAGTGGTCAGATCAGTGAATGGCTACAGTAATAGAAAAGTGTGAAGTGCAGTGAAAACTGCTTTATGTTAATCTCTCAAGAATGCTAGTAAAGACTGAATACGGAATTATTTTTGAATAATTAATAATTAATGATTTGATTTTATTTTATTTTATGTTACCTGTGATGCCTTTGGTGAGATACATAGCTGACATTACACCCACAGAGAAGGCCATGTTGACAGACAGGAACTGGCCTTTAGTCTCTCTGCTTGTCTTCACCTGCGCTGCAGCGGAGCAGCCAAAGAGCTGCATGGTAGATGAAGGGGACAGGGTGAGCGAGAGAAAAACCAAAATGTCAAAAGTTGAGTAAGGAAAATGATTGTAAACTTCATGGGAACAAACAAAATCTGTGGGAAAAGCTACTGACTTCAAAGATGATTTTAATCATATGCAGGGCAGTCCAAAATACACACGCACATTTTAAAGTGATTGCACCCTGATTAATTATTTCTAGATCAAAAATACTTATCAGAGACAAATTAGGGGTTATAAAAAGTAGGTAATTAATTTCATTAACTCATGAACTTTGACTTTGTAATGTACTTTTTATCTAAATGGCCATATAAACCATTCCTGACTGATGAGGATGAGGAGGAAGTAATATACATGCATTTATTTAATGTTTTTATCTGATTAATAAAACACACCTGCAGTTAGGATTTCTCTGATGAAACTTTATGGGCTATAATTCACTAACTGACATTTTTGTATTAGGTATTTATTACAGGTCACGGTCACTTTACCGCAAGTAATGCATCACAATTACAGTCAATGCCAAGGACATTAAAATTTTGGCAAAAGCAGCTGGGTGTGTCCATGAAATGACGACATGTGGAAGGACAAGCATGTACATTCAATATAGATTATTATAATTGTTTTTATTGTTGATGTTAATTTATGTATATATAATATTAAATTGCTGAAACATTGTTATTCGTTCATTAATGTTTTGTTTACACTTGAATTTTTCCTCTCAGAGGAAGCAAAATATTGTAAACTGTGCAAATCAAAACTATGCTTAACTATTTTACATTTTAAGTGAATAAAAGTAATAAAATAATGCAGATCATAATATTAGTTTAATTATTCTGAAGGGTTTAATTTTGATGCTGCAAAGTTGCTGCTGGTAAGTTAAAGTGATTTTTTTTAGAAGATTTTATGGGTTTTTTTATGATTTTATGTATTTTTATGATATACAATCTGCAATTATACCCAACTTACCTAGAGCTAAAAAAAAGGGAATACAGTCTAATTTTACAGTGCATTGCAAATGCACTATACAAGGGAAACTGAGTATCTCTGAGTCTAGAAAAATTATGGAATTGTTCAAACCTTTCCATTTGTTTTTTAATTTTACGTTTTTAAGGGATTTAAAGAAAACTAAACTAGCCTAAAAATGTTGAGGATCTTTTTAGCATGTTACTTCTCTGATAATAAAAGACAACTCAACAGAGTCACTTACCAGTAAGACAAAAGTTCCCAAGAACTCGGCCATGCACTCTCGTACCAGAGCATTCCTCACTCTCAGAGCACGAACCTTCAACATTGTTGGAGTTAAATCCCTCTTCTCAGTGCTGATGCTAGAAAGAACACAGTCTCAACCTCTACCTGAGCATCTGAGGGCCTGTGCACCATGTCCCACGTCTCTGCCTTCTCCACAGCTGATCAAACACTATGACTCATTTATTAGGTTGTCACACCTCTTGATTGGCTGATGCAGAGAGAGTACTGTGCCACAGCTATTAGAAGTTGCTTATATGAACAGAGGCCATAAAAACAGTCAGATTATGTGTTATTATGTGCACTCACAGGGGCAATAAACCATGGAGCAGACATACAGCGAAAAACAACTTCCAAGAAAATTTAAATTGGTGCAATATGGGCAACAATGTTTGTGCAACAAATAAAAACACCAAATAAGGAACAAATAAAAAAACAACTGCTTGTTAGCTAATAGTTACAAATTTAAACAAATTTTGTAGAGCAGCTAGTGGTTAGGTTATGATTATTACTGAATTAAGAAATGAGAAAAGAATAAAAAGATTGGAGGATCCTGTAAAGAATTACAAAGTAAAGATTAGTTCAGATACATACCGAATTGTTCCTGAATAATCAATTGCTTAATCATTACCTGCCTATTAATTATCTGTAGCTCTCTAGTAACTAATCCCTATCCACTACATAGTCCTATATCTACTATATAATTAGGAATATTCAGGGAAATTAATTATTAATGAGCCTCAGTTATCAAATAATTTCACTCTTTCTCTTTTAATTAACTAATCATTAGCTGCTCTGAGGATTGTAATGAGAAGTTATTCATTAACTTGAATCACACTTAATAACTCATTGGTTCCTCATTTGTTCCCTGGCAACTATTTAGCACAGTGTCAGTTGTTTTATAAAGTCTTTTTTTTATAAAGTCTTTTTTATAAATTCACTGATAAAGAAACAGAACAACTGAATAAAATTTTGTGTATAAACTTTACGAATGGCAAAATGAAAGCCTGTAATAACCTTACTTTACATGTAGTTTCTGAAAAATGTAAATGTCCAAAAGCCCTAGACAGTAGATAAATATACAAATTATATTATCTGTAGCGTGGTGAAACACTCCCCAGTGAGCATTGGATAAGATGGTTGATAGTGAAGCCCCTCTCATCATCACAAGGCAACATGTCACCATAACCCCTTTCAGTGAACTCTGGACTCCTAATGCCTTACGTAACCCAAATAATTGCTGTGCAGGACTAAAGATCTGTATTACTACAGAGAGGCACACGACCATAGAGTGAAAACGTGTTGATATCAGGTGAGATGTAATGACACTAAGACTGCAGGCCTGCATCATTGCTGTTCTGTTCTGTTCTGTTCTGTTCTTCTTTGACTTGTGACATTTTTATTGTGTTTTTGTCTGAAAAACACACCTGGTGGGCTGTTTTCTGAGACTCTGAGTAAAAGTCAAGTGATGATTATCTCTCCACAACATAAACCCTGGACATGACATGTGGATCCTGTAAAAGCTGCATCTAAGCGAGTGACATCTTATCTTATCACATCTAGTTTTGAGGAGTATTACTGTTCTGTAATCTATAAAAGGACAGATACCTTTACCCTGCTTTGTCCCCAGCGCGCTGATATGGAGATAAAAATATAATATGTCATGATACCTCCCTCTGCTGGATGTAAGAATGAAAAACACCCCTTTGAGTTAAGATTTATTAAAATCAATATAAACTCTAAATACAGTTAACTTCTATTCACAATATATTACAATATACGTTTTTCATTTTCAGGTGATTCATTACTAATTTTGACTGGCAAAACTTTTTGTTACAAAGGTTGGTTTACTTGACAAATGAGCCATCAGTGCACTTTAATTATGGCTGGTACAGAAACATCCCACGCTTTGAGGTAGAAGTAATCCTGTAGAGAGCCTGAGTTCTCATATATATCAGTCACTGAACTTTACAGTGCTAAAAGCACCTCAATAATCCTCATGTTCCCAGTTTAAGAGGGCGATGGAGCACAACATTCACAGGACCTGGGGGCAGTCTTCTGATTAAAGTCCAGGCCTCCAGGCGTCTCATGCCCACCATGCTCACACCCTCAATCTCCAGGACCTCATCACCGGGACACACCTTGTCAACAGGACCACCTGAAATACAATACAAGGCTTTAATATCTGTATAAAATGAAAGGTTTACTCAAAGTGATCATAACAAAAAGGTAATGGTATGTGTATGACTTAATATAAATATTTATTCTGATAGACATCGAGTTTTATGAAACCTAACTTTTGTGACTTAAAGGAACACCTCGACCACCACAAACAAGTTTAAAAAAACTACTGTGTGTGGACACCTCTGCAGCCTGTAGCCTGCATAGAGACCTGACTTCAACCTTTACGATGAAATGGTTCACAGGTCACAACAAAGTGATGCTCTTATGGCTGAAAGGGAGCAAATGCCTACAGCAAAATCTTGTGTAAAGACTTCTCAATCAGTGAAATGAGATGTTAAACAATCTGTGTAAAGTCGCTACATGTTGGTGTCTATATACGTTTGGCTCTTTAATGCATTTTATGACCACCTCTTTAAGGTAAAAAAAATGTTCAAATCTCTGCATATGAACATCTGGAATACTAAGCTTTAGTTCTCACCCTGGAAGATCTTCTGTACAGTGAGTGGTCTGTTCTCCTGACTGGTGCCTAAACCTCCCTCCAGGCTGAACCCCAGATCCCTGCTGTTCTTCTCAAGGCACACACACATGCACTGACCTGAGGGAGCACCGAAAGTAGTAAAACACACATACTGTTTATCTCTTTCAAATCAAGCAGATTTACAGATTAACTCTTGTAAAGTTTGACTTCCCACCTGTCTCAGTGCACTGAGTCTGAGTGAGTCCAGGATTATCTGTCTGGGCTGCCCCTTTACAGGCATTGTTAACTCCTCTCCTCCTCAGGACCACCACCCCCAATTCCCGAGTCTTTGCTCTTCTCAGGACTCTCAGGGCCTCCCAATGGAGGAAGCCACACAGTGATGTCCCATTGATTGACAAAACCTGGTCCCCTTCCCTTATGGAGCCTTCCTGGGCTGCAACACCACAGTGAAACACCTTGTGGACCTGAGAGGAAGGTTTAGACACAAATGAAGAAACCAAGGACAAAATATTAAGTATTTTTGCCAGAAAAAGCAGGTATATCCTCACAGTAATTGGTTTGTTCTGGTCCACGCCTCCTGCCACACTGAAGCCCAGTCCCACTCCCACCTCCTTATGGAGAACCACCACCTGCACATCATTATAATCCTGCAGAGACAGGAGACAAAATGAGGAAGAAGTTATAGATACATTTTGATTTGTGACATCTATCAAAATTTAAAACACAAGTGACAGCATCAAATATGTAAATGAGAGGGAGGTGAATTACATTAAAGGAACCTTTTTCAGTTGCGGTAACCGAAAGAGTTGCAAGTAGATGTACGATGTAAGTACTGCATTCATTTCATTCATCATTGGTCAAGTCAGTAGCAGCCTTTCAGGGCCTTTCAAGTGTAACAACCTGCATCCTCATCAGTAGAAAATCTCTTACATATATAATATCAATAGTAGATGTAATATATTCCTGTCATATCTCAACACATGTTCATATCAAGCAAAGAAAGGTCCACTGAGACCAGTGCAACTGCACTGAAAGATTAATGGTTCAGTCCTACAAGTTCAAAACCAAGTTATTCAGTAAAAAGTTACTGAATCCCAGCTGTTTGTACCTGTAGGTTGCTGTCTCCCAGGCTCCTGACATCCTCCAGCAGCCTGTCGAGCTCCTCGCTGGGCAGCACAGACACATAGGACAGAGCTGACATGTCAGAGCTCAGAGAGGCAGAACGCCGACCCGTTGACTGCCATTCATCACTCTCACTCTCTGACTCATAGTCAACACCAGCAAAGTTACACAGGTCTGAAAGGCTAAAGAAAAGATGAAAAAAATGATCATTGTGTGGGTCAAACAGTGACCTTGACGAAGAAATACCAGCCTCCACCAAAACATAAATCTGCAGATATAAACTGTACCCACCTGACACAGAAGCTCACTGATTGGCTCATGTTACTAGTAATGGTCACAGAGGACTCTCCAGAGTCTGAGTCATAGTTTGAATCCTCATCCTTCTGTGTACTTTCATCATCATCCTCATAATCATCTTCATCATCATTCCAGTCCTTAATCTTAGTGCTCAAATCAGCTACCCAAGCATCCAGGTTCAACACCTGTTTCTTCCTATTTGGACTTGCTGCACTGGCATCTGCAGCAATGAGATCTGGGAGGTTGCTGTGGGACAAAGTCGTGAGGGGACATGGGGGAGGTGAGGAATCCTGTTCTGGAGTTTTGGCAGCTTGCATGAAGACAGAAGTGCTTTTATTTTCACTGGCTGCAATGAGAAAGTTGTTTCCTGGTTGTGTGGTAGGTGAGAGAAGGGGTGAGTGGTTTGGTGTGTTTGTTGGAGTCTTGTCTTCATCACTAGCAGCTGAAGGTGTGGTTTTTGGCACACTGGTAGAAGTGTCACTGGTGTTGGACACCACTGAGGGTAATCGTCTATCACTTGCCTCCTCGGGGCTTGAAACTTTACAGAAGTCCATCTCGTCTATGCAAAAGTTTCTACGGGGTCTTTGAGTTTCTACGTTTGTTGGGAATTCTAGTGTGCACTTGAGCCTGGAATAGTTTTTAAAATCTGCACTGGAGTTGTTGCAATTATCTCTTTCTTTTCCTTCAACCAAAGCATGGGCTTCTCTCTCTTTCCTTCCCAGGTTTAGTCCAACCTCATCCACTGATAAAGACCTTTCTGACCCCAACTTCTTTCCCACTCCTGTTGTCTTCTCCTCGCTTTTCTCACCTGTCTCCTTTTCCGCTTTTAATCCCTCCCACTTGTCTCTCAAACAACTGACTGCTCTCGCTGACCCGCTCTTTTTCACTCCATCATGAGCCTTGCTGAGCTGTGTCGGCACAGAAAAGGCCCGTCTGGCCATCAGGATTTGTCCTGAAGCCAAACTCTGGGATCTTTGCGTCAGAGCTTCGAACTGATTGATCTTATTTTTCACACTGGCTGCAGAGGGGACAGACAACATCTCTGGGAATTTCTTCCTCTCGATTGTTCTCAATGTGATTTTCTGTGGGACTGACTCAAACACATCTTCATCCAAGCTGCTACTCTGCAGTTCAGTGTTTTCTTTTGCCCCCTCGTGTGTCTCTTTCTCTTTTTCCTGCTCTTTAAACCACCCTTCTCTCAATGTCCCATTTATTCCATTAGTTTCACCTATTTCTTCTCCATAGATCAAACCGATCTGATCCTTATTTCCACTTGCTCTTGTCTCCCTCCACCCAGACGAATCTCTCAAAGAAAATGATCCCTCCTCTTCTAAGAAAGGGTTTGACTGGGGTACATTGATTCTTCCTCCAGCCCTGGCAGCTCTTATCTGAGCTGCTACAGGGCACCTTCTCCTGTTTCGATCCAGAGACCTTGTACCAATATCCTCTAACCCTCTCCTCCAGTGAACTCCCCCTTCCTCTGAACACCTTCCCTGGGTCTGTCCTTGCCACGGTCCACTTGAAAATCTCTGCCTGGTCCTGTTTGTCCCTGAAGTTAAATAACTCTCAGCAGTTGAGGTGTCTTTTTGTGTCCAGGTTAATGATTTCCTGCTTTGCACTGGACTAAGGCTCTCTCGTAGTGACAACTGTCTGGGGAAGGTTGCCCCCGCTGCCCTTTCACATGACCTCTGCTGTGGCATAATGAGAAAGTCTGTGGTTGTTTCTTTATGAAGAGACGTTACAGGAGTGGAAAAGGCTTTAATTCTTTTGTAATCCTCTGTTTTACTGAAACCAGCTGACCCAAAGAGTTTTTCTATCCGCTCCTGTATACTCTGACTTCCTTTGGGCCCAAATGAAGTCGCTGTCCCTCTGTCACCAGAGCCAGATCCAGACTGGGACCTCAGCCTGGAGGGAAGAGAATGACCCCTACTGGTCTTGTCCAAAGTTTGACTCATATGACTCATTATGTTCTTCTCTCGACCATCATTATAGGCACCTGCAGAGTTATAGGCATGTATTGAAGACATCACCCTGCCCTTCATGCCTTCAACTCCTGGCCCTCTTTCAACCAAGTCTCCAGCCCATTTACTGATGTCGGCTCCTTTTTTGGTTGACAACATGTCAGCTCTTTCGCCCCAGTCAGGGCTTCTCTCCCTTGTTCTCCAATCTAAACTCTTACTTCTACTTGTCATGTTGTATCTCCGGAAATCTGTCCTGCCACGGTTTTCAGATGCAGGGTTACAGTTCCCACCTTTGTCAAAGCCAACTTCTGTGATTATTTTGTCTGACGTGCAGTTCTGGTTTAACTTGGTAGACATTTTATGGCCCGATGTTTCCTCCCCTTCACGGTGACCTTTGACACTGCTGCAACTGCCAGTCCTGTCTTGATGACCAGTGGCTGTGGGATCCTTCTCCTTGTTTGTACTATTATTGCCAGTGTCATATCTTGTTCTTTCTCTGATTTCCTCAGTACCCTCCCTCTGTTCCTCTGAAAAACCTCTTGGTTTCCTCACACCTGGTCTGCGAGTGAGACTATAAGAGGGAGAGTTAGCTGAGCGGACAGTGAAGTGTGCTCCTGTCATCTGCTTGTTGTATTCGCTTACTGGAGTAGGGTGCAAGGACAAGTCCATTGTCTGAGAGTAAACAAAGTTAATGACTGCTTGTCAAGTGCCAAATCCCAAAAAGACAGCGGAAGAGTGAACTTGATATTTAAGCGATTCCAAGCAACTGTCGTTAAGGCTGCAGTCTAGAGGCCCTGGAGGCTGATTACTGCAGTTTTTAGAAAGTAAAAGCCAGTGAAACAGTGACACTATTATGGTCGTATCATGAGTTCTTTTACAGAAACAAATCCAATAAAAACATCTGGTATATCACAATGATGCGCCTAATCATTCTTTGCTTGGTTTGTCCAGAAGAGATGACTCCTCTGGTCTCCTCTCTGTGATTTCTTGACACTCTGTCCCTTCGTTTCCTGAGCACAACTTCAGCGAACAGCTCCCATTGCCTGCCAAGCATAAAAAAGTACAAATTTCTATCCTCAGAACAGATCGGGCTGGAATGTTGTGATATGTGGATTGTGGTCGCTCTGGTTTCTCAAAATGGTCAAACAGAATCACAGAGTGGTTGGGGACAGTGAACACAGCATGTTACAGAGAAACATAAAGTGGACAGTGAATGGAGATATGAAAATGATGAAAGGACAACAAAATAGGGCAAAAGAGCAAGAGAACAAAAACACTGTGATATAGTTAGTATACTTTAAACCCTGAAATTACTTTTAGGTGCTCCTGCCCTCCTGACACTCCCCTCACACTCAATGGGTCCATTGACAGAACAGTGGGATAAAGATAATGCACTCTGTTGTACACATGTATCACAACGGCTGTTTACACAAGCAACATACTCATGACTACCTGTCAGCATCAGCTAAACCGGAACCAAAAACTGGAAAAACTCACCTAACAGCAATCCACTCAGCAAAAAACAATGCGTTAAAGTGCCACAATTGGTCTCTGTACAGTGCGTATCGGTCTCATAAGTGTCAAAGAAAGACAATGACTGACTGAAACCTTGTAACAGTGGATTCAGGTGAAATGATCAGATAAGATGGACAAAGATGAGGACAAAGTCACTTTGATTTACATACAGCCTGCTAAATGAAAAGATAGCATTATGGATGGACAATGGCTTGTCAGGGATATCTGAGTTACAGCCACACACAGCAGCATTATGAGTAAACTAGTGAAACCTTCTGATCATTAATCAAGAACTGAGATCCAATCATCTCTATTGACTAAACACAATAAACACAACTGATTTACTATACCAGTACTTTAGGACAAGAGAATTAGATAAGCAGTGTCTGTACAACAACATGAAACATTTTATGAAGTCTAGGCTACAGTGTGTAACTTTTGGAGACAGCGTCTGTGGTGCTTTCCAATGCAGCTGAGTCTGAGTGTCAGTTTACAGAAACACCTGTCCTGCTAGGTCACAAAGCCTCCCATGTGGGTAACCTGGGCAACACTGCACACCTTGCTTTAAACTCAGACTGATCAGCAAGAAAAACACAAAGGCGTAGACATTTAGTCTTTGAATATTCACATAATTGCAAATTAGCTCAACCTCTTATATATGCACCTTACCTTCTCTAAGCAGGACTTCTGTGCCACTGTGTTGACAGTGGTTCATAATAAAGGCAACACTCTGTAATGACATCAGCTCCTCACTCCTTTCTCGCTCTTCGTCTTTCCTCTCTTTCCATCAGCTTTGCATGATGGACTGTGTACAGTGACGCAAACCTGCCACACTGGTTTATCCTCTCGTCCTCTCTCTCTCTCCCTCTCTCTCTCTCTTTCGCTCCCTCTCTGTCTCTGTCTCTCCTCCCCCTCCCATTGTTGTTTTCTCCCTCTTTTCCTATTCTCACAGGGTAGCATTCCTCACCACAGTTCAATGTGTCATCCATGGCTCAATAGGGAGTGCACACACACACACGCACACACACACACCCTACATAATATTCAAACTCTATCTCACTTAAGCATTTCATAGTGTGAGGAAAAAGAGGTACAGTTCAGATAACTGTGTAAAATGGAAAATGAGAGTAACATTTCCCAACACAAGCTTATAGTCTTGCCCCTCCTCAGAATAAACTTAAATCTTATCACCAGGGCTGTGCAGGTATCAAAATACATAGTAACAGCGCACCTTCAGTTGGAATCAAAAACCAGAAAGGGCTCATGTTTTAGACTGTAGTGTTGACTGAAAGAGAAAAGTGTTTGAGATTGCTGATTGGTTTTATCCATACAGAACAAAAATAAGTATTTTTTGTGGGAAAAGTGGACACTGCAAACTGTTAGTGTAAACAAACAACCTTTGAATCCCAGATGTACAAGTAGCTACCAGAATATAAAAATACGTAGGTATGTGTAAAATAAAATAAAAATAGTAAAACAATAGTAAAACTGTAGTACTTACAGTTTCAGTTGACATATGGAAGCTCATGTTCCTACTGTTGCTTTTTTGCATGCACCTGCAACTGTCTTCTGTTGAGACGAAGGAAATTGTGGTTAACAAATCAGCACGCTGCAATGGCAAATAACAAATGAGCATGCTGCAGAGCCAAATAAGGGTTGTCTTAATGTCTCTCTCTGTGCCTGTCAAAAGTCAGAGCAGACTGAATCAGAAATCAATGATTAGCTGTTCAGACAGAGGGCTAGTAAATTGCATGGTCTTCTCAGGACAGAGATGACTCTGTGAGTAGGGGTAAATAGCTCGAGTGCGACTCCACAGACACCCACCCTTGTTCCTGACAGAAGAATGGCACTCAGTGTTTCTGCATGATGGATGCAAATCACAGTCTTGTTCACACAGACACAGTGTTTCTTTAAATTCATTCTTTGGGGTGTGGGATACAGTAAAAGTGTTGCGAGAGAGAGCGGTTTATGGTACTTAATCAGTAGGTCACAGTGGATAAAAATAGTCTGCAGGCAGTTCAGTGTCAAGCAGCACCAAAATAAACTGCAAGAATGTGAAAATTGGAGAATTGAGCGATTTTAATAGTGTGTATCTTCTTTGTTTATGTGACTGTTGGAGCTTGAAATTACAGGAGTCACTCTTTCATTTTGTCAGAGCAGAGTTTCTTTATCATTAGTGTTTGTTTGTTTCTTGGGTGGGTCGTCGTGAAGTCGGTTTCAACGGCAGATGGCAGAAGAGGCTTGAGGAACGTAGGACCTGGCGTCACTGTGGTTTTGCGTGTCACGTGGCTACCGCGGAAGTCAACAAACTGGTCAGCGAAATGTAACGACTGAGAGTACTTCAGTGCACTTTAGTTCCCCCTTTTTGTGCCCTTCGTTTAGCTTTATATGTTGTACAAACGACCACTTAAATGAAACCGTGTGGGTCAACTGTTGGACATGCTGTCAACCGTCATTTAAGTGATGTTAACGTCAGTTAGTGTAGTACATAACTCACTGTCTCAAGATGCGGAGTGATTCTCTTCTATCAAGTATCAATGTGGTGCTTGTCATGGCCTACGGAAGTCTGGTGAGTCTACCGTGTCATATTCAGGTCGGTGACAGCAATGAAAATGTCACACACCTCATCAGCACTGCGGTTATCAAATCCACGACGATACAGCCACATTATTGTATAACCGCTGAAGTTTTATCGGAGTGTGTAGTATGAAAAAGACTTAAGTGCTACATGACTCTCATTTTCCCTCTTAAAACAGGTTATCATCACTACAGCATAGCTACTGATCACTTCACTGCCACTATTGTACAGCTACTCCCTTTCTGTCAAAACGTTGTCGTTATTGTGTTTTTTTTAAATATCGCCGTAACATTTTGTGTACTTGTTATGTTTTTTCGTAACAAAATTAAAGTACTCAGCTTTTCCCTTACTTTATTACATTTGTGGTGTGTAAACAGTAAAATGCAGTACCAATCAACATCTTTAAATGTTACGTAGTCAGACTGATAATACAATACACTTTATTCACAGAGAACAAATTAGTGATGATAAGTATAGAGTATAAAGGAAAAATAACAATATGTGTCAACAATATATTTTTTTATTACTATTTCAAATTATTCAAAAGCAATGAAACTAAATAAAGTAATCTTAATATGACTTTTTGTCTTATTTTACCATTTATTTTATATTAGTATTATATTTCATTTTGTTTTTTATGAAATGGCACTGTTCACTCTGTTTCAAGCTCTTTAAAATGAGGCATTACTAACCCTTCACTGCCTTCTAGGTGTTTGTTCTGCTGTTCATCTTTGTCAAAAGACAAATTATGCGATTTGCCATGAAGTCTCGAAGAGGGCCACATGTTCCCCTTGGTCACAATGCTCCTAAGGTAACACACACACACACACACAATAATAAACCAAATGTGTAACACTGGACATGTGTTTATGCTGAACAGTATTTTGCTCATACATTATCATGTTAAAGTGTGTTTTTGCGTGTGTGTGTGCACGCCGAAGGAGTTGAGACAAGAAATTGAAGCCAAATTGTGCCAGGTCCAGAAAATCCACTTTGAACCTCGTCTGCTGTCCCCAGATGATGAGCGGCTAAGGCACAAAGAGCAGTCTGGTTAGAGGAGTACACACAAACACACACACACACACAGTGTAGTCCTGAAGCTATATACATGGGTAGTTTTTTTAAGTCATTGTCTTGGATAATCTGCGTGTGTGTTGCAGGTTCACATGACTACCTGTACAGGATGAGAGCACTGGATGCCATTAGAGACACAGGTATGCCTTGTTATCTCTGGTTTTCGCTACCTTCAGTTTTAGTGTAGTTTTGTTACCATGACAAACTTTGAATCTTGTAACAAACCACTTGTGCTTCCTGTCTGTAGATCTCCCTTTCCGTGAGCTGGGTGGGACATCCACAGCTGTGACGGGTAAAAGACTTCGGACCTGGCTTCTGCAGCTGCGAAATTCCCGCTGCGTATTCCAAGACAGCCTGTGCTCTCTCATTGACACGGTGCTGGACGGGTACAATAAAGCACGGCACGGTGCAGAGGTCAGTGTTTGTGTTCCAGTGATTTAACATCTCAACACAACACATTATGGATATTGTGCCTCACAGCTCCACAACTAAATTAATAACATGAAAAGTGAAAATTATGTACTTATGTTTTATTTTAAAGGACATTATTTTAAAAAATATTACTGACACGTTTACAAAGTATCTCAATGATTAGCATTATCTTAGCATTATCCTGTTGTGTTGATTCTATCAAAAGCTGACAAATGTCCTGATGTCTTGTCCCTGTTTCCTATTTTTTTGTTTAGGCTTTTGGTGAAGCAGAATTTTTGAAATATCAGGAAGCTCTAACTGAACTGGCCTCTGTGTGAGTAAACACGACCTTTTCTCACAGTGCTCCCTCACAGCTTTCCGTTTATGCTAATCCTGTCAAGGAATGTTAATTATGCACTGGGAATAATCCCTTTCTTCCTTCGTTCTTTTTAGTGTCAAGTCTCAAAGCAGCAGTGGCAGCTCCCCAAGCCAGCACCACCAGTCTGCAGCCAAAGACCTGACCAGCACCACAGAGCCAACAAGCTCCTCCTCTCCAACCCAAACCACCTACCTCACATCAACAACACAGCAGCGCAGCAAGCGGCCCAGACACTTCTTGGAGCTGAAGAACTTCAAAGACAACTACAACACTCTGGACAGTTCGTTCTGAAAATCTATGATGCAAACAAATATCAAGGTAGCGCTGCCAGTGATTTAAGTGCCTGAGGATGGCAACGGGTTATTGTCGTCAAATAGTTTAGAGTGAAGTGTTAAAACCACTGAAATGCATATCAAACTACTGGCACATTGATCTTTACCTTAGTGGAGCTTATGCGACTTATGTATATCCTGTATTAATGCATGTATGAGTGCTATGATTGGTTAGAAGGGTAGTGTGAGACTAAAGTAAGTAGGGTTGATTTGACCAAAACAGAACCAGAGCTATGGGGTTATGCAATGGCACAAGACAATCAGTATTTATTGCACAATGTAAATGCCTATGCAGACTTGTTACAATTAACCAGCTGTATTTAAAAGTGCTATTATTTAACCAGGTTTGTAGAGAAAACCAGGGTTAATGTCACTGTTTATGTCACTTATGTTTACATCTATTTAAGTCTGTCTTCGTATTTTACAGCATGTTTGTGGAGCCTTAAAGGCTCAGTGTGTAGGATTTAGTGGCATCTAGTGTTGAGGTTGGAGATTGCAACCAACTAAATATCTTTTCACTCACCCGCCCCTCCTGAGTTTGTTGAAGAACCTTTAGTAGCTGAGGTAAAACATAAAAGGACCCTCTCAAGAGTCATGTTTGGTTGGTCCATTCTGAGCTGGATGGTGACGCAATATGGTAGACTCGGGGGCAAAGACAACCGCCTCCTTCTGTAGATGTGAAGAGCTGATTTGAAGGAAACATAAACATAGCAATTCTCATTTTCAGGTAATTTTACACTACTGCAAAAGGATTTGGACTATTATATTCTGTCAAAGGATACCTGTAACTCCTACACACTGCACCTTTAAACATTATTTTACAGAAGCCATACTTGATTTAATGAATTTTGATGATTAAGTGCTCTTTTTATTCTAATCAGTTTGTACAGTGCAATGTAATTGAACAGTATTCTGGTGCATTCATGGACTCTGAATGTGAGGTGTTGCAATGGGGACGTCCCTCTCTCTTGGCATATGTTTTTTTTAGAGGCAGACTGGCCCTCAGATGTCTGAACAGTGTGTTTTATTCAGGTATTCAAAATTCCCAGGGGGTTATTGTCATGCCTGAGTAATTTTATTGCCTTTTAAAGAGCCATCCAAATAAAACAGTGTATATATAAACAATATTGCTGTGTTTTTATGTTTATGTTGGTATGTTCAGCACAATATAGTAATTTCTACTGTGCACAATGTCCAGCAGAGGGCGCGCTCTTCATAGTAATCAACTAGCTGCAAGTACATGTGGCTTGAATCTAGAAAGAGGTCAAAGGACGCATTGTATTAATTTTCTGTAATTTATTATGTGAACGACACAAACACAGACAATAGATTAGAAAGTACTTCATAAAAAAAGCTATCACACAATCTGTCTAGAGGTTTTATTTAGTATAAATAAATACAAAGAAGAAGAATGTTAGGCAGAAATCGAAACATCTAAATAACATTCATTGTTATGTACAAAACAAGGTGACTGTTTACACACTGTCGGCTTTGCAAGAAATATGTACAGTAGCAACAGTTCATGAAGCATTAATTTCTAGCTGAAGTTGTCTTTTTTTTCTCTTCGGCTTCCTCACAGTTACATTGAGTTCATATTGGTTGTTTGGGGCTTAAAAACTATATGTTTGGTTTAAAAACAGGGCTTTTCATCTCATATTTACTTCACACAGGCTACAGTATTTACATGTTTTCAAAAGGGTCATATCATTCACTCAACAGTGAACAGAGTCATGAACGAGTGACTGATGTGAACCAGGACACAGGATGTGGATCACCTAGTTAATGATTTTTACATGAAACCTAGCTACATTTGCTACATTGCTGTATATGGAATTTATAATGTCTTAACTCACTTTCTGTCATCCTGCAGTTTGCTCAACAGTCTGTTTTGATACAACAATGTCATAAACTCAAAGGTTAAAAAAGCAAAACAGGGTGGGACAGGGAAACACTTACGCATACAGTGTGCAGTGTACTGTACTCTTCATGTATCTACATTAAAGCTGACATACACACTCGTTCACACAGCAAGTCTCAATGCACATGTGCCGCCAAACACCGCACAGTTTCCTTCAAGAGTGTTTGTGGTTCAGACACGTTAGTGGGAGCGTCGATGGAGTCGTTGCAGTCCAGTAAGTTCAGCTCTGAATAGTCATGCCATCAGCCGTAGTGCTGTTTGGTTTCAGTCTGAAAAGGTTTGGTAATTCGCAGTCCTTCTCCACAATTACCGTGTTTCCCGTCTGCCTTCATGACCTGATCTCAATGACTTTGATGAAAGGGAGCGGTTTGTTTGATGAGGTGGACGGCTTGATTGGTTTACTGAGGGGACAAGAGAAAAAAAGAGTGCGAGTGAGCTGAAGTGTGTGTTGCATTTACTGATATTTTAGGGGCCAGTTCACATGCTGAGATTCACAACTTGAGATTATTTGCTTTTGTTTGTGTCAATTTAGCCAAATTTTCACTAATCAAAAGAAGAAAGAGCCCTTCAGAACTCGCAAGTATGTCTGAAACTTGCAATTACAATCAATGTTATGATAAACAGGAAGGGCAAATAAGTTACCTATAGACAATCTGGGGGTTGCGCTCGGATGAAAGGTATGAATTCGGCCTTTGTCCTCCCAGGAAGTAGTCCACCTGGTCATGCATCTCTCGGTTCTGCACACACAGGATGTCAGGGGTCATTTCACATGATACCAAAAGACAGTGGTTGCATCTCTTTCCCTTTAAATCTCTCCTGTCTCTCTTTGCAGAAATCAGGCTGAGTAGGATCAATTCCCTTTCCTCTGTCTCTCACTTCTACTTAATTCTGACCACTCAGTCTGACGTCCAGTAAAATGCTATAAAAATATTTTTATAGGACCAGTATTCACCTCCGCCTCCAAGAAAGCCACTTTCTCCTCCAGCTCTTTGATCACACGGTCCCTCTCCTGGATTACCATGCGAGAATTCTGGAGCTGCAGACGAGCAAACATACAATCAAACAGTGAGTAAATCCTGCACAAATATGAACACGGAGATGATTTGTTTGCTTCGCAGAGTCTCACACATGTGCGTCTCACCTGTTCAATCATGTGTCTGACTTTCCTTTGCTGGCTCTTCAGCATGTCATCCAGATGGTGGATCTTTTCTTTGAGAACAGCCACCTCCTTCTCCAACTGCTCAGCCCTAAAAGTCCACACAGAGAGTTATAACACACAACTCCAGATCTGATTGCTACAGATTCATAAAGACTTATTTTTTTCTATTTGTGTGTGTCTGTTTGCTGACCTTTCATCCCCTCTCTGGCCCTCTTCTCTAATCTTGCGTAGTTCACGGAGCTCTTCTTCGCGATTGCGGATTGTCTCCCGCAGGGTGGCGCTCTCCTGCTCCATCCCTCCCAGCAACCTCTGGAGCTCCTCTATGCGCTTGTCCTTCTTCTCACTCGCTTCCTCTGTCGTCTTCAATTTCTCCTCCTGTTTGCTCAGATGCTCCCTCAGCCTGCTGCCTTCAACCTGGAAGAGACAGGGGAGACAAACATGGGAATGAGTTATCACTTTAGTTTATGTAGATTATTTGTTGTGATTAATAATGAATTTAAAATAAGCATTGTGTATATGTTTGTTACCTGCAGCCTCTCTCTCTCCTCTTGGTGTTTCTTTTCAGCTTCCTGGAGCTGTGCATATAAGCGCTTGCTGACTTCCCTCAGCTTGGTCCTCTCTGCTTCTTCATCTGCTTCCTAATAGGGAGAGAATAAGGTGTTAGATTAGCAGATAGTCACTGTAATGTCCCGCTAAAAATGGTGCATCTGCTAATCCTGACTTTGAGGAGGAGTGACATACTAGATGCTTTTATGATTATGTAATGTACAATCTTGTTTTCTTTTCGATCACAGCTCAGTGCGTTTGGCTATCATAAACAAAACAGGCGTGTCAGCGTGCGTCACTGAAGCAACACTTCTGTTACACGGCCATTGCGTGACTCACCAATAAATGCTATAATTGGTGCAAAAACAATTCTGCCAAACACAGTGGTGTCAGCTCTCTACAAAACATTACTGGCAGGCAGATACAGTATTAGTGGTTGCTAAACGTGTGTGGCTCGAAGACGGCAACAAAACTATTAAAAGGAGGAGTATCTGTGGAATGCTGGGAACAATGAGGAGGCCTGAATACAATAACACGCAAGCAGAGGAACAGTGTGTGCTGGAAACACTCAATCGCACATTTTCACACACCCAGCGGTGCTGTAAGGGCCTCTAACTCTCTCACTGTCATTTTAATGCTTTTCTTTTTCTGCTATCGTATTTCTGTACCTCTTTTATTTTACATGTCCTTCCATCTGTGTGCCTCTGGGAGGTGATCATTTTACAGGCTTCACGTACTGGCACACATTAGCCAGAGGAGAACACAGACAGTTGGGACAACAGCTATGACATGCACAGGCGATCTGATACGTGCATTCAATCAGTATACTGAAAAGATATATATGCATAAACTGTACACACACACACACACACACACGTACACACACAACCTTTAATGTAGAAACGTAGGTCATGCATGTGAAAAACTGCTCACCTGTCCTTCAGCTTTAGCTCCCCCCTTGGGTGCAGACGAGGTGCTCTTTTTGAAGGGTACACCCACTTTCCACCCATTCATGAGCGGCTGGAGAGAGAAAAGGAGGAAGTCAGCAGGGAAAAAGTGAAAGACGGAGATGAGAGAAGTGGAGGAAGTGCTGCTCAGCACACGGGATGTCAGGTTAACAATGGCGGGGGTACAACAATGCAGCTGCAAATACACCTACCTTGTTTTTGGCTGCCATCTGCTCCCTCAGTGTCTTCAGGCAGTACCTCACCTGTGTGAAATTCATACACATCATGGGTTACTGACATTATCCTATATTAATTTTTCAACATGTGTTTCAGGCCCTACCAAACACAGAGTGGAACAGACGCCGGCAGAAAGCGAGGATCAATTTACATGATGCAAACATGCAAATGTTTGTTACATAATCTAGAGACAACAGCGTTGGTGTTTGTATATTAGCGCGACGGTCAGAACTGAAGTAACTACTGTCCGGAGACTGACCTCCTGTATCTGTGACACCTCGTCTGACAGCATCTTCAGGCTCTGCTGGTGCTTCTGCTGCTCTTGTTTGCGGGCCTCAAGATAAACCTGGAACAGGAAGAGAAACGTGGATGTCAAACAACAACGTGACCACAAAACAAACACATCCCATTTATGTCAAAAAAATCACCACACCCACCTTGATAACCTCCACCTGCTCCTCTTGAGATTTGACCGGTTCAGGCGTCAGAGTTGTCCTGTCACTAGCTGGCTGCACCAGTGCAAATGCGCGTCCGATTGGCTGGCGATAAGAGAGCAGATGAGTTAACAATGTGCCGTGTGTTGTGTTAAATAAACATTGCAGGATGAGTGTGATCCAAACATCATAAGCAAATGTGAACATGGAAGTCACTGCTTTGCTAACGCTGGAGGAGGAGTTGTAGCATGTTTCTGAGCAATATTGCAAAACAAAATTTGGAAGGACAGCCAGTAGCATTTCCGTTCAATAGTCATTGTGAAACCATCCGGCAGGAACATCTGATGCAATTCAACTTTCACAGCACAAAACTGCACGATCATACTTGTCATCTCTGTCCTGAGCAAAGTAATCCTGTGAGCACGTCTCTATAATCAGGAGGCAGAAACGTTAAGCCATAATCACTGTGGAGGCTACCTCATAAACATCTGGTGCTCCTTTGGAAGTTAGACTTAGTCAAACCCATGAGCAGAGAGAGAGAGACACCCAGGAGAAGGTGGGGAGACGTTATATAACTCTGCTGCTCTGGTGGTCCAGTTTTTTTTCTCTGACTTTGGCGCTGGTTTTGGTAGAACAATGGTTGTCTTGAGACGTTTTGAGTGGACTTGTGTGGGAAACACACTAATGAAAAGCTGGTGGCAGCTATGGCATGTTTACAAGTGGTGTGTGTCTCTGTACATTGTGTGTGTGCACACGTGTGTGTAGGAATGTAGTTTGATACATGTGTGTATGTACGGTAGCTCTGTGCTGATTCCTCAGGATCATTGAGAAGGTTAACAGACTGAATATTCAGACCCAAATATGGTCGGACTGATGGTCACCTTCACCTTTAAAAGGAAACATTGCTACAGCTGATTACAGTATTTACAGTATTTAAACTGTACATTTAAAGCAGTGCTAAACATCATTCCATGCAACTTTTCATCACTTTCCTCCATCTACTACTGCTCCGATTCCCATGATTTAATCTGTTAACTGCACTGGTTTTACAGTCCAGGTTATAACTCAAGTTATCAGATGCAAGAAGTTCTTACCTTGTCCCTGTGCTGCTCTGTGGTCCAGGGTTCCTGGCTCTGGTTGTGCAGTGTGAGCCGCAGTCGTCTGCACCCGTCCTGAAAAAAGGCGATGAAGAAAGGAGACGATGAATAAGTGCATCCACAAAGAGACCGTTATGTGATGGAGAGACTGATGAGGACTATTTTGAGTGAGGAGAGGGGGGAAAAAGAGGAGGAGAGACTGAGTCATACTCACTGAATGACAAAGAAGGAGGGAGAAGAGGGGGCAGTAACCAGTGAGAGAGAGGGGTACGAACGTCAGAGAGAAAGCAAAAGTTTTTCACAGCTGGACAGAGACAGATTGTTTGATTTAAATTGTGTGCTATGGACGTCAGAGGGACTTAAGGCGGAAACTCTTCAGGCGCTCTGAGCCAATTGGAAGCAGTGGCTGGATTTCTGGGAAAGTGGGCAGAAACTGTAATGTCAAGCTAGACAGAACATTTCCATGGCAACAAAACCTCACAGTAGCCATAAACTATCTGGCATGCTAACAGTATGAGAGGGAGGAGACAAAACAATGAACAGATGCAACGCGTCCTCCAAGAAGCAAAAAACGCACAAACCTGCCCGCTTAATCCTTTCAGTCACAGGAGAGAAGTGTCTTTAACAGGAAAAGTCTCGACCAGGACGTGACTGGGTATGTGTCCTCTAGCACAGGGAACCCCCTTTAAGTGATACCCAGTGAGTCTGTGTGTGAGCGCAAGTATGCGGATGTGAGGGAGGAGGTCAGAGACATTATATAACTCAGTCCAGCCAACACGTCTTGTTCTGTGTATTTCCCCCCATGTGTATTGACTGTGTCCTCCTGTGTCTAAACTCATGTCAGCTCAGAGACGCACAACAGGCAAAGAAAAAATGTCAACAATGTTTAATATGATAAACACAAACAAATGCACACATGCAACCAATTAAACACAAGTGTGCGTGTGTACCATAATTTCTTTGTCCCTATTTAACCCTTTTGTGCAATCATGCATTATTGTTTTTCTTTTGATGCAAAGCACAACATGACAACTGGCTGTTCCGTTGAGTAGCTGATATAGAGGCTTTTTATAATTTTGCAGGATCTTTGTCAGCAGATAGTGTTTGCCCAGTTGTGGAATAAGTCATTGGAATTTACATAGAATTTACACTCTGCTTTGATGATAAAAGCTCCTGAACAGCTACTACATGGACTTCAAGGGACACTGTTAGTCGACTATTGATGACTGACATGAGGGGATCAGCTGATTACTCATTTCAATGATTTTTTTTGAGGATAAAACATTTCTAGGTTCAAGCTGTAAGGATATGTCTGACGTGAGATTAAAATAAATAATTTTAGGTTTTTGAATGTTGTTTAGACGTTATACGACATTACACTGAACTTATAAAACTATGATTGACTTTTATTTTATTATTTCCAGTATATATCCAATATTAGCTAATGAAAACAATTAGTCAGTAATGAAAATAATTAGTAGTTGCAGCATCAGATTAGACTTGCTTTTGCTGTTTACAGTAAAAGCGACAATCAAAGTAAATGAAGGCCCTTTTAAGGCATCGGCTCCATAGTCATAGTATGTGAATACCCCTGCCTTGATATCTGCCAGACCGGGGGAAGTGAACTGGGCCCCGTTGCATAATGCCATGATAAAAAGGGGTGAGAGGTTTCAGAAGAAAGAAGAAAGGCTGTGTGTTCAGATGATTTACAGAAGGCCTTTATGATTAGCTGGTTGTCTGTTCAGGAAGCACAGAAATGGGAAGAAAATGCAGAAAGGGACAGATAGGACTGAGAAATCAGTGAAGGGAGCAAACTGGCAGACAAGAACAATAAAAAAGGAAAGAGGAAATGGCCTAATAGTTTGCGTAGGAGGGGTGCAGCTACTACAAAAACAACTACTACTGTCAAAATGAAAGCCAAAAATTCCCCTCTTGTCAACATGATTTCGTCTCATATTACAGACACCTGAAAGCTCTAATAAGCCTCAGCGATTAGGTGGGGGCAAAGGAGTGGAGAGGAGGGAAAGGGGGAACAGAGAGAGGGTTGTTACGAAGGAATCCATCATTATACAACTTCTCTGGCCCTTCGTGGACAACCAAACAAAGACTAATCCTCGCTCTGCTATCGACTATTTACACAGTCGTCTCTCTGCCTACTTTCTCTTTTATATCCTTGCACACACAAAAATGCCACTTATACCACCTTCAAAGACAACCTGTAATACTAGACTTCCAGGGAACACAGACAAAGGGACCAGTTGGAAGTGCTTACGGACAGTGAGGAACGCATGCACACGTACACAGCCGCTCACACGCACACAGATACACATGGTAACCTCAAGTACACAAGGCCTTTATAACAGGGCAGAAACCTGAAACTAAGCACACACACACAGCGTCCACAACGCTGGGCGCATCGACAATGGGCACAAAAGATCACGGGGTACGGCCAGGCTGAAAGGCTAAAACAGTATGACTATGCTTTTGTTTTGGACTTTGGCATCGGGAAGCCTGTAAATCATCTGAGCTAAATTAGCTGAGAAGTGACTCCCAACTTGGGAATGTTGCTGATAAACAGGAAAACAAAATGTCCTCAAAAAACCAATGGCATCTGATATGAAACAGTTCAGATTTCAGTGGGGTAACATAGCCATAAAGAGTAAAACATCCTTGTGTGCCTCCAGGTTTTGTACCTGCACAAGAACATTCCTTCAGTGTGTGTGTGTGTGTGTGTGTGTGTCCTTCACCAACTATTAAATCTCTCTTTCCCTCTCATGCACTGCTTTCCCATACCTGCTACACAGATGCTACTTTTGTCGTCTGTCCAGCTGCATCATAAACCTCTGCAATCTGAAGCAACAGGTGTGACCACTGCTGCGGGAATCCTTTCAAATGTTTCAGTACAAAACCGCAGCTACTGTTCCTTGTTTATTAGGATAAATAAATAAATATAAACTTGTTTATCAATAAAGGGCTTTCTTTCATCAGCAAAACAGCAGAACATATCAGTACATCCATGTTTAAAGTTGTCTTAACATACACAAAACTGTAGAACAGTAACACAATAAAACACTGTGCAATTTTGAAAGGCATGAGTATGAATAAAGTCAGACAAAGAGTGAGTAAACAAGAATCCAAGCAGGTCCCAACATACATTATTACACTATGTCAAATAAAATGCTTTTGAGTTTTGGTCTGTTGTAGGAACAAAACAAGAAATGTGAAGACATCACTCTGGGATCTGAGAGGTTGTTGTGTATTTCTCAATTTTTTTTGGTCATTTCAAGGACTTTATGATTAAATGGATTAATAATGTCAGTCAATCAAAAGACCCAATCATTTTTTTTTCCTTTCCACCAATGGAAATCTTTTTTTTTTTCTTTTTTTTTTTTTTCTTTGCAGTCTGTGAGGCGGACAAACCAGGTGTGCCCTGGCTTATTCCAGTCGCTCTTCTACCAACATACTTTTATATGTCATGTTTGGCTCATTCCCAGCCAGTACCGTCAGAAACTCCTGACCGAGACGGTGGCTGAGGATGAGGCAAGGCAGGAGGAATGTGTGAAGTCACACAACGCAACTGGAGGGACGCCTGGAGGGATAACAGTGGCATAATTTAAAAAGTGTCCTCACAGGGAGGAGAAATTGTACCAGCTTTAAGAAACGTTATAGAACATTTTGTTTCAAAGCCAGGGCTGGATGTGCCTCCTGGTTTAATTTTTTCCAGATTGTATTATCTCAGTTCCAGGAAACACACTCAACCATACGACAAAACAATGACCGAAGGTCTCTCTCTGCTACATCAGGCGCATTCCTCCTCCTCATGTACCCTGATGCACCTGATAAAAAACTTAGAAAGTGTCACTTTGGTGGTAATAATCTTTCTGCACAGTCATTAGAGAAAGTTAAATGTAAAGGTGAAATACCTCTGATGCTTTATTTAGTCTGACCTGAATAACCATATCAGATATGCAAATACTGTAGGTGGGGGACTATTTGCCTTTGATAAAGGTGAACTTGTCTTCCTTATGAAGTTGATGCAAATCAGCTGCATGTTAGTATGTAATGTTTCACATATTAAACAGACACTGAACAAACATGGGGTTTCATATACTGCACCATGACACATTCCTCTGCACAAATAATGAGTTTATTAGCTGTTTGAGTGGAGCTGCCCTTTGTACACTTTTCCCCTTTCAGCAGTTATGCAACAGTAACTGATTTTAAAGTCTAGATCATTGACACACATGTAAAAACTAGCTCTCAGTTTCAGACTAATCATACTCAGGTTTATTGTCTGTAACAATGGTCGACACTGTTCACTGTAATGATCATTTTCAAGAATATCATCTGATATGATCAGTGGATTTGTAGTTGCTGGTGAATATTGAACTCAGCAGGAGACTGCTGATAAGGTGAAATGGTGTCATGTTGCTCCGCAACCTCATAAACCTCAGTGCAGGTTAACAGTTTGCTTTTTCAGATGAGGTAAATGATTAAACCCTCACCTCCACAGACAAAAGACAAAGCCCATCTACTGTACGTGACATGAGCTGCTGATCACTCAGTTATCAAGCAGAGTGAGCGCCACAAATCAAAGAGGTGTGATGTTTAATCCTGTTTAAGAAAACTTCACATGCACAGGTGGTGAACATACTGCACAAGCAAAGCTTTTACAGGCCTCCTCGCCTGAGCTGCCTTCACTGTCACAACTGCAACTGTAAGCCCTTAAATGATGTGGGCAGAAGGCACCTGTGACAGGCACAGATGTTATTTAGACTAAATCTGAGCTGCTGCCTTTATATGTGTGTGTGTGTGTGTGTGTGTGTGTGTGTGTTGGGACAAGGGGGGGTGTTTGAGGTTAGGGCCTAATACTTTAATTACTACAAGACTAGAGACTTAATAGTTAATACACCACTTGGACCACATGAAGCCTGGTGATCTGTGACAGAATCACAAAAAAGAAAAAAGAAAATAAATCACACAGGGCCTCTAGTCCAGGTTACACAGCTGAGTCATGTAGAGAAATATAGAAAGTAGAAATGTATAAACACTTGAAATGAAAAAGTACATACAGAAACCGAAATTAAAGTGAACAGACATTCTTCATCTCGGGATTTCTGGTTGTTCATCTCATCGCCATTCACCCACACAGGAAATAAACACGCAGAGATACACGCAGGCGCATTTGCTTTTTTAGTATTCAAAAGTAATGAATAATATCTGGTAACTTACGCCATTGTCATGATTTCTGATGTCCTCAAATGTGCACAGACTTCTCGTCACTCCGCTCATTTTCGACAGAAATATAATAAATAGTCCGCAAGCAAACGAATAAATAAATAAATAAAACTAAGTAAATAGAGCTTCCTCCGCTAGAAGAACTTGTCGGTGTCTGTCCACGGCGGCAGCTGCAGTTTATCAGTGTTCAGGCCGGTGCACAGACCTGTGTATTCATGTGTCTGCTCCCTCCCCTCTCACACACATTGCAGGAACTTTTCTCATCACGTCACGGATGGGAGTGAAAGACGCGCAACACGCCCACGGAGCGACCGAAACGGCCAAATAGGGAACTAGGGAAACAGGGAATAGCTGTGAGGGCAGGGTCAGTCTGATGAAGGCATCTTAGCCGCACAACAAGGAGGTGTTGTTAAAGTGTGCTCTAATGCACGCACTGTCATTTTAAACGCTGAACCAAGCTGCCTGTCCCCGGATGGCTGACTCCCGCTAAAAGCTGCGCACATCAGCACAGCGCTCAGTTTACCAATAAATGATTTATTCAGCAGGTTTAACCTCTGACTGTCCCTGTTTAAGAGGCGTCTCTTATTACCCTACAAAGCAAAGGAAGGCAAGACATTATATTCTGTGATTTAAGGCACTTTTAAATGTGTCTCATTGAAATAATTAGATTTTTTCAACAGAATATATATATATAGTTTTATAATAAAACATTACACAGATAACATGCTCTTGACATAACTGCTCACCATTTCCTACATACTTATATGTTTTTAATATCTTTTTGTAAAAGGCACTGGCATGCCTTTATTTTCGTGCAGTATTAAAATGACATTTGCAGACACATGTTGGAGATAACCTGCCACAGTGAGCTTCAAGCTGCTCTTAGCTGCGTCAGATTTGCATTTCTGTTGTGTGGTTAGTACAGCACATACTATTATTTTAAGTCTGTGCTTTGAACCACAAAAAGCACAATGCAGGTGCAGCAAAAAATAAATGCAGACTGTGAGCTATAAAGTTTTTCACGTTAACAAAATCATAAATTAGCTTCAAATGGCTTAAAAATGCAAGAGAAAACTCTAAAGCTTCTGCAAATTGTCATCAAATTTCAAGTGTTTATACAGCATTAACATTAACATATGATAAACAGCAGATTTCCAGAGTTGACTGAGGTTACATACCAGGAACAATATGATAAAGGACAAACAAGAGAATGAGAGTTCCTCTGCTGGCATTTAGCTGATTCCAGCAGCAGCTGATCCAGGCCAGCACAGACCTCAAATTGGATAAAGACTTTAATGGCATTAATGGCTTTTGAGTAGCAAACAACAGCTCATGGTGGCATACAGGGGATGACGCTAAGTGAATTTGAGCCAGGGCCACAGCACACACAAGAAGCACACGCAGAGACAATGCAGATATTTGAGAAGGACATGTTTCAAGTTAACTCTTGTCCACGTTAGATTGTTAACCAAGAATGTGGTGAGTTGTTGTTTTTATTTAATGGTTGATTTATCTTTTGGAATGAAGTTGTGCCACATGAACACCTCTGCAAAACCAACAAACACTCCTGAATTTTACTATAGTATGTCATCATGCATCCCAGGTACTGAGCCCAAATATGAGCCATAATTACATGGTTACCTCACGCAGTTGACCAGAATCAGACAGACTGATCCACAGATCAGACAGCAGACGGTTATGAGAGGTCTGCGTGTTTACATACTGTACATCCATGTCTGAGACTATACAGTGAGTCACAACCCTGCTCTTCATATCTGTTCACACTCCAGTGAAATCATCTGTTGGACTCTGATTAAGTGTGTTATTAGAGCCTGATATGACTCCCAGAGTGCAGTCTAGTTTTTTGTAGCAGAAGAACCCGAAAAGTGTGTCTTCATTGAAGTATATGGGAAATACTACATTTTCCAGACACTAAAGTCAGCAAGAAGAGGATCAGGCAGACAAAAGTTGTTTCGCCACCACAATAAGGAGATCTGATCCACTTCTACAAAAGTTGAACTGTGTGTTATTTGACTTTTTGTTGAGTTTTGGATTTAATTTAATTTAAGAATTTACTTATTATATATTCAGCAATGGACTGGCGACCTGTCCTGGGTATACCCTGCCTTCCCCCCAGTAACTGCTGGGATAAGCTCCAGCACCCCAGCGACACTGAAAGACATGAAGGGGTTACAGAAGATGGACGGTTGGATAGAAATCAGAGGATCATGATTGAAAATTTGTGTGGTTAGTGCCCAAAGAAAGGCAGATTGAGATTTTAATTGTGGTAAATCTAAAACAATAATGTTTTTAAAGCCTTTTATCTGACTGGCACTACTAGGAGCAGGAAGAGAGAAAAAGATCATATTTTTCTGTTTGGGAATTTATGGTCAAAGGTTAAAAGTGCACTAAGGGGACGCAGTGGTGACGCTGCTTTCTGGAAAACAATGATGAAACTGCAGCTGTAGTCATATTTTTAAATTTAGCAAAATGAACCTCACAGGGAACGGTCAAGTTGTCACACCACTTACACTCCTTTATTATTGTCAGCGCCCTACCTACTACTGATGACACTGAGGTCATGCTTTTATTTTCTGTGAATTTGTTTTCATCCTCCCTGACCTGGAGTGCTGAGTGAACTGGAGTGAACTGACGTATTAATATTTTGTCATTCATTCCCCCACTCCTTATCTTTTAAATCTGAATCAGTACAGAACAATTAAAACACATTATGTATCTGAGCTACTGCAGCCAAGCCCGACAGACTCGTATTTCCACATGTGGATCACCTGGAGGCAGATGGAAATATCTGGGCCCTGTTTTTTTCTGAGGAGCCATATGCAACAGCAAACACACCATGATTTCAAAACACAACACACCCAGCTCTTGGCAAATCAACTTTGGGGTTGAGAGTTATGCCTGGAAAGCTGGAATGATATGGAAACCAAATCCCACCCATGGAAAGTATGTTCTCTCGTATTTTATAGTCTAGCAAAACAGGTAGCCTACTGTACACAACATGTTGCCACTGTACAGGTTTGGTTACACTGAAAGGGAGGTGTAGTATCGTGGAAGCTGCATCTGGTCCTACTAAAAATACTTTGAAGGTGTGACTTCATGCCAACAAATTTGCTTTGAGTGAAGAATTTTTTGGTTAAATTCCCAGCAGACGGGTGAGGAAAAGGTCTCTTTTCGGGTGTTCTGTAGATCAGTCACACAATAGCACCATGGGAGGTACAATAAGTCAAAACATACTTCCAAGACACAGGCGTCACTGTGGTGTCTCAGAGCAGTTAAACACGGTCTTGTTACGAGTACAAATGTTCCAAATAGGATGTAAACACATAAATAACCAGAGGAGCTGTGAAGTGAAGTCTCCCTCCAGGGTGCTGCCTTTCATCTCTTTTTCAAATGTTGGAAAAACAAATGCCTGAAGTCATAAAAATGTTTTGGTGTGAAGCACAAAGGTGTGGAATTACTCCCTTTACAGTCATGAAATTTTCCTGAAATGTACAGATTAGTTGGATCAGCAGTAACAAGGTTGATCTTCTGGAGTCAGATTTTATTTCATAAACATTTTACAGTTTTGTAGAAGTTTCTTTATCTCTGTTGACCCTTTCACATTCCTATCACGCCTCACTCTGTGGCGCTCCTGGCAGCAGCAAACTATCCATCACTGCCCACTGTACCAACTACACCAGACGTGTGTCTGTAGCAGCTCACATTAATAACCTTGCTTATGCAATTTCAATTTCAAGAAACAGATTTTATTAATCTGCCTTGCATCTATAAAGGGTCAGGTCAGGTGGGCTGTTTAGTTTTCCCAACTATCTCAAAGTAAAAGAGGCTCATGCATTTTAATACTGAAACAAAGGCTCAAGTCATCCACCAGGTGTGTGTGAACATGCTAATGTAAATCTGTGAATGTGTCCACAAACTGGAATGCAGGCTTCCTCCATCAACACATCAACTCAGTTGATATCAGCCCTACACAATGCTTATCACAGAAATCCAGATTTCATCCTGTAAATCATTACAGATGGTAGAGGAAATTAACACCACAGTGCTGCTAGTTGTTAGACAAGTTTGTGTTAACACGATAGTCACACGTGAATGTGTCCAACAACAGGAAGACAGTCCTCTTGTATCAGCACATCATCTGATATTTCTCGCCTTGCATGATGCACATGACAGATGCAATGAACAAAAACAATTCTGCAGCAGATGATAAGAGGACAAAACAACAACACTGGCATTTGGTCATGGCTGCTGCAGATTCAGTGAAGGGTGTGTTAGCACATGCTCTGCTGCAACAACTGATGCAAGCAAGTAGCAGCAGTAGTGCAGGTCACATACAGTGAACAGTGTCTATGAGGTTAACACGACATGATTGTGACACAGGCGCATCTGGATGATGCTTCTTTTTCTACCAGGCCTGTACAGCTATAAGATGGATAACCATGCTCTGTGCAGTAAATCTGCTTCAAGCAGCACAGAAGGAAGACGTGCAGTTCGGATTTTTTACTATGGCAAAAACATGAAAAACAAAAGAGGGACTGGTGATCTAAACTGGACCTAGACCTTTCTCACAGCAGAGTTTTTGATATAGCAGAAATGTTAATTGGAAAGGAAGTGTAATTAAAGTTACACCAGTGCTCTTCCTGCTAAGCCATGTGAAATGTGTGCCTGGCCATGGCAAATAACCTGCTCAAAACCAGCATTTGAGATATGAAAAAGACTGCAAGCTATAATCATGCACAGGCAATGTCAATTCAAGTTTGGTACTGGACACACAAAGTCTGTTTTGATAATAACTATTATGTGCTTAGGTCCTGTAGTTGGTACTCATTATCGCATCCAGCAACAGCCTTCTGTGTAACTCAGGCTCAGATGATAAGCATTCAGTTCCACAGAAGAACAACCCTGCTGCTACAACAAAAAGCCAGCTCCACTGACCTTTTTCTCTGAAATAGTTGTGCTCCTTCCAGCGTAAGAATTATAGTATGTAAAGTTTTTAGGAACTTTTGTTTGAGACTTATATTTGCTTTTAGTTGGTTTGTAGTTTTTGTCCCAATCAATCAGTTTGTTTGTACAACTCACGTTGTACATTATTTTATTTAAGTGCTACTGAGTAATGGATTTATAGTATATACAAGTCCCTCCTAATGGCTATGAACACATTATATTGATTATGTAACTTATCACATACTATTTTCAAATAGTGAATTCCTCTTAACTGTGGTAGAACTGAAGTGTGCCTTACTGCAAATAAACTTTTAATAGGGCTAAAGCTTTGCCAACTTCCTCAATCATTTTTCTTTCGTCCAAAGAAGCTTACAGGCACAGATGAGCACACATAGCTCTGTTAAAGCCAACACACTGAGCAATGAAGAAATCACTGAAATGTGCAAAAATGAAACTTAGCAGTAAAAGTGAGAGACAAACTGTTTAATTGTTGCTGTTGAAAAGAGATCTATCTTGTGAAAAACAGTCACAGTGTGAAAATATTTCCATTAACAGTTGCAGTATTTAACAGCAACTTTAAAATCTAACAAATCATTTTCCAGTTTGACTGAAAAGAAATAAACATTACACTGCAGCAAAATGTAATATAATTATAGCGCCAGCTGATTGTTCAAACTGTGTACAAATATCCATCAAAAAAATCTACAAATGTTAAATACAAACACTTTACAAAAATCATTCATATAAGAATTAAAAGTCAATTACAAAAGTACTTTTCGTAAAAACAATTTTAAGGCATTTTAATGAAATGAGTATATATCAGTGACGTGCTACGAGGGAATGCATAGAAATTGTGCAGGTACAACGAGTAAACGTTTTCATCCCACCGGAAGATAGTTTGGCCCCTATTTTATTATTATTATTAAAAGAGAAAAAGCACTCTTCTAGAGTGTGTGCTACTCAGACAAAGGACAATCCTTTTGTCAGCAGAGACATCTCTGACCTCCACATCATAAACCACAAAACCCAGTGTTTGTTGTACCAGAAAACTGTTTCAGATACACTGAATGCAACAAAACAAATCTATATCTTAACACCAATGTGAGGTTACTATCAAATTTATAGACGCCATACTTCACCATATTTATAATAAAAATTTTGTTCTGTGGGACATTTAAGACTGGATGCCAGAATAAACTCCTGCCCCAAATGATCCATGAGCGCAGAAATAACATAGTACATACTTTATAACACACAAGTAAATATATTTTGTTTAACACTAACAAAATCCAGTTTTCATTCAGTAAGAACATTAACATCAACCATTAGATTTGGTTGGACAAACAATTCCAGCATAAGGGTTATAGTGTTGGTTATCCTGTGCATATTTTCTCTCAGTCATGAGAACACACTTGGCTCACACACACTCACTCATGTTTTTCAGCAGTATTACCTCATATTTGTTCATGTTCAAGCCGAGAAATGCACAGAGTATTTTTGATTATTCAGTCAAAGCCAGACATTGTACCTTAAGTGCTTGACCCTGAAATGGACTGACTTCCTGAACTTGTACCAAAACATGGCAAGAGGTATTTTCTACTGATGTTTAACTCTGCTTGTAGCTTCATTACACTACTTCTACTGACTTTGTGTGGTTGTGACTTTTTGTATGTTGGAGTACCTTGTGTAATGTGTTTGCTCCTGTATTGTATCCTTCCAATGGACTATGGAGTAAACTGCTGTACTGGGAAATTCCATTAAATGCAGAGGATGTTATGTTTCCTTCTATTCAATACGGTGTGGAAAACCATTCCCCTACTAACCTAAGCAGTATGTCATTAACCTCCTAGGCCTTTGTACCCCTCCCTCATCATATGTCGTGTCTGACATTCTGCAATTTGGGTTTAACACCCAGTCAACAAAGCAGCTAATCTACACCCCCCTTATTTTATTTTTTTTTTTTTTACAATACAGTGCTACGTTTTCCCACATCCACCCTGACCCTGAAGTGCTGTATTAACAGGAGCTGGTCTGGAGGTTGCTCTCAGTGAGGATGGAGGTGATGGTGGATGGGTCATACAAGCTGTCGTCGTCATCTGAGCTGAGGGCTGATGAATCCAAAACTGGGCGCATTGCTGCTTGGGTTTTTCTCCTGCAACACAGAATCATCATTATTTATACAGATCACTGTCATGAGTATGTGTTGAAACACACTGTTCATTTCTCACACGTTATTCACAGATACTCCCAGGTGATCACAGTGCTCCCTCTGTTGGCCAGATGCAATTCCCTGTTACTAGCAGGAACATGCTTGGAATTTAATTTCCCCTGTGGTACATGAGTAATGTGCCTTTTTAGTTTAATGAAATACCTTTTCACACGTGGGTGATTCCCGATTTGTTCTGCACACATCAGATTATGAAATACTGCACCTCAGGGAGTCTGTGTGAATCTCTACCAGGTGTCTGTTTGCGTGTGCAACAGCCAAGGAATCTGGGTTCACTGGTAATAACGTCACTTACATTCAGTTTAATTCATTCTGTGACATAAGAAGGAGGAGCTAGTGTCTCTCTCTGACTCACTTACACACACACACTGCTGTGATAATCTGGCTGCCAGGAGGTGTGTTGCATAAGCTCTCAAAGTGACTAACAAATTGGATGAGAAACACAATTAGAGACAAAGAAAAGGAAATGGCTCACTTGAGCTCAGTGTCTAGAGCTGCGACTCTAGTCTGTAAGGCCTCCTTGAGCTCCATCTGCTCCTCCATGTCCCTCTGAGCCTTTCTCCTCAGTCCATCTATCCTCTCTAGCTCCGTCTCTCCTTCGTCCACCTGCCTCTTTAGAGCTTTTACTCTCAGAACAAGCTGCAACACAGGATGAGGTGAAGTGTATTTTCATGGTATATATGTTCAATATTCACAGGGTCAGGTAGTGACATATAGCACATGGTGTACCTGGTCTCTCTGTTGAGTGTGCGTCTGTCTCTCCTCATCCAGTGTCATGTTGAGTTCCTTCAGCTTCCTCTCCAGACGTCGCTGTGATGCCAACATTGAGTTCTTCTCCCTTTTATATACATAAACAAGAGCAGAGCAGAGTACAAAACATGTAGTCATGATAAAGAGTAAGATTCTCTCTATTTTACCTGTTGCCAAAATACCCTTGAGCAAGACATTTGCCACCTCATTGCTCTCATGAAAATGCTCTGTAGCTAGGTATTAAAGTCTGGCTTTACTGGACTCGTGTGAGTGTGTGTGTGTGTGAGTGTGTGTGAGAGTGTGTGTGTGAGAGTGTGTGTGTGAGAGTGTGTGTGTGTGTGTGTGTGTGAGAGTGTGTGTGTGAGAGTGTGAGTGTGTGTGTGTGTGTGTGTGTGAGAGTGTGTGTGTGTGAGAGTGTGAGTGTGTGTGTGTGTGAGTGTGTGTGTGTGTGTGTGTGTGTGTGAGAGAGTGTGTGTGTGTGTGTGTGTGAGAGTGTGTGTGTGTGTGTGTGTGTGTGTGAGAGTGTGTGTGTGTGTGAGAGTGTGTGTGTGTGTGTGTGTGTGGTTGAATGACTGAACTCAACTCTGAAGCAAAAGTTTGTGTTTGAACCCAACATTGCATCTATAACTTTGTACATTTGAGAATGTGGTTATCAAACAAATAGGAGTAAAAAATAAAGATCATGTTTTTTAAATGTGCTCCCCTGTACCTTTCCTCACTCTGCAGGTGTTCTTCTAGATCCTGTATCTTGTTTTCCAGCTGGGAGACTCCTGCTGAGGAACGAGACTGTCCCTCCATGTCAGCAACACGACTCCTCAGCTCCTTCAGCTGCAGGGACAGACGCAGACACATAGCAGGTCAACAACAGCAAGAGGTCATTTAAATGCTGCATTCTGAGTTCCTGTACAAAGAGTGAAAACTGTAGTTTGGCAGACAGACTACTTTGGTTTCTGATGACAACAAGCAAACACAGATGGTGTGTGTCGGTGTGTGTATGTACATGTCTCTCCATTGCATTCTTGTCAAGCTCCAGGTCCTGTTTGGAGGACCTCTCCTGCATGAGCTCAGAACGGAGCTGATCGATCTGGTCTCTGCTCCTGGCCACTCGGTCTGTCATCATCTCCACACTGTTTTTCTCCTCCTCCAGCTCCAACTCAACGCGCTTCAGCTTGTCCTGAAAGAGACAAGATGCTTAGAGAGGAGACTGAGGGTACTGCATTAGTCCCAGTTAGACATTTGATGGAGTGTGGACATGTAAACATATAAATATGTGTCTGCATGTTAAACATGTCTACATATTAGACAGTTTACCATATTTGAAACCTGCAAAGACTGTTGGACTAACAATGTATACAGACCAATTGACAGCAGAGAGTGCTGTTGTCATGGTTTTGTTCCCCTAAACACAAGGAGAGCAGGTGCTCCTACCTCCAGGATGCGAATCTCTCGGGTTTTTTCATTAAGGCTGTTTTTGCTGGCCTCTATCTCTCCCTCAAGGTGGCGCAGTCTGTTGGCAAGAAGCTCCTTATCCAGCTGGTGATTGTCTCTTTCCTCACATGCAAGCAGGAGCTCTTTCTTCTGTCGTGACATCTAGTTAGATCGACCACAATATTAGAAACATTAATGCCAGGCTCAATGTCCATCATTGTGCTGTTTTGCATGTTATATCACACAGACACATGAATACAATCGGTCAAGCATGCACCATGAATATTATGCGTCAAAACAATTGAAAACATTCAGACCACAGATCATTTTCATAATAAATACAGCAAGCAGGCCAAGCAAGTGAGTAAACACACACACAAACACTCAAAACAAAAACACACACTTCTTCCTCCAGTCTCCTTAGATTTGTATGACTTCTATCCAGTTCACTCTGAGCATCGTTTCCGTGACGTTGTGCCTCCTGCATTTCCTTGCGTGCCCTCTCTCTCTGCTCCTCCAGCTGAATCTTGAGAGCCAGCACCTCCTCTCTTGTCGACACAGTCAGAGACTCGTACTGACAGAGGAGACGTGGAGGGAGAGGGGAAAAACAAAGATGGTGATGGTTTTTTTTGGTGCTGTAAATCTGCTCCAAGCTGCAGAGGCTTGCGTTTGTTTGAAAAGGTATAGAAAGTATCCCTCCATCTTACCTCTTTGTTGAGTTTCTCCAGAGCTCTCTCCTGCTGTTGTTTGGTGTCCTCCACCTGGCTGATGGTCTGTTTGAGAGTCTCTTTGTCTTTCTCTGTATCCTCTAGACACAGGGTAAGTTCACTGTGCTCCTGGCTCAGTCTGGAAGCTTTTCGCTTGGCCTCATCTAGCTCAGATCTCAGCTTTCTCACCTCACTGTGGAGGGCCAGCTCGGCCTCAGAGCTCTCTGTGGCGTTGGTCTGCAGCTGAGCCTGAGAAAAACACAGAGAATGCCCAGTTATACTTAAATATGTCTGCTGCTTCCAGGGTTTTCATGCCACACTGTGGTGTGTCAGAGGGTGTGACCTACCTCTAAACGTGAGAGTTTCTCTTTGAGGCGCCTGTTAGCCTCCTCCTGCTCCTGCTGGGAATCTTGAAGTGATTTAATGTCCACCTGAGCTCTACTGAGACGTGTTTTATTGGTCTCTAGCTCCTCCTCAGCCAATGAGAGCTTCTCTTTTAGCTGGCTAGCTTCACTGCGCGTCTCATCAAGCTTCTGCTCCAGCTCTGAGACGATGACTGGATCTGGGAGCTATAGGTGGGTTGCCATGGGAATTCATTGACAAAAAATACATGGAGATGAGAATGTAAAGGCAGATAATTTGTGTCATTTATAACCTTACTGAAATCTAAATAAGGATGTACAGTTTCACTCACCTTTTTGTTTTTCTCCTGTGCCTTGGCAAAATCTTCTTTGGCCCTCTGTAACTGGTCCTTCAGCCTGTCGATCTCATACTTGAGTTCTGCCTCCTGGTTCTGGTGAGATTTCTTTATGGTGATGACCTCCATGACCTTCTTGTCAAATTCTGTCCTCTGCTTCTCTACCTCAGACTTTGCCTTTTGTAGATCTGCACTGTATCGCTGAAGTTCCTGTACACAGACACAAACATTTTAATGACTGAATTGTTTCATGAACAGGTAAAGTCAGTGACAGGATCTGTGCATTGGTGATCAAATGGGGCTGAGGGTACGTTTACTGCACCTGGTTGAGACTCTCAGTGTGGCCAGGGTCTGGCATTTGTTGTTTCATGGTGCTCACTTTGTCCTGGAGCTCCTTTAGTTCCTCCTCGAACTCCTCCTTTTCCAGACGCACCTGCAGGAGTCTAAAGAATGCAGATATAATACAGCTGATCAAAACAAATCAAGAGTAGTGCTTGATTGTGTGATCAGAAGCAGTTGGATTGTGTAAGTGAAGCATGAGCTTAATTTACTTTGATGGGCCAGAAAATCTATTTAATTTTCAAACAACAGGAAATAAATCAACATTCCCTGTTAACACATAACGCTGGGACATATTCACAGAAAACAAATCTAGGACATGTTCTTCACACACAGAACTTTAAAGGTCATCCACACCACTGTTACACTGCATGGACACAATAAAGATGTAAAAGTCTGAATGTGCAAATGCCCTAAAGCTCCACAATGCGACTGGTGTTCAGCACCATTTCTACCCAACCACAGTACCAAATGGGGTCCGAATTCCTGTTATGATCCATGTACTAGAGGTGCATATTTAAACTTTGATTATATATTTGTCACAGCAAGGAGACAAACTATGTCCATATACAGAAAGGCAAAAACCTTCTGAGGAACAGGAGAGTTTAGAATAACCTACATCAGAGCAGAGACGACAAGACAACTCTGGCTCCTTTGTATTGATTCTCTCTGACTTATCAGTGGTCTGCAGTGTTTTCACTCCACCATTTAATGTTGACTCAGCTCACCTGGAACTTAAACCAAGGAGCAGGTACAAGGTGCTATCTGCAACTTTTTACAATGAAAACCTCAAGAGTGTGCTGAGCTGAACTGAGCCATGCAGTGGAAACGCAGCATAAGTGTGGGTGGCTTTGAAACTTTACACAGACATATGTTAGCACAGCTAGCCATCTACAGGTCTCCATATCTAAACACAAATGCTGTTGACTTAGTGACTCTCACGGTGTTTCAGGGCTGCTGAGTGGCTCTCTGACAGAGAGGGGGAGAAACATTGACCAGGTAGAATGAAAGAGAAGAGATGAACAGACATTAGTAGGACAGCAGATGCAAACCATGAGGGGATGGTGACATAATCCATGGAAATCCCAAATCCACTGAACACTTTGCGATCAGCATGTATGACTTAGAACAGACTTACTCTTGTTTAGTTGTTCGAAGTTCATCTCTGGTGGTGTGAAACTGCTCCATCCAGTGGCTGCTCTCATCTCTACAGTCTTCCAGCTGCTGCTGTAGGGACCGTACTGATGCATTTACACGCAGCCGTTCTGCTTCGATCCCCGCGTGAGACTAAAATAGAAGAAAAGTTTGATCACATGCCCACCATTTTATAAACATAAGTATGTAGATATAACCTGCATTTTTTGACAACATGAAGTTTAAAATCTAATTTCTTTCCAATGTTCACAAAAATATTGTGAAAATGCTGCACATAGTGTGCACCCATGTTCCTGTGCAGTGTGTGTTTCTGTGTTCTTGTCCTCGGGCTTTCACCAGGGGACTTTAAGCTTTCATCCCAGTACTTGGAAAGGTGCAGAAATACACTTGGAACCATTCGCTTCATATGTCCATGTGAAAAACATAATACTGTAAAGTTGGGTGCTACAGAAATAACTGCATGCAGAGGTCATGAGATCTGTTGTTATAGAACTATGATGTCTTCAAATTAAAGACAATTTCATGTCAAACGTAAGTGACGGAGAGCCGGCTGCTGCATGTGTGAACACCTGAGACACTTGCTCCATGCTGCTGCGGAGCTTCTCCATGTCAACGCGGTACTGCTCTCGGAGCACCTCAATCTCTTTGTCATGTGTGGCCACCTCTTCCTTCAGAGCTCCCTTGAGGGCCGTCAGTTCCCTCTCTCTCTGTCTCAGCGTCTCCTCCAGCTTCTGTTTGAGCTGGCATACCTCCATCAGCTGAGCCTGACTAGACATTAGGTCCTGCAGACACAGGGAATGTACGCAGAGACTTGTGATTCCCAGCCTACCGTTGGTACAGAATTGCTCAGTGATAAAAATGTTTTCTTCAGAAGCAATTTAGTCTAGTTTTAAGTCTCAGCTTGTTTTGACGAACCCAACAGCAGGGTGAGATTGTTTCTCCCTGTGTATCTGTGTGGGTGTGTTTGTGCAAGCATATTTCTCTGGTACCGTCTTGTTGCTGTTCTCTCTTCTCAGTTCATCCTGAAGCTCAGCCAGCTGGTCCTCCATTTCTCTGACCCGTGCCTCTGCGTTCTCCCTATCCATACGCAGCTGAGTCAGCCTGAGAGGAGAGGAGAACGCACAAACTGCTGAGTGATTTGAATTCATTTGACTATGGCACACTTGTTTGTCTTGTGAACAAGTTACAGTTACTGTTTGTCTCATAAAATTGTGAAGGGCATGTGCTTGAAAACAAAGTGGGCTTGTCAACAGACCCAACCCTCGCTGTTGACCACCAAGACTCATACACAATGGTACCATGGTGCTTCTTGTTTTTTTGAGCCTTGTGTGTGTTTGTGTGTGTGTGTGTGTGTGTGTGTGTGTGTGCGTGTGCGCGCTGTTCGTTCCTCACTCTGATTGTGTTTCATTTAATTCTTTATTCTTCCGGTCCAATATCTCCTGGAGCTGCAGATTCTCATCCAGACAGGACTCCAGCTCAGCTTTCAGAGCGGGATCAGAATTGCTAACAGAGTTCTAAACATGAGCAGACATGATGAATAAATAAGAGCAGTGAAACATTAGACATCAGGTAGCTCTGGTGGCATAAACAATGGGCTTTTAGGAAATGTTAAAGCAGGCTTGCGTTAGCCCACCGATCAATATGCATAAGGGATTAAGTTCTTAGGAGCTATTAGGAATTAAGACCTGCCCACCTTTCTTGAGCCAACATATAATGAGTCATTATCAAAGTTACATTATTGTGTGTGTGCACCTTTGACTAGCCCAGAGGGCTTTAGGGATTAATCTGAGGATTAATCTGAAGCACACTCCAAAGAACCCCCAAGCCCCCCTGGTTAGATTTGCTGCTCTCAACCAACCAACAGCTATTTCCTTCACTTGATAGTTGGTGCTCTCATTTCCTGAGGAGGCTTGGATGAGTGTTTATGTGTGGCATTGGATGGGCTTGGAGGTAATTAGATCTGATTTAAAGTGGCAGGTTACTCTCTGAATGTTAACTTCCTCTGGTGGCAGCCAGTTCCAATCAGGTGAGTGAATTCAGTGAAGTTTGTGGGTCATCCAAGGAAACTACAGTTAACAAACCCAAAACACTCACATGCACTACACAGCAAAGTCTTTTATTACATATTTTAATCATTAGTTCATTATTTCACATTTTATTCTATTTAAAAGCAAAACTGTGTTTTGTCCTATAAAAGAGCCCTCTAAAGTATAGTGCGTGTCAGTGCTGCTAATAAGCTCTAATAGAAAATTAATAAAAAGTACTGGTAGAAATACATGTATTTCTCCTTTGCTTACCCTTCTTTCCTGCTGTAGGGCAGTTTGGAGTTCAGCCATCTTTCTTTCAAGCTCCCTCTTTTCTCTCACCCACTCTTCCTGAGGTCTTTCTTTGGGCTGTCAAAAACGTATATGGGGAAATATATATTGGCAGCATTCTCATCTTATTTCTTTACCTGATGTATGATCTAGTGCAGAAACAATTGCACGTATAAGTAGATATTATCAAAAAAGACATACCTTAAGACTCTGGACCTTCTGAAAGATTACTTTGACTTTGTGCTTGATGATAATGTCGCTCTCGTTGGTCCTGGGGGAAAGAAAATGATAAATCTATAAGAATGTAATTATGTAATACAATTGTAAATAAAAGCTCCATGTCCTCTGTCAGGATAACCTGTCCATACCCTTGTCTCAGGATGTTGTAAATAGTCTGCATGATCTGCTCCTCTTCACTGCTCATCTCTGCACTCGGACCCTGGTCCAGCAAAAGGTCAGGAGTCACCTTGAGACATAGATCAGAAAACTACTCTGGCAATGTTGCATGCTATTATGTGGTGTTTGGAGCTCACTGAAAGCCAGTTGTTATGGCAAGTCAGGAAACATTTTACTCTTACTTGTGCCTCAGTCCGACCGGCCTGCGGTGACTCCACAGCGACATACCTCCCTGGTGAAGTCCACTGATTAGCGGAGTGTCCAGGAAACTTGGTGACAGTGCCCTGGCTGCGTCCCAAGCTGCTGTGAGTTGAGGACGGTGGTGAGGTGGAGGGGTTGGGGGTGAGGAGGGGAGATGTAGCTCTGGGATCTTGTTGGGCAGGAGTGAGTCCTCTTTGTTGGCTTCCAGTGTTACCACCATCAAACCTGTTTATTAATCTGTTGACAGGAGTTTGTCTCTGATGAGAGCGATGCTCATTTGTTTGCTCAGGGTAGGACTGACCGCTCCTGACTGATCCATTGAACCCTGCTGTGTACGAGCTATCCCACATATTCCTTTCCACATCCCCTTCTCTACCACCAATATGTCGTACCTGCTCTATCTCTCCCCTTACCCCAATTCCTCCATCCAGGTTGCCATAACTACCAGATTTCCCATCCCCTGGTGGCCTAGACAGCTGAAAATCCCCATTGCCTGCTCCTCTCTCTGCATCCCTGTCCAGCAGCGAGCCGTGGGATTGGGCCCGACGCAGTGCGCTTCCCTGCCCTCCCCCTAAGTCTGAACCCTCTGTTCCAGGCTCTGCTTTCTCTCGCCTCCGTGGAAGGCTACTATAACTGGAGGGGTACTGGGTCTTGAGTTGGACCCCATACGAGTCTCCTTTCTCTCCATCCTTCAAGACGACATATGGCTGACCAGCAATGCCCTGTACCCTGACTGCCACGCCATATTTGGAGGTGGTCTGAGACTTCGACTTTGGCTGGGACCCAGGCTGTCCCCCGCCGGTGTCACCGAGGTCATTAATGAAGCGGATCTGGACACCATAGTCCACTGGGGTCTTACGACCTGATGATGGTGCGCTCATGCTGTCAACACAGAGCAGGGGAAGAAAAGACAAAGGAAGCGAGGACCTGGTTAGAATTTGGATAGTTTTCTGCACCCAACCAACAGGCTACATATTTACTTTGGTGCAGTATATCATAGCATAAACTACATTTATTTGACAAATGGTTTTGTCCACAATGTTACATTTTTTTCTACACATACAAACAATTTGAGGTTCAGTGTTTTGCTCAGGAACACTTCAACATGTGGACTTGATTGTGGATACATTAACTGAACGTGAAATGACCCATTGACACCCACCTGGTTGGACTGGATTTGGACAAAAATTTAGAAATGATGATTCTTGGTATTATATTCAGGCTGTAACTGTAGACGACATTGGTTACTAGTCTTGCAGATTCAGATTGGTCTTGGATGCCAAAGTTGCAATGTAATGTGACCCACTGACCCTGCCAATAATCCACTCTACGACTTCAACAACAGCTGCCGCATAAAATGCTTAAAGTTCTGATGTACAGAACAAAATACAACAACAAATACAAATAATTACATTATTTACATCATTGTACAATGTTTTTATTGGCATATTTTACAAGGCTCATACACAGAATCTGTGCATATGTAAGCCAAATAGGAATACAAAGTTGCAGTGCCAACATTGGTTTGTCCATCAGATAGTGCTGACAGGTTGTTGTTTTTTTATCTTTTTTTTTTTAAAAGCACCTTTAATGGATCATTTTAAAGATTATTTATAATTTGCATTTATATTTTATAAATTGCTTTTGTCTAATAAATCCAGTATTAGTTGGGCCTCACTCACAATAGCAGGTCCACGGAAGCAAAAAGTACACACCACAGATCGTCCCTCAAAGTAGGAACTCAAACAATCTTATTAGCATGCAACCCTGACACGTCACAAGCTTATCAGACAAATGCAAAGAAACAGACTTGCTTTGAACACATACAGGTACAAAGATTTATAGGCTGTAAACCTTATTTTCTGGCTCTGACTGCTTTCATGGACTTTGACCTCAGTGCACTCCATTAGTCATTAACCTGAAAGCACACACCCACATATCACTTTCCCCTCGTAAGGACTAAGTCTTTCCCAACTTTTGGATGTCCTCCCAGTCAGATACTAAACTCATTTCTCTAAACAAAACTGTGACATCTTGAACAGACAGGTACTATAGTAACTAGTCAAAACCCTGTCGTTCTTATACTCTGCAGTTTCTCTACCTTTTGTTATCTTTACTCCCTAATCCACCCTTTTTCTACACTCTGATAGCCCTTGATGAGTAATTCTGAACCTATGTCTTTTCTACTTCTACTGATCTGACCATATGTTTGTAAAGGTTTAGTTTTAAGTCATTGCCAGACTTATTTGGCAATAATCCAACGTTGACAGACTAACCATGCCCTGTGTTAGGTTGCACATTGTGAGAACTTATCCCCATGTCATTACCCTGGCATGGTTCATTAAGCTAACTTCAAAACCATTACAACACTCCCTCCTTTTACTTCCTCTCCACAGCTTTCCAAGGTGAGAGACAGAAAGTGGGCTGGGAGACTGAAAGGGAGGGTGGCGTGAGAGAGAAAGAAAAAACCTCAGCTTTTCTTCTCTTATCAGAGCCTTGTGTGATAAAATCCAAAGTCACGCTGTTCCTATGCACAACCCTCTGCCCCATATACACAAAAGGACTGACTACAAAAGTAACCATCAAACAGAGAACTCTGTTTTCCACTGACACATGCACCCATACATTATTGAACGCCTACACACACATTTTTATATTTCAATACAGATTTTGGAAGCTGTACAATGCAGCCCACACCAAGCCGGGTCATTCGGCAGCATAACATATAGTCAGCAAAGTGAGCTAAGTCGGGTAATCTTAAATGTACCTGCTGTGAAAGTAAATTTGGTCATTTTCAGAGCAGGAATTGGTAGAGGAAAATATCTGGGCTGGCAGTGAGCGAAGCAACATGACACAGATGACCTTTTGAGGATATCTGTGCGCTTGTGGTGCGTAAGCATCGTCCACAGACAGACCTCCTCATCAGACGTGAACAGCTAGTCGATTTTTTCCTCCACCCTTTGGGAACCACAGAGGAAGCACCATGTCCTAACACATTTGTGCAGTCAAGCATGAAGTCTGCAGCACACTGCCTTCACAGCAAGGTCAAGCAAACATGCCAGGCACTGACGAACATGCAACAGAAAGACATATGGGAAATGCCGGTCACTTGAACAAATGTAAAATGTAGATCTAAAGCTCGGTGATGAGAAGCACATTCGATTGACCTACAGCTTGGTGAATGCAAGGTAGCTGTTTCATAATACCTGGTCATCTGCATCTCGTCACCACTTTAATTTTCTGTGTCACTGAGAAAGATCGCAGTCCCAAATGAACTCCCATGAGAGACAGGGGTGAGGGGGAAGCCATCCTATTGTCCAGCCGATGTGGGGCGGAAAATGAGGGCAGCAATTCTGGGAATGCCAAAACGATCCCCCTGCTCATTCATTCCATAGTTTATCTGATTACAACTAGTTTCTTTCAACCCAGAAATAATTTTTTATTATGGTAATTTTTGCACTTATTTATTGATAGTGACAGCTGAAGGGAGACAGGAAAAGCAGTGGAGAGAGAGAGAGGGGATGAGATGCAACTAAGTGCCCATGCTGGATCAAACCTGGGCCTGGTACACACTCCACCAGGCATGGTACTGCAGTGCTGCTCAACCTTATTATTTTTTAATTGATACATCTTCCTTTTTTTGTTTTCTCCCAAAATCTTATTACTTTTCACACTTCTCTATGATGAACATTATTTTTCCATACTGAAAGGTTATCAAACATGGAATTCTGTGTTTCTATTAGGTTACACAGAGCCCATGCAATGATGGGCTCAATGATGTCAATCACAGCTAATATTATTGCTGTTTATTTGAAAGAACTGTTCCTCAGAGCTGAAATACTGGTCAGTTAATCAATTATTGATGAAACTGCTATCACTCGCTAAATTCATCTGCTCAATTGTGAGGATTTGTTGCTATTTTATAATCTAATTGATTATCTTCTGCTTTTGGACAGTAAGTTGAACAAATGGATTTGTAGATATCACACTGGGCTTTAGACAAAGGGGAGTAATAGAGTAAATAACGCAAAGATGTATTGATAGTTTTAAAAAATCGTTAGTAACTGCAGCCCTAGTATTTTTAGAGCAGGCTCTCAAGCACTTTATCATTAATAGGATAGGACTTTAACAACAGACCAGCTTTTCCAGGGTTGCTTGCCCAGCTGTGTGTATATCTGGTGCTGTTGGACTGCGTTGCCAGCCATGTTAGCCTGCAGTTATGCTGACCGGCTCTCTCCATCTGACCTCAAATTGAATACTTGCACAGTAAATTGAATTGGAGCTGCTTCCCTGTTAAGATCCGAGATGGAACGGGAAATATAATTAGGAGATTAGAGCGGGTGTGGAGAGAAATGAAACAACAGCAATGTGTGGAGTCATGAAAGTGCCTCTGCTGACTCACAGAGTCACCATGATTCATGTGATCAGATCTTCTCTGGCCTAAAATTGATACAGCTGTGTGAGCAGCAAAGGCTGAAGGTTATTTGAGTCAAGACTAAAAGATTAAAACAGCTTGGATGACAGCCAACCGAGGCCTTTAAATTGTGTATGTGCAATGTAACATGCAAATGTATCCATCATGCATACTGGCTTGGATGAATAAGCAGCATGTACAGTAATATTCACTGTGAACATTGATAATGAATGATTATTAACCTCATTAACCTGTTTAATAGTGTATTCTTAAAACTGTGAGAAAATAGTAACTGATCTTCAATCTGCTGCAAAAAGAAATGTGATTAAAAGTGCAGATAAAAGCTAGTGAGGGACCAAGAGTTAAGGTTTTTTATTTCAAACTACTGTTCTCTTGGTCAATAATGAACTTTGACACTTATATTCAATGAACAGACATGATTGTTGAACTTTGATTGAACTTAAATCCTGAGAAAAGCTGTTGATGGATAAAAAAAAGTTTATAGATCTCAAAGATCTTAATTTTTGCTAGATAAATTGCTTCAAATAAGTCATAAATTACCTAAATTGTTCAAGTCAATTTGTTTCTCCAATTCAGTTAATTATAGTTGACAGATTTATCAATACATTTGGTAACTGTTTTCATTCGTATACAGCATCCTAGAAAGCCCATGCTGACATGCTGTAAAATCATTGTTTGCCCCTTTTTCCAGATGAATCATTATGTCTTACAGGCATAACCTGGGAAATAAAAAACAAGGAGGTGCACATAAAAGCAATGGACAAAAACAGTAGCTCAAGCCTTCTGTGTCCTTTAAGGACAGGCAGCCACTCAGTCCTCAGGGTATTCTGCCTCTCCATTACATTCTTCACATGAAACCAGGCCCTCTTCCTCTCTCTACCAGTCAATCTCTCTCCAAACCTGCCACTGCTCCTCTTTCAAACTCAAACAAACAACCATTTATTCCTCCTTTCAAATCCAAAGGACTTAATTGGCATAACAAAGAGAGACTTCAGTGTTACCAAATAGTACACAAATGACACCATATTAGGTGCACATAAATACACCCCTCCCTTTCCCACATTCCAGACACTTGTTTCTCTCTGCCCTCCCCATTTACACAGGTTGAGAGTGTATCTGAGTGTGTGCACATGCATGTGTGCGTAAGAGGGAGAGAAATTGATTCATGGGAACTCACTTGAGTCTTTGTGACTGTAGCACTGGACTCACCTTTATCGGTCCATGCAGAGTTAAGGATTGGTACGAGGTTTAAGGTATTGCCATGTTCATTATGATTAAAATGAAACTGTGTCAGCACAGTCAACAACATAGCAAGTTCAGTGCTATAATTATTGAACTTCAAACCACTCCTCAGAACCATAATCTGCACGTCTCTCTTGCTTGCATCATCAGTTTCATCTGACTCAAGCTTTATCTTGGAGCACATCTCTGCATTATAGTCGACATTTCCTCAAAGGTTTGTAGAGGGCACATGAATGACTATTTTATTATTATGCTGCACAGATTTAAATGACTTGAAATGCTGTTACATGTAGCTCTGGTGTCTTCAACACTATCTCAGATGTGTTAAAATTGTTTGTTTCTCAGTCCACAAATTTTCCAGTGACAAATCCCTCTTGGCAGCACGGGGCAGAGACACAGCTCAGGCATAGAAACCAAACATGTTTTGGGGAGAAACAATCCTTAAAAACGAATTTCATTACTTGCAGAAACGTGTATAACTTAAACGTATAACCCAAACACCTGTGGACTTCTCTGGCGTGTATTTCACACAACATTTATGGGTGAAATCAAGGGTTATTCTGGTGTATCGTTAGCTGGGAGCACTGGTCTCTACCCATCCCCTATCCCATCAAACTAACGTTAGCTTTCAAGCTAAACAGGCTAACAGAAACACCTCAGTGGTACACTGCTGTAAGAACGTATGACACCATCAACTTAAAGGGCGAAATAAGCGCCGCATAGCATCAAAATAAACTCCCTCAAAGAACAAAACTGTCTGACAGGTCGTGTCTGTCTGGTTTAGCTGTCTGGGTAGATCAAGTCCAAAACCAAGCGTAAAGTTACCTCCTCTGAAGTTATTCCTCGGCTCCTCTTTGATAATTCGCTTCACTCGTGATAACTCTAATATTTTCACAAACATTCGCCAAAGCTCACGCTGGAAAAACTGAGCGGAAAATAACTCCTACGTAAATTAACAGGGCAACAACTTCATTATGCGGCGACTGCAACCTGTTACCTTTGTCGGGGGATGTAACCGTCCCGCCCAGCCTCTTTGGACAGAGCACTGTGATTGGACCAGCCAGTTGATATAGGCGGGACTCTAGATATCGGCATTGTTTGCTATAGGTTAAAGCTCGACGTCAGTCAGTCATTGTCCAGGACTACTTTGTGACCTTTTCTCCTGAAAAACGGAAGCCAGTATTTTTAGTGCAGGTGAAACCAGCAAGAAAACTACCGGTATGACCTAGATAAACAAACATTTTTCAGGAAAAGTGACGGGACAAGGTGAACACAGACGTGCTCCTCATTATGTTTGGATCTTCAATATACCAGTAGATGGCGCAACAATATACTGGTGGTTCAGTTGTATCCTTTCCAGGCCTTTGATAAGAAGCTTTCCCCCTCTGCTGAAAGTGCATGACCTCCAATACACTGAAATGGAACTGACTGTAAAAAAAAATAGCAGCAATTGAAAGAAAATGTGATTTACTACTCCAGTGGAATTTACACCTATTTTATTCTGGTGAGTGGGTGTTGTTTTGTTTCACGATACCATTTTGCTTGTGTCTGCGTGATTCTGTGATTCAGTCCCTAATGATTTGTCTTTTTTTATTTGTCTGTGTTTTACCCTGATTTTGTGACATGTTTAGGACTCATTTTTAGACTGATTTATTTGGGGAGATTGTTGAATGTCAAAACAAACAAGAAAAAAATTAAGTAGACGACAATGTCTTAGTTTTTTGTGGTCAATCACTGATTCTATCTCCAAATTACCGAAGTGACCACGTTTATGATTTCACCCGAAGGGGAGTAGACAAGAAATGTTTTCAAGCTGTTTAAAAACTTGCCATAACTCTCACATGTTGATCCTACATCTTTTTTATTGCCTGGTGTCTATTGGTATTGCCAGATGTACTGGCATTAGACCAGCCACTGATGATCTGGACATTTATAGACACTTCAGTCGTGTATTCACTGAAAATGTTACAGTAAAGCTCCAACCCCGTTCCACACAGCCCCTCCCCCCAAATCTAGCGACATCCCATATTCTGCGTTCACAACTTTCCTCTCCATCTCATCACTTCATCTGGTCGACAGACTGGACGCATCATCTCACGCTCCGGGAATGGGATCTCTACTGGGTTCAAAGAAAAACTTCGAGTTCTTTCGAGTTTACGCTCTCCAGAAGCTACTTTTCAAACTGCAGGGATAGTTGTTACTGGAGGTGCAGGGTGACAGCAACTAAGAGTCACTGGCCAATGACTTCCAAGACGCACCAGAAGTTGTTTACTAGTTTCAAGCGCTTGAAATAGGTTCAGTACCACTATGTGGTGAATTTGGTCACTTGATTGTTGTCATTTCGGACCACAGTTACTTCAACCGAGACGTGCGTAAAATATCTGTGCGTAAAGTTGGAGCTGTCGCGCACGGTTCAAATTCAGTTCTAGTTGGGCAGCTAATGCGAGTGTGTAAACGACATCACGTTTGTTAACTTTTAAGTTGGTGACGAGTGTCGGTACCTTGGCAGTCATGGCAAAATGGTTCAGAGATTTTCCCATCAACCTAAAGAACGGAAGCGAAAGGGTCCGCTCGGCCTCTGAATCTGGTCCACAAACTCGACCCAAACCCTCGTTTTCTCGTGACAGTCTGAAAGGAAATCACCGGAGAGATGGGGGAGTTGGGGGTCTATTGGCAGGGAGAAATAGGAAAAATTCAGCTACAGAATTAGGTCGTAACAACACTGGTTCTGGTGGGACAGTCTGGGATAGTCTCACAACTGGAAAAGGTCGAAAGAACTCCAAGGTGGAGACTGGGACATCAGATGAGAACCGGCAGGTCAGGACCTCAAGTTTGGCGCAAGCGTACATCAGCAGGATGATCAAGGTGGACAAACAAGATAAAACCCCTAAACTCATTGGGATCAGTGAACAGAAGCAGCCTGAGAATGAAAAGGGAAGGTCTGACATTAAAACAACGGTGAGTTGCTACCAGAGATGGAACCATAGCTAATACAAACCCCATGTATCACTTTTTGATCTTCATATTTCAGCTGATATTTATTTAGAATCAAGCAAAAGGCCAGAGTCAATATGCTTTACAGTGCAAAAAACTAATTTCATTGTGGGCTTGAGGTCAGTGTTGTCCTTTGTGTTTCCCTCCCCGTCTCAGTTCATAACTCTGTATTCAGTTTCCATTGCTCTCAAAAGAATACAATGTAGTGAAACTGCATTGTGTCACATCAAACAGCCAAACACAATGCACTGACCTAAGTATTTTTGCTTGTCTCTCCATTACTTGTCAGTCAGTCATGGACATACACACACACACACACACACACACACACACACACACACACACACACACCTGCTCTAATGTTTCCAGGTAAAGGTAACAACTGAATAGGTATAGCAGCCCATCATTGTGGGTTTCTGACGGCTTGTTTTCCTTCTCACAGCTGATTATCTTGGAGGACTATGCAGACCCTTTTGATGCAGAGAAAACCAAGGAGCAGAGGGAGGCTGAGAGGGCAGGAGTGAATGATGGGTACATGGAGCCCTATGATGCCCAGGTTATAATCACAGGTGAGTTCAGGTTCATCATCTGTTTGCAGCAGTTATTGTTATATCATTGAAGGGCCAGTGTGGCATCATGATGGCACATATCTTACAGACTGTCTTGTCAAAGCTTGAGGAGTAAATATATTGCAAATTGTACCATAAAAGTCAGTTCTTGCCTACAACATAATCTGATCATAGGGTGCAGGCATTGCAGAGATACTCAATTTAAAGAGGAACTTCATATTTTTTGACATTTGACAGGCCTCATTGATAAAATCACAGCATCATATGTTCATAATAAGCTACTGGAGTCAGTTGCAGCTGTCTGCTGAGAACACAGCTACTTTGATTTACCTGGTAATCCTCTTTGTATATCATCTTTAATAAGATAAGTACATTATATGCAAGCCTAAGGCAGTTATTAACATTATATCTGGGTTTTTCTGCATTCACACTATGCCACATTGTTGCTAAAGGGCCATTTAAAGGGACTCCGAGCCAAACTAGACCCTCAGTCTCTCTACTGACTTCCCACCCTGCTGGCGGTTGCCGTAGGAACAGTGTTGTGCAGGGACAATGGGTGCAGCTTCCTCTTCCAACTTCCTGTCTCCTGCCTCTGTTTCCTTTGCCCCATTCTCTTGATAGGAAGTTGGCCCCAGTGCCCCCCCCACCCCCCAACACACACACACACACACACACACACACACACACACACACACGTACATACACAAAATACTTTATGGTCCCTTACATGTGAAGAGAATTGAAAGACCCCCATCACCCCTTCCAAAAACCTGCAGGTCCCCCCCTTAGTCTCACCCAATCACTTCCCAGCAGCCAGGAAGTGTCCTAGTCAGCCAGCCAATCAGCAGCAGTGTTGACCTTTTCTTCTTGTAGCTCCATTGTTTGGTCACACAATAGTGCAGACACACAGGCTACCTGTCAGACAGCAAAGAAATACAAGACATGAAATTCTGAAAAAAATTTATGGCCTGTCATAACAAACACAATTTAAGAAATAAATCACAGTGCAGCTTATAAACTTTGTTCAGAACTATTGAGAAAACACAGTTTCTGTATTAATGAAACCTGACAATACAAAGACATACATGCTTCTTGGTTTACTTGATGGGCAAACTTACTGAACTGGCTTATTTTGTGCATAAGTGTCAGTGGACAGTGGACAGACATGTTATTCAAATGTTTCTAATGATTCCTTAAAGTGTATGCCAACAACAGTTCAAGTGCTTTTTAATTCTAAAATCCAAGTTTTACATTTGAAATTTTCTTAGATGGTAGTTTATTAGATGCACTTAACCAAAGCTAATATAACAGACCTGCAATAGGTTGTACTTTCATAAAGTCTATAATATTTTGTTTTGATTTATAATGTTATAAATTAGTTATTGGACATTTTAAAGGCTGGCCATTGTTGTTTAATTGCGTTGTGCTTTACTAACAGGTGTCCTCAATATTTTGTCAACCCCACTTAAATTAACAAGGGTAGACAAAAAAAGAGGAACACCTCTCAGTGTTATGTAATGCACTTCAACAGCACCACAATCTAAGTCTGCCAAAAAGATCGGCAAGCTTAATGAACACCTCTCTAAGGACAACATTATCACCTTAATTATTCACTTATTTTACAGAAGTGTCATTATAATCATATAATACAATTATATTGTGAATTTGGCTTAATACGAGAAGATGAAGGAAATATTTTGACAGCTTGTTTTAGCTAGGATGATGTGTCGAAACACATACAGAAGAGGAGACTCATAAACTATGTGCTTAGGAAGCAGATAATCTACTAAAAACATTCACATGACATTCTGAAGACTGCTTAGTGTGTAATAACACACTTATAATTTTGTCCAAGTCCAGAAATCTGTAATAGTGAATCTCATCTCACAAAGGACTCACAACAGCTGTTACCTGCTGCATTTGAAGGTTCTTCTTTACGACATTTTAAGGTCAAAGTGGCTTTTTTTTAATCAAAACACTGAAGAGTCTACTGTATTACTGTATCTGTACTGTATCTAACAAGAGCAGATGACAGTCTTACAATACATAGAATAATATATCAATGTTGTAACTAATGTCATGACCTTTATGCTGTAGAGGTCCGTAGGAGAGGATCCAAAGACCTCCTGAAAGTGTGTGTCCTTCTGGACCGAGGTCAGAGAGAGGGGAAGGGTGAAGACGGAAAGCCCACACCCCCAAATATCTATGACACGCCATATGAGGGCGGGCTTGAAGGCGACCGTGAGGGGGTGTGGATCCCTGTCACACGGCCAGAGTCTGATGTCCGTCCCGCTGGAGAGTACGAACTGCCCTGGGAGTGGAGAAAAGAGGACATTGTTCGAGCACTGTCAGGTAGAGAAAGGGAGACAGGGATGATGGGAAGGGTGGGGGTTCAGGGTGTGGAGGAAGGATGCCATGAGTTTTATTTGTACAGTGATGCCACAACAATTTTGTGTTTGCTTTAGAGAGGAAACAAAACAATCCTACTGAATCAATTTCCAGAGATGTGTTTACTTTGGTAGCTCTGGCATGCTTTGATAGGATTTTATTATGAAAGGTTGATATTGTCTCTCTTGCTTCCTTCAGCTCAGTTTGAGGCAGTGGATTGTTCTTCCAGTAAAGAGAATGGTTCAATGTCCAGCCGCCAACAGCAGCAACAACACACCCTGAGGCAGAAGAACTGGAACCATAAAACCCTTGTACAATCTTCTCCATCCTCCTCCTCTTCTCCCTCCTTTCCCTCCTCTCCTATTCTCAAACTCTCCCCTCTCACGCCCCCATCTCCCTCTTTCCCAACCCTCAAACTCTCACCACTCTCACCCTCTTCTAGTCCCAACAAACTTTCCCCTCCATCTCCTACCTCCCACAGTGCCCCACTGGATGGGGAGGCATCCAAAGTGGACCCCAGCCTACCCCTGGAGAAGCAGAGGTAAGGAGGGAGAAGACGTACTTATCAGAAGGAGGGAGGAAGTAAATCTTGCACTTGATCTTTATACATGTCAATATGAGAGCCCATCATAAGATGTGCAACATGACAAACTGAGGTGTGCACAGACAAAAAGCTGAAAAGACAGGTTAGTAGTTAACAGTTATATGTAGTTAAATCTTTAAAAAATGGACTTACACGATTCAAATACAGACAAATTAATATGCCGTTTAAAGAAAGAAAAACCCTTATTTTCCTGTAGGAAATGTAGGAAACCATTACTTTAAATAAATATGATAGTCAGTTTTGCACATGCATTGGTGTAAATAACAAATAATTTGGTAAATATCAACATATAAGGAGCAATGTTGTAGCTTTGTATACGGCAAACAAGTTTTGGGTTCATACCCAAGCTGGGTGTGTGAGGTTTCCACCAGTGCACTGGTTTACCCCCCATTACAAAGACATGCGTGGCAGGTGATCTGAAACAGAGCAGTCAGACTCTTTTGTTTATACAAATTAGTCCTTTGATAGACTTGTGATCTACCTCTCACTTATTGCATGCTCAACCTTGAACAGGATTAAGGGACTGAAGGAATTAAACAAATGAGATGAGGGTCGAGACATTTGGTTGACTTTATCTTGTGTCTGTGTATTATTAGCACTTATCTCATAAACTCTGCAGAATAATGCCACTTCATCTCCACTGTCTGCTTTTTGTGTCCTCTGTCTTCTGTTTTCCTGTTACCTTATTAACCGTGTTCATAAGAAACAGTGCCGTCTCCAGTTTTTTGGGGGTTTTTTTTGGTATTTTTACCTTCATTGGACAGTATGACAGTGAAAAGAAGTATGGGGGTATGACTTGCACCAAAGGTCCCTGGCTGGACTTGAATCTGTGCCATTATGGGTGCTCCAGCCTCCCTCATTTTTGTCTTAAAATCAATCTCCCTTTATAAAAGTTGTACAGCAAACAAGCAGATTTCCTTGAACATCTAATCTAGTCACTCACAATGTCAAATGTACGGCAGCGGCTGCCAGCTTTCTTGGCTGAAATCTCACATATATTTAACACTTGGCACTTTAAAGACATTTTTAAGTGAAATTCGGCATTTATCACTGAGAGCATAAGCCAGCACCAGCCACTCAAGGACACCACCATGGTACGGTGCCCAACACAAGTGCTTGATGGAGGTGCAGCCATGAGGTGAGGCTTGAATAGACAGGAGAGGCTCATTTAAGCATGGCCTTTCATTTCAGATGGAACATGTGAGGCACATGCTCAGAGCATGTTAGCATTTGTTCCTCTCATGTTGCAGCTGAATGTCAGTGTGCTTTGCCTCCAAGCATCAAGGCCACATACAGCCTGTTTATGTACGGTTCTAACCTGTGGCCACTGTCAGCACCACGTTGTGTCCTAACTGGCCTCTCCTGACACTCTGCATAGCCACATGCATTATGTTTGTCCATTTTATTTATCTCTTTGCCCTCCCAAGTTCACCTTTGACACTGTTAACTCATTCAGTCCACAGTATATATCTGTAGGTCTGATTTATGATGACAGTAAATCTTTGTTGGTGTCAGTGCATTTCACTCCTCCCGTCAGTCTCTTCCTGTTTTTTTCTCTCTCACACCATCATCACCTATCATTAGCTTGACATCTGACTTATCTCCATATGTCACTGCTCTATATGTCAGTGATCTGTTGTTTCTCTCTGCATCTCCCCCCTCCCCCTCTCCCTCCCTCGCCTCACCAAGCTGGTACCATGGCAGTGTGAGTCGGCAGCAGGCTGAGGCTCAGCTGCAGCGCTGCAGGGAAGCCAGCTTCCTGGTGAGAGACAGCGAATCAGGAACCAGCAAGTATTCCATTGCTCTGAAGTGAGTGCACGGATGTGTGTATGTGCATTTCCTTTGAGTGTGTGTGTTTGTAGATCACAGTGCACACACACCATATAATGTACATGTACATATTTATTTATAGCACTATATTTATCCACTTTTGTTTTGCCGCATCACAATCTTGGTTTGGCTTCAGCTGAGTTACAGCGTGACAGTTGGGCAGTGGGAAACATTGTGCTTGAAAATCAAATATTGTTTTTCTGATTGTAATATTTCTTACATAATGCCACACATTTCAATAGTGATTGAGCCTGTGGTCGGCTATTTTTAAGAAATTACTAAGGAGCTACAGGAAGTGGGATTGTGGCAGCATCTCCCAAGGCATTAATGCATGATGATGTGCATGATAATGTGTGTAGAATAGACACTACTGATGAGCGTGCCAGGAACAGGTTCTCTAGGATAACGCTGAAATCCTCTGGTGCAGTTGTGTGTGTGTGTGCGTGTGTGCATGCGGCTGAGTGCACATTTGTTGTAGGCTGCTCATTCATTTGAGAGTCCACATCATTAACCCCATTTACACATCCACTGAACTTGGAATATGCACAGCCTCATTTGGGGAGATAATAGAGAACATTTTTTTAGTAACATCATCTATATTATGTTTTACTTCTTCAGCATATATAACTCTTAATTGTAACTATTGCTTTTTTCTTCTAACAATACATCATTGTTTTGTGTGTCTTTTGCTCTGTCTTGCTCTATTAGGACTAGTCAAAGTTGTGTGCACATCATTGTGGCCCAGACTAAAAGTGTTAAAGGCTTGGGCTTCACCCTGGATCAGAGTAGCTGCATCTTCTCCAGTATCCCTGAGCTGGTCCACCACTACTGTGCACACAGACTGCCTTTCACTGGAGCAGAGCACATGACCCTGCAGCATCCTGTGCCCAGGCCGCACTGAACATGCATCAAGGACAAACAAACACGGACATAATACACATGCACAAAGACACCTAGTACATGTTTATGCACAAATGCGCACAGACACACACATTGACTACATGTGTGGCAATGCATACTCAAAGATATGCTGCTTTGGATTTGTCCTGTGTACTACTTTAATAAGTTGGATGCTTGTATCTCTTCCATGTGCTACCTAGTGGCCAAAGTAATGCATTACAATAACCATTGTTGTATTGTAACATCAATTGTTGTCAAACTAAAGTCCACACAATACATAATACACCCTACTGATTTTGTTAATAGATACACATCAGGCTTACCTGCTCTGTTGCTCTATTGGTACTGATATTACAGACCAAACTCAGAGCCATGCAAACCAAAGAGGTTTCTATAATACTTAAAGCAATGCACTAACTATAACCGATTGGATATTTGATGCAAGTATAGCGGTGTGTTATCACCCTTACACAGAGGCGATGACATCATCAATTAGCACCATACCATCTAGTTAGGCGTGGTCTGTGAGATCAATACACCTGATTGGAGTATATTCATTCATCCATCTGACATGTCAATCAGCCCATTGATCTATCCTGAAAATCAGGCTCATTTACCAACCACTCTGTCTGTCAAGAGAAGAGCTTTATTGATTAGATGATTAGAACTAGTGTAGTGGGAGGGGTCTTAGAGCATTACAGTGCACTGTCAGCAAAATTGAGTGTTTGTAAGAGTGCAAAATAAATATGTGAATATCCCATTCATTCACAAGCCTTTACTGTAATCTAAATCTGAAGTGACCTTACTTTAAGTGTGAATGGACCTGCTTTACCCAAAAATGTACCGATGCACAAATGATGTATGCATGATGTGACTGTTGGATATTGTCTGTTGTTTTTTGTTTTTTTACACAAACCACACAATGATGTGGCCTGTGTATTATTGTTGTAAGACTTTTATTCAGTACATAAAATAAAATTCATATCAACTAAAGACAAACGTTGTTATTAATAGACATGCCGGCAGCAAAAAGTCAAAGCAAGATTCAAGGAAAAAAAACGTTGAAGGAACAGAGATGAGAAGCTAACCGCAGTGAATCTGTGTGCTTTTCTCTTGTAGCTGTAAAACCATTGACCTGAGTGTGAAATCAATTACAGTTACACACACACACACACATGCAACCTCATACATGCACATGCACTCACCTATTTGTAGTCAGCAAATACAGACAAACATGAGCACACACATGAGCACACATGCATAAATAGTGTACACACAAATAGCATTTACTTGTGCAACCTAAAAAGGTGGTGCATTTAAATCCTTGCCAACACACACATGAAGCAAAATGCAGAGCAGCTTTATCCTCACAATGATGCACGGAGGCGTGTGTTTGCATGAAGATATGTCTTACCAGTAAACACCAGTGTATTGGTTTGCATGTGTATTTCTAAGTGTGTATATGTGTGTTGACTGTGCCCATGTGTGCAACCATGTGTGCATTTATGGGTGTGTGCATGCCGTCCAGTTATGTGTGTGAGTGTGTGTGTGTGTGTGTGTGTGAGCAAGAGAGATAGAGAGAGAAGGAGTCAGAATTTTTCTGTTCAGGGATTACCAGGTTGCCATGGTGATTAGTTAGAGTGAGGTAGGGCCATCTCTACGGGGATTGAGGAGAGGGAGGAGAGAGGGAGAGAAAGAGGGAGGAGAGACAGGCTGCAATATAAAAAGAGCTATGAATAACCATGGCCATAGTGCCATAGTAGCAATGTCGCTCCCCCACAGAAGCTTGGTTTGTGAATGAAGAGCAGCAACATGTAATGTCAGACCAGTGCCAGAAATTAGTACGTGAAAAGTGATTCAGCCCACTTACTGTCAGATCACAAAGCAGATTTTGATGAGTCTTACTGATCTTGTGACACCTCCTCAAAGGGTCAAAGTGTACATGCAGAACAAACACGAGCCCTCCTCACTTCAGCAAGGCAGGTGCTTATTTCTATGTAGGCTTGGACCCAGGATTTCCGGTTGAAGAGCCATCCCTAATCTCGGCCATCCGGCTACCCAGCGTGTCACAAATGGCAATGTTACACAACAACAGACGCCACTAACTATCACCCCTTCCTCCATCCATGTGATCTGTTGTGGTTAGTCCTCTATGTTCTCTTAATTAAATCACAAAGTAGGTCAAAACAAACAAGGAGCCCGGGGTGCTGTACACATGATTCTTGCAATGCTAGTCAGTCTGTTTTTGGAAATGTTGCACTAGGTAACCATCAAGCCTCCAATCTAAAATGCTTGTTTGAGTTTTATTGCAAACATATTATCACAGCTCACTGAAGACCATGTATCTCCTTTATATTTTTGCTATGCAATATGAGGGATTATGTTCCTTTGTGGGACAAGAAAAGGATCCTAATTCTTAAAATAAATAAACCCTTTAAAAAACCATTGGAGGATCAGAGAACTGCATCGTCATGTAGCTGAAAACACAGCCTTTTATCATAGCGCAACACATTTTGGAAATATGTATTTAATACATTTGCATAATATAACTTGCCCACTGAATATCAGTATATATTATATCACTGTTTGACGAGGTTTTCTTCCTTTGCATAAGTAGTAGTTGCAATTCAAAAGTATAAAGAAATTAAAATACTAAAGGAAAATACCAATACATATTGTACCTATTATGCAGCAAAATTACGCTGCTGAGGATGTTAATATGCATTGAAATAATTGATTATTATTAATGTTGTTGCATTGACAGCATTTGATGATGTAGGTGAGGTAAAGCTAATTCTAATAAATTTTTATACACATGAATTACTCAATATATATAATAGTGTGATGATATGTTTTGTATAGAAGTCTAAGAAGTAACTCTAAACATTAAGGCGTTAAAACGTACCATAATGTTTGTCTCTGGAATGAAATAAAGGAAAAAGTATAAATACCACATTGGAAATGTGCATAAGTAATCAAAGCTTTTACTTTGTTTTACAGAAGTAATCAGTGAATCATAGATATTCATAGATCAGATTTGTATGTTGTTAATCAAAGTCTTGCCCTGATATGACAGAACCACAAGAAGTAATTGCAGCCACCAGAAGACAGAATGACAGCCAAAAAGGAAGGGACGGAGGAAAGAAGAGAGGGAGAGGGAGAGAGAGCGTGAGGGGGTGTTAGGGGAAGACAAGCACTTGTGGGGGTCCCAGCTTTTAAATAATTCAGAGAGAGACTCACAGCACTCAGTGCAGAGGAGGAGCACTGTCAGGTCAGCTCATTCACTGCAGAGGAGAGGTAGAGAGGACTGTACAGAGAGAGGAAGAGAGGAAGAGTGCATAAAGATAGCATGAGAGAGGAAGATATTACAGCGGGAGAGTTGGCCTGTGTGTGCATGCATATGAACATTGGTATGTGTGTTTGTGTATGCATTGTGTGCATTTATGCATGAGTGTGTGTGTGTATGTGTGTGTGTGTGTGTGTGTGTGTGTGTGTGTGTACTGTGTGCCTGCTGCGCATGTGTATTCTTCTTTTGTGTGTCTGTGATGAAAATAGACGAAATGAAGGAGAAACAGGTCGTTTCCTCCTGGAGCTTTCTGGTTTCTCTTAGTCACCACGGCAACCGCCTCCTCCCTCCTTCCCGCACCCCTGTTTACATAGTTACTTACTCTTCCCCCATCAATCCATCCATCCCTCCCTGCCTCCCACACTCGTTTGACTCCCCTCCTCTCCCTGCCCTCTTGTATTTTGAGTCCTGTACCCCTCTTTATTTGCTGCATTCTCTCCACCCCTCATCATCCCCATCAGCTGTTTTAATTCTCTTTTTATCAAGCACTTGACTGTCACCATGACCCACTATAAATATGTTGCAGTCTGTATCTAGATCTAGCAGCAAGCTCCCATATGTTTATCCCAACTTACATCTACCTGAATACACTTCCTTTTAAGCTCCTTCCCCCTACCTGGCATGTTGTTTCTTCCCTCCTCATCTAGCAGGCTCCTGTGTGTTTGACTTTGTGGATGGGGATTAGAGGTTATTTCAGTAGCCTAGAGGGAAAGAAATGAAAATGAACATTAATATAAGATAAGTGAAAGGCAAGGAAAAATTGCAAGAAGATGAGAGCACAAAGGAGAAGGCGAGACATACCCCCCAGCTTTCAGAGAGTAGAGATTATTCACAGAATAATGACTACATTAGACTGGGACAGTCCTGGAAAGAAAGGTTGCATGAAGTTGTTTCAGTGGCCAAAGATGTGAAGTGTGCCAGACATATAACAATAGTATTTATAATACATATCCAAATCCTAATATTTTCATATATTATATCAATGGATGAAAAGAAAAAGGCCTTAGTGCAGCTGATTTCACATTTATAGCCTTTATTTCCTTGTGGCTGCTTAATGAAAAATACATTTTATAAGATATGAAACAGCACAACTATTTGGCCTGAGGCTAATATTAAAGATAAAGCAGATAGAGATGAAAGATGTCATTAAGTTTGACAGGGTCGCTATAAAGTCACTATTAGCACCACAAACACGCTGTACGTGCCCGAGAGTGCTGAATATTATATGGTGATATGTGACTTAGTGCGGGAAAGACACTGGCATCGTTAGCCGAGCTGAGGAGCCTCTGAGGTATGCCACATCCTCCCTTCCCGCCTCCTCCCCCCTTGCTCCTCCGCGCGCCCCCCGCGCCCCGCCCCCGCCTCTCCAGCGCGTCGCATCGCTGAGCGGCGTTGAGCACGGACAGCCAAGCACCGCACGACCCAGCGCAGAGCTCACCTGGCCCCGCCGAGATATTTTTTTCCCACCCCCCCCGATTTCGGGCGAAGAAGTGTGGAACGACGGAGAGCCCTGACGTCACCATGCCAGGTAGAGACTGAAGGGAGGTTTTGGGTCGTGAGGAGGTGGGGTGTAACACTGCGGGTGCGCTTGGGGTGGCCTCTCCATCGTGTTGAACACCTTTCGGGCTCGGAGCGCGCTCGGACGCATGATGGACGGCTGGCCGCCGCTGATGCTGCTGCTGCTGGCTCTCCTCGCCATTGCGGGAGGTGAGTAACTTGTCCGTCTGAATGCCTCCATCGACGCACTTCTGAGTGCATCGGCACCTTTACAGGGCCAAAAAAAACCCACCGTGCGTTCCTGCAATGGGGGGGGGGGTCTGATGAGGCTTCTTCAAAGTAACGAGGTAGTGGGAAAACAAAAGGAGTGGTTAGATGCTGAGGAGAGGGTGAGGTGGAGAAAACGACTCTTTCATTGCTGTGTCACCATCTTTCTCATAACAGCAGCGAGCGCGACGGAATGATGTGGTGGAGAAATATTGCCCACTCTGTATATTACATGCGCACAATGTAGAAACACTAGCAGATGCGATAGCTTTCATGATTTTAACGTTATCCGCTGAAAATCCGAAAGAAGTCCTTTAATTTAGGGTATCTTTTGTTGTGCGTTTAGAGGCCTCACTTTACTTTAGTAACACCTATTGTATCACAATCATATTATTGAATGTACTTGTTGGTGAGCCAGGTGCTATATTTATTGTAGGGGATTTCTTTGGGGCAAATCGCACTTTTGCAACAGACGAATAGAATATGGCTGATTTTAAAGACGTTTGTAGCATTTAAAAGCATTTAAATGTAGCCCACATTGTTTTAGCTGCTAACTGGCTGAACATTAATTGGGTGCATTGAAAAAAAACACACTGCATGCAATCTACACAACATTAACATATATTTAAAATACCTCTTGGTCATTGAGTTGTCCTTCTCTCTCCTAATATATATTAGAGAAAGAGAGATAGAAGAGGAAATAATGTTATTTATCACCCCCTTGCCCTCTCCCCACACACCCTCTCCCTCTATGGCTTTTTCTGTCTCTCTCTCTCTTTCTCTCTCTCTCTCTCATTAACACTGAGGTCTTGCATTGAGTGGGCAGGTTAATGAGAGGCACGTTGGGCTAAAACAACTTCTACATCCTGTCATCAGAGGACAAATGATGTGTCATTCAGTACGGGAAAAGCCTTCTGCCTCTGTGTTAGAGCACAGACAGGTAAACGCTCTTTATGTCTCAGTGGATGGCCTGCACTGAGTAGATCTGTTTTATTTACGACACCATTGGTGCAGCACATTCAGAGCAAATGAGGTATGTGTTAAGTGTAAAGCTATTAGGGTGTTTGGACATATTTTACCTCCGTAAGTTGGCTCTAATTTGGTGTTAATTCCTGCTCAGCGAGGGTTTGCCCCAAGCAGAGAGGAAAAACACACACATTAGCTGATTGGTCAAATTATAGCTGCCTTAATATTTTCAGCCAATTCATAGTAGTGACAGGGCAGAGGTCAGCTCAGTGCCTCAAAGCAAAAAGAGTGTTTGTCAGTGCATGTGTAGCAGCAGTAGCAGTACACATCACCACACACCCCAACACACCTCCGTCCGCTCACACACATACACACGCATGCTTGGCCATCTGCCTCACATTGACTAACTGTTCATCATCACCCATGGCGACAACATGCTCCTGCTTTCTCTCTGTCACACATACACTCTTACTCTTTCTGTCACTCACACACACACACACACACACAAAGAAAAAGATCATTACACTGCAGAGTTCATCACAATACATACAGAAACAATCACAAGGACATAGAGTAACAGATCAAACACTTTGACCTCCATTAACCTGCCATATATCATTTTAAATACCTGCTTCAGAAATGTGTGCACATACACACACACCAAGAAAAAACACGTTACAGTACAATTACAAGTAAATTAAAAGTAAAGTAGAATTTAAAAAAAATACTTGGAAATAAATAAATAGCTAAATACATAGCAAAGGCAAAGATTTAGAATTGAAAGTAAAAATAATGAACTAAATGTAAAAGTTAACATTAAAAATAAGTGGTGAAAATGAGTATACATTCAAATACAGTAAACAGTTGTTACTTTCACTAGTTTCATACACTCTTCCGCTGCCTCTTCGGTGTCACCAGAAACATCTTATAAATGTTATAAAACTCTCAGTTCTTCTCCTGAAGAATATGCTACCAACATGAAACTGACTTTAAGGAGCTTCGTAAGCAGCGGAGTACTAATGAGTCATCTTCCCTTAAGGGAAGAAAATCTGATTTAGCATCATCCCCAGAGACTATAAACTCAATCCAGACACAAACATACGCAAAATACACGTTTGAAGAAGTGCTCACAGTGGCGCATGCTCTCATGGCTGAGCACACACCTGAAGCATCAGCTTATGACAACACATTCTAGAGATTCCCCACAAAGAAAGAACACAACACGTAACATTATCTTAGAAAAGACAACATTTGCACAGGTTCTGTTGTAGTCTTATGCATTCTCACATAAGAGGAGAGGATTAAAGGAAAAATAGCCAGAATCAGAGCAAAAAGGGGTGGTGATGGATTTGAAAGGAGAAAAATTCACAACTTTACACCTCCAGCTGCACAACAATACTTTCTTACATAAGACTAAGAAACACAATCATGCACAAAAAGGAGTCTTGCAGTCACAGTCAGTGGCTGTGCAAGGACGCTCAAGGACATTTCACCACCTGTCGTGGACACTGCCGTGAGGATGTGGCCATCCTGTTGTGTGAGGAGGATGTCTCTTGTCATTTCCCCTCCAGGCCATGCATAATAAACAGGTCTGTGGTGCTGAGTTGACCTGAAGCGGGGGGTTACTGGATATGGAGCACGGTGTGCCACAGTCATCATCAAGCAAGGACGTGAAGTGTACTTGGATTAGTTTTACAGCAATGCTTTCATCAGCTGCGTCAGGCGTGTTTGATGCATGGCCAAGTCATCCTCTTTGCATGTGTGACCGTGTAAGTGCATGCGTGTGCCATAATCTTTGTCCTCTGCTCTATGAATGCACTTAGTGAATATCAACTAACCATTTCCTTGGCAGTGCTACAGTCTACAAAGTTCTGCTCAGTCAGTTTAGCCTGTCATCACTTTTCTGCTGCACTGTTCCAGCCCACTGATCTCTGCAGCATCTCAACCTGCACATTACAACAGCCCTCCTATTGTCTCTCTCTCTCTCTCTCTCTCCCCCCTTCTGTCACTTTCTGTCTTCATCTTGCTCTCTCATTTTGCGCTGTCTCTATCCCTTTGGACTGACTCCCAACACACAGCAGCAACAGGATCAGATCGGTGGATAGGGCCTGCATCTGCGATTAGAAATGCACAGCAGTCACACAACAGAGGCCTGCATTTGTATGTGAGAACATGTGTGACTCCTTGTGTAAAACTATGTGCTCTCATGTGTGATTTGTACAAGATTATGTGTGTGTGTGTGTGTGTGTGTGTGTGTGTGCATGTGTGTGAGTCAGTATGTTTGTGTGAATGAATGTGCAGCAGTAGTAGCAGCGTGAGCAGTGTGTGGCCCTGGAGATTAGAGGCAAGCAGAGGGGGAGTCACAGAGGTTTAATAGAAACTTAAGCAGTGGAGGAGAAGAGTCAGATAAGAGACGTTTGGAAAGTTAAGAGTTTTATTAGGAAATTTTTTTAAAAAGAAAAAGAGTTGACATACATTAAGGCAAGGCTGTGCTTATGTTGATGCAGGTGTGTGTAGAAGTGCTAATAACGTATGAAAGATAAAACTGTTTTTGTCTTGTCGTCACCGTAAAAGTGATTATACATTTAAGCTCAGTGGACAGGAACAGTGCAATAAAACTAGACAAAAATATGATTATCAACAGAAAATAAATGGCAAAAAAGGAACGTGTCAAGATTTTGATCAGGACATTGACAAGATAAGATGCCAGCCCCAGTGGGATCAGGATACATGCATATCTGTCAGGCAGACAGCCCCCTATCTCTGCATGTGCACACATTATTCTCAGGCGGCAGGCTTTGACCTGCTGATAACATGGCCTCAGGATTTACGAGTATCCAAATAATAGCTCAAATAATGGCTGTTATGAGAGGCATTATGCAGTGCAAATGATGGATTTTATTGCAATCCCTGAAATATGCAGCACTATAGTCAGAAAGCCACATCTTTCATCCAACAGCTGAGCTCCTCAGGCTGTAAATAATACAAATAAACCACACTTTATATGCCCAATATGAGGATTTCAGGACATTTTAAAGCTTCTGACGCTTTTCAAGCTGTTCAACTGCAGATTCTTAAGTAGTCTAGACCACTTAAACATCTTCTCCTTGAATGTCCCCCAATGTGACTCGACTTTTGACTATACATTGAGAAATAGTCAAACCTAAGAAACCATGAATGAAAAAAAGCTTTGCAGGTTCAAGCTGTAGATGTAAGATATTTTACTTATATGGTTGGATCAGTTCATGGCTTCAAACTCTGCATTTTGCATTTGATAGTGGATGTGCCTAAAGTGTCTGCACAGTTTGCAATGTTAAAACCTGTTTGTAACAATATAAGCTTTGGTGGTACATTATTCTTACAAAGATATGTAAGATATGGTCCACAGTTAACAGTGAAGCAGTTACTGCAGTGATCCACAGACTGCTTCCCCTTTACTTCCAACCATAATTTCATAGGTTGATCATGAATTGGAATCAAATACTCAATCACTTGGTGTATATACAACGCCATTTCTTTTTTTTTTTGTAAGTCAAAAATCCTCAAACTCCAAGACAACTTCAATAAGACATATGGATCTCATATGTCCAATAATCCAAAATTTAAAGGTAAAAAAAAGAAAAAAGACAAAAGCATGAGGCTTTAGTCTTAGTAATTTCCACATGCTGCCTTTAACTCATGTTTTACAATCCACTCTTACAAATGTTATTTGACAGTCAATATTTTAAACATCGAACTCAACTGGCTACACAGTCCTTGACGGTGGAGTTTGCTGAATCTGGCGACATTACAGCTTCCGCTCTCAGTTAGTCCACAGTGAGATGGCTTTGTTTTTGAAGTGCTGTGATATTGCGGCTGAACAGGGGATCAATATTAATATCTCAGTTCTACGGGCACTAGAGAGCCAATTGGGTGTTGCCAGTAGATCAATGGATCTCTCCATTATTGATTTAAGAATATTTCAGCATAAAAGGTCCCAACTGTAGCCAAAAAGCCTCTTTGGCAAAGCACAGAGAAGCAAGGAGAGCAGAGGGTGACCCCACTTTCCCTCCAACCTTTTCTCATCTGAGTGAGCTGTATAAATAGAGATCATCACTGTAATAGTCTTAGCGGGATAATTCAATTTAGCTCTCGCTTGGCCCTCATTTTCTCCACATTTGTCTTTACAGCGTGTGTGGACTCTGGCCTCTAAGTAGCTCTGTAAACTGCAAACACATGGCAGTAAAAGGCAACGATTGATGATTTTATATGATCAGAGAGGAAGTGTGAGAGGAAGATGAACCATAGGAGGCTGATTAGTACGCTCAGATCAATGTATATTTAGAAAATAGATGCAGTCAAAGGCTAAACATGGCTACCATCTTGTCTGTTCCCGTGCACTGAGGTTTGTGTGTGTTTTCACGTGTATGGCGGTGTGTAACTTCCCCAGCTCCAGAGTCTAATGGGGAGTCCTGCTGAAATATTCATAGTGTCACATTAAGTTTGCAATATTTGCACTGGAAAGCAACCAGAATACAACCTGAGCTACCAGCAACATTACAACCGATCAGCCTGGACTTTAGCATGACAGAGCGTCGTATGTGGAGAAATAAAGAGATCAGCCTTTGTTTAGATGCACTGCTAAGTGTTGACAATGAGCAGCCGGGTTAACATGTTTGTGCAGTGATCAGGCTGGGTGGGTATTTTTTGCAGGCTTTGAGATAAGAAAAACCAGAATAGACCAACGCTCTCTGTTTAGGTCTCTAATTTGTCTCAGTGCCGTAAAATATTAGTCTAGACTTTCATCCTGAGCCCATGCACGCAAATATTTCAGTAAAACCAAAAATAAGCAGAAAATACAAAGACTCAGAGAGGGGATACGCAAGCCAAGAATGCAAGAATGTCTTCCAAAGTTGTTTGATTCAAATTGTAGAAAATGTGTGGCATTTAATCTGCATCTCACTTTGGATTTACGTCACCGCACATGTAATAGGAAATATATGTCAGACTTTTTTGTTAATACAGTCATAGATGTTATTGAAACAAGCCTCTGTCACGATGTTAAACAACTACATTCAGAGCTGCTTCCAGACCTGCACAAAAAGATAAAACACTAGTTCCTTGGCCTGTTGGAATGTTTTTGAGTCATCGTAGCGTCAGAGGAACAAACAGGCAAAGGCTGACAGATGATGTTTAAACTGAAGTTTTAGTTGCACATCCAAATCCGTTTGGCCTTGGACATTGTTTTCACTCCTGGTGAAGGTGATCTTAGTCATCTGCAGTGGTCTTTTACTGAGGAGCTTTTCAGCATAGATTTTTTTGAATAACTAACATAAAAAAATGACTCCCAATACAGCAACTCAAATAAAAGGATTTCAGAGATGACGTGTATGAACTATCACCTGTTTAAAGGTTTTGGCCAAGGTGCAGGGGTCATTTCGTTGAGCAAAGACATTAAATGCAGTCAATCATTTTTAATAGATTTAAGTGCAGTGCACAGAAGATGCTTCCTGTAACTATGATATAAATCAAATATGATGATCTGTATTTACAAAGGAAAGCAGTTAAATGTATTAACATTTTGAAGCTGTCATTTAGTTAGTTTGAGCACGAAACAGCTATTTACATTACAAGCGTTGCTGATGGAAATGTAGACCTTTCCTGCTTCATCATTGTTTAAGTGAACTGTATTAGCTTTCTGTCTCATCCGACAGTGTTATTGCCTTGTGCTTCTGGGAATAATATACATTACTCATATGGTCCAGACACAGACGGTAATGCTTATTTCCCTCATGAATGTGTGTGCACAAAAACACACGCACATACATAGACATATACACACATAAAAAGCAACTGGCGCTTGTGCACAATAAACAACCAGGATGCTACATGCATGTGCTGACAGGATGTGTATTGATGATCCTGGATTAGCGAGGGAAGGGGCAATAAATGGACAGTGGCTGTCAGCAACGGGAAGATGGAGATAACAGGAAGGAGAGAGCGATGGAGACAGCCAGGGGAGTGAGAGGGAAATATAGGTCGGCTCAGATGACGGAGAGACGGAGAAAGTGTAAAAGAAAATGAGACAGAAGAGACGGGATGCAGGAAGAAGAGCAGGAGATGGGGGGGGGGGGGGCAAGGAGATGCGTGTTTATTTCGCGAGGCATGAATAGAGTCCTTATTGATCCAGAGACGTAGGCCATCATTCCTGTTCAGTGAACACAGCAGCTACAGGGTGAGAGGGAGGGGAGGAGGAAGGTGGGGGTCAGGGAGAAAAGTGGGGGGGAGGACTGAGTGTCAGAGATGAGCTCAGGCACATTCAGAGGTGCAGGAAAGTAACGCAAGATGATTAAATTTGGTTCATTTATAGCATTTTAATTTAAATTGCTAATGCAACAAATGACATAACAAATGTTTTTTTCTTATAGTATTTACCTTTATGTGTCTATGTATAAATTATTTTTTTTTAATTTGTTGCTTGTAAATTGGATTTCACCACACAGCAAATTAATTGGTGTAACTGGTAATTGGTAATCATTTGGTCAATGAAATGCTCATAACATAACATAAATTCCAAAGACCAACCAAATATAATAACATTATAATGTTTGAAGATGCTGAAATAGGGATTATTCTGCATTAAAATTGCTCAATTTTCTGTCGATTGAATTATAGATTAACTGATTTATTGTTTGAGCTTCACTATTGACATAATGAATTTTAATTTGCAATTGTTAAATCAGTTTGTTTTACGCAGATGAGGCATGTGAAAGACATAAAGCTGTAAGAGTGCTTTTGGGATTTGCTTGGTTTTATATTGCCTTTATTGTCTGGAATATCTTTTGTGACTTGAACAGCTCATCTCAAAAAGGGGTTTATCCTTTCACTTTGAAACATTACCGTGTGTTCATTTTACCCACATCAGCTTTGACATGTTTGTTTTCCTGCACAGTTAACACCCTCTAAAATAGCAGGTTTAAATTTGACAACAGTGGTACCAAGTTAACAGCGAGCAGCCTGTGTTTATCTTTAGGGGAAACGTGTGAGAGAATTGTGAGATGGAAAAGAAGCAGCACGGGAGCAAACAGATGCCAGAGAGACAGGGAGTGAAGAGCACAAGCGAGAGGAAGGAAGACGGAGGTGCAGAGCAGTTGTTTTTTTTATTCTCTGTGCATCTTGTCTCTCTGTAAAACACTTCCCCTCCTGTGTGTGGTGTTGTGACAGCTCTGCCCAAACTCGACCGCTCACAAAGATATGACTACACTCAGCTACAGATGGAGGGATGGCGGACAGGAGGGCGGGACGAAGATGAGGGAGGGAGGAAGACAGGGGAAGGGAAGTGAGAGATGGAGTGAAAACATCCCAAAGCAACAAAAGACTGGCAGTTGGGGAGAAGTGCAACACAGCAGAGGAGAATAGATAGAGACAGAACAGAGGCACGAAGAGAGCGATAGAGACAGAAGGGATAGCGATAGAGACATTCAGACTGGTTGACTCATTCTTATGATGTCAGATCTTGTGAGAAGTGTGTATCGAGCTGTGCTGACGTGCTCCAGCCGGCAGTGATGAGTAATGCCATGGTTCAAAGGCTTCGCGTTCTCAGTACACATGGATAGCCAGCGCTCAGTGTGAGGGCAGTGGCCAAACAGGGAAACTCAACAGCACCAATGATTTCCCACTATTGATTGCATCCGATATGATAAAAGTCTTTCTAAAATAATATGCCAAGAGAGACACAGATGGCTGCAACACTTTTTGTCTCACGATAGAGGCGGATGGGGATGATGATAATGTGTTCTCATTACAGGTGGCTTCGGGGCAGACACAGAGGAGCGGTTGGTGGAGCATCTCCTAAACCCAGCCCACTACAACAAACTGATCCGTCCTGCCACTAATGGCTCCGAGCTGGTTACCGTGCAGCTGATGGTGTCGCTGGCCCAGCTCATCAGCGTGGTGAGTGTGCATATGTCTGGCCTTGTGTATGCATCTCTCACTGCATGAGGACGTTCCAGATTTAATTTCATTTCATTTTGGTTGCACATTAAAAAAAGACTATAGACTAGTATAACTATTGCATGCAGGGGGAAAAACCGCAGTAATGCTGACTAATGCTGCTCCTGCTGGAGATACAAAATGATTTGTATTCAGGTCTCATGGTGAAGACTTGAAAATGAAGATGTTTAATGATGTAAATCCCAGGAAATCTCAAGTCAGGCTAATAATTATTTGGTCCTTGGCCCAAGGCCCAATCTGTTCACCACGTTTCATCTATATTCTATTCAGAGCCTTTTGGGAAATCTTTCTTAAAGGCAACCAAAAGCCTGCATTCTAAATCTTACTAAGGTATTTACATAGTATAGTATAGTTTAATTTAAGTTCTCAGTATGCAGCAATACACTGGCATCATTTGAGGTATAACAAATCATTGTATATATACAGTATTTTGATTACAGGTTTTTAAAATCTACATCTGCAAAGTGACTAGTGAATCTTTCAAACAAATGTATTGGTGCAAAAAGAAAAACAATAATGCAGCATAAAATTACAATACATGTTACTCAGAATACTACTAAATTAATTGTACTTCGTTACTTTTCACTGCAAACAACTCATGATTAAGGGTAAAATCACTATTGTCTTGGACATAGAACTGCACTGAAATGCAAAATTAAAGGAAGCATGCAAGCTAAAGGCAGTTCCACTGTTTTTACCACCAAGTTTAGTTTGCTCAATGTGTTGAATACACTCAGTAAAAAAACAGTTGTATTAAGTCCTCTCGTGGTTCTGAAGATCAGAAATGTATCCCTATGATGTCATTTTTGTGTAGAAAGCTTTACAAACTGGGATTGGGCACGTAGCAAAGTGTAACATCCAGTGTTTCTGAAGCTCAGCTCAGCCTCTGGGGACTAATAGTCTCTATATCTTGGCTTTGCTGCATCAATGCTGTGCAATTTTGTGCCAAAAATCTGTCGTACACTGTATTCGACTTGCTGGAAATGCAGCAGTGAGTCATCCCTTTAATCATAGTTTGTAATGTATATGTCTTCTACTTCTGCAGCATGAAAGAGAACAGGTGATGACCACCAATGTCTGGCTAACACAGGTGAGAGTTCCCACTCATCTTCTTATCCTAACATCCAAACATAGTAAATAGAAGGGATAAATATTATCAAAATATCAGAGGAACAATGAACTGAACATTTGATTTTGTTTTACTTTTTAACTAACTTCATGGTTTTACAGTCAGTGGAAGTCAATCAAATGCCACAATAAACTGTAACTAAGACAAACATGGACTGAGAATGATGCTCTTTCTATGATATACTACACTATACATGCTTATTTACATTATATAATCAGTGTTACACCAGTAGACCATAGCATATGAGTGGCGGTCCAGTTAGTGGAGGGGAAAGATGCATTGCTATGGTCCATATGTTGCAGCTGACAGAGTCTAATCCTGCCTCTGCTCATGTGGAGCGGCAGCTCTGACGACTGACACGACTGGTGAAGTGTCAGACAGCAAGAGAGGCGTCAAACAATGCATGTTCTAAAAAAACCCCAAAATCTGACAGGTGGAAAAATGAGAAGTGAGCTGAAATTCATGGGCAGGAAACAGATGTGTTTACACTTGGATAAGTGATGATGCCAAAAGCCCAATAGCACCGATGCTGGACCCCTATTTCTCATTCTGTGAATTTGGCAGTTTGTGATTTTGCATCAGACTTACTATAACCTGATTAATGTGACTCTGACTGAGCTGTGACCCTTTTCTACATGGCTGGATCCTCGTATGTGTACAGCTGATGCCTTTAACATGTAGGTGGCCTAAAACATGTAGGTGGACACATTTGCATACACTAGGTATTCAAATGCATTCACCCACACACATCGTCAACATATGTGCTTGCTTTCGAGGGCAGGTGTTGGAACAAATTACACAGGCATATGTTCAGTTTGGACTTAAATTTAGATCTATACGAAGCAGACGATGGCTCTCTTCCTAAGTACAATGTCATGGATGCTGAATTTTTCATTAAATTGTTTATAGCTTTGCACATGTATACATCTATAGCTTTTTTTCTGTCTTGTGTTCACACACACATACACATACACTTGCACCTGAGCAAGTTAGGATTTATGACATGTAACGGAGCGTAGAATGGCCATCAGCGCTCTATGGATCCCTCGCAGTCGGTAAGCAGGGGAGCCAAGGACAGCTGTCCTGAGCCAAGATGAACTGTAATGACCATAATGCATCACAGTTACTGCAGACGACCTAGCATGGGCTTTACAGCTCTAACATGACCACTGAGGTCAGACACTGAGGAGTCAGACAGAGACGCTGTCTTGGGGCGGAGAATAGCAGTGTCAATGATTGACCCCCAGCATACAGAACAAGATAATGCTGTCTTTTACAAAAAGGTTACACAGAGGACATGACGTTGTGTGCAGAACACACATGCACATGCTCACACACAGAAACAGTCTCACTGTAGATGTTGATTTTAATCATACTGATTGGTCTGCGGCTGGGTATGTTTAAGAGACCATTCAGGGTCAGGGTTGACTCGAGCGCTTCTCTCGCTCTCTCTCTCTCTATGGCTTATAGTTAAAGGTATGACGTAAGCATAGAAGGAGAGGCAGCACAGGATGTTCCCCAGGCTCATGTGGCTTGTGATGTGTCATATTGACCACCGACTGACCAGCAGACAGATAGATAGACCGATAGACAGACGGGCAGGCAGACAGGCAGACCTTCTCTATGCTCCTCCCAAGATGTCTTCATGCTGCTGTGCGATTGGTGGATGAGTGACTAAGCATTTTGTTTTTTATTGGCCCTCAGGAGTGGCAGGACTATCGTCTGACTTGGGTCCCTGAGGAGTTTGATGGAATGATGAAGGTCAGGCTGCCCTCAAAACACATCTGGCTGCCTGACGTTGTGCTCTACAACAAGTGAGTCACTCACTCACCCTCCTGTCCTCCCTTCAGAAGGCTCACTGAAGACGCACACAAACTCATAAACACACACAACCAAAGCACATACAGATCTCACCATATTAAACTCATAATGCATTAAAAGTAACTCCCAGGTGATTAGATCTAGCTGCCACCACTGGAAATCACTTTGAATAAGAACATCTATTAAATGGCAGACGTTTTACTGTGTAATACATCCCAGCCTGTCACACATGACTGAATATGTCCACTGTAATCTGCTCAAATCACTCATGCTACATTACTATACAGTACCTTCAAGTCCCATGAGACACTTCAAAGATGGAGTCATCTGCACTACACACCCAGATAGATAAGCGCAAATACATGTAGATGCATGCATATACAGTGGATACAGATATAGTTCACTCATGAGAAGGGTATGCAACTGTTCTTCTTGCTTTTTAGATTGTGTGAAATGCTCCATGTGCTCTGTGTACATTTTAAGTCTGTGCCCAGGATCACTTATCTATGACAGACAGTAAAATGTGCATTACAACCTCACCTATATTGTAGGCCAGGATGAATCTATCAGGAGGCCACAGGAGCAAACATTTGCAGTTAAGCCCTTATTGACAGCCACAGCCCCACCATTTGTACACTGAGTACTGTTTGCACCTGTCACCTTGAAGTTCCCATCAGGCCCAGTGCACACAGAAACCAACTAGTACTCTGGTGCTGGAATACTTTGCAGCAATATAATTAAACACTACCAGGAATATGCACCATGGGAGCACAATATGAACTATAAATCTAGTTTTAATTAATCCAGACTTGAATGCAGGTCTGATATGGTTAAAATCAACCAAATGACAAATTGATGGCAAATAATAAAAAGCTACATTTTTTTATTTGCAGTGCAATTCATGCACTGTTTCCACTCTAATGCCCTATATAACTCAAAGGTCTTCACAAATGAAAAAAAAATAGTCTTCTTAATAGTTTTTAATTAGACTTTGCATGTCTGAGGGCAGTAAAGATGTTGTGGACCACTTGTCTTAATGTAATGGAAACTGAGTGTCAGCCTACAGTATGTAAATCAGCTCATCGGAGTACAGTGATCTGTCTGGCCTTCTCCTCTTTCCCTGCCTCACTCCTACTTTACTAAAGATTAGAAGATCCCTGACCCACCGAGCTCTGGATAAAATGATCTCGTTAATCCCACAGACCCCAGGTCAACATGCAATCCTCTAGGTCTTCTTCACTGCTTCAAACTTCTGTCAGTCACCCAAATAGTAGCAGTACTGCAGAGCTGATAATATTTAAAATACTATGTTTGTAGCTAAAGTTAGTTCTTTGTATAGTGCATTGCAGCAGGTGGGCCAGTCAGTCAAAACTTGTGAATTATCCTCTTTAATGTGTCACATCGCACAGTGTCAGCCATCATTAATTAGTTCCTCTACCAAAACTCGAGGTAAATGGAAATTCAATCTACAGCTTTAATGTTTAACAGCTGACTTCTGACCACAGTGTCTAATTCAAGCTGTTTAACTCGACCCGGTCTGACCTGCAAGCCGTGTTTCCTGTCTAGACTGCGTGTTCATCATGTTCCTTGTGTTTGTAGAAGCAGGTGTGAGTGACCCTGCTGCCCTGAGACACTTCAAAGCCTCACCCCCTTAATCTCCACATCCTTGTGTATCAGTATGTGTGTGTGTCCCACAGCTCTCTAATGAACACGCACTGCATAATGTGATGCGTCATGTTTCATCGCTTTAGAAGTCAGAAAACATGGTTTCTCATTATACTTAATGTTTACAAAATGGTTTTTAATTAAATTATCACACAAATATTTCTGTTTACACTCCTCTCACTCCTTCTCTTCTTTATTTTTCTCCTCTTCTTCTTCTCCTCCTTGTCTTCTCTTTCACTTTGTCTGTCAGTGCTGATGGGGTATACGAGGTGTCATTCTACTCTAATGCAGTGGTCTCCTACGATGGCAGCATCTTCTGGTTGCCCCCGGCCATCTATAAGTCAGCCTGTAAGATTGAGGTCAAGCATTTTCCCTTTGACCAGCAGAACTGCACGCTGCGCTTCCGCTCCTGGACCTACGACCGCACTGAGATTGACCTGGTGCTCCGTGCTGACGTGGCCAGCATGGACGACTTCACACCCAGTGGGGAGTGGGACATCATCGCCCTGCCAGGCAGACGAAATGAGAATCCGGCTGACCCAACCTATGTGGACATTACATATGATTTCATTATTCGCAGGAAGCCACTTTTTTACACCATAAACCTCATCATCCCATGCGTGCTCATCACCTCGCTGGCAATCCTGGTCTTCTACCTGCCGTCTGACTGTGGAGAGAAGATGACGCTCTGCATCTCCGTGCTGCTGGCGCTCACTGTGTTCCTGCTGCTGATCTCCAAGATCGTCCCACCTACTTCACTAGATGTCCCTCTTGTGGGGAAGTACCTGATGTTCACCATGGTCCTGGTCACTTTCTCTATCGTCACCAGTGTGTGCGTGCTCAATGTACACCACCGCTCGCCCACCACACACACTATGCCCCCTTGGGTTAAACTGGTGTTCCTCAACAAGCTTCCTGCTTTGCTCTTCATGCGCCAGCCCAGGAACAGCTGCGAGCGCCAGCGGCTGCGCCAAAGAAGGAGGGCCCAGGAACAGAGGGAGGGTGGGCGCGGCGGGGAAGCAGGGGCCTTGATGGTGGGGCTCGGGTTGGGCAGTGGTGGCGGGAATGGTGGGGGGACCACCACAGGGGTGTTCAGCAAGGAGGACAGTGACCCTTGTACCTGCTATGTGAACCGAGCATCTGTTAAACAGTTTGGAGGGGATCTGGGAGGTGCAGGAGGGGGATCCATGGATGGTCTTAACAGGGTGAGGGAGGGCCGGGATGGGGGCTCTGCCATCCCGCGGGGGAAGCAAGCAACAGGAGGTCCTGCTCTGACTCAGGCCCTGCTGGCTCAAGCCTGTCCGGGCTTTGAGGAGGCTGTGGAAGGAGTCCGCTTCATTGCCAACCACATGAAGAGTGAGGATGACGATCAGAGTGTGAGTATCATAGTGTTTTTATGATACCATTCACACCATTACAGTTTTAGCCTAGACCTTTTAGCATGTTTTCACCCCAAAAAAACCCCCAAAACCCAACAACAATGCTAAATGCTTAAATATGTGTTTGCATTACCTCATTAGTGTACAGATTTATAAAAGCTTAGTACCAAACAGCAAACATACACAGTTGACAACAAGGTGGTGAACATCGTGGGGCATTTAGCAACCAAGGAGCCAGCTATATCTGGTTTGGATGAAACCAAAACCAGATTGGTGCTGTTGTTGTTTGTTACAGCTACAGTTTATAGCTCTCCAATTTTTGTCAATATGAACTTAATTACTGATAAATCTGTGACAAAACATGATAAAACCAGAATGATGATGTATCGCCTAGGCTCTTCTCTCGATTAAAATGGATTATTATCTTGTCTCAGTGTGGATGAACTCATAGCATAAAGCATCGTGAGTAGCACAGATCAGTACCATATCATGTTATAGTGACGACAGAGCAGCACAGCAGTGTCATTTAGCTCTGCCATTTGAAACGCATGGGGGACTACACCAGAGCATAAGCAAAGGAGACAGATCTGGTGACGCAATCATAGCCCTCTGAATATTCAACACAGACATGTAATTATAGCAGCGGCATGACGTGTGCATAGAGAAGGAGTACAACTGGAAAGGCGCTGGAATAGAGGAGGCGAGACAGCGCAGTGAGGGTGGGATGTTTTATTGCTTCTCCTCAAGGCATCTCAGGATACCAGCCTTCTCTCCTGGAATGAAAGAAACTGACGCGGGAATTAACAACCCTCTGTAATTCTGTCCATCATCAACACAGTTACCATCACGTTGCCATGTCAACCGCTTTAAAATCCTCCCTCTCCTGGCACAGTGCATGGCGTGTCAGCTTCTCCCCTTCCCCCTCCTTCTCTGCCTCCTCTCCCCCACAAGTCATCATCATAGGGGTTACAGTGTCAGCACCCTCGGTCTCTGTGCCCTCCATCACTCTCCCTTGTCTCTCACGTCCTTCTCCTCCTCCTTGACTCGTGTTGGACCTCATCAGAGCTGTGTGGCAGAGAAAGTCTCGGCTCACATTAACCCTTCACCTCCATTAACCCTCTGCATAGGGAAAGGCAGACAGAGAGATAGAGAGAGAGTGAGAGGACGTGAGAGAGTGTGATTCTTCTCACCTTAATCTTTCTCTTCACCCCATCCCAACCCCCTTTTCTTCTCCCCCTCCCCATCCACAGGTGAGCGAGGATTGGAAGTATGTTGCCATGGTGATCGACCGCCTCTTCCTGTGGATCTTTGTGTTCGTGTGCGTGTTCGGCACAATGGGCATGTTCATGCAGCCACTGTTCCAGAATTACACAGTGAAGACCATCAACAGCCCGCCAGGCTGACTGGTTGCAGGTTGCGAACATGATGACAGACAGCTCCCCCGACCAATCAGCACACAGCAGGACAAGGGCTGGGGGGGGGGCTGCTGGTCTGGATTTTATTGTGTCTATTGAACTGGAACCAGAAACTGGAACTGAACAGCAATCACGCCCATTACCTTTATAGTAATGTTTTTTGCAACAAACAACGTTTTGAAGAGAAAAAGGAAAACACCATCATACTCTTACCTGCAGTTTTTTTGTCCAGATGTTTAAAGGACTGACCTCCCCTTTCTGGTGGAAAGGTCCCTCCCTGCTCTCCTCTTCAGCCAGTCAGGGAGCGAAGATGCTCTCATTTACTCTTTGTTGAACCTCACAGCAGCCGATCAACACTCTCCGCTTTGACGCTGACTGCTAAATTGACACGTGACATGCCCGCCTTCAACTATGACATAATTCATTCATAATATTGGCTGATGTCAGTAGGAGCTAATCAGAAAGGGAAGGGAGGTTCATATCTAGGTTATTATAAATTTATTTTATTTTATTTATTTTCAGAGATCCACTACATCAGTGAACTGATTCAGTATATTTTATCATAGCATAGCAGCTTACCACAGTATAGCATTAGAAATATATTATTACAATTTCTCTGTGTTAGCTCATGCAAGGGTCTGTTGCTGATAGAGAGGCTACGGTGTGTTGTATGATTGTATAGATTAAACAAGAATGTGATATAAACTGTACTACACAGCCTGTGATGCGCACACAAACACATTATGTGTACAAGCAACAGATCGTGATGGAGAATACATAGAAGAGACTTGAATTAAAGAAAGAGCCAGGTTGCATTACTAGATGAAAGTCAAAGGGATAAAGTAATAGATTATGCATGGACAGTTTTTTGCTTAGAGAGTCATGCACATTAAGTAGAGAGCAGCAGCAGCCGGCTGTGTTGGAGTGCACAGCTGCAATCAGATGAGTCTAGCTCCAGAGAAACTGAGGAATCTGAGCCAAGATGGTGGATAGGACCTCCAGTGTGGTGGACAGTGGGAATAATTACTCCCAGATGGAGTATTTAAAGCTCACTTGAGATGGAGCCAAGATCAGTACTGGAAAAAGTTACATGTAAATCAAATTATATTGATGGCGGGATGGGAATAATCTTATCATGGAAATTAAGCTATTATGTGTATTGATATGTAGTTTCATATTTCAGTATGTAATGTTCAGAACATATGTATAAATGTATGCGTGTGTGTGTACGTATGTGTATGCGTGCCCCATACCCCAATGCATTATCACAAGTCAGATGCAATGTTCAGAAGAGCAAATTGTATGTGGTCTCCCCCTCCCTTCTAGTAATCTCTGACAACCTTGCTCCAATATTCTTCCCTTTATCTGGTCTTCCACAGACAAACACATGGCTGACATTTACTCCAATTAGAATTATGATTAACTGTGTTCTGTAAAGACATTTTAATTCCTGCGGTTTTACTTTTCATTGCAGACTGGTTGATTTGTCTTATTTTTCCAGAATCGTCCCTGGTTCTTTGACAACCAAGCGAGAAGCAAAAGGCACATAGGGAGTGGGGGGGGGGGGGGGGTGAATTTAATTTTCAGTGAACAAGAGAGAAATAACAGCGGGGCCAACACTGATGTGCTTTAATTAGGCAATAAATGGCAATTGCAAAATCAGGTGCAGAAAAGAAAAGGTAAAGTGCAACACATGACAGCTAGTAGTGTAAATGTTTTATGATGATGTTGTAACTGAGGAATGACAGACTGTAAAAACAAAAAACAGGATAATCTGACCACAGCAAGCACAATCCAGAGAGTAAGGAGGAATAAAGCAGGATAGGCAGAGACAAAAGACTGTTAGTGCTGTTACTGCATAGGAAAGCCACTATAAAACTCAGAAAAAATGCTGTCTAATCCTCAGTCACTGTCACTGGCTGTGAGTTTCCCCAGCTTTTATTGGTCATGTGGCCAAGTCTGCGGCTCAGCTCAGTCCTGGACTTGGAACTGCTTTTCTCTGTCTGTCTCTCTTTCTGTCTCTGGAGGATGGTATTACCCAGGGGGATCCCCAGCAGATCCTGAAACAAGTGTGAAAAGCCTATCAGAGACCTGTGAAAACTGTAGGCTGCACAGCTCCGCACGGACAAAGTGCTGCTGTCCACTCTTTTTCTCTCGCTTTGACCTTTCCACTCTCCCTTCTTTCTTCTCACTTCCTCCCCATTATGCCCCCCCCCATCTTTCACCTTCTCCTTCCTGACTTTCAAATCTGCTCCTGTGCACACCTTAACCAGTCCAATAAAGGTTGTAGGTTCAGATTAATCAAAGTGTGTATGTCTGCATGTTTTTACTCACACACTCACTCACACGCACAGAACTTATCTGTAAATTACCATATTACCCAAACTTCCCATTAATCTTACACCACAGGATAGAATGAAAGAAAGACACGTTTCCTGGCTTTCTAATATTGAGGCTGGCTACTTCCTTTTTATACACTCACATGCACACACACACACTCACACCTACACACTGCAGTTGGGCTTTTTTGCTTCTAGGAAGCAGGGATTTTAAACAATCATGGGTGTATTACTCAGCCAAGGTCACTTCAAGTTCTCATTATTCTGCTGTAAAAACAGGAATGCGGGTACAGTCCGTACCTGATCATATACACCTCATGATTTCTTCTTGATGCAGAGGAGCAGTATGATGAACACTAAACAACAGATGTATCTGTCACTCTTATGGAAGACATCATTTACCAGATATATCATCAAAAGAACATAGATGTTTCTGCCAGTGATCACTGAACAGATCTGACTCCAGTCTACATCCATCCACTGCCAGGGTAAAGTGCTGCACCAGCACAAGCAAAGCAAATTAAAGGTAACACAATAATCCTCTGCTAGAGCTGTTGGATTTGATTGAGGGCCACTTGCTGCCACCTTGTGCCCAACATGTATTCCTACTACTCATTTCCTCTTTAAGAAGCAAAACCAGCATTGTATCATTTGAGTAAAGATCACATTTATTCTTTCCAGGGAGAAAATCCTTGCACTTGAATATGTTACAAAATACATGGAAAGAAGACAGAGAGGTACATTCACATATTCAACAATGACAGGTGTTGAAACTGACTCTCCAGATTTTCACAGTAACTGCAGTGTGTAACGAATTGAGTGGACATTGCAGACAAATACACAAACACCCAAGATTTACTGCTGAGGTTACAATGAGACATATATGTATGTTTGTGTGTATATGTGTTTGTGTGTGTGTGTGTGTGTGTGTGTGTGTGTGTGTGTGTGTGTGTGTGTGTGTGTGTACATGTGAAGCCCATGACAGGATGTCCTTTGCTGGTCTTTTCTCCCACTCCAACTGGTTCCTCCCTGGAGTGTATTGGGATTGCAGAGTGGACTTCTTTGTGCCAAGGGTGCGTTCACTTCTTCTTTTCTTGCTTGTCGTTGTACTCCAGGAAGAAGTCGTTACAGGCCACAGTGAGAGCTCCAACCAGTATGATGAACTCGGTAAAGTCTACCTCCCCATCATTGTTGGAGTCCAGGTCTCCCATCACCTTATCCACTGCCTCCTTATCCTGAGCATTCTGGGAATGAATTTGGTAGAAAACAGAGATGTAGGCTGGATCTATTCTGTGAAATGGGTGTGTGCATCTTGTATTGATAAGAACGTATCTCCTTACCCCCAGGTAGTTGCCAAGCTCTGTGGTAAGCATCTCCTTGAGCTCAGCCTTGCTCAGTGTATATTTGTCACCCTCATTTCCAGAGTACTTGTGGAAGGTCTGGATCATGAGCTGCATGGCATTCTCCAGGGTGGAGGCATTCTCTGAGTTGGGCATAGACATTCTGCAGAAGGATAGAATAAGAGGAAGGGTGTGAGGAAGAGCAGAAAAAAAGAGCAGTCTGTGTCCTGCAAACACCTGCAACATCTGCTCTCTGAAACGGAGGACAAGTCATCTGCAAAGCAAATACAAGTTAAAGACTCTCTTGGACAAACTCTTTTTCTCTGTGCTATCTTGGACACATTGAAAGATAGATGCATGAACAAACACCAGTAGAGAACTGAGAGAGCTACTAACTGGTCGATGTGTTGTCTTCGCATATCGTCACCTTCTTAAAATAATGGCCTATGTCATTTTTTGACAAAAATGTTTTTTGATTAATAACTATCATATACTCTATATTTGGTTCTGTTTTTTCTGTTTTTTGAAAAAACTTGAAAATATGACTTAAGCCATTATTTTAAGAGGGTGACGGGGTATAATCTAGTGTCTAATGGAAGGAGAGGAATTTGGCTGAGTCAAAAACCCTGTCCAGTTTGCTCTCTTTCCTCATCTAGAGTGTTTCCTCTCCACCAGTGGACCTGATAAGATTTTGCTGCAGATAAACTGATCCTCGATCTGTTTGTTACTTTGCAAAAGGACCTCTGGGAGCCAGGACGCAGTCAGCAGCCGGACATGTGAGCCCGCTGATAAGAGTGAAACTCTAAGCTGGTAGAACAGCTGAACCAGTGGAGGAGATGTAACCAGGACACGCAGAGGCAACCCGATCTAGCTTTTACTTTACCTCTGCCGGATGGCCAAAAACACCAGAGACAGGTGTAAGTCTTTGCCTTTCTTGAACCTACATCACCTCAGACTTTTCCTAACTGTCAATCACTTCTTTCAGTCTCTTCTCTTGGATACAATGTTCCACGCTCTCATGAATCAGTGGCATAAAAGATTATTGGAAATACATTTTTGGTCAGTAAATAATAGTATTGACATTTCTGGTCAGTAAATAAACAAACAGCTCTTCCTGTCTTTATTATTTTCAGAAAATAGATTGCATTTTTAACAGAAAGCCCACCAACAGACAGCATTAGCTGCATCCCAAAAAAATCTACACTTAAAGAGACAATCAACAGAAACAAACTGAAAAATGCAGACAGATTTCAGTCTTGAAGTCTTCCCTCTACATCATTTCTTACCTGAGTGGAGGACGAGTGCTGGCCTGCTGTTCAGGTGCAGAGAGAGAATGCAAGAAGCAACTGATGAGAAGGATGAGGAGGACATCGTCTTAAATACATGTCTCACTCCACCCATCCCACCTATCCCTTCCACCTCTCTCCCTCCTTCCACCTGTTGCTCCTCTCCTCCTTCCTATCCCCTCTTTTCCTCTCCTCCTCCACCCTCTCTGTTTACAGGTCAGACACCTGGTGTTTGCTGCACTGTCCATCAGATGACATATAGGCAGATATTACCTAGACTATGACCGCAAGCCACAGTAGAAATGTCCTCATATACCTGTTTAATGTGCTTCTGTTAGTCAGATATCAGTTTGTGTGAAAGTTATGTAAACATTGTAAACTGTGAGTTTGAGAGACGTGGAATTTGTCTGCCACATTCATATTTTGATGAGCCCAACAAACTAAATGAACAGCATTTCCTGAGCACAATGGATGTCCACGAGGTGACAGTAACATATCACTAACTGTGCTAGAGCTCACTCTTGTGACAGTGGATTATCCGGCTACCATGTTGTGCAACGATTTTGTTCTGCATGTGAAAACAAAGGAAAGGCTTAAAGGGAGTGCCCAAATAAATACTGTACCAAGAGAAAGATGAATAACTTGATAAGTTTTCAAATGTGTGTGGTTTTAAGACACAGAAAAGAGTGTTTGGGTGTGTGTGTGTGTGTGTGTGTGTAAAATGTTTACTGGTAGGAGGGGGGCAGAGTGTTGTTTGTGGTAGGGTCATACCTGATACAGTATCTGAAGGATTAGTGTAGCACCGATGAATGGAGCCATCACACCTGGCAGCCATGCAGAGAAATCCTCATACAAAGGCGTTGCAAAACACACACAAAGGTAAACAGGGACACACACACACACACACACACACACACTTTCACAGACACATTCACACCTCATGCTCCAAAACACACTACATGTATGTGCAAAAACATTCATAAAAAGGACCAACAACAAATGCATGGGTAAATATTCTTTAAGTAGTTCATCCAGTACACCAGATGTAAAGCAGCAAAAACAAATGACAGAAACACGTATAATCACGTGCATTTGAATGGATGATATAGGATGTGGCACATGAAAGTGAACAGCATCAGTCATGAAATGTATATTTGATTTGCCATCATGTTAAGTGCCTCTCCTTGTTTATGTGTCGTTGCTGCAGTATATTGTGTCAGTGAGGGAGGTAGCACACTGTGTATGCACCATATGTGTGTATGTATAGTGTTGCAGAGTGGAGGAAGGTGCACAATAGGATGCGTATACTGTATGTCAGGATCTCGTTGCAATAGTTGATGCATATAAAGGCTGCTGAGTTTGACTAGTCAGGGATGTCATGGCTATATTTAGCAAGTGTTGCTGGTAGCTACGGAAGGAACAGTTGTCATTGCAGTGGTGCCTATGGGACAATGTCAGAACCTGCCAGGGAAACCACATTACATATAAAGTATTTTCTTTACAGTCCCAGCAGAACTGTAAGAATTAGGGAGAAGTCAAAGGGTATTAATAAGACACTGCAAATGCAAATGCAACTACAGTAAGTGTAAAGACCACACAATTCAGTATATCATATAAGGCTTTATTCTGAAAATACAGTAAGTATCCTTTGCATAATTGGTATAAAACATGACACTTGCAGCTCAGAGTCCTTCAGGGTGTTCTTGACAGTGGAGATCAATGAAAAAGGTATTGTATCTGTATTTCAAAGCATTACACAACTGGTGGGTTAACTGTATGAAAATTATTATGGATTAAAAAAATGTATACATGATGTTTGGCTCATTTGGAAATGAGAAAAGACACTTAAATTGCAGGAAAAAAAGGCTGTTAATTTGTTGATCAACCGAACATTGCAGCTACATAAGCATCTACGAAGCCTCTTGATTGGGTCCACACTTGCTCTGACTGAGGGAGTTGGCCAAGTAGCCAATCAGAGTGAGGTATTCCTGGAAGCTGACCTTTCCATCATTATTCTCATCCAGTCCCTGCTGCATCTCCTTAATGGCAGAGGAGCTTTTTGTATCCTGAACACAAAATATGAACAGGAGCAGATAGGAAATACTGTTAGTGTTTATGAATATGAAAAAATCCTATACACTGATGAATTATTCGTGCACAGCAAAGAGCGATGAAGAACAGCAAAAAATGATGCAGTTCCATACCTCCATGATACCGCCAAGCTGATTAGATACCAGTTTCTTGAAGGCACCGGAATCTAGGTTTTCCTTGCCCTTTGCAGACGAGAGAAATGTTGTCACCACTGTCTTAATGGCTGCCTCCATATCTAAAGAAAGAGAGAGATAAGTGAAATGTAATGCAAGGAGAGATATTGCTATATCTTAGACACTCAGACAACATGCCATTGGGTACAGTTCCCATAAATTGTATTAAGATGAAAATATATTTACAATGAGTCTTGGATGGAGAAATTTTTCAATTCATGCATTAATGAAGGAGTAGATCACCTTAAAATGCTTTTGCACAGCAGACTGATGAAGATTTAGGGTTCTCTGTACAATTACATGAATTATTATTTAGTTATATCACAACATTTTACTCGTGTTTGATATGATTGGAAACATACTGGCATAATATTAAATGAATTCAATTAGTCATAAATGTGCAGGGGCTGAATCTTTGGTGTTAGATAGGTCATAACTTGTGACTGTATTTGAATTGAATATGTGTGGATATGTCCCCTGAACATAAATATAATAGAAAGGTGAGACACGCAAGTGATGTCAGCATAGAAGAGGAGGAGGAGAAGGAGAGGAAGGGGCTGAGCATGGAGGCTCTCCAAGATAAACAGTGAGAGAGAGAGAGGGAGTGATGGAAGGTACAAAAGGAGGGGAGTCTCTGAGGTAAACACAATGGGAGCTGTGATCTCTGACGGTGGACATCTGATCCCCAGAAGCCAGCGGGAGGCCACAGGCTCAGATTACTGCCTGCTGCCCGTCTGCTGCAACACACTTCCCCTCACACTGCAGGAAGACACTGCACACTGTGCTCAAGTACGAACTGACAAACATCACACAGCACCACTGGATTAAACCAGCCTGCAACATCTAAAACTGCTGTTATTGACAGACTTTAAATCCTTGGCTGAACAATTGAGATGAGAAGCTCTGGTTCATTGCTAGATGGAGCTTGCAGAAAAGACAGAAGCAGCCGGCAGCACATTCATGCTTTCACAGTACGTCAGATCTAGTATCAGAACAATATCTTACTCCCAGTTCCTTCCTACATGCTATTTCCACACATTTTATCCATGCTGCATGCACTGGAAAACTGATAGAGGTTCATGCTGCCTCACTGACACACTGTAGTAGAACAGAGTTATTGCAGATGTTATTAATAACACCTGTGCTTCTCTCAAAAAGTCAAAATGTCTGCCATGAACCAGTTTCACAATGCACAAATGAACTAGACGAGCTACTCACAGCTGCAAACAATTAAAGTTAATATAAAGTGGGTGGTGATGGGAATGCTCCAGGAAGATCTAAGAAAACAAAAACAGTACTAAATTTTAGTTTTCTTTTAGTTTTCCTGTAAAATTTTATGTGATGGTGACATCATCACACAGACACAAACTGTGTCCCAGTTCCAAAAGCTACAAAACAATTCTCTGTCTTTGTAGTGTTTGTACTATGGAAACGACAGACAAAATGAATTTATTCAAAACAGTTGGTATGCAAGCTAAAGAAAAAATATTTTGTGAATGTTCAATATTCTCCCATAATGCAATGCACAAGAGGGCTGACAGTGCTGACAGCTGCAAAAAACAACTGTAGATGGTGTTTAAAAAAAGACCCTGACCTTCTTAAACTTTGATTTTCTGGTATTTAACTAGCCTACATACAGTTTAATATAATTATATTATTATACTACTTTTTATGCATTAATGTAAAATATGATTTTACTATTGTAATTGGTTATGGTGGAGTTGATTATTTTTATTATGGATAAATCAGCTGATTATTTTCTCCATTAATCAATTGATTGTTTTCTTTGTTCTGAATTCTGAAAATAATGAAGTGACATCATAACTATCCCACAGCGACACCTTCATTATACTCAAAATGATCAAAATGAAATTAAAATTTCTCAAATACGGGCAAAATTAATCAGAGTAGAATCAGACTAGCTGCCAGTTAATTCTGTGTCAATCACTTGATCAGTTACTTGAATAATTGTTCCAGCTGCACTTGTTACTTATATGGTTGGGTAGTTCATGACAACATTTCATATTTTATAAGCTCTCCACAAGTAAAAGACTTAAAGTAACTGGTAACTTAAGCTGCTAAATAGATGTAGTGGAGAAGAGAGAACAATTTTCCCTTCTGCAACATAGTGAAGTAGAAGTAGCGTTTAAAAAAAAAGACTTGGGTAAAGTACCTCAAATGTTTAATTAACTATCATTCTTTCTTCACACTGCAAAAGCACTGTGCTATCGTAGTTACTATTTAGTTTCTTGTGTGCAATATGACAGCTGTTGATTTTGTGTGCAATAACTACAAAAGGAGTAGAAAATGAAAATGAGTTTGTAGTACATACATACTTTTTATACCATTATACTCTGCTCTCATTTAGCTTTCTCTCTCAGCGAACAAGATTTCTAAACTAAAAGGCCAACGTTGCAGGTACTTGAGTAGAGTCCATAAGTATTATAGCAGTCTGGTGTGACGTCTCACTGCAGGATTTCAGAAGTGTATCAGAAACTAACAGGAGGAAGCGCATGATGGGTAATGATGATGGGTGCCTGCGGTGATGTTGTTGGAGTAACTGTAGAGGCTGGTAAATCTCCCATCTGACCCAGATGTCACACCTCAGTGCTTGCACTATGCACCTACACTGACCTACGCACAAAGACGTAGGGATAGACAGACAGAAAGACAGACAGACGCACGCACACACACACACACACACATATCTGAAGGACAACACCAATTAGGACTTCTGTTGCATTAGCCTAATTACTGGGTGAGTGAGAACAAGCACCCAAACCCTGGATTTTGTTTCATGTCTCCCTGCCATGCCAACACATACACACACACTTGCACACAGAGTTGAACACACAATTCTTTCCTCCATACAAGTGAGCATCTGTCATCAGCATGCTGTTCATTACTATTTAATGGGTTACTATAATTGTCCCAACACCTTCATAACACCCTCTACAAGACGAGCAGCGGCATGGGAACAGGCGCTTCAGTGTCTGAGTGCGTTTGCTACCGTACAGGCCATATATCAAAATGCCTGACAGGGCCACCATCCATTAGCGTCTCTTTGCTGTGTAATGAGATGAACATGAAACCAAGGAGGTTTTGGTCAGAACTGGAGACATCGGGGCCACAGAATTACAAATAGAAAGGAGCATGCAGTCAGGGTCATCTGATGAGAGTGAAAGGGGGCCTGACTTTGGGAGTTAGTGCTGAGTATGACTCAGAGTCTCAGCACATGTACTCCAGATTCAGAGTGTGGAGATGGTGATTACAATGACTCAAGTATAATGAATGCTTGTGTGAGGCCCAGTGCTTTGTTTTATTTGTATTTCAGGTCCCTTTTGTGCCATTTTACTGGAACTTTGCATGACACCCAAAGTAGTTATTTGAGTGTCTCGAAACTGTTTTGGCTTGGATTTTTCTCATTTAGTAATTTTCTTCCTGTTAATGTCACATAGACAATTGTATGTGTGTGTGTGTGTGTGTGTGTGTGTGTGTGTATATATATATATATATAATATATATATATATATTATATATATATATATATATATAACAGGAAGAAAATTACTAAATGAGATGCACACCTGAAGTCCTCTTTTTTAGTTATGATCTTATTTAGTGCCCATCCCCCACCCACTGCCACACCCCTTCACAGAAAGCAGCTCAGGTATGCAGGCAGACATTATTTTAATAAAGAAATGTCCCCCTGTAACACATCGTCTTCAGTTGTGTATGTCTATGAAGTTGTTCAACTATCCAGTAATTTTCAGGTGGCAAGAATTAGAGGGAAAAAAAATCACTATAACAGTATTTTCTAAATATGCATCTAATTCCTTATCTTTATTAATGAGTAATCTGTTGGTTACTTTCTCAGTTAATTTCTTGGTTATTGTTTGGTCTGTAAAATGTCAGAAATTTGGTCAAAAACACTGTGACCACTGTTTCCAAAGACCAAGGTAACGTCTCAAAATGTCTTTTTTGTCCTGACCAGCAGTCCACAACCCAAATATTCAATTTATTATCATAGAGGATTAAAGAATATAGAAAATCTTTAGATGTGAGAGGTATCAAAAGATTTTAGATTTAATAAATGTCAACTAATCAATTTATTAACTAGTCATCTTCCCAATTTTGACCTGTTTTCTTTTTTGGATTTTATGTCACAGTCGTGGCCAAGTATCCCTTGCAAACTTAGCAGATTAAACAACGTAAAAATACATATAAATACATATCCTGTACCACTTAGACCTATATTATGCGGTGACGTATGTTCTTGGTGTTTTAAGTGTCAGATGAGGGTACTGCAGATACGTTCTTAGTGCACACGTATGCATCATAATGTATGTGCATAATACCCCAGAAATAAATCAGTGAAAGAATGACTGTTGTGCAGATGCTGGATAGAGTTTCGGCTATAGCCAGTGTTGCAACCGGCCTTAAGACTTGACAAGTACAAACCAGCCAACAGGTGAGTCAGGTAGGGCCAAGCAACCCAACCCATCCGCCCCTCACCACCAAATGTTCAACTATATCTGAGAGTGGACGTTTTCAGCAAACTGACCACGGACCACACAGGGTCAGTATTCCGCGCTGCCATCCGATAGTTCATGAGCATTAATCCAAGTGACCAATCAGCTCCACCCTGGTCGTGTTGTTTGCGCTAGGTGTGACTGACTCACTTCCTCCATGGGCATGTTACCTGTCATCGCCCAGGTCGCTATTTCTCCTCCGCGTCATTAACTACACCAGGTTTAAGCCATTCGAGTCTTATCATAACGTTAATAATTCAGGCTGATAAGAGCCAAATCTGACCGCCGTTACAATGATCACAGTATGACTGTTTAACGGGGCGAAAACGGCCTCGGCGCTTATGCCAAAGCTCGTCAGCGGCGTGCGTAACGGAGATGTCAGGGGCTTGCCCGTGTCCCACATTTACATTTAGCCCGAACTAATCCTTACAATTTGTAGAGCGACCAGAGGCAGGACTGACACGCTGCAAATAAATAAGTAAACGTGACTCGAGACTCCTGTTTCTCTGGAAGTGTAAAGGGATTGGGGTTCGATTACCAGGGAGGAGAACCTGATCCATGTGGCCACCAAGATAGGTAACGACAATAGAGACGCTCGCTAATTATGCAAAATTCATGACACAGTAGAGGAAATAAGCTAAACCGATCATTTTGCCAAGAAAACAGTTCGGAGCCATTTGCTCAATAAAAATGAACAATGATGTCGAGTCGCCAGAGAGACTGAGCACAAAAATGTAGTTAACATGAAGCAGACTCACCTTTAGGTCGGGAAAACAAAAGGCAATGAGCTATTTCAGTAGAAGCTGAGCTGCCTCTGTCTCACAGATCCTCTTCCTCGGTCTTGAGCAAGATTAAGCAGCAACACATATCTTTTCCGTGATTTAACTTCTCACTCCAGCCAACTTTTTTTCATTGTCACAGGGCGTGTGCCTGGGAGAGGAGGAATGTGGAAAGAGGCGCAGCTTGAGCAACACAGCAGTTTTTCAGCAACATTTCTGGAACAAACATTTCCGTTGTTCAAGACAACAAAGCGAGTCTTCACGATGTGGTTTGACTAATATTCCTAGTTTGTTTTCATGTGTTTTTATTTATTTGCACGTTCACCTATACATTGTTTTTCCCCCTGGCGCAGTTTCTCGCGGCATGTATGAACAAGCGCGCGCTCATGTCATAAGTGCGCGCGTGTTCAACGCTTTCTCAGCAGACAGATATACTCTAGCCACACCCTGAAACTTTACTCACTTGTGTAAAGAATGGAAAGATGGTGTTCAAAAGAAAGGAAACTAACAAATGTAGGCCCAAGAAGCGACAAACACAATTTTTACACTTTTTAATCCATATTTATATTTCTTTATAGTTTTACAGAAAAAAAGCATTATCTTGCCAACACCACACCTTTGTTTGTGTTCTGCATGAATATGATAAATGCCCTCCGGTGTGTTTCCAGGAACTGGATAAGCCAAGAAAGCATAATGCTAGCTCACACATTCTCAGGTTTTCAGACGATGCATTCTCATCTGAAACTCCCTCTCAGGCCTGTAAGCACAAGCAGCTGTGAGTATTTGTGTGTGTGTGTGTGTGTGTGTGTGCTGGGAAACAGCTAGGACTGGTTCTAATACTGCTGAAATTGTTCAATAGCAATGTGTGTGTGTATATGTTTGTGTGTGTGTGCGTGTGCCAGTTTGGCAGTTTGCTGGTGAGAGAACGGGGTGAGAAGAAATGCAGACTACTGATAAACACACAGTGTTCTGCAGTTGAATCAGACTTTAGGGTGTTTTCCATTTGGCTGTTTTCCCATTTTCTCAAACTGTATGGCTCACCGACAAGTCACTAACTGCACATGGATTATCTCAGGACACTCTATTGGCTGAACCCCCCATGTTTGCTTGCAAGATGCCCAATCAGCTGCCAGAACTCCAGGAAGTTGAGCTCTCCATCATTGTTCTTGTCCAATGAGCTCATAAGCTGGTCAGTGGCAGTGGGGTCGCCAGCAGTCTGCAGGAAAACAGGAAGATACTACATCAAGCACTAAAAAACAACAGAGAAAGTCCGTGTGGACCAAGTGTGGTGTTACTGGTTGTGTGTGTGGGGCGATGAGACAGAGGCAAGCTGACACCACTGGCACGTACACCATTTAAATAATTCATGCAACATCAGCAGAGGTGGTTTGGCACAAGGGTCTGTGGCTCTGTCACCATCTAGTGGCCAAAGTGATTATTCCAGTTATTCCAACTGTTCATCTAAACAGAAACACATGGAATTTTCCACACTTGGAAAAGATGGCTCTGTATTTTTTGTTGGGTTTCAGGAACTACCACTTTCTGTCATTGTGCTTTGGTTAAACATGCAGAGGGCAGACAACAAACCCCTGATAGACAAAACCAGCATGTCACTTCGGCGTCTCTGAAAGGGGTGTCTTTTCCATCTTTTTTTCTGCCAAACGTTTGTGGAACAAAGTGAAACACTTATTGAAAAGAGCGATATGCTGTCCCAGCATGACATATAACTACTCACCTCTGTTAAAGAAGACAGTGAACGAGTCCAATATTCTGAAATAATCTTTTCAAGTACTGTTATTTCACTCAGAAGTACAGCAAGACCACATGCATTGAAAACTGCCCACGTAAGAGAACAGAAGTAAGCTTTTGAAGACAAGTATGACTAACAGTTAATTATATGGTCAGAGAAAAAAGAGCCAATGTGGCATCCAGATGATATCCATTTCAATATGAATCCACCCTTACTGTATGAGAAAGCTCTTTTGCCTGGCAAGCAAAGAGGTTCAAAGCAAACTTAGAATATTCTCCTGATGTCCTCTTTAGATTTTACTGCAGGTGGCTTCAGGTGTTTCAAACAGATAGCTGAGCAATGTACTTTACATAAATCTAAAGGTCAGGCTGAAGATATTTTATGCTTCTGTCGTTGTCAACTAATACCACGAAACAAGGCGTTGTTCTTTTTTAAATATTTTCCAAAATCCCCAGCCTGTCTGTGGCTCTCACACCCATTTGTTTTCTGTAAAAGAAAAAAAAAAAGAAATCTAAAGAGCCCCAAATAAATACTTTTACTTTTAAGAGCTAAATGATTTGCTGAAACAGCTCTGCGCAGTAGCTTTTAGCAGATACTCAAAAAGGAGTAAATCGTACATTTACTGGGGACTATTTTCACTTGGAGATTAATACACATTTGGTATTACCACACTGCTTTTTGCAGTGTTGTTGTTTCTTACCTTGACAAAGTTTGGGAGCTCTGATGTGACCAGTCTGTGGAACTCATCTCTGCTCAGTGTGTCAGAGGAACCATCACTGCCAGCATACGCCTTGAACTGGGACACCAGCACACCAATAGCAGACTCCATCACAAGTAAAGAGGCACACAGGGAGGATATCGGGCCAGTGTTTCTGGAAAGATAAAAATGAGAAATGTTGTTGATCATAAAAACATTCCCAAAATAGTTCATTCATGCTAAGACTGTGCTCAAGCTAGAAGATGAACAACAGCACTTTAGACTAGATTTGATTTGATTCAGCAACACAAATGGTAGAGACTCACCAACTCAGGTGTGTGTGGCAAGTTGTGAGGACACACAAGTGTTCCTGGTCCTTTTCTAGTCAACCTCTGCTGGTAAAGAAGATCAGTCATTTACTAATTTCTCTCTATATATTCACAGCTTGTGTTTTAGGTACACTATTCACTGCAACCAGTTAAAATGTAAACCATGTCTCCCAAACACCGCAGACCTTTTTCCATGACGCGATTGCATTCAATTTCAGCATGTAACTAGTCTCTGGAAGGAGTTACAGATTACTGGATGAATCACCTCATTCAGAAAATCCCCAGACCAACTCAGGCTGACGATCGGAATTAGGATGGGTGAAGCATTACAGTGCTTGTGCCCAAATTGCTAAATGTTTGGCCTGTGCCTGGACAACAGTTGCAGATTTTTCCCCTGCTATGTGTAAGTGTGAAACTGTGGGTGAAATGCTGTGGAGAGCAAAAAGAAAGCACTAAATCAGTTCTAATTATACAGTCTGTGTTGCAGAAACTTTTGAGAATGAGGCACTTGGGCTTCACCTCAGAGAAGTCATTATCATTTAAGCCAAAGCTCTGACAGGAGGTGCACAATTGGCGTATTAGGGAGGCAGTTAGCGCTAACAAGCACTATGGCTTTATCATCCAAACATCCCGCACCAAGTTTCCTTGTCTCAGCTGGATGACACTCACACACACACACATTTCCCCATACACCTGAAACAGCAGTCTACAGTTCTTCTCCTTGCATTCCCTCGGCCATCATTGAGGAAGGAGAGTGCAACTACTAACACATAATAAATGGCTTACAGACAGGACTGAGCAATCATATACAGTGCTATAAATGCATCAGGGTTCTCCATGGGGCAATGCTGCTGGTTGTCTTGCCATTAATGTCTTGTGATTGATGCTTAGCTGGAGGTGTATTTATGTCTGGTGGATCTGTTGGTGTATATCTTAAAATACAACTCATACTTTATGAATTCTTTGATTGTCTTCTGCATGCAATCATCCAGCATCAGGTCCTGAGAGTAGACACATTTTATGCTTTTGGGGCTTCAAGCAAGAACTGGTAGAATCTTAGGTCTTTAGTCATATACTAACATAGCAGTGATGATCGATAGCGCTTCCTTTGAGACTTTATTTGTTGGTTATTCATTACAAAGAAGTAGTGTCAGTGAATGTAAACCTGCATCACATGTTGCTTTTCCACAGAGGCAGCAGGATAGATGCATCTGCATGATTCTGTCTGTGTGAACGTTTATATTACCACTGAGGCGTCAGTGTGGCAATTTCCCAACATTATAAGAAGGAATAGATGGCAGCATGGCACCTCGCTTTGTTGAGTGTGAATACGTCTCACATGCACAGAATCGCAGTTATTTCTCTTACATAAATAATGCATATGTGTGTATGATGTAAGAAGTTTCAATAGTTAACCAAGCTGGTAACTCCACTTTCTTGTATTCAACAGGCACAATGACTAACCCAGCAGACTCAGTGACTGAATAACACAAAGCCATCATAGAAAATCTCAACCTCTTCCTTTTCCTCTACGATCAACAGCAATGCTGTTGTTCCACCAAAACCAAATACAGGAAAGTAAAAGAAAGGGAGAAGCAGGAAAAGTATCCCCAAGGACAGAAAGAGGATGAAGTTAACATCAGTCTTTCAAAGGCAGGACTTTATTCCTCTGCAAAAGCACACACAGTCATACATCACTCATGTTGTATTGTACAAGCATCTGTCAACAAATAAGTCACAACTTTTTATAGATTCCACTGACTTTCAAAAGAAACTGATTGAAGAATCGTTCAAAAAACACCAAGGTCCCCCACCTTGCAGAATCATCAGGACTTGTAAATTAGAAGCACAGAAGATCTGAAATCTGTCTAATAAAATGTACGTGAAGAAGAAGAGGACACGGTAAAGTTATTTCATCACAGGGATGCACCAAATTTATTGTGTTCTTATGACAGTAATAGGAGCAAATATGAAGATCCTAATTATACAAAGTTCTCTATGCTGCCAGACAGTGTGATTCTGCAGCAACACCCTGTGAAAAACAAATTCTATGTGGCAATAGGCCCTCGATTAGCAACATTTCACAAGTTAGCGTGAAAGCAGATAATAAAGAAAATAAGCTTTTTATCTGGAAACTACTTGACTAAACCTGCCTCATCAACAAAAACAATTGCTACATTCATGATATAACAGTAATTAAGGACATTTTAGTGCACAACAAGAGTTCTGTACCTGAAAAGAAACACAAATGCTCAACATGTCACTATCGTATGTGCCAATTAATTGTGTATTTATATTATCCAAACCTCTATAAAATAAGTTAATTATATATTTTTGCATTTCAGCATAGGTCTTAAAACACATTTGACGCAACATGTACAGACATTCAAAAGAAAATCATCACCGACTTCTAATTTCACATAAACGGTTCACTAAACCTTTTTCAGCAGGTCATGTTCACTCCACCCTTGATAAAAAATGTTTGTTAATCTAAAGATAATCTGACAAAGTCAGGCTAAAGCAGTTAATACATAAAGATGAGGTGCTGTAGGTACAGGTCAGATCAGCGAATAGCTGGTGCACAGTGCTGTCTGCAGAGGACGAGGTGTTTTGGGTGTGTGATTAAGACTATAAAGGATCTATTCTTGGATGATAGTCAAAGCAGACTAACACCCAACTCACTCGAACAGGTTTAGCCTCTCTCCTATGCAGACTGTGCTAAAGTCCTACTGTGCGCATAGGTGGCATACAAAACGATCCACAACAGCAAAATGAAATTATAAATTGAACTTTTGCACGGCAGATGAAATGGGTAAAATAAGATCCTGTAAAAAGCATGACAGGGTGATAAATGCATGCTTGTAAGCATGTGTGGTCCAATATAAAATGTTCCCGTTGAATAACGCCTCATCTGTCACGACTGCTCTTTGCTACTTTAAACAGATCCATCAATTCTGTCACTCCATCAGCCACGTCCTCGTCCGCTCTCCTTCCTCCACTCCCCTTTGGATGTCTCCTCTTTCTCTCCAGCTCCAGGCACTGAAAACTTTTTCAGGACTTCTCTTTCAAACTCCTCCATTTCTTCTTCAATGGCACTACCCTCCTCTTCCCCGTTATCATCACCTTCTACCATGTCTTCCAAAACATCTCCCAAATCCTCCACAAAATCTTGAAAACTCATCTGGTCATGAACAAAGACTCCATCCTTGAAGAATTCTGTGGCTAGCTTTTTGAGCTCTTCTCTTTTGGAGGCCTCCACTCCCACCTCCACTGCCTTGTCCAGGTAAGTTTGAAGGATGGCCTCAAACTCAGGGAAGGGGACAGGGAGCAGCCCTTCAGCCTGAGCACAGGCCTCCAATGAGTTACAGTTCTGTGGTGGTTTGGGGTTGTGCTTGAGCCGGTCTCGCTGCTGGTCCCAGTACTCTGGCTGATCCAGGGAGGGTTGGCGGTGTGTGTGAGGAGGTCTCTGTTCTCCCCAGAGATGCTCTTCATCATGGACATGGTTACCAGTAAATTTGTGTTCATCTTTGTTTTTCTGGGAGCTTGATTTATCATTTTTCCAATCTCCATTATGTTTATTTTCTTTGTGTCCTCTTTCTTTCTTTTCCCATTGTTTCCTCTCATCCTTCCTCTTCCATTCCTTACCATCTCTATCATTCTTAATCTTCCACTCATTCACATCCCTCTCTTTCTTCTCATCCCTCTTCTTCCATTCCTTACCATCTTTACCATTTCTACTCTTCCACTCATTCTCACTCCATTTCTTCTCATCCTTCCCCTTCCTTTCTTTGCCATGGTTTCTGCCCTCTTCCCACTGTTTCCACTCATCCTTACTCTTCCTTTCCTTGCCATTTTTGCTCTCTTCCCACTTCCTTTCACCATTCCGTTTCCCTTCTTTACCATTATCTTTGCCATTTTTACTCCTCCACTCACTTTCTTTCTTCCACTCTTTCTTCTCTCCTTTCTCTTTCCAATCTTTTTTCTCCCATTTCTCTCTGCCACTTTCCTTGTAGCCATCTTTCGCTTTCTTCCATTCCTTTTCTCCCTTCCATTCCTCCCTGCCCTTGTGCTTCTCTCCATGCTCTTTTCCTACCTTCCAATCCTTCCTCTCCTCTTTGTCCCTCCATTGTTTACCCTCTTTCACTTTCTCACGGCTTGCCTTTTTCCAGTCTTTATCCTCTTTCCATTCTTTTCTCTCACTCTTTTCTATCCGCTCTTTTTTCCCTTCCCTATCCTTCCACGGCTTTCCTTCATCTCCCCTGCCTGCCTTTTCCTTCTTCCAGTCCTGCTCCTTCCATTGTTTTGTCTCACCACCATGCCTCTTCTGCTTACCTTCTCTATTTTTCTCGTTGTCAGACTTTCCTTGCTCATACTTTCCCATTTTCTGTTCTGTTTTCCCTCCATCTTTGTGTTCTTTCTTCACTCCATCTTTCCATTCATATTTTTCCCTCTCTTTCCATTCCTTCCTCTCACTCATGTCCTTTTTATCCATCTTCACATCCTTCTTTTTCTCCTTCTGGTTATCCCATGGCTTCCTTGGCTGTCTCTCTGTAGATCCAGCTGTGCCCTGCATGTTGTCCTCTGACTGGTCACTAGAGGGCGGTGTAGTGGGCTTCATGGCCACTTGAGCTGCTTCACTGGCTGCTGAAGGAAACACAAAAAGTCACTACAACGACAAAGATAAGAAGTGTGCATATAAGTGAGAGAAACAGGAAATAATAAGAAACACTGCACTTTCCCTAGCTGTCAAATAACTATCATCCGTTTACACTGCCTACCCTCCTTCACGTCCCCTCCCTACCTCCTCCCTCTGTCCCTTTGTACCTGAGGAGAGTTTTAATTCAGTCACAGTTGATCTCAGTGTTTCTAGTTCTTTCTGTAGGGCCGGGACAGACTCCAGCTCTCTCTTCAGCCTCTCGTTTTCTTTCTGAAGGACAGGGAGAGATGTCATCTCTTTCTTCAACCTACTGTTTTCCTTCTCCACCTCCTCCCACTGCAGCCGCTCCTTTGCTCCCTCCGCTGCCTGTCCCTTGGCTACTTTTAGCTCCTCTTTCTGTGCCTGTTTGAAAAGAAAAAAAAAACAGAACAGGAGAAGACGGTCCTGTGAGAATATTTCACACTCAGCGACACGTTTATACATACACACACACACACACACTTATTGTGTACGTGTATACTGTGCATGCATATATACAGCACACACACAGGGCAGACAGACAGAATGGAGTCACACCTGAAGTTGGGCTTGTAGCACAGAAATCTGCTGGTGCCCTTTGGCTAACTTATTTAGAAGCTCTGTACTGTCAGCATCTACTGGAGGTGGAGGAACCTCTGGATTGAGCCACTCCTGCCAACAAAATGCACACACATTACAACACAATGGCAAGATTTTAGATGACTTCTAAGAATTATTATTACCGCCAGACAGAGTAGTTGAGAAGTGAGAGAACAAAACGTCTGGATGAGACGAGAAAGAACAGAGTAGCACAGTTGGTAGACAATAGCAGTAATGCTGCCAGTGTGGTGGGTGGTCTCCTACTGAGCATATCACACTAAAAATTCATGTGCTGGTACTCACTGTACTGTAAAATGGGTACAAACAAAATGACTTTATAATGAGTAAAAAGTAAGACCACAAAGAAAGCAGACAGCATACAGGAAGAAAAAAAGAAGTGATGTCAGACTGACCTGTTTTCCTGATAACTCTGCATCTTTCAGCTCCCTTGTACCATAGTCACTCTCTGCAAATGTTTTATGCAAAGCTTAATGTTTGTGTGAGTAATGCACTGTCTAAGAACCGTAACAAAATCCTTATAGTCCACTTCATATTGTTGAAAAAAAAAGAGACACCTACCCAAAAAACTATTAAGGCATTTACAATCAAACATGTACTCAACAGAGTGAGAAGACAAATGCACTGTATAATATTACAATCAGGAGAAAAGGTTATGGACATTATATTTGAGAAGCTGATGGCTGAAAACCTTGTATTTTGCTCATTTTCAGTTGGAATTTTTACCCTTATTCTCTATGTTCTTGCAAACGTTTTGAATCGGGTGTCTCACTAGAAAGGTTATGGTGGTCAAGCTAAAAAACATTACATTGTAGTGATGTGCTACAAGGTTTACATTTAACAGCAAAATAGCCTCCTAGCAAAAGTGCATTAATCACCCATAAGCATGCAGTGCTTCTAAAATTAAGATTTGAAGAAGTGTCAGGCACATTTCTGCATGCACATTCACTCATACAAACACATGCTGTGGGGCAAGCAAGCACTCGTTCACTCACTCACACACACATGCACACCCACGACCTACCTTCATCCAGGTCCATGAAGACACCTGCAGGTATAATACACCTCAGTCTCAGAGCACTCTTAATATACACACACCAGCCACTTCATTAGGTACACCTGCACAACAGCCCATTAACATCAGAGCATCTAATTAATCTATAGTGCAACACCATCTCAGTGTGTTTTTACATAATCACAATCTGCTGGAATTCAAACCAAGCAGCTGAATAGGGAAAGAAAAGTAATGTGGCAGGGGTGTTTTATGCCAGATTGGCTGGGCTGAGTATCGTGCACTACCACGAATATCCAATGAGTAGCAGCTCTTTGGGCAAAAATACCTTGTTGATGCCAGAGTTAAGAGGAAAATGGACAGACTGGTACAAGCTGATACAAAGCCAGCAGTAACTCAAAAAACACCCTTTACAATCAAAGTATGCTGGAGGACCATCCCTGAAAGCACAACACCTGTAAGCCGTGGGCACAAAGAGTGCCACTGGCAGCCAAGAGCAGATAACTGAGGCTACAATTGGCAAGGGCTCACAAAATTTGACAAGAGATGACTGGAAAACATTGCCTGGTCTGATGAGTCCCGATTTCTGCTGCGACATAGGTGCTGTTTCGCATGACCACAACAATATGAAACACTAGATCTAGTCCAATAAAGCACTCAAGGTATGTGGTGGAATGGGTTGTTCATCATGGCTGTGCAGATGACAAACCTGAAGCCACTTTGTGACAGTATCATGTCAATATGGACCAAAAACTCTAAAGAATGTTTCCAGCACCTTGATGCAAACTGTGCCAAGAAGAATTAAGGTAGTTCTGAAGGCTGAAGGTTAGGTCCAACCTGGTACAAGCCAGGTGTGCCTGATTAAGTGGCCAGCGAGTGCAAGTTACTCATCTCTAACCTCACTTTAATGTCTTTTGATCTAAACTGATCTAACAGCATTAACAGACAAAATGAGATATTTACTTTCTCAAAAGGTAATATATTGTGCATACCTGAGAAAAAGATGGTGCCGAGGCCTAACAGAATTACAGCACCCAGAATGCACTTGTTCACAGAAAACCCACTGTCTTCCTCTCGTTGTGGCAGCTGAAACTCCTCCTCTCCTTCCTCTTCCTCCTCAGTCCTTCCTATCCGCTCCAGAGCTGCTAAGAGAGACCTCCTTCTCCTCACCTCTGGCTCTCCCTCCTCTCCTGTCTTCTCAGTCCTCTCCTCACCCACCTCTGAATCCACAGGGGAGTCTGGAGCAGTAGAGGGGAGAAGTATGAATAGCTGTTGTTAAAGTATATTTTGATATTGTGCTATTGTGCAGGTTCAGTCGTTTTTAGGCACACATGTTCAAACAGATTAAATAATGTGAAGGTATCCATTAGAGAATTTCATTTGCTGCCATACTGCTTTTGAAATGAAGCTGTTGCACATTATTGGGCACAGCTTTGCTCTTGCACTTAGATAGATGCTGTTAGATAACACAGCAGATGTGTGGCATTGTAACTGATGCTACATTGTGCGACAAAACTCCTCATAGGAGGAAAGATATGCCTCTTTATTTGCCCTGTTGTGCATGGCACACTGATCAGTTTGCTTCACTGCCATTCCTTTTTCTTTTAAATGGCATAAATAAGATGTAAATTTTGAATAAATCGTCTGGAAAATGATTCAAATGCTTCTTTTCAGACCTCCTGGCACCTTAAAACAACAGCGTTTCTAAAGTTTCCAAACAATTTGCATCACAACTTTGTATAAGAGGTGGGATTGTAAAAGGGCAGTGTAAAGAACTTGCTGAACTCTAGTTGGTAAACAAAAGATGTATGAAAGAAATGCACAGTGGAGCAAAAAAGACTCATTTTTAATGCTGTAGCAAAGAAAAGAGCTGCAGACCAAAAACACCACACTGCAAAAAACTTTAGAGGTCCCAGTCCCTCTGAAGCCAATTTAATTTTGCAGGGTGTCATGCAACTAAAAGTTTCTCTGTCACTTCATGCTCCCTGCCTCATACCAACCACAGCCTCTCCAGACAACCTCCTGGCCCAGATACTGAACAATTCCATTACCAGCTGGTCCACCAAGTACACTTCAAACACAAATAGTACATATGGCTTACAGAGAGGTTACAGGCATACCATTTGATGAGCTCTGCTATGTATATAATAAAAACTGCAACATTATATTATTAATGTAATAATGAAGTCAAGACTTGTTGTTCTTACCTGCCTGCTTCCCTACATCAGTTGTCCTTTGAGAGAGGTCTGACTCCTCCCCTTCCTGCTGTAGCTCCTCCCCATTCAGTTGATGCAGCGCACCTTCCTGTGCAAGCCTCTCTTCTTCCTGTGACACCTCCTCTCCTCCCAGAGTCTCTGTGCTGAGCAGTGTGCCTGAAGGCTCATCAGGGGAGGGGGTTATGTGGGTGTAGGAGTCAGAAAATGAATCTGGGTCTGGGCTGAACTGTGCTGGGCTTTCAGGTAGGCCCTCCGACTGGCTGAGTGCATCATTGCTAGGGACAAAGGCAGCAGACACTTCCAAAGAGGCGGGAACAGGGGCATCAGTGATGGTGGTGGGTTGATCTGTGCTTGTGTCTTCACTTAGCTTTGCTGTTCTGTCCTCTGATACCTAGGAATAAGAATAAACATCTTTTTGTCATTTTTGAGGTTTCTTTTTCAAACAATGCCCTTAATTTAAAAGTCTAACATTTTAGACAATGAGTTAGGTCCATAGATATGTACCATTTCTGTTTTTGTACAGTAAATATAAAGCTAGTCTTTAGCACAAAGCTAGTAAATATAAAGCTAGTCTTTAGGCCCTGGACATGTCCAAAAGTTACCAAAATATAACTTATCCCACATAATATCTCATGTACTCTGTAAAAAAAAGAGTTCATCGAATTACTGGGGGTTATTTGCTGGAATATTTCTTGGCTAAGACCAGTTACCAGGCAACCAGATGATGACTCTAGGACGCTACCAGTTGCAGTCTAGAAACAGTACACAAAAATCCAGGAGGAAATTTTTACCTAGCAACAAAACCAGACTAGGTATGCTTCCGTGCTTTATACTCTTTATACTAATCTAGTTGCAGCCTCAAGGCTTACAATTAATGGGTAGGTACCAGACTGGTAATTATATTCTCATGTAATTCTGCTGCACCTGCTTTTAAAACACTTGCTGTGTTCACTTGTGTTTCTAAAAGTTCTTTAAATATAAACTCCATCAAGAAGCTGTAGCCTGGTAACAGCTACAATGAGTCATTTTTTAGGTATGAATTCTTAGTTAGAAGGCAATAATGTGGCTATACACCCACTGGACAATCAGAATCAGCTACTCCTGGTTGCTGTGGTATAAAGATCAAATGTATATCTTCTTGCAACTCAAAAAAGAGAATTCACAGAAACCACAGTGTACTTATGAAATAAAAGACAGCAGCATGCTGTCATTAGTCAATGAGTACTACATATTCAGCTAAACTCTGTAGCAATTGTTAAATAATAAAAAATAATGTGTACTGATGTTTTACCAGGTGGCCCTCCACAGGGAGCCCCTCTGCAGACTCTGCGGCACTTGCAGACTGGTTCGCCTCAGAACCTGGCACATGAAAGACAGAGAAATGAGGCATACCCATCCCCATCGTGTATGGTAAGCTCTGATAATGCGGTAAATTATTTTTTTACTTTTCAATTCTGTCTGATTAATTATCAAACAAAAAAAGGCAAAAGTAAGTACCATAAAAATCTCACACTCCTCAAATTTATTGTGACAAATACCTGCTGCAGATGTAAGACTCTCTTCATGGTGTTCTGCCCCCTCCGCCAAAGGCTTGAGGGTTTCAGTGACAGTTTCCTGAAACAAGGTCACGGTCAAACACAGTCAAAAGAAACATACAGACAGACATTATTACCATTTTTTTAAATTATTGCTCAAGCAATCTAAGCTAATCTCAGCATCCCGAACAATCTTTCAACCTTTCAGAATAATAGTTAAATTGTGAAAAGAGAAAAGAAACAAAGACAGTCTTATTACAGAAACCTACTTCATATTCAGGTGACCCAAAAGAATAATCAACTGGGACAAGGAGCTGTCTTTTTTCAATGAGGTCATGCACAACAGCTTCACATGTTCTTAACTCAGTAGTGATACCTCAGGAGTGAGGATGGTCCAGCTGTTGTTAGCACTGCTGCCACCAGACATGGCCCCCTAGAGGCTGTGCCTGTATCCTGCAACACAAGAGGAACATACAGATCAGATTACATGATTAATCGCAGTTCACGGAGAGTGCAGCAAAGCTAGCTATGTGATTTTCCCAATTGCAAAGTTGGCACACTTGGAAAAATTAATTTTGTTTTTATTAACAATACACTAACTAGCAACAGTGAACAACCCAAACTGAGCAAGTGTTCATAGGCCTGCCACTAGTCCACAATTAAAGTGACAGTGTGAATACTGCAGCTCGAAGAAATGTACATCCTCTGTTTACCCTTACACAGGATTTGAATGAACCACTTTCCTATTCAGACTCACCCCTTGTACCAATAAAGGAGCTACTGTAACCTGTTGTTAACACATTGCTCTGTGTGTGCATGCGTGCATGCGTGCATGTGCACGCACATGCGTGCATGCCGGAAGTCCAGTTCGCTGGGACCATTCAGTTCTTCATTAGTAGTTTGCGTGTGTTGTGGGTCTTTTGGTCACCCTGGCTTTTGACTAGCTCGGAAATGTTTTGGCAGAGACACGGGTAACTAAGGCTGGCACAATTCTGGAGATGCAGACAGCAGAATGGGCTATCCATTTCTCAGCTACTGGTCTGTAAATATACGTGTACAAGCAACCAAACACCATTAAATTCTGTGTGTGTGTGTGTTTGTGTGTGTGCATGACTAACTAGTTACAAATTTTACAACTAGATAAACATTTGGTGCAAATGTTTTTCCTTAATCTATGTCCATAGAAGACAACTCTTTCCAGACCAAGATCAATGAAGCACAAACACAGACTGACATTTCAACTTCACCACCTGGTCAAAGACAAGTGTCACGTAATAAAGCTGAATAAAGCCTTTCCTTTCAAACCGCAGAGGATGACACAACAGAGATGCATGTTTACCAAGTGTAGCCTGGTATTCTTCAGTGAATGCAGAAAGAACTAACCACTTAAGTTAACACCACATTGCTCGGATAATGACACACTTCACTCCCCAAATTCAATTCTCTCCCAGCTCTGCAATTTAGGTCTCCTAATCGAGTGCCTCCCAAGAGGAGTCTTCCGAATCTAGCCTAGGGCCCTAGGAGCATTGTGGAGCATATAGTGGAATGGCTTAAATAGATACCAGCTAAATATAGCCACCATGAGATTGACTGGAGACAGAAAGAGGGAGCATGCAGAAGATGGCCAAGGGGAACACAACACAGATGTATTCTAAGGACAGTGTTAAAAGGATTATACTAAAGCCAATGGCTTTGTGGTGCATTTATTTTTTTTTTTGAACTAAACATTTTCACTTCCGTATGCTTAAAATCTCGTATCTTTATGAGTAATATCTAATTTAACCAAGCTTGGGGATGCTGGATCACATAATATATTAGCTTTACATATTCATCATATTTACAACTGACACACTGTTTGATCTCAGGCTCTTAATATCTTTTTCAAACAAAAAAATAGTCCGACTCCAGTTATCTTTCTGTGCTCCCAAAAAGGGCGATCACTCGTATTTTGTTCTGTGCATATTGAAATCAAATATATGACGACGGCTACAGGCCTATTCTTATTATCTTGGACCGAGCAGCAAAAAATTACCAAAAAAGGTCAAGAGGATCAACTGCAGGACAGGCCAATGTAAGGCTGCCAGGAGAAGTACCACGATGAGCTTGTTCATTGTAGTTTACACGCAGCATCATCAACACAGAGACAGACAGGCCATCCCATTATTATGCAGTTAATATACACCGTATATGCAGGGTTGTTATGCCATAGGGTGATAGGGTCAAAGAATAATAAATAATAAACCCGAAAACCCAGTAAACTCTGTTACCAGTTTTTTAAGCGTATAAGAAACTTAAATAACACAATGGCGGTTAACATTAAGTTAGCCGCTGGAAACTTCGCACTCAGAAGCGTTGACACAATCAAATGAGCAACCAGGAAAAAGTGTGTAAACCGACACTGGCGAAGCAATGGAAGAACAAACAACAGCAGACGTTGTTAATTAGTAATGAATAATAAGTTATACACAAGTTTAGATCATTCTTACCTTGCACCGACGCTTTACTTCAGACTCCACAGACTTATGATACGGCAAATACTTCTGAGTCTTCCCCATCCAACTTAGAAACTTAGAACGTGCCTCCTGAACTTGCATGATTCACGCGCCTTTCGCCCAATCAGAGGCGGCATTCGCTCTAGTCCCGCCTTCTGTCCCCCTGCTCGACCAATGGCAATGCGGCGTCACTGTTGTTCGCTGGGAACGCTTCCAAGTTGATTGACAGACGCAGGTGATGGTGGGTATGTAAAACATACATTTTACATACGCAGTTTTTTTCCACACACCTCCAGTCCTTGATATTCAGTGCTAGCAGTCCACAGGCTTGGGTTAATTCCAGGTTGATATTTTGGTCACAATATCCACTTTTCCGGTGAAAGACAGCTGGTAAAATGTATCCTGTATTTTTGCAATACATAAATCATTAATGGAATCTATATAAAACATGCTAAATGCTAAAAGTCTTTCAGAACCTCATAAAGCTTAGTTTGACATGACGTTTTTAGGGTATAGTAGCCTAAGTCTTAGGTTACTCAAAATAAAGTGAACAAAAATGCAGACATATAAGTAATGTTTTTCTATTCATTAGTTCTTTTATTCATTGCACAGCAGTTTGTGTTGTACAGTGAACGTCAAGGGTGCCATTCCTCACAGTCTCAGAGCAGCACGGTTGTATTCAGGAAACTCAGTCTCACACAGAACATTGGTATCATCTGGAAATGTGCAAGTGTGTTTCCTGAAACCCAAGAGGAGCATCCTTATAGACACTGAAAAACAGAATAAAAAAAACCATTTCTGAACACATACAATTATTTTAGGATTTAGTGAAAGTATATCTCACTTAAACTGCTGCTTTCTGAAAACTGAGAACCTCGTTTTAAGCACTCATCAACACAAATTGCATTATATAAATTAGAAAGATTGCTATTTGCTATGTGCTCAAGTGGTAGTTTGTTGTTATATGAGACAAGAATCATACTTGCCAATGCTTTGCCAGCACCGCTGATCAAACACTCCATTCCTGATGAAATAAAAGCTGGTTGAAATTACACTACAGGAGTCAACGGAGAAAAGGGGAAAATCAATGTTTGACCACTTGATCTACTCTCTCTAAGTATGTCAGTCCAGGATCTCTTTGATGCACCAGCAGCAGAGGAGGAAATAGAGGCACTCCTTAACCGACTGGATGAAACTATAGGCAAAGTTTCCACCCAGGAAGTTTTTGCCTCGACCCAGACCCATGGCCATGTCCCGCAAATGTTGTCCAAGAGAGGAGGAGGGCATGGCTTGGGGAAGAGGACGTTGGGGATGCATGGCTCCAGAGAGGAAAAAACAAGCAGAGGCAACAAGGTGAGCGGTCGATGAAAAGAAACAGGAGTTGAGCTCTGACAAATAGGATGAGACTGGGCCCGTGCAACAGCTGAGGTCTTCTCCGTATTCCTGGCACCATCAGCTCCTCTACTTATAACCTCCTATACAACCTGCAGGCTGCCTCCGTTCACATCCTGCTTTTTCTCGACTGTTCCCTGCTTTCAAACATCCGCTGATTGAAGGCCTTGTTTACCTTTGCTGTGCACTGTTCCCCTCTGTTGTATAGCATCCTGCACACAGACTCTCCCCTAGGCTCTAATAATCCCTGAATCAGCCCCCTGCTGTTGCAGGCTCATCTGTTCACAAACAGGAGAGTTCCAGTAGCTTCAATTCAGCCCCCCCAACTACGTACCTGTCTTTGTTCAGGACTCTATGTGACAGGCAATCATACCTTCTAGCAATGTGTGTGCATGTTTTGTTGTTTCATTTTCCATCAAAGTGGGGTTTTTTGCTGTGCTTTGATAGAAAAATGAAAGCCTACCACACAAGACGATCAACACTCAGGCTAAATGAACGCTTATCATATCAAAAGCCAAAACTCACAAAGAGAGATGAATGATATATGTATTTATATATGCAATCTATATTTTCAGATACAGGTGTAAACCAACATGTTTCCCTAAAAACAAAAAAATGTATTAAAACAGAAATATATAAAGTAAAAATCAATACCTGTGCACACTATTTGAAAGTAACCTTTGGCTTTCAAAAACACAAATTAAAAAGTACAACAGCATCAACATTATCACCATCAACAACAACAAACAAGAATATTTTTTTCATGCAACAAAGGCATCTGTGATGAAACAATGATAACACAGGACAAATTTACTAATTATGCAGAGGGTCAGGTGAGTCTGTTTCTGCGCACACACACACGCACACACACACAAAACAGGCACACGCAGCAGAACTTAAAGCTCTGGTTTTCCTATCTCTAATCAACAAACACCCAAACGGGCAGAGTGTGAGTGTCTGACTGACCCAGCTGCCACTCTGGCATGTCTGTCTGTCTGTGTGTGTGTGTGTTAGATTACACGTGAGCCCAGTTCAGGGTCTGAGAGCTACTAGTTGACAATTAAGGTTGAAAGATCTCATCTCATGTTTCTATTTGACAGACTTCAATTGGCTTCAAGAGGAGGTACCTCAGTGCTATGGCATCTGGCTCTATGTTTACTTATCAAATGAGTCATTAAACATACAATTATATAAACAATAATCCAATTGTAAGCTGACCAGTCAAAAATCAATGCTATTTACAGGTGGTCAAAAATATCCCCACCCCAATGGTGACATCAAGTATCTGTGACTATAAGCTGAATGCAAGAATGTGCATCAGAGGAGATTGCCATCACTGGATCTGTTTGTGTGTGTTTATTGGAGTGTCATTTTTGCAGAGTCTTTGTTTGTAACTGAGAGGTTTGTGTAAGTTTCTCCTGTAGTTGACTACATTTGAATTAAGTACTTAAGGTGACTGCATTGAAGTGACGTGACTGCATTGAAGAAACAAGGCACGATTAAAAAGACATAAGAGAATAAACAAAGTCATGAACTGAAGGAGCAGGAAGAGCAAAGGAGAAACAATAGTGTGAGATTCTCCCCTTGATCCTCAAAAGTTTGTGAAAACAGCACACTGAGGAGAACCATTTGGCTTAAAGATTTCATCAATAAGTTCAGAATAAGTTCAGTTACCCCCGAACCACTTCATTAGATGCACTTTTTCTTTTAAAAAAAGGACATTATTCCCTCAAGTGATTTAAAAATAAAGCAACATCACAATACGCAAAAATTACATAACCAGTTAATATGACATACTTTGCATCATTTTTGCAGAGGGAAGTTCACTGCTTAGACTGTTCAATGTTCCTCACTGGCCACCGTTTAAAGGGATCTCCTTACTCACCTTTTGCTTGCAGTTAAAATACTCAGAGATAGAACCCATAGATTGTCAATGCAAACACATACTAAGGAGTCACAGAAAAGCAACAGGTCAAAAGTGATCTGGTCTACGCTTCTCAAAAAGTACTAGTTAATGTGTTTGTGGGTGACATTAACACACAAACAATTTACATTAAAACATCTCATTTTTGATGATGTATTCAGGCACAATCACAGAGATTGTTCTCCCCTCTAAATTGGGCCCATTTTAATATTCATTTCCTTCCATCTAAATACTCCCAATGCTTTAAGCACACAAGACAGATGACTGCTTATAATTGTCATGGCTTTCTCTGCTCTTAGCGACCAAGTTCATGTTCTTTGGTGCAGACCATGTTTGGTGTAAAGGTGTCTGTGTGTGCATGTGTGTGTGTGGTTATCTGTGTTTACAGAGGGATTACGGAGATGCAGCTGTTTCGATCTTCCTGAACTCAGAATGTCCAATAAGTAATGAGTCCCAAGATAACAGATGGTGGAAAAAACATATATGACAGTCATTGGCATAGCAGTCCCCAGTTTTGCATACGGGCTTTCCTCATCACCAGGTATCACTCTGGGGGTCAAAGTTCAAAAGTCCTCAAAAGGGGGAGTGGTTGCGGGTAGGGTGGCCCTCCTGATTAGATTGGAAGCAAACTCGTTTATGCATATTGACAGGGCAGAATTATTACAAAGTCAGGTTTGCTGCTGAAGTGCTCCACTGACACTTGAAGGGAGAGTTAATGTTCGAGCCTGGTTCGTTCTCAGAAATTCAGAGCACCACTGCCATTCAGTTTGTCTTTTGCCTAATATGCTCCAGCAACAGTCTGAGGAGGGAAACCATTTCCCTGAATGAAAGAATCTGTGCTTAAAAAGCACTAAAAATCTCAATGATGTCCCATTCATGCTCCTTTCATCACTTTTCAGTTCCATAATTTTTTGAACACGAATCCATGTGTTAGTAAAGCGTTCTGGTTTTTTTGTTTGTTTTTCATAAATCGCACAAGATTTTTTTTCTTTAAAAAAAAAAAAAAAAAATTGCATTCATTTTTCTGCCCCGTTCGGAAATTAGCAAAGGGCTCCTCCCTGGTTCACAGTAGGCTGTTGAGAAATTGCAGCAGTGCTTCTCCGTTGTGGAGGAATGCGCCTGATAGTTGGTAGGGGTCAAGGACTGCAGGTCACAGTTTGGCTTTCAGAAAGAAAATATGAGGCGCCAGCAGCAGGTGAGTGATTCTGCAGAGAAACTGGTGTTTTTTTTCCTTTTTTGGCTTTTGTTGCTATGGTGTGTGTATGTATATGTATTCTTGAGCATGTATGTTCAGTGTAGTGTTGCTATGTGTATTATAGCATATGATGGCGTGTTTGTCTTATTTTGAATTGCTGCAGGAGTGTGTGTATATTTGGTGGAGTATTTCACTGGTGTGTGTAAAGTCAGGCCCTGCGCTCTACTGGCTGCTGCAGACACACTTCGCTACCAGCTGATACGATGGGGAGCGAGTTGTCCATGTGGTAGCTGATCAGGTGACTCACACTTTCAAACCGATGATCTTTTGTACGGACCTAAAATACAAAACATAAACATTAAAAACGACATTTTAAATACACACATACACTAATACTCCTCTGCCATGTGTCTCCCACTCTGTGTACTTTCTTGCCCCTCTGACTCACCACTCCTTCTGGGTCTACTAATAGCAGGTGTTTTGGCTGACCCCCCTGCTGTCCCGTGAGGACGTATTGTCCAGGGGTGGTCCCAGACTCTCGCACCAAGAAGTCTCCATCGCGGGTCAGCAGCCGCTCTGCTTCCCTGCGACTTAAGCTCCCATGGAACCAGGCCTCACACTGCAACTGCTGCACCAGAGGGGATACTGCCGTCACTGCACTTGGGCCACTATGCCCAGAGACCCCCAGGGCATCATCAAATGGCTCTTCAGAAAAAACAAAACACAGGCACATTTGTGTTATCATATTTATGTGCTGAAAAACGTAATTGCATGCCTATGTAGAAAAAAAAAATCCTTTACTGCTGTCTGAATTTCTACTTGGAAGAAAAATGATTGTCTGAGTGAACCCCATGGTTTCTGACAGCTGCGCGCTGCAGACTGATAGAGGGCTGTGTCTTTAATTTGAAAAGCTTTAAGTAGTCAACCAATCGTGTTACATAAAATGCCCCTGTAATGGACAAAGGCACTCTAATTACCTTATCTTCCTTCAATACCGCCTTCTGTAGGTATGCTCCACTCTTCAATTAGCCTGTTATATGGAATGTACAGTACACTCTACTCTGCTCATCTCCTCAGTCAATAATTAACCCCTATTGGTTTTTACATGGTAAAACAAGTGCACATTTGAGTTACCACTTACAACACACATCTTGTCACTCACAAGCAATCACTTTTTCCAGCAAGCCGGTAATCCACACTTATTCAGTGTATTTTTAAGAGATAGCACTGCATTTAACTTAATAAATCAAGCAAGTATGATATTACCAACACAACTGCACATACTCATATCAAAAGCATCTCTGTGAGCGTTTCCATTGGCTGCAGCTGGGGGGCGGGATTTATCCACATTGACGTATGAAGGGTCATCAAACAGTTCCCGTCCCCCTTCTTTGGCTCCCACTAGAACATAAAAAAATGACACTGGTGACCTTGGCTTCCACTTCCTCATCAGCCATCTGCACTAAATGGTGTTTTAACCAGACATGTCAAGACAAAACAGGACAACAGAGAGGAGAGAGCAGAGAAAATGTATGACTGAATTCTGTTCCAGTTGTGACTGGATGACAACATGAGCATTCCCCTTTTTCCTGATTTACAGTGAATGTCAAAGAGATACAGGCAGACAGGCAGAGGCAGAGCTCACCTGGCAGAGGCGGCAGCGGCTGCTTGTGAATGTCATTCTGACCATAAGGCTGCAAACACAGAGGCATATAAACAAACCATGAGTCATGACACGTCGGCATTCTCTTTTGCTCGTACACAAATAAAGTCTTATTAAAAGAATCACAATAGGTCAATGATGATTTGTGTATCACAAGCCAAGCAATCCCGGCTGTGTTACTGCTACTGCTTACATTTCTAGGCTCAGAACTAGTCAATTCTGACTCAAATGCTGTCTTGTCAATGGATTCCTTACAAGTGTATCATCTTTTTACTGGAGTATGAGCAGCAGGGGATGTGTCTAAACATGCGTGTGAGCAGCTCGTCCTCTTCATGTGTTTTTGTGCATTTTTCTCACCAGCGTGGCACCCGGGCGGGTCCTCATGTCAATCAGTCCACCAGGGGGAGGCTGTTTCCCAGGGAAATTATTATAGTAAGGGACGTCAGGAGGTGGAGCAGCCTCATCATCTTCTTCCTCCCATGCAGAGCCGTCAAAAGGAGCCATTCTGGGAAGAAAAGGGGTGACGCAAAAGCAGATACAGACAGGCGTTATGGGTGACAAAATGCAAACAGGAGCTAATGTTTTGGGCTAATTTGAGTGAGTTTTCACATTTACCTGTCATGAGGTGTGACCAGTTTGGGGGGGTTCTTTAGGTACTGTTTAAAACGCAGTTCGAAGGCCTGGCCAATGGAGCTGATGACTTCCTGGGCTAAACCCTCGGAACACTCCAGGATATGGCATGCTGAAGGAGAGGAGGCACATATGAGTAAGACAGCTACAGGAACACGTACTTGAATGAAATATGCGCTCAGCCAGACTAATATACTGACATGCAGGCAAAGCATAAAACTGATTACAAATGTACAGTAGACTTTAGCCACACCAGCTTACTCTAATGTTGCAGATTTACATAGAGAACAAAAGGGCTGTTGGATGTTGCTGGAAACTGAATTTTCAACATATTTTTTCAGTTGCTCATAAACTCAAAACCAAAAATAGTATTTTTTCCTCCATTTGCACTCATTGGCTGGAAAATGAAGCCACATGTTTGCATATTTAGCACATAATCATGAATAAAGCAAATTCTGCCAAACAATTAAAAACAGTCCTGTTACTTGCTATGCCTGTTTAGTGGCAAATGTACTGTTTTCTTCCTCCGAGCTGGGTCTGCACTATCTCAGCTAGTTCAGCTCCAGTGGGCGGTGTGTCAAAATCAAAGGGGAATAAAGAAAATGAATAAAGCCATTTTTTATTTATTTAATAGGATTTATTTATATCTTAATAAAAAGAGCTTGTTTGTACTTATTTGCTGTATTTGCTAAAACCCGTTTCACCATCCAATCAGACTGAATGTGAATCTTGTGTACCAATGGATTATTTTCAAGCACTGCACAAACCTAAAAAGAGGACTAGCAAAGTTCAGCAACACAGTCATATGAGGTTTTTTTAGGTCTCTACATTGTCAGATGTTGCCTTAGCAAAGGTGTCACTTTGCTGTTTGTGCTCACCTCTCTGGTTGACTGGGTCTTTGGCCACATATGCTACGTACTCAGCCGTATCCTGAGGGAGACAGAGCAGCACAGTTAGGGGAGGAAAAGAAGGGAAAAATGCTTGAAGGAAAAGGTGAAAGGCAGCTTTAAAACAGAAACATTGAAGAGAAAAAGCAGACGCAGGTAAAGCAGAAAGCTGCACTCTGGAATTAACGCCAAAGGTTAAAAACATTGAACCGAGAGAGAAATGACAGAAAGTGATGAGACCAAGCTTGAAAGAGAAGGGCCGCAAAACCAACGAGGCAGCAATGGAGTGAGTGGTATTCATAAGAATAGACAATGACAGAAGACAGGAAGGAAGGAAATGCAGGCTGAAGGAAGATGGAGAAAGGCCAAAGTGAGTTTTGAGCAGAGCGAGAGACACAGAGTGTGTTGGGTGACTCACTGGGTCTCCTCCAGAAGCGAAGGAGATGGACTGCATGTGATGATTGGCGATTATCTGTGGAGAAAAAGAAAGAAAGGAGGAGAGAAGGAGAGAGAGGATAGAGAGAGAGAGAGAGATAGGGAGAGCACGTGGGTGACATGAAGTATGTGGGAAGTGAGATGAAAGCACATGGATGGAGAGACAAATGTGGAATCATTATTGAGAAAAGTGCTTTTTTCTCCATTGAGCGCCATCAGCTGCAGCAGAGATAAAAACTAAGTAGGGACAATGGATGGATGGAACACCTTTTTAACAGTCTGCAACAACCACCCATGCTGGATCAATAACGGCACCAACACTTGCTAATGCTCCGTGCACAATGTGTGGTCTATATCTGAGGCTTTATTTCTGAATGGACGTGTGTGCAAAGCACGTGTTAATGTGTACACACTGCACAACTGCAGACCATCTCCCAGAAGAAAATAAACATCATTCAGCAGCTATTAACTCATTAGAGATCTAGGAGGAGGCTCACATCCTGCCCCATGGCGATGCGGGAATGAGGACGATGGTTAAGAGGGATTTGTGCTGCATCCAGGATAGATGTGGCAAACAAATTGGAGGATCTAAATTTATCTGGGAATTCCCTGAATGATACAAAAGGTCACGGCTCCTAATGCACTATTGACCATGTCGTGAAAATAATACCTTTTGGTAGGTAGTAGTTTATTAGGATACTTCCCGAAAGTTATAATGTATTAAAAATGCATATATATTTACATCCGACCTTCTCAAATTGATGCTAAATTTAATTTATTTTGAGAATAACAATGCTTGGGAATGCTTCTAATACATCTTTTAAAACACATTCTCTGAAATGATCATAAAAAACCATAGGCAGATAATTCAGGTTACAACAACGCATTTTACTCAGCTTTGAAATACAAGTAACATTTACAACAAAAAGAAAAAAGGCAGTTTTATGTGAATTGCCATTCTGAAGTCTGTATCATTAAAACCACATGAAACCCACTCAAGCAGAGAGATCCTCTGGTTTACTCTGCTTCAGTAACCTGCACAGGCTAAGTGCACTCTGGATAGTAAACATTTGGCTTTGGCTGAACTACACCAACTATTATCAGACACAATCACTGACTGAGAATATACACACAACTCTGTCTTTGCATGCAAGCTGGTTTCAGTCTAACCTGTTTGCAGTCAGAGGCCAGCAGATTGAGGCTGCTGGTTGAAATGGTGAGGCTGATTGTCATGCCAGCAAACTGCAGGTTACTCTTCCCCAGAATGGAGGTCAGACAGCGAGAGGAAGGCTGTGAAGAAGAGCGATGAACTCCATGAGAGACAAACAAACAAGGTGTGCAAAAAGAAAATCAGTGGCTATTTTTTTTTACTTCAGCAAAGCACAATGATGGGTCAATGACAATGACGCTCCCTGGCTGTGCATGGGCATGTGGGAGTATGTGTGGAAATGCCTGTGTGTGGGAGTGGAAGAACAGCTGCGATTGTGAAAGTGATCCTGTCTCCGAAGGCCAACTGTGACCGATGGGGAGTAAAAAAGGCGATTCACAGACTATACGCTGGGCCAAGAGCATCGCACGGACCATGTGCCAGCCCATTTATCCCGATCCGCTGTCTGTTCTCATGGCTTTCCTCCATATCTGCCTTCAGAATATTTGGCATATGCTGTGAGAAAAACAGCATCAGGACAGGATGCACATGCTTAGCCACATTAACCTCAGTCCAGCCAAATCAGAGGGACTAGACGACTTTAATCTATTCTGGTTTGTATCCTATAACTGTGTTTTGTCTGGTGTGCTGCACTGCCAGACATTCCTCGGTCAAAACGTGCTACAGCAACAGGCCGCTGGATTTAGCCACCTGTTTTATGGTCTGTTTGGGTGGATGTTTTTAGTTTTACAGGAATACTGGGCACAGTCTTGAAACAGCAGACAGGCAGCTGTGTCTGCTAATCTTTTAGTGCTTCTTAGGCCTGACACTGGCTCCATGCAAGCTACTACTCCACCTCTCCAGCCTCCCTTGTGAGAAGAGGGAGGGGAAAAACAGAGTGATTGGTAATTACCTGCGAGGAGTCCGCTAACCACAGAAGTGTACAATCAGCCTAAATCAAGATCTGTTTGCCTGTGTGTGTGTGTGTGTGTGTGTGTGTGTGCATGTATAAGGGAGAGTGTGTGACTGAAAAGCCAACTGACCACACAGTGGACAATCAAGCTAAATCTAGCTCTTATCCAGAAAACCCTTCCCACTGCCTCCCACTTAAATCGTATAAATAAATAATGCCCTGTAAGGATGTGTGCTGCTGTGAATGGTGTGTACCTTTCTCCTGCGCTGGGCTCCTTTGGCTCCAGGCACCGCCTCGCACACCACAGAGATAGCCTCCCTGCAACATTAACAACATGCAAAGTGTTGCAACAGCATGTCATTAACCCTCACACCTTCCCGGACACACAATTATACACGGATTAAATGAGTTCTGGCAGCGGGTGATTGAATTTATCATCCCTGGCAACTGTACTCTTCTTTGCCACGGAGACAAACATCACTACGGAAACCAGAAGGAAACCACTAGGATTCCAGAACATTCTAATTTAGGGGCTGGGAGAGCTGCAGGCGTGTACATATACATATACACACACACACACACACACACACACACACACACACAAATACAAACATACAAGCAGATACTAATGGAGAAACAAGCAAGCAAGAAAAAGAGAGTGGAAGTAGGGCAGAGAGCAAGCAAACAGACATACAAGAGAGAGGTGAGGGGTGTGTAAGTGTACGCTGTGTACACTTACATACATATTTGTCTGAGTCTAACCACACTGTTAGCAAACTTGCCCCCGCATGCACAAACAAGACATGGGACGAGAGAAAGCCAGCAGAAGGTAATCTCACCTGGTGACCTGGGTTCTGGTGTTGAAGTCCAGCGCTCGCATTGACTGTAGCACCTCCACACAGCCCATGTACTGCCCAGGAAACAGGAAGGCAACACATTAGCGTCAGACATTTCCTACAGCACTGTCCCACTGGACAGATGGGACACAGCAGAGGAAGAAAGCAATGGTGCCCTTTCCTCTTTTATGTGTCAGTTTGTCCAAATGTGAAAGAAGTGTGTGTACGTGTGCAGAGGAACTGCTGGAAAGAGAGATGAGTAATTATGTATTTTAGTGTGGGATTAGGGAGAGTGTGCCAGTCACTTACCCGTACAGTGTACGAAACACCAGTGGTGCTGACCACACTGTCTGAGTGCAGCCAGCCACGGGTGGGCTTGTTGACAAAGGAGCCATGGCGCGTCCACTCATCTCCTCCCAGCTGCCCTCCTTCCACCCGTGCCCTCCTGGACGCCCCTCCCAGCCGGTTCATGTCCTGCAGAGTTGGTCGGGGAGGGGGAGAAGGAGCAGTTAGAGGGGGCAGTGGGTGATGAAGAGGAGGGGAGGAACTAGAGCTGCTCCTGTCGTCCCCAGAGGACTCAACAGGCGCCTGAGGCTGGTGCGGCCTGTTTGAGGCCTTGAGCCCTGGGAGAAGAGTGGCAGAGACACCCAGACGAAGGGAACCCATCCTAGGGAAGAAGGAACAGAGGGTGGTGGGGCTGTTCTCAGCTGGGCGGGGAGAAGAGGGGGGCAAGATTGGAGTGAGAGAGGATGAGGAGAGAGAGGAAGGTAAACCAGGGGAGGGAGTGAGTGGGGTGGCAGGACTGGAAGGAGGGAACGAAGATGGATTGGAGTTTGTTTCATCAGTTGAGCTCAGCGATTCACTCCGAAAGTGGGTGTACTTGGTTTTTGGGACGAGCTCCATAATGAATCTGCAGTGTCAGTTTTTATATCCGTGCAAGTCCACACAAGCTCTAGTGATTGAATCAAAGTCTTTGTCTCAGCATTCAAAGTTTCTCTCGAAAAGGACACGCAGCCATCTGTCTGTCTCCCTCAGTGTAAGAGCTGCATCCATCTGTCTGGTTGTCTGTCCACTGCTCATTACCAGGCAGCCCAAACCAAACTGTTTCAAAACGGCTTCACCCACAATCAAAGCAGAATGAGGAGAGGCGCGAAGGAAAAGTGGGGTGTCCCAGTTAATGTTTGAATGCAGATGAAAAAAGTTTGTTTTTAGTGCATCCGTGCAGATCATGTTTTCATCAGTTCACTTTTAAATCTGCATCAATGTTCGTTGTGTTCCCAGGGACTGATGATCACATGGTCTTTGTTCTCCACAAAGAGTTCATCTTGGTTTTTGCCATAATGTAAAACAATATCTGTGAGTATCTTGTCGCAGCTTAATAGCCTCTCAGTGAGAGCCAGTTATCCAGCTGTCGCAAGCACCATGGAGAATCAACACAAGTGATTGTCTCTCAACGCCCCCTCGCGTGTGTATCTTACTGCACTGAAGGGTGTGCGCTTGTACGTGATGTGTTTACATGCGTGTGGGGCAGTACAAACCTTCACTGCCCACAATGCTTCTGAGATTATCTGTGCGTGTGTGTTGGCATGTGCATATGCGTGCATGTGTGAAGCAGCTCCCCTCAGCAGCTCTATCCTGCTTGACACAGGCCCATAAAAATCCTATTAGCAGCCAACGAGGGGATCGCAATGGGGCTGCGCGCACCAACACAGCAGCAACACACACACACACACACGCATGCACAACACACGGGTCCTACTGGTCGAGACTACAGTGAGCACCTGCAGAGCTCGACGAAGCCCAGAACTGCTAAAGAAGAGGAGGCTTACTGATGTATGGCTAGTATCCAACGCAGCACGTTTTCCTTAACACTTACTTTTCAAGTGCATCGTGTTCTCAAATCTTTCTCCGGATTCCTCTTTCACTCCCTCTCCCTCTTCCTCCAAATGGTTTCATGTCCTCTCTGAATGGCCCTCGCTCTGTCCCTCACTGCGTCCCCTTCTTCTTCTTCTCTTTTCTTCCAGATTACCTCTGGCACAGCCTCGTTCCCTTTCTCTGCACTCTTTCCTCCCTTCTCTCTTTCTACTCTCTTCTCCTGGAAGCCCTCTCGCTTCCTCCACACAATGTACTCTGCCAACCTCTGTCTTTCCAACGCCTCCGCCCTCTCCCGCGCCACCACTTCCTCTCTCCTCTTCCAGATGATCTCTCGCTCCCCCTCACCCCCTCCCTCGTCTGCTCGCCCGTTCTCCAGGCTGTCCTGTTTAACAGTCCCTCTGTCTAATATGTTAAAGGTAAGCCCTGTCTTTCTGCCTCTCTAACTTGGAGGTTGGGGATGGCTAGAGGCTAGACATGGTCACCTATTTAGACACCAGTAGAAAACAGAAAGAAAAAAAGTTAGGCTGGGCCGGCAGAGTTGGGCCCGTTCCTGACTGAAGTTCCTGATATGGCTAAAACAAGTGAGGCTGCCTTGGTTCAATGTGTTCCCTAAGACTAGCCACCTTAGTTAGGATGTGTTTTTTTTCTGGAGCACCATTAGATAGTGGTAGGTTGATTCTGAGATGTTGTCTGTGTCTGGTACAGTGATACACACTGCAGTAGCACGGCGGTGATGTAACACTGGAGAATGTGGGTCATTGGCTGATGACGACTACTGGTGGGCTTGTTGTGATGGTAATGAGACCTGATTGGTCCAGTTTCAACTCCTAGCCCAGGGTTCCCTGAATGGTGCTGGAGGCTCGTCAGAGTTGAATGTGAACTCGCTCGCCCAGCTGGAAATGCTCAGTCAAAACTGCTATGTTGTTGTTATGTTGATGTCTATATGCGCTTCTCTTCTTACCCTGTTACTTTATAACTGCCCAGTTCAAATAACAAGCCCAGAATATAGTCAGCTACCTGAGAGAAGAGCATTGACACTGCCCCATATGAACAAGCCAAGTGTTACGTTCTGGAAATGCTTCCTTCCCCATCTAAGGCAGGGCTTATCAAGCAGCAGGTTAGCTCTCGGTTCTACTGCAAATTACTGTGCAGACACCACACAACACCTCATATTCTGCATAGACCAACCTAGAAGGCAAACAACAGTCTGTTTACAGTAACAGTCCCTAGCAGAGTCCCAAAGTCCCACAAAGAAAACAGTCTGCAGCAGTTTGACCTCAGGCAAGGCTACACCTACAGTCCTGCAGCAAGCTTGCTGGCCTACATCTCAGTGCTATTGAGGCACTAGTCGTATTTACAATCTGTTAACCTTTACTCCCTCAAAGGAGAGCAGGGTTTACACACACATTGCCCGGACCACTTACACAAGGTTGTAAATTTGACACCAGTGTTTCAGTGATGCCAAGCGGAAAGGTTGATTTTTCCACACGCTAACGTTTCTGAACTTATACTGTGTCTGAAATAAAGCAGGCCAGCTTGTAGTGGGCGCTGGATGCATGGCAAAGGAACAGTCGCCTACACCAGTCTAGCACCACAGAGGGATTGTCTAGCAGTTCTAGCTAGTCACCCATCTGGTCTTGGCCAAAAGCACCATGGAGGTTCCAGTCACACTAACGCAGTGCCAGACAGGCTGGGATAATCTCCAGAAAGCTGTAAAGAACTATGGCTGGAAAAGTCACAAAAGACACCCGGTATTTGGACAATCAAAGAGCATGCAGAGCAAACAAAACACGCCCCTAATAAAACCAGGAATTAGTCTTAAAAACGAATTTAAAAAAGGCAAAAGATCCAACAAAAATGGACTTGTTAACACTGGAGTGGAAAATCCAGGTGTGTTCTCACACACGGGGGTGCTGAAATGCTCTATGAGCAGAGTTAACCCTCACGCTACCCGAGGATGTTTCAGTGCACACAGCACAGTGTAGGTCAGGTGACTGCAGAGGAGATGACCCTCTACATGAGGAGAAATCCTGAGTCACCTACACACAGGCAGTAACAGGAACAGACTGTCGCAAACACAGCACACTTAATGATCAGTGATTAGTGGCCAACTATGGCCAAGCAGCTGCACAGAGTGATATGTACAAGTGAAACCAGTACAATAATCTCATTTATCCAGTCATTCCTAATTATGGCACATCAGCTAGACTGATGAAGATGGTAGTTGCCGTTGATAAAAGGTGAGATCAGGACAAACGGGGCTGAGCCGCCGCGCACAAGACGAGTACACAGAATGGGGAGGGGGAGACAGGTGACCTGAAACAACCCTGAATCTCGGAGACCGCCGAGCTCCGCATAGACAAAGACTGTCTAGTGAAGAAAAAAAAATCCCTGTCTAAGAAAGAAAGTCTAAAAACTGCACCATGCCATGGACTAATCAAGTCTACTGCTTCTTATCTACTAAATATCCACAATTACCTAATGGAACAGCACCAGTTTTAAGAGATAAGACAAGGAAAAACGAACTTTACATCTTGTTCTGTCTGCAGCTGCTGCCCGTTGCTATGGCAACAGACATTAAAAGAGATGCCTGCGGAGGATATATGTACTGAGAAGTCCCGACAGCCGCAGAAATCTTCAGACAAAGAGATAACTGCTTTGTCAAATCACATGGCAGCAATTAGTTGCTGCATCAAAGGCTCCACATTAGAGCTTCTTTTCATCCAACAGGAGGAAAAACTACTAGACTCCTAGAAAGATCAATAGGTTTCAGGAAATGATCAAAGTTTGACCGGCGTCGCGCCAGCCATAAAACCCAATCAATGTTGACATCCCATGTTGGCTGCATGCAATGACTCCAACTAGGGCATGTAAAACTGTATTATTTCAAAAGAACAATAATCACTTTCCTATTTACAGTGTAAACAACAACAACTAGCCATTTACTTAACTACTTAACAAAAAACAAAACAATGTTGTTTAGAAAATTTGCATAAAAACAACCTGAATTTTCTGTGCAGCAACTAACAAAGATAATGACTGTATAACATCCTGCAGAGTAGATCATATACTCGTAGAGAATAGAAAAACCAGAAAAGAGAGTATATATTTACAAAAACAACAAAAAAAAGTAATTCAAATTGTTCTGTATAAAGCAAGTTCAATCAGTTTCCCTAAGAGTTCTTTCGTTTTTCTTAATGAATGGCAAAGCATAAATAGTAGCTCCTCTTTTTTTGGTTTAAAAAGCATACAGTTGATGATCCATGGCAATTCATCTAAAGCTGGGCTCACACGAGAACCACATCAGTGTTCAAACTGCCACAGACTGTCCGGTCATCCATCTTCTCCTTCCTTTTTCTGGCTCTCGTCCGTCCACTCCCTGAAAAAAAACGTGCTTCTCGTCTGATCCGCTCTTCCGCTCGATTAATTCACAAAGTCACTGCCGGCAGCTCCTCTCAATCTATCCTCTCCTCCGTTTGGCTGCCTCCTCTTCTCTTCCCTCCTCTGTCTCTCTCTCTCTCTCTCTCTTTCAGCAGATGGTGAAAAGGCAGTGCTGCCAGGACGGACAATGGCACTCCTTCATTGTGCTCCTCTTCTCCCCTCACGTCTGTCTCTCATTCCCCACTTTCCTTCCACCTCTGTCTGTTGGAGGGACGATCACGCTGTCTGTCCTCCCCTCCTCCCAGTCTGGGTGGGTGATGCTGCCTCCCATTTTCTCTCTTGCTGTCTCTCTCTCTCTTTCTCCCTCTCTCTCTGTCTCTCTCTCTCTCACACACACACACACGCGCGCGCTCTCACGGCTGCTGCCTCTGCCCTCCCCACCTCCCATCCTACCTCCTTCCTGTTTCCTCCCCTTCCCCCCACCTCCTCTCTGCAGCCTCAGTCATTTAGCAGCGTACATGTGTATGCACGAAAGAAGATGCTGCGCTCCTGCACATTAATGCACACACTCCAAGGGGAGATGGAAATGTGGAAGAGGGGAAGGGGAGTAAAGACAGAAGTGGTTGGGGGAGGAGGGAATGAAGGCTTGTTGTTGCATGTACATGTGTGGGGAGGAAAGGTTGTCCATGTTGGCTATTCAAGGCTCCTCCCTTATTCATGTTTGGTAACCTGAGAAACAGAGTGGAAGAGGGGCAGAGAGGGAGGATGGAGACAGAGAGAGGAAGAGGGTTCACCCTCCCTCAACGGGCTGCACAGAGTGTGACATGAGGTCACTCCATATAACCTTGATGAAAGTGGACACGTTCAAAAAGAAAGAGAGAAACAGACTGACGTTCACATAATGCACATGCCCTGTGTGACTACATGACTAGAGCTCTCTAGCGGGAAAGGACAGGTTATCACCACGCGAGCACAGTAACAACTGAGTGTTTCTGTAGAGGCAGACAGAAAGCAGAGATCCCACAGATTGGACCCGACATTCATGCGTATCTGATGAGAAAGCAGCGTTGCGGAAAGCAAAGGAAACCACCCGTAGAGTGACACAGGAACCCAGAGAGTCCTCAGATGACACCCCAACATACAGTCCCTGCAGTACTGCGTTTGACCACCGCACCGTCATCGTGTAGTCGAGTGGTGCACTCAAGGATGTGGAGGATCAAAATCAGAGAACAGCAGAGAACTAGAGTGTCATTCAAGGTAATATCCACCACCACACGCTGATATGACTGGAAGTGACTGGAGTGATAGTGATTAGTGAGGACACAACCCCCCTCCACCATAGCCTGCAACCAGTGAAACACATGACACACTGTGGCTTAGGGTTGACGGAACCATAATACTCTTATCTTTATATATTTCAGTGTGTGAATCATGGATATTGGATAAATCCAACTCAAACTGATGCAGTCTGACACACAAAGACCCTGCAAATAATTCTTCATGAGGGAGATCATCTTCACTTTGCCTCCAAAGCAACCATAAAGTTGAACCCTCTAGAAGGACTTTTTACAGGACAGCTGCATTTGACCGGGGTACCTAATAAACAAGCAACTGAGTTAAGAGTCGTTAACGGTCATTCACTGACATCAGAATGAGTTTACGTACACGCGGCTGCACAATTACTCATCCGTACGTACATACTGTGGCCTCAGGTTTCAGTTTCACATGCACATACTTAAGAACCAACGTTCAGACTCCTGCCAGGGGGAAAACTTTAGACTATACAGAATCCAAAGTTTGTCTAGTGAAGTCATCCACAGGGTTGCAACAACATAATATATCATACTATGCTGTTCATATGATTGTTGGATAATGCTTCTGTTTTCCGCTGCTGCAGAGAAACCAACATCGACATGAGTTCAGGGAGAGCTCTCCTTTCTTAACTTCTGAATCCTGAACATCAAAATTCAATAATGATGAAATATATTAAGATGAAATTTTAAAAACTGCACCCCATAAAGAAGGCCTTATTTCATAATGTGTTGAAAATGAATCAAACGGTGAATTTTGTGAATTATTAGATGTCTATTAATGACAGGCATGTTACCTATAAAACTAATTTTGAGCACTTTTTCTCTAATTATTGGCCAATAAGGGTTTTGAATGGTCACTTTAATCTCTCCTTACTCATCAGTTTCTAAATACAATTACACTAACTGATTTTAATATAAGACATACGTGCTTTGACCTTCCTATTTGACATTACCTTGCTGTTAAAAGGAAAAGCCCCTTTGCCACTGTGTCACTGTGTGTTTTGGATTAGCTGGTTGTATCACTTGAATGTCTTACCATATATTCCATTGGCCAACACAGGCTGCCTGTGGGTCTGTAACCCTAAAAACACCAAAGTGTACATCAGCACACTGTACATGCACACATACAGAGACACAAACTGAAGGAGCCAATCACAGCATGCTCAAATGCCGCCCTTGCAGCTACTCGACTCCCAGCATGCTTTGCTCCAAGGATCAGCTGTGGAGAGGGTCATGGGACCTCCTTGATATAAACAACCCCGTTGATTGAGCACGCAAGGACGCAAATTGACATCAGGCCGAGATCGAGGGAGCTGAAGCAGGAGGAAGTAACAGAAAGAGAGAGGAGGAAAGAAAAAGACTGATAGGAGAGCGGCAATAATCCAGTGTGCAAGTTGAAACACACTCTGTGGAATGAAAGGAATTAACTGAGAGGACAGTATGTGTAGGTTGTTTGTGTCTCAGCTTGCCCTGACACGAGTTATTGAGTGTCCGTTTTGTTTCTATGCATGGAATAACAGTGTGAGGAAGCTGCAGCTTATCTGTGTTTATTAGATGAAACAGTCAGAGACGGATCGAGACAGAGCTCTGGATCTAGTGCACATGCTGCAGGGCCACATCTGCTGTCTGCTTTTATACTGAGTGTGTGTGTGTAATATGATTTGACCCGCCTCACTCCTCACCCCCTTACACACAAAAAATAAAAAAAGAGCTTAGATGAGTAAACGGGCCTAGTCACTGACCTTTTCCCTACTGGACTATCGCCAGCCTGAGACGCCGTCTAATATCAGTTCAAATTATGGAGACAAGAGAGACAATGATGAAGACGATGAGCGCAGTGAGAATGGCGGAAGGGAGTGAAAATGACGAATGGGAAACCTCTCTGACTGGAAAAGACGTGCAAGCACGCACATACATATGGACGGCAGAATGGCGATCACATTTTGAAAAATGAGGGTTGAGAGTGAACATTAGATTAGCCAGGCATTTGGCAGAAGGCCTTTCGGCTGGTTTCAGAGCTCACCACGCACACAGAAAACATGTGAGCTGGCTATTTTGGGTTGTGCCACCATCTCCCCACTCCACCCCCACCCCCTCTAACCACACTACATACAGGAATGTGTCAGCGCTGGATGTTTTGTCAAGTTTTATTTTTTGATCAGATATGTCTTCATTTAATGTTCATTACTTTACCAGTTAAGCCAGACAAGTGTCTGTGTATGTATGGCTGCTTGTAGAGCTGGGTGATATAACTTCTACTCAGTATAATAATTGTTTTCAAACTTTTAACTTGGTAGGAATTAATTTTAACAAACAGTGTCAACTGATTATTTTACTTATAGATATCTCCTTAATACCACACATGTGGATTATTGGTAGATAATACAATTTACAGATGCTCTTTAGCACAATCCCACAGTTGGTTTAAACACTTCTAGATCTGGTAGTTTATTAGCTTACCGGTAAGTGATAGTCTTATTGCTCAGCAATGTCTTCTGATGTTACACAGTCTGAGAAATTTTCAGCTACGTATCATGTTCAGTGTGTTGATGGAGATGCCAGTAACCATGTTTGTTTATGCGTTTACTCTTTTAACTGTCATGAGCGAGACTGAGTCAGTTAGAGGTTCAAATTTTCAGTTTCAATGCCCAGCTGTGCTGCTCGTGAAGCTGCAACTGGTTGTACATGTTTTGTTTTTTTTGTGAACAAAAAGTGGATCAGAATTTACATACCACTGAGCCAGGTATCTATAAGGTACTGTTTTGTTACAGATAATGATAATCAGGTTATCTGATACAGCCTGCAGTATTACTTCTATTTTTATTTTAGCAAAACCAGTTTCCAACACCCTGGGCAGTAAAAACAGAGTTTGATTTAATCATAGCTTTTTTTTTGCTCTACATCCAACTTTATGTACGAAAATAAAAAACCCTATTCATCTTAAGTATCAAGAATTTGCTGAGTAGCTAAATACTTCAGTGTCATGGGCGTCTCGCAATTTCCTGTGTGCTTACAAATACAACTGCCTCGCAAGGTTGGTTTAATAATGTGCTGCTTTAAATATTGCCATCACATGCAATAATAATGACATTATTTCCTCTCCTTTCTTATAGGATGGCCCAGTGTAGCCCATGCTAAAGGAGAATCTAAAGGATATGGATATTATAATGGATGCCACTCCTACCTCTGGGCCATTTCACTCAGTTAGGAACCTTCCTTCCTAAAAAAGACCATTTGACTACATCTCCAACTTTGACCAGATCCTAAAGTGACCTTCAGCGACACAAAACAATATCAGTCTCACATCAAACACATAACCTGGGCCTACAGGAGGAGGACCACTGAGAGGTGAATTCTAAAGATCTAATCTCAGCTTTATGCTTAAGACAAAAGAGAAAAATGAGAGATTTACCACAATAATGACATAAGAGACATTACACAACTCAAAGCGCATAACGCAACAGATATATACTGATAAACTGTATGTCAAAGCAAATATTACAGAGCCAGCTTATGCAAGAGGAAAAACTACTCTCGCTTCTCATTTTCAGCACATTTCAGAACATAGGACAGGATTTTGATCAATGCGGTTTATGTAGTACACTGAGCATCAGTGTACTAGCATGTTGCACTCGACCATGCAGCGCAGGAGGAAGCACAGCTGAGGCTTGGCCCCGTTGTGTAGAGGTAGAGACGGACAACCACATGCTACGACCTCGGAAAACAAACTCCCACAGTATGTTTCCAGATCACATGCACATACACCCAAGACACAAACAGACAAACAAACATACCCCCACACCGGCGGGCAGACTGATATAGTATACGCATCAGAAAAAGACACAGACAGACTCATCCTCACATGGGCAGACACCCACACAGTTTGTCCTGTCAACAGTTCTGATGTGTTTAAAGCAGCTTTGTGCCTTGCTACTGTGTTTTATCAATACCCAACTAATTCAAGGCTAATATCATAACATTCACTGCTTTCAGAAATGACTGTGTGTATGTGTGTGTATATGTGTGTGTGTGTGTGTGTCTGTGCAGCTACATGCACAAGTGTACACACCTGTCACCTGTCAAGTCAAGCTGTAACAGTCACAGGCGTCACGCTGTGCCGTCAATCAGGAGTAAAGCTTTCACGGGTGACTGATACGATTTGGGGCAGAATTGGACAGATCCAATTTTAATCAAGTGGATTTTGGATTGTGCCAGCGCTGTGATAGAGTGACCGAGATGCTCCACGTTGACTGACAGATTGCGTTATCGGGGTGTCCTTGCGTTTGTGTTGTTTTTATCCTCGTATGAGTGTGTGTATGTGCATGCGCACTTGTTTGTCTGGCTCCTGACATGTGTCTGAATCTCCCATTTTCGGATCAGCTGCTGATTGGAACCCTCTCTTCCTCACCATTTCATCAGCAGAGATAACTTCCACCATATAATATCATGTCAGGGGGCTGCTGGTCTGAGCGGTGTGGCTGACCCTGATAAGAGCACTGAGCCCACTGGCTCTCAGTCGCCTCAATCATCCCACATACCCTTGAGTCTGTTTCCATAATCGTCTGTCTGACCTTCAGTGGCTCGTGGTGAACTTTAACTTTGTCACAGTGACCCCGTTTCAACACATCTGAGGTGAGTTTTGCTGATCTGTCGCCTTGGATACGGTCAATACAGAGGAAATGGTGGAACATAACTGTAGGTTTATGGTGTGATTGTGGACACAGTGATAGGCTCCGGAGTCTTATCTCAGTGACCTGAAGAGATTCAGCTCAACCCTGACACACCTTCAACCATGTTTATTATTCTCTCATTGATCTTTCGGTCTAAAATACATCAGAGTCTTCAACAATCATAATTTCTCAAACCAGACATATTCACATGAAATATCTTGCCTGACCAACAGTCCAAGATGCAAAAATAATAGCAAATCTTTACATGGATGCAGACAGTACCAGTAAATGTAATTTGCTTTGAAAACTGTTGCTTATTTTTCTTTTTCTAATTTTCTTTCTATTGATTCATCGATTAATCGCCCAATCCTTAAAGCTCTAACTCAATTTGAGAATATTGCTGTGTCTAATGGATAACCAAAAGGCATTTTAACGACCTATTCTCTATTCATGTACTGGAAAAAGGCACAGGCTTGCGGCCACTCAGTTGACTTCTCATCAATGCTTATTTTAAACTGACTGACTTACAACAGTGGCTGTAACTTAGTTGGCAACTCCTGAGACTACAGAGCTCAAATGACAAAACGTGAAAAGTCGTCTGACAACGCGAGGACGAACCCAGGTTGATCACTCAGCTCATGTGTGCACAGCCCAGTCTGCTCATGAGCTATATTTTTACAGTAGCCCAACAGGCTACACGACATAGTGTTGTCTCAGTGTAACACAAGAATACGACTTTAGAAAGCGGAACAATACTTTCGAATAGACACCACAAAAACTTTAAGTGAACCGTGTCCTCAAAACTCGTGATATAAACAATATCGGACGCATGGCACACACACAACCCAAAACCATGCCCCCCCCCCCAAAAAGTGTGGACAACTTTATCGAGCAACTTACCAGCTCTCTTCCTCCCTCTCCCTCGAGTTGCCCCTAAGGCCCACACCAGGCTGTTGCTGCACAAACTTCAGCCTAGTTTCATCCAACGCGACAAAAGGTCGACGTGATGTTTTTATTTCGCCAGGTTCGCCTCGCAGTTTTGTTAAACTTCATAGGAGATGATTCTAAACTTCTTTCCTCTCTCTTTCCTTCCTCCTCCCCCCTGCCTCCTCCTCCTCGGCCACGACAGAAGCCACTTCCGTGAACAAATGGCAACGTCATCTGGCCGCGGATCGCCCGTGCATTCGTGTGTGTGTGTATGTGTGAGGGGGGGGTGAGTGTATGGTGAGTATGCGCGCGCGTGTGTTTGGCCCCGTTTTGCACCTGGCCCATTCAGTGCACATTGCGCAAAAGTAGAAATCCCAAATCGTAAGCCTCAAGCATTACACTTACCTTAAATAAATACCACATGTTAACAGCATGTTTCTGTCCTTTAATAACCAAAAGAGAAATCATGTCTGTAACGCCATCACCACTACTATAATAATGATAATCTCACTATAGTATCGTATAGCAGCCCTGCTGTATTCATTTATACTGGTTTGATGTCATTGCCATAAAAATGTACATCTCTTTATTAGTGGGCTACGATTGCAAGTCGATCAACGACCTAAAACTACTGTAGACAAATACAATATTCCTGCACGAAAATCTACACAGTAAGGAAGGTTTAATGTTTATTGAAACTGTGGTAGAGAAATGTTTATTCAGCTATCATTTTGGAGGATGTAGTTTGTGGTGCTGTTAAACTGTAGGCCTTTTGTATTACACACAAAGGTGTTTCTGTTATAGCTCACACTCAGCTAAGATGAACAAACTGAGTGGAATTATTTAGTAAACGATTAACTGGCAACTAAGTGTACAGTCATAGTCCACTATATGTGTTTTAAAACATATGTTAGTCCCATTATTGTCAATGGCACAGCTTTAATGGATATTGCTGTCTAGTCACAAATTGTCACACAAGCTCCAAACATTCTTAAAGCAACATGGAAAGGGATTAACCTGGTATTGACTCTGTAAAACATACCCTAAACTGTAAAAAATACAGCACCTGGGCTAAACGTGCTCTTCAGCAAAGCATTTAGAGTTAACCCTAACAACTCCTGCAGAACTGCTCACACACGCGCTCAAGATACATCTTTACATATCTTTTAAAAGGTTCCTTTCACAGAAAACATTTTGACAGGCATCACAGTGGGGTGTAAGAAAATAAAAGATGGCTAAATTAATTTTGGCTGCTCTGATTTCCCTCTGTTGTTCATGTCAGTTCACTGTCACACTGTAACAGCATGACGGGACACGCCTGTGATTTTACTTTTCAAAATACATTACTTTGTTGAAATGGACCTATTTCGACACCCTGTAAGCTTAAAAAAACAGCAAAAAAAGAAAAAAAAAGATTACTATTATGACTTTATGCATTATGAAATACAGGGTACAATTTATATGGATGTGGATGTGGAACGTCATTCAAAATATTACTTTATGATTAAATGTTCTGTCATTTCTTGTATAGACTATTTTCTGCCTTCTGGATGCACTTGAGGATTTTCTTTGCACGATTAAATGCCACCTTTAGAACTTAAATGGATTCCCTTTTTATCTGTGCATATGTAACCCAAATCGGTATAATCCCAAGTGATGAAAACGCAGTAAACAGTTAACTTTGTCCCAATAAAATCCAGTGACACCTGCGCCACCCGTAGGCACGAAAAGTAACTGCAGCAGCACTTTTGGCTCAAACGTCGTTTCTTCGACTCCTCCAGCCAGCAGGGGCACACGAGTTACAGCAATATCAGTATCTCCTTTGATTTGGGCAAAAGAAGTCGTCTCTAGGTAGCTGTTAGCAGCAAGCTGTCCAAGTAGAGACGATGCAAAGTGTCATCTCGCAGATTGATGAGTCGTTGGTACAATTCGTGTAGCTAGAATTTATCATATCGGACTGTGACCAAACGACATTATATTTCTTGTCAACGTCTTTGTTGATCCTAGCGGAGTTGTATCCGTTACTTCCGTGTTGTTTATAAGGCTGACCATTAAGAACCACCCCTTTAAACGTGACTGGCTCTCGAACCTCTCGGAAACGTTTTCTTATTTGTGATTGGACGGTTTACGACATGCGTTTTGAGTGACATGTAACCACGAGCGGTCGGATACGTAACGAGGACATACGCTGTACAGCCTCGACTGGGTCACCGGATTATAAAAAAACAGTACACTGTGTGTTTGTTCACAGTATATGTTAGCGGAAGGAAATCGACAGTATAAGCAGAACATAAGCCACAATGTAAGTGTAACGTTTCTTGAATGCTAATGCTTGCTAGTGCCAGTGCTCCCAGCATTGGCGTTATGTTAACCTAGCAAGGAGATTTGTCACATTTAGCCAAGACGTTTAACAACTGTACCTGACGCTTTGACCGGTGTTAATTTATCATTTGTGGTAGTTTTCTTATGAAGCTGGACGAACGTGTACGAGGGTCACACTGTAACGTCACGAGAGTTAACTTCAAGTCTTACACCATTTAGAAAGTGCAGTCAAGTGAGGATAGCCGCATGCTGCTGTTGTTAACCCCAATCAGTCCTTTGCGCTGAATGCTGACAACATGCTAAACGTTAACAGGCAAAGACACATATCACTACCGGTGAGATGTGGACTGAATGCCCTGCACCTGTACGTTAACGTAGCAATCTGAGCCCGCTTCACACAGTGGTGCATTTAACCTTTGATCCCTTTCCAACCTCCTCTCAGTTCCTGCACACCTTGCATTGTTTTCTCGACTCCATTTCCATGCGAGCAGGGTTGGCTTTACTCCTATCAACACACTTATTATTTATCACTTCACTTTGATAATTATGGGTCATTTCATCAACCTTTTTCAGCTTGATCTATTCATGTTCAACCCTTATCAGTTCACTGAGGACAACTGATAAGTCATTATTAGCTGATGCACTGTCATTCTGATTCTTTTGCCCTTATTTCTTTTCTGTCTATAATCTGCTCCTTAATGTGTCTTTTCAAGATACGTCCTGGTGGGAGACAAGTTATGAAGGAGAAGAGGGACTGAACTGTAATGAAACATTTGGGATACTTCATATGGATTCTTCATGTTGATGTAAGATTATAGGGAATCTAACAGATCCTCACAGGCATGGTGGGGTCATCACAAATGCAGGGAAAAGTATATCGAGAACACGCTTTACTTTACTTTGCTTTCTAATATGATAGTTTTGTTCAGTCAGGGAGATTTGTGGCGTTGCTCATTATTGATACCTTCACAGGCGTTTTCATAGATTTTCTGATTTACATATTAAAGTAAGGAGTAAAATGTGCGTGCTTAAAGTGCGAATGCTTAATGAACAGTGTATTTGTTTGTCTTCTAGCCTTGCTTTTCCCAAGCTGAGTAGAGCAGCAGTGCGTGTGAGGAGACTGGCGGCTCAACTCTTCGAAGCAACCATGTCAACAAACCACCAGGGCTCCAGTCCGTCCTCTGCAGCCAATGGGGATGCTCCCACTGCAGCCATTCTCATCATAGGAGATGAGATACTCAAGGTGATTTAGTGTCAATTGATGTGTCAGCTTTTAAACTGTATGTTTCACTCTATCCAACTATGAATCCTTGAAACAATCCTTGAGCAATGAAATCCTTTGTGGATTTGAGAAAAACAAATTAAACCAACACTTTGTCTCAAATGAATCTGCAGACTTGAAAGTATATTTTATTCATATATACATTCTTACATGACACCCGTATTCATCAGTGTGCCTCAGCTCTCTGGTCCACTTTCCAGTCCAGATTCCCACTTCATATCCTCAGAAAAACCCAGTGATGGTTATTTGATGTGGCTGCAGTGCTTGCTTTTAAAATGACAAGTTCACCATTATTTCTTGACATTATCATGATTTAAACATGAACCCTTTGTTTTGGTCCAATGCCACGTCTCAGCCTCAAAACATGCTCACTGAGAGTCATTGAAATTTCATCAAACAAGACCTTAGGAGTCATTGTTATGTCCTTGAATAGGATATTCAACAGAGACTGTCAATTCTGAACTAAAACTAAGTGTCTCTTTCGTTTTGGTCTCTCAGGGTCACACGGTCGACACCAACAGTGCCTTTCTGACACGAGCACTAAGGAAGCTTGGAGTGTCTGTGCAGCGTATAACTGTCATACCAGATATACAGGAGGTCATTGCCAAGGAGGTGGCCACCCTTTCAACTCAGTATACACACCTCATTACCTCAGGGGGCATTGGCCCCACACATGACGATGTCACCTTTGAGAGCATTGCCATGGCGTTCCAAGAGGAGTTGCATCCCCACCCTGAGCTCACCCAGCTGGTTGAGGAGTTCTTTGGGGTGACAGATAAAAATAGTGCTGCTATGAAGCTGGCCATGGTGCCGCGTTCAGCCAAACTCAACTATGGAACTGACCCTCAGACAGGACAACCACTCCGCTACCCACTGGTAAGTGAACTGGACGAACAGGTGCCTTACATCAATAACACATGAAGTGTGCCTTGTCAGCTTGCTTTGCATCATCTTGTCACTTTACCTTAAAACTGTAACATAAAAAGTGGTTTTATTAATCTAGTTTTTGGTATAACCCCCCAAAAAATTAAATCAACAGGAGAACTCAGGAGACTAACTGTAACGTCAAACAGGGATGATCTTTTAGTCTGTGATCATCAGGTCACTACAGTACACTTAGATACAATTGCTGTGCTGTGATTAAATTCTCTAAACATTTACAGCAAATAGGAACATAAGGAATACACTCCTGCAAGTATTGGTCTGTTGGACTCTTATTCACATCTCACTATTATTCACATCTTTGATCTTTTGATTATTTATACTAAGCAGGTTTAAGTAGAGTCACACAACACACAAACATGAGTTAAAATGAGTCATTCGTGCCAGTAATTAAATGTTTTATCTACATAAATGTGTGCATTCACTATGGAAAACTCTGCATCAAGTAGAATTAAAAAGAAAAACAGTAACTGACTGGAAATGTAAAATAGTCACAGTATCACACTCACAGTCATTAATGTTCACAGACACTAGATAAATGCTAGACTTTATTTTTACATGTTTTAAAACTGATTAGTAACAAAAAGAACGGAGGTTAGTTTTGAGACGTTAACGACCTTAAAATGTATGTTATTAGAAGTATTGGTTGTTCTGCCAGAATCAGAAGATACCCACAGAACTATCAAATCTGTAAGTTTAGGAGAACACCCACTCTCATGCCCATATACTCTTTAAATGCATGATGTGTCCACCCTCCTCTTCCAGGTCAGTGTGCATAATGTGTATATCTTTCCTGGCATCCCATCCCTGATGGAGAGAGCCTTCAGTGGGCTAGAGCACCTCTTTGCTGGCTCAGGGACCACGTTTCACTCTCGTGAGGTAACACCAGGACATTAATGTACCTGTATCATTATAAATACGCGTGAATACTCCTGAATGTATGGTATCAATGTATTTTGACAGTATAACAGAGCTAACCAAGGATCTTTGCTTTAGGTGTTTGTAGATGCAGATGAAGCAGAGATTGCCCCCGTGCTTACCAAACTGCAGGCTGGTTGGGGTCGGAAGGTGGCTCTTGGCTCTTACCCCGACTGGCTGAGCAACTATCACAGAGTCAGGCTGGTCCTGGACTCAGATAGCCAGGATAAGGTGGACAAAGCCCGGACACAGCTACTAGATGAGCTGCCTAAGGGTAGCGTGGTGCCTTTAGTGACTGACCCAGTGTCCATTGCCACTGCTGAGGTGTACACATTGGCCAACAATGGTGAGGGGTGGGAGCAGCAGCTGGTCGAATGTGATAGTTAAACTATGTCAACTTAATATGAAGTGAATATTGCAGAGAACTCACTTAGCTCAGGCACTGGGACCAATAAAGGAAGGAAAAAGATTAAAGTAATTATTGCTGTAAAACAATAGTGGATAATAAAAAGGAATGTAACGAGACGGAATATAAGAATTGAGCATCCATAAAATAAAACAAGCAGATATTTTACCACTGAATTTAACGTAAGAATGAGGGATAATTTATATCATTGCAAACAAAATTTAACTACATCCAGTGTAAAATTTCCTCCTGCCCTGGATTCCCCCAGGCACACCATTGGGTGAGAAAGTTATGTCTGCACTGAAAACGATCGAGGCTGCACTGGATCAGTATTCGACAGAGGAAGTCTGTGTCGGCTTCAATGGGGGCAAAGACTGCACAGCGCTACTGCATCTCTACTACGCTGCACTGAAACGGTAACAGGAGGGGAGAAGACGAGATCACACAATTAGAACATATCGGGGTAGGAATGATTTAATCAGGACAAAACAAATGACCTGAGAGAGAGTAGATGAAAGGGAGAGCTAAATTAAAAACATAATGATACCACTCGTGCACAGTGGGGTATCCACAATAAGAAGAAAATGAGCTGAGCAGCAACTAGAGAAAAATCGTGGACCAGACAGCCGACTGATTGGACATTTCTTGACCTGTACTGGGCAACGAGAGGTAGTTGAGAATAAACAGGAGCTTGTTTATCTTTGTTTTTCACCTTGCTTCTCTTTCTCCTGCCACTCTCAGGCGGTATCCAGAGGGTAAAGACAAAGTGAAAGCTCTGTATATCCGTATTGTCTCTCCATTCCCAGAAATGGAGAGATTTCTCCAGGACACAATAAAAAGGTAACAAATAATCAGTCCACTTACGCGCTGTTAATAATAAACACGCCTCAGCTTGTTGGGGTTTTTTCTTAGGTCTTAACATTTGTTAGCAGTCACAGTAGTTATTGTATCAGTCAGTCCTTTTATGTTACAGATCAGCAAATCATTATTACTTAATGATGTGTTTCATATAGATATGACCTGGAGCTGTTCTCTGTGGAGGGCAGCATACGGCAGGCTCTGAGCGAGGTGCAGGAGAGGAAGCCGGAGTTAAAAGCCGTCCTGATGGGGACCAGGAGGAGTGACCCCTACTCACACACACTCACCCCCATGTGTCCCACTGACCCCGGCTGGCCAGACTATATGAGAGTCAACCCATTACTAGTGAGACACACACTCGCACAAAAAACTACATATATGCGCAGATTCATTCTGTCTTGATATTTCTCCTGTCTTTGGGGATACAAAGCACAAAGTAATGTCATCCACTTGGTGTAAAAGAATTGACCTCAAATTAGTATATAATAAATCAGAAATACATGAAACTAAAACCTAAGTTAAACTTAATAACAGTTGGACATCAGACCTTTTACCTCACCTATTTTTTTTAATCTCAAGAGCACCTGCAGACATTAAATATAGAAATAAGAACCAAGCAGTCCTTCAGTTTCAACCCATTTTTAAAGCCACAGTGTATACAGTGCTGCAGGAGAAACTGCTTTTTGACTGGTAATACAAATCTGTTTTCACTGCTCTAGCCAGGCAATTTCCCATTGTTACACTTAATGTTATTTGTCTTCCTGACTGAAGTCTCAGAGTGCAAATCTACAGGGCTGTGAGCGAAATATCGTAACACCTGCACTGTTTAATGCGCGTCAACAGCCCTGCAGTAACACTGCATTTGTGAAGCTTTAAATGATGTTATGAATATTTTGTACCCAATATTTTGCCCCTCTCACTCATATTAATAGCAAGTTCACCTGCAAAATATAATGCTTTCTTAAATAACCCCGAAACAAATCGGTGATGTGAGTCAACACCTCTGTGACACAGTCTCAACAAATATATATCATTAAAAGCGTCAGTCACATGATCGAGGTTGTTGCAGGTCTGTTGCACTGGACTGAATTACTTTATGCAGTTTTTTACAACATAGTTCATCTTTTGTTGGCAGCACAAACAGTGTTGCCTGCTTTATATTAGATTTGTGAATGTATTTAGAAATGAAAAAGACTTGGAGTATGACCATTGGTTATTGTGACAGCCAGAAAGGTACATGTGACACATATGGTCAAATGCTCAGCAGGTGATCTCATTGTATGTTACTTTATGTGTGCGCATCTCAAAGAAATTGGCAAACGTTGTGTTCTAGACTGAACTTAGTCAATAACAAACCAGCTTAACCTGATGCCTCCCAACATTTTGCAGGACTGGACCTATCATGACATCTGGTCGTTCCTGAGGACATTGTATGTGCCCTACTGTATTCTCTACGATAAAGGGTAAGAATACAATCAATCTTTTCCAAGTTTAGCCATTTGTTCAGGTTTGTGCAACGCAGCTGAAGTGCATGATCCCTGGCCTAAAACTTGTCTGTCAACCTGCAGGTACACATCACTGGGCAGCATGGACAACACCTGCCGAAACACGGCGCTGCAGGTGGTGGATAGGAGGGGAGTGACACGTTACAAACCGGCCTACCTCCTGGAAAATGAAGAAGAGGAACGAAACTCACGTGCCTGACATAGTGTCACTACTTATTGTGTCACCTGTTGCCGATGGAGCCAGAGCTTCTAATCTCAGATCATCATCCTGCCCAGCGCACATGTAACTCTTGAAAACAACATGGACATTTTTTTTAAATCTTTGCAGAATGCCTTTGTGAAGGAAGTCTATGTGTGTGTGTGTGTGTGTGTGTGTGTGTGTGTGTATGTGTATGTGTATGTGTGTGCACACTATTTGTTTATACATGTGAGTCTCAGCCCAGGTAATGGCTCTCTGTGCTGTTGAATAAAACATCAATCTGTGTCATCTTTTTCCATTGTCATGTTACTATTTTAAGAGGATTCTGGCATACAGGCCGCAGCGTGTGTAGGGCTTTCAATATTGCTCTTGATTTGTCTTATTCATGAATCCATTTGTCTTGTTTCTAAATCCAATAAGAACAATCTGCCCAGAAAAGACAGCCTGTATCAGAATGTATTAGTAAATAATGTGAAAAAGGTGAGAAAATCAGCCTTTAGAAAGTGAGAGTGCTGCAACTCGGACAGACGAGTGAAGGTCAACCAGCAGGCTCCTATTGATTCATCTGTGTCTAACACTGAATATCCGCAATTGCGGACCGCAGCGTGTTTAACTTGAGCATCTCTGCGCTGCCAGTCCTCCACCCCTGTGTTGTAGTTCTCCACGCGCACCTCACGGGCGCGTTGTTCTCACTTTTTCCATTTAGCGCCCGTGATTACAAAAAAATTACCTCCTCTGTTTCCAGACATGATTGAATCCAGGCTCATCGATCCCCCACCCCCTTCTCTCTCCTCGCCTGGAGATTAGTCAACGCCGCGCAGCGAGGATCGATACCGGCCGATCTAATAAAGCGGGTCGCTTACGAGGCCACCGCGGGGTTGCACACACTGTTACACCAGCAATTACCACCTCCAGCTCGCCCCCCGCTCCCGTACCCCCCCTAACTTATCTGTCCGGGCTTCACGGCTTGCTTGATTTATTAATAATAACAGTAATAAAAGAGGCAATGAACAGAGGCTTCATAATCACAGCAGAAATGTAATGGTGCGTGCTTTGGTGGCGCGATAAAAACATTGGGACAGTGTCTGGAATGATATTTGTGTGAAATTATATTATTCCTATAGACTTACAATGTGTCTTAGGCAGGCTATCTAGGTATTTAATGAAATAATTGGATTTTAAAATAGTTTGGAACTTCATAAACGTTGGCGGTTTTAAGATAATGAGGAGTTCATAGTAACTGTGTGATTTCTTACTGTCTATAATATAACTATAATGCAATTTTATTCATATCGTAACCAAAAATATGTTGCATTGTGCTCATAACACATGTGCTCTTCTTTAGTAAGCCTAACACTTGCAGTACATTTGCTTACTTGTGGTAAGTATGTCATTTCTATTTAAATAGGTTCTGTGCACAGGTACAACTTTAAAGTACTTGTACTTAAAAATTTGTCATTTATGTTACTTTATACTTCTACTCCACTGCATTTCAGAGGAAGACATTGCACTTTATAGTCCACTTAGCTTTAGTTATAAGTTACTTTTCATTTTGAAATTGTACCTAATAAAACATGATACTCTCATAAAACATTATATATCATGAGAACATTATACACCAGTGGTTTCCAGCGTTATTGGCTTGTGACCCCAACACATTTCAGATGTCTATGAGATGTAAGACGTTCCACCAAAGAGTGATTTCCTCTGTAAACATCCCATATGGTTTCAATTGAACGACTGTGGAAGGCAAAAAGAAATATAATTATCCAATAAATCAGCACAAAAAACCCCCCAAAGATAAGAAAAAAAATTAAAAAACAAAAATTTGTGAAGCAGGACTCTCATTATTCATACTAGGACCCACTCAGATTCAAACTGCCTCAACATCATTGATGTCAAGCATCTGAATCCCCTTCAACTGGCTACTACAGTAAAATGCAGTAAAAGATCATGCATACCTCTTCTGCCACTGCATTCACTATCACTACGGGCGACGCTACATTGATTTTGACATTTGTATGATATCTTTCTAAAGTTTATTACTTTTGTCCTCCTGTGCCATTGTCTTCCACAGTTTCATCTTCATCCTCTTTCAGTTGTCACTCCATCACTCTCACTTGCGTGATTCATTCCTTCATGTCTGTTTTGGCTTCACTACTGTACTTCACTACTTCTGTCTACTGTCATCACACCACTTCCTTCCTAACTGCCTTCCTGGTGTAATATAAATCTGAATTTTTTTCCCTCTTATGAATTTCAAAAGGATATTTGGATTTTGATCCCAGTCAGAAAACACATTTTGGGTGACATAGTGGCAGGAGATGGGTAATGACTACAGGTCCCTAAAAGTGTTTGGACAAAAATACTTTTTTGTGTGTGTGGTCCTCAATGGCAGTATGAATATTTTATTTTATTTTTTGTAATTTCACACCGCTGTGCTTTTGAAACAGAGCCTGTTTGAAATCTGCAAAACTGCCAACAAAACAGTCTCAAAAATTCTGATACAGCAACTTTTGAGTCATTTGAGACAAAGTGGAACAAGCAGGAATGAAAAAAGTGGCCTTTTTTCCTCCTGTGCATATTTAAACTTAATTGGTTCTCCAAAGACAGATTTTAGGTCAGCCAGTGGAAGTATGATCACCGCAGCCACTTAAGGTGATGTGAGAATAAGAAGAACGTCCTCTGCATTAGGTCCATAACTCCTTGCATCTCTGCTGATACACTCCAGTGTTTCTCTCCACATGTCCCAGGTGGGACTCTAAGTTGTAACAGAATCCACAGCTAAGGGTGTGTGTGAAATGGACTCAGCATGACTTACGTTCACTTTGTACAAAAACACGTGACAAGCTTTGATATCAGAGTGAACTATCCATTTCAGATGCGAGCCTGCCTTGGTGACTGTGATGCTTTTCTCTAAAGGAATATGTTCCTAATCCAATTCCTCAGCAGTTCCTGCAGTGTAAAACGAGACTTGAAGCAGCATGAGACAGCAATTCAGGCGATGTCCTAGGAGGGATGCTTAACACAGAGGATGAATAGACACTCCGTTGTCAGAAAGCATCAGGAGAGAAGAGAGACCTTTGAGTCTATGCAAATTACCAACCCATCTGCATGTAAAGCCAATCGACCAGAACACGGGAAATAGGATGTTCAGTATCAAAGTGTCACACATTAAAAGTGGATGAAAGTAAGAGAGAAAGAAAGGGAGGGGGAAAGTAGGAAGGAGAATGAGGAAGGAGGCTGCTTTGCTTGCCGCCATGTGAAGTGTGACTGACTTAGCTCGTTTGTGTCTGGTTCTGGTGTGTTCAAATAAAAGCCAGTCTCATAATCCTGAGTTTGTCACAGCTCGCAGTCCGGTACACAGAACCAAGACCCCCTGCTCGGAGCCGCACACATGGGACGCATTCAGAAATGCCTTTCACACAGCAGGCTCACTTTAATATAAAAGCGTCCATGGTCTGTGAAGCTTCAACCAGCATGCTGAAAACTGATGAGCAAAAATCAGCTCGGCTCAACTCAACTGGAGCTCATTTGCACTCAACAGCCATAACTTAAACATGGTGCAGGGTGTTAGAGAGATGAGAGATGTTAAACACTAGAAAGGCCCAGCCAATGTCAACGTATTCCTGTTTTTAAAGATTAAGACGGGGATTTCAAGCATTCAGAAAGTCCTGCCATGACTTTTCAGAGGCCAATTTAATGTGTGAATCAATGTGAAATATCCCAAGTCAGGCATGGAAATGATATTTATGTTTACCTCTCTCAGATGACATCTTGTTCATCTCTTTAGTACTGAAGCTGCAGTGTTTTTCAGAGTGTCCTTGGGTTGCTCTTTTGTATAAAACATGAAATTAATGAATGTGAATGACAAAAAAGGCATGTTGGATGAAATATCTGAGTAAAATCTGTTGACTCTTACTCGAGCTTAACACCAAAACAGCCATTGTGTATTTCATCCTCCTTTGTCATAATCTGGTCCATCTACATTTATCACAGCTTTGCGTGACACACTGGAGGTGCCTGCATTTATTGGGCTACAGCAGGAATAATTACACAATTATTGCTTACCTGACACGTGTAAATGATGTGAGTAAGAGTGCTAAAGGCAGATGCAGACAGTTTTATTTTACTTTATTAAGAACAAACATACTCTGCTTACACCCAAAGAGGAAATAAAAGCCTCACCTGGAAATGAGATAGCACACCGATTCATAAGGCCGACAAAATTATTCAGTCATAATCCGCAAAGGCTTTCACAAGTCAAAGTCAACACATGAATCCAGGTTGTTAACTTTTTTGTTTCTGCTTCTAACTGAACCTTTACGGCAAAACAATGCAGCAAATCGTTTCATCAAAACATGTTGCATATAAAAAAACTCAAAGCTGAGTGTGGTGTAATGTGGCATCTTCAGTAATGAATGTAGAAATGCAAATGTGTTATTTCAAAAGACTCATCTATTCCAAATTTTCTTCAGTGTCTTTTAAGTGACATTTTGAAATTGCAATTTGGGATATAATTTAAAATACATGATTTTTTTGTTTGGTTTTGCATCGTCCAACTTAACCATGACCACTTCATAAATGAATATTTAACCCTGCCACAACAGTTTTAAAGTATTTAGGTTTCAGCCTGTATACAATGACTCTGCAAGCCTCCATTATGGTATTTTCAACAAGCATGAATTATACAAGTAATATTTTCCATAATTTAGGGCATATAGTGCTTGCCGTTTTAGCGTTGTAGGAGTCTATGAGGTAAAGTGTGGTGTAACTATTGATCAGATGTGAGCCATTGAAAATCTTCCTAAATGTGTTGCTGGGAAAACAAGTGAAGTGAAACCTGACAGAATAAATAAGAGGGGATATTCTTCTTGTTCTTATTCTGAAGGATCTAAAGGCATTTAAGAACCCACTTCACAGATTTAACATCTTAAGTCAGCTTTTTACTCTCCACTGCATAAAGGGTCAGATATTCACCCCAGGAAATATATATATACTGTATCTGATTAGGAAGTGTTGAAAAAGTAGATGCAATATGTGCAAGAGATGTCAAGTGACACTTTGCTGATTGGTGGAGACTTTAACATTGTCCCTGATCTTGATAGAGTTCAGACCCTCTTTTGCAAAACAGTGCAGTGCTGCACACACAGCTGAGACGTTACCTTGAGGAGTAAATACACTCAGTGCTGCTTACAGACACGCGGGAGCGATGGCAACCAACAGGAAGAAACACTTTTCCTGCTCACAGACCTTCATGCCAGGAGGATGCAATGTTTTACATCCACAGCTGTGAAATTGTGAGGTCAGGAGATTTGAACTGTGAGTCAGTCCCATTTCCTGATGCAAAAAGGTTTTTGGATGTAGGCAGATGTGGGCAGTTACAGGCAGAAATGGCAAATATTAGATTAGTGAGCTGGAAAGATCAGTGAAGCTTAAGTTTTGACTGCTTTGAAATCTCTAACAGGTTCTGCCCTGCCCATCAATAACATTTCAGTGAAAACAGTCAAAACATAACAGTAAAAGTAGTAAAGTAATAACTTCTTACACATATTAACATTACTGTATTTAGGTTACAGTTTCAGTGCTTGGTACATTATATTATTCTGAATCCTTGCGTGTATTTGCTAAAGCGTACCTGATGAAAGCTTCGAAGGACAGAAGCCAGCTTGGCCTTGTATCACTTCACTGCCCAGAGGAGATGAAATGCTAATATTTTATAGATGCTGTGACTCCAGTGAAAAAAAGAAAAATAAATGAACTCAAAATGTTGAAACACAAATTCTCAAGGACCTCGTGATCTTGAGGCTTTTCTTTTACAAAGTAGTCAGAAGGACATGTTCTGCAGTAGGGTCACCCTCTCATCTCACCTCACCTCACTTTGTGTCAGTTCACCTTGCCTCTGAAACATGTGAAATATACAAGAATGTTGCTGCTGATCAAGGTGTTGATTACATGCTGTGAAACCCCTAACTGTGAGAAACATCCTTCCAAACTTCAAGGAAAGGCTTGAGAAGCAAATTGCTGAGACTACTCTGTTTGCTGAACAGTAAAAAGACAGACACATGATTTAAACTGCACCAGATATCATCTTCTTTCTTCAGCTAAAACCAGCTTTAACTCTATCTCAGCAGGTTTGTTTTTTGCTGTAAAATGCAGTCAATTTAGTTTGACTTCCTTTTTTTCCTAACTTTCTAATGATGTTTCAGCCTCGTGAGTATCTCCTTTAAAAATAGGCCAATATCTTGGTTCAAGTAATTACAATAGCTATAAATGCATTGTTTGAGTCTATTAATAGCCAGAGTTTTGTATTTCGGAAGATGTAATCAGCACGGCAATTTGAGCCTTAAATATTCAGCTGAGGTCCAATTAGATATAGACCAACTTGTGGCAACAGAACATGCTGTGCTGAAATTTGATACAGTGTAATTACAGTGTCATGGAGGAGGAGAGCTGCAATATGGATATGCAATAAGGATTTTTTTTGGTCAGACAGATAGTTAAAAACTAAATTTGTCATCCTGGAAATTGTTTACGATCACAGTCATCCTCCAGAGAGTCTCTAAGGAAGCTTTGACATGGAATTTTCATGATCTTCTAAAATGTATATACTGTAGCCATGTAAGTTTTATATTGGAGGGTAAGTTGAATTCCAGATTTGGTACATCTGCACTTGTACTGGTTAAAAACATTAACATTGTCAAGTACCAACTCACTCTGGAAGCATTTTCTGTCTGGATTCAAAGATGAAACAGAAGAATAATCCTTAATATCACACTATGACATAAAAGCTTTGGTTGGAACAAACAGCCATAGGGTCAAAGCCACACAGCTTAAATGGAAGTGGACGCAGGCTCCGTTTGCTGCTGCTTTTTAAGTCCCTTTCCTTTTTCACCGGTCTGAAAGTATCCCCCACTTTCTGCTGATTCCAGTGTGTTTACTTCATCTTTTACAAAAAAAATTTTGAATGAAAACATGGACTTTGGAAATCTCCATGTGAAGGTCAAAATCAAAGGCAGCTCATAACATGCCTCAACAGTGACAAACATGTCATCAGAAGAGATCATAAACCATGAAATAGGAGCATTAGCCCCATTATCCAGGAAATTGCTTTTCTGGCATCACACGAGGCTCAACATTTCAGCCGACACAAATGGAAATGCATTTACAGCTTATTTGGATGTACACTTCTATATTTAAAAGCAACAAAACAAAAGCCTCTCCTCTTGCTGTGTATTCACCCTCAGGTCTGTATACTGAAATAAAGTTACTACTCTAAGGTCGATGTATTGGCAATGATGCTTCAGGGTCTATTAATACCGGGAGTCTATTGGGTATCTGAGTCTTTTCAGAGTTTGGCGGCTCATAGATAAAAACTCAGCTCAATATTCCACTAGGTTACTCACATTACAGTGGCCTCTTACACCACAAGGTCATTTCAAGTCCCTGAAGTCTCCTTATCGCCATACTCCTGTGTATTACGCTGGATGTGTGTGTTCCGCAAATAAAGTTGTGTGTGTTGTCACCGAGACCTGCGGTTAAACAAAACATCGATACTTTCCAAAGTTAAATGACGATCGACTCAAAGCGTTTAAATGCAATCATATTTATTTTGTTGTCTTGCCACGTACAAAAAAGGCTCAGATTGCAGTTGGCTCTTCACAGAAGAAACTACATTCTTCACTAAAATGTGAAAGCAGAACACATTACACACTCACACACATACATACACAATGAAATCAAAAACAAAATCCTAATTTACATGATTGCAAAACTCTACACCGCTGAAAACATTAAAAAAAAAATTTCTTCAAACATCATTTTGGAAATTAACATAAAAAACAAACAAACCAAAAAAATACCCCAAATGGTATAACTGGTGATTACAGATTGACAAACTCAAAGTATTTTGAGAGGAAAATATATTAAGTACTAACAAGGTTTTTAAATGATATAATAAATTGTGCAGCTAACCTACAAAGTTTTAGATTTAGATTTTTTTAGTCATTCGAATATTTTTGGGAAATAATTATATCACTTAATAAAAATATAAATTTCATTTCAATGAAAAATGTGCATCTCCACTATCTTTCAATTAAAAAAAAATAGGAAAACTTATATATTGCTAATTTATTATGATTTTATTTTTCTTGATTGATGAGTGTCAATTTGAGGGATTTATTCAAGCAAACAATTTGGCAAAAAATGAAATTAAATCCACCATCATTTATCTTGTGAAACTACATTGCAGCTGAGCATATTGAAAATATAACAATATATACATATATTTCCAGAATATAAATCATTGTTCGTAAATGTCTGATGTTTGCTCTTAAATATCAGAGATCAGTTCTCCCTAAAACATTGAGTTATGTTGTTAATATATTTCACGTTTATTAACTCTACAGTCCGCCCTAAAAAACCATGATCCTGAACAAAACAAACAACAACAAAAGGAACACAAAGCTTGTGTGCATGTCTGCACATCTGGTTGGTCACCAAGAGCATCAACCAATCAGTCTCCTCACCGTTACGCAGTGTGTACAGTGGCGCGAGACCGACTGATACTCTCCGTTTACCCATAAACCCCTCTGTTCTGCGCTTTACCCTGAAGCTGAGCGACGGGTGGGGGCGCAGAACAACAGGGGGTCCGATCAGCGAGGACAAACTCTATCCCAGGTCCGATTATTACCATACACTACCAAAAACTAGTGTCCAGTTTCTGAGTTTATGGCCAACCCAGTCCAACTCCAGTTAAACCAGTTTAATCCCAGTAGAGGGCGCAGCAGCCCTGCCTGACTATTCCAGAATATTCCTCATTTCATCCTAAAATAACAAAAACCTATTAATTAACAGAGTTTTCTAAATCATATGCAAATAATGCAGTTTACAATGTGTCTGACTTTTATATCTGCCTATGTAGAGACGCAGCAGTCAACAGCTAGCTGTGTGACCTCCAACCTGAGCCGCTCGCTACAGTAGTATGTGTTTATTTACTTTTTAGCTGCAGGCATCTTCTCAGAAAGAAGTAAATCCATCACAATATGTAGAAAATGAGAACTGGAATGAGAAACAGAGATGAGAAAGAGAGAAACCTTGCTGACAGGCTCATTGTTCTTCTGGCATCAGAGTGGGTGTCTTATGACTAAAGCTCTATGTGTAATATTCTGCGCTACGACTTTCACAACAGTTGCGAAAGGAAAATAACAAGAAATGAATCAGTGTGATTCGACGTGTCAGTCCCTGAGTCACTGTGGTACTGTTCTGGAGAAGACACCTGATTCTTTCTGGAGTTTCACAGGTAAACAGCCACAAGGTAATATGTGTCATTTGCGATAGCTTAGCATAGATTGCATTGTGTCATTCGCTGTCTGAGCATAGATTGCATTGTGTACTTCTGAGTAATATCTCCAGATCTGATGGAGAACCGGTGTGAGGTCAGCCACAAGGACGGACGGAGGAGAAAGTCAGGTGGTCAGCAGGACGAGGATGAGGAGGAGCGGAGACGAAGCTGCGCTCAGCGAGCAAACGCTGCTTCTGGGTGCAGTGTCTGAAAGAGAGGGAAGAAAACTTATGAATTAATTGTTACGTGTGAAATCAGCTGTATGGGCAAATGTATGTGGACAGGTATTTGGTCCAGCTTTCCACAGTTTATGGTGAAATTATAGGCAACGCTGAGCCTCTCTACTTTGTGACAGCAGCGCGTGGATGGTCCTAGGCTTCTTTGGGACGTAGTTGTAGAAGAACTCAACTGGCCTACATAGAGCTGCAGGCCAGACCCTGTCCCCCCTGTATCACTGATGGTTGTGTGGCTGAGTGGGAACAAATCCCTGCCACCAGGTTCTCTAATACTGTGGAAAAACGTGCCTAAATAACAGGTCATTGTTTAGAATCAGGTGTAACATTTGGGTGTCCACATACTTTTGGCCATGTTGAGTATTTTCTGTGTGACCAATTTCAGTTAATGACTAAGAAACTGGTTAATACATGTTCTCATTTTTTCATACAGATAATGTGCCACATTCTTCCTTTTTTGCAGCTATAACTGCAGACACACATACAGTTGCACCATAAAGAATACAATAGGTTTAAAATGTAGCATCTCACCTTGTATTTGTTTTGAACCCTCTGATGCTGTAATAGGAAAGAGAGAGAGATGAGAAAGAGAGAGAGGAGAGAAGTAGATAAAGTTGAGGCAAAGAAACAAGTTGCTGATTAGTCATTTTTTCATGCTTAACTTTCTCAATAAAGCTACTGCTTTGTAGAACAAAAGAAGCAAGAAACAGACAAATGACCAGGGGAAGGTATTTACCATTACTCAAAGCCTAACGCCATGAAAAATGAGTACTGACTGGCTGTGCAACCCTAAATATGTCCCCTATGCAAATTCTCTTAAAGGTCGGATAAAAAAAGAGCTTGAGAAGCATGGCAACAGGAAAAGATAGTGTTATGTAAATTAGGAGGAGTAAGAATGATCGAGATTATACAGAGGGGATACAGGAAATGAAAAAGAAGGGGGGAAACACAAGAAAATTCAAAATGACAGAGCGAGACCAAGAAGTGGACAGAAGATGAAAGGAAGACCGGCGGAGACCCGGGTGAGAAAGTATGGTGGACAAAAAAAAGAAGAAGGTTGGAAAGATTGAAACAAGGTCAGACAGAAAGAAAAGGAGGGAGAGCAAGAGACGGGATAGGAGGGTGTTTGTGTCTGGGCGTCACTTTCTCAGCAGGGGGCGGACTAAAAGGAAATAATGGAGGGAAGGATGGAGGGATGGTGGGGATGAAGGGATCAGGAGGGGAGGGAGAGCTGGTGCAGAGAAAAGGAAAAACACACACAAAAAAATACAGGTATCGAGACTAAAAAGCGGAAACGGTTAAAAACCCACTCAGAAAAAAAAAAGTGCCAGTGAGTAACATCAGTGAGAGAGGACAGAGGGGTCAGGAAACAGCGATGAGGCTGCACAATTGCAGCTGTTATTAAATCGATCTATGGCCTTGAACCCACCTCTGACACTGCAACCCCAAAGACTCACACAGACACGTGGGAACACGCACACACACACACACACACACACACAAACAAAGACAAAGTGTGTATTGATGTCTCCGGGAAAACTACCACCTATCCGCATCCCACAGCGATTGACGGAGATTATGAGAGAGGAAATGGGACACGCCGAGCTCATCTGCTGTAGAGTCACACAGAGGGAGAAAGGATTTATTAAATGAGGGCTTAGCAGAGAAACACTGTGGTTGTCTCCGAGATCCATCTTGTACCTGCAGGCCTTTGCAGCAACATGTCGCTCCGAGAGACATGAGCCACTAAATTACTCCCAGGTTCTGTACAACTAACGACCATCTAGGGGTTAACGAAGCATTAAATAGCATGCTGGGTCTGGGCCTCTCACCGAGCTTGTGTGCATGCTTGTGTGTGTGTCTGTTATTGTGAGTGTTTGTAGGACAAATCAAAGCAAACAGAGATGAATTACACTGAAACATACTGTCCTTTATATTTTCATAATAGTTATATGTAGCAGTGCTCCTGTACTGCAGCACGAATATATATTGTGCTGCAATTTAACCCAAAAATCTGTTTAAATTTTAACAGGACAACACTGCATTTATGCTATCAACTAATATTTGATGCAGTTTAATGACCAAAGAATCTGTAACAATTAGCTGCACTCTCAAGTTTAATTTTTGTTGATAGAGCAGAAGCATAAAAGGTTTATGGCATCACTAATAAAGCATTAAAAATCAATTAACAAAAGTTAAATATGAAAAAAAACCCTGTTTATATCACTTGGACTATTTCTTGACTTAGGTTTTTTTTATTGTCGCCATTTTAGATGTGGCAAACGTTATAAAATTTTTTTATGACAGTTATGAATATGTTTTAAATCAAACTTCTAATTTACTCGGGCAGAGGAAAAACACTTTACTCAACAGTTTCAATTTGTGTGCGTGTAACGCCACGCCGCCCAACGAAAACTAAAATGTTAAATGCCTCGTGTTTACCCAGCTGTATGTGATATGTGTGTTTTGATCTGGGGATAATCACATCATTGGTGCAAAAAACTGAACACTGAGGACACCAGTTTGTGTCAACATCATAATTTTGGTCATGGTGAGCGCCGCCACAAAATGGCGTCCACGGTGGTGTGCCTGCAACAACAGAGCTGTCTTCTGCACTGCAGTCAGAAACATGCAGTGTGTGTAACTGTACATGCACAACCATGGCTAAATGTGTGTGTGTGTGTGTATGTGTGCGTGTGCGCATGCGTGTGTGTGTGTGTCTCCAGTCGGCAGAACGCCCCACTGCAGAGACCGACACTGTTCCACCATCCCACCTCTCCTCTCACGCCGCCATTTTACACACGCAGGAGCTAACGCTAACCAACCCTGACCGTTAGCACTTTGCTAAAAAATTAAACAAAAATTACGAAAAGGATAGACGAAACGGCGAACGAAAAATCACAATTCGCCGAAAGCAGTTAGAGTCATATTTTGATTTTCGAGTTTGGGATTCAAGCGAATTCGGTTGGGCAAAGCGGCGTGCGTGTGTGTATGTGTGTGTGTTCGAGTTCCGTCCTTGTGTGTCTCGAGTTCAGAGGGTACAAAGGTATTTAGGAGAGAGTGGCGGTGCTGTAAAGGAGAGCAGCGATGTAAGAAATTTCCCTCCCCAAAAAAATGTCAGAAAAAAAAGAGAAAGAAACTGGGGGAAATGGTGAAGCTCTGCAAACTGAAATGAATGCAATGGACTGCTCACAGCGGGAGAACGACAGAAAAAAAGGGAAGAGAGACGGAGAGAGGAAGGGAATCAATTAGAGAGAGAGGGAAGTTGGTCTGTAATGGTTTCTCACAGTAGGACGGCTGAAAAAGAGAAAGGCGGAGAGGCAGAGCGACAAGGAGAGCGAGAGAGATAAACACAACAGGAGGAGTTTTACGGAGAAGTTGCATCGAAAAAAAAAGGTAAGTATGGAGCGAGAGGCGAAGCGAGCTGGTGAAAGATGCAATAGAGGGCTGCAGGGCGCCGGAGATTTCACATGACACCAGTCTGCTGCTGATGTCGATTCAGAGCCTTGTTTTCTGATGCAACACAGGCTCAAGCACCTTTCAGCAAAGCTTGTTTCTCTGGCGTGACTCGTGACAGCCTTGTGTTCAAATGAACATCACAACGCTACGCCGAAAAAAACCCAACAACACGACATTACCAGAACCGGAATAACCAAAACGTACTTTATGTGGCGCCAAACAACACAACAACCTGGATGGGGAAATGCAAAAAACAGAGACACACATACATACACAGGATGTCATTAGGAGCTTCCTGCGTCACTGAACCTGTCCTGCCTGGTTTGCTCTGTTCTTGGGTTAAATTAAGGTGATAAACACACACATTCGCACACTGGAGAGGAGACCGAGGGACTGGCGAGTGGTAGCTGACCTTGGAGCAAAGACAGCGTACCTAACGGACCCTCTCACTGTCACCACTCTGTCCTTCAGACTGGTGTGAAGCAGGTGTGTGTATGTGTGTGCGCTTGCTGATAATTAATTCAAACACCCACACCAGGGCATCCCCACATGGAACTACATTTTAATCACATGGGCTGCTTTCTGGGAGAAAAAAAAAGTTTGGGGAAAGAAGAAGAGTGGGACGTGCACGATTTGAAGTTTAGATAAGAGCTGAAGGACAAGAGGCTCCCATCACTGAAGGCCACACGCACAAACAGACAGACAGACAGACAGACACACACACACACACACACACACACACAGTAGGTACACAGGCACGGTACGCCCTGCTGCCATGCTACCTGTCAGATAAAAGGCAACCTGAGCAGGAAGGAACCAGAGAGTATGTGAGGTGTTACCACAGGGAACAATACAACAACAGCTGTGGTAAACCGCTACTAATGGACAGTCAAAGAGAGAGAGAGAGAGAGAGAGAGAGAGAGAGAGAGACACAGAGAGAGAGAGACCCTCCAACTCTCCTTCATCTCCTCTCTCATCCATCTCATTCGGTCTTTTCTCTCCGGCCTCATGTATTCTCATCCCAACGCGCTCGCAGCACAGCGTGCGCCCGACAAAGATAGAGCGAATTGAAGAATGGGGAAAGGGGAGTTCGGGCGAATAACTGTATCGTGGATATGGAGATACAACAAAGAGATATAGAAGACACAGGAAAGGTGGAGGGGGTGGAGTGAGGAGGGGTGGAGTCAAGAGGGGAGGGAAGAGGAAGTGTAAGAGACTGCCATGGATGGTGCCTAGATTAGTTTTGCTCCAGTAGCGAAAGATCATAAAAAATGAGGAAGGGAGGAGAGAGCTGAGGAGACAGAGAGAAGGGGAGGATTAGTGCCACTTCAGGAATGACAGAAGACTTGGAAAGAAAGAGCTGGAGGTTGGAGTGGTGGAGGAGGAGGAGGGGAGTGAAAGACAAGGAGAGGGAGATCCTGAAATGTAGTCGGGATTAGTTTTGGGTAAGGAACAGGGTGAGGGGGGGGGAGAAGAAAATGACAAAAGGAAACAGCAGTTGGAAACCTGTGCATCTTTGTAGAAACACATGTTTTTAATGCAAAGTAATGGGCTCTAAAAGCAAAGTCAAGTGTCTGTGTGTGTGTATTGTGTGTGTGCACATCTCCCAGCCTGCATAATCCAGGTGATTTGAAATATTTTGATTATTTCCGGCTCAGATGGGCCGATCAGGGAATACTGTCAGAAGGTCAAGACTACATTAGCATTTTCTCTCTGAACAACTATCTGTGGTCTTTCTAATTAATGACAGCAGGATAATTAACATATAAAAAAAGCCATCAGCCTTCACTCTGGTAATAACGCAGCAAATTACTCCCTGTCTCGCAGCGGAACAGTGATGGCATTTAAGAATTCATTCGAGACGGATGGGCTTCTTTTTATTCCATTTTTAATATTTTTTTCTCCTTTATGCCGCAAATTTAATCAAGGCGGCACGGTTGGGAGGTATTCGTTAGACGACATGTAGGAATTTAGTGAATGGCTCTCTCACACACACGCAGAGACGCACAACCTTGTGAGCAGTTTGCTTCGAAAAAGTGTGTGTGTTAGTTCAGCCTGGGACAGCACGACAAGCCCCCCTGCAGATAGCACTGGGATGGGAACTGGGACAGACGTCTCAGACTGGCATATGAGGGCGCACACACGCACATGCACACACACGCTTGTGCAAATTAAGCCGCCAAAGAGCACACGCAAAGGCCCATAGACGCATGCAGGAGTGCACAAAAACACAAAGTGCACAGACACAGAAAAATGGTCATACACACACACACAAACACACACACACACCAGGAACAACTGTACAGAGATTCCCACAGTGACTGGGCAACATTCCCAACCGGAATGGGCAGCTCACTGGACTGGAAGACTAACATTACTCCAGGCGCACTCTGGATTAGATCAACGCTGGGAATTTCATGCTGGGACAGAGAGATAGAGAGTGGGAGAAGGAGGACGACAGGGAGGTGAAAAAAACAAAAAAAGAGGAGAGAACAGAGAGGAGGGGTGAGGTGAAGACGAGAGGCGTGTTTTAGAGGGAACTAATGCTTAAAAAACCCTCAATCCAATTATGTTTAAAAGCCAACGTGGAGTGGGGAGCAGAGTGGAGTTTATGCAGTTTTAAAATGGAGCAAGTCTCATCTTATATGGCTAAAGATAATACAAGATAGTGAGGTTAAAAGATACATTTAGTTTCATTGATAAAAGTGGGGAATTTGAGCACTTGAGTGCTTTAAAAAGAGAGGAGGGAAACAGAGGGAGTAGTACTGGGGATGAGTAGCAGTCTAAACATCGTGCTATACAGCCCTGATAGTAGAGATGAGAGAGGCAGCGAGAGGAGTCTCTTGGTTGTACAAAGGAGAAGCATGAAAGGATCAGATGAAAAGAGGAGTGTACTCACTGGGCTCACAGCACACGGTGACACGCAACTTCATACATGGCAGAGGAGGGCCTTCATCTGTGGGTAGAGCTGGAGAGAAGAAGAAGAAGAAGAAGAAAGATTTAAACATGCTGCTTATCTATCAAACCCAACAAACAGTCTGCAAAGAGACATTTGCATATGCTGAATGAAATCCTTCCATCAAATCTGCTCTGCGAGGACTCTCCTGGTACTTTTTTGAAGAGTTCTTACGACAAGAAAAGCTTAAAACCAGCGAGGTTGTTTTCCCGTTTCTACCATATCAATACCTCATACAACACATGATTATCAGCAGAATGAATTACACCGTCTCCTTGTGTCACGGAGGCGAACATATTTCACACTTATTTGCACAACTAAATAAAAACAATCAAATATGCAGCCGACGCAGCCATAAAAGAATGAAAGTGCTCCGATATCAATACTGATCACGGCTCACACGGGAAAACTGGCAAAAATCAGCTGTATTACCTGTCAGTTTAGTGTTGCTTTGGCAAAACAAATCTGCCTGGAAACTGCAGTAAAATGACTTTATATTTGATTTATTCACAAACAGCTGCTAACTCAACGGGGACCCACCACACAAGCTGAGTGTATGATCGCTAACAGTCTGTCTCACTTTGTATCTGTGATTTTAACTGATAAGATGCTGCACAGAGTAACTCTGGGTCAGTTTTCTAAAGCACAATCTGCTGTGGCTGAGATAGCTCAAATCACACACACGGGATGCACAAATAAACATAGGAAATATCTGCCCATCTCAACATAAAGGCCAGATTAAGAAAAAATGCTGCAAACAAATGAAATGCAAGCAAATTGAGGAGCACTTTCATAAAACAACAAACAACAAATTCATAAATGACGCTGATTGTAACACAATGTTACCTCCAACACTGCAGAAACATCCAAGGAAAACTGATAAACATGCCTCAACATGAGATTATGCTGAAGAACGCAACTCATCAAGGTGTTGGAAGGTGAACAACTGATTCAAAAAACCAATGAGCTTCACCGTGCAGAATGATGTACAGTATGAGCAGATTTTGACACCAGAAAGTCATTCTCACGTTCATCTGCTGAAGGGGAAGGTTTCTCTGAACTCACTTTCGATCGGAGTTTAAAGCATGTACGTATGAGCAAGATTTTGTGACTTCACGACTGGTTTTAAAGCTAATCCTGGTCCAGTATGTAAGCTGCGCAAGATGGATGTGAGACTGGACTTTTCAGTGACATCATGTGTCCCATATTTTAACTTTCCATTTTCACAGATTTTGGATTTTTTGATGTGAGAAGTAGAACATGTTCTTTAAAACGGGGACTTGAATTTCTGTTGAAAAAAAAAAAAAAACATTTGAAAAACTATTATTCAAAGTAGAGTGTTTTTATGATTATCTTAAAACCTGCCAGTTAAACTGATATTTCCAATCAATATTCATTTTAACATTCATCATACTTAACATTGTGATTGCATAATCTAGCATTCACATGTGACTAATAAACAACATTTCCTTCAGTTTTTGGTGGTACCTGAAGACTTTTCACTGTTTGGTTGTGTTTTCTTTATTCCTTTGTGTGTACTTTATTTGTCTGTATTAAATGCGTCATCAAACTGGTGAAGATGTTTTGTTCAAATGCTTGTATTCTGTTAAGTGTCTGCACGTCAGACCAGAGTTAGTCAGCTGCTACTAACGTGCACACATTATCAGAGGATGTCAAGGTGTTTCCTGTTTTTAGGGGATCCAGACATGGAGAACCAGTGGGTGTTGGTCAACAGATCCAGAGACCCAGAGACAAGGGGCCGTCAGTGTCATAGTCTGTGGGAGAGGGGAGCTGAGCCGAGCTCAGACTGAGCCAACTAATGCCATTAGTGTTTCTAATACTATTGTACTGTTCTCCGGGGCTAATGCCATTATACTGTCTCCAGTGCTGCGGGTCCATTCAGCACACAAACCCCAGAGCCAGACATTTGGACCAACTTTACGCCTTATCTTTGATGTGGACAAAACACACACAATCACCCTGAGCCCGATGTGGCCCGACCAGAGCAGGGGGGAGACACCCATTGTTGCTTTTCTCTGAACTGGCCTGAACAACGACAATAGCCCAGTGTGTGTGCGTGTACATATGTACATGTGTGTGTTAGCGTGTGTCTCTCATGCCCTCACAATGCTCCATTGTCCTTTGGACCGCAACAGTAATTTATGTAAAGATTCTTTCTTTCCCTTCGTCTCATCCATCCCTTTTCTCCATCGCTTTTGTTGCTCTGCCTTTTCTGTCTCCAGTGTGGATTCCTCTCATCCGGCCCCTCTTGTCCCCTTCTCCCGCTTGCCCCCCCCCCCTTCCTGTACTGTCAGACTGTGTCCATCTTTTGCTCTTTCTCTCCCTCTGTCACTCCTCCACGCTTCTCTACCTCCGTCTGCTTCTCCGCCTGCCTTTTCTCTCTCCCTCACTGTCGTCCCATATTGATCTCCATTTCTTCCTCCTACACTTTGCGGTGCCTCTGTCTCTTTGTTGTCACCCTTCCATACCATGCATTCACTTGACTCTTTCATTCTCCGCCTTGTTTCATGTCCTCCCCCTCCTGCTTGGACTGACACCAGAAGTTGTAAAAAGTGAAAAAAAAAGAAGTCAACTGATTTTACAGCCACTAAGCCATCCTCTGTCTCTCTCCCTCCCTTTTCTCCCTCCAGTGGTTTGAAATAAATGAGTGAGGGGAGAGGAGGACAGAAGAGTGTAATAGGGAAAGAAGAACCCCTCACTATAATTGAGTTAAAGACTACAGGTTTAAAAAAACATCAAATTAATGTCAGTCAGCGTGAATTTATGGAAAAAATTAATGCTATAAAGCTGCAGTTCACCAACACTCACAGCCTCATAAAAAACATATTGGCTAAAGCTGCTCTCAACCTTTTCATCCCTTAAAAATGTAGCGCTGCCTGCCTGGTCACCACACTTCCTCCAGCACAGGTGTCTGTGCACAGTCTGGTGAACTAAAACATCAAATATTTACATCTTCTCTCTTTTTGGGGCTGTTTTACTTGGCTTCCAGTGTACGGAGCCTGAAGCAAATATTCATTGCCTCGCTAAAATAGAAATTTCTCGGAGAGAATTGAGGATAATGTACTTTGCATAATAAAATCACAGCCATGTATTGACATTCAATTCCAAGTTCTTGTCCATCAATACTTCTTGAGCGTCTCTACAGCAGAGACAGAGAATTAATCTGCAGCTGCTAATCACTATCAATTAGCAGTTCTGATAAGGCAGACTTTATGTTCCTTTATGTTCCTTTATTACTTAACACAGGTTTGGGTTGTCTATGGCTGGGATGCTACAGGATTTTTAACTGTATTTTAAAGTTTGAACTGCTTCTGATTTTTACTTACAGAGTCATGAGTATGTTACGGTAAATAACTTATACATGAAAATACATGAAAATAGATTTTCAAGCAAAAATTCCAAACCTAAACTTGTCCCATCTTCTTAAATGCATGAATATGCTGCTTTTCTTTACCTTGCTGTATAAACTTTGTGTTTTTGAGCATTGGTTGGACAAAACAAGCAATTTGAAGGCATTTGGGACTTCTGGCAGACATTTTTTGATTTAAAAGTCAATTAATAGATTTGTTTCAAATATAGTCAACATACTGAACAATAATCAAGTTCAGTTTTAAACTGAAACATATTGCCTCAAGTCTGAAGGTCAAAAACTGCAACAAGAGTACAACAGAAATCGCATATTTCCTGAAACTTTGTCATTTTTGCCAAGTATGGTTGCCTATGTGAAAATTCAAAACTTGTATGAAATCAGAAGCACAACTAAAAATACATAAACACATAAAAACCAGCACAACAATTTGTTCAACTGTTGCAATCCAGCTTATACACCCAAACACACCCTCACACACACACTTAGAAATACACACAACATTGTACTTACAGCTGTAGTAGTAATGGCGCCCTGGCAGAAACTCAAAGCCCAGCGAGAAGGGCGTGAACCTTTGGATCTTTTCAGAGAAGCGCACAGGTCCAAATGGAGCATAGGGCGTGTTACACTCCCACCTCTTGATGGCCCCTCTGGTCTCCACACAGCCCTGGAAAGAAGCCTCTCCCACCAGGTAAAGGGCCAATGTCTCCGGTGGCCCAGGGCCCAGGATCTCCTCACTGGGGTAGTGAGGGCAGTAAATGTCCAGGTAGTCGTTGAGATTCACCTGGATGGACAGATCTCCCGCTGTTAACCTGGAAGGAAGAATGACAACGACATGAATATTTCACACGATGATTACACAGAGTACTACATGACTGAAGGGGATAGAGAGGTGGTGATTAAGCACAGACACAGAGAGAAAGAAGACGGGTGGCAGGTATTCCATAATTCCTTTGTGCCTGCAGGAATGTGGATAGTTATAGCAGATGGATAGTTCATCAATATTACACATAACGATTACACAGGGCAATAAAACAAAGTCGTGCAGGTCTTAAAGAATTTTTAAACATTTGATATATCACAATGATATGACTCCATTTTACTTCTAGCAAGGGAGCTGTGTTGAGCGACAGATACAGTGGAGAGAACAACAATTCCTCATATGCTAATTGAGACCACTGAGGGGAATTCAGTGTAAAATAGACTCCCTCTGCTTTCCATTCTCCCTCTACACGGTGCAGATATACACAGACGTGTACAAACTTATGCAGACGTGCGTGTGCATGCACGTCTATGTCTTCAGTCAAGGTTGACTGGCTTTAGGCATAACAACAACTCCGGACAAGACAGCATCATCAGAACAGAAGAGCTGCATAATGCATGGTACAGTACAAAGGGTCACCGGTGTACAAACTAATAAGGAGAGAGAGAGAGAGACAATATGTGAGAAAGACTGAGGGAAGTAGATGCAGGGCAGAGAAAGAGGGGTAAGTTTAACATGAAGAAATCACATGATAACAGCATGAAAAGACAAAAGCAGGAGCTGATAAATGAGGAGAGAAATGTGTGGCAAAAGGAGGGAACGAAATGTGAGTGATGGAGTGACATGAGATGGGGCTCAGATGTAGACAGAAAGAAACTGATGAAAAGAGTGAGAGCTGTTGAGACAAGTCAGAGCAAAGAGATGGAACAAAAAAAAAAACAATCAAAAAGGGGAGGAAAGTTGCACGAACAGGTGGAAAAAGTGGAGTAAAGAGAAAAGAAAGTAAAGTGTTTTAATTAGTGACCCCAGAGAGTCTGAGTGCAAACACACAGAGAGGAGAACAACGGAGTGGAAGAGAGAGAGGAGACGGACTTTAATTGGTCTCCTCTTTGCACGGAGAGCAGGAGAAAAGAATGAGGGGCAGAATGTGGCTCGGGCAGAAGGTTCAGGTCCATCAGTGGGAGTCTTTATAGAGGGGTGACAGAGCGGAGGAGAGAGGAAGGGAGTGCTGGGAGTCAGTGAAGGGGAACATGGGAGGGGGAAAAGGGGGGGAAGGGGGCGAGTGGTGGACAGCGGAGTAGTCGCAAGTTAAGTAGGCGGACAGAAAGGAGAGCAAAAGAATAAATGAGAGAAAGAATGAGAGCGGAGAGGAGGAGGAGACAGAACTGAAGAAAGCTGAAGTGAAACAGATAGACATGACAGGAAGCAGGAGACTCTGATGGGCCAGCAAATCTGCAGAGGTTATCAAAGATGGATGGAGCAATGAGAGGAGAAATGACGAGAGACCGTCTGAGAAACAAAACTGAAATAGAAATCTACGTTTTCTGTTAACGTTGAAGTTGGATGTGGGGTGCTGTCGTGTATATTTCTGAGTGAGATAATAGAGCAGAAAAGCAGGAAGGTGTCTGTGTGTGTGTGTCTCGGGGATGCAGGTGCGACCCTGGAGGCAGGTCTCACCAAAGCTGCTTCCTGCTCAATAGCTAGCGTGCAGAATTGGCGATCTATCAACGGGACAGGACACCATCGATCAGGATGCCTCGCTCAGGACACATACACACAGGCACACACTCCCCTGATCAATATCCCCTCTGCAAGCGTGTGTGTGTGTGTGTGTGTGTGTGTGTGTGTGTGTGTGTGTGTGGCCACATCCGATAGCTCTATTACCTGTGTGTGCTAATTACAGCTGAACAAAGGCACTCGATTGTCTGGTTAAGGGAACACAAAAGTACATAAGCCAGAGTAAGACACAAAAACAAACACATACCCACACACCCCAACACACACACACACACACACACACACACACACACACACACACACACACACACAGCAGCCCGTTTACTTCTCGCACTACCTGTGGTGCTTTCTGAGGCTTCTCTAAGGCTTGGAGATGTTTACTTAGGTGCACCAGCTGTGGAAGTGTGTGTATGTGTGTGTGTTTATGTGTGCAGGTGTGTGCATGTGTATGTAATAATAGACATATGCTGTGTCAACATGCTGCACCCCCTGCCATACATGTCATTCACCTCAACCTTCTTTTCTGCACCCCTCCTCCCCTCAATTTGCATTCCTCCTCACCCTTTCTTCCTCTCCTCAATATTCTCCCTTGTCTTTCCCCACTTTGGATGACATGCACTCATTCCCAATCTACTGCTTCAGAGGGTGCAGCTCTTCCTGCTTGCCCTCCTATTTTTGACTCCTCTCTATCCTACATTACCCCTACCCCCCTTCCTCTCTCAAGCCTCCAACCTTGGCCTGCACTATATGTACGCCAGCAATTACAGAGACGGTGTGCTCTACTGATGTCAAACTGTCAGCACTCTCTCTACCCTCTTCCCTTCCTACCTCCCTTTCCCCTCTCTCTGGCCCTGGTAGGCTTGGGTACGCCCTAATTACACTCTGCATCCTCCCCTCCTGCCAGCCACCATGCAGGAGAGTGGTGACAGCACAGGGGCATCATGGGAGCACTGAAGAGCTGTGGGTGTCAAAGAACAGAGTGCTGGTGCAGCCTATCTGGGGGAGAGTCCTATGGAAGGAGGGAAAAGGATTGGTTTGGTCCTGTGCTGGAGCAGAGGGGAGAGGGCAAAGACACATAGAGGTGTGTGGCACGCACGCAGGCAGGCGCATGCACAAGCGCACACACACTCATGTGCATTTAAACACAGGGACGAACACACACACAAACACATGCTCACACACACCACCAGGCGTGCACACACGAAAGACATGAAAGTACTTCAGGAGAATAAAACATGCTCTATCCCTCCTGCCAGAGGGTGATCAGTGACACCCTTCTGAGGACTGGTGCAAGCTCTGGGTTGATAAAGAAAAATCTCACAGAGGAGCAGAATCAAAACCAACATGCTGGGCTCTTCAGTGGAAAACTTGAAACGGCTTTCTGTCTTTTTTTATAATTACAGGAAATCACGTTCAAATTTTCAAAAATTGAACATAACCGATGTCCCCCCGATGTGTGTCCATGTTAATGTGGGTGCACATGGAAATATATATGCACATGTGTATGTGCATGTGTGTGTGTGTGCGCAGCTATAATGAAATGCAGGGGGTTGACTGTGGCAGAGACCTTTGATCCTTTAATATGAGAGAATAATTAAAGGAGCAACAATCCCACAACACGGCTTCAGGAATACAGAACAGATACTCCATCACGCACAGCAGCTGCATACTATGCATACTGAATACGTTTAGGCACTTAACGCAAGTACTGCACATAAACATGGGGGATAAAAATATTCTACTACAATGAAAATGCTAATAGCATGCTTACACTGTGTTATGCATCCCAAATGAATACAGACCATGTATACTGTAGATACTGTAGTTTTAATAAACACTTTCATGCTTGTGATGGTACGCTAACCAGCCTACAGTAATAGTCTGTTGGCTCCTTGTAGAGATGGCGGGAGGCCGGAAGGCTTTGTGGAGCCTCAGTTCTTCCATGGTCAATCGCAGCAGGGTGATCGCTAACTGTGGTCACTATGCTGAATGGGCACAGCACGCCGTGGTCACTGTGCCTTGGCTGGGCACGGCATGACACAGCTTCAGCCTCTATGGTGGGTGCTGTAGGAGAATCAGTGATGCTCTCTAGGAGGATGACTTTGTGAAACGGTATTTTTTTATTTCAGGTTTTCTTTTTTGTTGTTCCAGATGGGTGGAGTTTACCGCATGATGACAGATGAGTAGATGTCAGGTGACTCATTGATATCAGTGAATTGAATAATGTCAACTTTGACATACTAATTGTCTCAATATTTAGGGTGCGACTGATGTGTTAAGTATGCCACTAGTCATCATAATAACCGTCACACCAAACGGCCAAATTTCGGATTAAAATCACATCATAGAGATGGAATGGATATAAATCAGTGAGTTTGTTTGCTGAGGAGAAATAAATCTGTGCACAGTGTTCAAACTGAGCTTATGCACCGTTTTTACGTGGATAACCTTTATTCAGAGGGACAACTGGAATCATATCATCTTATTGCACCATTAATACCTAACTCTTGCATAAACCGCACAGTTTGAGGCTGGACATGATGGTCTCTTGAACAAATTGTTCTAACTTATTGTGTGTTAGCAATTGAGATAGCTGCTAGCTTAGCTATAGTAAAGCGGCTGGCTAGTGCTGGTATCTTATTAACATCTGCAGCCTTCCAGTGCCATGTGTTTTATGGAGACATACATATTTCTGCATGTCATTTTCTGGTAACTAAAAGATACACAGAAACATTTTACATGTCTGACTAGAGACAAACTGATGAAAACTTCTCAAGCACATCTAAACATAAAAAAAGAAAAAAAAATTGATACTGGGCTTGTGAAATAAAGCAGCCTTTCAAAGGCTTTCACTGGAAAACAGCACTGTGGGGAATAATTGATGAAAAGTATGAGAGAAGTTGTTGATAAAAAAAAAGCCAAAACATAGTCCAGGAGGAACGAGGGAACAAGGCAGAGGCAAAGAGACCTTTCCTGGAGGTCTCCAAAGCTTCAGTAACCTCCTCGGGTTCCACAGGCACCTCTGTCCTCAAAGGACGACATAACAGGAATCTACAACTGTAACACAGAGACCTCATCTGCTCAATAATCCAAGAATTTGCATGGCACAAACCTTTTTGTTCCCCGTTTCCTCTCTGCTACTCGATCTTTCATCGCTTGGATGTAAAGGGAGCAGAATCAGGACAAGCCCCCCCCTCCCACACACACACCACCATCACCTCTCCTCTACTAGCTGTGCCCCCCTCCACACCCACACAAAGCCATGCTGTGTTCATAGCCCAAACACCAGTGTTGTGTCTAACCTGGTGCTTACTCCCCTCAACGCGCACAAACAAGGACTTCACCCCCCACCTCTGACCATCTGGGGCCCCCTACCAACCCGCCTGCCCAGCTGGCCAAAAAAATCCCTTTACCAACTCCCCCGCCCCCTCCAACCTCACACCCTCAAGACTAGATTCTCGGTGTCATCATACTGTGGCCAAAGACGGCGATCAACCTCTCCTCACAGAGAGGAAAGAGGGACTTAAGGGGAACAAGCTGTTGCTCTTATCTGCTCTTTCCTGTTTGGTTTGCCTTTGTGAGTGTGAGTGTGAGTGCTTCCTTCAAGGTCAGTAGGAAGTGTACCTCTCCTCTACACCAGACCTTTGGCTTTCTTTTGTATGACTCTCAATCTCCTTTTGTGTATGTTGAACTTCCATATCCACCCACTGGAAGACATTATGTTAGTGCTGGAGGGCGCATGCAAAAAAACAAATATCACAATTTTTTTGACCAAATATCTTAACATTAGGACAATATTGTAGGGATGACTTCAATTGCAAAATGTACCTAGAGACTTTTGATAAATTATTGTTATTATTATTGTTTTATATAAGGGCTAAATAGTTCAAGGCAAATAATAAAAACTATATGACACTTACGACATTTTACAATATCCAAAATCCAAGACCAAGTAGATTGTAGATATAATATTAATGCATGGCCCAGTCCTATAATATGTGACTTGTCTCTAATAAACATCTAAATTTTTTTAGATCTTGGTTATTTCTTCAATCATATACTTTAAAATGGCTAAAGAATTTTAGTCATAAGGCATCTGGATTTTAAATTATCAGTGAATCAAAGTGAGCAAATATTAGCAGCAGGTTGAGCCTCAGCCCTTTACAGACTTCCTGAGTTCACTGCCCAGCTTCGAAGAAACATGACTTTTGAAAGTGAAACTACTTTATTCAGTGTTTGTACAGGTTTTAACCATCAGGTCTGTTTGTTCTGGAGAGGAGGAGACCTCTGCAGTTATTTTGGCTCCTGGTATAACTTAATGAAGGATAAACACTGAATGAATCCAAAATGGGTGAAGTTGACTACAATGACAACAATTGTGATAAAAAAAAAAAGAAAAAAATTGATCCCATAATTCCACAATAAGAAGTTTCCATATTGATGGTCATGTCTTTTGTTGTTGTTTTTATTGGGGGACACAGAGTGTCAAAAATTTACATATTGTGCGTTTTCACTGTTCCTGTGTTTCACACGTTGTATTAATATGCATTAGCATCTGTTTGCAGTTTACTGGGGGAAGCCCTGTCAGACAGACCTAATCCTTCTGATGCCATAAAGGTAGAAGATACACAATACAAGTGCACCCACATTGCAAAGCATCATTTATCAATACATGCATTTGGTGCAAAGCGCTTGGCAACAATGACTGTGGATGTATGTGAATAACCTAGATGAAGTGATTGCTTGCACCTTTCTTGCCCTGCAGGCTCCACTCAATGACCAGACGGCACAAGGCATTCAAACTGTGTGGATCAGCACACACTCTTCATCAATTTACAGACACAGATAAAACACTCAGATATTCTCACAAACACACACCCACGTCTGCTGCTTCAGGCCCTAAAGGACTCCCAGCCTCAGGTAAAGACCGACCCTATTTTCTGCCTGTTATGGCATAGGTGTGAGAGTGTGTGTGTGTGTGAGCGCATATGTGTGTGAGCGCATATGTGTGTCAATTCTGTGAGACTCAGCAGCACAACAGGATGTATAGCTACGGCCATCAGAGCTGAGGAAAATTGTATGATTCAGGCTCACAGGACCCATCAGTATGGAAACCAATCCATCGGAACCATTTTGATACGGCTGCAGGTCTGCAGAAACCATCATCCCCCTTTGTGGCAGAGCTCTGTCATGCATAGGCACCGCTCTCCATGTGTGGTCCGGTATGATCCTAAAATAAGCTTTCCAGTGACTTTTCTGGGAGGTATGAAATTACTGTCCACACTATAAATGGACAAGAGAGCCTCGTCTTGCAGTCTATGGCGAGTTTATACTTTCGCTGTTTGGCCGAAAATACTGCATGCAGAAATGTTGCTTCACTGTGCCCACCAGTGCAACAGCAGCTGAAAGTGTTGCTTGATTCGACTCTCTCACCTGCTCGGTGTGGAGGTGGCTACACTTGTAAGGAGGAGTGTGAGGGGGGAAAGGGACACAAGGAGGAGAGTTTCAAGTCTCACACAGAGCAGGGTGACGGGGAAAGTGTACAGCAGAAAATGTGCATGGGCGAGAGCGGAGTACGTGTATGGCGAGGGGCATGCAAGGGGGTAAATAAGGTCAGACATGCCGTTGCCAGGACAACAACCAATCCAGAGCTGGGATTGGAGCCAAGCCAATGCCCCACCCATCCATCCTTCGCTCCATTCGTCTTTTTTTCCCCTGCATCCCTTCGTCGGACAGCCTAAACCTCAGAGTAATGAGTGCTCTCAATGTTTCTGCAGTCTAAATGGAGCTGCAGTGTAAATACAGGGCTGATTTGTACAGGTGCCAGGCTCGGATACATAAACCTGAATATAGCTACAGTACCTCACTGCTCAGACACTGACAGCATGGACTGAAGGGGAGAAGAGGACGGTGACAGCTATGATAGGTGGACACAAAAAGCCATGATTCAAACTATTTGTGAAATCTATCAACGCTACAAAGTGGCAGCTGGGTTGATCCACTGTGTCAACATCATTTGTCTCATGTTTATGTACTAACTTTGCTGTTTGGGTCCTTCAGCTTTGCACGCAGAGCAGATAAGTCTGGCTACAGAGAGGATGTAGACTAATTCATGTTACCGTTGAGGTTAATACCACTCACCACCACTCCAGTCCAGTCATTATGGGTTCGTGGCAAAGGGGCAGGTGGTGTTCAGCTGATGAGAATCTTTTTTCTACTGATTGTACAAATATCCATCCAAAATAATTTAATAATTTTTTTCTAAGCAAAAATGCCCCATATTCTCTGGTTAAAACTTTAGAGAAATGTGAAAATCTGTGTTTTACATCATACGTAGACAGACATAACATTTACATAAACATAGATTATTGGGATTTAGGTTGCTAAGCCAGGCATTTTTAACATCACCTTTGACTCTCACTATATTCTAAAAAAACAAAGCATCAGATGAGCAGAGTAACTAATAGTGAAAATAATCAATGACTGCAAACCCAGGTTGGTTGGTTGTCTGAATCCTGCATCTGCAGCAGAATGTTCAAATCATAAAAGTGCTTGTTTTGTTGCAATACTGGGCAAAGATAATCTGACCACTTTAGAGCTGTCAGTTGCTTCACTAAAGTGCTGTTTTCCAGACTTCTTTTAAAGACAACAAATGCTGCTAATTGGCATTCAACCAAATACGACCCGTCTTTGTAATTATGATACATCAGTGAAGTGCTTTTTCCATGAGATGGTGTAATCGTTTCACATCACGCAATAAAGAGCTTCAAATAGCAAAAGTTTAGTTTTGTTCTTGATTTCTTTATGAAAAAAATGTTATTTTATGTTCTTATCACTTTACTTTACAGAGTTGCCTTAACATTGCAGTGCATGTGCTCCACCCTCATCTATTATATTAACTATACTTAACTACACTTATCTGTGTCTCCGGTCTTTCAGCAAGGCCCACCTGTGTAAGTGGGTTAAGGAGGATATGCCAGCAACACCCCTTAAAAACACACACACACACACACACACACACACACACAAACTCAGATACAGTCTTCACTATAGTGAAAAGGGCGCTCGCAAAGCAAATACACTCGCCCAATAAATCAGACTTGGCTTTGAGAATCCATCATTTACTAAGTGGGTCACACTTCTGATGCTGTAGACACTCTTTCTTACCCATTCTTGTATGCTGGTTTTGTCTCTCTCTCTCTCTCTTTATGATGTGAAGGTCAATGCTGGATAGGCAGCATACACTATTCATCCCAGGTGTGCATTCTCTCTTGCTCTCCCTCTGTGTCTGATTATTTGCTGGTTGTTAGTGAAGGAATGGCCAGTTGGAGGGCTAGAGCAGGCCTTCAGTCAGTCAGTCAGTCAGTCAGACACACACACAGACACACAGTTAAGACATGTCAAGGAAACCCGGCCTAATACAGCCAACAGGCCTGAATTATTTAAACAGAGGGAAGGAAAGGAAAGGAGAAGAAGGGGGAGAAGATGTATGGAGAGGCACAAGAGTTAAGGAGTAAATAGAGTAAGCTGGCTCCTCTCAGTTCCTCTGACTCCTGGTGAACTTATTTAAAAACTTCTATACTTGGTTTCACTCCCATCTGCTTTCTTCCACCCCATCTTCAGCAGGTCTCATTTCCTTCCCCTGTCAGCGTGCCTACGCCTTCTCGTCCTCTCTTCCCTCCATTGCCTCTTCCACCACCATTTCACCCACTTCGCTCCAGCTGCCCCCCACCCCACCCCTCCATCTTTTTCTCTGTTTATCTAAGCACTTTCACGGTCACTGCTTTGGAATCCCAGGAGTCTAAACTGCCCCCCTGCCTTGCTCTCCCTCCCTTGCAGGCGATCCATGCCTCTCTCTCCCTCTCCATCTTTCTCCGTCACATCGGTTAAGATTCATATCGCTCCGTGCATCGAGGGTATGGAAGGTCCCCCTTCTTCCCCCTCAAGGCAGCCAGCTTTGTCTTGCTCTAGTCACGCACAGCCGCCCACCTGCCCCGCCCTCACACACATGAACACAATATTCACACCAAAGGTAAGACACTTACACTGGTGTCTAATATCAGTCACATCAAAAGAGATAGAGAAATATAATTATTGGAAATTTATCTTAATTAAATCCATCCATTTGACGTCAGGGCTACTAAAAGTGTGTTATTTATAAACTCAATAGTGTGCATTCAGCTGCAGTATATTAGATTATCCATTGCTTTACAGCGCTGGTAATAAAATTCATGCTTTTAACATTTGAGCTGATATAAGTGGAGGCCATTCTATGCCACAAAGCCGGATGCCCCTGAATTTCTTCGAAAGGCAAGTTGAGCTCCACAACACTGATGAAGGGTTTAGACACAATAAGAAGGAAGGGGGAAGGAGGGAAGAGGAGGCGGGGGGGAGGTCGTTTAGGAGCACAGAGGAAGGAAGTGGTGAGGGTCAAGAGGAGAGGTGCAGACGGCAGTCTCACACAGCGCTAACAACAGCCTGACACTGGACTGGGATTAACTGATTAATTTGGGATTAAAGATGACTGGTCGCTACTTTAAGTAATGAACCATAATGACCCAAAATTACAAGATTAACACGGACAAGGTACAGTTCAGGTCAGTGTTTTTCTTGATGCTAAATCCACTGTAAATCAGCTACAAAGTGAGCAAATCCCACAAAAAAGCCTGCTTGCTCAGGTATTCAGTATCTACGTTTGACGAGGAACAACATTGTTCACAACAGATTTTCTGTTCTGAAAGGAAATCCATCAGGGAACCTCCTTAAATGTAAAAAAAAAATGTAGTGAGTAAGGGTTTTTCTGATTTTCATGACTAGGCATTTGTCACTGAGTGTATTTTTAGGAGAACACACAGATTATTTCCACAATCACAAACACGGAGTGTCTGCTCCAGTGTTTTGAGAAGCGCGCTGCGTACAAGAACTCCATTTCCAGCTGAATAGGAGAGCAATGAGATTCATGAGTTCTCCTACTACAAGGCCACAGCTATGGAGATTTGGGACAAGGCTATTTCCTCTCTCCCATTCAGCACAAAAATACCACCACTCTGGATGCTCTTAGACTGTGAATTACAACCATCTGATCATTTCTGATGAATATAACAGAACACACTTTTGGACAGTGACAGCAAGCAATTCATTAAAAAATGGCAACCTACATAAAATATAGAAAAACATTTTTAAATTGATTGAACAATTTAATCAACTTAGCCTGAGGCAGAGCTTGGCTGTTTGTACACTATGTCCAGTATTAAAACTCCCTACTCTGCATGCTAACGTGTCTGTAGCCTGTCAGCGTAGGAGAACATCCAAGCTACCTTGGCATCCAACAAAACTGATAACATATGCAGCACGCTAGGATAAAAAAGTGGATTCATATAGTGGGCTGTAAACAGAAACCACTTATCTAGCCGCACAACTGCAGGTTGATCAAAGAACTAATTCTGGAAAAAAAGAGCCACATTCTCTCGAACTCATAAATAAAAGATTTGATTGGAACAAAATGTTGAGAAAAGAGGAGGAAGGGCAGGAAAAAGAACAAGGAAGCAGAGAGAAAAAATAGCAGTCAGAGTACCAGGAGACAGGGATCAAGCTGCGCATTACTACACACCCTAAAATCATGTGGTACTGGTTATTGCTACAAAAATAACACATCCAAATATGCTGGCACACACACACGCACACACACATACCAAAACCATATCTCATCATCTTACTGTAAGCCTCAAAACATCAGTGCAGACGTGTTTGAATAAGCATATGATCCCACATTCCAGTCATATTTTGTCCTTTAGTCAGGTAAAGAATCTCAACAGTAATTTCACAATGTATGTAACCATACACACTACACTTACTAGGCACGCGCGCACACACACACACACACACACACACACACACACACAGGTACATACAAATCCAAAAGCAGCGTCAGTTCTAAATGGGGTGTGATTCCTGCTGAGGCTGTCCCATGAGTCTGAGCAGCCGTGTGTGTATGCAGACAGGACGATGGTACTACTGGTAGTGTATGTGTGTATGTATGTGTGTGTCTGTCTGTGCGTGTGTGTGCACCACACCTGTATAGGAGCAAGCCTGTGTCCCAGAGTGTGTGAGTGTGAGTGTGTGCATGTATGTGTTTGTGTGTTTGAGAGAGAGCCTCTGTGTGTGGGTTTGTGAGTCCCTGTGTGTGTTGGCAGGGAGGGAGGGGCGGGCTGAGGGGAAGGGGGAGGGTTTGCTCCTCACGCCTGCTTGTGACAGTGATAGTAATACCTGCTGACATCCTTTCTTCCCTCTCTCCTTCTCTCCCTCTCACCTCATCCCTCCATCCCTGGGGGCCTTCCCGAGCTGTTTTGGGAGTTGAAATCTGTTGACTCCTTCCCTACCGTCCTCTCCTTAACGCATTCTCCATCCCTCGCTCCCTCCACTGCAGGTCTAATGTTTTTACAATCTCTGGGGGCTGATGAGAAAAAAGGGAAGCAGAGAGGGAGTGTGTGTGTATTCATATGTGGTGTGTGTGTGTGTGTGTGTGTGTGTGTGGTATGTGTATGCCAGCCCAAAAAGAAACAGAGACGAGGAATGTGTGTGTTTCACATCATTGGGGGCTGGAAAGTAGGCTGTGCTGCCATACTTCTGGGAGGCAATGCCAAAACAATATTAGTTTTTGTTCCACCATGGAAAAAGTCTCCTAAAAATGATGCAGCTGATTCAAAAATATCTACTCAACATTTGTCATGTGATCCATCTTCTCTGGAAATAACAAAGCACGGGATGAAAGGTGTTTTTTTTAGGAAGTGCTGGAAAAAAGTGTTACTGGAAGCTCTTGTTTTACAACTACGAGGAGGTAATTCTGATCTGAACAATCATTTATAAAAAAGGTGCCATAGACAAATGTATACACCCCTAAACACGCGCGTGCACGCGCGCACACACGCACACGCACACACACACACACACACTATCACATCTCTCCAAGTATTTTTTTTTTTTCTAAGTGTCTCTTTGTTGTGTCTTGATCAAGTGCAGAGGAGCTGTGTCTTCTAGCAGGTTTATTAGTCCATAAAGTTTGTTCTGGTGTGAAGACAGCCGCTCCTAATCTCTCCTCTTTGTCTTCTGGATACACACCGATACACACCATCTCACTCAAGACACACTGTGCTACAGCGACTACATGAAATTGCGACCCTGTGTGCCATTTGACAAGACAGATGGATTTTAAATGACCAGCTGAGGACATAATCAGTAAATGCTGATCAATAAATAAAGACTGACCAGTTGGCAGGTCAAAGAGAGTAGCTTACTGAAGTGAAACTACCTCTCTTCTTTACTGTTTAGGGACTTTTCCATTTCCTTCAGTGAGTGCACGCCTGTAATAGAATCTGTATGATTTAATTTAAAAGCAACGTACATTATACCTTTCAGCATGCCTTTCTACGGCAGAAGGCCAGCTCACATTATTGTTATAGAGGTACGAGCACGTTTACAACATTTCTTCAAAAAGAAAAAACACCACTCAAAACGACCTCTCCATAGTTTTTATAACACACTTTGTGCCTGGAGCGATTATTACAAAGAACAGTTAAAACTACATATTGCATAATTTAGAGCAAAGAGCGTCACTCAGATACTTTTCTTCAACAATGTCTCACAACAAAGTTTCTGCTCTTGACCCACTGATCTGACTGGCAATACAACTGCTGCATACCTGATGTGCTGCAATGGTCAGGCAAAAGTCTGATTAGTGCAGAACACTCCCAACGCGACTCATGTGACCAAAACAAATGGAAATCATTGCACAGTGGGAGACTGAGAATCAGTATCAAGTTCAAGAACAAATGTGACTTTTCACATCTAAAAGCTTTGAATTTGTATAAGACTTTCTACAACTCCTACTGCACATGAACATCATCTGTGACAATACATAAAAAATAAAAAGCCGTGGGAGCGACTGTCCATAAGCGCCTTTGAAGAAGGTATGATGGCAAACATGTCTCATGTCCTCCTGGCAGCGAGGACCTTGTACGGTACAATAATCCAGGTTTCTGCTACAGCCTTTTGCTCAGCCTGGGTCAATACTAATTCAATTTCTGTCTCAGGGAATTCCCAGGTTGCCTCTTGGCAGGATTTCTGAGCTGAGTGGAAGAGCATTGTGTGAGGTTATATGTACTTGAGAGTGAGTGTCTGCCTGTTTCTGTGTGCACATCTGTGCGTAATTCTAAAAAAGAAACAAAAAACCCACACGCACACTGACGTAACAAGGAGCAGATTGTATTTTTCCGGTGAAGCTTAAGTTGATAGTGTTTCCCACATTTTTGAGTTCGTGTATTCTCACGCCACAATTTAATTGCTGTTTAGTATGTCAAAGACACACACAGTTGGTCTGACACCTGCAACAATGCCAGCTCATTGTGGGCCATGAGTGGTTGAATGTGCTCCCGCTCAGTGCTCACGAACAGCCCCGAAATACCACAACCGCCCTCTTCACACACGTACAGCACCAGCAGCCATTTTGTGCCAAAGCCAGGCTGCGCTGTGCCAACCGAGCGGCAGACAACACTGAACCTCATTTCATTCCACAGCTGTTCCTCCCCACTTGGAGACATTCATACAATACAACTTATTACAGCTTAATGCAACCTAATATTGATGTATGTGTGTACACAGAGAAACAGGGCAGCGTAGGGAGAGAAATTGGGAAAGAGATGGGTCCATATGCAGTCTAGCGATAATGCGAGAAGCCGGCGATAATATCTGGGTGTTAAATTGGTATCGATTGACTAAATATCCTGACCAGGAGGAGAGAGCGGCCGTCCTTTCATGCTTGTACACCATGTCTGCTCCGACGGCTCCAAGCTGCACTGTGACTATCTGATCCATTTTAATACAGACATCCTCACCGCTAGGCCACTGCCCAAACCTCATTTTCAACACAGTGTGCTTGAGTCTTCCTGTGCGTGTGTGTGTGTTTGCATGTGTGTATGTGCAAATCTCTGCAAGATAATTTTTTGTTGTCCAACTTTTATGTTGGTTTCATTCTTGGGTATAATATAACACTAAACAGTAAAACGGAGGATTACTGATTTCACACAGATGTCAACATCTGAAGGAGACAGTGGCAGTACTGTAGGTAGTGACCTGTGCCCGTTTCTGTAAATATCCACCTGAAAAACTTCACAAAATGAGGACACGTGACACTTTAGAGCAAAGGAAACATTGCACAATACTCTATCTGCATGCCCCACCTTTAAAAAACCAAGCATCCAGGCAAGCACACGCCTTTTCCCTCCAACACTTTAGTCACACCTAAAATCAACTAACAAGTGGAAACAAAACAATGACCTATTTAGACGAGAGGCCGGCACAGCGGTTGGTATGTTCCCACAGCCGTATACCACTGGCCGGAACTGAGGACTTTTCCAGTCAAGGGCACTTTCACTACCCACTGTGTGAGTGTTAGTGGAAGAGAAATCTCATAAAACCAGTAAAAAGATTCTTGAGCAAACACAAATGACTCAAAACTCTGAGTGTTTTAATAGTGCTGCATGTATCCTGGTGCACTTCTGGGTTTTGTTTTTCCAGAACTGAAATTTATCAAACTCCATCTCTTCTCAAAGGAACAAAGAGTTGCCTTTTTACACAAACCAGCAAGTCACTTCCAAAACATACACACGAACACACACACACCTCTAACAGAGCTCCACTGAGATGAACTTCAACCAACAACAATGGCACCAAATGTCAATTCACTGAAAGTACAAATCACTAAAATCACTGTCTCGCATTGTTTTCCGACAGAGATGAAGAAGCCCAAGTGTACACACGGTTAACTCATCCACAGTTTACCTCCAGATAATGCACTCAATACCACAAACAAACAGACAAAGCACATTTACAGAGACAGATAAGGTACACAATCGCACCCACAAACACATCTCTGAATCTACACATGCTGCCGCAGCACAGCAGCGAGTGAGACAATGGGCACTGACACAGAAAAGCAGAAAAAGGAGAGAGACATTGATACAGCAAGATGACAGATGAGGGGAGAGAGAGACGTGAAGAGAGTGAGAAAGAGAGGGAGGGAGAGAGAGATTACTTTGTTAGCAGGACAGGGAATAAAGTGGTAATTACCTCACTGTGGGTTTGTTGATTATAGTTCAGCCAGGTTCTCCATGTTAATCATTTACCAGGGGAAGGCAGAGATTAGTACAGAGACAGACACAGAGAGCAGAGATAGTAGACAGTGCGAGAAATGTATTCATCTGCATGCATGCACACACATACACACATGCACGCACACACACACAGAAGAGAGGAGAAATAGACAAAGAGAGGCCGTCCAGTGAAAAAAAGAAATCAGTCTGGAAGTGCAATCATCTCCCCTGACAAGACACAATTACCAGCACAGTCTGCGTTCACATTACTGTACACTGCACGTGTGTCTGCGCAGATCAGATGTGTGCGTCTGTGTGTGAGAGAGAAGGTATGGTATGCAGAATGTGATTTACTTTGGTATTTAAACTAGATCATTCATGAGTGCACACAGAGGGAAATGATGCATAAACAGAGCCGAGATTACACGGAAGACTTATGAGGGGTGCTTTCAATAAAGATACAGAAAACCAATACAAATATTCATCTCCTCATGCACCGTTTAAACATGCTCCATTGGCTCAGAGCTTGCCCTGAGCCTTTGTCAGAACAGGGGAGAGAGATTCAGACTGGAAAAAAGTGAGAGAGTTCAGAGGGGTCTGGACTGGTTTGGGGTTGTTTTACAGGCTTTAAGTTCTGTGTCCAAACTTGCAGAGTGAGCAAGTGAGAGCACAAGAGGACACAGGTAAGAGGAACTGATTATAATATTCCTATAGTGCAGTAATTCTCTATGTAAAAAGGGTAACATTTCTAATTAACACCCAGCTAATCCACTGTTCTGCAGGAAAGAAAAGACAAGAGGAGTCAGGAAACACGACTGTAAGGTTTGAGCTGTGATCCAGAGGAACTGTTGCAACAAGTCTGCCTCCTGCCATGTCGAAAAGGAGGAAAAGCAAAAGTAAAGGTGTGAGCCAAGAACAAGGGTAAGTCAGAGGACAAGGAAATGGAGTAGCTTATTTAAGGTTTAAGATTGGGTACCATTTATTCTTGTTACAGATGTATGACCGGCCCATATACAGATGGTAAAAGCCTCATTCAAGCCGTATTTTCCAAAACAAAAAAGGTGATTCAATTTTTGAAGTTTTGGTGCTCTGAGTAAACTTTCTGACAGATCTTGAGTAAATTTCAGGAGGCACTGTTGTATCAGCAAATAGGATGCTCAACTTATTTGGTCCAACGGGTTTTAAAGCACACCATGGTCCAGAGGAGTGGGTTTAATACACCAATAAGCTAGTCTGAGCTTGCTACTCAGGGGAGAGCTCTGGTATATTGTCAGCACACGTGCAAACACACACTCCAGCTTGGTTATAATATTTTACTAACCTTTAACTGCTCCAGGAAGTAAAAAACAATTTCTCGTCTAATAAGGAGCTATTGCTCTGAGAGAAACACTGTAATAAAATCGAGAACGATCGTAAACCCTGTTCATAAAATCATAAAAGAGGGCAATCGAACCACTTGAGCCTCACAATGAAAGAGGTCGGGGTATCTCACTCCACCATGTTCAACGCTGACCCTGTACTGAGTCTATCACTTCCATTTCAGAGCTCCATCTTTCAATCTGGAGGGTGCTAAATGTGTGCCAGTCAAACTGTTTCACTGAGCCTTTGTTGCTGCTATATTAGCCAGTGAAGAGCAAGAGCAACAAGGCCCTTCAATCTCCACTTCACTGCCCCCGGCTTCATTAAAACCATAAATCTAGATGTCGAAAGAAAGGTGATGGCCGGAGAATGTCTTCTGTCATCCATATTTAAAAGGAGCCTGTTTGTTCGCCAGCTACTGCTACGTTACATACGAGCTGAGCCTTTAATATGACGTCTGTAACGGCAGCTAGCTCCTCTTTAGCTGTGTCAGAAATGGCAGAAATAATGAAGGGATGAATACACTGGTCGTCTCAAATCTTTGGCTTTCAGCTGTCAGAGCTAGTTAGTTCTTAACAGTTAAATTCCCTCCATTGACAACATTTACAAAGAAAGCTGAGCTAACAGAAATGAGCACGGAGGCCAGATCAACAATATTCTGTCGATGTGTTCCAATAAATTTAAGGTATGAAGTTTAAATTGACATTGATTGATTGTCTGGAAACACATTGACATCTTAGCTTGTAAAGCCACACTGTTTGAAAAGTTTAGCAGAGCTATTTTGCAATAAAGAAAATGCTGATGAAAGTGGTTAAACTGACTCAAAACAGTATAATTATTACCTTTGTTAAACCAAAACAATGAGTTGAAAGAAGCTAACATTCTGAGCTGAATTGAAAAGAACTACAGCTTCACATATCAGAGTAATATGATTCGTTCTTGATATAAAAAAGCCCATAGCTTTTTAGTATATTCAATTGTCAAACTTAATATTAAACTATTTTAACATTTTGGGCAGATAAGCATGAAGCCAAGTATTGTGGTGACTTGGAGTGCTTTCTGTACCGTGAGCATCATGTGAAACCCTGGACCCCCGCAGTGCAGTGCCAAGCCAACAAAAGCAACTCCTGTCCCTGTGCTCCTTTTTCCTCGCCAGGCTACATTTACAGCCCCCAGGACAACCAAGCTGGCTGGCTGGCAGCTAATAGAAAATATGGTATGGGAAAATGACTGAAGCTCAACTAATCACACCGCCAATATCCATCACTGGGCAGGAGGGAGTCGTGAGAGATAAAGGGCGCAAAGGAGGAAGGGGCGGGCGGGGGTGAGTGCAGACAAAAAAATGAAAGGGAGAGTGGGATGTAACAAGGGAGGTAATGAAGAGTGAGGAGAGGAGAGGAGAAGAGGAATGAAAGAGAGTCCTAGCTGTAAACCCAGGGGATTCTGAACCGGGTGCAGCATCACGGCTGTGCTGATAGCTTTGTGATTGGGTGGTGTTGCTGATGAGAGTGATTCTCTGCCACAGTGGGTTACCCTCCGCCGTGATGCTGATGGCATTGTGATTGTGTGGTGTTGCAGCCAACTGTGTGGCCCTGCCACAGGCTGTGACCATTCATCCCTGAATCTCTGGGGAACAAGAAGGTGCTTCCTAATCCTCGAGGTGTTCCTCCCCACCACATTTCTGTTGGATCCCAATTACAGGACTGGGTTTTACCCGCTTGGACACACTGGTAGAACCTCAGCTGACTCCAGTGCAGGATGAGACCTGCAGACCTGACAAAGGAGCCCTTGGGGAAAATATCTTTCCCTGGAGTCATATCTCTGCCACATTTTGTGCATCCACAAATGTAAAATACAAGAAAAACTGTGACTGACAAAGTGGTCTCTCTGATGACTTTTAAGCAAAAAGGTCATTCATCTAAAAGAGTGTTTGGGGAATTGGGACTTACAGAGAGGGAAAGTCTCTAAATAAGCGGGCGAGAAAATGGCGGATGTGATATTCTGGGCAGTGACCCTATACTGGCCCTACAGGTCTTCCACCTCAACCCTTCAATTAGCCATACTGGAACACCTGGATCAGCAGGTGAGCCTGACTGTGCCTTGCTAATGGCCCCAATCAACCTATTACACACACACACACACACACACACACCTTCCCATTACCTAACTATATATTCGCCTATGCACAGCAGCGCTTTAGCCTTTAATATACACCTGTGTCCCCAGAATGCTATCTAGGACACTATTCAGGAGCAAACGCTTAAGAAGAAACCCTCACTTCTGCCCTTCTATAAGTAGCATAATCACCAACTCCAAAAAGCAGTGGACGGGTGAAAGCCAGGGTTAGAGTGTAGTCATTGTGATAAAGATAACTTGCTGCAAAAAGAAGGTGAGATCAGGCCAATCAAACGAGCCTGCACTGAGCCCCCAGAGTTCAGGCTTCCCGATTTAACTAAAAATACATGTCTGGTTGCTTTTGCTTTAGTGCAGGTTTTAGGTAATCATGCCTGCTCTTCAATTAAGTACACAAGGACGTGATCTGCCGCATAGCACAGATTCTTTAAACCAACCAATGCCTGACTCATTTGGTAGGAATTAGAGTGGCCGTTGTGCAATTGCATGGCAGCGCAAGTTCAGACCAGCCACGTTTGTCCTGTGGAAAGTGGGTTGAAATTAACCAAATTTTGCCGTCAACATTAAACCTTGATTTAGGCCGCAGTGAGAGGGAGCGCGGGGAAAACACTTTATTTTCACCCGAGAAGGAGCGTCATTAAGCGCGCCGTGTTTTCTCACCTTGTGTTTGTTGAATTCCAATACACAACGTGTCTTTTGGCCACAGCAGCTGAGATTATGTTGAAGAGGAAAATCGTGGCTTTCCAGGCAGGCACAGCTCCCGGTGTCCACACGAGTTTGGCCATCCTGACCGCCGCAGGGGCCGCGGAGAGGCTCTGCACTGGCTGGGAGTGGCGTGCAAATCAGGTGAGGAGACCCCGGCAGAAGATCTCGGTGAGCAACTTTCCTCCAACAGTGTCACCGACTCATGCACAAACTCACAACCTCTACGTCATCTGCTGCTGCAGCTTCGCATGGTGCACAAAGGTGAAACGATTAAAGCCGCTTTAACAAAAAGGTAAAATCACAGGCTGCTGAGTGGGAGGTGTGAACTTCCACGGTGAGACGTTGAGAGTTTGTCCATGATTCAGATGGTTTTAGACAGACATCTTTTCACTGAGAAGTAGACTAAAAGAGGCACTAAACCTGAGTTTATACGTCAGAGTTTCCAGTTTACAGCAGTGGGTCAGACTATCAGTTGAAAGTGCCAGCTGGCTTGGCAGCAACAGGCTGCGGAGCGCTGAAAGGGCGGATCCGCTGAGCTGAGGGCGGTGCCGGGGAAACTTTGGGCCAATCGGTCGAAAGGGTGTGGTGACGAGTGATACTCCAATACAATGTTAAATCCTTGTGAGGTGCGCCGACTGGTGTGGAGAGACAGGCTGTCACTGTTCCAGTTTTTCTGGACCCTCTGTCCTCTTTTCTCCCACATGATGTGACTCATCTGGAGCTCAACTTTATATAAACTTGTGTCATAAAATAGGCTCCAACGCACAGCTTAGAGCTGCAGCAGGAAGGGGTGGTTGCTCACAGGTACTTAACCAATGAGGTGCAGCTTCTTCACAGTTCAAGAAGCCAACTTCCCACTTCCCACACTACTTCCTAAACTTGCTTTCAGCCCCTCGACTTATAGTTTCTGTATATCTCCAAGTAGGACAACATTACGCGGTAAAATGAGGCATTCAGGTACCCAGAATCACCAGATAATCAAACAGTGGGGAGCAACACTGCAAAGTCATCCAAGATGCACATTTAGTTCAGCTACACTTGAGTATAAGAGGTGTGGGTGTGTGTGTGTGTGTGTGTGTGTGTGTGTGTGTTGATAAGTATTAATTCTCTGGTTGTTGTCAGCCGCCCCAGGGGAGGGTGTAGTGACAGTAATCACTACACCTCCATGGGCGAAAGCCGCTGGTGGTCCTTTCTAATTATCTGATTCTCTAAGCGTGCATGTGTTTGTGTGTGTGTGATCACTAACCCTGCTATTGTTCCAGCACTATCACTCATCTAGACAAAGTTACATTGATAGCTTTGTGTTATTAGCTGCTACAACTGCACATTTGGCGATTTCCTCTCTGCAGGACCCCCCCCCCCAATCCTTTATCTTGTGTAGATGCACAGTGTATATGAGTGGTGTGGTTCATGGTTTTCATGTGCGTGTGGCAGTAGGACTCATTAGCTCACTTCCTGGAGGTCCTGATCATTAATTTCCCATGATGCCTCAGTGCTCCTGTGTGGCTAATTTGTCCCTAGTGTGCTAGCGCTCCCTCAGCAAACGTGGAGCAGACCACAGAGGAGTAACTCACACTGCAGGGGTCTTTCTCCCTCCCTTTCTCGCTCATCTGATTGATCTATAGGCCCAGACAGCTCCTAACAAATTTTGTGAGAGTGCCAGAGGTTAATAATACTTTGTGAGAATTCATTTTATTCTCCCTCTCTTTTTCTAAAAAACCTTTCCAACTTTCAATTTGGAATTGTCTGCAGAACATAACAGTTTAAGTATTCAGAGACCCTGCAGCTAACTCCTCTGTCTCACACTATAAATTGACCAGTTTCCCCCCTTGACTCAGATTAGATTGCAGAGAAAAGTGGTCTCATTTACCCCATGGGAGCACCAATTGAAATCTACAGTTATGATGCACTAAATTAAGAGCCATGTTGATTGCAAAGCTGATGGATTTTGCACGTACTAATGGCCGTTTTAGCTAAACAGGGAGAAAACGAAAACTTCACAGCTTCTCTTCACCCTCAGACCCTCTCTCTATCTCTTCCTCTTCTCTTCTTTAATATTTGTTTCAACTCCTGTGTGGCTGCTATTCATCATTATCAGTGCTCTTTCCAAAATCTTCCCCTCTTTTTTCCTCAATCTCTATCCATCATCCGTCCTAATCTTCCCTCTCATTGATCTTCTCATTACTGGTCAAATATGTTTTTTTTCCCATCTCCTGGCACAGTTTATCTTAGCAAACATTTTCTGTTATGCCATGGAGTCTCAACCTGCGTCCACAATTTCGCCCTTGTACATGTAAGATTGCCGCCAACCTAATTTGCACTTAAAGCCCCATGAAAACGCGACTAATTATGTTTAGAAAAAATCATGTTGAGTTTAACCCTTAAAAACTTCAACATGCTTAATCCGAACTGTTTGTGTGTCATTTGATCAGATTTGATTAACAGTAGCAACATAAGAAAACGGTCCCACAACTGCCATCACATTTAGATTAAGATATTCCTAAATAAGTATGGTACATTACACTTCTCCATCTGAGCTCCTCTCACTAAAGAGTAGTGAGAGTAAGAGCACAGACAAAAACACTAATACATATATACATCTGTGTAATTGAATCTTGGGTAGATCAAATAAAGTGTCTTAGTGGGGTGTTAGTCAGCTCTGGTGTTCTTTGTTATGGATTTTTCATGTCTCTGGGGCACTTTTTCTGAAATGAACCCCACTTGAGGTATTCTCTCATTTGGTGTTTTGGTGATGATGGTGGACAATGATGATTCTACCAGGAAATCAGTGGATGGCGATGACCACATTATACAATTTGTACCATTTTCACATTCATCAACTCATTCAGTGACCCCTTGTGCTCTTGGCTGACATCATGAGCTTTCCGTGCTTCATTTATTTACATTTGTTCCCCATATAAAGAAATTATTTTTCATTTTCTAGACATAATGCATTCAATTATTATTCCTTTAATGTCATATGCTGAAAGAATTTTCAGGGTTCAAGGGCGAAATATTCCTTTAAGTCCCCATCATTTCTCCTTTTCCCTCGACTCTCCGTTTTCCTGCTGTTCCTCATCTCTTGCTCTTCTCACCATCACTTCTTCTTCTCTCTCCATTGCTTTTGTACAGTAGTGTCAGTAGCCTCTTAATCCTGTTATCTCCACATATACAGGCTGACACCGAGCCACTTGCCAGAGCTGTAATCAACTAGCCTACACACACTCACACTTGCTTTTCCTTAAACACACACAGCGTGAACACACTCCTCTCCCTATATCACTCTGTCTCTCTCTCTGTCACACACACACAGAGGAGGACTGGCCCCATTCTCTGTCTTCTCTGTAATCCCGCTATTTTTGGTCTCTTACTATTTTGATCGGCCATATGCCTGCATGTTTCCTGCACATCTTGGCCTGTCTATCACTCATCATTCGAGAACTGCTGCTTTCCCATAAGATATCCTGTCTCAGCCTGTCACTCTTCCCTCTCCTCACTTTTACGCTGCTTCGCATCCTTTTCTTCGTCTTCTCCTCCTGTTGACACTACTGCATTTCTTTCTATGGTCCCTGCAACATCAATACTCTACATCATCCGAACACTTCTTTTATTTGGCTTAATGATCAACCAGGATTATTATGTATGTATTTTCTCTGATGCCTCTAAATGAACTCACCACTCAGTAAAGAAGCCTTTTCACAACTTTTCCGTTACCTTTGTCATTTTGTACTTTGTGGCGCTGCTTTTATTCCCTGCCTTTCTTACGCATGCCCGCTATACTTATTTGCAACAGTGCCAATTTTATGGGGTCATCACTTTACCTGTGTGTGTTCCTCGTTCCCACCTTTTCCTTTTGTAGAAGTGCATTGTGTGCGGCTCTTGCTTTGTGTGCACCTCTGCTCTTTTCCTCCCCCTCTCTCACTGCGTCTCAGTTCCGTAATTACAGCTCTGGACTCAAGCAGTGATGGTAAATGCTTTTCTATTCCCCTCTCTCCATCACTCCCCCTGAATCTCCATCTTTCTCTTTTTCTCACCAAGCAAATTACATCTTGGTTACTATAGAGACGTGTTTGTTGAATGCTTTTTGCCGCACTTTCTTACTTCCCCCTTCGCCTTTCCTCACCTCTTTTTTCCTGAGCTCTACCTGTGTTTACTCTTTTCTCGCACTCTTTTGAATTGATGGTCATCTGTGTCTTTTCCCTTTATTTCATTTCTTTCTTTTGTTCTTTGAGGAGCCACCCCAACTTCTTTGGTGACTAATAGTTGCCATTTGTAAAGAAAAGATGAGGATTGAGTATGTCGGATAGATTTTCAATGCAGTAGTCAGAGCTATTGTTGTTGCCATGAACTACATGTAAGCAGATAAAGAAGGCAAGCTCCCTTTTACGGCATGTGCTATCCATTACTATTGACTGGGTAAGTGGCCCCCACTGCATACAACACTCTGAGATGTGGGCAATCTGATTGTGTCTCTTCCTGCTCCTCATCATCACAGATACAGTCTCCAATCTGCTTTTCTTTCTCTCTTTTGTGGCTTTTTTTGAGTATGTTCACCCCTCTTGCAAAGCAGATGAGCCTGTTCTCTTTATGTTCACTCTTTCTATCTCTGATAAGTATGGGACTCAAACTTCAATACTCTTTTGGTACCAACAGAAATGTATCCATAGCACTGAGTATAGAAAACTGGCATATATCCAAAGCTGGCACTAAACGCTTGCACAGTTTCTCTTCTTAGCTTTTTTCTTGATCAGACAGTTACCAGCTGAAAGTGAGACTATGTAACTTTTGCCAGAGGGCGTGACAAAAAAGGTGACAATTACGACAATTTAGTGGAACAGTAGCAGCAGTGGAGAAGAGGTGTAAAGTTGGCAAACTGGCGATATTTATCCAAAGTTTCATAACATTGGCTAAAATTAGCCACCATAAGCAATTGGTACCAGACCAAGTGAGGATCTTGCAGCCAAACACTGTAGTTTTTGAACTGAGCAAGGATGAGTTTAATTTGTTTAAAAAACACTGAACCGATTTTGTATGAATGTTATTTCTTCTGTCAAACATCATATTTTGCACAATAGTAACGACCTGTATCAGGATCAGCTTTATGTGTTATGCTGTGTGCAAAAAGAGTTGGATTTTAGCAGAGTCTCTGTAAATTGTGCAAAATGGGCAGAATGATTTAAAGCGAGATTAAAGGGACAGAGAACATATGTACGGATACAATAGTAAGATACATTTAAAATTTTTGGTATCATTTTGGTATTGATGTATCGTCAATCCCCACTTTTCTTGTGCGTAAGCTTGTTCTCCTCCTCACTCTGTCTCCATACTGTTCATTTGTTCCTCTGTCTCCTACTTTCCGCCCCCTCTGTCCTCCCCCCTCCCCGCTCACATCATTTGTGGATGATTAGTCGAGTCAGATGGAAGCAAGAGGAGGACACGCGGCCCGCTCTGCATATTCATCTGTCCTTCTGTTCCTTCTCTTCACCGATCTGCTCTCTGCAGTCTCTCTCTGCTCTCTGTCCGCTTTCTCTGCGTCCTCACCGTGTGCCAGCACTCATTCTCTCCCCTGAACACCTCCACAATTCATCCTCTCCTCTCTCTCTCTCTCTCTCTCTGTCCCCTACTGTACTGCATCTCCCCCCGCTCCTCCTCTCCATCCCAGATGGACTGAGTGAACCCTCTGTAGTAAAATTAACTTTGAGATGAACGAGGCTATGGCTGTTTGCGCATGCAGTATGATATTCTGCCAAAAATGCAGTGAAGGTTATGTCTTGATCTATTTACTGCCAAGACACTTCACTCTTGTGACTTGCAGCTTCTCGATTTATGCTCTGGTGTCTAAAAAGAAAGAATTCCGCCATGTGCCAAGAAGAGATTTCCATTAAAATGCAGCCAAAGAGGAGGCAGCAGGGCAGTCTAGTGGTTGAAGTGACTGTCCCTTTACAACGCACTGAGGTTTGAACCCCATCAAAGTGCCTTTGAGGAGGACACAAATCCCTCACCTGCTCAGTCATGTGGCTCTGAATGAGATAAAAGAATAAATGAACATCCACCGTTTTTCCAGCAGCTGCGTGCTTTGACAGGAGAGGCTCACACATTCTCTAAAATGTCATTTTGTGTGTTTTTATAAATGCTTGCTTTTAATATCGATGTAGAAAAGCTGAAATGGTGAAAGTGACACCTTAATGTAAAGTCATCATTGTACAGATCTGCATTTAAGTGGATCAGCGCTTGTACGTGGATGAAAACTGGCAGATACAAGTGTCTGATCCAGGTCGAACTGACTGTTTTTGTTATTTTTTTACCTGTATATGTTCAGTCCCGCTGCTGCAGTGCTTGTAGCTTTCTTCACATACGTGTGTTTTCCTGGTTGGGTCTGTAATCTCTGACTGTCATTGTGTGTTTTTTGTGAGCAGCGATCTGATGGGGATTTGGCAGACATGCTTATGTGGTGGGAACTAAAAGCAAGTTAATTGTTCCCCAAGGAAACGTTCAAACAGGCTGGACCACTTAGAATTATGGGCTGAGGATAAAAATGCAGATTTTATTATTTTTTTCCCCTGTCAATGACTTTTTTCCCCATCAACGATTTTTCCTGTGAGTTATTACTGCGGAATCAGACAGTAGCTGCGTGTGTGTGTGCGTGCGCGTGCGTGCGTGTGCGTGCGTGTGTGCATGTATCTGTGTGTGTGCGTGGGTGGACCTGTGTGTCATTAAAACACCTCTTTTCTGCTGTTCTCGCATCGTAACGTTTGACAGGTTTACAATGAATACCTGCAAACATTTAATTAAATGGGAAATGCGCGTGTGTTTTCCAATAATCCCACTTCATGCTCTGTAATTAACTCTACATACACTTTTACTTAATTGCTCTTAGAGGAGGCACGCTGCAGAAGAGCAAACAATATGCTCAGTCTATAGCTAAGACTACATAATTATCGTGATCAGGTTTACCTCAAATACAGACACACGAAACCAAATGAAGTAAGTGTAAAGGTTCTGTTAACAGGTTTCGTAACTCCCACATGTCGATACATTGGCTGCTGGTTTGGGATTTTAATTATTAATTGATAGTTATTGTCTTATTACTCGAGGATGTGGATTCTCAGACTGGATCTGTGTGCAATGTTGGTCCTCCCCTCCTCAGAAGATGGGTGAAAGTGATATCTCCTAATGATTGCCCTCTCATTCTCTCCTTGCCCCCCCCCGTCTTTCAGTAAATGAGGGAAAGTGATATGGTTCTCTAATGACCAGTGTGAATAATCGCCATCTAAATACAGGCTCTGTTTGGTGCTAGAAATCTCCCAGTCTGTCTCTCACTATCGTTCTCATCCTCTCTTTAACCCTCAACTGGCCCATTAGCTGCTGAACATACGTCTCCAGTCTCTCTCTGTTGATTTCACACCTCTAACTTTTTTTTATCATCACCACCGTGTGTCTCATGGCCAGAGTGCTGTCCCTCTTTCATCATTGGTCTTCTTCTGGTTAAAGTCTTTTTTTTTATTATTATTTTGGTCCTGGTTTCCTCTACCTCAAAACCAGATGGTCCATTTTTTATGTGCTTGTCAGTTTTCACATCCTCAGTCCATTACAGCTGTTGGGTGTGTGCGTGTATGTGTATTTTTCTCTCTCACAGATCAGAGAGGAGCTCAAATTGACATCCATTTCGGCTGCACGTTTAGCTTTTATATCCTCAGCCAGAGTGAACGGTGAGAGGAACCGGAAGACATGAAAGAGTAGGAGAGTGCTGGGGAGATAAAAGAAAAGCACTAGAAAAACCTCGCTGTCTGTCCGCACGTTTATTTTGTGCTTACTAAAGTTCTTCCTCTTGCACATTCTCTCTCTCTCCGTTCGGGTGAGGAGGAGCTGAGTTATTAAAACGCCAACCTTTCCAACAAGAGGCAATAAATCAAACTAAATATCCAGGGGAGAGAGAGAGAGAGAGACAGAGAGAGAGAGACAGAGAGAGACAGAGAGAGAGAGAGAGAGAGAGAGACAGAAAAGGAGAGAGCGAGAACATGGAAATGAAAAATAGGGAATGTATAAGTCTAGGAGGGGGATTTGATGAGCAGAAGGCTTGGGAAAGAGGGAGAGGAGACGCAATGAGAGAGCGGTATTATAAATTGATGTTGGGGATGAGACGAGAAGAAAGTAGTGAGGAAAATAATGAGAGCCTCATCCGGCCGGTCTGATGCTTGCCCTCGCCTCATCCACTTTGATTACAGACAGACAGGCCAGCCAATCAGGGTTAATTCACCATCACGGCAAATCAGTCAGTCAGTGAGCGACTGATTTTCAAGGCAACTATAAATGTTTTCCCCAATTCTGTGCAAATGTGAGACAAAAGAAAAAATGGAGACAAAAGAGTTGATGAATGGGTGGATGGATGGATGTTAAAAAGCCAGTTGGGGGTGTCAGGCCTTACAATGTGATGATAATGATGAACAGATAATTGTTGAAGATGTGTATATAAAGAATCAGCACAGACTATTATAGTACACAGCCTCAACGTGACCCTCATGAGCCAGGAAACTTATCAACAAGCACTTAACTCCTGAATGTCTCCTCCAGGAAACTCCAAACTAAGAAAATGCTAAATCTGAGCGCTGTGTTAGAGCAGACAGAGTAACCACAAGCTGGTGGTCGAGACTGGACAGCAGGCACAGGCCTATTAACCCAGAGAAACTGTTCCACATACACACACACGCTGATAGTATATAACAGTTTTTGCAGCTAGTAACTTTGAAATGAACACAAATACACAACACATGTATCATTAGACACCATTCATAAGACTCCCAGTTTATCTTGTTTTGGTTGATTTGTAAGATATTTCTGGAGCTTTTAAAGTTTTGCAGCTGTGATTAATTTCTCTACTTCCTGTGTGTGTGTGTGTTGCGTCGTGGGGCAATATTATCCATCAAACACTCATTTGTGAGCTGCATAAAGACAGAAGAACTAACTTCCTAACCAAAATAAAACTCAAATAGCAAGAGCCCGACACTCTCAACTCAAGACAAAATACAATAAGTACCTGAGGAAAAGACTGACCTTGTCATAGAATCAGCAAAATATTTTAGACCATGCCTGAAATAAAACCAACAGCTCTGTGCTTTCTGCCTCCTCTGTGTGACTGTTTTCTTCTCTGGTTTTCACCAAACAACACCACAGCAACACATCTCATCCTATCACACACAGTCCTTTATTTCTTTATATCTTATTATTTCATTACATTGATTTCCTTATCATTGATATGCTATCAGTGTAATATAATAATGTAGTAGTGTAGTGTATCCATTTTGCAGACTTGAAACAATTAGTCAATTAATAGATTTAGATTGATTCAATACTTGGAAACAACAGTTGTCAAAATAACCAGACGCCAAGGTCCATTTAGTAGCTCTCTGGAGTTGATGGTGCTTGTCATTGAACATTTTGATGACATCTTATCTGTGCTGGCTTAAAAGTTGTTACTGAACAATTTTAGCATACTAAAGAAAGATTGATTTTCATGTCAGTAACTAATTGTTCTCTGGTTTCAGCTTCTAAAATGTGAGGATTTTCACATAAATGTAAAGTAAATATGGTTTTTTTTTTTAGTATTGGTCAAAACTAGCCATCTGAAGACATTTAATGTACATTATACAATGACAGCTGGTAAGCTTGCTAGATAGCCAAACTTCATCTGAAGGTTAGACAAGAAAGTGTGAAAGGCCTTGAAGACTATTCAGCAGGCTGGGTAGCTACTTATATTGAGCTACAGCATCTCCACTGGCCTGTGCAAAGTAAACTAGCATGAAGTGTAATGTGGAGATGAGCTGCTAAAATCACAGGATGCAGATGAGACATTTAACTAAAATCAAGTTTCAGTAAAGACTTATCCAGGCATGAATGGGAAATACAATGTTCATCATTACAGGTAAGAAAAATGACGCTAAAAAGTAAAAAAATAACAAAAATAACAAAACAGTATACTAAGTGAACACTGTAAAGCTTTTACTTTACTTAGTTATGATCGTAGAGGAGACACAGGACAGAGGAGGCAGTTTGAGCGTGACATTGAGATGGCTTTGAGGTTAAGCGGTTAAATGGTTTAGACCCTCGTAAGTGGCTGTTTTTTCCCCTCCTTCATCCCGTGTTCCCTCTCTCTGGTCCATTCGTCTTTAAATGCCTAATTTGAGAAAAGAGACATCCATCAAAAGTCAGACCCACAAATACACGCAGAGAAGCACGCACACACACACACACACACACACACACACACACACACACACACACACGCACACACATTCATTACTCCTATCCACATGCTGCATATTATGTAGCGTCCATAGATGGCCACTGTGCTTCTGTGCGTGTGTGTGTGTGTTTTTAGGGATTCAGGAGACTTCCAGGGTAATAGAGAGATTCAGAGAGCGTGAAAGAGAGATGGAGCAATAAAGAGTAACACTCTTGTTCTCTCTCCTCCATCTCTTCCCCCACTGGACCATGAGATGGGCTGTATTTCACTACATGCATTTTAAAAAGAAAGCAATTATTATTTGCCAAGTCTGAGAATAATTATGTAATTTTTAGCAATGCTTCCTCTGAGGGCAGTGTTTTGTATTTTGAAAGTTCATTTTTTTTTGGGTGGTGGGAAGATCTGACTTTATAATGGATGAAAATAGAATGGAGGAATCTCCCTGCTGAGCGCTAATTTAAGGTACCGTTATTAAAAAGAAAAACAAGTGATCAAGAGTATGATCGAGCTGGATGCTTCAGTCACGGGTCTTGTCTGAAAACAGTCAGAAGTGAGGGATTTGACAGCTTGTCTCCTTTAATAACTTACAACATGTTTTTCTGCCTCAAATTTGTCATTGATATATGATAATTGTGACCATTGAATACCACTGAACTGCATTAGATCAGTCTTTAGTCAAAAGGAACACACTCGACTTAGTGAATAATCCAGAGTATCTTATTATAAAACTTGCTCTGACGAACTGACTTCAAACTCCAAATGAAGTCTTGTTAATGTTTGTGTTTTAACTGAACGCCCTGTGAGTCAACACTCACTTCTGAAAAACAGAGCAATTAAAATTGTGATCAAAACGTACACCCTTTGGATATAAAGTATTATATGAGTGCACTCTTCTAGCCCTCTGTTTGTACGATTAGACGTCTGGCTCTGAAAGGCCTGACCCTTAGAAACGGGCTTGAAAGACAGTGGCATCATCCCACTGCTGTGAGCATGAAAAACAACAGTGAGTGCATGAAAACAAGATGATGAATAATGGAAAAGCAAACAGAGATCATTTGGAGAAAACATTAGCCCTCGACTATGGCTATTGTTTGCTGTGCTCTTTTTTTATGGCGGCTGTATTTTCTGAATTTCAAAATGCAAAATCACATATTTTCATTCAGTATTTTTGTCATCAGAATCCTAATTTACTAGCTAGCATTTTATTTTACATTTTATCTGTGGGCTTTTCTCTCCAGCGTATAAATTTTTGCCTCTTCATGCTAGAGGATCTGAAAGAGATGTGGGAAAGCACCATATATTAATAAATGGTTTTACATTAATGAATGGACTTAGTTCAGCTCTGTACTTGGAGTGCTTCCAGACACACATACACACGCTACCATGTCACACACAGAAGGTAGCTGGCACTATATGCTGCTACTAATTGAATCACGTATTACATTTCCTGAAGGATTAGTTTAGCCTGAGAGACTGGTGACTGCACGGGCTGTAAGACAGTTGGTGTTTGTGTGTCTGTGTGTTCATTGGGATGGAGAACCTACATATCAATTATTCATCTTGTGTGCTGCTCAATCAGATACTCAGGAATCCATCTCTCCCTCTTTCTCACCTGCAGGGATTACAGGAGGTGCGGTGACGGGACACACTATGCTGGTTTCACAGTAAATTAGCATGCTGCTGTTTTTCTGGCCAGGAGGAAAATGAATGCGCCACAATGGTTACTGATGGAAGACCAGGTGATGCTCCTGGCACTGGTTTTACTGGTTGATCTGCTGCTGCAACACATAGGATTTCAACCTCCATGTCCTTGGAAGGGGCATATAAATAATAAAAATGATTTGTTGAGTAGCATTACAAGCTGCCCAGGAAATTTTGAACAATAATGCGGTGGTTAGCTGACAAAACATAAAGATTCAGGATCAGCCCTCGACAATGCTTACAGATGGAAACAATTTCTGGAAATTCTACATGTAAGTGTCACTCAAATGTATCTACTATACACTGATCACAATATATGTTATAAGAAAATTTTTATCCCTAAGAGCAAGAGAGTCTGCAGCCATGCTAGTGGCTCTGCAAGGCTGTACTAAAGCACAGCAGTACACGAAATGCACACAACACAGTTCTAACATGCTTAAAATTGCAATGTTAATGGATGATGTTTTGGCAGGTATGCTATTAGCACTAAGCTATTAGCACTAATGTTAAGCAATGTTGAAATATTTCACTGAAAAGGTTACGGGAAGTCATAATGGAGTCATCCTCTGAGGACCATGTATAAAATATCATGGCGATCCATACAAAAGAACGCACAAAACAAATGTTGAAATATTTGTGTTTGGACCAAAAACAGCGGCATTGTCATCCTCAGAGCCATGCTTCCAAAATAGCGGAAAATTATGGGCAAATCTTTAACATCTACTAAAGTTACTGAAATTTCTCCCCTTTTCCGTCTTTGTTACCTTTCAATCAGCTTGACATCACTTATGTTTCTCCACTGTTTTGGTTTTATTCATGTTATGAGTTAAAGTTTAATTTGTGCATTATCATGCTATAGGTGTTCTGGGGTCATCTAGACAGGTATCACCAGGGCAGGTAGATGGTAGCTTGTTAGTAGGCTCCAACTGTGAGCATGCTGCAAACATATGGGAGTCCTCTGCTCTGCACTGTCTCTGACCCTGCTGCATGAAGCTCACACAAAGTGCTGACCTGGGTCAGAGGTCAGGGCGCAAGAAGTAAATGATAAATATTCTCATATTCTCATGTTCCCTGAAGAGTAGAAAATGAGATCGCAACATAACATTTTACAATATTTAAGTCTGCTTGTGCTATGTTGACCACTACTAGCCCACTGCTGCCATTGGCTGAAAAGATAAAGGAAGCATATCACTTGCTTCAGAGACACATTACAGCGATGTTGTACTTTAGCCCCCTTTGCTGAAAAATGTGTTTAATAGTTGCTTTTGTTGGATGTTTGAACTTCACTGTGCAGAATGATGCATGTGTATAAGTCTGACACTAGGAAGCTGTTTTTAGATATAGAATAGAATAGAATAGAATAGTCTTTATCATCATTGTACACAGGGGGGGTACAACAAAATTGAGGGTGCTCCCTCAGAGCTACCGTACACTGCATAAAATTATTTAAAAGCAAGGACAGAAACAAGAGCAATGCAAGGGACAGAAGCAAAAACAACAAGGGAGAAGAAGAGAAACAGTGTGTCAGGTTTATTTGCTAAAGGAGGAAAGTATCTTTTTGCGCACTTTAAATCTGAGTTAAAGACATATTTGAGTAGTGACTTTGTGACCTCACAACTAGTTTGGAAGTAACATGAGTGTGATGTGGAAACTTGAAGCTTCCAGCCTACATACACTCAGAAAGGACTCTTCAGCTAGCTTGTTAATGTTCAAAATGAAAAATATTTGCATATTCATAACGAAAGAAAGATATAATGTACTTTAGATCTAACTAGATTTTTTAAAACTTAATGAAACATTTTTGAGGAAATTCATAACAGACGCATAATTAATCTTACAAAATGTCTGGAGGTGATCTGTAAATGTTTCTTTACAAATGGAAACCTGCCGAGAAGCACAAATCTTCTTTTAATACATTATGATGGGGTTCTACTGTTGACCATGAACTTTAACTAAGCCAACTTTAAGTGCAGCCAACCTTTTGTTACCCATCACATCTCTCTCATCATCTCATCTTCTCTCTACATCTTTACAACAAAGCGTGATATAAGGATTAAAAAAATATAAAACTCAAGTCTATGGCATTCCTGATCCTGTAACCATTCAGTGGTTAAAAACAACTAAAAACACCAAAAAGGATTTTTTAACAGGATCCTCTTACAGTTGCACTGAAGGCTTTTGAAACATAAAAATGCAATAACTAAATGCTCACTCTGAGAGATTACTTATTGTATGTCTGGCAAGGTTCACCTCTACACATTGATTTTTTGTATCATACTGACATTATTAAGTGAATACTGAAACCTGGAAGATATCAACGTAAACCTGTATTTTCTATAAAAATGACTAAACTTGTAATGTCAGTAAATTCTTGACTCATTTCGGCACATGCTTGCATCGTCATTTGCATTGTGATGACACTGAGTGTGTATAGTATTTTGTGTTTATATACCAACGCCAAAAACAAGAGCTGGCATGGGCCGCCCCCCGGTTCCATCCAAATGTTTCCCTCATTATTCCCTCCATCCCTGCGGTCTCATGAGGGAGGGATAACAGTGACAGGCTGATCTGCTCCTCAGTCAGAAAAGGGAGTGAGGGATGAGCCAGAGGAGGACAGTGAGACAATAAAGAGGACAAGAGTAGTGCTCAGAAAGTACGTGTTTAAAAAAAGAGAGGATGGGACAGAAAGGAAAATAAGAAGAGGTAAGTGTACAGCACTGTGCATACTGTATGTAGGAGGAGTGGAGCAGGAGCAGCAAGACTAGGAGGCATTGACTGGCTTGGAGAGACAATAAAAATTGTGCTGACATGGTGCAGTTAATGTGTGTGTGTGTTTGTCAGCATGTAGCAGGGAAGTGGGAGTGGAGATGAAATCCTTCCCGGAGCAGTGATAAAAAAGGAGGAATGATGTGACAACAAAGAATAGATATGAAAGTGAAGGAAGGGGAGAGCACAGGTTGCTTCGATTACGATTCCAGATGCTAAATCGCACCTATTTACTTAACTGCTGATGGGATCAATAGGGAAAATTGAGAAGGCAAAGGGAAGATGGAGGGAGCAAAGTGTGGGATGAAAAGTGGCAGAGGAGGGCGGGAGACGGCGCGGAGAGTCATGAGAGGAAATATGGTTGCCATACAAAAAGGCAAGAGCAGTGGAGAATGGAGGTAAAGAAGGAGGGAGAAAAGAAGGATGGAGGGTTGTGATGATGGATGTGCTGCTCTCGTTTCGTGCCCCCTAACGAAGACTCTAATTAGTGTTTGTGTAATTCCACACTGTCTCCTCCGCCTGCTCATCTTAATTAACTACATTCATCTTCCCCTCCCTCCATCCATCCCTTTCTCTCTCGCTCCCTCCCTCTGCCCTCCTAAAATAACATACTGACTGTCTGAACCCCACCTGGACCAGACCTGCTTTTACTTACTCACTATCTCTCTGTCCCTCACTGCCACCCGCTTTAGCCCCCCCCCACCTTCCCTCCATCCTTTCACTGTATGCATTCTGCTGCCATCTGATGTCTCTGTTTCTCTGTTTTCTTCCCACCTCACCTTGAAAAATAAAATCCATTTTTTGTTGTTGCTCTGTCTCTCTTGCAGCTGACTGTGTTAGCGCTTGGCCGGCATAAAAGCCTGCCCACCCCTGTGAGTCTCCAGAGCCTTGTATTGTGACGGCCCATTTAGTCATTACGGTCATTAATTTCATCAATAGGCTCAAGAAGTAGCAGCGACACCACCGGAAATACATGGCTTCTCCAAGTTAGTCATACATTAAATCCAAGTGACCCCCCCCCCCCACACACACACACACACACACCACCACCACCACCACCACCACCAAGCCAATAAATTCAGCAGCATCTCTAAAACAAATTGAGGACGACATGAGGCAAACAAAACAAGGAAACATGGGAAAAAGCAGCCAAACAAATGATTTCACTGAACCTGGCTCTACTTCAACTATATGAGGGCCAATTGGGTTTAGGGGACAGTTACACAAGTGTTTGAATGGCAGTTGGAGGAGGGTGGGAGACAGAGGGGGGCTGTGTGAAGTGCATTTACAGATGGAGATGACAGGGCTGTTGATGACTGGTCTGTATTGTGTTATTGTAGCGCGCTGCGGATGGAATCGGAGTACCTGCCATCATTTAGCCCCACAGTCTAAAATGGCTTTCCTGCTTTCAGCCTTTCAGCAGTCAGTCAGTGTGACAAAAGACTGCTGGGAGTCAGAGCCTCTGTTTCACAGCACCCCATCTCTGCACAGACACACACGTGTGCACACACTCACACACACGCATACACAGTCGTAAATATTCTGCACACATGGGTACCCATGCACACAAACCCAATCAGAAGAGCTGCAGAAGAGGGCCCTTAGCACTCACTGTTGCACAGATCAGGTGCCATTCAAAGTCAGTACAAGAGGAAAAAAAAACATTTCATTTGTATTTATGTCTTGAGCTATGTCCACGTGTGTGTGTGTGTGTGTGTGTGTGTGTGTGTGTTTTCGTCTGTTTTAACATGTTTGTGTATATGGATGCTCTGAACGCAGCAGTTATCTCCAGTTTGCTGAGAGCAGCAGAAATGGTTTTTCATCCTTTTTGGTATGGACACCAAAGACCCGCTAACACCCATAATGCACCATCGGAACCCAGAATGCATTTCACCCTTTAAATTTTATGGCTGCCTGTGCAGGCCTAGATAGCCATCAAACTGTCCAAAATGGAGAAAACACACACACACACACACACACAAATGGTCAACTTACACCCACACACATGCCACATTGATAGCAATTACAAGCCAATCGGTCCCACCTCCTGCTGAGGGTCAGAGGTTAATCTACCAGGGTTTCACCTGACAGCACTTCCTCACAGCGACCAAGCAGAGGAAAGAGAGGGAGGCTGAGAGCATTGGGCAAAGTGAGATAGAGTGAGGATGGAGGAAGCCAGGAGCAATAGGGCGACAGAGATAGCAGTGGAGACAGAAATAAGAGGATTGAGATAGAATGACAACGAGGAAGCTAGAAATGGAGAGAGAGGGAGAGAGAGAAAGAAAGAGACGGTGAACAGCAGAGATACAGGCATAGAGGACGCCGACTGTCTACCAATCGTGATGGTCCAAACAGGTAAAAATCTCCCCAGCATCCTTTCAACTTCCTGTATAGATATGATGTCACTATCGGGAGCTCCAAGGAACCATCCTTGAGGCTGGAAGGTGCCTTCAGGCATTGATCTCAGATCAGCTTAGCCACTGGAATACCTAACCTTTAACAATAAAAGGAAAATGCAAATCTGACCTTAGATGACAGTGTAAGTTAAACCTCTTCCCACTCTCCTAATCTCAGTGCCCACTGGGCTCGGTGTCACCTGTGCCGCTGCCGCCGCCGCTGCTGCTGTGGCTGATGAAATGTAGATGTTACAAAGAACGGGTGGCAGCTGGCTTTTTCAACCTGCACCTGTTCCTTTTTCCGTGTGTGCATGTGTGTCTTATGATGCATCCGTGGGGGGAGGGATGGGGTGTTTATGTGTATGTGTGTGTCTGTCCGCGTGTGCGTACCTGCTGTCTTCAGTGTTTCTGTGCTGTCTGCAGAAGCACACTCACGGGGGCTAATACAGTACTGAGACTTGTGATATATGAGACGTCAGGAACATTTGTCTAAATAGCCCCAAAGCCCAACCACTCTTATACACACGCTTGCAGCAGTGTGCATACACACACTGGCTTGTAAGACAAAGGCGCACACATGCACACATTGCTTAACTATATAATTAAACTAAACTTTTTACATCTTTGCCAGGACTGTAATTTGCACAAACAGTTGACAAAATAAAAATACAACTTGAATAAATGAGCCTACAAATATAACAGAGATGCTTCAAAAACAGGTGCGCTGCGCAATGCAATTAAACAATTAACACCATATCATGCTCTGTGATGTGTTTAAAATACAGACAAAGCCCAGCTGACATTGATTTTGGATCAAGTAAAAGATCTAACTAATCCTTCATTAAACATATATATCCCGGTAGGAGTGGTCTCCAGGGTGACGGCCCTGACATTCACAGGGCACGTGGGGTCACTGAATGGTGTCATGAGTATGAAAATGATGTGAATGAAATGTAACAGCCGGCATCATCGTCACATTTCCACCCAGCTGAAGAGATCTTGGACCAAATTCGTGATGGGAGCACTCACAGTTACATCATGAAACAATGAAAATCTTCTGTTCAAACTTGACCTTTTCTCTCATGCAGGTGATGTTTAATTACACTCAGTGTATAAACCACAGACAAATGATTTTGGAGTTGAGTTAAATTTTCTAAAACAAATGTGCACATTTAGTTTATTTTGTTAACACTGAGTTCTGTGTCTTGTGGTTAAGTCAGACACGTTTTGTATGTGTTACATGGATTTTAATTTTGCCAGTCTAAAGTTATTTTATTGTTGTATTTCACATTTAATATTAAGTTATTAGCACACTTGCCCAACACCTAACTAACAGACTTGTTTTGTTTTTTGTCACCAATGTGTATATGAGTGCTGCATATGGTGTGATCTATCACGTTTCCCTCCTGCAAGAGTATAAATACACAGCGGTGGGGCCTCTTTCCTCCTGTGGAGCAAATGTTATTGCTGGTGGTATTGTGGTGGTAAATTAAAAGTATGAACTATGAACTATGAAACTGTCAGTTATTTTTAGCCAGTGAATAATCACCTCGGTAAACAAATAGGTAGGTGCTACTCGTTATTAGAGTAATTTTCTTTTCCTCTGTATGTTCAAAATTTTGTATTTATGCACTAAAAATAAAGATTAGTGTTATTTTTAAAAAGGATGTGTAAACTCAATTTTGCCAGTCAGAGACTAAGTCAAGGGTGTTTTGTGTCTTTATAGCCCAGTACACCACCAGTTATTACTGCAGCCTGCCTTCTTCTTCCCCATTTTCTTTTTCTTCAGTCACTGTAAACTCATCTCTCCCTTCACTGATGCGCTCTATCTGATTTATGTCAAGATCTTTGGTTAAGAAATGCAGAGTAAGTGAATAAAGGTCTTTGTCTGTGGGTGTGTTAGTGAGAGGGAGGGAGAGAGAGACGAAGGGGGAGTAGGAGAGTTTTGCAGTTGTGCGTCGTTCTCTGTGTGCGATGCTAGTCTGATATTTCTATCAATGTTATTGTTAAAATGATCCACCTTTCAGACTTAGCTAGAGATTATGATTCCCAGCAGGGCTGCACAGCCAGAATTAATTAAAAAAATACATTTATTTGAAAAGAGACATAAAACATCATCTTGACACTTTAATAGCAAATGTTTGAGGCACAGAGAGTGTTGACTCATCACCCTGGGTGTGGATTTGTGTGTGTGAATGTAACAAAGTGTCTTCTCAGACCATCCAAACTTTTTCATACTTTTTCATTTGCTAAACAGGCCACTCATGTCGTTTTCCTCAGAAATCTATCAACAGAGGTTCACTGCATTAAAAATAATGTCTGAAACGGGAAACTCAGCAGATTCCAGTTTTCTGGATCAGTGTCGGTCTTCTCTTGTTGAAATTTGGGATCATCCTCTCGCAGCTACCGACACTGACTTCTGATGTGGAAGTTAAATAAATAAAATCATTTCTCCATGGTAATTTTCGTCAAACCTGCCAAATGCAGCCTAAATATTTGACATGGAAGGAGAGAAGATCAGTGAGAAGTGAGATCAAAGGAGGAGGAGGGAGGTGGGGTGTTGGGTTGCGAGTGTGTGTCTGTGCAAGTGTGTGTTGGGATGGTGCAAGTAGTGATGAAATGTATTCTGCAGTGTGATATTTTCAACACCACCAAATTCCGCTCCATCTCCTCCACACATGGCAGTAATCTAAACTCAAAGCAACATTAGTGTGTGTGTGTGTGTGTGTGTGTGTGTGTGTGTTAGCCTCCATCCACTAGCAGCTATTCTTCATATTCCCATCACCTACTCTTCTTCTCTCATCTTCCTCTGCCTCCAAAACAACACACACACACACACACAAAACGATTGTATTTGTCTTTATCAGTCCCTCCATTTTCCTCGCCCCTCCTTGTGTTCGGTCTCCTTCGTTCAATATTTCATGCTGTTGAGAGCGTATCTATTCTGAGCTCTCTCTCTTTCTCTTTTTCTCTCTCTCTACACATGCACTCTCCTCCCTCTCTTCCTCCATCCCTGCCGTCCTCTTAAAAAAAACTCTTTCTCTCTCTCCACATCACTCTTGCTGTCCTCTCCCTCTTTCTGTACCTCTATAAATCTCTCTCTCTCCCATCACTCTCTATATCTCATTGCACTCCTAATGTTCTGTGCCCCATCTAACTCTTTCCCCCAACTCTGACTTACATTCTCCTCCACCCTTTCATTTCCTTTTCCTCTCCCTCTCCTCCGTCCCCTCTGCTGGCTCAGTTTGCGTGACTGTTCAAAAGTATCAGCTCCTCTTCTCCTTCCCTTAACCCCTCACTCCTTCTCTCTCATTCCCCCTTGGATTCCTCTCCAACCAAAACACAGAGAAAGCCCTGTTCTCTCTTTTTGCACCTCTTTCTTTTTTTTTGCATCCCCTCCTCCCCACCCCCCACCCCCTTGCCGTTCTCCTACTCCTATCCAATCTTAGTGGCACCTCTCCTCCTCATCCTCCTCCCTCCTTTTTTCCTTCCTCCTCCGACGCTCAGTCGTACTCAGCTCCATCTCCATACCACCCTCCCTCCTCCCTCCCAGTCTCCTCCTTGCTCTTAGCCTGTACCAGTGTTGTTTTAGGCACAGCAGTGAAAGGTAAACAGAGAGATTGAAAATTCGTGTCAGTCAGTCGGGTGAGAGAGGGACAGGGAGGGAGGGAGAGCAGCAGAGGTGGTGAGGGAGCGAGAGGAGGCGGAGGGAGTGTCAGTACAATTTACTAACACAACAGTGAACAGCGAAGCAGGCCAAGACACAGAGCGAGCGGGAGGCGGAGTGAGAAAGAGACTCAGAGTTCAAGAATGCCATTGAAATGCAGCACACATACAAGTGTACAGAAAATATAAAGTGTTTACTGTATATTTACATGATGTCCATGCACATGCACAGGTCCTGCTGATTTCAAATGTGCATTGTGTACTTCCTGGGGCCCCAGAGAGGGATGTGAGCCCTATAGGGGCCCAATATCCAATAATCAGTGCTATGAGAAAGCTCCGATTAGATTTCGAGGTTGCAGAAAGGAGCACTTGACAGATGTGTTGTTGGCCGTCTCTGGGTTGGAAATGTCATAAGAGCCTTGGTGTCACCGCATGCAGTCAGCCCCGAGGTCGTTTCTCATAATAACCCCAATACAAAAGTAATCCAATAGCACTGCAACCCACGCCTGGAAAATCCAACCTGGATGATTAAAATTGACAGGGGCGTTTGCTGAAACAGAACATGTCAGCGTCTGTTTCACAGGAACCAAATGCAAAGGCGAGAATTGAATTTTTGTGATTTAAAAAAAAGAAATCCCTGCTTCTATAGGTGTTCGATTTCCAACTTTGTCCTCTTGCACCTGATTTACAGTCTCCTTTAAAGTGTGGCCATACGGTATATTTACACCCGACCCCCTGTTGCCCCATACAGTCAATCATCTGGGCTCTACCTCCTGGGATTTAAAGGGTCAGGTCACCTAAATAACAAAAACACATTTCCCCACTTCTAGGGGTATTTGACCTTGCAGAGAACTTTGGTTTTAATTACAGAGGTTTTGAAATATCTGTCAAAGAATAAGCCTAAATAACAATAAAGACATTTTTGAAAACATCTTTTCAGCGTCCTTGTTATTCTGGAAAATCCACAGAATGTGAAAGTTATTTTGTTCACACTTTCTAGCTTATTTTGGAGCCACTATTGTATCCCAACACCTTCTCAACAAAGTGAACCTCCTCACACGATCTAAAACCTTTGGTCTAAAGGTAATGGTCAGGTTTTCATGTGACAGAAGGCCACATAATGACAGAGGAGCTAGTTTCATTTGCTCAAAACAACAATGGGATGTGGTTGAAAGGCCTCTGGAGAGGCTACTTAGTAAACTTTGATTATATGTGTTCCCAAGGTCAGCAGGGAACCTCCTCGCTCATTTTCATAAAGACTCTCTGGTGACTCTGGTAACAATGTTTCTTCTAAAGGATTTGTTTGACATTTCAGGAAATGCCCTTATGCACTTTCTTGCTGAGAGTTAAATGAGAAGATCAATATCAGCCTCATGTCTGTTCTCTAAATATGAAGCTGCAGTCAGGACACAGTTGGTCTGGCTCTGTCTAATTGTCTTACCAGCACCTCTGAAGCTCAGTTATCAATTAATTGTTAAAGTTCCACTGTTTAATCTGTTCAAAAAGCAAAGTAACATAAACGACATTTTGCAGCTTTAAGGTGGTGTCATGCATCGCACTATTGTCTGTGATGTTGCAGACTCATCACTGTAAAGTTGCAAAGTGACCAGCAGAGACTACAGGAAGTAACTTTGCTCAGAGAAGAGAAAATATGATACACAGTCCCCAAACAAACAAACAAACAAACAAAAAAAGCCTAAAGGGCCAGATTAACTGTTTACAGTCTACATGCTAAGCTGAGCTAAATGGCTCACATCACCTCATATTGAGTGGCAAGTGGTTTCAATCTTATCTCTTAGCAAAAAAGCAAATAAGAATAATTCCCCAAATATCTCTTTAACATTGTGACCATCAAAAATGAAATTCCTTTTATTGAACTATGTTGAGATGGCAGCCACCATTTCAGAGTGAGAAACAACAAATACAAATCTTCATGGACATCCCTGAAATATTCATATTTATAGTTTGGGTGAACTAAGCGTTTATGGGCAGAAAGAGTGGGTGTGAATATGTTTTATATGCACATGCATGTATATTTAATTGTACCAGGTGTTTGACTGCGCTGCTGTGATATTACACAGAGCAGTGCAGCGATAAACAGAGATACAACATGGAGAAGCAGAGGAAAAATGATAGACAGAGGAACGCGGAGAGGAGGCAAAAGAGGAGAGCTCATTAAAAAGTTGCATGCCTGCTGTAACAGAGAGAGATGGAGAGAGGGGCAGAGGCAGAGGAGACAGGTAGATCACCAGAGACAAAGCTAACAAAAGACAGAGGCAAAATAGCAGAGCCAGGTTTCTGGGATCGCAGAGTGGAGAGGGTTTGCATTGGAAATTGGAGAATAAGGTGAGGAGAGGAGGAGGAAAGGTGAGAGAAACAGAGGTGGGGATGAAATGGACAGCTCATGAGAGGAGTGGAAGGACTGGAGAAGACAGAGGGATTCCCCAATGGCATCTCATCTCTTCCCCTTTCTTGCTTTCCTTCTCCCTATTTCCCTTCTTTTTTCTCCCAATAAATCATTCTGACTTCTCCTTAACCAACTCATTCCCAGCAGGCGGCAAGAAAACTGTAACAATCTTTCTCTTATCTGCTATCTCTCTCTCTTTTTCTCACTCCCTCCTCCTGTCTCTGCCTCTCTCTCTCCTCGTCTGGCCTGTTCCTCACACTCACACACACAAACACACCTTAGATGCACAGTTTGTGGCAGCAGAGGTGACAAGAGGGGGGGAATAACTGAACATTTCACCATGTCACTAAAGGACAGAACTGCAGGAATTATATGAGCCACATCACACCTGCATGAAAAACAGCTCCATCAACTGTGGGATACGTTTTGGATCTGAAAAGCAGGATCCTGACTTCAGGTCAAATCATTATAACATCACAGTATACACATACGTGTATAATACACAAAGTCAGGCACAGTTTGTAAGTTGTCTTTGTGGTGGATGATTACGGTGAGAGGACGGGTGGGCGCGTGCGTGAGCCTACGTGTTAATGTGCTGCAGCTATAAGAGGATTGCGCATGATAATAGTGCTGTATTAAACTGACTTACAGTGTCTGGGCAGTCCGAGCCAGGAGTTAACATATGTGCATGTGTGTGCGTGAGTCTGTGGATGTATTGTAGCCTCTTGTGATAAAAATGCAAGTATGTGCGTGACTGTGTGTGTGTGTGTGTGGCAGGGGAGTTTTTTGAGTGGTGGTGGTGTGTGCGTGTGTGTGTGTGTGTGTGGGGGGGGGGGGCTACGTTGAAAAATAGATTGCAGATGGTGGCTGCAGACGTATCTGGCAGAGAGAGAGAGAGAGAGGTGGGGAGGGGGTTCAAAGCTTTCTACTTTTACACCGGCGGTGGAGGTCGAACATTTGACAAAAAAACTTGAAGTCGCAGTGAAGCCTGATGTGCTGCGACTCGGCCACAATATTGGAGGAATGCGCTTTTGTCGCTCGCAGGGGGGCGGAGTTAGAAAGTGAACGAGCGCTGCCTACCAAACAGAGAGAGGTGGAGAAGGAGGAGAGAGAGAGAGAAAGGGGAGAGACGGGTGGGCAGGCTGCTCACCGTAAACGATGGTTGTCGGATAGAGTCTTGAAGACCTAATGAAACTGGCTGGTTGAATTGTTTGCAGCGATTGCAGAGCTCAGCGTGCTTTGCACCTCTCGGATCCTCGCGAGGAGAAGAAAAAACTGCAGCAGCACCACGCAGATCACAAGAACAGTTTATAAAAGGAGGAGTACTTGCTTAATATTGTTTCACCAGCGTTTTTCTTCTTTTGTTTTTTTCTAAATCTGTAAGCCTTTTTTCACACGAGAAGCACGCAACTCTTTCCCAGCGGACAGGACCGTTTCATGCCTGGAGGAAGACCGACCCCCCGCTTGGACCCAGCGCCGGCCTCCCACACTCCTCTGGCGGGCTCAGAAGCAGCACTTCCCGGTGAGGAGAGAGGAGCAGGCGCAGTCATAAAAGGGGGGACCCGCTCTTAAGGACTTCCACAAACCCTCTTATTTGAAGCCCCAGGATTTGTTGGGGGGAGGGAGGGAGGGATGGGGGATCGTAGTGTACTGGTTTGTGGGGGAGGGCGTGTGTGTTGGGGGGTAGACCTCAGTCACTTCGCACCACAATAGACTCTGAGTTTTTTAACAGTTATTAACCAGATCAAGTCTTGTAGTCTTTTGTCCGTTTGTATGCATGCATGAAGCTTTTGTTTCCCCCTCCCTCCCCTTCTCCCGTCTGTTAGGCATTTGCTGGGATGTTTGAGTCGCGTTGTTTGGTGGGGTGAAGGGACCGAGAGAGTGGCCGGAGAGACCAAAAAGGGACGGAGGCCGAGCGAGGAGCCGGGAGCATGGCTCTGGTAGCGCTGTCTCTCTGGGTGCTAACGAGTCTCACCTGGGCGGACCTACTCCAGGTGTCAGCCAACAGGCACTCCGTTTACTGGAACAGCTCCAACATACAGTAAGACTCCCCCAACTACTCTTTACGATTACCTGTGTGTGTTTATTTGGCAGCTCTTATCCCCCATCACCTGGTAAAGGGAATGGTAATGTCCTGATTTGCACCCCCTGGGCTGTCACATTGTCACACTTCCCCTCAGTGGTTTATTGCTGTTTTGAGCTCTGTTTGAATGTGTCTCTCTAATGCTTGAGCAGGGTTGTAGCAATCCCCTTTCCTCATCTGTGCTTTATTGTCTTTTTAAACAGGAAAAAATGCTTTTAGATCCACACAAACTATTTGAACATGCCCCTCGTGTTTCTCTGTGTGGTAAAGCTATTTTTGAGTCTCAGACTGCTCTGTCAGACTCCCGCTGTGATGTCAAGGTGGCTTCAAACCATCTTTTCAGCACCTTTCTTCGCACGACTACACCGGACATATTTAGTTTCAGTGCCTCAGTCCAATGTCAGTCTGTGCATATTACTGTTTATCCAGTGACTTCCCTCCTTTTTGTCTCCCCTCTGCTCTTTACCTTGAGCCTTGCATGGCAGAAGAGAAGGGAGGAAAAGGAATGGAGTCACATGTGATTCTCTCGCCTTCCTCTCCTCTTCCTCCGTCATGTGGCTCTCCTCTCAGTCTTTCAGGGCTTTTTCTCTGTCTTCTCCTCTATCTGGTTCAATTAGGAGCACTTCTTCATCCTGACCCCATTGTGTTGTAGCAGTGTCACTATTCAATCTCTCCTCCTCACTCCCTCTCCAACTTGCTCTCTCCTTCTATCCCTCTCTAACCCCCTTTCTTGTTTACACTCAGTCCGTTGGCCTTTTTGTTATCCTCCTAATCCCTCGCTCCTCACCCCTATCTCGATTCAAGTGAAAAAGCCCTTTTTTTCTTCTCTCTCTCTTTTTTGAAAGCTGCCTTTTTGATACTGTCCTTGCAAGTCCATGGCTCTGCTGCTGGATCCTTAAGAATGTAGCGTCAGTCTGCAGCAACACACTGTAGGCTTATCTCTCTAACTACAAATCACAGTTAAATCTCGTACCTTTATGTCGTATTAGCTCCGTTTCAGCATGTCCCAATTTGTACGCCTATGCTTCATTTGTGAAAAGTCACATGCGCTTTCTCATGGGCCGAAATTATGTAGATTAAAATGTTTATTTGGAAATGAAGATTTGAACGAAACATTGGCTGTTTTTTTTTTTTTGTAGGGTTTCATGCATATAGGTTTTCTCTATAATGTCACATAATATTGCAAAGATCAACCCAAATTTTAGGTCACAGAGGCGC